>CM060886.1:74148008-75483841 GCA_030762935.1 Hymenopus coronatus | reverse complement strand
TTTCTAGTGACATTCGGTATCGAATATTTAATGGAATGCGATACCTTCTCTACCTACTATGTACATATATTGTGCATTAGTAGAGAAGGTAAAACGATGGCTTGACTGCCTCTGCAGTCTGGTGGTGCTCACAAATACAGTGACCTTTTTGTTTATTTATTTTTTTTAACAAATATAGTTCCGGAGTCTTGTCAGAATTTCGGCGCTGTATTCCTTTTTTATCTTTTCTTCCATCATTTCATTTCCCCCCTCTATTTTATTACCGTTTTCTTTTTTGCCTCCAAGTCACACATATACACATTTACAAACACACAAACACACCATGAACCGAACCCACGATCACCTGCGCCTCGAAGCACCAAAGCGAGGCACTTTAGCGAGCGTGGCCATGGGGACGGACACGTTGGAAACGTTTCGCAATTAGAGGATGGGTAATTCTTCTTTAGGCAGTATTATTTTATTTATTTATTTGTTTACTTATTTGAAGTTTAACGTCCTTTAACCTGGTTGGTCTTATCGGAAGATGAATGAAATTGGTGAAATGGTGTTCAAATGATTTCGGGGCCCATGGAGCTTAAAGTTACTTGACATTTGTCTTTTCAGGATAAGGGAAACCCCCGAAAAAACCTTATTCGGGTAACTCACCCTAAGTGAGATTCGAACTCGTGACCCTTTGAATGTGAGGCAGACACGCTACCACCACACTACCCAGGTGGCTGCCAGTATTATTGCTCATGCTTCCTAGGCTCTGGAAGTATGGATCTGTGAATGCATGTGTTAATTTAATATAAGTACCCCAATTAATGCCACCCATCTTTTGCTGATGAGCAATTGTTCCAAAGATAATATGCCATTGACATGTTAAAGTAGGTGGAACATAAGGAATAGGGTAGCCTACTGCTCATTTTGCAGAATGTCGTAAAGTTTATGGTGCCTGACTGATTTGAGCCTGATATATCGTCCAATAAGCTTAACAACGCTTGTAATCAAAATGCATAAAGCAAGCATCGACCATATATCAACAATCAGTAACAGATTAGGTTAACAGCATCCTTTATTTATAATCACAGCAAACGTATGGCATAAATAGTTTCAAGTGTCATAAGTACAAATTTAACATCGTCTTGCTGTTTCTAAACTTAAATTTCACAGTATATTTTCATTTTGATTTAAATAAACTGTTTATTTCAAACTTTCGTTATACTTTGCATATATATTACATATTTAATATATAATTATAATAATGATGATAAAATATATAATAAAATCATGTCCGCAGCCTGTTGAACGTGGACTTCCTTTTTTTTTTTTTTTTTTTACACTCTTGGCATTTTCTTCACAAACGCAGCGAGTGATGAACATCCACTCGTAAAAAAAAGAAAAAAAAAAATCTATTCAGCCATAGATTGCGTAAATAACAATAACCAGTCTATGTGTGCTGTATGGTAATTTCAGTGTCGTCACCACTCCCATCGTTTAAATTTAGATATTTAGTCTTTATTAATGTTTCTTTTAATAGAGAGAAATAAAACGGTAGAGTTAGCTATTATTCGTTATCCTTACGTGTCGAAGGTTTTGGACGCTTTACAGGTTTCCCTCGCTATGGGTGCCAATTTATCAATCCTATAAACCGGTTTATTTTTATATATTAATAGTCAATTACTGCTTATTGGAGTTGTTGTGAGTTATTTAGGCGCATACCTAAGATTTCATATAGGATATGCTATCAAAATAAGCTGTTAAATAGCGTCAACTTATGGAACAATGTTGGCCACAGTAAAAGCATTTTGCAGCCTAAACGACGTCTACAAAATATTTTCATCTTGGCCAAACAAGATATTTAATGAACAACAGTAGTGTCTCAGTAATTAATGATTGATAATTGTATTTGCGATTTTCTGGCCCTTTCAAACATATAACTTTTTTTTTTTTTTTTGCTATTTGTTTTCAAAACTACATCAGTTGATTTTAAATAATGTATATTTTCTCTACCAAGTGCTAAGCAAGAAGAGAAAGTATTGCCATTGCACTCCAAATTTAGATACTAAGATTGCACGAAAATGAATCCACGATTTATAAAGTTACGCGTGAAATGTTTTACTGCATAACTATTTTTATGATTTCATTTAAATAGCCCCCTCTAACTTCTGTGGTCATATGGGGACCTTTGCTTTAGAAACAATCAAAGCTCCCACATGACCATAGAAGTAAGAAGCAACTGATGTTTTTCTCGCGGAAAATGGGATTTCTTAAATCTTTTTTATTACAAAGCACACACATTGACTGAGACATTGATATCTCTAGACTCTGTACGGATAAGTAACTTGTATTTAAATGGAGTTTCTGTCAATGATGCGACACATGAAGATTTTATAGAAAATCATTCCACCCCAAAATACCCTATATCAGCCCAGCACACCCAGAATTACTAAGACCGTGGAAATGTCTCAATGAAAACGAGCATTGGTGGAAGCTTGCTAAATAATCAATCTCTGTAATTGATAGAAGTAATGTATAACATACTATAAGAGCCTCAAGCACGCACTATGTTACGTAGCAAATTATATAAAATGTATAAGATCACAACTGAAAACATAATACGAAACTGCATAACAGAAAAGAAAAATATAAATAATTTCAGGTGTGCTAAATCATAAAGCATTTGCTACGAAACTATTTCGGTAAGAACACTCATTAGTCAACAAAGGACAAAGTGACTGTGGCTTGGCCAATTCTCAAAATAGCAAATTATAACAAAAGTCTGACTTACCAGGTAATTATGCAGAAAACGACATGTACACTAAATACCAACCATTCCAGAATGCACACAAATTTGCCATTGATAAAAAAACCAAACTTGACCGTCAAATAAAACCTTTAAAATCGTCATCACAAATACAGGATCAATCAATCACACTTAGTTTCATTCGACCTTTCGAGGGGCCCAAGTTTTGCATAGTAACTTATTGCCATTTTCAAAGATTGTATAAAGAGAAACATTCAAAATTGCTTTTCTAGCCTTAATAAAGTATACACACACTGGTAAACAGCTTATAGAAGATAAAACTTTTAACACTCATTTAAAGAGTTTGAAAATAACGAAATAGAATTTGAGTAGTTTCAACCCTCACCAAATCACGTACCTGCACCTCAGACAACATTAAGAAACTGACAACCTTCACTGCCTTGTCAAATCCCTAGCTAGAGGCACCACGTAAACACGAAAACAGTAAGTCATGGGGTCCCACTAATCGATCACCAATGATACCGGCCTACATGTTGAGGGAGAACCGCACCTGGTGATGAGATACAACAGTTGCATGTGGGTTTTCATGCGACCACACATGCTGATTGTGGAAATTTGTTATGCCGTCTCTTGTGGACTGTGCTTCATCTGTAAGTGGCCGCGCTCGCTAAAGCGTATCGCTTTGGTGCTTCGCAGCGCAGGGGATCGTGGGTTCGAGTCCCGCCTTGGGTATGGGTGTTATATGTTTGTGTATGTGTGTGTAAAAAGTAAAAATCTGATGTGTACCATTCACATGACTTTCTCCATATCCCTGCTACAAATAATTCTTAAAAAGCTTATACTTCTATTTACTTTATGCTAATCAGAAAAAATTAGCAGAAATAGTCTTATTACTCGCTTCCTTGTAAGAAGAAGCGAAATAAGGTACAACCGTAGGTTAAAGTGATAGTCAAAAGCTGGTTGCTATGTCAATGAAGTTCGTTTGTTTATATGAATAGGAGTTGACAAGTTCCTGTATGAGAAAAGTATACATTTTTCATAGCAGAAACCAAAAATAAGGAATGTCACAAAAACGACGAACTCTACGAAAAAAATGTATATAACATAAATTGTGTGTTTTAAAGTGCTCTACATTTTCTGTGCAGTAAGTTTTTGTCCATATCTTACGGTTTAGCAGTCATTCAAAATGTAGTAAAATTCATCCACAATAAACTACTGTTCAGAGGCTATTCCCAGAAAATTCAAGATATACATTTCATTTGTCAGGTAAATATGTTTAATATCCGAAATTTTAATCAAAATCGTTAGAGCCATTTTTGAGAAAATCAAAATTTTCGAAAAAAGTTCCATGTAAAGGGTAGTTGGGGGTGGGGGGATTTTTCTCAAAATCTTCGTGTCGCATCCCTGGAAGATGCTAAACTTAAATACCAAGTTTGGGTTTTTACCGACTTTTCGATTTTGAGTCATCATGTTCACAGACAAACGGACACACGGACACACGGACACACACACACACACACACACACACACACACACACACACACACACAGACGGACCATTTTGTGAAAATGCTTTTCTTGGATTTTGGGGACCCTAAAACATATATTCCCGGTGAAACCTCGGTATCGAATTTTTGGTGGAGTGCAATACTTTCTCTATATACATGTACATAGTGCGTATGGAGAAAGTAAAAAACAGAAATTCAGTAATCATACGGTAATCACAGTAATCAAATTAGGTAAATAAAAAGTAGGGTATACAGCGCCGGAGTCCTGATCAGACTCCGGAACTGTATTTAAAAAAAACAAACAAAAAACAACATAAGAACCGCAAATTCCCTTCCAGCATTCGATTTATCGAGCGCTCAGTAAGGAACAAACCTGCAGAAGCCTTCAGTTCTAAATTGTATCGAATATTTTTATTTTTCAAAATTGGATGAATGGGTATCCGTCTGTATATATGGGTGTGTGTGTGTGTGTGTGTGTGTGTGTGTGTGTGTGTGAATGGCTTTAACGATTTTGATTAAAATACCATATGATACAATAAGATATTTTTGGCACAAACAAAATGTGTAAATTAAATTTTCTGTGAATAGTCTCAGAAGCCTTCTTCATGCTGGATGACAACTGTATAACTGGAAAACGTAAGAGATAGACAAAAACTTACTGCACAAAAATGTAGATCTCGTTAAAACACACCATTTATGCAATATAAAATTTGTGTATGTTTGGAGTTTACCATTTCTGAGATATTCCTCATTACTAGTATTAATTTTGAAATATTTAAACTTTTCTCAGAGAGGAAGTAATTAATTATTATCTCTGTTGTGAAGTAAAGAGAACAATATTTCAAAAGCAATACATAGCGACCCACTTTTAAAAAAAATGGTAATTTCTTAAGCCTAATATATTTTCATATTCAGATTGTTTTTATAAGAAAATAAGCAATAAAATAATTTTTTCTGTCAATGTTTATACCGATTAACATGAGGAGGTGGAAGCATATGTTTTTTTTAAGAATAATTGAAGAAAGGATAAAGAAAGTCACATTAGATTTTCTTCATGTTTGATATGCATTATTTGGTATTTGGTACACAAACTCTGAAATCTACAACATTTTATGTATAATTGTGCTTGCGTGTTTCTCGCCAAACATTCACATAATGAATCTATTGTTAACGATGCTGCGGGCACTACGTAGCTGCACTCGAAAAACATAACTGCATAATATCGTCTCTAGCTTTTTTTGCTCTGCTTTCTAATTAGTTTCATTCCAAACATATCAAGGATGTGGGTAGCAGCAATATAGCGGGCTTGAGCGTTTTGCTTATTACTATGCTGTCGAGATACTCTGAATCGCATTAAGGTTATACGTTTTGAAGTGCAGGAGACACTGGTGCTACAAACTTGATGTCAATGTACAGAGTAATCCTGAAAATTAAATATACAACACTACATAAAACATATGGTTAGTAAATAACTTAATTTCAAAGCTTAGCATAAAACTACATTTATTATTATTATTGTTATTTAGTCTTATTCTTCTCTCTCAAAAATTTAGGCCTGTTTCCACATCAAGAGATGGAATTTATCCATCTGGTGCTTGGACGTCCAACTCTTCTTCTACCTTTAGGTTGATATTGAAGTAAATCTGTGGTAATCTATTTTGTGGTATTATTTCTATGTGTTCTAACCAGTTATTTATTATTTGATTCATTTTTTCATTTAAATTGAATATATTCAATTATATTCTGATATCCTCATTGTATTTTAGCTAAAAGTGTATATCCCACTACGGAACGTAAGAATTTCATTTCTGCTGATTCTGTCTTTCTTCTATGTGATCTTATTAGTGTCCAATTCTTACAAGCATAAGTTAACATGGGAACTGCCATAGTTTTTTAGAACTTCAGTTGAGTTGTTCTCTTAATGGTTCTCAGTAAATAAATGTTCCCTGGCCGCGTTACGGGCGCTGTGCAGGGTAAGGTCGATGAAGGAACTACCTTCTTAGAGCTTATTGTTTCGTAACAAATCGTTTTTTTTTAAATGGTAATAAGTTCGAACAATGTTTTAACGACTATTCAAAACCAATATATTAAATGAGATATAACTTCAATTCTCTGAAAAAAAAAAAAAAAAAATAGCGCAATAATTTTACTTACCGCCGAGGTGGCAAGATGGCAACTCCTGAAACTCACTTTCTAGCTATTCCGAGTTTACGTGTCGAAGTAATTGGCCATCATGACCAATTGTTTTCTGTCACTGGGTAAATAATCGATTGAATTACCATAAACAACATAGTTTTTCCTCTCGCTACAGTTCCAACTTCATCTTTTTAGGAGATCCAGACCCTATTTGGAGTCGAATGCACAAGAATTATCTGCTGATGTGTGCATAGGTTTGGAAACCCTCTGCCCGAAATTGTTTTTTGAAATGTTGCATCTAATAAAGTTAAGGCATCCGTCTGCAGTGTGACTGTCGCCAGTAATTCTGGTCGTCCTCTGTACTATGTCATCTCATCCCTCTCGTAGGTCCAGGAGGTTTGTATAATGCAAATGGTTGCGCTGAATTATGTTTGAAAACGCATTTATATGTAATGACTAAATTGTTAATTTAATTTTAATGCTATCACTTGTTGCGTGATGTATGTTGGTAAGTCTAAAGGTTACTTAGACATTAAGAAAATATTTATATGTGTGACATTTGGAAAATCATGGTATGAAAGATAAATTACTGAAAGCTACATCAGCTATTATACACAATAATAGTGATGTTTTCCATTCAGCAAAATTCTAGCGTGCATGGTTATTTAAATAATAATGTTTACTGTCAAATTCAATGTTGTAATACAAATGAGACACGTGATGCCTTTTTTTAGAATACTCACATTCAAAACTAAAGTTTTACAATACATGAGGTTACAAATAGATATCATTCATTTTATACTAACCCTGGTTATTGTAGGAAAATTAAAATATTTCGTTCTTTACAGAACTCTAGATTTTTCAAAATGTCATAATTTATTTCTTAAAATTGGAGCTTTATTTCGAAAAAACAATAGGAGCATTTTCTTTTATGCACTTTTAAATGACACTACAATAAATTAATAAACACATACATCATGTGGAGGAGTAAGTGCTGGAAAACAGTTGGTGAGAAAACAAGGTTTAAAATTGGGCGTGCCTATTAATAGCTTTATGCCTGCCCATATTTAGCTTCAGTTAATTGGTAGATAAAGTACGCAAGTGGTAAAAATCTGATGTGTTCCATTCACATGACTTTCTCCACAAATCTGCAATAAATTATTGTTAAAAAGCTTATGCTTCTATTTACTTCCTGCCAATCGAGAAAAAATTAGCAGAAATAGTCTTATTGCTTGCTTCCTTGTAAGTAGAAGCGAAATAAGGGAGTACCATAGGTTAAAGTGAAGGTTGCTATGTGAATGGTTCCTTTGTTTGTATGGACACGAGTTCACAAAGTCCTGTATGAGAAGAGTATGTTTTTATAGCTGAAACCAAAAACAAGGAATATCTCAAAAACAATCAACTCCACGAAAAAATGTATTTAACATAAATTGTGTGCTTTAAAGTGCTCTACATTTGTTGTGTGGTAAGGTTTTGTCCATCTCTTACGGTTTAGCAGTTATGCAAAATTCCGTAAAATTGACCCAGAATAAAGTAGTCTTCAGAGGCTACTTCCATAAAATTCAAAATATACATTTTATTTGTCAGGTAAATATCTTTAATACACGATATTTTAATCAAAATCGTTAGAGCCATTTTTGAGGAAATCACAATTTTGGATAAAAGTTCAATGTAAAGGGTAGTTTGGGGTGGGGGGATTTTTCTCAAAATCTTTGTGTCGCATCCCTGGAAGATACTAAACTTAAATACCAAGTTTGGTATTTTACCGACTTTTCGTTTTTGAGTTATCGTGTTCACAGACACACGGACACACACACACGCGGACCTTTTTCTGAAAATACTTTTTTTGGATACAGGGGACTCTAAAACATATATTTCCGGTGAAATCTCGGTATCGATTTTTTGTGGAGTGCAATACCTTCTCTATACACTATGTACATAGTGCGTATAGAGAAAGTAAAAACAATATATTTTCTTAAAGCTTAGACATCATTTAATTTCATTATGACAAAAAGTTTTTTTTTTTTTTTTAATCTTTCAGAGTTTGTGGAACAATATCACGGATGCATCGCCTTAAGAGCAGCTGCATTTATGAAAAGTCCAAGTCGTCTCTTGCGATAGAAACGCAGTGTCATTGTGAGAAGCATATGGTGACAAGGAGTTGCTGTACTTCACTTTGTGATTAGGAATACCGGAAACAAAGAATATACATTAAACAATAATAGTCACAATAATACAGATATAATAACAATGAATAATAAATAAAACATCATGAAAGCACTGAAAATATTTGGTTAGGTCATATTGGGAAATCATTCCAGAGGTGAAGTTCCATGTTCCTTAATACCGCTTGTTGTACTTGGCATCCTATGTTGCCCAAAATAGCATTTAAACAAGGAGTGACAGTCCGCTCATAGCAAGGATGTGAGAAAAGAACAGTTTTGCTGGTTGTATTAAAAGCTAGTCGATAAGGAATACTAAAGTACGTGCCAAGATGTAAATATGGCAACATGCTAATCAAAAAAGTTGAGATTGTGGGCGCAGGCGGGCAGTAGACCCTAATTGGCTACAGTGGAGGGCATGTTGCCACGGAAACCAAATGGAAACATGTCCCTTCAGTAATTGCCACAACTCACTTCTTGTTTAAAATAAACTGCTGTCCTTGTTTTAAACTATAAATAATGTTATATTTTGAAGTATATGCGAACTTCTCGGCAATCATAAGAAATTACATTTCAGGAAATGCTTTCACTAATAACCGATACATTTAAACTTTATCAGTTATTTAATGTAAAAATACTCTTTCAGTTAACTTCTGTAAATGTGGAGCAATAACTTTGTTTTATAATAGTGTTTAAGAGAGCTTATCTTCTAGATCATTAGCGCCTCTGCTCTATCAATCTAATGATTCCAATTTCCTTTTCTATTCTCATTTTATTCAACTTGAATATCAATGTTCAGAAATATAAGTCTGGCTGAATATGAAGGATGGAAAATAATTCATATATTCACCTGATATTCACATCGGTACTAAATCGTTATTTTGGTTCGGTTATTCGGGTTGAACGAGTTTATTTTATCACCAAGATACACTTTTGCTGAACATGGTTTAATGTGTTTGTTTATTTCCCCACGAATTGCGCTGCTGAAAATGTTTTCAGCCTGGAGCAATAAAAGTGATGCATTATGGAGGAACATTAGCAAATTGGAATTGAACATCCTTACCTACGTACCACAGGTAAAAAGTATGTACTTGGTACTCCTGATTTACTAATACTGCTCAATTTTAAATATCACATTATCTAATTTTACCACTTGTTATATTTATAAGCAGGGTCCACAGCTTAAAAGAAAATAATTTATTTTATAACTTTATTGCATAGCTTATTAGACACACTATTTTGAGTACCATTCCGTCTGCTTATTTGATGATATGTGTAACTAAACTATAACTAAATTGTGATGAAAAACACAGAGGCTTGTTTAATCTAATTTATACTTTCAATGGAACTGACCAGACACTTATGAATAATGGCACTAAAACGAGTATTGAAAACAAGTCATTAAATTATTATTGTGAATTTTAGTAATGTTTGGTTATTTCTCGGTCATAAACAAATATGCATTATGCTTTTTTATTGGTAAGTACCATTTTTGACAGCTTGTAGAACACAATTTTACTTTCTCTGCATAGTGTATGGAGGAGGTACTACGGTACACCCAAAAAAATCGACACTGAGATACACGTGTTAAGGTCCTTGATTTAAAAATTGTTTTAAAAACGTCTATATGTGTGTATATGTGAAAAATTGTCCATGTGTCTGTGAATATGATAACTCTAAAACGAAAAACGGATTAAGTTCCAAGCAGAAGCGGAAAACGTATGCTATTTATTCGAGAAAATGTTCTCCTAATATTAAAGGTACTAATAAATTACTAAACCCTCCAACTTTAATGGGCATAACTATAAAGAAAATTGTAAAGGAATATATATATATATATATATATATATATATATATTGATGCTCAGCAATAAAGTTCAGCATCTTCCAAGAATGTAACATGAAGATTTTTATGAAAATCTCGCCACTCCAAACCACCCTTTAAATGGAAAAAAATTGAAACTTCTGATTTTCTAAAACATGGATCTAAATATACTTACATGAATTATAAAAATGTTATATACCTAATTCTAGTTAGAGTCTCTGAAGCCCTCTTTATGAATTTTGCAAAACTGTAAGTTGTAAGAGACAGACAAGACCTTACTATACAAAAATGTGAAACTCGTTAAAACACACAATTTATGCCATATACATGTTTTTTCGTAGAGTTAACAATTTCCGAGATATTCATAGCTATTCTTTTAGTTTTTTAAAATAGCTAAAACTTTTTTCAAACGGAAATTTTTCAACTCTTGGCAGTGAAAAGAAACGAGGAGCTCTTAATATGTGACTATAGCTTTAACCTAGTGTATACCTTATTTACTCTCTACTTGTAAGGAAGCAAGTAATAAAAACATTTCTGCTGGTGTTAATCTCGATTGAAGTAGATAGAAAAATAAGAGTTTTAAAAATAATTTGTTACAGAGATGTAGAGAAAGTCATATGAATGGAATGCATCAGATTTTTACTTTCTCTACATGTACTATGTATATAGTGCATAGAGAAGATATTGCACTCCAACAAAAAATTCGATACCAAGATTTCACCGGAAATATATGTTTTAGGGTCCCCTGAATCCAAAAAAAAAAAATATTTTCACATAAGGGTTCGTGTGTGTGTGTGTGTGTGTATGTGTCGGTGTGTCTGTGAACACGATAATTCAAAAACGAAAAGGCGGTAAAATACCAAACTTGGTATTTAGGTTTAGTATCTTCTAGTAGTATATTTATTCTGAGTGAATTTTACGGAATTTTGCATAACTACTAAACCGTAAGAAATGGACAAAAACTTACCACAAAAAAAAAAAAAAAAAAAAAAAAAAAAAAAAAAAGCGTTTCTCATACAGGAATTTCCTGTCCATACAAATAAAGGAACTTCAGTAACATAGCAACCAGCTTTTGACTACCACTTTAACCTAATTTCTCTTCTACTTACAAAGAAGCAAGTAATAAGACTGAAATTATGTAAAATATGAAAATAATCAGCTTTTTATGTCTTCGAATACAAACTGGGTGGTTAAATCGCTTGTCTTTTTCTTAGATTCGCTCCAACATGCAGGATTTGTGGTCAACGGAGTGGCGTCTGAGATGGTTTTTTCAAGTTCTTGCGGTTTCCCCGCCATTTATTCCATTAATTGCTCCAAAATCGTGTTTCCTTAATCCAATTCACCGTCATTTCATATCACCTTTTTCCTCTCATTCATACCAGGCATCAGGCTGATCACCTTTTCCTGGCTTCTCATCTGATTCCCCAAAGCCTCAACAGGTGTAACCGCAAAGCGCTAGCTTGTGGGTCCTGGGGAAAGGTATAAATCCTACATGCGAGGAGGGTAAAAAGAGAGAGTAAGCTGCTTGTGTTCTACAGAGGAGGGAGTGGAGAGAAAGGTCCATTAAGAAACTAACTGTCGGGTTGGAACACACGTGATTATGGCTTGCGTATTTTACTGTCGTTCTTGTTGCACAGTATAAGCATGCGGACCATGTTATTCAATGTGCATGTCGAATGCATTGCTTTATTATTGTAAGAAGGCCATTTTTAAATTGTAGGTGGTCGTTAATTTATACTCTCTGATTTCATGCAGCGAGAAAAATAATTATACATGAAAAAGACAACTGTATCTTTTTAAAAATATTAGTACATAATATATGAACAATATGAGGTCCCTCTTAAGCATTAGATACACACAACTTTCGAAAAAATGTCAAATAAGTTGCTGATGATAATATAATATTCAAAAGCTACATGCAACAAATTTAAAAAGAAAACAAAATCATACTGCGTAAACTTATTTGCATAATAACAGCAGCAGCAGCAGCAGCAGCGACGGCAGCGGCGGTGGTGGTGGTGGTGGTGGTGGTGGTGGTGGCAGTGGCAGTGGCAGTAGTAGTAGTAGTAGTAGTAGTAGTAGTAGCAGTAGTAGTAGTAGTAGTAGTAGTAGCAGCAGCAGCAGTAGCAGTAACAGCAGCAGCAGCAGCAGCAGCAGCAGTAGTAGTAGTAGTAGTAGTAGTAGTAGTAGTAGTAGTAGTAGTAGTAGTAGTAGTAGTAGTAGTAGCAGCAGCAGCAGCAGTAGCAGTAGCAGTAACAGCAGCAGCAGCAGCAGTAGTAGTAGTGTTTATTTAGCATATGATGATAATAACAATAATACATCATACTGTCGCATGGGTGGGTGTCCGCAGTTGCTCACTAAAACTAGTTTAATTTAAAGTATTACCTACTCCTATTTTATGTATATGCACACAACACAGCAAGAAACCAACAAAAGAAAGAACACTCTCATTTCACACATACTCACACTCGCACTCACAATTATACCCACATATTCACATATTTAGATAACTCATGTGCCCAGTATCTATGATTATACGAACCAAATCCCAGAACGAATCCCAGAAACAATACAGCAGTGTGTAAAATTTGTATAAAACCAAATTCGGCAATGGTAAACCATACAATACAACATTCATACTGTACAAGCAATGCAAGAGTTTCGATGCCGTGACATCTTAAAATGATCAGCAGAGCGACAGTGCAGCTATACGCAGTAATGTACTTTCAGCTTCAGGCACATAAAATAAATCAGTACAAGGTACTCACCATGATTGGGTATATGCGTTTATGAAAGAAAACTACTATACGTTTTTATTTATAAAGTGAGTATTAAGTATCGGTATAGAGTATCGAGAAATAGTGGTATCACCCTCTTCTAAAGAAAATGAAGCAGTAATGCACGTTACTGATATGCCTACCCTACACAGATCCGGTCTGTGGCGGTGTGTGTGTGTATCTGGAGCATGAGGTAGACCAGTAATTAAAAGCAAATAATAATAATTATTAATATTCTGGTTTTATTTGGCATGTCGAATATGACGCACAAACTAGTTTTTACAAGTGACGTCGGATGCCGGTAAACATTTGATACGTGTACTGTGCAATGAATCATAGTCAAGTGAACGTTAGAAACGTTCTTCAGCTGTTGTCCATGTTGTGAAACTGCCAAGATATGCTACGCGTCTGCGTGAATCATATGCGGATTTTGCTTTACTGTACCAAATTTTCAGAAAAAATTATATTAATTATCAGAAACTGTGGAATGCATCGTTCTCTTAGCTATAGCTAGGGGTAACAGTTAACCTCTGAGTCCCAAAGATCGCGGATTCAAATCAGGCAGAGGGCGATGGGCTTTTTCAGGCGTAAAAAATACCTTAGTATGGCTTCCTTTGGGAGAAAAGTAAAGCGTTGGTCCCGTATCGTAAAGGCCTCTGAATAAAATTAAGCGGTCTTTCACGCCCGATTTGGAACGGAGCACTAAAAATCGCAACAATTAAAGGTCGTCCATAAATAAAATTGAATTAATTTTTTTCCTGACTATGGTCAACGTTACAAATGGCCAAGGAATTCCTTAAATACATTTTCTGCGATATAACAAAATACACATTTTATATAATATATATTTTTTCAAATAAAAATACATATAAACTCTGTGCCACGAAAATTTGTATTATTTACTAGAAAAAACATGAGATATACTATAAAATCGAACATTTTGCTGACAGCTATTTGTCACAGAATATCTAGAATAACATGAAGGTTATAGGCAATAATTGTCACTAAAACACGTAAAATAAGAAAGATAAGTTAAAAATTGTAAGTTGCATTATTTTCTTCATATTGTTTTTAAAAGAGATGAAAACCTTACATTGGTTGTGCACATACTCAGAGATATACCACTACGTATCTTTATCAGGTTATTTATAAAGTTGTTTCAAAACAGAGTAGAGATGAGACAAAATATTCTGGATCCTTGATATCTATACTCACTTTTTATAAATTCTTATATATAATAGTAGGTTCACTATTATAACTCAACTAAATTTTAATTTTCAGTTTATATGTGTTTATAGCAAATATATGTTATATCTGCAATTGACATTTTTTTAATTTATCAAGGCTACAAATTATTCTAAAAGGTAATAATGATTATGATAATATTAATAATAATAATAAGAAGAAATTAACTTGTTTTGTTTATCTTCACATATAATTATATTATGCAGCATATTATAGGTGATGTGTAACAGAGACTAAAGATTATATTTAGAAAGATCAGAAAGGTTTTATAAAAGTCTATGAAGACTTTTAAAAATTGGGAATTAGAATTGATAATGAAATAGACAAGTGAGCCTTATAAATAATTGAACTAACAAATGTAGAGCGCCAACAGCCATTTCAAATTGTATTTTATGGCACATAAATATAACCAAAGTTACAAAATTTCAAGTATAAAAATTAATATTGAAAATTTACTTTACCTAGTAGAATTATCCTCCTCTTATGTAGGACTGAAACCCCCCTTAGGACTTACAGGCGGGTGCCTAGGGGTCAGACGCCTATCAGGGAGCAAACGACACGTAATCATAGAATGAAGAACCTGGAACGAGTGGTCGGCCCGTAGCCAGGCATAAGCGTGAGGTAATGAATGATATTAATGAAGGCGAAATAGATGATAGGAAAGGTGATGATGGAGCAATTAATGTAATGAGTGGCAGGGGAAACCTCAGGACCCTGAGAAAACCCGTTTCGTCCACCAAAAATCCCACATGCGGGCGCTTGGGATCCAATCTGGACCACCTAGGTGGGAGGCGAGCGGTCTAACCACTCTGTCACGGCGCCGGCATATTGAAAAGTACATTCGCATATCGGCTGAATTTGGAAACATATTAAATGTTTAACATCAAATTTATTGTCTGTCTCCGTGGTCGAATGGTCAGCGAACTGGCTACTCACCCGGAGGTAACAGATTCGATTCCCGGTTGGGGTGGGACTAATTTTTAACCGGAATTATTCCCTTTCCTCCGCAAGATCTATAAATATGAATGTGAGATTGAATGTTCCTGTGATTCATGATATAAACTCATTAATTCACTGTGAATAACCGATCGTTAATATAGAGTTGTTTCACGAGTTAAAAGCCCCCGATATGACAATAGCAGATAAAGGGGACTATACAAATTAAACAAAAGAAAGAACTATTATGTATGGAAACTGACTTTTGAAGATAAATTAGGCATTCAACATTATAAAATATTAGGATACCAATTTAGGGATGAAATGAAGTTTAAGAATTCTGGGTAGAATGTGTTATACAACTTAACTGGTATGGACAAGTCAGGAAATGCAAACGAAATAATATGCACACAGAAACGTTTGAGAGTGACATTCATCTAGGACAATAGGAAAGAGTAGACACAAAAATACTTATGTGCAGGAAATAAGGCAGGGGATGAAGATTTGTAGAACAAGGAATGAAATGACACTGTAGAGTGGAGAAAAAATGAAATGAAATGGCATTTTATTTATGGACGCTCTTTAACTGCTGTGTTCTCAGCGTCCCATTCTATACTGGGCGTGAAAGACCGCTTAATTTTGGTCAGAGACCTCTCTATCAGGCTTGAAGTTCTTTTACGTGTCGTAAATCTACGACACGGGACCCACGGCTTTACTTCCCTTCTGAAGGAAGCCATTCTAAGGATCGTCTTCCAACGGGTTTGAACCCGCGACCTTAGGTATATGAAGTTAGCACGATAACCATTACACCACGGAGGGGGACAGGAGTGGAGAAGAAATACCAATCTTCATATTATATATTATATATGTATAACATTGCAGTTAAATGTGTAAATAAAATATTATGCGCAGCACTCACATTATTTCTTCTTCTCCCTCTTCTACAATCTATTCTTACAAAGACCTATTATGCTCTAGTTCATGTTAATCCACGTACCTCTCAATTCATTTATACACATTTTGTGTAGATATATTTGATGACTGAAATTTTATGCTTTTTATGTGACCGAGAGAAGAAAACGTACAGCGATTTTCCAGGTGAGAAAAGTATAAGTACTTAAATATTCAAAATAATAACAAACAATATCTCGGCAATAGTTAACTCTGCAACACGTAAATATGACATGAATCGAGTCCTTTAAAGGGATCTACATTTTTGTATGATAAAAATTTGGGTTTCCCTTTCGATTTTGCACTAATATACCAAACTCGTTCAGGTTGAATAGGATTTTAGAGGTTATTCCCATACAATTCAAGACACCTATACATTTCATTCATTATGAAAAAAAATAAAAGATGGTGTATTTTAATCACAAGAGTTAGAGCCATTTAAAAAACTAAAACTTTTTAGAATCTTCCATCCCATTTGGGCTGGAGATTTTCTTTAAAGTTTTTATTTTGCATTCTTGGAAGATGCTGAATTTGAATATCAAGTTTGGTTTGAGTTAGCTGCTCACAGGGGTAGACACGCGCTTACACAAATCCACAGATACAAAACTTTTTCTAATGCTACATTCAAAGTGTCTCAAAATATATATTCTGGGTTGAAATTTCGACATCCCATTTTTGGGCAGAATACAATTCCCATTCTTATTATAAAGAACATTAAAATTCCATACAATGCAATAGGTAGAGGCAACTAAAATGATGTGTTCACATGACTTTCTCTACATCTTTGCAAAAAAGTATTGTTAGAAAGCTTATGCTTCTATTTATTTCATGCTAATCGAGAAAAAAATAGCAGAAATAGTCTTATTACTTGCTTCCTTGAAAGTAGGAGCGAAATGAGGGAGAAGCATAAGTTAAAGTGATAGTCAAAAGCTGGTTGCTATGTGACTGAAGTTCTTTTGTTTGTATGGACAGGAATTTACAAATTACAGTATGAGAAATGTATGTTTTTCAAAGCTGAAACTAAAAACAATGAATATCTCAAAAACGACCAACTCCACGAAAAAATGTGTTTAACATAAATGTGTGTTTTAATGTTCTCTACATTTTTTGTGCAGTAAGTTTTTGTCCAATTTCTTACGGTTTAGCAGTTATGCAAAATTCCGTAAAATTCATCTATCTTAAAGTAGTCTTCAGAGACTATTCCCAGAAAATTCAAGATATACATATTATTTGTCTTGTAAATATCTTTAGTATACGATATTTTAATCAAAATCGTTATAGCCATTTTTGAGAAAATCAAAATTTTCGAAAAAAGTTTCATGTAAAGGGTAGTTGGGGGTGGGGGATTTTCTTGAAAATATTCGTGTCGCATACTTGCAAGATGTCAAACTTAAATGTCAAGTTAAATATTTGACAGTCTTTTGGTTTCTGAACTCTGCTATCCACAGACATACGCACACGTACACATACGGACCTTTTCCAGAAATGCTTTTTTGTGAGACCCAAAGCATATATTTCCGGTGAAATCTCGTATCGAATTTTTGGGTGCATTACAATACCTTCTCTATACACTATGTACGTAGTACGTGTAGAGAAAGTAATAATCGCAAAACATTGAAAATTGGAATCATTAATAACGATATCTGGGAAACAGGTTGTGTATTTTAAGAGAATTGAATTTATTGTGTCGTATGTTTTTGTATAGCTTAAACCAGATATACAAAATTCCTTGTGAATGAACAGTATTTCAGTGGTTTTCCCCAAAATACAGGATCACATTAGAAATCCAGCTTCTTAGTGGTGTAAGTGTATAGTCCACAAATTTCCGGGTCTGAAGTCAACTTAATTGCTAATTGACCGCTATCCCTACACATGCGCTATGAGATATATCGACCAGGAATTTGTCTTCCTCGGAGTTTTATCTTCAACTTGTTGCTTTTTCTGTAGCCATTTATCCATGACCACAAGACATTCTGGTAAGTGACAGAGCCAGTTTAACCTCAGACTTTAAATCTTACAGACTGTCTACCAGTGCAGTGTTCTTTCTTTTTGTTTCATTACTTTTGTCTTTAACTTGCAACTTCTGTAATAACCTATTCTTAGTTTACACTGTTTAGCTCGGAGAGCTCTTTTAGCCATCCTTAGAATTTCAATTAGTTTTCTTCCTGTTTACAAATTTCACGAGATCAGTAGAACATTAGTGCTAGTCGATCATTAAGTTTAAAACAAATTCAGCCAGTATTTAAAGTTATAATTGTAACTAAATAGGTGGTGTAACAGGTATTTTTTAAAAAGCTACAAAAGAAGTAATTTAACTTTTGGGTACCGATAACACAATTAGAAAGCAGCAGGATTTATAAGTCACTGACTTGACCTTCTCTCAGCACAAGGGATTGGTTCATTCTTAACTTCTAGACTACAGCAATTAACTTGAACATACTGCATTCCTCTCTATCGGTTTCGAAGATTACAGGCCTACCCATAAGAAATTCAGTGCAAGATTACAGGTTACTATATGAATCACACTAGCATTACTGCAACTTTCACCCCCTAATTTCCATTTGTTTTATTTATTGCACTAGCTGCACACATACAATGTCAAATATAAGATATGTCAAATCCTATTACACCTTTAATTGTTCTTTAACCATCCCACACATTCACCATTTTATTAAAATATATTTAATAGCATTTTCAATTCTAATCACTGCTTAAACATAATGATACTAATGGCCCAAAACTAGTACACGCAACATTTTAAAATATTTACAGCATTTAACAATTTAAAATCGTGCTCTTTCCGTTGTAAACTTAAGCCCTGCAAAACATTCATATCACGTTAAGGCAACCCATTTCCTCGATCTTCAGATCTATAGATCTTAATACTTTAGAATTTCCTAATCTATTCCAAAAAAAAAAAAAAAAAAAAAAAAAAAAAAAAAAAAAAAAAAAAAAAAAGTACCGAAGACTTCAAAGACTTCTTCTGCACTAAAGAATAAATTTTCTCCAGCAAGAAATAATTCAAGATCTAGTTGAACATTGCGGTATATAGTTCATGGAAACAATAATGCAGTGTGGGTAAAGGTATTTTATGCAAATCTGCAACTTTTTATGAAATCTAAATATAACTTATTTGCAAACAAACATATTCTCTCTTCCATAAGCTAATCAAAAATATTTATAGCCTTTGAAAATTGATGTGACATTTAAAAATCATATACTTAATGCTTGAAGCAAATACGCATCAGTCAAGATCGATACCGATCGAGAGTAAGTTTGATATTTAAGAATCTTTGAAGGAAAATTATGAATACGATGAACTTCATCAAACATTTTCTCATAAGCCAGGCATCTGACAGGGCTCAAGAATGCTTATCATTATTTGTTTTTGAAGTCCTTAGAATCTTTCAGTGTAGAAAATTCGAAAGTTTCCATCAACTTCTTAATACCCTTTACACTTCGAATACAGAGGAGTGAACGGTGCATTACAGAGGTGTTTGTAGTAAATTCTCATTTGTTTCTGTGAAATATAGAAACCTCCAGGAAAGCATAACGCAGTGTTTTAGCAAACTTCTCTAGATAACGAGAGCTGAGAGAAGATTCAACAATTCAGTATATCTGTCAAGAGAAGAAAGATCTTGCTAAATACGGTAAAGCGCAGAAATATCGATTCCGTTTACATGTATTTCTCTACATCGCTCTAACAACATACTGGTAAAAAGCATATTCCTCTATCTATTTTATATAATCGAGATAAGCATTAGCAGAAATGTTCTTAATTACTTGCTTCCTTGTAAGTAGAAGCAAAATAACGGAATACACTAGGCTAAAACGATAGTAAAATATTTTAAAAGCTGGTTGTTATGTGGTTGAAATCCGTTTCTATGCAGGGACAGAAGTTTACACATTTCTGTGTGAGAAAAGTAAGTATTTTCAATCTGAAATACATAACATGGAATATCTCAGATATGTTAAATTCTACGAATAAAATGATATGACATAAATTGTGTGTTTTAACGTGTTCTAAAATTTTTGTGCAGTAAGTTTTTGCCTAACTCTTCAGCAAAATTCATGCAGAATAAAGAGGTCTTTAGAGGCTATTTCCAGAAAATTCAAGATATACATCTTATTTACCATATACATATCTTTAATATAGAGTACTTTACTCAAAATCGTTAGAGCCATTTTGGAGAAAATCAAAATTTTCGAAAAATTTTTTCTTATAAAAGGTAGTTTAGAGTAGAGCATTTTTCTCAAAATCTTCCTGTTACATCCCTAGCAGATCTAAACATAAATACCATAGTTTGGTATATTACCGAATTTTCGTTTTTGTGTTATGGTGTCACAGACACACGGAATGTGTGTTTGGGTGGAATGCAATACCTTCTCTATACATTATGTACATATATGTGTTGAGACAGTAAAAGTATGTTTAGAAGACAAATTTAACGACTACTTGTCATATATTTTACTCAAACGTGAACGATTATCTACTTTATTGTTAACGAAGGCAGTACAAACTGTTTTGAAAGCCTTGATGATCCACTACGGTTACGTTCCCTCTCTTACTTCAGTGCAGCATTATACCCATTGCAGGCGCAGCCCCATTACCTCATCAATTCATTGGTTCCGAACCAAATCACTACGGGTCATTGGCTTACGAACGGCGCAATTTCATAAGCGATAGACAAACGTATTTGGTGCTCTGCATACATAATACTGTTGTATAACTTTCCTCTCTTTTGCTGGTCTCTTTAAAGTTACTGAGAAAAAAATTCTGATGTGTTACACTCACATGACTTTCTCTAGCTGCTATTCAAACTTCTTACAAATGATTATTTTTCTTTCTACACAATGCTAATCGAGATAAACATTAACAGAATGTTATTACTAAGTTCCTTATAAGTATTAGGGATCTAAAGGAATGCGCTATGCTAAAGTGGTAATCAAATGTTTTAAAAGCTATCGTTATGCGATTGTCATTGCAAATCGCTTGTTTGCTTGGCCAGGAGTAGAACAAAAGAATAACGGACACTTTCTGTCTGAGAAAAGTGTAAGTACTTTACAATTGAAGTAATGAGGAATACCTCGAATAAGATAAACTCCACAAAAAATGTACAGGATACAAATTGTTTATTTTAACGAGATTTATATTTTTTGTGCAGTAAGTTTTTGTCTATCTCTTATGGTTTACTAGTTATACGAAATTTATCCAGAATAAACAGGTCTTCAGAAGCTATTCCGACAAAATTCAAGATATATATTTTATTTGTGATGAAAATGGCTTTAATATGTGGTATTTTAATCAAAATTGTAGGAACCATTTTTAAGAAAGCAAAATGTTCGAACATTTTTTCAAGTAAAGGTAGTTTTTGGTGGGAGGATTTTCTTGAAAAATTTAGTGTCGCATCCTTGGGAAATACCAAATTTAAATACCTAGCTTGGTACTTAAACATCTCTTCGTTTTTTAGCTATGTTGTTCATAGACACACAGGCACGCAGACAGACGGACAGACAGACAGACAGACACACACACACAAACCTTTTTCTGAAATTGCCTTTTTTTTTATTCAGGGAGTCCTAAAATATGTATTTCGGGTGAAATCTCTGTACGTATCAAATTTTTGGGTGAAATGCAATATCCTCTCTACCCACTATGTATATTGTACATACGCGGCTAGAGAAAGTAAAAAAGGCTTTATTATACCCGTAAGCTTAAATCTGTGAACTAAAGGGAACAAGTACCGTTCTTATTGGCGTAAACAGAAAATTGTTATAAAAAGCAGAATGATGACAGATAAATCTTCATACATTTCTGTGTGCTCCAAAATTAGCAATATATGAGAGGTAGAAGTTTCATTCCTATTTGAAAGCTGACAGTTATTTTGCTACTGTAGTATCTGCAAGCTCCATTAAGATTTACCTGTCACGGTTTGCGCGATCTCATCCGTCATATCTGACTGCGATGTATATTTAAACAGTCTGTCTTTATTTCTTTATAACTTCCGTTTTAGCTATGCAATAAAAGGAAAGGCAACTAACTATTTGGACTTTCACTATCTGTTATCTCTGGTGAGCAGAGGAAGCAGGTACTGTATGGCATAACAATTGAATACTAACCTGAAGAGCAAGTTTTAAGCTCCCCTGAAATAAAAAACAAGTTCCGGTGTGTGTGTGTGTGTGTGTGTGTGGTGGGTATGGGTCAGTAGCGGGTAGTTGGGTGAATGAACTCGGCCATACTGTCTAGGAACAGCCTAATTAAAAAAAACCAAAAGTTGCCTAAGTACAAACTCGTTAAGGCCAGTGTTAGCTATATCAAGGGCCAATATTGCCATTAAATTCTCTTCTCTCCTGTAAATCGTTGAGAAAAATCGTTTTCTTTTTTTTTTGGTATTAACAAAGCTTCTAAGTTCAGTCGATGCAATGGGGAAAAATGTGTGAATTAAAGTACGAATTGCTTGAAACATCTACCCTATTCGCCAGATCTAGGACCCAGTGACTACCACCTGTTCCCAAACCTCAAAAAAAATTTGGAGAACGAAGATTTCACAGCAACGAGGAGGTCATTGATGCGGTAAACAGCTATTTTGAGGACATTGATAAATCGCACTATAGAGATGGTTAATTAAATTAGAACACCGATATGATAAATATGTTATCCTTTTTAGAGATTATGTTGAGAAATAAAGCAAAAAAAAAAAAATTAAATGCTGTTTTCATTGAGAGGCCCGGGCCTTATCAGCCGAACCTAATATTTATGATTATTTAATTTTGCTTATGTCGAACCAGTAACGTTATTCTACTCTGTTCTCATTATTATTGATGGTTTATTTATTTAACACAGGGAGAGCCTTAACTTGTATCTAAGCGATATTATAACTCTCGTGCTGACTTAGCATAATAGAAATTCTTACACTTGCAAATATTCCTTTACCATCGTAACCTTATCAAAATTAAACTTTGAAACATATGTGCTTGCTGTTAATATTTAAGATTTTTGCTTGTAAATATAACAATCCAACTCCGTGTGATTTTTCCTATACTTTCTTTATTTTGGTAAACTTTTTATCTCAGTAATTCTTAACAACAACAATAAAAATGTAAGCTATAAGTTGTTTCCATGCTAAATCTTAGCATATAATAAAACTATTCTTTTCTTATTTCGATATTCATCCCTTTTAGCCTTTTAAATACACATCGTGACATTTAGGTTTTTATAGCTCTTCATAATTTAAATATTTTCTCTCATTACACATCTTTACATAAATGATTTCTTCTCTTAAACTCCTTATTTATCCACAATTATTACTCTTCTTCAAGTTTGTGTGATTAATGTATTGGGTGGCTTTTCCTTGGAGTTAACACCATCTCAGAGTCGATTCGCACACTTCTCTAGAGTACTAGGAGTAGTTACTGCTTAAAATATCACTTTACTCATCTCATCATCCCACGACTTCTGTATAGAGGGGAAGAATAAACTCTTCATAAACTACTTATGTATTTGCCCCTAGTACCCACTTATTTCCGCTAAAAAAAACGTTGAGCCAACATTGAGTATGATCATTTCTATATATAATTAATTTCTAAACTATGACATTGTCGTCAATGTGTTTGCGTGTGAGTGGTTTCGGAAGTTCACAACGTAGTGCATCATCACTCGCGTTGCCATTTTGTTTTTCTGTGTGTGTTGCTTAATTACGCTAAGCTTTATTTTCTTCTGGGACGACTATCTTAACGTTTCCTGAAAAGCTATACCGATGTATCTTTTATCCTTACAACAAGCTTTATAAATTTCATTTTACAGTTTTGCCGTTACATATCCTTTTAAACATCTATAAATGCATAGGAAACACACCTGGTTTTTATCGTGACATTTTTACATTGCTAAATGAAATAAAATTAACCTGCTTCTTTTTCCACTCATGTGGGCAGACTTTTAAATTCATATGTGTCGCATTTGTAAAAATCACACTTCTGTAAGTAACCTAGAATTTGTAAACGTTGCGTTGGGATTTTACACTCACTAAATGGGAGAACTGCTTAGGCGAAACTTTAAAAACACTTCCTTCTTTCTGCTAATATACATTTCGCAGTATTAACCCAAATAACATTGACATTTACCTTCGTCTTCAATTCTTTATAATGTGTATGTTTACGAATGGTAACATTTTTAAAAAAAAATGTGATACAACCATGAATGGAGATAAATCTCTCTCTTCTGAATAACAAATTATATATTGCTCGGGGTTTTCCCTTATCCTGAGAAGACGAATGTCGAGTAACTTTAAGCTCCGTGGGTCCCGAGATCATTTGAGCATCATTTCACCAATTTCATTCATCGTCCGATATGACCCACCAGGTTAAAGAACGTTAAACTAAAAAAAAAAAAAAATTATAAATTTGCGAATGATATCATAAATAGTGTGATAGCCTTGTTTTGCTGTAATTTGATCTTGGAGAATGGAATTTGACTCCCTTTGCCGAAAAAAGTAACCGAAAGAAACTTTTTCAAAAATTTGAGATAAGCATCTCAAACAAAAAGTTAGGTGTATTAAAAAGAGTTTGAGATCTTACAGCTTGTTACTTTGGTAAACCCCATGTATATTTACCGTAGTCCGCTGTAACATCCATAAGTATCCCAAAAAATCCATGCTTATGTCAACATTGCGTTAGGAGGGCACAGCTATGTCAGTATTTCGAATTCTTGCCACTAATATCGATTGTTGAAACCAATATTACCATCTAAGTGAAATCTAATTTACTTAAAATGACCATATCAGGTACCCTACAATATCATGTCACATATCAAGTTAGGGTAACAATTTAATAGGAATTTTTGGTCTTCACTAAATCCCAATGTATCTCCAAAGCAAGCAGTGTATCGTGTATTCAAATCCCAGTATAGGTGTGAACAACAGACCTCAGGAACTGCATGGCTCCAGTTAGGCTTCAAGTCACAGCAACTGGTAGGTCCTGACATACCCCGCAATGCATAGAGGAGTGGCGGAAAATATAAAATGCTGTCCCATTTCACTCCTGAAGAATATTCTGCGTGTTGCCTAGACCAGGCGTAGGTGGAAGTAGTTTAAAAAATGTATATCTCTAACAGATACATACTCACTAACACGCAACGCACAAAAAATGCTGTTTTTGGACTAAGGGAATCTCAAAACATGTAATTTCTTCTCGACATAGGATTTTTGGGTGGAATGAATACATTCTATATTTACTTTAAGTACTTACGTCGTAGATAAAGTAAAAATATGAATTTGTATGAATAATTTATGCAGTAGCTATGCCAAATAATCGAAGACTGGAAGAGACAGAGAGAGCCTGTGCTATATGAGGAAATTTGATTTCAAGAAATTAATTTATTGATAGCTACCCAAAAATTATTCCTAGTAAATAGTGAAAATTATCAATCTACGTATTTTGTTTCATTTTTTCACAACACACTAGACGTAATACTTTTAATAATCTGTATCATTGGAATCACTTAGATTACAAGCAGCATTTTGTTTTAATCGCATTTTATATTTCAGAAATAATAACATAATAACATCATTAGTGAAAGAAAATTACTAAAATAACAAAACCTCCTATTTAATACAAGCACATTTAACACCGAATGCATTGAAATGTCTCTAAATTTAAAACTAATTCCTCTGTTTTCTTTAGTTCGTATATTTCTAAATACTAACCTTTAACTTGACCGTGTACGAGAAATCGTACACGTGTATTTGATAGGGAAAGAACAATAAAATGCAGAGATGTGACTAAACAATATCTGGTATAAAAACAACTTTCTTATCGTTTTCTAGACTGGCTGACTTGTTCTTCATTTCTTACAGTGTTTTATAGAGAAGCAAGTTAATGGAGTCATTAAGTAACCGAGTAAGAGTTTAGGATCGGCTAAAGGAAGACAAAGACTTAAAGAAGTGGAAAAAAGGAGCAAAAGAGCGGTAGTGGACTGTATAGAGAGCATTAAAGGATAAAGGATCAACTTTTCCGGTGCGACTTTGGGAAATCGCTTAAACTAACCGTGTATCTTCCAACCAAGAAGTAAAAACATTAGCACTGGTGCATGACCGGACTGCGGAAATAGAAGGGAAACAAAAGGAGACGTTAACTGAGGATTGAGCCCATTAACACACTTAAACACTCATTAAAATAATCCAGTATAATGGTTTTAGGCTGCAGTTACGTAAACCAAATAAAATTAAAACTACTGTATTCACCAGTTAGATGAATTTTTCGTAGTCAGCAATGAAGTAAAATTAAGGTACTCTGCTCCTATTTTTGATGGATTCTTTTGAGTTTTTATTTGGTTTTCGGTGTACTGAGAGCACAGATTAGAAACAATTACTCAAAAAATTCCATCCATGATTATTCACTTAAAATATGTTTCCTTATGATTTAAAAATGCCAACCTAATCGAAAGTAAGACAATTCATCACATCGGCGAGCACTTAAATATACAAACTTACCCATATTTGTACACGTTAAGATAGCTGCTTGTAAATCCCAGGTTCACAAAGTTTTAAATATTTTAACCATATGTTCAGCATGTCTTGGTTTGTGAAAACATTTACCGGATACCCCGGAAAGTATGTAAATTCCTGGCGCATAATAATACATTTAAAATTTTTCAAAAATCCATTCATGCGCTATTTCCTCCAGCCAAGCTTTAAAAAATTAAACTACGTTCAACTAATGAGGATTAGATCCACAAAATTGGCAGACCAGGCAAAAAATTAAACACCTGCCTTCTATATGGCATACAAGTGCACAATCCATTACACCAGGAACATACTGATTATAAAGTGGGTCTATAAATAGTTTAAGACTGTCCAAGATACTGTGCTGCATTGCAGCATGATAGTATTTTGTTTTTAATATCAACAAAAATTAAGCAAAAGGGATTTGCGCATATATTTTACTGTGTTATTTTTTCACAAGCAACAGCCTTTAGCGTCGATTTGGGAAACCTTGGCTACAGTCTCAATTCGGAAGTGTTCCGTTCTGCGGTTGGTAAACTGATGTGGTGCTTACATTTATCTAAAGTTACTACACCGAATTTTTATTTATTTATTTATTGTGTAACTTAACATCCTTTGCCTGATTGGTCATATTGGACGATGAATGCAATCGACCAAATAATTCTCCAATGACCACAAAGTCCATGGACTTTATAGTTGCTGAACATTTGTCTTTAGAATACAGGAAAGCTCCGAAAAAACACCTTAAGCGAGATTCGAACTGGCGTCCTCTTGAACGTGAGGCAAACATGCTAACCCCACACTACTTAAAAAGATTGTAACCAAATTTGAATGTGTAAATAATGTTTGTCAAACTGAAGGATTTAATGTCAACTGGATATATGCAATAGTTCACCTAAAAGCTGAAACAGTTTAGGACAATCTCGTTTTATAATTACCCTTAATTTTTTTATTTTAAACATATCTGAAGTGTCTCAAATTGTTGCTTAACTCTTATACAAAAAACTATGACTCCAATTGCAGCGGTTGTAGGGTTATTACATGCATACAGACGGACAGATGGAAGGAGAATCGACGCTAATACTTAAAATGCTGGTTTAAATATCCTAAACAAAATAAGATATAATTTTTATTCTATTTGCTTTACGTCGTTGACTACTTGCTCATATCGTGACGGGTTTGTTAGGTGAGAAACTCGTTGATCGATATATGGTGTCCTTCTTCACCGTAGCATATCACTTTCGCTTCGCACCAAGCATATGATATTAGGATGTCATCCAGTGTAGCTTCTCTTCACCGTCCGTACTCAGATGGGGTACAACCAGCCTTAGTGATCTCATCTCTGTACACTACACCACTATTCTCCGCGACAAGCAGATGGCGTTGGGCTGCCGTCAATCTAGCTGCTTGACTATCTATGGATAAATAAACAGTGTTAACAATTACCCTCTATTTTCAGTTTTGCTATTGATTTAGACTAAAGTGTAACTTTTGGTCGGGGTGTTAAATATTCAAACCGGTGTTCACCTTTGCGACTGAGGGAAACTAAGAAAAAAAAAAAAAAAAAAAAATGGTCAGATTGGTCGGCTCAAAGGATTTAAACCCAATCCCTTCCAAATGCGGGCCACAAATATTATCGCCTTAAACATACCGCTCGGTAAAACAAGAAAGTGGAACTTTAAACGCAAGTAAAGTTTTAACCGAGTCACTTCCCAACAAATCCTAACAGCTCTTCATTAGACAATACCTGCAATAAAATAATAATAGTAATAATAATAATAATAATAATAATAATAATACGCTTATATTTTACACGTTGAGATTCCGATAAATTATTTTGTGAGGTAAAAATCAATAAAGTTACCTGCAAACAATAAATGTTTCAAGATAACTGCTTGTTAGATATCACCTACTAAATTTTTATAAAATATAAGTAAATAGGCAACTGTATGTACAGCACAGAAAGTTAAGCATCTGCCAGTAACCTTAAAGAGAATATTTCATACCATCATATTCAAGTAATAGGAACAGAGAAACTCTCAGAACATTTTTATATGCTGCGTTGCAAATTGGCAAAACCACTCTTTGATCGCTTTAATGGACCGATAAATCGCAAGATACACATGATGTGACAGATGCTTTGCATTCTTTGATCTTTCACGGTATATTTTCTTACTTTGTGCAAAAGCGAAACATTGCATGAAATATGCAGAGGTTAAATTCTCGCGTATGATTTAATAGTCAAATAGAAATTCTAGGCATTACTTGAACCGAAGAATGTTTCATATGTCCAGCTGTACAATGAATCAACAGATGCAGTCGAACATTTAAACTAGGGACTGAATATAAAGCTTTTCGGGAGATTGTAAAGAATGGAAGATATATGACCGACAGTAATAGCAGTCAGCCCCTGTTTCAGAACTGAAAATATAATTATTTCATGTTAATTTTTATGGTCATACAGGGGGTTTTAAATATAACAAAATCTGATGTGTTCCGTTCACAAGACTTTCTCTACATCTCTACAACAAATGATCATTAAAAATCGTAGGATTCTAATTACTTCATGGTAATTAAGAAAAAACAGCAGAAATAGTCTTATTACTTGCATCCTTTTAAGTAGAAGCGAAGTAAGAGAGTACTATGTAATAGTCAAAAGCTGGTTCCTATGTGACTGAAGTTCCTTTGTTTGATAGACAGAGTTTACAAATTCCCAATGAGAAAAGTATGTTTTTTTTTTTTTTTTAAAGCAGAAACCAATAACATGGAATATGTCAAAAACGACCAACTCCACGAAAATAATGTATGCAACATAAATTGTGTGTTTATCGCTATCTAATTTGTTGTGTGGTAAGCTTTCGTCTGGTTCTTACGTTTTACCAGTTATACAAAATTCAATAAAAATCATCCAGAATAAAGAGGTCTTATTCCCAGAAAATCCAAGATATACATTTAACTTGGTATGTAGAGATTTTAATCAAAATCATTTGAGCCATTTTTGAGAAAATCAAAATTTGAAACTTTTTCCATATAAAAAGTAGTTTGGGGTGGGGGAATTTTCTTGAAAATCTTTGTGTCGCATCCTTGGAGGATACCAAACTTAAATACCAAGTTTGGTATTTAACGGTCTTTTCGTTTTTAGCTATGCTGTCCTCAGAAACACACACACACACACACACACAGAATCAGGGGGACCCTAAACATGTATTTCCGTTGAAATTTCGGTATCCAAGTTTTTCGTGGAATACAATACCCTCTCTATACACTATGTACATAGTGCGTGTAGAGAAAGCAAAAACTCGTTGACTGTCGGTTCTTCGTCGTTTGTTTTAAACATTTCTAACTTGAAACACACGCATTCATATTCACATGCGTATTTCAATACTCGTTAGGTAACGGTATCCATTACCAAGTTTTATATTAATGAAATGAGGAAGCAGTGGATTATTTCAGTCATAAACTTCTATTGCTTTGACGGAAAAAGCCTAAACACTATATTGATTGTCGATGCTCAATTAATATGTTCTAGCTCAGAAAACAACATCTACAGATTTCTTCACAAATTAATTCTTACTGAATGGGAATATGACTGAAAATATTTCAACAAAAAGGACTAAAGTCAAGGCATTTAAGAATTATAAGTTGAGTAAAAATTATTATTCATGATACCATCATAATTAAACAAGTCTCTTCATTTAACTATCTTGGATATAGATTATCTTGATGCAGAAGCAAAGCCACACAAAACATAATTAATACTTTATTGACATTGATATAGAAGGGAAATAGGGATACTATCAGCAATAACAGGCAGCAGGGATGCATTGATGCGACCTGGCTGACTTTACACTGTTATAAACAGCATTGGGAATTCCAGAACTTCTTGTTATAAGGCTCTCGACTTCTGCACAAATCTGCTAATACCAAGCAAGTGGTAAACGAAAGAAGAGAGAGTGAGCCAAATGAATCTGGAGACGAAATCATGATGATAAAGACGACTTCCAGACTCTGAGGAGCAAATGGAAGCATAAATAAGTAAACATCTGATGTGTTTCGTTCGCGTGACTTTCTCTACTTATTATTACAAATTTTTCAATGTACTTCATACTAAAGGAGAAAATTATTAGCTGAACTTGTTTTAGTACTTATTTCGTTATAAGTAGAAGGGAAGGTATAGCCAAATCTTTTAAAGAGCCGTTGCTATGTGATTGAATTTCGGTTCTTTTTGAATGGGCAGTAGTAAAACTAAAGAAAACAATGATAAATTCTATTATAAACAAAGTTTATGCACTTTAAAATTGAAACCAATATTAATGGTAAAAACTAGAAAAATTGTATACTGCATAAACTGACTGTTTTAACGAGATCTACATTTTTTCTCTAGTAAGCTTTTCTATCTTATGAAAAAGTCAACCAGAATGAAGTGATCTTCATAGGTTATTCCCAGGAAATTCAAAATATTTATCATGTGCATATCTTTAATATACGGCATTTTAATAATAATCGTTAGAGCCATTTTTTAATTATACCATTTTCGAACATTTTTCCAAATATATCTTTGGGGTGGGGAGACCATCCTTGGAAGATATCGAACCTAAATACCGATTGGTATCTAGCCCACTTTTCGTTTTTGAGTTATCATGTTCACAGACACATGGACACACACACACTTACACGGACCTTTTTCTAAAATACGTTTTTCAATTTTATCTAAGGGAGCCTAAAACGTAAATATTCAGGGAACTCTCGGTATGGAATGTTTGGATGGAATGCAATAAATACCTGCTCTGTCTCTGTACTATGTACTAAGTAGAGAAAGTAACAATTCTCCCACCTCAACTGGAATCGAATTTGGGATTTGGGTTAAGAAGCCAGAACTCTGAATACTTGACCACAGAAGCAATCCAAAATGTATTTTATTCAACACATAAAGTGAGTATGTGAAAGGGTCCTACATTTTCTAAAAATTTAAAATTACATTGTACTATTATAAAATTTGAGGTTTGGTATGATTGGGTGCATGGGTAGTAACGCGACATAACATTTTCCTGCCCAATCGCATTGCCGTAAGTATGGACTTATAGTACATGACTCGGTACGGTGTAGTTTCATATCTACCTTTCAAGTGTTGCCGCATAGTCGTCACTAGAATAAGTAAAACCTGAAGTGGTTAGGGATTTCAAAAATAGAAACTAATGTGAATATATCGAATATATTTTTTTCTGTTGACACTAGCACTGATTAATGCACAGGATCCATCACACCGGAGCTATAAACTGGAGTATATGGAACTTCTCCGGTGGTTTACTCACGTAACAGGTTTTCGCAATATAGCTACAGTATGTCAGATATTACACATTCCAAGCATGCCAATAAACCTCGCGTTTATGAGATTTTCACCTTTCAGGAAGTATAATAACAGCGTAGTATCGTAGCAACAACGAGTCTCTAACGAGAAAGGACAACTAAAGTGTAGGAAATTAAAGAGAAAAAACTATGTCACGTTCACGAGATTTCCTTTACCTATTCTGCGGCAAAAAGTTTCTATACAACCTTATTCTTCTATCTAAGTATACTAATCAAGATAAACATAGCACAAATGGTTTTAGTCCACATTTCTGTGAAGGTACAAAAGAAATAAAAAAAATATGCTGTGTCCATTCACATGACTTTCTCCACATCTCTGCATCAAATTATTTTTAAAAAGATAATACTTTTATTTACTTAATGCTAATTCAGAAAAAAATTGCAGAAATAGTCTTATATCTTCATTGTAAGTAGAAGCGAAATAAGGGAGTACCACAGGTTAAAGTGACTGAAGTACCTTTGTTTGTACGGACAGGAGTTGACAAATTCCTGTATGGGAAAAGTGATAGTTTTTTAAAGCTGAAACCAAAAACAAGGAACATCTTAAAAACAATCAACTCCATGAAAAATGTATATAACATAAATTGTGTGTTTTAAAGTGCTCTACGTTTTTTGCTTGTTAATTTTTTGTGCATCTCTTACGGTTTAGCAGTTATACAAAATTCCGTAAAATTCATTCAGAATAAAGGAGTATTCAGAGGTTATTCCCAGAAAATTCCAGATATACATATTATTTGTCAGGTAAATATCTTTAATATACGATATTTTAATCAAAATCGTTAGAGTCATTTTTAAGAAAATCAAAATTTTCGATAGAAGTTCCATGTGAAGGGTGGTTGAGGGTGAGGCGTTTGCTTGAAAATCTACGTGTTGCATCCTTGCAAGATACCAAACTTAAATACCAAGTTTTGTATTTAACAGTCTTTTCGTTTTTAAGCTATGCTATCCACAGATGCACACACACTCACACACACGCACACATACACGCACTTTTTTCCATAAATGCTTTTTTTTAATTCAGGGGGCTCTGCTTACAAAGAAACAACACGAAACAAAACATTTCTGCTAATGTTTATGTCGATTAGGTGACGTAAATTCATGTGAATGGAACGCAACAGATTTTTTTTTACTTTCTCTACACTTAATATGCTTTAACGAGATATTTTGTATTCTTAGGTTTTGTCCATTGTAATGGTTCCAGTTAAGCACAAATAAAAAGGAATGAATAAGATTTAAGAGGCTATTGGCTATTCTCAGAGAATCCAAGATATACATTTTATTTGTCATGGAAATGTTCTAAATTTATGGAATTTTAGAAAATTTAGAGAGATATTCAAAAACTCAATGTCTTACCGGGGATAATTTGTTCTTTATAAATAGAAAGGAAATTAGGGGACACACTAGGCTGAAACGATAGTCAAATCTTTTAAAAACATCGCTATGCGATTGACACAAATTCGGTACTCTTTGCACGCCAAAGTAAAACAAAGAAACACCGATGACAGCTTCCTGTTTGAGTAAAGTATAAATGTTTTAAAATTGAAACCATTAACAAGTAATATCTCGAAAATAACTCCACAAAACAAATGTGTAAGACATAAATTGTGTCTTTTTGAGAAAACTCTGTAGAAAAGAACAGACTTTCTGAGGCTATTCACAGTAAATTCAAGATATACACTTTATATTTCATGTAAATATCTTTAACATACGGTAACTTTAATCAAAATCATTAGAGCCATTTTTAGATAATCACAAATTTCGAAAATTTTTCCATGTGAAGGGAATCTTTGGATCTCATTCTTTGAAGATTCTGAATTGAAATATTAAATTTGGTAATTATCGGATTTTGTGTTTTTGAATTATGCTGTTTGCAGACACACGCATGCTCATACAAATTAACAACACACAGATACACATGCCCACACACACACACATACAAGCGCGCTCGCGGAGTTTTTCTAAAAATCCTATTTCTGATTCAAGGGACCCTAAAATATGTATTTATATTGAAATCTCTATATCTAATCAATACCTTCTCTATGGAATCAATACCTTCTCTATTTATGTAGTATGTAGGAAGTAGAGAAAGTAAAAGTTACATTTTTGTGTACACAAAAGCTTAATAAAAATAAATAGAGTAAAATAAACAGATCATCCTTGTATTTACACATATATTTAACCCTTAGATTGACCACAGTTAACGCTATTTTGCGGAGTTGCATTTAACTATTCAGTGTGTCTAATATTTTCTAACCAGCACATTCAGTTGTCTTTACATGCATGTTATTTCAGGCGCGGGTTTACCGAGAGATGTGCTGTTCATGCTCGCAAGAGAAAGCATGCATAGCAATGATCAACCACATCCACATTAACTCATCAGCTCAGGAAGTAAATAACATTCATATTATACTCTTGTTTGGCATAGCACTATTTGTAACCCAGTCACGTAATTATAACAGTGTAATTGATTAGCCGTTAACTGGCCTGTACAATGAACCCAAGCTATGCCCTTGATCACAGTTGGTTCATTACGTTGATAAATAGCCAAGGCCTCCCAAGCCAATCTCCCCATTTACACGCTTGTAATAATACCTAATAGACAAAATCTAGAGCAGTTGATTGATTGCTTCTTTTAGAGACAGTGACTTGTTTAATACACTTCGAAAATGTTTCAATAATGTCAGAGAAAATTCAAAACACAAAGGTTTGAATTTACTATTCACAGAAAAAATTAAGGAACATACCGAACTCATTGCATCAATTGCAGGAGTATAGATAGATAAAAATACAGTTTTAAAAGTAATTGTGCGTGTAAAAATTAATGAACGAGAAAGATTTTCTAAATAGGTTTCATTTGCATATTTACATATTACTAAACCATTGCATGAATGCATTTTATGTATTTTTTGTACAATCATGTATTTTTTTTCGTGTTTCTGATGTTTACACAAATATTTTTATGGAGGTGTTATTGTCTTTTAAGCCGGTATATCATGTCGGAAGATGAATTAATAAAATGGATAGAGAAAATATGCTCAATTCAGTTCTGGGTTCAATACAGTTCACCCGACATTTGTCTCTTCAGTATAAGGGACAACCACGGAAAAACTTTATTGGGTAGCTCATCCTAACCTTCATTCCTACTCCGGACCTCTTGTATGTGAGGCAGATATGCTATCACACCATAGAGGCAGATAAGGAAATTTACAGTTCAGCACGTTAATTCGTTTCCAACAATCCTATGTCTACTAATATAAATTTGGTGGCTGTAATAACATACAAAGTATGCTGGGGGTAGTAAAGTACCCTTCAGGCTTTAGTTTGCACACATTTATAATCACACGTGTTTTAACCTTTTCAGAAATTAATGACGGGCACTCAATTTTTCATGCCTCTTCAATATGTATTTCCTCACAACTATCATTTCCGACTTTAATTTCAGCTTTGAAGTACAGAATCTTACTAAGTCAACATATTGAAAGGGAAGATACGGACGCAGGGACCTCTGCAACTGGAGCAGGTTATCGTATTTGTGCTTCTGGGATAAAGGAATGAGGGGAGAGTCCGAAACAGCGGTCAGATGACGTGCGCAAGCACCCGACGCCACCTAACCCTAAACAAAAGCTTTACCCCGTAATGTCTCTGAAGGGGCACCCATTGAGAGGCAGATCCAAACTGGGTAGTTTTGACTGACAGCTCGGAGGAGAACTCTAGGAAGCGCTTCTTAACAGTCCAGCTGCAACACGCCGATAATCTGGTCTCAAAACCTTGAAAAGGTGGCAATGTAGTAAGTTATGGATATCGGGATTAAAGGGACGGGAGACTCGTGACAGATGTGGATCATCGTCATTTTCATAACGAACCGGGAAAACCACGAAAATCCCATGAGTTAGAGTTAAATGTTTATCAAAAATGCAATTGAAGAAAAGTTATTACCTTAAATAAACGACTGCCGATGAAAGATGGAATTATGGAAAAGAATTGTTGTAGGGATCACTGTTGGCGTCATGACACGACAGGGACAATAAGTATTCGCGTCGATAGCACATTAATAATGTTTATATTATGTATTTGTGAACAGCCATCCGCTGTTCATTTAAATTATTTCAAATATAATGATTCAGAAGGAACTTAATACTCTGTTATTATTTGTGTTAATATATGATACAAAATATAATATCTCCGAGAATACGCTCAGAGGTAAGCAACAAGGAGAATATGCATGTATCATCACTGCAGCTAAGCCGAAGCAAAGCAATATCATTAAATTACTATTAACTATATAAAGAAATAATTCGCTATAGTTTTTGTATTTATAATATTACAAAATGGCACAACCAACTGTATTTTACAGTTCTATATAAGGTTTGTAAGACATTGTGGTTGTTTTGAATCATTGAGGTAGAAATTCTAATAATTTAGTAATTCATATATGAAAATCTCGTAACTAAAACAGTCTAATGTTACATTCACATGACTTTCCCTGCCCGTTCTTAGGCAAACCTAAAAACGCATATTATCCAAACTTCTTAACATTAAACCAGCTAAATGTTTGCATAAATGAATTTATTACATATGTCCTTGAAAATAAAAATAAAAACAGAAATATACGTATACTAGGCTAAAGCGATTGTCAAGTGTTTTAAAACTGGTTACTATGTAAAGCTTCTTAATATATATGCTTGACCAGGAGCAAAGAATAGTGTAATGCCATCGCATTTGAGGAGCATATACGTATTTTGAAATAGAAACCAATAACGAGGGATATCTCGAAAATGGTTAACTGACAAAACATGTATTGCATTGTAAGCTTTTGTCTCTTGCGCTTTCCCATTTTTGCCATCCAGAAGAGTCGGTTAAATAACTTACTTGGTGTTTTAAGTTCAATATGCATTTAAATATGAGTATTGTGTAAGGTTTCGATTTGTTGAATAAATATTCAGTGATATAAAAGCGAAAAGCAAAATAATAAGTATTATTTAAGTTATGAAGTTAAAAGAGTCGAAGTCAGAATTAGTTGCTCAAAATAAAATAGAAGAATCAATTGAAAGTAAAATTGGAATTGCAAATGTTGGAATAACATTTTCTAGTATGACTAATGAGTACTTTGTTGGTGATTGTAATAATAGCTTTACGATTCTCATATTTTAATGTTGGTACGCTTATCTGTGCAAATTTGATAACTGCTTCTTTCAAGTAAGTTATAAAACACTATAAGTGTGTTGTGAAGGCGTGACGTCATGTAATGTTAGATACTAGATAACCGTTTCTGGCACCAGTATGCCAGTTTGCTGCAACTGTGTAGGATAAATAGCATCACAAATCTGTTTTAATATTAACAAAGCATCAAAATATGGTTTATACCTTTCTTGCTTTCTCAATAATGTATAGCAAGTAGTGAAAATAGTGTAATACACACAATACTTTGATGTCGAGATTTCACCGGAAATATATGTTTTGAGGTCCTGAACAAAAATATTAGTAAAGGCTCCGTGCCTTTGTGTTTTTGCGAACAGCGTAATTTAAAAAGAAGGCCGGTTAAAAGCCAAACTTTGTATTTAAGTTCAGCCTCTTCCATTGAGGCAACACGACAATTTTGAACAACCCCCCAAATTCCAAACTATGCTTCGAAAATGTTGAGTTTCCCATAAATGACTAACGATTTTAATAAAAAGTGGAAATGCTTAAGACATTTTATTGGCAAATTAATGCACTCTTGAATTTTCTGGGAATAGTCTCTGAAGGCCGACTCATTCTAAATGACTTTTACATAACTAGTAAATCGTAAGATAAAGACAAAATATTACTACAAAAAATGTAGATCTCGATAAATTCCAAGATTTATTTTAAATATATTTTTGTGAAGTTAACCAATTCTGAGATATGCTTTTCTTAACGGGAAGTGGTTATTCGCTGTTTATTTTTCCTTTTCTTTTCTTTCTTTGTGTCTTTCTTTTGTTCTTCTCCTGATGATCAAGGAAAACCTAATTTCAAAGTCATCATATTGCAACCATGTCCTAAAATATTTGCGTTTTCTCAAGCCTATGTACTGTGCTTTTTCTATAGAAGGATATTTTTGACAATTGATATTCCTTAAAACTATTTTATATTTGTTTATATATTTTTTTCTTCTGATGGACTCATGAGGTTTTCAGAAGAAATGTATTTATACTCATACTCTAATATAAATAGGTATTCATTTATTTTGATGTATACAATTCAAACAGAGTGATCATTGTAATATTAGCATTATATCTCAGTATAACAGCCATAGAGGAAGCATATTGCTTAGAAGTAAGAGATCAAGAGGGAAAATGGAAGATAAATTCATGAAGAGAAATTAGTTTAAAGAAATAAAAATAAATGAGCCGGTCTTAGGATATTAACCAGGGACTTCCTGAATACAAAACATCAGTTTACCGTCCTGGAAGTGAAATGTTACATTAATACTTAAATACAGAGCTGATACATCACACATCAACCCGCTTCTTATGTAGTTGCCGCTCCTATTCTGCATTTCAGACTATCAAGAGGTTCCAAATAATCCCTCGTATTGTTGTAATAATGGCTCAGAGGCTTGTTCAAATGGGCGTGTGAGTGTTGTAACTCTAACCCAGCTGTCACTGCAAGATCTAGTGGGCGAGCCCACATTGGCCCATTGTGTGCTCTTTCCTAACACTTGCGTGTGTGTTTTACGCAGGAAAAACGAGTATTGATTTTAGATAACAAAATAAACAAGAGCCTTAATAACAGGATAAGTACCTTTTAAAACTGTATATATAGTCTGCATACCAACACTAAAATTGCCAGTCTCTCTGCAGAACTTGCTGGACACAATAGCTAAAACAGAAGGCAAATCTATGAATCGCATTTCAAGTCTTCAGTAGTAGCAGCATTAGAAGCTAGTTCATGAATGAATTACATCTACAGATGAGATTAGAATTCGTGTTAATACTTTTATTGGTAATGTTGTTCGATTATCAACTTCGAGTAGTCGAATTTCATGAATTGGCACAAAGTGAAATTAATACACCTCTAATTAAGGTTCTTAAAAAGAGGATTTTTGTTGAACTATTGGGCATTGGAAAAGAGAGATTAATTCTGGTGATAACAATAATGATTAAAATGAGGCAAAAAATACATCTGTCTACCAAAAAATTTGTAACATTTGACGTGCAGAGGGACAAACAGGTGGTAACTATTAATAAATATCAAGTAAACAGGGAGAAGGGCCGGCTCAAGGGATGCCAAGAGTGGTGGGTTTTAGGGGCGGTAAAAACATAAAACATGAACAAGCTATTTCAAAACATGACGGAGTTGCCATCGTATTTAAGCTTTTATGACGTTCTGGAGATATTTTGTTATGAAATGATGACGAATGAAGCGCTAAATTTGGTCAGCTTGGATGTGACCCTCGATTAAGTGTGTTTACATTTTGTATTGTTTTTAGTCTTTTATTAACCTATGAACATCTTAATTGATTTCGCCTGTTTTTTTCCCCCTTTTGTTCAGAAAATATTGTTCTTTCACTTGTTTTAAGTGTAATTTATTGATCACTCGCGCAACGTATATTTATTATTTATTTATTTGAGAGTAAGTATTCACGGATGACTAGCACTGAGAATGGAAATTAGATTATCTCTGAAAGCATGATAGGCCAGCTCTTAGCAAATATCGCACGGGTTGGCAATACTTCTGGAGCCGGTTCTGCTAGAGAGTCCAACATTTGTCCTTTGAAAATAGGGGAAGGACCTTATTCAGACAAATCGTCCCAACTGAGATTAAATAAATAACATAGGAGCAAAATTATTATTCAGAAGTGTTCTGCATCGGATGGGTATGGTACGATAACTTGGTACGTTTGGTTCAGTATCCCATTTAACGGGTCTGAATGCGATCGGGTCATACGTGTGTCTAGATTCGCCTGCAGTGCCACAAGTAGTAAAAGCGGGCGTTAAACACTACAACAAAAATAACCTATGCCTAGACGACTATTAACCGAGACATGACCTTAAACTCTACTCAAGCACCAAGCGCTTGCGATAGCTTTGTCGTGCGTATACACTAAACAAGTTAGTTCGCTTGAAGTATATACAAATATTATTTCCATATCACGCGACTTATATTCTGAACAATATTTTCCCTCAACCATTTAATGAAATTTCATATCTTATTTATAAGTGCTCTTATATTGTTGAATTTATTTCAAATATATGTGCTACTGAGAAAATAAGTTGGGAAAATTGGTATTCCATTAAGCGTCAACCTTCTACATGTAATTTTCTTTAAGATTTGTCATCAAATATTAAATAAACACTGCTTAGCCATACATACGAGAAGTATGAACAATTAATAAAAATCAACCTTATAAAAGCGCAGTAATTCCAGAAAATACCATAATTCTAATGGTAAACAAAATAAATAAACATGCCTCCCAACAACAGGAAATTACATTTAAAATATTGATGCTCCAAGTAATATTGCGAGCTATTGTCAGTTATTTCTGGAGTATTTTGTTTGTTTTGCGAATTATTAACCATTTCTCAGTTTGGTGGAAAGCTTAATAACGATTAGACTGGGTTAGATTCGGGGGAAAAAAACCGATTACCTGCGGACCCGGTGAGATCCGATAGCAATCTCAACAGGCGCCACAGCTAGGTTAGCCCTCTCATTCGTGACGCTCTCCTTCGCTAATTATAAGAAGGCAGACCGATTATTATCCCTGGCAGAGACAAGAATGGAAAACAGGTTTATTATTATACTATTGTCAAACTAAAAATATTACAAAACTATACACGCGCACACACAAATACTTTTAATAGGCAATTTTTACCTACGCTTCAACATAGATTATTATTCAAAATACCAGAAAAGTTTCTGCTGTAATGCTAGAATATGTGTGTACCTATTCTATCTAAAATGGTTGGGTAAGAAAATAAATTAATAAATGTAGAAATCTGTATATACATCCACAGAACTGAAAAATATGACTTCAACTGCATTTTTCTACACGGCATTTTCCAACCAATAAAATGGGTTCTCTCTTTCTGGTAATAGGAGTAGAAGTATACAAAAGTATCGTTTCTACCGACTTAGATACTGGGAAAAATGTGGATAAAAATATGAAACTAAATGTACGTTTAAAATAACTTACAATAAAAGTATGTTATTTTTAAGAACAAAAGTAAGCACATATAAAAACTTAATATGAAAAGTGCACAAAGTCTGAAGCCAATGTTTTGTTAATATTGCAACGTGTTGTATAAATTATGTTTTATTTATAATAACTTAGTTAGGGGTTCAGACTAGGGAAAGGACGTAAGAATCCTACGCTTCTGAGTGGAAAGAAATAAAGCTTATGGTAGCATATAATATATATTTCATTAGGGCAGCCCGACGGTGGGTCAGTCGTGTTCCTATTCTTGCAAGAATTTCATCACGTAATGACGGGAATGCGGGGTTTGTAGGAAGGCGGCTGAAAATGAGGTTAGGGAGTAACAGGAGGTAGCAAGTGTGCTCCTCAACGGTTGCCAGACACTGTGCAACAGCTCTTGTGCACTGCTGGTGTAATTATTTTACAAAATATTTTATTTTGGGGTTGCAATTTTGAAGTCCAAGCAACTCTTGAAGGATTGTAAGCAGCTTAGCCGTAGCAGCTGTTGAAAAAAAGAAACAAAAAAAAAGTTTCCGGCAATTTCAAGCTTTTAACATCTGTTTCTCTTCCGTGACATAATCTGTAGCTAACGGACCAATCACCCGCCACTACGAGAGCCTAGTACCAAAATCTTGGCACTAGTGATTATTGCAAGCATCCTCTATTATATCGGCTTAAGAGGAATCTAACTACAACGACTTCTTGAATTCTATTTATCTAGAAGTATCAATTTATTAAGCGTTGCTAATAAAATTTACTACTTGAAACAAGTCGGCATATGAGTACATAATCTGAAACCTTCAAAGATTTTGTATTCTTTTTATTCACCCACATGCTTCAATTGATTTTTCGGAACTTTGAATGGGTGAAGTCAGATATTAAAAATATATGTTGTGCATTGGTTTATATACATTTAGTAAAATAGGGTTACGTACAATTCAACTGTTTTTGTAACCGAAATATCACCCTTATCTTATCAAACTCATGCTGCCCATGAGTATGCTTCATTTATGAGATTAGAGCTCGAGTATATTCTATGCACATCCAATTTGCTATCGAACGTAAAATGCTCACATCCAAATTTGCTTCTTCGTTATATTCGACTGGTTTCCAAACAAATACATTGCATCGGTACCCCTTTCCCATTTTAAATAATAGCATTGTTTTTAACCTATAGAAAGAATTGTGAACGAAAATTAATATGTATATTAGCAGTTATGTTTAAGGCGTTGAAACTGCTTTTAAAGTTTGAAATACCTTGTAAATTTTGCTTATTCTTAACGTACAACTTAACAAAGGTGAAGTGGTCTAAATGCATGGGGCATGAACTTAACGCTAAGGACTAGTGTTTGAGCACCACTTAAAAGCTTGCTCACTCGCACAAAAAAGAAAATACGAAAAAATGAGACCTACAGCTCTTAGACTTACTACGCATTCGAGGAGTTATGGAAATTGGTTGCCTGTAAGCTCAGAATCGAATAATATATGTATAATAATAGTAATAATAATAATAATAATAATAATAATAAAGCAGGACTATTTGTACAAGCCTTCTAACTTCTGTGCTAGTGAGCGCGTTTGCAAGCGTTGACTATAAGACAGATTATAGCTTTTGAAATCTATAAGGTATCTTAGTCCTAAGCTTAAATGCATAGATCTGTCAAAAGATGTAAACTTTTATGGGAGTATTTGGAATAAGATAGGTTTCGGATTAGAATACAGACGGAGGAGACTCAACACTGAACCGATCTGGTACTTGTACCTATGCCTCACGAAGGGGCATGCTGAGAAGGGAGGGATTAGGTGAGAGAAAGACACCGGGTGGCCGGAATCAGGAGTCAAGGCACAGCAATTACAGCGCCCCTTCCAAACTGAAGCACTCCAACCGACGGACGGAAACCCCTCTGCACACAAGATACAACGCCCCGCCAGAGGCGTGTCTTATTCTGGCAATCAGCCGAATTCAGGGGACGGAGAGTGCTTTTGACTTGCCACGCCGCTACGAGCGTCAAACCAAGAGAGAAACCAAATGGATGAAGGATTAATGAAATGGCAATGGAGAGAAAAGAAATTCGGGGGATAGAAGAAATTTAATTACTATACTATTCTTTCGGCAACTTTTAGGTTAATATCTCTTGTTTTAAAAGTTGTCACTACTCATATCATCTTATGAAAACGACTATTTTTGACTTTTGCTTTCTCTACACTACTATGTACATAGTGCATAGAGAAGGTGTTGTAAGGCATCTAAAATTCGATAACGACATTTCACTGGAAATCTCCCCACCACCAACTACCCTTTACATGGAACTTCTTTCGAAAATTTTGATTTTCTCAAAAATGACTAACGATTTTGATTAAAATATCGGATATTAAAGATATTTACCTGAAAAATAAAATGTATTCCTCGAATTTTCTGGGAATAGCCTCTGCGAGTTACTTTATTCGGGATGAATTTTACGGAATTTTGCATAACTGCTAAACCATAACAGATGGACAAAAAATTACCACACAAAAATTCAGAGCACGTTAAAACATATACCGTATGGGATATACATTTTTTTGGTGGAGTTGATCGTTTTTGAGACATTCCTGTTTTTGATTTCAGCTTTGATAAACTTTTACTTTTCTCATACAGGAATATGTCAACTCCTGTCCATACATCACAAGGAAATTCAATCACTTAGCATCCAGCTTTTGACTATCACTTTAACCTATGGTACTCTTTAATTTCGCTTCCGCATACAAGGAACCAAGTAATAAGACCAATTGTGCTAATGCTTGTCTCGATTAGGATGAACTAAATAAAAGGATAGGTTTTTGTAAGAAAAGTTTGTTTACAGAATGGATAGAGAAGGTCATGTGAATGGAACCTTGCTGTCATTACCATCTTTCACGTCCAAAATAACTACATGAAGGTTCTGACATAAATCAAGGCACTTTCTGTTAGTACATAAATTAAGGAATCACTGCTGATAGACAAAATATTGTGTAGTTTCACAAAGTAAGCTTATACATTTCTTTCCCACGTGTGATATGGTAATGCTCCGTTTCCATTTCAGTGAGTGCCTCTAACAGGCTTAGAGCATGCTCAAGTTTAACATCCACTAGTCGGCTTACGTTATTCCATATTCCCGTAAACAAGATCGGCAGCGTATATGATATACCAAAGGAAAAACTCGAGCCTAGAGAGTATTATGTAACACATCGAGAGATATACGTTAAAAGCAAAAAGTTGTAGAAAAAGGAATTGGTACAATCGCGAGCTTTAGTATTGCATGTCGAGGCTCTCTAACACGTAACGGTAGCAGTGCCATCTAGCAGTAATTGATGAAGTAAATGAAGGAACCACTAAATAGTGTACTTCATAACAAGTCATTACAATTATTTGCATTAATTGCAACAGAAATACACAAGGTGTTCAAATCTGTTTAAATGAAACAGACAGAATATTAAAGCGGCTATAATTTTGTCATGGATTGCTATAATGTGGAAATATCTTTGATACGTTCGGGTCTTGTAATTCCACTAAATATTAATGAAGTTTGGAAAACTGAAAAGCTTATGTTTCTATTTACTTCATGCTAATCGAGAAAAAAGTACATTTAGAAAATTACAATTATTGGATTAGGAAGTTTGAACATACAGCAAGGAATATCTCGTAAATAGCCAGCATATATTCTATGCATAGCTTATTTATTTTAACAATTCAAAATTTGTTGTATGGTAAAGTTTTGTCTATGTTTTTCAGTGTAGCAGATGTACAAAAATCATTCAGAATAAAGCGGGTCTGAGATTATAGTCGCAAGAAATTATTCAAAAAAATAAACTGAATTTGCCATATAAGTATCTTTAATATAAGTCATTTAATCAAAATCATTAAGAGACATTTTTGAGAAAATTCGAAAAACCCTCCGTGTAAGGATAGTTTAGGCTACAGACATTTTCTTGACAATCTTTTTGTTTCATCCTTGACAAACGTCAAATTTTGTATTCAAATTTTTGTTCATGAGTGACACCGTATTCAGCAGTGATTCCTTAATTTATGTACTAACAGAAATCGTTACAGCCATTTTTGAGAAAATCAAAGTATTCGAATGAAGTTCCATGTAAAGGGTAGTTGGGGTTGGGGGGATTTTCTTGAAAATCTTTGTGTCGCATCCATGGAAGATAGGAAATTTAAATACCAAGCTTGGTCTTTTCGTTTTTGAGTTTTACTGTCCAAAGACTCTCACGCGCACACACTCGGACCTGCTTCCAAGGCTTTTTTTTTTGTTTGTTTTTTTATTCAGGGGGATCCAAAACACGTATTTCCGATGAAATCTCGGTATCGAATTTTTAAGTGCAATACAATACCTTCTCTATTGCACTATGTACATAGTACGTGTAGAGAAAGTAATATGGAGTTTCTCCCAAATTTAAATGTTAAGAAAAAGAAATAAATGCTAAGAAATTCAGTTAGTGTTTGACACCCAGGGAGCCTTCAATCCACCGGTCCAATCAAAGTTGGACATTTCCTTTCATAGAGATAACTACTAGAAGCATACAAACAGGTCCTATTGCTCGTTTCCAACCTAAAGTAGGCATAGAAATCCGCTAGATTGGCGAGTTCCCTCAGCTATGCCCAGGAGGATTGGGGTTTCAGTTGCGCAAGTCCCTCGGCTATGCAATGTTGCTCCGCAGTCGCGCTGCTCGATTTTTTTTCTTTTCTAAAAGCGTCCCTTGAATATGCTTTGCGCCTGGGCCCGTATAGACCGTAGAATAAACTACGACTCCCGGAAAAAAAAATGTGTACCTTACGTAGTGACAAGTATGGTATCTTAATTGGGAAAAAATATATATACCTATATATACCTATATATATATATATATATATATATATATATATATATATATATATATATATATATATATATACTTACCTCTTATTACAGATCTGTTTTTCTATGCATGTTACAGTTCCAAGAGATAAAAACCACCGTAAACCACGTGGAGGGGCTAACATGGAGAAGCCCCGAGACTTTGAAATGCAAGCCAGCAGTACATATTACACGAGATGTGGTTTGATTAGGCATTACACCATAAGAAATTCCGAGTTTAGTACCGAACTACATGGCCTTTCATGGGCTAGAAATTCTCGGATTTAGTACCGTGAAACAAGGTCCTCCATAAGGATATAAAATCCAAGTTTAGCTGAGCAACACGGTCTTTCATGAGTCTAGAACTTCCCAAGTTTAGTACTGAGCAACATGGTCTTTCATGAGGCTAGAAACTCCCAAGTTTAGTACTAAGCAACACGGTCTTTCATGAGGCTAGAAATTCCCGAGTTTAGTACCGAGAAACACGGTCTTACATGAGGCTAGAAATTCCCGAGTTTAGTACTGAGCAACACGGTCTTTCATGAGTCTAGAACTTCCCGTGTTTAGTACTGAGCAACATGGTCTTTCATAAGACTAGAAAATCCCAAGTTTAGTACCGAGCAACACGGTCTTTCATGAGTCTAGAACTTCCCAAGTTTAGTACTGAGCACATGGTCTTACATGAGGCTGAAAATTCCCAAGTTTAGTACTGAGCAACACGGTTTTTCATGAGCCTAGAGCTTCCCGAGTTTAGTACTGAGCAACATGGTCTTTGATGAGGCTAGAAATTCCCGAGTTTAGTACCGAGAAACACGGTCTTTCATGAGTCTGTAACTTCCCAAGTTTAGTACTGAGCAACACGGTCTTTCATGAGTCTAGAAATTCTCGTGTTTAGTACTGAGCTACATGGTCTTTCATGAGGCTAGAAATTCCTGAGTTTAGTACTGAGCAACACGGTCTTTCATGAGGCTAACATTTCCCGAGTTTAGTACTGAGCAACACGGTCTTTCATGAGGCTAGAACTTCCCAAGTTTAGTACTGAGCAACACGGTCTTTCATGTGTCTAGAACTTGCTATGTTTAGTAGTGAGCAACATGGTCTTTCATGAGTCTAGAAATTCCCGAGTTTAGTACTGAGCAACATGGTCTTTCTTGAGGCTAGAAATTCCTGAGTTTAGTACTGAGCAACATGGTCTTTCATGAGTCCAGAACTGCCCGTGTTTAGTACTGAGCAACACGGTTTTCATGAGTCTAGAACTTCCCGAGTTTAATACTGAGCAACATGGTCTTTCATGAGGCTTGAAATTCCCGAGTTTAGTACTGTACAACACGGTCTTTCATGAGTCTAGAGCTTCCCAAGTTTAGTTCTGAGCAACACGGTCTTTCATGAGGCCAGAGATTCCCGAGTTTAGTACTGAGCAACACAGTCTTTCATGAGTCTAGAATTTCCCAAGTTTAGTACTGAGCGACACGGTCTTTCAAGAGTCTAGAACTCCCAAGTTTAGTACTGAGCATCAAGTCTTTCATGAGGCTAGAAATTCTCAAGTAATACTGAGCAACACAGTCTTTCATGATTCTAGAACTTCCCAAGTTTAGTACTGAGCAAAACGGTCTTTCATGAGGCTTAAAATTCCCGAGTTTAGTACTCAGCAACACGGTCTTTCATGAGGCTAAGAATTTCCGAGTTTAGTACTGAGCAACACGGTCTTTCATAAGGGTAGAAATTCCCAAGTTTAGTATTGAGCAACACGGTTTTTCATGAGGTTAAAATTCCCGAGTTTAGTACTGAGCAATAGGGTCTTTCATGAGGCTAGAAATTCCCGAGTTTAGTACTGAGCCACACGGTCTTTCATGAGGCTAGAACTTCCCAAGTTTAGTACTGAGCAACATGGTCTTTCATGTGTCTAGAACTTGCCGTGTTTAGTAGTGAGCAACATGGTCTTTCAAGAGTCTAGAAATTCCCGAGTTTAGTACTGAGCAACACGGTCTTTCATGAGGCTAGAAATTCCCGAGTTTAGTACTGAGCAACACGGTCTTTCATGAATCTAGGACTTCCCGAGTTTAATACTGAGCAACATGGTCTTTCTTGTGGCTAGAAATTCCCTAGTTTAGTACTGCGCAACATGGTCCTTCTTCAGGCTGGAAGTTCCAAGTTTAGTACTGAGCAACACGGTCTTTCATGAGGCTAGAAAATCCCGAGTTTAGTACTGAGCAACACGGTCTTTCATGAGGCTAGAAAATCCCGAGTTTAGTACTGAGCAACACGGTCTTTCATGAGGCTAAGAATTCCCGAGTTTAGTACTGAGCAACACGTTCTTTCATGAGGCTAGAAATTCCCAAGTTTAGTACTGATCAACACGGTTTTTCATGAGGCTAGAACTTCCCAAGTTTAGTACTGAGCAACACGGTTTTTCATGAGGCTTGAAATTCCCGAGTTTAATACTGAGCAACATGGTCTTTCATGAGTCTAGAAATTCCCAAGTTTAGTTCCGAGCAAGACGGTCTTTCATGAGGCTAGAAATTCCCGGTTTAGTACTGAGCAACACGGTCTTTCATGAGTCTAGAACTTCCCAAGTTTAGTACTGAGCAACATGGTCTTTCATGTGTCTAGAATTTGCCCTGTTTATTAGTGAGCAACATGGTCTTTCATGAGTCTAGAAATTCCCGAGTTTAGTACTGAGCAACATGGTCTTTCATGAGGCTAGAAATTCCGGAGTTTAGTACTGAGCAACATGGTCTTTCATGAGTCTAGAACTGCCCGTGTTTAGTACAGAGCAACACGGCCCTTCATGAGTCTAGAACTCCCAAGTTTAGTACTGAGCATCACAGTCTTTCATGAGGCTAGCAATTCTCAAGTTAATACTGAGCAACACGGTCTTTCATGATTCTAGAACTTCCCAAGTTTAGTACTGAGCAAAACCGTCTTTCATGAGGGTAGAAATTCCCGAGTTTAGTACTCAGCAACACGGTCTTTCATGAGGCTAAGAATTTCCGAGTTTAGTACTGAGCAACACGGTCTTTCATAAGGCTATAAATTCCCAAGTTTAGTACTGAGCAACACGGTGTTTCATGAGGCTAGAAATTCCCGAGTTTAGTAATGAGCAACACGGTCTTTCATGAGGCTAGAAATTCCCGAGTTTAGTACTGAGCAACACGGTCTTTCATGAGGCTAGAACTTCCCAAGTTTAGTACTGAGCAACACGGTCTTTCATGTGTCTAGAACTTGCCGTGTTTAGTAGTGAGCAACATGGTCTTTCATGAGTCTAGAACTTCCCGAGTTTAATACTGAGCAACATGGTCTTTCTTGAGGCTAGAAATTCCCGAGTTTAGTACTGCGCAACATGGTCCTTCTTGAGGCTAGAAGTTCCCAAGTTTAGTACTGAGCAACACGGTCTTTCATGAGGCTAGAAATTCCCGAGTTTAGTACTGAGCAACACGGTCTTTCATGAGGCTAAGAATTCCCGAGTTTAGTACTGAGCAACACGGTCTTTCATGAGGCTAAGAAGTTCCCGAGTTTAGTACCGAGAAAGACGGTCTTTCATGAGGCTAAGAATTCCCTAGTTTAGTACCGAGCAACACGGTCTTTCATGAGGCTAGAAGTTCCCGAGTTTAGTACCGAGAAAGACGGTCTTTCATGAGCCTAATAATTCCCGTGTTTAGTACCGAGCAACACGGTCTTTCATGAGGCTAAGAAGTTCCCGAGTTTAGTACCGAGAAAGACGGTCTTTCATGAGCCTAATGATTCCCGTGTTTAGTACCGAGCAACACGGCCTTTCATGAGGCTAGGAGTTCCCAAGTTTAGTACCAAGCAACACGGTCTTTCATGAGGCTAGAAATTCCCGAGTTTAGTACTGAGCAACATTGTCTTTCATGAGGCTAGAAATACCCGAGTTTAGTACTGAGCAACATGGTCTTTCATGAGTCTAGAACTTCCCAAGTTTAGTACTGAGCAACACGGTCTTTCATGAGGCTATAAATTCCCGAGTTTAGTACCGAGCAACACGGTCTTTCATGAGGCTAGAAGTTCCCGAGTTTATTACTGAGCAACAGGGTCTTTCATGACGCTAGAAATTCCCGTGTTTAATACTGAGTAACATGGTCTCTCATGAGGCTAGAAATTCCCGAGTTTAGTACTGAGAAACACGGATTTCATGAGGCTAAGAATTCCCGAGTTTAGTACTGAAAAACTCGGTCTCTCTTGAGGCTAGAAATTCCCGAGTTTAGTACTGATCACCACGGTCTTTCATGAGGCTAGAAATTCCCGAGCTTACTACAGGACAGCACAGTCTCAATGAGGTAAGAAATTACCGAGTTGAGTACTGAACTACACGACCTTCCATTAAGCTAGAAGTTTTCTTTTTTACTACCGATCAACATGGTGTTTTATGTGGCTAGAAATTCCCGGATTTAGTACCAAGACACATATTCTTCCATAAGGATATAAATTTCGAGCTTAGTACAGAGCGGCACGGTCCTCCATGAGGCCAGAAACGAAATGGAAATGGTGTTTTATTTATGGACGCTCTTTAACTGCCACGGTTCTCAGTCTCATTCTTTTACTGGCGTGAAATACCACTTAATTATGCTTAGATACCTCTCTATCAGGCTTGAGGTTCTTTTACGTGTCGAAAATCTACGACACAGGACCAACAACTTTACTTCCCTTCCGAAAAAAGTCATGTAAAGGAGTTTTACGCCCAAAAAATTCCACCGTCCTCCGCCGGGTTTGAACCCGCGATCTTGGGTATATGTAGTTAGCATGGTAACCATTACACCACGGGTATGACATGAAGCTATAACTTTTCGAGTTTAGTACTGAGCAACAGGATATTCCATGAGGATAGATGTTCCCGGGATAAGTTATGAGCAACAGGTCTTCCATGAGGCTAGGAATGCCCTAGTTTAGTACTGAGCAACTTGGTATTCCATGAGGATAGAAATTCCCGGGATTAGCTATGAGCAACACGGTATTCCATGAGGTTAGAAATTCCCGAGTTTAACTGAGCAACACCGTCTTCCATGAGTCTAGAAATTCCCGAGTTTAGTATTGAGCAACACGGTCTTCCATGAGGCTAGAAATCCCGAGTTAAGTTCTGAGCAACAAGGTCTTTCATGAGGCTAAGAATTCCCGAGTTTAGTACTGAGCAACACGGTCTTCTATGAGTCTAGAAATTCCCGAGTTTAGTACTGAGAACATGGTCTTTCATGAGGCTAGGAATTCCCGAGTTTAGTATCGAGCAATACGGTATTCCAAGAGGCTAGAAATTACCGAGTTTAGTAATGAGAATACGGTCTTTCATGAGGCTAGGAATTCCCGAATTTAGTTCCGAGCAACTCGGTCTTCCATTAGGTAAGAAATTCATGAGTTCAGTTCCTAGCAACACGGTTTTCCTTGAGGCTAGAAAGTCTCGAGTTTAATACCGAGCAACACGGTCTTCCATGATGCTAGAATTTCGAACAACATACTCTTCATGAGGCTAAACCATGCAGTCTTATATTTCCGATCAACATATATATAATCCCAGGATTAGTTTACTTTCCGTAAGTAGGTAGCACAACAAAAACTGGCAAAGAGGCATTATATCCACAATTTGGTTAATGCATTTGTTACTTACTCTAACAATATGCACATGTGGCTATGTTAGTAAGAAATGTAAGTCTAGTGTGTTCTGTATGTGTGCGTGTGTGTGTAGAGTATAATTCAACAATGAAAAGCCGGCTAAATACTACAATTGGGTTTTAAATGTAGTACCTTTCAAGGGTGCGACCCGAAGATTTTCAGTTACAAAACTTTTCTGATATGAATATTTTTACTCCCAACTACACTTTATGTGGAACATTTTTCGAAAATTTTGGATTTTTTATAATTGGTAAACTTAAGAAACAGATACTGCAACAATTGTAGGTCTCCTTAGAATTTGTCATATAGGTACTTGCTTCTTTTTTTTTTTTTCTTTTTGTACCGTTTTGTAGAGTTAATTGCTTCCGTGGTATTATTTGTTATTGGTTTCAATTTTAAATTATTTATATTTTTCTCAGACACAGAGGAATCTATTCTTTCATATCTCTTAAGTGTATTTCTCTCTATTGGTCATGCAAAGATAACCGAATTTCAATTGTTTCACATACAACTAGCGTATAAAACATTCGAATATTCTTGATTAGCATGGTGTAGATAATAGAATAATCTTTTGTTAGAAATAGTTTAATTATGGATCAGGTAGAGGAAATCATGTAAATGGAACCCATCAAATTGTTCTGTGTAGTCTTCCTTGATCAAACCGTGGAGACTTATCACTGTATTTCCATTGCTAATTTAAAGTATTTTTACGGAATGAATATGACATTTAGAAATTAATCAAAATAAAATTGCAAATTAACTATTTATTTTTAAAAACATTTAAAGAAACACAATAAAAATATAATAAAATATGAATTAAATTTGTATTCCAATCTATCTTCAAGGTTCAGGTAGCCCAATTGTCACACCAGCAACCAGTGATGTGAATGTCAATACCATAACTTTTTACTTTCTCTACACGTACTATGTACATAGGTATAGAGAAGATATTACACCTCACTCAAATTTTTGATACCAAGATTTCACCGAAAATAAACGTTTAGGCATTTTTAGGAAAAAAGTCTGTGCATGTCCGTGTGTCTGTGAACACGCTAACTCAAAAATGAAAAGTCGGTAAAATACCAAACTTGGTATTTCAGTATAGTATCTTCCCGAGATGCGATATGAAGATTTGTTTGAAAACTACCCCCAACCCAAACTACCCCTTACATGGAAAAAATTCAAAAAAATTTTGATTTTCTCAAAAATAGCTCTAACGATTTTGATTAGAATACCGTATATTAAAAATATTTATATGGCAAATGAAATGTATATCTATCTTAAATTTTCGAGGAAATGCCTCTAAAGATGTTTTTATTCTGAATGAACTTGGCTGAATTTTGCGTAACTGGTAAACCGTAAGAGATAGACAAAAACTTATTACCAAAAGATGCATATCACGTTAAAACAGACAATTTATGCCATGTGCGTTTTTTTCGTAGTATTGGCCATTTCTGAGATATTCTTTATTATTTTTTTCAGGTTTAAAATATTTACATTATTTCAGGCAAAATTGTAAACTCCTAGCCCTGAATAAGCAATTTTCAACCACAACGCAGTCAGCTTTTAAAATATCTGTCATTTTAGCTAATATATTCCCTTATTTCCCTTCTACTTACAAGGAAGCGAGTAATTAAGAACAATATCTGCTAATGCTTATCTCGATTATCATAAATTAGATAAAGGATTAAGCTTTTTAAAAATAATTTGTTACAGATATAGAGAAAGTTATGTGAATGGAACACACCAGATATTTATTTCTATTGTTTCTAGAAGAGTGAATAGAGAATGAATACAACATATCAGATTTTTTCACACTATTATGTAAGGAACGAAGATAATGTGAGGCTGTAAACATAACCGTAGCTATGTTTCAATTCTGTGTAGGAAATGGGACCATTATCGATTCACGTAGTAGCAATGATCTAGCAGTGCTCCGAATGCATACGTTAACATCCAGCAAGCTCTCTGCGCGATATGAGATGGTGAACATAACCATAAACCTAGCCGCGGTTTGCTATTGGTAATGTGGTGTTGCGCTGCTAAAAGCATAAGTACCGAACTATTACACGTTTTCTTTCCACATTCCATTTCTGTATCACCGACACCAATCAGCATATTGCAGTATAAAACGAGTTCATGACGCTGTTTAACGTACGTCAATACAATTACAAAACGGTTCTCATGCACACTTATAGCATCGGTTTTTGGAAGTCGATGGAAAGCAATTAATGTAAATGAGTTGGAAAACAACGTTCAGATTTTTATCGCAGTGGTCTCGTTCAGTTTAAATTACATTGGGCTTAAATGTAATTCTCTTGCGACAGTGTGGTGACGCCTTGGGAAATACAAACCGGCTTCCAACATTTTCTAAAATATATCTGTGAAATTTCTGTTAAAACATCAGCAGAGATTTTCTCCTTTTTTACTTTCTCTATACGTATTATGAACATAGTGTATAGAGAAAGTATTGCATTCCGTCCAAAATTTGATACTGAGAATTTCACCGGAAATACATGTTTTAGGATCCAAAAAGCATTTTTAGAAATAGGTCTGTGTGTCCGTGTGTTGTGAAACCGAAAAATCAAAAAAGAATGGACAGTAAAGTCTTATACCAAATTTAGTATTTAACTTAAATATCTTCCAAGGATACGACACGAAGATTTTGGGGAAAGTTCCCTTACCCAAAACTACCCTTTGCATGTAAAAAAATCCAAAATTTTAATATTTTCAAAATTGCTCTATTTTGGTTAAAATATAGTAAATATATTTACATGAAAAATAAAATGTATATTTTGCATTTTCTGGGAATAGCCTCTAAATACCTCTTTATTCCGATAAATGCTGCTGAATATTGCATTACTGTTAAACAGTAAGAGATAGACAAAAACTTACTACACAGAAACGTAGCTATCGTTAAAACACACAATTAACATTTCTTTCCTGGAGTTGACTATTTTTGAGATATTCCTTATCATTAATTTCAGTTTTAAAATGCTTAAAATGTTCACATATTGTCAACTTCTGGCAATACAAAGAACGAATTTCATCCATATGGCAACCAGCTTTTAAAACATTTGACTATCGCTTTAACCTGGTGTATTCCCTTATTTCTCTTCCACTTACAAGAAGCAAGTAATAAGGCCATTTCTGACCATTTATCTCGGTTATAATGAAGTAGATAAAATACACTTTTAACATTAATTTGTTGCCGAGATACAGAGAAAGTCATTAGAATGGAAAACATCAGATTTTACATACTAGAAAGAATTTGGAGCTCTTTGTAAATGTTTTAGTATTTACAGTGAATTACATTTCTTGCACAATATAATTTTATTCATTACATTAGTGTTTCAAGTTTTGTGTAGCAGCCATTTTTATATTTTTTTTCCATATAGTAATTATGTGCTGACATATTCACGGAAATGTAATATTTATACCTCCTGAAATAAAAAAAAAGTATTTATAGGTAAAACTCAATATAGTATCTGTCTGTCTGTCTGTCTGTCTCTCTCTCACCGAGTGGGACGCTCAGACAGTTTCGTCTGTAGCCCAAATTCGGGAGGTCTGGGTTTGCTTCCCGTCTACCTGGCCCATGGGTATTTTTCGGGGTAGGTTTCTTTGTCCCCCGAATTTCCTGTCCCCCATGTCGTTTCTATTGTCATTTCATTAATTCATCTCGTTGGCTTCTTTCAGAGTTGGAAATTTCGGCGATGATGCTCGTTGCGGGCGTGGCAAGAAAAAGGATGCTTTGAATAAATATCTTTCGGTTCGTAGGCGGAGTATGTTGTTTACATTTTGCAACCAGTGTTGTATGTAAGAAAATATTTTAATAAGAGCGGGTGGGTGGTTAGATTTAGTATCTTCCAAGGAAGCGACACGAAGATTTTCAAGAAAATCCCCCCACCCCCAACTACCCTTTACATGGAAAAATTTTCGAAAATTTTGATTTTCTAAAAAATGGCTCTAACGACTTTTTTTAAAATTCCGAATATTAAAGATATTTACATACCAAACAAAATGTATGTCTTGAATTTTCTGGGAATAGCCTCTGAAGAGCTCTATTCTTGGTGAATTTTGCTAAATTTTGCTTAACTGATAAATGGTAAGAGATAGACAAAAACTTACTACACAGAAAATGTTAATGTGATCAAAACACACAATTTATATCCTTTACATTTTTGTTGTGGAGGTAACCATTTCCGAGATATTCCTTGTTTTTTGTTTCAGTTGTAAGTACTTAAACTTTTCTCAGTCAGGAAGTGTCCGTTTTTCTTTTGTTCTACTCCTGGCCAAGCAAAGAAGCGATTTGCAATGACAATCGAATAACGACAGCTTTTAAAACAATTGACTATCGGTTTAGCCTAGTGTATTCCCTTATTTTCTTTCTACAAGTAAGGAACTAAGTAGTAAGAAACATTATGATTATCTCGATTAGCAAGGTGCAGGAAGAAGAAGAATCTGATATAAGACATTTGTAGAAGAGCTAGAGAAAGTCATGTGAGTGTAACACATAAGATTTTTTTATTGTCAGGTTAGTAGTATTTTTAAACTTTTCAATCTGGACGTCCTGAGGAACCTTTACCAAACAAATATAAAAGGTACAATAAGTATACTGAAATAATTTAACTTGTGTTATTCGGATTTAAGACTAAGTCAAACAGAACCACGCCGAATAAAACACCTTTAAATGGTTTTGAAAACATAATTTAGCACATTGATAGAGAGAGAGAGAGAGAGAGAGAATAATATCTTAATCAAAGTTTTTATAATCCTTATAAAATTATGTCAGATAATTATCTACACAGAATACCTCATGATAAACGTTAATTTTAAATCATTTTTACAAATGTAGGTGTTCTTATGAAAAGTTTGTTCCAGTCCAAACAAGATACATTTTCTACTTAACAGCTGATTTCGGATTAATTTATGACTCATAAAAATGTTTTTTCTTTTATCTTTCGGCGTATGTTGATTAGATAAATATATTAGATTACATATACAAATATAATACGCTTTTAAGAACTCAAACTAACCTTATTATCCACTGTGAAGCGTCTTGTAGCGAAGATGTCGCATGTACTTGGCATAACCCACCATGTTCTCCTTGGAAAGGTACTTTCTTAAATACCAACATTTATGGAAAGGGAAGATAAAACAGCGGTTGCTGTAAAGGGAAGTAGCAATGAAATATAGATGATGCCAACGTATGAAGGTAAAAAATTGTATATTTACATCTCTGTTGTTTCCTATATTATTACTAGTAAAGTTATCCTCAAATGGTTAAGGTTGACTTTAGCTACACTTACTTTTAAACTGTAAAATAGAGCTCATTATATTTTGGAAATTTAATAAATAAATAAGAATGATATGGACGATTTGAACACCACCCGTCCGGTAGCCAGATAAACAATGAAAATTGCTGTGAAAAAAAACTAAGTATTTTTAATATCTTGAAACATAAATTGAAAGTTAAAGACCAAAAAAGCCTTCAAGTTTTATAATATCTAGGATATAACAGTGAGTAAACGAGAAGAATATCTAGATAGTTTTAGTGATAGTTTATGTGGTGTAACCAACGTATATAAATTATGCTTACACTAACCAACTTGGAAGACACTTTTTGTATCATGTTTATAAAATTACAGGTGTAACAACACTACTTCCTCTGCAGTAACACAGTTACTTTACATGTGTCACATATGTGAAAGTGAAAAACAAAATATCCTTTAATGTACAAGGCACTTAATTGTTAATATAAATTCAAACACTGTATTGCTCAACTTCTGCAAACAATAGCAAATTATTTGTCCTTATTTCCTATTCTCCAATTTGCACAACAAGCAATTAAATTATTTGTGGGTTACGATGCTGTCAAATACCAGGATCATATCAGCACCGGAATTTCGTCTAGCAGTTCTTTTATGTGCCGGTACTGACACGAGGCTTAGTGCTTTTAAGTACACTTAAAAACAACAGGCCTGGGCTGGGTCATATGACCAGCGCCTAATCAGCCACCAAGAACGAAGTTGCAGAACAGAAACAATGAGAATATGCGAAGCATCTGTGCATAATCCAGACCAGGAAATGTGAGCAGGCATAGTTTGCAAGCTCTTGTTTGCTTCATAACTTATTATATGTTCTATGTAGGTATTTAGGATCCAGTTTTCTGTTTTCTTTTTGTAGCTTAACGTCCTTTATCCTAGTTGGTCATACCTGATGATGAATGAAATCGGTGAAATGACGCTCAAGTGATCTCGGGATTCATGGAATTTAAAAGTTACTCGACATTTGCCTTATCAGGAAAAGGGAAAACCCCGAAAAAAAACTTTATCCGGCTAACTCACCCTAAGCGAGATTCAAACTCGCGACCTGTTGAATGTGAGGCAGATACGCTGGACCCACTATACTCAGTTTGCCCATTACTCAACCGTTTATTTAGTTTCCTAACCTTTAATTTCCTCAATATTAAATTTCACTTCCACTTGATAAAACCAAATTTTAAATTTTTCATTCCAGAAAAGCGGGATTTAATGCTTACATTGTGCGTATTTGATTTGCGTTCGTCCCCTTCCATTACTGCGTGCGTTATCGCAGTTACCAAAAGTGGGGATTAGTTATAAAAACAGTTTTCCTCGCGCTATTATTCATCATAATCATCAACTCTTCATGGTTTAGCAGAACTTTCCTGTTCCAGCCTCATATTCCTTTCCATCTTTTTACTGTCCTTCCTATTGTTGTAAAGATTTATATTTGTATGACAGTAATGGAACGAGTTATCCATTTTTTGTAAATGACTTTTCCGTGTAAAGTACTTTATTATTAAAATTGAATAGTTTTCAGAGAATTAAATATTTGTTTGTTTTTATGCAGAAGCCAAGTTGCAACACATTTTTCACATCGTAACATAAAATTACAGGCATACCAACATTTCTATGCCAACAAATAGTAAACAGTAGAAAAACAGTTCAAAATTTCAAATGAAATTGATGTAACGTTTATAATACGGCAGGATGGATAGTGCATCGGTGGATAACATGAAGAGTTTAATGATGAGAAGAATGAAACTAATGTTGAAGTATGCTTTCGGATCGCCACTTATGCATCTTGGCGGATGTTTTCCGGATGTGCAGCTACCAGCGGATAACAGCAGCCAAATATATCTTGAGGATCGCCAGGACGAGACAAATCAGCAATCTGGGATTGGAATGGACTCGACATAAACATCGATGGAGGAAAACTACAACATATTACATATATTAAACATTCAAATATTTTGAGGTTATTTTTCTATATGAATGGAACAATTAGACATTTTCAGTGCTTTATAATTTTCCTAATGTAGATTTTAACAAGAAAAATATTAAAATAGAAATTTAGAAACAACTGAAAAGGGTTTCATCTGAAACTAAGAAACAAATGCATTAAGTATTTAACGTGATATCATCTATATCTAATTCAACGTTTTCGTTTCATTTGCAATAGCAAATTCAGAATATAAATAATTTTAAATGTGAATGGCGTGTTATTTATGGAAGCTCTTTAACTGCTGTGATTCTCAGCGTCCCATTCTAAATTGGGCGTGAAAGAGGCCTCTCTATCAGGCTTGAGGTTCTTTTACATGCCGTAAATCTACGACACAGGACCTACGGCTTTACCTCCCTTCCGAAGGAAGCCATGCTAAGGATTTTTACACTCGAAAAAATCCATCGTGCTCCACCGCGTTTGAGCCCGCGACCTTGGTATATGAAGTTAGCATTGTAACCGTCACACCATGGAGATCGTGGCTAGAATAAATGACACTTTAAGACTGTTCCGCAGGATAATATAACCCATTTAAATACTTAAAAACCTTATTATCCACTGCAGAGCGTGGAGAACCTATGATTTTAACCTTACGACTTGAAATAGCCCACCACATCCGCCCTTATAATTATATTGATGATATTATTAAACGGTTTTTTGTTTGTTTTTGTTTTATGTTAGAACCACCTGAAAATTTAATTTCAAAATCTCGGATATGACATTGATATTAAATTTTTTCACATCGCTCGCTAGCATAGATGAAACTAATATAAGTTAATGACTAGTGACAAGTGGCCAAGTATTAAACGTTCTAAATGTTAAGATATGAACGACAATTATGAACCATATGGACGATTTGAAAGCTATCTTTCAGAAATTTAGGAAAGCAGTGGAAATTATTATAAAATATCGAACCAAATGAAGTATTTGTGGTATATTTCAACAAAAAATGGCGTGTTTTGTTAAAACAAATCTGAACTTTAGAAATTCTTAAAGAATTCTAGTACCACATTATTGCATCAGTATAGAAATAATATATTGGTAGACATACATATAGTTTTAATCTGTTCTGGAGTAGTAATCATTGCGTTTATCTTGTTTTACGCTAAAACGTCTAAAATAAGATTGTAAAACTTCCTTTTCTCCCGCCTCTGCTTATTCTCAGCTTCCGCCTATTGCGACACTTTCTGCTTCTCGCGGTTTTTGCGCTTCACAACTTCAGAGCTGTCAGCATAAATCTATGATAAACATCGCGCATCTTTGGGGGGGGGGTGAGCTGGCCAAGTTGGAAATTAGCTGAAAGCTACTTTTATTGCGAGAACTGCCTAAAATAAAAGCGGAAAAATACTTGCTACTTATAATAGTAACCGAAACATTATTTTCAGAAAAACTTTAAATTTACTTTAATGTTGTTTCGGGACTTTTACCATGTTGACGTTGACAATCTAACTAACTGAAATTATCTTTTGATGTTCTTTATTTACCTTAAAATGTATTTTGAATTTCCTTCTTACTACCAATGACTTATTGATTATTACTTCTCTATTTTTGCCTGTAACAAATTATTGTTAAAAGTTTATTTTTCTATCTGCTTCATCATAATTGAGAGAAACATTAACAGATATTGTCCTTATTACCTGATTGCTTGTAAGTAGAAGGGAAAATAAATCTAATGTGTTCCATTAGCTTGGCTGTTCGGTAAATAAACCTTTTATTCAAAACATAAATCTGTTATCTACATCATGCTAATAAAGATATACATAAGCAGAATTAACCTTATTACTAGCTTCCTTGTAAGTAAAAGAGTAATAAGAAAATGCACAGGCTAAAGCGATAGTTTCATCTTCATAAAGTCGGTCGCTATCTGAAACAATTGAAATTCCAATCTCTTTGCTTTCCAGGAATAAATAAACGAGAAACGAGAACAAATATGTCATCCCGTTTGAGAAAAATTTAAGTGGCTAAAATTGAAACAATTATCTGGAATATGTCGAAAACGGTTAACTCGACAAAATATATATATATATATATAATGTATACGACATAAATTGTCTGCTTTAATAAGATCTACATTTTTTGTTATGTAAGTTTTTGTATATCTCTTACAGTTTGCCAGTTATACAAAAGTCATCCAGAATGAGGAGGTCTTCAGGGGCTATTCCCAGAAAGTTCAAGATATGCATTTCGTGTGTCATAAAAATATCTTAAACATAATTTATTTTAATCAAAAGCGGTAGAGCCATTTTTGAGAAGATCAAAATGAACGAAAATGTTCTATGTAAAGGGTAGTTTGGGCTGGGGGATTTTCTTGAAAATCTTCGTTCGCATCCTTGGAAGATACTAAACTTAAATACTTAAATACTCCTTTCGTTTTTGAGCTATACAGAGACACACACCTAACCCTTATCTAATTTTTTTTTTGGATTCAAGGAAACCCAAAACTTGTATTTCCGGTGAAATTTTGGTATAGAATTTGTGTGTGCATTACAATACCTTTTCTGTACACTATGTACATGGTACAGTAGGGGAAGTATAAATGAGGAAAAATAGGAAGAAACAAGTATCGGATGCTGGCCCCATATCTCAGTCGGTAGAGCTCTTGCCTGCTGTGCAGGGGTTCCGGATGGGATTTTATCAGGGCTTTTTCTTTATATCAGATTATTCCCCATTCTCCCCAGAGTCTGGGCTTATAAAGGAGGGTGTAAATGTGTGTTTGTGGTGAGTGTGTATAAGTGTGTGTACATCAGTTCGTTTCAAATAACCGGAATGGAAAAAGAAATTGCAGTATAAAGGATTACGAATATGAAATTTACCTGGAGTTAGGTTAAGGTGTAAATACGAACTGGTTTTACAAACTTATATGCATCTGCACCCTTTCTAAACCGAGCAATCCTAACGAAAGAAGAAAAATTATCAATAACATCGCTATGCCAGCGGGTTTGGAAATTACCCCCATGAATGCACAGCAACATTTTACATTTTAACATTACCTAATATTTTGCTATTAAAAAACTGTAACAAGCCGTACAAGTGCTCACGTCTCCTTCATAAGCTAGAATCAAGGAATTTGCAATAGTTCCATATTGTTTTCTTAAATTTGTTTTAGATGACAAATATATTAGCTCTGCTGAAAGTCACAAATTTTAAATAGTAGGGTGAGATGCCTAACTGTCACTTTAATGCATAAACTGCACTAAAACGAGTTGTAAAATCATTTCGGGCTGAGATTGTAACAGCTATTAACATTCGAATAAATTCCTTATATACTATTCTTTATAACCGAATTCAATTTTGCTTAAGAAAAGAGCAATCATTTAGGTTTTATGCGCTCAAATAATAAGCTATTAGCATTCGAATAAATTCAATACATGCTATTCTTTATAGCCGAATTCGAATTTTGCTTAAAAAGAGTGCAATCATTTGGATTTTATGCGTTCAAATAATAAGTTATTAGCATTCCAATAAATTAAATTCATGCTATTCTTTATAGCCGAATTCGAGTTTTGCTTAAGAAGAGTCCATAAAATATTTCATAAAAGTATTAACAGGTACCAAGTACTAACTGGCATTAAGATAAGGTAGTTTATATTTTTTTATGAGAAACATCAATTTTAAACCACGTTCTTTAGATGTAGACACTCCGGAAATCCCGAGTTCAAATCCCGTGGACCAACAATCTGGCTATTCAGAGTTTCCCCTCAGTTGCCAAGATAAATACCAGATTAAATTGTTGATACCACGACTCAAAGTCTCGCCTTAGAATAAAGCAGTGGTAAAATGAAAATTGAAGTAATCTATTCAGTGATAATGTACAGTACCATAACGCCATCGGGTAAAGCTCAGAGATAAAGTTTCCTGGCACAAAGGTATATGGGAAAACGTGCCCGAGGTGACATCTGTCCGTCACCTATAGAAGCAGAGGTACAGTTGCCAAGCATTAAGACCTCTGTGTAGACCTAACGTGTAGAAGGTTGTCTTTTACACACCAAGCACGAGATTTCTCCTAACAGTATGACCTCGCAGTTAAAGAAACATAAAATAAACAGAGTCGGAGAAAGACAAAGATTTTAAGCAATCTAAATTTAACCCTGGAAGTAATTAAAACTCTGCCATGATCTCAATAAAAAGGCCAAGTTATTTTCTGATATTCATATGAAGGAAAGGAGATTGAAATTGGTTGAAAATTCTTCCTGACCCATCAGCATTTTAATATGTTTGGAAACATTTTAAAACAATGTTAATCGGAAGACATGTGCCTTTCAATGTTGAATGCATTAGTAAAATCAGTTAAGCTATTTCCAAGATTATCTTGTAGATATTAACTAGATAAAATAAGTTTATATTTAGATATATCATCGGAAACACAAAATGCTGTTACGTAATTTCTGTGCAAGTGTAGTATATTATGCGATAGCTGCCTGCCATTCTAAGAACCATTAATAATATTTTAGTTAATGAAAATGGATACTGGCAAACATATCTGAACAGTTCTGTTCATGAATTTTAATATGTAAACTATTTAAGACCAATAAGTGCACCCCGCTAGTAAAATAAACGTTATGGACATTTTTACTTTCTCTAGCATAGTAGGTAAGGTATTGTATTCCACCCAAAAATTCGATATCGAGATTACACCGAAAATACATATTTTGAGGACCTTGAATCCAAGAACCATTTTTAGAAAAAGGTCTATGTGTGTGTGTTCGGGCATGTGCGTGTGTGTGTCTTTGTACAGAATAAATCAAACATGAAAAGTCGGTTAAATAATAAACTTGGTATGTAAGTTAAGTATTTACTAAGGATGCGACTCGAAGAATTTCAGAAAAAATCTCCGTACCCCAAACTACTGTATACATGGAATATTTTAGATAGACATGTTCGATTTTATAGAATGGCTTTAACAACTTTGATTCAAATGCCCTATATTAAAGATGTATACATGGCAAATGAAATGCATATCCTAAATTTCCTTGGAATGACCCTTAAAGTCCTCTACATTCTAAATGACATTTGCATAACTGGTAAACCGTAAGACATAGACAAAAACTTACCACAAAAAATGTAGATCTCGTTAAAACACACAATTTATTTTATACACAAGTTTTGTAGAACTAACCATTTCTGAGACATTCCCTATTATTTGGTTGAATTTTAAAATACTTTTCTCAACAGGAAGTCCTGATCCGTTTCATATCCCTTTTGTTTTATTCCTGGAAAAGAGCCGAATTTCAATGACATTCGCATTGCGACTAGTTTTCAATAGTTGACTGTCGCTTTAGACTAGTGTACTCTTTGGTGTTGTCTATCTGGATTAGGATTGTGTAGAAAAAAGAATAATTTTGTAAGAATGGTTTGCAGAACAGATGTAGAAAGTTATGTGAATGGAACACACATCTTCTATTATAGTTATCCTATAGCACATAACTGCTTATTTAACGCCACTGAGATGACATTTATGTGTGAGAGGTCAATATATGATCGATCTTGCTGTATTACTCTGCAATTGCAATATACCAAAAGAATTACTCGATTTCAATCTTCAGATTCGCTTGCACGAAATTGCAGGCTAGCAACTTTTACGAATTTATAATTTGAGATAATGTTGGGTTTGGAAGGTTACATTATCAGAATGACTGTAAAATTTCACGGCCTCCTTGTTATGGTGCCCGGTAGCAAAGATCATTATTTTAAACGATATCTCGTTACAACTTGGACCAATCCTCTCCCCACAAATACCAGCAATATAAAACCATATAAAGTACCGAAAATACCAATAACATTTCTTCGCGTTAATTCTTGATGAAAGAGGTACGGGCCTAATGTAGCGAGAAGAATGTCTTATTTGCAGTAGTACTTTAACTTGTCCATTACCGAGCGAGGTGGCCCTGTAGTAACGCGTGGTTTTCTATCTCAAATTGTTCGTAGGGTATTCAATATGCCCTGTTTAATTACTTTATCTACCCAATACTATGCATGAACATAGCAGCTAGAGGAGGTATTGTATTGCACCCAAAATTTTGATTGTGAGACTTCACCGGAAATGCATGTTTTAAGGATCCCTTAATCTAAAAAGGTGTGTGTTTGTGTGTGCGTGTGTGGGTGTGTGTCGATCAAATACCACATTTGGCACTTATTTTAGTATCTTTCAAGGATGCGACAAGAAAAGTTTCGAAAAATGCCATCACCCTAAACTACCCTTTACATGGGAAATTTTTCGATATTTTAGATTTTCTAAAACTATGTCTAACGATTTTGATTAAAGTAGTGCAAATTAAAGATATTTACATTACAAAATATATGTCCTGTATTTTGTGGGAATAGCCTCAGAGACCCTCCTAATTTTGAATAACTTATGCATAATTGATATACCGTATTAGACAAAAACAACACAAGAAATGTATGTATCATCAAAGCGCACAATTTATGTCATAAACATTTTAATTTGAGTTAACCATATCCGAGATGCTTCTTGTTATTGGTTTTAATATTTCTAATGCTTAGACTCTTTTCAAATGGGAAGTGTTATTCACTTGTTACTTTCTCTATACGTACTATATTCATAGTGTATACAGAAAGTATTGCACTCCACCAAAAATTCGATACCGAGATTTCACCGGAAATATGTTTTAGGGTCCCCTGTATCCAAAAAAAATATTTTCAGAAAAAGGTCTGTGTGTGTCTGTGTGTGTCCAAGTGTCAGTGTGTCCGAGTGTCCGTGTGTCTGTGAACACGATAACTCAAAAACGAAAAGTCGGTAAAATACCAAACTTGGCATATAAGTTTAGTATCTTCCAGCGATGTGAAACGAAGATTTTGAGAAAAATCCCCCACCTCCAACTACCCTTTAAATTGAACTTTTTTCGAAAAATTTTATTTTCTACAAAATGGCTCTAACGATTTTGTTTAAAATGTCGTATATTAAATATATTTACCTGACAAATAAACTGTATATTTTGAATTTTCTGGGAATAGTCTCTGAAGATTATTTTATTCTGCGTCAATTTTACGGAATTTTTCATAACTTCTAAACCGTAAGAGATGGACAAAAACTTACCACACAACAAATGTAGAGCACTTTAAAACACACAATTTATGTTATATACATTTTTTTCGTGGAGTTGATAATTTTTAGGTGTTCATTGTTTTTGGTTTCAGCTATAAAAAACATACTTTTCTCAGGAATTTGTGAACTCTTGCCCATACAAACAGAGAAACTTCAGTCACATAGCAACCAGCTTTTGACTATCACTTTAACCTATGGTACTCCCTTATTTCGTTTCTACTTACAAGGAAGCAAGTAATAAGACTATTTCTGCTAATTTTTTCTCGATTAGCATGAATTAAATACAAGTATAAGATTTTTCAGAATAATTAGTTGCAGAGATGTAGAGAAATCATGTGAATAGAACACATCCGATTTTTTCATCCAGTCATGCAAAGAAAAGCGAATTTCTATTGTATCCATTAGCGACCGGAGTTTAAACGAATTGGCTAACGCTTTAGCCTGGTGCATTCCCTTATTTCCTTTTGCATAGAAGGAACTAAGTAATAAAACTTTGCTGTATGAATATAGATAATTAATAATCAATTAATTTAAAAAGTAATAAAACCATTTGTGTTAATTTTTATCTTCATTAGCATAAAGTAGAGAGAAGGATAAGCTTATGGAGAATACTTTATCATAGAACAGGCAAAGAAAGCTATGTGCACATCAGAATTTTCTGCATGCTTTTACTGAAACAATATATGCCCAGTTATGCATTTTTTGCATTAAATTAACATCCGAAGATGTTGTAGTCGGGTTACACAAGCATATAACTTATAATACAAAATGTTGCACTTCAGTATTGCAAGTATGCGAAATGTCATGATAACTTAGAGCCACCCGTGCTTCCAAGGAAAATCATTCCCATTAGATCCCAGCCAGGCAGATTTAATTATGCCATTAGGCTCTTTCAAGACATGCGCAGAAGGCAAATTAAGCGGTCTTTCACACCAATTTAGAATGGGACTCTGAGAACCACAGAAGTTAAAGAGCGTCCATATATAACACGCCATTTTTGCAGAAGGCAAATGATCCTAGATAGTTTTAGGAACATACAGTTATAATCGCTAGAAACATGAACTTGGGTGCATTGTAGTTTCTATAAGATGATTATTATGTGGTAAAAATGAATTCCTTTTAAGCTAATTAAATTATAATTTTTTAGTTACACAAACAACTATATTAAGTACATTAAATATATTGTGGTTAACAGTGCATTACAAAATAGCGCGTGGGTGGTGGAACGGAATGAAGGGAGCGCAGCATCGTCTGTAATTCCGGAACGAAAAATCACGACTTGATACGAAAGAACCCCCAATTTAAGCAAGTAACATAACAGTGAATCAAGTATCTTGTTCTTAAGGCTATGCGTAAATAGTCTGCAAATTCTTCGGTGTTATTTTGGAACTGTTACTTGTAATGCAGCATTATTTTAGTATTGGGATAGCCGGAACTGTTTCTGGAAAATAACAACATTTTCTTCCTCTAGTATGGTTCTGAATCAGTAGTCCAAGGAAAGCGTGTAGCCATTATTTTAGGTCACGGGAAACGTTATATTCTGTAGCGGTTCTAAATGATTCAGCTCTAATGATAATAAGCATCACTGGTGGTTGCTTTCGTAGTTCTTTGCATTCTTATCGTGGTGAAAACGTTTCCTCTAATATCTTGACAAACTAATATAAATCATAAACGTGTTAACATTTTATACTTAGTAAGCATTTTATTTAGAATACCTTCCTAGTTGATCAAGCCGATAAGCAGGCTTCAAATAATGTATGTATGTATTACTTGTTAAGTATAATATTTTTACATAATATATGAAAATTCTCGATTTTCTTGTTAAGTCATTGTCATTTTATAACTAAAGACCTCTTAGAAGATCTCGTTTAATAAAAATTGACGTTGTTTTCTCGTATAGGCCATATCAAACGAATTAGTAATGTTATAAAATATTTTCTCATTTAAAAAATATAATAATAATAATAATAATAATAATAATAAAAGCATAGGTACTTATTATATCGATTAAACGTTCCAGGGCTTAATCCTTGGAACTTCTGCAACAGAAGTTATTGAGTTTTCTTTAGGAAAATACATTTCCTAATGAACAATTATTCTTAGTGGAAGCCCAGTTTTCTTTCCTTCTCACGTTTCTTTTTCTTTACACTGTTTCCTTGTTCTGTTCTGTGCCACTGCAGCGCTGAATGTTATCTACCCGAAGCAGACATATGAACCCAGTAATCCACGACTCCACAGCTTTTGTCCTTTAAATAACCTACGTTAAAACTCTATTTATCGTTTCTCACAGAAGTCACAAGAACAGAGAAAGTGACAAAACCAAAAGTCTGCTACTGCTTCTGTAAACTCAAGAGTTGCATGAGTGGCCCATCTAAAGAACAGGCGTTTTCAGAGCAGTCATATCTCACTTGAGGGGGCATTTAATATTTCGTGTGACAAACTGAAGCTCTCGTTTATTTTTCCCTCAAAGAAAGACAAGAAGGATTTAAAATGTTCTACATAGCAAGCACAATATTTTGCTAATCTGACTGCTTAATATACTATATTTTATTTGTGTTATGAAGTTCTGGTTACTGCGTCTATGATCGAGTGGTCATCGTTCTCGCTTTTCAGCAATACGTTTGATTTCCAGTTGAGGCGGAGCTTTTTTTTTAACTAGAATCAAGCTCAACTTTCCTTAGAGTCTGGAGCTATGAATGTGGGTGTTTTATAGTATAATTACTGGGAAAACCAACCCCATATGACCATAGAAGTTCAGGAGAGTTATATAAATGAAATATTTTAAAAATAAAATTTGGCATATAATATTTGTGAACTAAATCGGCGATTAAGTTGAAAGGAGCAACATTTAATTAATTCTATCGGGTTCACGAAAAAAATATTTGAAGCTCACAAAATGTCTTGACTATACTACACTAAAGCTTCTACTCCTCGATTCTTGTCCTGTTTAGGATCAAATCAAATCATTTTATTCATCCAGAAAGATCAAACACATGATATTGGATACGTCAATTTAATATATATATAAATTTACCAATAGATATTGTTTAATTATCATTAACATAGTTAGCTATGTATAAATACTTAAAGCTAAGTATATATCTTTGCAAGTGTGTCTAATTTGTTTTTTTTTTCTTTTTGGTAGTGTTTAGCGCCCGCTTTAACTACTTATGGCACCGCAGGCGGTGAAACCAGAGAAAACCCACCTCAGCGCCGCTTTGTCCACCACAAATCTCACATGCGGTCGCTTGGGATCGAACCGCCGTCTAGGTGAGAGGCGAATGGTCTAACCAATCGGCCACGGCCCAAGTGTGTCTAAGAATAAATATTATTATGCCCTACAGATTCAGTACAGAATATAAAAGATGCTCCATTAACACTATTTTAAACTTGTGCTCCAATAAATTTGATATCCTTTAAGGATGCGAAAAGAAGATGTTCAAGGAAAATCCTCCACTCCAAACTACTTCAAATGAAACATGTTCGAAAATTGTGATTTTCTGAAGAATATGATCTTGATTAAAATGACAATGTTTAACATATTTTCATCACAAATAAAATATACCCCTTGATTTGTAGAAATCTGGACATCCATTTCTGACACTTGCTCCAATAGATTTGGTGTTAGTGGCCTGGACGCATTTCGACAAACTTCATTCTCATTTTCTTGCAGGTTAGCAAGACGTACCTCTGTGCGTGTGCGAGATCTGGTAGACCCGTGGTGAGCCTAGGTGTAGCTTCGGTGTACCTACCCTGGTAAGAGTTTAACCACAGAAATGAGCTGGATGGTTAAGGGTGGGTAATGAGGTTTTGGGTGATGATGTAAAGAAAGTAGGCGCTTCGAACGGTTGCATTTTTCAGGAGCAGCATCGTTTTCCTCTGCCCCGCTGATGTTTAATTTGTGAAATTTGTTTTTGTTGAAGAATTTTGATTGACCACTCTCAATTTTGGGAGGGGGGCAGGATTACGATGAGGAATAATCCTTTTCATTGTCTCAAAAGTATTTTTCTTCGTTTCATTTTTGAGTACTTTGTTCAGCTAATTTGCTGTTGACTGGTTTGAAGCAGTGCCCGCCAGCCATGCGGGGAACCCGCTACCTCCTGTATCGACGTTCAGTGGGCAAGTACTCCCCCCAGCGATCTGACAAGTGCGTTCTTATGTTCACCCAATCTGGCGTAAAATTTCTGAGCCCGGCACCTAATGATATCTTCCACATATGGGAGGGCCGAAGCTTCATGAAGTAGCCTCAAAGGGAAACGTCGACATACAGAATAGATGGACCGGAGTCCTCTATTCTGTACCGGCTGTAACCAGAGAAGCCAGGAGTCTGCTGCCATACCCCACACTTCGCAGGCGTAGAACATCAGGGGGACTACAAGCGCCTTGAAAAGTCGTAGCTTTAAGTTGGGAGGCCAGAACAGGGTAAAGGGTAAAGGGAGGCCTGTCCGACGTTCCCCGCACGTGTTCAGAAAAGATAGGCCCTTATCAAAAGTGACGCCTAGGTATTTGATGGAATTTTCCCACTCTATCCTCTGGCCTTGGTAGAAAAAGTTGGGTCTCTGGGCTGCGGCGGGGCATTTTCTGGTGAACACAACAGCATGACTTTTGCCCGGGTTAACGGGCATCCGCCACTATCTGCAGCAATCCTGAACGAGACGGAGGTGTCTCTGTATAGAGTTGAAAGCGGCTCTGCGAATACTCCTGTCTGAGCGGTAGAGCAGGACGTCGTCAGCAAACTGGGTCGTGTTGACGCCCTACACTGTAGGGAAGTCTGCCATAAAGAGGCTAAACAAGGTGGGTGAAGACAGAGCCTTCGGGGACTCCGCCTCGTAGGGGTTTTTGTGTTGATGTTCGCCCCGCAACCGCTACTATGAAGGTGCGTTGGTGTAGGAAGCTGTGTATAATGTTTATAAGCTGTCTGTCTAGGCCAATCTGGATGAGTTTGAAAAGGAGTCCCTCATGCCAGGTGGAAGAAAAGGCCTTCTCGACGTCCAATGGCACCGCTGGCTGGAACCCCAGGGAGGTAGCCTCCACTACCTGCAGGAACTGTTGGGTGGTCGACCGCCCAGGACGAAATCCAATTGTGAGGTACCTGGGAAGCTTCAGCGTCTAATATAGGTGTCATTCTGATTTCAGTGACGTGAAGTGGTAGAAGACGGACTTCAGTGACATCTGCCTTCTTTTGCTTGACTTTGGCGACCTCTGGTGGAACGTTTCGGAAGTGTTTGCTAGTTTTGAGTCTTTAGCTTGACGTTTTAAATTATACGTCTAATATTTTAAATTATACATGATTTTTTTCAAGCTGTTTTCATTCTGGATGCCCTTGTGTATCTAGCAAACTGTGAGAGATAGAACAAACTTTTCTTTACTAAAAATGGAGATGTCGTTAAAACAATAAACTTATGTTATAACTGTAGAGATAGAATAAAGTTTTCCTATTACTCAAAAAATGGAGAAGTTAAAATAATAAATTTATGTTACATGTAGGTTTTTGTGCAGTTAACTATTTACGTGATACTTTCTTGTAATTCGTTTCAATTTTGTTTTACATTTAACGTTTCTCAATGGGAAGTCTTTATTCAGTTTTATTTATCCTAGTCAAGGAAAAAGAACAATCGCACACGGACTGACATTTATGATTTATTATATTTCCATATTCATCTTATCGAATGAGATAATGTGTAATACCCCCGTTCCTGTTAATGTTTATCTCCGTAACTTGAAGTAGATAGAAGAGTAAGCTTTGGTAAGAATAATTTGTTGCAGCTTAGGTAGAGAAAATATATAGTACATCAGTTTTTACTTTCTCTACACGTACTATGTACGCAGTGTATAGAGAAGGTGTTGCACTCCACCCAAAAATTCGAAACCAAGATTTCACCGGAAATATATGTTTTAGGGTCCCTGTATCCAAAAAAAGCATTTTCACAAAAAAAGGTCCGTGTGTGTCCATGTGTCCCTGTCAGTGTGTCCGTGTGTCTGTGAACACGATAACTCAAAAACCAAAAGTCGGTAAAATACCAAACTTGGCATTTAAGTTTAGTTTCTTCCAGGGATGCGACATGATTTTGAGAAAAATCCCCCACCCCAACTACCCTTTACATGGAATTTTTTTCGAAAAATTTGATTTTCTAAAAATGGCTCTAAAGATTTTGATTAATATATCATATATTAAAGATATTTACCTGACAAATAAAATGTATATCTTGAATTTTCTGGTAATAGCCTGTGAAGACTACTTTATTCTGGACGAATTTTACGGATTTTTGCATAACTGCTAAACCGTAAGAGATGGAAAAAAATCTTATCATACAAAAAATGTAGAGCACTTTAAAACACAATTTATGTCATAAGCACTGTTTTCATGGAGTTGATCGTTTTCGAGATATTCCTTGGTTTTGGTTTCAGCTTTAAAAAGTATACTTTTCTCACACAGCATTTTGTCAACTGCTGTCCATATAAACAAATGAACTTCACTCACGTAGCAACCAGGGTTTAACTATCACTTAATCTATGGTATTCCCTTATTTTGCTTCTACTTACAAGGAAGCAAGTAATAAGACTATATTAGCATGAAGTAAATAGAACAATAAACTTTTTAACAATAATTTGTTGCAGAGATGTAGAGAAAATCATGTGAATGGAACACATCGGATTATTTTGGTTATGATTGGACATCTTAATTGTTTAATGAGAAAAAGAGAGAGAGAGAGAGAAGAATGAGAGTCTTCGCTGTAACACTAATACAGCGGCTTAGATTCAGAATATTAAATTGTGCAAGTTTTAAGGCTTTTCAAACAACTGACCGAAAAAAACAACAACAACAAAACGTTATAATGCTGAAACGGTGTATTCGATCAGCAATTGTTCCAGATGCAGTCTACTTTTCTTTATCAAGGAAATTATTTAGTACTCTTTGGCCGGGGGAGAAGACTGCATGGACGGCTATCACAAAGTGACGACACACCTATCAGACCTGGGCACGAATAACCAATTTACAGACTTGTTCTTCACACAGTCTCAAAAAGACTGACCAACGAACACAACAATGATCAATAGTAATCTTCCTGTTAGCCAAATACTAAGTGCAATAACTCCAATATTTTCCGTTCTTTAAGAAGCTTCATTTAATTTACTCATTGCATTTGTTTTACTTATATCTCTATGCAAAATTTCTGGTCGTCTAGTATACATATGTACACGACTGCAACTGCCCATGCGCAACAATTTCTGGTTTCGAGCTGTTCTAATAATTATGGTACATACTACTAGGGGCGTACAATAAGTCCTAAGAAAATCCAAGAAATTACACTCGTAGCATCGAGAAAAAAAATCTCTTACTAGATAGCAGTTAAATTTTCAGTTATGTACATCACGTGGTTTCGTTGCCATAGGCCATTGAATCAACAATCTTGTGCCTATTTAGAAAGAAGGAAAAAAAGGAGTTTGGCTCGGTGATTAAACTCTTCTACTTAAAAGGCTTAATATCGAAAGAGATAAATGTCGAGTTGGATGAAGTTCATGGCACATCTGCTCCTGCGTTTGTAACAATTTAAAATTGGATACATGAATTTAAACTTGGCCGTCGATCCACAAATGAAGCGAATTCCTCCGAAATGGGTTCACAAAATCCAGGCATTTTGGCACTTTTCCGTCACAATCCCGACGAGTTTCTGCGTTGATACATAACGGTGGATGAAACACGGATACATTACTACACTCCAGAGACAAAAATCCAGTCGAAACATTGGGTTTTTTAATGGTTCTGAAGAGGGCAAAGGTGGTGCAATCTACAGACAAGGTATGGCCTTGAATTTTTGGGATGCACGCGGAATCATCTACATTTATTACTTACACAAAAGAAGAACGATAAATGGAGAGTATTTGCACCAACTGAACGGAGAAATCAAGAAGAAGAAACAAAACGCCCTCATCTGGCATTGGATCAAGACAATGCAAGGGTGCACACCTGTTTAGTTCCGGTGGCGAAACTTGTAGAATTAAGGCTCAAATTAATATAACATCCACTGTATTCATCAGATTTGGCCCCTAGTGACATTTTTATTTCAAAACGTGAAAAAGTGGCTCAACAGAAAACGATTCATGTCTACCAAAGAGGTCATTCCGCAAACAGATACCTATTTTGAAGACCATCCGATATCCTGCTTTTTCGAAAGCTTAAGACAGTTGGAGAAACCCTGAGAAAAGTGTATCGATCTAAAAGGAGATTATGTTAGAAACAAAAAACAAATCTACCAAAAATAATTTGTTTTTTATCTTTTTCTAAGGACTTATTGAACGCCCCTCGTATTTGCTAATTATAGGTTTTACTAGTTTTGAATTAGCACAACGTGGAAAGTCTTGATGGCTAATGTGTACTGGTGTCCGGGAGCCTTGGACATGGAAACTAAATACGTGGTCACGCCGCAACGCACAGACCTGTTCTAGTTACCTCACTGCTTCGGAAGTAGGTCGCCCGCTGTTGACTCCTCCAGTTACGTAACAATTAGAGCACACTTGGATACACGCAGTCTGATTCTTCTTTTTAGCAGTGGCAAGAACCAGGTATGGAAATGTCATTGCCCCTTATGCTGCAGCATTAATAGTGATTGTGGTGGCAACGATAATACTAGCCTAGCACCCGTAGCAGCATTACTAATAACAGCAGTAGCATTGCTAAAAGTTCAACTGTTCATTCACATGACTTTTTCTATCTGTACTGAAACAAACTAGCCTTACAATACATTATTCATTTATCTATATCATACTATTCGAGATCTTATTACTTGTTTCCTTGAAAGCAGAAGGTAAATACGGGAACACACTGGTCTAACGCAATAGTCAAATCTTTTAAAAGCTATCACTATATGAAGCAATTGAAATCCCGTTCTCTGTACGGAGCTAGGCGTAAAACAAAAGAGTTATGAAACGAAAGATGCTTTCCGTTTGAAAAAAAGTTTAAATACTTTAAAATTGAAACAATATAATGGAATATCTTGGAAAAGGTTAACTCTGCAAAAAATGTACGTCATAAATTTTGTGTTTTAACCAGATCTGTATTTTTATTAGTAAGTTTTTGTATATTTCTCCCAATTTATCAGTTACACAAAATTCATACGGAATGAAAATTTCTTGAGAAGGTATTCTTAGAAAATTCAAAATATGCTTTTCGTTTGTCATGATAATATCATAGTACTTTAAGAAAATCGTTAGAGCAAGTTTTGAGAAAATAAAAAGTTTTAAAAAATGTTTCATGTAAAGGGTAATCGGGATGGGGGATTTTCTTGAAGATCTTTGTGTCGCATCCTTGGAAGATACCGAACTTAAATACTAGGTTTGGTATTTAATGGATTTTCAGTTTTCTAGCTTTGGAAAAGCAACAATAATAACTTTTTTATTATTATTTTATTATTATTACTATTATATGTTCATCACCATTATTAGTTCTATAGTTAAGTAGTAGCAACAGCAGCAGCATTACTAGTAGCTAGCAATAAATACATTACATAGCATTAGTAGCAGTAGTAATAGAAGAAGAAAAGGTAACAGAGTCGCAGTTGTAGTGTTGGTGGCGGTGGTTGTGGTAGAGTAATAAAAATAGTAGAAGTAGTAGTAATAGTAGTTGTGTTACTGAATGGTATAGATATCTATTGGAAGTTTTTAGTTACAATAATAGTTGGATTACTGTTAAAGGTGCCCTATGGCTTTAACTTTTAATAGTTTTGGAAACTAGATCAGTTTCTGAACGCTCAAAATATGTTTCTACCTCAGAAGAAATAGTTATACATAACCTTAAGCGCAGTTCCTATAAATAATAATAAAATTAATTCACTAATACCATTTATGTATAACAACATTTGTAGGAATCATAGTATGTAACTCATCCAATATGTAAAAAAAAAAAAAAAAAAACAATACTGAAGTATGAACTGCCATATAAGTCAACCAAAATCCCTTCCCTAATACTGTACCTATAACCCCTTTCTCCAAGTTAAACACTTTCCTGTGCAGGAGAATGGTCGACTGACCTTAAGGTAGAGTAAACATTATTTCCTTCATTCCTAAGATTAACACGCAATCCGTTTTACATCATTACCTTCATTTCTGTGCTTTAGCACAATGGAAATAATCTTCCCATCTCCCGAATCTTATTCAGTAGTTCAGGGTGATCACATGGCAATAATATTAAGTTGGGGCTGCAAAAAATAACATTTATGCGGTTCTTTCTGCAGAAAATTTAAAGTTGTTGATTTCTAATGGGACAACACAAAGTTTTAAAAAAGTATCTGTTTTTGGGACAGCAAAGAACTTCTCCCATTGGGAGAATAACTAATGTTTAAGTAGATAAACAAACACATCTGGAAAAAAAGAGATTTAATTTGTAAGTGCTAATTGACCTCATTAAGTTTTATGGCTACCATTATACACATTAAACGAAGTGTTGTGAAGTTTTGGACTAAAAGAGACCTTGTTTAATGATTTGGGTGGTAAATTTCCTTCTCCGGCTAGCGAAATTGAAATATGAAATACTGTGCAATAATGCTGGGCATTGATTTTGAAAATATTATTGTGGACCTGGATAAACACGTGAATAGCTTCAACTTCAGTTCATTACCAACTTCAAACACCCAATTCCTAAGAAATAGTTCATGCTACGCTGGATAACTTCAAAACCTTGGAGTGTAATATGAATGCGTTGGACTGGGGTAAGTGAAAACAGTTCCGTGAACGATTCCCATAATAGGGTTCTAAGTGACACCTGAAGTATTTAGGCTTCTCAGTATATTCGGTTGTGTTGGGGACATCCACATCACCGGCATTCCTGGGACTTTTATTGAAACTTTTAAACTGAATTGGAATGATAGAGGCCTTCCAACTGAGGGAGACCTATAATTTGAAATCACCTATGAATAGAATACATCTGGACAAACATTTGGTTGGTGTAGCAAGAAGAGTAAAGAAAGAAAGCCAGAGAAAGAGGCGAGCCGCAACAGGACCTCTATTTGAAATGGTATAAGGAAAGGCCGTGATTCAGCTTGCTATGAATGCAGTTAGGATTACCTTGCATAACCGCAGCCTCTGCAGTTTTAAGCAAAAAAGATGCAGAGAAAAACATTGTTATAACATGCAGACAGAAACCTGGCTTTACAAGGACACTGTAAGAGGAGCAAAATGTACCGAGGGCACGTTGTTCACACCAGCCCTGATAACTCATCCAAGAACTTCCATCTATGCAAAGAATTAGTTGGACGTAATTGCTACGCAATGTGACCATTATTGAAAACTTCCTTAACGATAAGGGCAGGAAGAGAGCTGTAGTTCCCATCAGCGTAGCTACCTAATGATGAACCTAGTTGGCGGAAAACTTGGTGAACCACCGCGACCAGTCGGATAAGCAAGTCATCATGATTACTGATGGCAATGCTCCCTCATTTAATGAACGAGCATCCACATAAATGCAAAAGGAAAGCAACTGAAAGAATATTTGGTAAGCACGAAGTTCAATATTCTGAATGAAGACCTACTTTGGTTACTTAATAACAAGGAAAGGAATTGGTATAACACATTATATCTCAGGATATAAAACCTGTGACATATAAGAACCCATGAGATGAGAATAAAAGGGATCTTAGTATTGTGTATACTGAAGAATGTATATTTAGTCTTCGAGTTGGTCACTGAGCAACTGCCGTAGTTCACTCTGAAATCCTACTACCAAAATTGTCATATTAAGATAGCTGACTCGCAAAACGATGATGTCAATTGCAGGATCATTTCAGCTCAGTTTGTGTACGGAATTTCGTCGGCTTTTTTTACCTGCCTTATAATCTTCTGACATGGGGCTATCTCTTCCAAGCATATTTAAAAACCGAGGTTTGAACTGGGATTGAAAACTCGCGACCTTGGGATCAGAAGGCCAGCACTAACCAACTAAGCCAGGTTGTTCAGCACTTGTTCGCCAAGGCTTACATAATTAGCAGATGGGTCCTTTACTGTAAAGCATTAACCACTGAGCACAAAAGCCATCCGTAAATACAAAACTCTGTACTACTGGAGGTTAGAAAATATTCCTGCTTCCTCAAGAATTGAGAAATTCCTGGTAAAAAGCGTCAATAAGATAGCATCATTAAACCGCCTGATAGATATTACACTTAGTTGGGGCTGCAAACTTTATTGCATTTAACTGGAATCCTTTTTTCAGATTGAAAGATGATTAGCGATCAGCCACTCGATCGCCGGCAAATTAATTTTAATCGCTCTTATAGTGGCTAAGAGGTCTGCAACCTAATTAAAGGGATGGTTATTAAAACCAAAGTCAGATGCGATATTAATCAATTTTAATAGTTTAAAATAGCACAGCCTGATTTCAAGTTTCCTGACCGTTGTAACAGAGAGTTGATTCATTTTAGTCCTGCTCTACTCAATTTACAGGGTTGTACAGCCTTTGCATGCGACAGAGACAATCTTCAATGACTTTCTACCTAAACCTGGGCGTCAAACCTACGCCGAGGGAAAGTAAAATACATCTCTCTTCCTTTCTTTCTTAAAGCGCTGTGTTCTGGAGAATAACGCATTATACAGATGTCAATTTGCTATCAGTCTGTGAAATCAACGCAAAAAGCGTTTCATCATAATACTGTGTCTATTATAGAGTCGTCCTCAGTGGTCTAGATGTACATGCTAGCCTTTGGTTCCCAATGTCGTGGGCTCAAACCAGACGGAAGGAGATGGATTTTTCGGACGTAAAAATCCTTGGCATAACTTCCTTCGGAAGTGAAGTAAAGCCGTAAAGTAAGTTTCATGTCGTAGGTTACGGCACATAAAATAACCTCAAGTCTGATAAAATCTGAGCAGAATTCAACGTCTTTCATGCCTAATATAGAATAGGACTCTGAATAAGTTAAAGATGGTACATAAATGAAACTCAATTTCATTTTTGACATAGAAAAGTATCTGCAAGAGATTTTCCTATGGCATGTCTCCTTATAAGTTACCTTTGAAAACAATTTCTCTGGAGTAATTATGACAAGCCTTCAAGAGCATGATGCGATATTTATAGTGGATGCATTTCATGTTAACCAATAGAGGGCTGACAGCGAGCGTGTTTCCCAAGACGCTATTCTGCTGTCAAGGGCTGCTTACCGGGAGGTGTCCTCTCACACATGCTTTGGAACCTAGCGGTAAATCGTGTCGCTGCGGTAATTCAATAATGCCAGTTTTCTCTACCATTGGCTTTTCGAACTATATTGCTGTCATCATTGATATAATTCACAAGTGTTCACCTGGTCTTCCTTTAGTTGGAAAAACAATTTAGGTTACTTCGTTGCCAAAGCTTATCGGATCTTTTAGACCTGCAGAATCTTTTCGGCACTACATGGGAACTAAATGCAAAAGTGATTTATTGGATAATCGGGATGCTTAGACCCATTTTCTCTTATACCGTACTTGCGGCCCGGGTCAATTTAAGGAAAGCCAAAAAGAATTTAGCAAGTTACAAAGGGGGTTGTGTATTAGTATTAAAGAGCTATAGCAGCTATAGAAGTTCTATTGGAACTCTTTCTCATCAGAGTCGAGACAAAGCATTCCAAGTTTAAAGGAGTACCTCTTATGGGCATTTGGAATATCACCTCAAACTACCCTGATACAGGAATTTATTTATGATACCCAAAATGAAGGCCGAGATTTTAAAACTAAAGTATCACAAAACTTTCACTTTCTCATATCCTAAACGTAGTGAATATGAGAGATAATTATCACTAAACAAAATGAAGGTTTTACCGGTATACTGAAGGCTATAAAACCAGATTTGGGACAGGCAATGGTATCAAGTATCATTTAGCTTGGGAAAATATCCCCGATCTTTCGGGCGGAGATATTTGCGGTTTTAGTCATTGCTTGGGAGAGGCTATACTGATGCACTATTTTACTCTCAGATAACTAGCAAAATGTGATGGCCCTGGCTGACCACTTGTTTAAGTCCAAGTTTGTGTTATCGTGCTGGGAATCGTAGTTGAGTAAAATAAAGTTAAGCTGTATGGGAATGGACCATATGACAATTCTGGCAGCGAAAGAATAGATGAACTGCTAAAAATGGAACTGAATAATCTTCTATTGGCCTTGTATCAGTAATGGAGCTGACATCCGGTTAAGTTAGGCTGTTATTAGGGATTGTTTGGGGAAATACTGGATCTCATCTCTAGGAGGTCATTCCAATGTCCTCATGCGGAGATTAGAAAGAATCAAGTAACGAGAACTGTTAACATTAAGCAAGGGAAAGCACACATGTGCAATGGGCCTCTTTATAGAGCGGGATTCCCTTAGAGGGCAGGTGTAAAATATAAAAAAAAGATTGTGCACCTTACATTAAAATCTAGAAAAGTAAACTAAATTTAAGCTAATGGGTTCATATCCAGTCTACAGAATGGGACAGCAAGTGAAATCTAACTTGTATCAATGGGCAGACAAGACAACTGCCATTTTTGTGCCAGTACCCAGCACCTGCTCACCAAGTAGCCCTAATTTGAAACTCAGCTTCCAAATGGAGAACTATCTCCAGAATCTATTCAGTTCATTATGCTTCAGGCTTCTGGATCAATTATGATTATACTGGAGACGCGTAATAAATCTGTCAAGGTCGCAAAGTAGATCAACATTAGCCCTCTCATTCTTATACTCAAATTATCTTATTTACTTAAATCTACAGTTTTGTGTAGTTTGTCTAACTCTTACGGTTCAACAGTTACGCGAAAGACATTCACAATGAAGAGGACTTCAGAGATTATTCCCAGAAAATTCAAGAATTTCTTTAAATTTATCTTAAAATGTCTTAATTACATGGCATTTTAAACAAAATCGTCATAACTATTTTTAATAAATCAGGATTTTCTAAAAATTTGTTATGTAAAAGTTAGTTTTGGTTGAGTGATTTTCTTTAAAACTTTGGTATTTAAACCTACAAATATTCTACAAATATTTGTTATGCAGTTAGCAAATACACAAAGGGACCTTTTCCTAAATTTATATTTAATTTTTGGTTCAGGGGACAACTAAATTTGAATTTTCAATTAAATTTTATGAATATTTTGGGGAATCCAATACTTCCTCCATTCACTGTAAGCATATACGTAGTAGAGATTAATCATCAACTATGAGATTAAAATCACTGGAAGAAAGTTTCAAAAACCAACACGGTGTAGCACTAACAGTGAACCAGCGACAATAGTTGGAGTGTGAGAGGAACAGTAGTGTTATAGTAGATTCTGTTTTACCTTTCAAACAGTGGAGCAATGCAAGATTTAATCCAGAGTTACGATGAACAGTATGTTACCTAATTTAACGGCACATAGGGTAAAGTTTAGAAATGCTCCTAAAATAAAGCTGTTATTAGAATGTACTCAAGTTAGTATAAAAGCAATGTCTCAGACATAATTACCACATACTACCGCTTCTCATCCACTGGCTCTGATTAGTAAGAAGTGACATCAAACCTAAAAATTAAAGACATAAATCATATAGATCATGAAAAAATACATATTCCATAATATCTTATTTAAATAAATTAAAATAATAACGTAATATATACTTAAATATAATTCTACCTATCATTATGTAACGTAATGGAAAGTTTTTTCCTTTTAAATTATGTCACGTTAAGTTAATCCTAAATGAGTCCATATAATAGAATGAGTTATACTTAACATTACATCGGGCTAAATCAACCCTGCATTGCTGGTGTTGTTATTTGGCAAAAAAGATACTAATAAAATTTAGTATTTTAGTGGGCTTCTTTTCTAATATCGTATTATACAAACCTTAGCAATAAAAGTAAGTTATTTATAGCTGTTTTATATTGTAATTTTTTTAAATATTTTTGCAGGAAAACTTTTTTTAATGATAAAGTATATCCAAGCATGCCATTACACCGGTTATTTTACGTGGGTTCTCCCCAACCTTAACCCAGGCACATTTGACTGCAGTCGCTGGGACCCGAACTCGCGAGTTCGGTTTTGAAAGGATGGCCAGTACTTTGTATCGCACTAAAGATCATGGCTATTCTGTCGCTTCAGTGTAGGTGCCGCTGAAAGGGATATAAAATCCGGTTTGCGAGTTAGAGGAAGAGCGGCATATGAAACAAAATAGTTCATGCAATATGGAATTAAGGTGCGTTACATATAGACCATTTGGAACCACCAGCCAGTTCTATTATGATATTGTTAAAGCGCTCAAAGAAGTTATATGATTTGGATTTCAGTAGTTCATATCATAAATATAAGAAAATACTTTTGAACATATTTTATATGTGGGTTGTTTCTAGATGCGGATTATTTGTTAAATCATTAGTTTAATTTAATTAAATAGTCTCTCTGTACGACTTTATTTATTGTTATATCGCTGTTTGTTTTTGCGTTTTACGGTTTGTAACTGAAGTTTCTATTATTTTTATTTCAACCCATTTATTTTAACGTTTGAATCATTCACAGAATTTCTTACATACATGACATACTTCACAGCTTAGTGTTGGCGTATTTATTATGTTATCTATTACATATGCCCAAAATTGCTGTTTTTACTTCCTTCATATACTTCAGAAATTATAAACTTTTATTCTGTCACTTAAATTTCTCTATTTGTTTTCTGTTTGATTTTTATGTTATGCAAAATAAAAACTTATTACTTGTAATACATTGTATGTCCAGCCATATTGGAGCGATGCTCTATAGCAGTATATTGAATTCAAATAAATAAATAAATATGTATAAGTCTTTTGTAAGTGTACAGCTGTTTAAAACGATTTTTGTACTTTTGTTTGTTGGCAATAAAACTTAACTATAAATGTACAAGTGAGAAGTGAAACAATTGCCTTGGTACTAAGCGCACGCTGTGCAGTTTTAAAATGAAATCCACTGCACGTGCGTTTGCTGTCTTACAAGCATATTGCATTTACAATAACAGTAAATGTAAAACAATAACAGCAAATTATGTCAGAATAATGTTCAATATAATAGAAATGAGCGTTGAAGGTTAGAAATTAATAGCGGAACGCCTATGTACAGTAGTTGAATGTGTCGTTTCGAGATTTTGATAAAAATGGCGCGGCAATGTGTACTGTTTTTCAAATGGGATAAACATGCACTCTCTTGCCTCATTAGCGGAGATCAGTATTGATTTCTAAATCATTATTGCTGTGGGAGTTCTCTCGCGCTGCGAGGCCATAAGTGGGAACTCTTAGTTGGCAAAGGTCCCGTAGCAACAAATTAAGAATCACTTTAAGATCTCGCTTCAAGGTCTTACAAGATGTCACAGATCGACCTGGGAATTCTTAGTGGTGAAAGGAGACCGAAAATAAGAATTGTTATATGCTCCATTCACATTAACTTTTCTACCTATTCTGCAACGAACTAATCTTACAAAATTTGAAGTAAAATTCCTTTCGGGCTTGTCATCGAAAAGAAGGATGAATGCCGGTCATGAAAACGTATATACATACATATTCTTACAAAAGTCTATTCTTCTCTCTTCTTCATGTTAATCAAGATAAGCATTAGCAGAAATTATTTTATCACTTAGTTCCTTAAAAGCCGAAGGGATAAGGATGTACACTAAGCTCAAACGTTAGTAAAATATTTTAAACGCTGGTTGCTATGTGATATCTACAATTGCATGGACAGAATGAAGAAAATAAACAACGACTTCCCACTTGAGAAAAGTTTTTAGTATTTCAAATTTTAAACGAAATCTCAGAAAGAGTAACTCCACAAAAGAAAATATAAATTACATAAATTGTGTGTTTTAAGGCGATCTATATTTGTTGTGTAGTAAGGTTTTGCCTTCTCTTACCAGATAGGCAGAAGTCATCTAGAATGAAGAGGGCTTCAGAGACTATTCCTATAATATTCAAAATGTACATTTGATGTGTTATAGAAATATCTTAAACGTATGGCATTTTAATTAAAGTCGTTAGAGCCATTTTTGAGAGAATTGCAATTTAAAAAAAATATAAAAGGGAATTTGGGGGGGGGCGATTTTCTTAAAAAAATCTTCCTGTCGCCGTTAGGGTCTCCGTCCATGTTTGCGACTGTTTTCAGCCGATTTGGTCATCCTTCAGGTCTCTTCCCTAATCTCTCCCTGGGGTTACATAAGAGGCAAACGGCCACAAGGGCCTACGTCCAGTGCTCAGTGTCCTGGGAGCCCCGCCTAGGTTTAAAGCTAATATACCCAACGGAAACTTGCCGAACAAGATAGCTCCATCGCAACGTGTGAGGAGCGCATTCGAGGGGTCACAGATTCGATAAAAAGTTTCGTGTTTTCATATGATCGGAGACGAAAGCTAGAGTGGGTTCTCGTCTACCACGCTTTCCTTCTCTTTATTTACCTTTCACTCCATTTCCTTCTCATGTTTCAGATGTGCTTCTAGGTGGTGCGGACAGATGGCGATAATGCTTCCTGCAAGTAGTGGTTCTTGCCCTGGACTCTAGAGAGCTGCTTGGTTATAGATCGCTCTCTCTCTCTAGGGCACCTCCACTAACAGGACGAATCTTCAAGCCTTGACCTGTATTTACTAAGGTTCTTTCACTTCATGTCCTCCGTAGTAGATCTCTCATAGATTGCAGTGCTCGCCTCCAATGCACAGGCTTAAAAAGTAATATTTGCATAAAAGCCTTATTTTTATAAATCCCTATTTGTATCCGTATCAAAAACATAATTTAAGTCAAGAGGCATAAATTTCGTCATTTGGAGGATAAGATATTATTCAGAGCACCCTGATGTTCTCACGAAATGGGAGAAAAGCTAAACAAATTGCAAGAAAATTGAAGCGCTCAGTTAACACAGAACGGGAGAAACATGAGAAAATATTGCTACACGTTGCATGCATTTCAGTAGTTTATGCAAGTAAAGTTTAGATACAAGCGTAAAATCACAGGTCCACTATTATATTACACCTATAGAGGAATAAAGACACTGCGCTTCTTACATCGTCATTGAGCTATGCCACTTAATCGTAAGTTAATGATTCTTCATTTGTTTCACTTTAAGTCCTATGTTTCACGAAGCGTTTATAACGACACCCAGCTCTCTGGGTGACTGTAGAACAATACAAACTGTCTATTGCTTCATGCAATTCCTTTCTAGAGGAGCAATGTGTCTTTATTTTCAAGCCTAATTTTTCACTAATTTCCAATTACTTTCTCTCGCTGATCATTTCTTTAGAGGCTCCTCAGGTGGTAGGATGTGTAACTGACATTCTGTATTCAAATTCCGTTTATCAGTCAATCTAACCCATCTATCTTATTGTCCCTCAGTGGTAAGGTTAATGTAAGGCGTGTCCGGGAATTATGTACCGGTTTAGAAAAAAAAAAAAAAAAAAAAAAAAAGAGGCTTAAATATTTGTTTTCACAGCATTTATTTGTACTTAAAAGAGCATTCCTTAACTTATTTTTCGACACAATTACCACCATTGCTCAGGCATTTGTCACAGTGGGAAATCGACTTGTGAATGCTCTCTCCAAAGAAAGGCACCGCTGAACGCCAAGTTTTGCGCATCATCCTTGTCAAAACACCTTCCTCGAAACTAACGCTTCCGGTTCAAGAAAAAAGGCTTGAGATCACGCTGTTCGGCGGATGTTTGAACTGCTCCCAACCGAATTGCTGAATAAGGTTTTCTGTGACATCAGCAATTTGGGGATATGCATTGTAATGAAACAACCAATGCCGTGACTGAGCATTTCACGCCTTTTGTTTTGAATTACGCGTACCGCATTGATGGTTGCATCTCTGTAAAGGATCTCAACAGTCCTAAACCATAGTGCACATTTTTGTCGTTTGGGGAATCATATGTGACTTCACTCCGTTGACAGTTGTTTGGTTCTGGAGTGACATGACAAAACAAGTTTCATCACCGGTCACTATCCCGCTTAACAATTTATATCTCTCATTACTGTATCTGGTAAGAAATGTCAAAGAACTGTCTAGTCGCTTTGTTTTGTGGACATCCATAGCATCTTCAGAGTCCAATGAGAACATAGTTTGCGATAATTTAAGCTCTTTGTGACAATCTCATGCAAAATACTTTTAAATGTGTGGGAACAGACTAAACAACATTTTTATTGTAAGCCATTTAATGTTTTCACTAATTAACTAATTCACTTCCTTATGAATATTATATCGCCCATCAATGAGCTTTCTAATCCACTTTCTCGCCATTGCATCTGCCATTACATTTCCACCGTAAAGCTCTAAAAGTTGAATTTCAGCTGGATAAACATTCCTTGCGTTCAAAAACCGTATTACGCAACCCAGTTCGCAGTCGGTTGGATAAGAAATTGTCTTAAACATTTTGAACGACCACTAAAAAGTGTAACCGCGTCCTGGCCGAGTGGTTCGATCACTCGCCTTTCACCTGGTCAACCCCGGTTCGGTCCCAAGCGACTGCATGTGGGATTTGTGGCGGACAAAACGGCGCAGGGACGGGTTTTCTCTGGGTACTTCGGTTTTCCCCGCCATTCCAAGGTACCAGCAGTCTCATCGCTTGCGGTGCCATATGTAATAAAAGCGGGCGCTAAACATTTAAAAAACAACGATAAAAATTGTAGCAGACACTTTCCTTTCATTATCTTTGCTCTGAACAACATGCTTTTAAAATAAATGTAATAATAGAATTTAGAAAATTATTTTATTTAGTCCAGGAAAAGCTACATCAAGTCCTCCCCTCAATCTTGCGTATAGTATGGTATCACAACGTATGACCCTAGTTTTTCTTAATTTTGGAATTTGTAATCCTATTCAAACATCAACATAAAAATCCGAAAACGGAATAAGTACAAAAATCCTAATTCGTGAAACCAATGCGATAGCTTTAGTTAGCTACCACAAAGAAGAGCAAATATGTTGTTAGAAAATAGGACAATATAACAAGTTCACACATTTAAATTGTTGAGATCTAACGTATTAATTTAAAATCTATATAACAGTTTGAAAAAATATGTCTCAAAAATAGAATACGTTAATTGCTACATTAGAAACCCAAATGATGACGGAGGTCAAGCTCAGATTAGTCTATACTCTGTGGAAACTAATTCTAATTTACAGTAGTGAAATTTTTGATTATGAAGAAACAACATGTTAATCGAGATAAACATTAACAGAAATGTCGGGTTGCTTCGTTCTATACAGAACGGAAATAATAGAATATAGTAGGCTAAAGTGATAGTTAAATATTTTAAAAGCTGGCCGCTACGAGAATAAAACGTAAAATAAAGTTCGGTTCTCTTTGCATGGGTAGGAGTAAAACAGCAGAGAGACGAAACAAAAGATAACTTTATATTTGAGAAAATTAAGTAGTTTAACTCTACAAAAAATGTATAGCATAAATTGTGTTTTAACGAGATCTACATTTTTTGTGAATTAAGTTTTAGTCCCTCTCTTAGAGTTTACTAGTTATGCAAAATGTATCCAGAATAAAGAGGTCTTCAGAGGCTATTCCCAGAAAATTTAAGATATATTATTTTGTTTATCATGTAAATATCTTAAATGTGTGGATTTTAATTAAAATCGATAAGAGCCTCTGAGAAAAATTACATTTTCAAACAAGTTTAAAATTGAATAAATAACAAGAAATATCTCGGAAATGTTAGTTGTACAAAAATGATATGTCTATGTAATATATACCTATATATAAATAATGTACTTTAATGAGATCTACCTTCCAATGTAGTAAATTTTGTCGATCTCTTACCAATTATCCAAAAGTAATTCAGAATGATGAAGTCTTGGGGATGTACATAAGGGATGTATATTTTATTTGTAATGTAAAGAGTTTTAATATACGGTATTTTAAAGAAAGTCATCAGAGCCATTTTTGAGAATATCAACATTTTCGAAATTTTTCCCGGTAAAGTGTAGTTTGGGGTGAAGCAGTTTTCTTTGAAATCTTCGTGTCGCATCCTTCAGACATCCTAAAGTTATAGCAAGTTTGTTGTTTAACGGACTTTTCGTTTTTGAGTTATGCTGTCCACAGACACATACGAATCTTTTTCTTAATTTTTTTGTATTCGGGGGTTCTCAAAACATGTATTTCCAGTGAAAACTTGGTATTTAGGTTTTTGGTGGAATACAATATGTCTCTTCATATTATGTAGGTATGTAGAAAGCCTTGTTAGATAAAGTACACATGTAGATCTCGTTAAAATACATTTTTCGTGGAGTTAGACATTTCGGAGATATTTTTTGTTTAAAATTTCCAATGCTTATACTTTTATCGAAGAGGAAGCCACCAAAAGAGAACGAATTTTAAAGTATCACATATCCGTGATGTATTAAAATATTAGACTATCGTTTTAGACTACTGTATTACCTTATTATATTAACTATAAGGAGGAAAATATTAACACAATTTCTGTTAATGTTTATCTAGATTATCGTAAGGTAGATGGAAGAATAAGTTTTCGGTAAGAATAGTTTGTTACAAAATAGGTAGCAAAAGTCGTGTGAATGGAAAACATCAGACATTTTTTATGATATTCTCTTTTGTATTCTCTATAGAAACTTTAAAATTGAATAAATACATTTCTAATAAATTGTACCGAGCTGAAACTAGTCACACCAAACTGAATTTCCCACGATACATATAGATGGAGACACATGAACATCTGGTAACAACAATCCTACAATACACAACGAATGATACCAAAAATTACACAGTTGTTGTAAGATTAGTCTCTGCAACAGTTGCTGTGAAGATATAATTCTATAACATTAGAGTAAATGTTAATTTTAATACTGAAATACAATTTTATTAAATAAACAAAGCATTGTTGTAAAGCATAAAAAGTATGTAAAAGCTAGAGGCTGCTCTCTTATTAAAATGTTAATAGTTACTTTGTACAGTTTTGTACAATTTAATCTTGAGTTTTTAAACTAGCAAAACATTTGTTATGGATATTGTTAGATGTACTGTATCTATTTATTTAACCATTAATCTGTTAAACCTGTAATTCATTAATAATGTATTGTTTTGTAAACTAATAATGTATTATACATGTTAAACCTTAATTTAAGCGTTTTATATTATTTATTAAATTGTAGAAGAAGCAGAAATTGTATTCTATTTGAATGACCAAAATGAAAGCAGAATAGCAAAAAAAATCTGCTGTGTTACATTAATGAATTTCTCTACATCTCTGCAACAAATTATTGTTAAAAAGCTTATGATTTTATTTATTTCATGATATTCAAGAAAAAATTATCAGAAATAGTCTTAACGTGCTTCCTTGTAAGTACAAGCGAAATAAGGAAGTACTATAGGTTACAGTGATAGTCAAAAGCTGGTTGCTATGTGACTGAAGTTCCTTTGTTTGAATGGGCAGGAGATGACAAATTCCTGGATGAGAAAAGTAAGTATTTTAAGGCTGAAACCAATAACAAGGAATATTTCTAAAATGACCAATTCCATGAAAAAATGTATATGACATAATTGTGTGTTTTATCGTGAACTGCATTTTTTGAGTAGTAAGCTTTTTCTATCCCTTACGGTTTAATGCAAACTTGAATAAAAATCATTCAGAATAAAAAAGTCTTTACAGCCTATTCCCAGAAAATTCAAGATATACATTTTATTTGTCAGGTAAATATATCTTCAATATACAATATTTTAATCAAAATCGTTAGAGCTATTTTTGAGAAGATCAAAATTTTCGAAAAAAGTTCCATGTAAAGGGTAGTTTGAGGTGGGGAAATTTTCTTGTAAATCTTCGTGTCGCATCTTTGGAAGATACTAAACTTAAATACCAAGTTTGGTATTCAAAGGTCTTTTCGTTTTTGAGCTATGCTGTCCACAGAAACACAGACATACAGACTGGCAGAAACACACACATACTCAAAAACACACACACGGACCTTTTTCCAAAAAGGCATTTCCGGTTAAATCTCGGTATCGAATTTTTGGGTTCATTACAATAACTTCTCTATACACTATGTACATAGGACGTATAGAGAAAGTAAAAATTCTTTTTTTGGGGATTCAGGGGACCCAAAACATGTATTTCCGGTGAAATCTTGGTATCGAATTTTTGAGTGGAATGCAATACTTTCTCTATACGCTGTGCACAAGTAGATAGGTGTAGAGAAAGTAAAACAACAGGAATTACAACTTAATTTGAAAAAAACATACATATTGGGAAATTTAAACAAAAAACAAGCAATACCTTTTAAATGATTGACAACACAACAAATTTACGAAATTTGAAATAAATTGTGTGTTTGAACGATATAGTACATATTTTTTTTTGTAACAGGATTTTGTCTATCCCTTACGATTTACCAATTTTACAAAAATCATCCAATGAAGAGAGCTTCAGAAGCTATTTGCAGATAATTTAAAACATACATTGCATCTGTTATAATATATGACAAGTTAATATGTTAGTCATATTTGAGAAAATCGAAAATTTCGAAAAATATACCTTGTAATGAGTAGTTAGGGGGAAGGATTTTGTTGAACATGCTCGTATTACATCCTTGAATGATACGAACTTAATACTAAGTTTGGCACTTCAGCGACTTTTTGTTTTGGGCTATTACAAATACACAGACAAAAACTTTTTTCTAAAAATGCTTTTATTCAGAAGTGCTCAAAACACGCTATTCCGGTGAATGATTGGTATAGAATTTTTGGACAGAATGTAATACCTTCCCTACCTAGTATTACATTGTGCGTGGTAAAGAGAGTAAAAAGCATCAATTGAACTTGTTTGCTACGCATTTTGGAATCAATGTGTAATTTTAAAGTGAACGCACTCTACACTCCTTGGACCGTGTGCACTGGTATGTTGGTACATAGGTTATTGCTCTTAACATGTTAGCATGAACCACAGCGAACGTACTCATTTGAGGAACTTTGTAAACAGCACGGCTTTTTCATAGCCTTTGTAGACAAAGCTGCACGTAGATCAACTAATGAAAACTGTGCCAAAGTGATATTTGCTAGCGTGTGGAGTTTGTTGATTGGCTCTCATTCACACATACACGGCTTTTGTGCGAGCATTTAGCAAAACGTTTCATTTCAACTTCCACGCAGAACAGAAAGTTACTTCATCAAACTATGCACAGATTTTTGCACTTTTTGTGTCCCTTTCACTGAAATTGGCTTTGTTTCAGTAATGAAGTCTGTAACAGCCACCGGAACGATCCTTTGTACTTCACGGGATATAAAATAATTGTACAACCCGAGATTGTAATCCAATTTTCTCTTAAAGCTTCAACGATTTACAGTGTCGCATATCACTTTATTATTATTTTTATTATTATTATTATTATTATTATTATTGTTATTATTATTATTATTTACAGTTGAGGTTAAAACATTACATTTATTAAATTTTAAAATGAATTATATGTTTGTTGTTAAAAACTGTTAACAATACTACGTGTTAATACAATAGGAAAAAACAGACTGTGCAACAGTTACGAAACTCTATCTCATCATGTTTGTTCAATTGAATCACATAAATCTTTAATATAGACCTTCTCTGTCGTGACTGATCTTCACTATGTTTGCCAAACATATTTTCAAATGCATTTTGTTTATCTGGAGGTAAGACGGACAAAGAAACAATTGAAAACTGTTTGGGACAAAAAGCTTGGGGAAGTATTATTAAATTATCTTATTTTATTGCAAGACACTATACTATAAATAGTTTAGTTTCAACAACATGTGTTTTATTTTATTTATGGTATCAATCGAAAAACTGAGTTGTATGTATGACAACATACATTGAATTGTTTAAATTTAGAACTGTCTGACACTGATTACCTACCAGTAAAGAAGTGAGGAAAACATTATATTAATGATTGTTTACGCATTAGGAGTAATATTTATTCAATGCAACACTTTCGATATAAGCTATCACTATGACAACTATGCATACCATTAAAATAAGCTTTAAACACACATACGCACATTCAATAAACAAAGGAATATCCCTATGGGGCTGCAATGCCTATATTAAATAGACATTTTCTCCCGTATTTCTCAATATTTATCAGTGAGTGTGGTAAGCGCTTGTTAAAGAGGTGCAGTTGTTGAGGTGGTTGGACTCCCTGGTGACTGAGTGTGTGTACAGTTTGGACTCTAGTATGCTGATGTGATGCAGATGTGTTTCCAGGCAATTAGTTATGTCCAGTGGCTAGTCTGAATTCAGCAATTACATCTCGTCTCGGCCACTCTGGGAAAATATGTATTTAGTCTTTCCATTGGTGGTTACTGACTTTGTTTCCTAGATGGTCTCAGTGGATTTTCGTATTCTTTAGTGTTGGTGGATGCTGCTCGGATAAAAAGTGTGGTAGAGTGAGGTCATAGTACCTTTTAGCAGTAGCAGTTTGTGAAATATGTCAAACGTTATTGCAACATTAATGATTCAAAATTTATGGAGGAAGTCGTAGATATTCAATGTTATCAAGACGAGTGTAGTTCCTGATGCTTCTGAAACTGAAGACTGCTTTAAAGAGATAGATCTGACTGATGACGTTTTGGAGATCAGGGGCAATGGTAACGATGCAATAAATGTTATCTGACACAAAGTGATACTGCTGCAAATTCAACTATCCATCAAAGAGTGGAATGAACGGGAAAGTAACTTGTAACTTAAAAGAGATCAGTAGACGACAAAAACAGTATAATTGTACTAACAATTAAATCTGTTAAAATTGTTTTTAAAACCTTGTTTAATGTGAGTTAACTTATTATCTATAATATAGTGGTGCAAATGGAAGTCGAACTACAGCTATGTCAGTGTGTAGTATGAAATTTGCACCATTACGTTATAAATAATTAAATCTGGTCTTACACTTTCTAATCAAGGTGTTAGTTGCATAAATGAGGTGTTCGTGATTTTTCTTGACTGAGATATGAGGTATTAGCCATAAATTACGAAAATAAAAAAGTTATAAACCTATTTCTTTCTCTGAATATCTTTGGTATAGTCCAACGTGTATGGGTCCACATTAACACGACACACACCTTCGCATTTGTGGATGCACTTTTGGTTATCGATACCTCAAAAGCAAAGCGAGAACTCTATTCGAATTGTGGAACAAAATTTCATTGTTTGAAAATATAATTTTTCCACTATTTTGTAAGCTCGTGTATATATGTACATATATACCATACTATACATGTGTATTGAGCTCATGAAACAAAGCTACTAACAATATTCATCCAATATGATTGATCGATGAAAGTGAAAGAATCTTACGAAGGGAAATTTCATTAAAATCATATTTTCCTTTTCCCGTTTTTCTTTCTTCCTTTCTTTCTTGTTCCTCGAAAGTCACTTTACTTATGATACCTGCGAAGAGTGAAGGACAGCTTTTAGGGTTGCGGCTACTACAGTTTTATTACAGTGTGAGAAAACAAAATCTAGTTTCTCATTTTAAAGTTGATGAACTATTTAGAGAATCCCATGAAATCGAAAGCAGCAACAAATAGCGATGTATGATGTCCAATAACTGTAAATATTCAGATTTATATAGAAAAAGAAGGCTCAGCACCAGGTAAAAACCAAAGTTCAAAGGTCACGTTGGAACGTAGGCTCACTGAATCTGAACTATTCAATAGCAACCGACCATTCGTTTAACTTAGGCATATAATGGATTATACGGAACCTTTTATAATGATGAATTGTGTTTAAGGGCGCCATTTTAATCATGCGTTTTGAGCATAGTTTCAGGGGATTTCTACTACATTAAAACGAGTCAACATATATTCTTCAAAATCTAAAGTAAACTTCCTACGTATGCTTATTTCATTGTATAGGCACCAATATATGATCCATAATGATACAAACACTGTTTTGAGATACAAATAATAAAACTTTCTAAAAAAACAAAGCTGATTGACTCTAAGCATCAAGCATATAATATAAAGATGCTGTTGAAACATGAACCAGGATTGCAACTGTTGTTGATGATCAAAGCTACAGGAGTTAGCTCATCGAGGAAACCGGATATAATAAACCAAAAGTTCAAGGTACCTAATGGAATATTTTATGGAATGAAAGCGTACACTAAATTACAATCTAAAAGACAGGTGTTAAGAGGACCAGTTTCAAGTGACATTTATCAGCCATTTAATGGAAATTGTAGTCTTAAGTCATCAACCTTTTTTTTTCTTATAGCTTCCTCTTGTAGAGATCTAGTTGCACACTGATGAAACAATTTCTTCTGGATCTGGTTTCGTACACCCAGGACAGTGTAGAGATTGCAGCATCCCCAGTGGACCTATGGCGATAAGAAACCTGCTCTGATCCTGTCGCAAATCAATCTCTTAATCCGTAGCAGCAACTGACAGCGCCTCCTTTCCAGTCCTCGTTTCTTTTCGTTTTCCCTTTTCTCTCTCTTTGACTTTTTTCTTGACTTTTTTGCTTTCTCAACCTCAAAATTGTAAGATACAGCATTATCGAAAATAAATAGAAATATTTATCTACAATAAAATGAGGAAAAATTCGACATCAAAATTTTACGGAATATACCGTTTGGAGACTTCCAAAATACAAATGAAAAAATGTTAGAAAAGGTTCATGTTGTTGTCTGTGAACAACATAAAGAAAAGGTCTGATTTGTTACATTTACATTACTTTCTATACTTTTTCTACAAACTTTTCTTACGAAAGCTTGTTGTTCTACCTACTTCATGTTAATCGAGATAAAGGAATAGGTGATTTCAGTTTGAGAAAACTGTAAGTATTCAAACATTTAAACCAATCACCAGGAATATTTCACAGCTATTAACCACAAAAATATTTATGAAATACTGATTGTCTACTAAACAGGTCTACATCTACTGGGTAATTATATTTTATATATTTCTTACGATTTACCAAGTTATGCAAAGACATCCAGAATGAAGAAGACCTCAGGGGCTATTCCTAGAATGTAGGAGGTAGACAAAATCTAACTTTAAAAAAATGTGGATCTAAGTTTTGAAAGAGGCAATTTATGTCGTATAAACCACTTTTTTGGATTATGAAATAATCGAACTTGCAAAATTACCTGTGTTGCTGTTAATTTTCCATTTATTTACTTCACTTTTTGGATATTATAATTAGAGATAGAACTCATTGAAAACATAAATTGACAGAATTTGAACATTATAACATGTAGTTAAATGAGCTGAAGTGTTTCCCTTCCGCTATGACCGCCACACAGCTTTGCATGTCCGTTGCAGCTCAATTCCCGCTGAAGCAGGTGAGCCTGCTTTGGGTTCCAATGTGCACACAGTGACGAACACACAGAGCAATCAATGGTATAAAGAGAGGATAATGTGGAGAGGTTCGTATCGTAAACATCCACACGTTGAGGTATAATCTGTTCCTAAAGTAGCTCATTACATGTATTGACTTTATATGCATCATTCTAATAAATAAAGTAATCCAATAAAACAATTATTTCATAATATGCTTAGTAAATAAAACACCTTGAGGTTTTGCATACAAAAGTATAAAGCTTATTACAAAAATTCCAGATAATATGCAGAGCTTTGAAAATCCAACGAAAATAAATCAAACTCAGATTTATTAATCTTTATTGTATCGAAAGAAAAGGCTCTCCTCCTATTATTTGATTCATTCACAATTTTGTTCAGTATCATACACCTACCCTTTCGCATTTTTGAAAGTGTAAACTGGTTTATCTGTTAGCAGAAACTGAACGAGGCCAGACAGTAAGCAATTTTGGATAGTACAACACATTTCCAATCAGGAATCAGGCTGTAGAGACCACGCCTACTCCATCAGGTCATAGTTATAATCTGTGTGCATCGAACCTCAAGTCGACAATTTCATGACCTCGGACCAAGCTCTAGTTATATGTAAACGCCTCACAATCATAGCTGGTGTTGTTTTCATCTATCCACAAATACCTGGCATCATTTGAATTCAATATCCGAATGAATGAATGTTTTCTCTTAGTTGTTACAATGTAAAGTGTTTTTGGCATACACATTATTACTTTATCTACCACGTACAATGTACATAGTAAATATAAAAGATATTGTATCCTCATAAATATTCGATTTTTTCACCGGAAATACATATTTTGAGAATCCTTGATTAAAAATAAACAATTGTAGAAAAAGGTCCGAGCGCGTAGTTGAGTGTGTGTGTGTGTGTGTGGGGTGTGTGTGTGTGTGTGGACAGAATAACTCAAAATAGAAAAGTCGATTAAATACCAAACTTGAATTCCATTCTCTTCCAAGGGTGCGACACAACAGTTTCAGAAAAACCTCCCTTTATAAGGATATTTTCGGAATTTTCGATTTTGTCAAAAGTGACTGTAACGATTTTGATTAAAATACCAAATTTCAAAGATATTTATATCGCAACTAAATAGATCTTAAATTTTCTGGGAATAGTATCTGAAATCCTGTTCATTCTGAATGACTTTTACATAATTGATAAACCGTGAAAGATACATAAACTGTTATTACATAAAAAATGTAAATCTCATTAAAGCATACAATATATGCACAGTATATTTCTGGTGGAGTTAACCATTTCGAAAATATTCCCTGTTATTTCTTGACATTTTACAATATTTAATGGTGTTATTTTTAACTGCTGACTATGCAAAGAAAACGGAATTTCAATGTCATCACTTAATAAACAGATTTTAAAAGATTTGACTATCACTTTAGCTTAGTATATTCTCTGATATCTATTATATCTACCAGAAAATATGTCATAAGACTTCTTTTGTAAGAATTATTTTTGCAGTATAGGTAAGGAAAGTAATATGAATTAATTAAACTTTTTACAGTAAAGTGAGTGTTTAATAGCAGTCGTTCAGCTTTTCACTACTTAGCACCTGAGCTCTCTGTGCCAAAAATGCAGTCTTTTCAAAAACTTAAAACCACAATAAATTACTTCTTTTACAATTACAGTACATCTAGCAGTGGAGGAATCTGTTAGATTACCAAATAAATTTGAGGAAGTCCGCGGACTGACATTTGACATCAAGGAAAATGTAATCTGCCTAAAATTCCACATATATGCGTATTCCACATAAAGCAATATTGAGAAGTTAGTGAAAAAACTTAGATTTGCATAAATATTAATTCTAAATTCAAAATCTATTTATTTGTGGTAATTAAATGCAAATTTATTTTTCATATATGATAAAGAAACTAAAGAGGTAAGAATATCATTTATACTATGCCGGATAACACAGAAATGGCTCATCTGTGCTACTCTATTAAATTAAGTAAGGCAAGCAAGGTTCACGCGCGCGCGTGTATGTGTGCGCGTGTGTGTCTTTGAACAGCACAACTTAAAAACGAAGAGTCGGTTAAACATTAAACTTGGTAGTTAAGCTCAGTATTATCAAAATTTCAACACGAATATTTTCAATAAAATCTCCTGACCAATACTATTCCTTATATCGAATCTTTTTCGAAATTTTCGAATTTCTCTAAATAGCTTTAACGATTTTGATTAAAGGACCAGAAATTAAATATATTTACATCACAAATTAAATGTATAATTTGAATTTTCTGGGAACAGACTTTGACATCTTCATTCTGGGTCAATTCTGTATAACTGCTAAACCCTAAGACGAACACAAAATATTACTATACAAACATGTACATATCTTTATAGCACAACTTTTTGTCATATATATTTTTGTGAAGCTAACCATTTCTCAGATATTCCTTGTTGTTGGTTTAAATTGTTATTTTTTTTCTTCAAATGGGTAGTCGTTGTTGCTTTTTCACTTATATCCATACATTTGAAAGCCATCACATAGCAACCAGATTTTAAAAAAAAATTACGGTCGCTTTAGCTTATAGTATTTTCATATTTCCTTTGGATCTATAAGGGAGTATACAATAAAACTATTTGTGCCAATATTTATATAAATTTTCATTTAATACATAGAAGATTACGCCTAAGTAAGGATGGCTTGTTGCAAAATAGACAGAGAAATTCATATGAGTGTAACACATCGATTTTTAGATGCGCGACGAAGATTTTGAGGGAAATCACCCGAATGGGATTATGCTTCAGTGGAAAATTGTTATCTTAGATTTTCTCAAAACTCATGGTTATAGCTTTAAACCTTTTTTCTGATTATGTGTAATTATAGTTATATCTGAATTTTCTGGGAAAATTTTGAATGAATTTTGATGTAGTGGATAAACCATAACAGATACGCAAAGTTACTATACAAAAATGTAGAGCTCATTACAATACACATTTTTGTGGCATTAACTATATTGTGTTATTCATTACTTCTGATATGATTTTTAATACATTTTTTTTAAATTCATGGTCTCACATCCTGCGGAGATCAAAGAATTATAAAGTCGTGTGGCCACACGCTTTTTACATATTTGACCACCGCTTCAGTCTCCTGTCGCTGCTCTGTATACACCTACAACGAAATATGTAGGATATTCCTCTAATCTAGTTACCTCTGTACGATCTAGTTCAGAATGGAGGGACTGACATTCCCGTTCGGAAGGGATGAGACAAAAGGGACCAGGAATGGGATAGACAAATGACAAAGACGCGCGGAAGTCTCTAACAACACCGGTTTTAACGCCCCAGGCCACAGCTCTCGCCTGGATGGAATCCAGAAGCTCCGGGCTACAAACTAAGCTATCTGCCTTAATAGAATATGTGTAAAGAGACACTTTCTACAAAGTTTATGTCTGTTAATATCAAGCAAGTAGAGAAAAGTGTTGTAAAAATAAATCGTATAGTAAAAAATAAATGCTAGAAATAGGGAAAATAATGTGGATTTAACACTGGAATTTTATTTTGTTTCCATTTTTGTTTCTTTAATTATATAGTAGGAGAGTTCAAGATAAACACATTTATTTAGTATTTTCGTCTTCCCCTAGGGCATTTTTATATTTACGTACCCTAATATTTAATTTAGTTATGGAAAAATAATTTCTCATACTTTTGGAACGGCTATAAACGGAAGTAAAACATGAAAAAAATGACCATAGGAAATACGCCCTTTAAGCTATTGAACAATAGGACCTAGTTACTTCCACTTTTAGGGATAACGAAGATATCAATTTAGTTCTATGGCCCTATTTGAATATACTAGTATGATGCACGGATGTTAATACACTTTCATTGGGGCATTTCACCATCAACCTTCTCAAATGCAAAACCAATAAAGGAGTTAAAAATTGATTGAGTGGCACGTTTTAATTGACTTTGCAGTCTTTATATTTATAACTCTGTCCGAAAGTCAAAGTTTCTATATAATATAATTTTCGGTTAACCCAAAGAAAGTATGTCTCTCACTCATCAACATTGTGTTATGCAGCGAGAAACACCGATATGAAGTTATAGGGCATTCTCTTTGTGGAAAATAATGTAAGCTATCTTGAAACAATATTTGGTTTTCGTTTGTTTTGTTATTACTTTCTCCACACATACTATGTACATAGTGCATACAGAAGGTATTGCTTTCCACCCAAAAATTCGAAACCAGATTTCATCGGTTCCCTTAATCCCCCCCCCCAAAAAAAAAGAAAACAAAAAACAACCATTTTAGCGAAAGGTCTGTGTGTGTGTGTGTGTGCGTGTGTTCGTGTGTCAGTGTGTCCGTCTGTCTGTGAACACGATAATTCAAAAATGAAAAGTCGGTAAAATACCAAACTTGGTATTTAAGTTTATCTTCCAGAGATGTGACACGAAGATTTTGAGAAAAATTCCCCCACCACAAACTACCCTTTATACGGGAAAATTTTCAAAAATTATGATTTCCTCAAAAATGACTGTAGCCATTTTGATTTGAATTAAAAGAATGTATATTAAAGATATTTATATGACAAAATACATATTTTGACTTTTATGGGAACAACTTTGATTAAAAACTAAGCAATGGTAGAAAAAGGTCAATGAATTATACTAACAAGAAAGTGACAAGGAACATTCATGTTTCTTCCGAATCTCTTTTTTTTCTTTACTCCTAATCTTTCCCACCTCTTTCTTTATTTTCTGCTATGTCAATACAGTCATTTTTAAGCCTAACAATGACATAATTAAAGTGAAAGTAGGTCTGGTTGGGAAAGTGATAAGTTTTTATTTGGCGATAGCTTTGTGTATTAAATTTATCCATTTAACCCAAAATATTACTTGATCAAATGCATTAAGAGCACCTCAATTGCAGTGTGATGGTGACGGGGTTATCTTCTTGTTCTGATGAAATCACCTTTAGCTAGCTCATGTACCACATAGCCTCAAAAACACACATCTGCAATAGGAAATTAACCTAAAATGTTTTACTATCTGGGTCCCGTCATTACCTAGCCATTTTTAGCTTCCAAGAAGGATTATTGGTTATGTGTATAGTGTATAACTGGGTCATTTTAAAGAATTACAACAAAAATAACTATTTCTTATTTCTCTATTTAAACGATGTAACCAAGGAAACGAGAGATAGTACACAAGAAATATATTTGAGTTTCATTGTTATCCTGCGTCATTGACTCAATAACCGGGTGTATACCCTTAGCATTGAATGGGGAAAAAAAATTGAGCTGTACTATGGCCATCTAGCAGCAAATAAATAAGTACTTGCTCTAGCTGTTCGTCGCCAGGAAAGCTTCTTGGCTTCTTTATTTTAAATGATAGAGTAAGAAAAGGACAGTTATATCATAAAACTGTATTTGAATTTCACTGCTGCGTTACTTCTTTGTCTCGATAAACTGGAGCGTTACCTTAACATTGAATGGGGCGGGGGGATACTACTACAGCTATCTAACGGCAAATAAATAAGTACTTATTATAGGTGTTCGTCACCAGGAAAGCTTCTTTGCTTCTTTATTTTAAACGATAGGAGTAAGAAAAGGCCAGTTAATACATAAAAATGTATTTGAATTTCACTGCTGCGTTGCGTCATTGTCTCGACAAACTGGTGCGTTGCCTTAACATTGAATGGGATGGAAAATAAAGCAGTACTGCGACCATTTAGCAACAAATAACTGTGGTGCCACTGCCATCTGGCGGCTAGTAACCCAAAACCGTTCCCTTGGCACTGTTATTTATTTTATGAGACTTTAAAAGCTTTCCTGTACTATTTTTAAACATTTTCTTTTCCACAAACCTTGTCGTGACAATAACGAACACAACAAAAACAGAATTGTTCAATTTGGTGCGTTACAAATTGTTCGTAAGTGATGGGCGTACATACATTTCGGCAGCCCTTTTCTTTGATAGTGTATAACGCCCGCTTTTACTACATAGGCACCACAGGCGATAGTACTAATGATACATGGAATGAAGATGGAGCACCAGTGCAACGCATTAGCGGGAAACCCAGAGAAAACCCGCCCCGCGCAACTTTGTCTACCACATTACACATGCCGTCACCTGGGATCGAACCCGGGCAGTGTTGTTGAGAGGTGAGTGATCCAACCACTCGGCCACGGCGCGGCACCATACAGCCCTGACCTAGCACTTTTTTTTTTCTTTTACAAAAAATCAAAGTCAAAATGCGTACAATCACTTTTTCGAAAGCAAAGGAGCGTTATAAAAATCTAAATTCTGAAATATCTCATGAACAGTGACATCATAGATTTAAAGACTGGTTTCATCAAATGTAAAAATATACAGAAATATATATATATATATATATATATATATATATATATATATTCGAGTTTAGTAGCTCCCAGGGATTTGACACTAAGATTTTGAGAAAAATCCCCCAAACGACTCTTTACATGGAAAAAAATTCGAAATTTTTTATTTTCTCAAAAAATGGCTTTAATGATTTTGATTACAATACCGTGTATTAAAGACATTTACATGGCAAATAAAATGTAGATCTCGTTAAAACATATAATTTATATCATATACGTTTTTTCGAGGAATTGGCCATTTCTAAGACATTTCAAATTATTTGTTTCAGATTTAAAATGTTTAATACTTTTCTCACACGTGAGACTGTGAACTCCTGATCACGCCTAGAAGCGGATGGCATATGGCAACCAGCTTTTAAAAGATTTAACTATTACTTTAGCCTGGTGCATTTCCTTGTTTTCCTCCTACTTATAAGGAGGAATGTTATTTAGACAATTTCTGTTAATGTTTATCTTGATTGGCATGAAGTGGATAAAAGAATAAGCTTATTATCCACAATTTCTTACACAGATGTAGAGAAAGTCATGTGAATGGAGCATATCAGATTATTTTTAAAATTAATCTTTTTTTTGATTTTATGAAAAACAAATTAATACCGCTTTCGTATGTAAGGAATAATTTTTAATTTTAGTGTGGACCAGTTCATTTATATTACAAGAGGATAACATGGGATGAAAAAAAATATGCCTCCATTATCAAGGTTCAGTGTGGCAATCTGGGGCATATCCGGTTTGGTCACGCAGCCAAAGTCGGGCCGAGGCCGTCCAGAAAACTTTGCTGTGTAATATCTGAGCGGAATCGGTTCAGAGCTTTATTTGTAAGCGTTGCTCCAGTGTGAAGGACAAGCACTGATTGCTATCCCAATAGCCGCTTCACTGTGTCAGTGCAACTTCTTCCCTTACCCATAATATGTTGGAAAGTTATGGGACTTCTTTGCGGTTTCCTTGCGCAACATGTCTTATATTTCATCTGCAGCGACATGTAACATTAAGCTAGCTGTGTGGACAGACCGGCTTCCCTATTTCCTTCGGCTATGACGCTCTTTCTGCAGTGCTGCTGCACCTTTTGCTAAATACCCACGAGTTCTCATTATTTTTTACGTTTTGCAAGTCTAGTACCCAGAGGCGTCCTAATAAATCCTAGGTCCTATGACAAGCCAGTAGGGCATGCGCCATTCTCCTTAGGATATCCTAAAATTTATATGCCCGCCTGTGTAATGTAGGGGTAACATCCTGTCTTACATTCAAAAGGTGGCGAGTTGAATCTCGTTCCCCGGATATGGTTTATTTTGTACCTTTCTTTATCCTAAAAAGACGAATACTGAGTAGTTTTAAGCTCTCAAAATCATTTTAGTGTCATTTCGCCGATTTCATTCATTGTTCGATACGACCAGGTTAATGAACGTCAAACGTAACAAATATAGAACATTTACCACGCGGAAACATCTGAGGTCCTCTCAGTCACTAGGTATCAAACCAAATTTTCACCCACAGTACGAATATGAGTGATGCAGGTGGTAGAGGAGAGTTCGCCTCCCTGCCATTCCCGCACACATAAATAATAAAGCCTTAAATGAAGCATAAGCTAATAAATGAAAAAAAAAGCCAAATCAGCAAATCCTGTGGATAAAATTCTTATTATTAAACCTGATTGTCTTAATGTTCCATGTGCAACAAAATCTATTGATATGCTTCCCTTTTAACCAAAAATTGGGCAAGTATTCTGAGTTTGACTGTTGTCGGTTTAAATTAAATTTCCATGTAGTACAGGAGAATTTTCTTCTTCTTCAATCAAGGATTAGACTGTTCTGTTCTCTCATCAAGCCAGCGTTTCCTAGGTCTTGCCACTAACCTGTGACCTCTTAGTTTATACTGCATTGCTTGTTTAGGTATTCTTTCTGGTGTCACTCTTTCTAAATGTTGAATCCAGTTTTCCCTATATGCCATTAATTTTTCTATAATGGGTTTAATGTTTAATTCCTTTCCTATATATTTATTTCTAAATCGGTCTTCTATTGTGCATCCTTTAGCAGATCTTAGGAAACACATTTCAGCTGCTTCTAGTGTCCTTGTCTCACCACCTTATAGTAAGACAGGAAGTGACATGATGGAATAACATTTTAATTGTGTATCTTTTCTTGTTTTCCCTCTCAGTGTTCGTTCAGTGCTTAAAATTTAGTTATTTTTTTATTTATATCTTCATCTATTTCATAGCTTAAATCGTATCCAACATTTTTGTAATGTGACACTTGTTCAATAATGCTGCTTTTAATTAAAAGCTTTTCTTGCTGGAAATTTGCCATGGCATGCCATAACTTTGGTACTTTACTGATATTATTTATCTCATAAATTCCTTTATGAACTCCATCTTCATTGTTAAAAATTAAAACTAGATCATCAGCAAACATTAAATTATTTAATGTGCTTTGTTCTATGTTAATACCACTATGCACTTTATATTTCCCTTCCTGAAGAATGTTGTCTAGATATATATTAAATAAAACTGACGATAAACTACATCCCTGTATAACCTCTTGATTTATTTTAATCTCATCTGTTAACTTCCCATTTATTTTAATTTTCCTTTTGTTTTATACGTATAAGCTTTGTATAACTTCAGCTAAATGAGCATCCTTTTGTTTTCAAAATATGCCATAAATTAATTTGGTCTACTCGATCGAAGGCTTTTCAAATTTCACAAAAGTAAAGTAAGTCTCTAAGTTAAGCTCTACTCATCTTTCTATTATTTTCCATAAGGTGAACACATAGCCTGTATATGATTTTTCTTTTCTAAATCCACTTTGCTTAGAGATGAACGGTATATATTATTTGTTTCTGTAAAGGATAGATATACTCATTGATTAAATTTGGTAAAAACTTTCAATAAATAAAAACTAATTTGTAAATTTAAAACATTTGAAACTTTAGCTTCAATTAAAGGATATGTTGTTTGGTTTCAGAATCCTTTAGAGTTTCAACCTAACCAATTAAATGCCCAAGAACACACCACCTAAAATCAATTATTACAAACAAAATGTTTAAAGTCTTACTTAATAATTTTAATTGCTTTAATTTGAATTATATATATTACTTATTGCAATCTTTCAACTTTTCTGAATTTAAATTCACTCAAGTTCAACACATTTATCTACTGCTCTCTTTTAATCAAAATTCATTTGGAAATTTCAAAAATTTTATACAAATATAGATCTAACAAATATTGTTCATATATTCAGAAGAAACTCAAGAGATATTGAACTTAAAACTGACATTTTTAAATTGCTCAAGCTATGTAGTAATTCTTTCAACCACTAAGGATAAAGTGTTAGAATATATTTAAAACTATAAACATTACTTCAAAACAAACAAAATAATGACAATTTATGTATCAGGTTTGTGTATTACTATTTTAATATTGTGATAATATTCACATTTACATCTTTGCACATTAATAAATAAGTATAATAAAAGAATAAGTAATGTTTTTTTTTTCTAAAACAAAATGTTAAACATATCTGAATGAAATTAAAAATACGCTTTAAACTGTGGTACAGCAAAAACTAATGAGTCACATTCACATTACTTTGTATAGCTGTTTCACAAACTAACATTCCTTACTAAATATTTTTATACACATCATGCTAATTATATAAACATTAGCAGAAGTGGGCTTATTACTTGCTTAATTGCAATAGAAGAGAAATAGGGGAACACACTGGACTAAAAGATTGGCAAATGTTTTAAATGCTATCGCTATGTGAAACAACATAAATTCTGATCTCTTTCGTATTCCCGGGAATAAAACAAATGCGATGAAACGAAAGTTGACCTCCCGCTTGAGAAAAGTTAAAGTATTTTAAAATTTAAAGCTAATAACATGGAATATTTTAGAAAGGTTAACTCTACCCAAAAAGTATATGACTTACATCCTGAATGAAGAGATCTTCAGAGGTTATTCCCAGAAAATTCAAGATAGATATACACTTCTATGTCAGGAATTATCTTAAACATTGCATTTTCCTATAAAAAATAGTTGGGGTTAGAGGTGTTTTCCTGAAAATGTTCGTGTCGTATACTTGTAAAAATAATGATCTTAAATATCAAGTTTGGTATTTAACCACCTTTTCGCTTTTGAGCTCTACTGCCCATAGACACACACCTACATTTTTCTAAAAAAATTTTTTTTTTCGATTTAGGGGTCTAATACATGTATTTCCCGATAAATCTGGGTACCAAATTTTTCGAAAGGTTATAATACTCTTTCTATCCACAATATGCATTCTACCTACGTGCTAGAGAAGGTAAAATTCAATATAAAAAGATTTTTAAATGTCACTCTTGGTAAAGAAAAATAGGATACTTTCACCAAAAGCGTTTTAAAATCATAGTGAGAAATTTTTCGAGACCTGTTTTAAGGAAAAATGAAATGGACGCTCTTTAGCTGCTGTAGTTCTCAGCGTCATATTCTATACTGGGCGTGAAAGACTCCTTAATTGTGCTCAGAGGCCTCTTTAACAGGCTTGAGGTTATTTAGGACACGGGGCCAACGGTTTTACTCCCGAAGTAAGTCATTCTAAAGATTTTACCCCCAAAAAATATATCGTCCTCCATCGTGTTTGAATCCGAGCCCTTGGATATATGAAGTGGCATGGTAACCATTATACCACGAAGGGCGACACCGTGTTAAGCATTTGTAAATTTATCATTCATACATGGTAACAGGACACCTTTTTAAGCAACATTACATATATGACTTGGAAGAAAATATACCGGCTTGGTTTATTTCTTTTAAAATGATTACTTACTCTAGCCCATATGTACATGTACATAGTGGATACATAAGGTATTGTATTGCACCCAAAAATTCGATGTCGAGACATCACCGGAAATATACGTCTTCAGCTCCCCTGAGTCCGAAAAAAAAAAAAAAAAAAGATTTTTAGAAAAGTTCCCTGTGTTTGTGTGTGTGGACAGCATAGCTCTAAACGAAAAGACCATAAAAAACTTAGTATTTATGTTTATTACCTTCCAAGGATGCGACATGAAGATTTTCAAAAAAAATTCCCCCTATCCTTTATATGGAAAAAATATTGAAAATTTTAGTTTTCTCAAAAATGGCTCTAACGATTTTGATTAAAATACCGTACATTAAAGATACCTATATAAAAAACAGTACATTTTGAATTTTATGAGAATAGCTTCCGAAGACCTCTTTATTCTGTATTAATTTTTGTGGAATTTTGCATAACGATTATACCGTAAGAGATGGACAAAAACTTAGTACACAAAAATGTAGATCTCGTTAAAACACACTATTTATATCATATATGTTTTTTTATGTACAGCTGACCCTTTCTGAGATATACCTTGTTATTGGTCTCAGTTTTAAACTACCTACGCTTTTCTCAAAGAAGTGACGTTTCATCTCTCTTGTTTCGCAAAGCCATGCAAAGCCAGTTGAACTTAATCTGTTTCACATATTTTTTAAAATATTTAATTATCAATTTAGCCTATTGTATTCCCTTATGTTTCTTCTACTTGCAAGGAAACAGATAATAAGACGATTTCTCTTCATGTTTACCTTGATTAGCATTTCGTAGAGAAAAGACTAATTTTTTGTAAGGAAAGTTGTTTGTGTAACAGCTAGAGAAAGTCGTGTGAATGGAACTCAGCAGATTTTTACTTTCTCTACAGTACTATGTACATAGTGTATAGAGAAGGTATTGCACTCCACCCAAAAATTCGCTACCGAGATTTCACCATTTTAGGGTCCCCTGAATCCAAAAAAGTATTTCTAGAAAAAGGTCCTTGTGTCTTTGTGTCTGTCAACACGATTACTCAAAAACGAAAAGTACTTGGTATTAGTTTAGTATCTTCCAGGGATACAACACGAAGATTCTGAGGAAAATTCCCCACACCAAACTATCCTTTACATGGAAAAATTTTCGAAAATTTTGATTTTCTCAAAAATGGCTCTAATGATTTTGATTAAAATTCTGTATAGGTATTAAAGATAATACTTCTAACAAAATGCGTATCTTAAATTTTCTGGGAATAGCCTCTGAAGATCTATATTCTGGATGAATTTTGCTGAATTTTCCTTAACTGGTAAACCGTAAGAGATAGACAAAAACATACCACACAAAAATGTAGATCACGTTAAAGCACACAGTTTATGTTATATACTTTTTTTCGTGGAATTGACCATTTTTATATATTCCTTATTATTTGTTTTAGATTTAAAATACTTGAACTTTTTTTACACGGAAAGTTGTAAACTCCTGCCAATGCATAAAAACGGATTTCAACATGGCAACCAGCTTTTAAAAGATTTGACATTCGCTTAGGCTAGAGTATTCCCTTATTTCCCTTCTACTTAGAAGGACGCAAGTAATTAAGACAATTTCTGTTAATGTTAATCTTGATTATCATAAAGCAGATAGAAGAATATACTTTTTAACAGTAATTTAATACAGCGATGTAGAAAAAGTCAACAGAATGGAAGACATCAGATTGTTTTATCTAGTGTTACAGAACACTCAAAAGTAGGCGCATCTTTGAGCTTCACACGTTTCATCACTAAAATATTTCTGTTATTGTAGCCTAATAAAATTGTCAGCGTCATTTAACAATATGACTTACTTCGCATGGTTCAACATTATAATATCCCTTTTTGTTCTTTCTTTTTCTACTTTGTACGCAGTAGGTAGAGAAGGAAACTTATTTCATCCAAAAACGATGTGGAGATATCAATGTTTTCAGTTACCCTGAATCCAACAAATTAAGAAATGCATTTTTTGGAAAAAAGTCCCGTGTGTGTCCATTTGTATGAATTCAAAGACGAAAGAAATAAAACTAAAAGTAGATTAAATATAAAACTGTAAATTAAAGTACAACATCCTTCATGAAACACGAAACTTTAAAGAAAATCCCTCAACCTTCCCTTTATGTGGAAATTGTTTCAAAAATTTTGATTTTCCCAAAAAAACAATCTTACGAATTTGATTAAAATACCGTATGTTAAAGATATCTCGCAAAATAAATGCATACGATGATGTTTCTGAGAAAGCCTCTGAAGCCCTCATCATTTTGGAAGAATTTTGTGTAACTTGTAAACCGTAACAGCTAGACAAAACTTACTACACAAAAATGTGTATTTCGTTAAAGCACACAACTTATGTCATATACATTTTTTGTAATTTAATAATTCAGAGATATTCCTTGTTATTGGTGTCAAATTTAAAAGAATAATTTTTTCTCATTCTATTGTTTCATTCATGGCCATACATAGAGAACAACATTTCAATTGTTTCTTATAGAAACCCGCGTTTAAAGGGTTTGACTATCGTTTTAGCCTAGTGTTATTCCCTTATTTCTCTTGTACTTACAAGGACGTAACTAATAAGACAATTTCTGCTAATGTTTATCTTTATCAGCATCATGTAGGTAAAATAATGTATTGTAAGAAAAATGCGTTAATTGTCTACAGCTTTACATCTCCTTGCCAGAGAATAATAAACTGTAGACATTATATATAGGCTTAGCCACGAAGTATTTCTAGCATATAAAAATGATGTATTAGAAGACTATGCTATTTAAATTTAAAAAGTATTCCTAGCTACAATCTCTGATTTGAATTTATGCCTAATTACAATACCTTCTCAATGCACTATGTAGATAGTGTATGTAGAGAAAGTAAAAATACTACAATACGATATATACTTTTTGTTTTTGACTTGTATGTTGTTGATATACGTTATCAGATTGTTAAAAAGGAAGACCTTGTTATTCAAATTCAAATATTATTCCTAGCTACAAAAAGGGAACATTTGTTGAAATTCGCGAAAATCCACCCGGACGCTTTTCTGCATTACAAAGGAGGTTCTGTACGAGAGAAATGAAACGTATGGTCACCCTAATCTATGGGTGTACTAAGAACACAATAATTAAAAGTAGTTTGTATGTGCGGGCATAAACTTGGTGCTTTCGTTATTGTTAAATTTCCTGTTTGTAAACTACAACCTGAATGAACTGAAGTTTTGTCGTGTTGTTCACATGAAATGAGCCGTCGATCGAAGCCGAAGATATCAAAAAGAACAGAAATTAGCCACTTGAGACGGAAAGGGTGCACGACGGTGGAGGATCTGAATTAAGCGTTAATTCTTGAATAATGGTTATACTACTTTAGTATGCATGTGAATATGAAAAGGCTAAAATGTAGAAGATAATTGTTTTGCGGTCTACAGAAATGGCAAATTATAATGTTTAAAGCTCCCTTCTGTTACTAAACACAATGATATAGACGTAATGGTAGTTCTCTTCGAAGATGTACTAATATTTTATAGGACGAGAACGTGCGAAAGAATGTGTGGTCATTAAACACCTATTTTCGGTTTCATCCGGTATGAGAGTGGTTACAGTAAACCCTCGCATTCCAGCAAGCAGCTCATTAAAACACCTAGCTAATCTTACCTTTTCAGTACAGGCTAACGACAACATTCAGAGATGTTTTGATTAAGGTATCCTCTTCTATATCTTCCTAAGGTATTCATTCTTGTAAAGCTCTGAAAAAATTGTAAACATTAATAATGTTAAGGCAACTGTTTTGCAAATTCAAGCATTGTTTCCTGCCTAACTTTGTTTTTCAGTGTTCTCTTAATTGTTTTTCATAATTTCTGAAACTCGTAAGTTTTATCGTCAATATCTTTTGGGTAGCATTCAGAGATTTGACATCTTAAATAAGTAAAACTTCGCATTTGTTGAATGGATTTATTGTTATTTTTGATCTATTGTATTTACCCTGGAAAACAATGCACAATTAGTTTTATCCCCAGACATTCTTAAATTATAACATGATATTATTAAGTTTATGAACTTACAGCCATTGTTGATCTACAGTTTATGCAAACATTGCTAGCTGGCCAGCAAATAAAATTATACCTAAAATTATTTTACATACTTTAACATATTTTAGCTGAGTTCACCGTTCTGTTGCAGCAGTGTCTTCATACACTGCTGTGTAAAACCTAATACGAGGTGGTTAAAGTAACATAATATACATATATATAGCCATATATTATGTTATATATATACTACTTGGCGGAAAAGAATAATAGTGCGGGAGCATACTGCAAAAGTCTCTCAGACGTACATAGAAAACTGGACCTTACATGGCGAGTGTAGCGAGGTTTAGTACCAAATGGGTCTGGTCCCGCAACACAGGGCAATTGAAAAAACAGGACACGACAGTATGTGGCAATCAACGAGCTGTTACTGTGCTCCGTGGTGGGTTGTTTTTCTTCTGGCCATCGAATTACTTCACACGGGGAAGAATCATCGGGAAACTGGAAGAAGGACGAACTGTGACCAATGTTGCCCAGAAGTTTAGTATTACCCACGGCATTGCTTATCGAGCTTGGGGGAGCCTTCCAAATGACAGGCACTGCTGTCCCAAAGAGAGCAGGTGGTCGACCACCAAATACAGCAGCAGATGACCGCTACATTGTGTAACAGATAAGAAGGGATGCACAACAATCACCGGGTGCTAGTCACGCAATTTCACTCTACACTGTGGCACGGCAACTGCATAGACGTAGTCTCTTTGCCAAACGGTCAGTACGTTTGATTCATGGACATCCGCACATCGGCGGCACCGTTTGCGGTGGTTCCAAGGGCATCAGAATTGGGCCAACGAGAAATGGGGTCGATCGCTCCTCTCAGTTGAGAGCAGATTCAGTTTGAGTAGTGATTCTTGACGTACCATCATCTGGTGAGAGTAGGAACACATAACGCATTCAGGAACATCCTTGAACATATCGTTTTGGTGCTCCAGTGTTATGCTGAGGGGAGGCATAATGTTGCATGAGCGTACGGACCTCCAAATCTTTGAACAAGTTACGCTCACTAGTCAACGTTATTGTGATACTGTACTCCTTCCCAATGTGTGACTTTACAGGGGTGTAGTTGTCGGCCCTGACTTCATCGAACAGCGTAGACATGGGATCCTTTGGAACGAGACGATATCCTGCGAATGGACTGGCCGTTCCCCAGATTTAAACCCCATAGGACATGTGTGGAATGCTTTAAGGAGACTCACTACAGTAGGTCCTCATGCAGCAAAGAGCATCAGCAGTGCTAATGGAGGGATGGAACGCCCTGCCACAAGAATTCCTTGCCAACCTTGTGGCCAGCATTTAAGTACTATGTCTCATTTTTGTAAATTTAGAGCACCATCATTTGACCTACTGACTTTAGTGTAGCTTACTTTCTATGAATAAAAGTATAATTTCTGTTCGTCATTGTATATTTCGTTTAGTTGCCTACTGTAGCAATTCTATCTTTGTATGAATGAAGTTTTATCGAGCTATATTACTTGGTAGTGGCACAGCATACGAATGTTGCTTTCCATAGGTTTGCACACCAGTATACAGGTGGTTAATGAACTACACAGAAATAATTTACGAGATTGTGTATGAGGCTGAACTAAATAATTTGAGATCGGCGATGCATGGCCCCCGGATAAACATAACGCAGCTACATAGCATTAAACGTGTGGGTATCAGGTGCTGATAAGTCGGTGTTAAAGCAAAAATAAAGTTAAAAAATGGCTTAGAATGTCTTTAAAATTGCTGCCCAAGTACATAAATATCGATTTTTGGCAGCTCGTTACCAGCGTTCTCAAGATTTAATGTCGCAAAAATCTGTAAAATCTCGAACTAAACACTTGAGAGTGCGAAACTCGGCATTTAATTACTACGTTCTTGAGTTATGTAGCTTACTCTGGAGGTTTTTTTTCAACTCCTCTGGTGGCTTAATGCTTAACGTGGGAAGCTGTCATCCCAAAGGTCTTGAGCTCGATTCTTGTCATACAGTAAATTTTTTTTTATTATTATTTTCATTCCAGAGAGGTGCCGCGTTACGTGGCTCTTCAGAAACTTATAGCCGTTACTTCGAAATTTCAATAAACAGTCCATAAGTCTCCCATCTCAAGTTACTTATTTAAGTAATTATATATTCTGTGAAAATATTTCGGTATAGTTCATTAACACCCAGTGTATCAAAAGTATAGACGCCAGTGGACAGCCGTCTTACTCCTAAACTGTTTCTATTCTGAGGCTATTTATACCTTCCACTATCAATGCTGATAACTGTGTTTTTATACTTTGCCTTTATCATTGAAGCTAATGAAAGGGAGGTCCTTGTTTCTCCACATTATATCATATAATGTTAAAATGAAAAACTTAATAAATACGATAAAAAACCATTTAAAGTGCCAGGTTCATAGAATGGGTGCTTGGATTTGATTTTTACGTTCACTACCTGTTTGCCTGTTTATCAGTAGTCCATGGAGGCAATCGCTACCACTGAAATTTCAATATCGAAATACATGTTCTGATATCCGCAGAAACTAAAAGAGGAAACGTTTTTAGGAAAAAATCTGCTTTCCGTTTCTTCCTCTGCAGCGCGTGTGTGAAATCTGTAAAAAAATAATTCTGGAATTCTATCCTTAAATCAGGTATCTTTAAAAGATACAGTGATATTCCATGGTAACCTCAAATAACGCTTACATGGAAAATGTTATTCATTATTTTCTCATAATTTACATTAATGATTTCTATTAAAATAGCATAATTAAGTAATAACGTAAGAGTTACTATGTACATGTTGAAATTTTTGCAAACGCCCATGAAGCTGGGAAAAAGCAGATGAAAAACAAAATCCTAGTTCTGGAAAACTGTGAAACTGAATTAATTATATTTTAGACCAAACACGTTTTTATAACACTCTCAGTGTCCGAAATATCAATTGTTGTATTCATTAGGTTTCTTAACTTGAGGTTTGTTTTGTTTCCGACGTTTTGCAATTTCAATTTCCTCCCGATACACTTATTAAAGAAATAAAAATAAACATTTGAGTATTGTAATGCAACGTGTGTGTACCTAACCAGGCTTGTTTCACCGTATTTTTTTACAAACATTTAAGATATGCATCTGTAAAATTTGATCAAAATTGTGAAAAATTCATAAATTATTTTTTTAATAAAATAATATGAATTATAAACTTTAAGAAAAATATTGATTTTGATTTTCTCAAAAATGACACTAACGATTTTGATTAAAATTTCGTATATTAAAGATATTTACCTGACAAAGAAAATGTATATCTTGAATTTTCTGGGAATAGTCTCTGAAGACCACTTTATTCTGAATGAATTTTACGGATTTTTGCATAACTGCTAAATCGTAAACACAAAAAATGTAGGGCACCTTAAAACGCTCAATTTATCTTTTATACTTTTTTTCGTGAAGTTGATCGTTTTTGATATATTCCTTGTTTTTGTTTTTAGCTATGAAAAACTTATAGTTTTCTCATACAGGAATTTGTCAACTCCTGTCCATACAAACAAAGAAACTTCAGTCACATAGAAACCAGCTTTTGATTATTAGTTTAGCCTATAGTACTCCCTTATTTCATTTCTGCTTACAAGGAAGCCAAGTAATAAGACTATTTGTGCTATTTTTGTTCTGATTAGCATGAAGTAAATATAAGCAAAAGCTTTTTAACAATAATTTATTGCAGAGAAATAGAGAAAGTCATGTGAATGGAACACATCAGATTTTTAAAAATGCTTCACATGGCTCAATTTAATAGAACAATGAATTTGGACAGTAAAAATTATTATTTAAATAATCATGTAAGCTAGAGTTATAATATATGTTAAGAATCTCAATATTATTTAAATAATCATGCACGCTAGAGTTATGATATATGGTGAGAGTATCAATATTATTGTGTATAACAAATTGTATAAATTACAATAAGATATCTTACGGTAGATTTTCCAACTTTCACAGAAGCACTACCTTAACATCATTAACGTAAGGTGAATAGTCAAATATTTTAAAAGCTCGTTGATATGTGATTGAAGAACCTTTGTTTGTATGGAGAGAAGTTGAAAAATTGCCGTATGAGAAAATTATTAGTATTTTAAAACTTAGTCCAATAATAAGGAATATCCTAGAAATGGCCAGCTCCATGAAAAAAGGTGTATTACATAAATTCTGTGTTTTAACGAGATATACATTTTTGTGTAGTAATCTTTTGTCTATCTCCTACGATTTACCAGTTATGCAAAATTCCGCAACATTCATCCAGAATAAACATTTCTTCAGGGGCTGTTCCCATAAAATTCAAGATGTACATTTTATTTGGGATGTAAATATCTTTAATATACGGTATTTTAATCAAAATTGTTAATCATTTTTGAGAAAAGAAGAAAATTCGAAAAATTTTCCTCCAGTGAAGGGTAGTTGGGAGTGGGGGATTTTCTTTAAAAATCTTCGTGTCACATCCTTGGAAGATATTAAACTTAAATGCTAAGTTTGATATTTAACGGACTTTTCGTATTTGAACTATGCTGCTCACAAACACACACACACACAAAGAGACACACAAACGGACATTTTTCTAAAAATGCCTATTTTGGTTTCAGGGGGTCCTAAAACATATATTTCCGGTGAAGTCTGGGTATCGAATTTTTGAGTGCATTACAATACCTTCTCTATACACTATGTACTTAGTAATTGTACAGAAAATAATAAAGGACACCTGCTGATTGCTGATAGAATATATTTAAATTTTAAATTAAGAGACATAATACTTGACTACGTGAAGAACGTTCTTATTGTCTTGAGCATGTTCATTAATTCTAGGTACCTACAAACAGGTAACGCTTTAAAGAACTGTGGCACGAGGAACAGAATTGTAACTGGTTGCAGACAAGAAATGGAAGGTTGACAATGTGTGAGTCAGCCAGCATACTCTGAGGTAACGTACGTACGGTATGCCCTAGGGTAGAGTGTGGTACTGCTAGGTCAGTGGACCGGCCTTGCCCAGCCACCCACGGTAGTAACAAGCAAGCAAGCACCTTCTCGTGGATTGCGAGAGCATGTTGAGGCGTGGTTGGTTCACGGGAGGTGTGGTACACTTCTCAATGAGCTGGCAGCAGGCTTCTGACCGGCAGGTCGACGCTCGATTCTCGCCTTTCCTTTTCAGTGCGAAGCGATTTCTTTTCCTTCGGTTCCTTATACAGGAAAATCATTCCAACGTAATAGCCCTATTGCTTAAGAGTACTGCATATTCGATTACAACCGCCAGATAAATTTGTGATTTCTGAAGTACTGGCTTCATTTCTGGACCAGTTTTAGAATTACAAGTAAAGGAAATCGTCCACCATACCAACTTTAGGAGGACTCTCAGCGAAGGAGTACAACACACACCTTAACTCTTCATAAAAAATAAACATGGAGCAACACAACACAAAAAATCTTATCTACTCCAGTAACATGACTTTCTCTGCCTGTTCTGCAAACATTAATCTTCTATCTACTTCATGCTAATCTAGATAAATGTTAGCAAACATTACTTAGCTCCTTGTAAGTAGAAAGGAAATAAGCGAATACACAAGCGAATTCCCTTGGCATTCATTCCACCTATTGTTCCATTATCACTTTTCCTATCATTCATTTCACATGCATTTCATATCATCCATTTTCTTACGCTCATGCCTGGATACGGGCTGACTATTCGTTCCAAGTTCTCCATGCTGTAGTTTCCTGCCGTTGCTTCTAAGTCGCTTGTAAATCCTAGGAATGTGTCAGTCCTAAACACGGGGATGGTAAGCCGACTACGAAACTCTAACATTGCCTTTTTCTGCTGCAGGCAATGAGGTGACTAATCCCTTACGTCTCCAAACTGGTTTATCCACCTCTATTTTTTGTTGAGCAACCTTAATATATAATTTGGTGTGGTTAAATACGTTATATTTTTATTTGTTTAAGATTACAACATTTTTATAGCTTTAATGCTATGTCAAAAATGTTTAAAATATATACTATATTAAGCTAAAGTTTTAAATAACCTCTTCATTAAGAAATGAGAATACAAAATTGTTCGTCATCAGATTTCTATTTCACTTTTACCAGTAGAAAAAAATCTCATGTTCTTCACTCACATTACTTTCTTTACATATTTTCAGTAACTATTTTGACAAAAGCTTCCAACGGTTTCATGTAAATTCAGATAAACATTAATGTAAATAGTTTTAATATATGTGTATTTCCTTGTAGACACAACGGGAATTATGAAATGCATTGGGCTAAGCAATAGTCAAATATTTTAGCAGCTGGTCGCCCTGAGATCATATTGAAATTAGGTTCTCTTTACATGGGTAGGAGTAAGTAAATGAATGACAACTTTCCAGTTAAGAAAAGGGTTAAGTACTAGAATATTTAAACAAATAACAAGAATATCTCGAAATCGGTTAACTCCACAAAATTGTATAGGACATAAATTGTGTTTTAAGATCGACATATTTAGTATAGTAAATTTGTGTCTATCTCTTACGGTTTAGCAGTTATGTTAAAGCTAACCAAATTGAAGAGGTATTCAGAGGCTACTTCCGGAAAACTCAGCATACGTATTTCATTTCTCATGAAAATATCTTATATGTGTGGTATTTTAATAAAGCCGGTAGGGTATTTGTGAGAAAATCAAAAATTTTGAAAAATGTTCCAATTAAAGGGAAGTTGGTAGTGCGGGTATTTTTTTTTTTGAAAACCTTTGTGACTCATCCTTGGAAGATGTTGATCTTAAATAATAAGTTTTTTATTTCAGTTTGAGAAAAGTGTATGTATTTAAAAATTGAAACCAATAACAAGGAATATCTCGAAAATAGTTAACTAAAAAAGAAAATATTGTGTCTTCATAAACTTAACATTAATCTACATGTTTGTGTAAGAGTTTGTTGATAATGGTTCGCCGGTTAAACAAAAGTCCTCTACAATAAGAGGGTATTCTCATAAAATTCAAGATATACATTTTATTTACTGTGTAAATATCTCAAATGTGCATGTGCTATTTTGATCAAAGGTTAATTAATTTTGAGAAAATCGAAAATTTCGTTACACTAAAGGCTAGTGTAGGGATTTCCAAAATGTCTTTACTTTTCGTTTTTTAATTAAACCGTTCACAGACATAAACACACAATCATACACACGCGGATCTTTCTCTAAAATCACTTTTAATTAAGGTGTATTCGGAACATGTATTTCGGCTAATATTTCAGATTTTTTGGGTGGAATGCACAGCCCTCTCTACCTCCTGTGTACGTTTTACTTACGTGGTAAAGCAAGTAAAATCTACTTACAGATTAAAATGGCTGCACAGAGATTATAATCAAACTCAGCTTGCCTGTACAAATTTTCAGTAGTTCATCGCTATGAAAGTGTCACTTTTTGCCTGTCAAATCACAGGATCAATAATTAAAAATTTGTGAATATATTGTTGGCATGTATTAAATTATTTCACAAAATTATTAGTAATTTTAAGAGAATACAACACAATCTTAAAAAACGAGCAGTGCAGCAGCTAACGTTTATTTAGAAAAATGAAGGAATTGAAGGAAAGAACATTTCTAGAACAAGCAATGACATGCTCACATTACAAGTCTAATAATGTTAAAAAACTGTCTCACAAAAAAAAATATATATTAATAACTGCACATGTTTATTTTAAAAATGTTCTTAAGTAAGCAGGACCTAATCCTAGCTGTATGTTAACATGAAAAAGAAAAAAAGAAAGATAGTCTGTCTATAAGTTAGTTCAAAGTATATGCAAACGGCAGGAAGTATTTTATATTTGTAGGAAGTCATGTCAAATTGTAGCAACTCTCAAATCAATCACTGCTGTCTAAGAGTGCACAGAACCCGACGAAAATGTGATCCGCCCGCGAGTAACAGGAATGCTTAGGAATATCCAATAGTAGCAAGAGAAATCCAAATATAAATAATTTTCTTTTCGAATGTCATTTTTGATAATCAAGATATCCAGATATAGCAGGTGTTATTAGTTGAGAAAAGTGTGTTTTTCAATGAACCTAATATTCCAAAGGTTAAGTTTCCTTGAACTATGCGAAATTTTATATTAATTATTTATTATTCAACAGTTTAAAAATGTAATATTTTAAGAAATAATAGTACTATTACATTAAGTTGTACGGATCATAAACAAGAAGACAAATTTCTGGTAATGAATACAAATTCTTAATGTTATAACAATGACATTGGCATGCTTCTGGGGACCGGATGGATTGCTGGTTGATACTTTACGGAGGTGGTTTCACACTGCAGTCATCTATGGCTTATTGTGCATCAGACCCAGGAGAAGAGGATAATATGAAAAATATTATCGACGGGCAGCCGAAACCGGACTGCCGGGAAGGAGTCACCGTATACCTAACATGTTCAAGCAGTTCTCCAGCTCGACGCGGGGAGCGCTAGGACCTCGCTGCCCGAGGTCAACCTGAACATCCTTGGTCTCACTGCGCCATCACCGGAGTCTTCGCCGACGCTTACAGCCCTGAAAGAGGCAGGTTGGAATACAATGGTGATGAAATGAAGGGACAGGGGGCTCGGGAGAATAAAGAAACCTCCGCAGTATTCACCTAGAGATCCTGGAAAATTCCTTAATGCCCATGAGTAAGAGAAGTCGGCCGCTGGAGTCGAACCTACGACCTCCCGAATGATAGTACCAGCAAACGTCTAAGTCACATTATTTGGTTTTTGAAACAGTGTCTGGTAGAGATTTTACTGGAATTTAGCTCTCTGCTTCATTTGTCATATACGGACTATGAAGTTTTCATATTTTCCAATTAAAAATCTGGGAAATGAACTCCTTCTTGCTTGTTTGGGAAGGAATGTTAGCACACTTGATGCCTCAGTATTCAAATTGTAATTCACGAACAAGTTCCTTTTACATTGCTTGGAGAACTTAATAAGAATATAGTAACTCCAGGGCATCCTCGTCCCATACTGTTTAGCAATATTTGCGTCCTCGACAGAATATCGACATTGACCACTAAGCAGTTGGCGGCAATGACGCAGCTGAACTATTCACCACAGCGTGCGCTTGAATGGTGACCTTTCTCCATCATCTAACAAGCATACATAACGTGATAATCTTCTCTTTCATACACATGAAGTCTATCAATTCCACGTCTGAATGTATGTTGTGGTTAATATAGCGTTTATCAAAGCCAATTCACCTCTCACTCACGTTTCTTGCATATTCTGACGTGCATGTTTTGTCAAGAGCGACATACATATTGGTTGTAGCGGGCAAAGGAGGGGTATTGATGAACAGATCTGATGTAATGAAATATAATTATACAGTCTTTTCAGTTTAAATATTGAAATTCACTTCCTTGATAGTCACAGCCAGGACCGTATTTATAGGGTGTGTGGGTTTAATTCATCCCTAATTAATACTTTTAAAACAGGAATTCTTTTGGAATTATTGGACAAGAGAGATAATCCCCTTAAATTTAAATTCTCCCCGATATTTATGACACGTTTTATTTGTTAAAATTTACATCCACCAATATGGGAAAACGTCGTTAGCTAATAGTAAGGCTACAGCTAGTAGTACATTTACAAGGAAACGTTAGATACTAAACATTTTCTATTGTTAAATATAGATACACTAGTTATGCTCCCCTCACTTGAGTTTTTATAACTACGAGCTTTGTGATATATTTCTTCCGTTTACTTTTATAATCTCAAAAGGCATTAGGTGATAGGAAAGCCCGTAAGGTTGTAGATCCTTTTTCAGATATCATCGAAAATAATTATCTGAAAATTTATGATCGATATTTCGAATATAGGGCCATGGATATGTTTCAGTTATTCATACAGTTTGTATTTCCTCACACTCATAATAGATGTTTGGATGTAAAGCTATAAGCTGAATGTTTATTGAATGCATTATCATTCTACATATCGTTTTATATGTTTCAATATAGTGCATTATTCTATTACATTAGGTGTCATGTAATTATATAATAGAATAATACACACTTTTCTAGATAGATTAATGAATCTGAAGAATTACAATTCTATGGCATTTTCAAAATACAAACAAATTATATTATTTTATCAGCGTTTATATAGAATTTATATTAATATGCACCAGTTATATTAATACATAAATATGAATCAATTATATTAATTATTGTATAATTTCATTTTATTTCTATCATATAGAATCCTATATAACAGAAACAGGAATAGAACTCTGGTATATATCGTTTTCTATATACACATACAATATTATGTATTGTTCTATTATATCGATATGTAGAGTTTTAAATATGAAAATTGATTTTGAAAATAAGGGATTAACAAAATTTAATGTTCTTTATAAACATAAGTAAAATACAATATTTTTTATACGTTTTATATAGTATGTCAATCTACAACCAAAACCAAAGTTCACAAATAATGTTCTCTGAAAGAAGAATCTACATGCATTTGCTTATATTATAAAATTACAAGACTTGAGGCTATGAATATTAAATGGTACTATTAACATTTTTAAAATAACTAAATTTCTTCAATTATTTTACACCATCTATTAATATTTATGATTAGTTTTAAGAATTATACTTTTCTTTTTTAGTCATCCATTATTCAAAAATTAATTCGTTTTGTAAAGAAATTTTTTTATGTTTAATTAGAGGATTTATATACATTTAAGATTTTGGTTTTCTTAGTCTAGAAGAAAATAATCACAAACCAAACAAGTATAAAATATAATATTATTAAATGTTTAAACATTATTTATTAATTGACGTTAAATCAAGTCTTTCCTTTTAATTTTTTTCTAATCACATTTTGGCGAAAGGGCCTTTTTACTTTCTCTACAGCAGCACTTTGGCGAATGGGTAATTTTTTTTACTTTCTGTACATGTACATGATAAATAAACAGAAAGGTATTGCACTCCACTAAGAATGTTATACCGAGTTTTTACCGAAAATGTAAGGTTTATAGCCCCTGTATAAACAAAGAAGACATTTTTAGATAAAGGTCTGTGTGTGTGAGTGTGTGTGTGTGTGTGTGTGTGTGTGTGTGTCCGTGAACACGATAACTCAAAAGATTGGTAAAAGTTGGCAAAATACCTAACTTAATACTTAAGTTTAGCATCTTCCAAGGATGTGACACAAAAAATTTGAGAAAATTCCCCTCCCACTCCAAACTACATTTCACTTGAAGGTAATTTCGAAAATTTTGATTTTCCCAAAAATGTCTGTAACGATTTTGACTAAAATACTGCGTATTAAAGATATTTACATGACAAATGCAATTTATTTCTTGAATTTTCTAGGAATAGCCTCTGAAGACCCCTACTGGTTGAATTTGGTATAACTGGTAAAGAGATAGACAAACACTACACAAAAAATGTAGGTTTCTTTAAAACACACAATTTATGTCATGTACACTTTTTTTTTTTGTGAAGCTGATAATTTGATAATTTCCGAGATATTGATTATAGTTTTTATAGGTTTTAAAATGTTTAAAACTTTTATCATACAAGTATTTGTCAACTCCTGGCAATGCAAAGAAACAGATTTCAACAATATGGTTATCGCTTTAGTCTAGTGTATTCCATTATTTCCCTTCTAGTTACAAGAAAATAAGTACTAAGAAATTTCTGCATAAAATAGATAGAAGAATAAGCTTCTTAATAATAACTTATTACAGAGATGAAGAGAAAGCTATGAGAATGGGACATATCATATTTTTTTTCATCTAACGCCTCTTTCTATCTACACAATGCTGCAAATGTTTGATCAACAAAAAAACTGGAAAAAATGTGGACAAGGGGCTTATTCCAATAGGAAAAAAAATCTGACGTGTACCATTCACATGACTTTCTCTACACCTCTGCAACAAAATATTCTTAAAAAGCTTATATTTGTATTTACTTCATCTAATCAGAAAAAATTAGCAGAAATAGTCTTATTACTTGCTTCCGTGTAAGTAGAAGCGAAATAAGGGACTACCATAGGTTATGTATATAACATAACTTGTGTGTTATGTTATATACATTATGTGTGTTATGTTATTATAGCAGTTATTCAAAATTCCGTAAAATTCATCCAGAATAAAGTACTCTCCAGAGGCTATTCCCAGAAAATTCAAGATATGAATTTTATTTGTCAGGTGAATAGCTTTAATGTACGATATTTTAAGCAAAATCGTTAGAGGCATTTTTGCGAAATTCAAAATTTTCGAAAAAAGTTCCATGTAAAGGTAGTTTGCGGTGGGGGATTTTCCTTAAAATCTTCGTGTCGCATCCCCGGAAGATATTAAACTTAAATACCGACTTTTCGTTTTTGAGTTATCGTGTTCACAGACACACGGACACACACACACATGGATCTTTTTCCAAAAATGCCTTTTTTTAGATAGAGGGAACTCTAAAACATATATTTTCGGTGAAATCTCGGTATCGATTTTTTGGTCGGAGAGCAATAACTTCTCTATACACTATGTACTCAGTGCGTACAGAGAGAGTAAAAAAGACTTTAGGTCCTAGTTTAGAATGTTATTTTTCTCGCATGCGACTAGTATCAATTATTCCAGCTCAGAGAGAAGAAAGCCCTATACCCAACATAGCTCGGTATGTGGAGACAAGCTTTACGCTAGTAATCTACCTGCCAAAACAGATAGCGTTCGGCTATTTCAAGCCTCACCTTCATATTCTAAAATCGTGGATTCAAATCCTGCCCAGACGGATGGGTTATTTAAAAAGTGGCGTGTAAAATAACTTCTACGGGACGTAAATCCGGCACATCTGCGGCGCTCATAAAATCCTGATAATTAACAGCCTCGTTAACCGAAACAATATTTGTTCATGCATGTCTAAAAGCAACCTAGACACTCAGGTTTCCTGCCCGTTTTCAATCAAAAGTAAGCCAATGAACAAAATAACCACAACGAAACACAGTGTCTTCATTTACACAGTTTGCGTTAGTTAAAGAACAAGCCATTATTATTGAAGCCCATTATAGTTTAATCCTCCAAGAATGTGTATAACTAGCTAAAAGGCTACCTCACACAAGTATAAAATGTTGTATCCGCTTCTATATCAACAGAGTTGGCTTCTACCTAACAAACAAAACCTTAGTGGAAGACACAACTCAAGGTTTTTAAGCAACATCCTTGGATATCAGAGAACTCATTTCCAAGAATAAAAGGTTTATCGTAAACAACATATGCACAGTCATACCAGACCATTTTGAGGAACTTTTATGGAACAAAGGAATTCAACGTGCATCTGCAATTTCCTACATTATATGAAGAATATCCATATATCCACAACTCAAAGGGCTTCAAGGGAAATTCGATAAGAACGCAACATATAGAGTCATAGTTCATAATTGTATAGAGGGCGGGAAAGGGCTGCTGGACACTATCACAAAATCTTCATTGACAGCTAAATAAAATGAAAAGCCTTTTCACTTGCATTGGAAAGAAACTCACTCTAGAAATCAACAGGTTAAGAGCAACAGCAACTCTAGGAACGCAACCTAGCTCCAATTTATCTCATCTTCTTCTTCTTTTGTTCTATAATCCACCACAATAATGCACAGTATCATATAGCAATGGAACCTTCGAGGTTTTCGAGCACAACACGAGTTTCTGAATATTTTGATTAAAAAACATTTGCCAAATATCACATGTTTTTAGAAACCAACATTAATAATTACTATATATATAAAAACTATTTCTAGAAACTCAGTCTGTTTCAAAAACGGGGAAACATTAAATCATGCTAGCGAAGGAGTAGCTAACTTCATTCATAAAGAATTGCTATAAAATACTTCTCTCCAAATACCGTAGAGGAGGAAATATTAATAGCAATTTCTTTCAGGGGAAGGGACGGCCGGAAGACAGAAGAGAGAGATCGCCCTCCTGTCTTTGCGCAGTGATATCAAACAAATATTTGTTTTCCTTTGAGACCCTCAACCATTATGGTGAATATGTTATTTAATTTCCGCGAACTAGCTGAATTGTTAAACGAAACACAGCGCACGTGCATGTGCGTGAACTCTGGGATCTACAGACAGACTGAAACCAGTAATGGCAGATAGTATTTATTAAGTTTACAATAATGCAATATTTGCGTCCCACAGTCGCATGGGTAGGGCCACCGTACATACTTAAATTTAAAATATTACCTACACATCTACTTTACATATTTTCACAACACTGGAAATACTCACACAGACACAGAGACTTAAACACATGTGCGCGCTGCAACAACAGAACAAACAGACCAATAAAAGAAAGAAACACACTGATATCATACATGTGCACGCACTCACTACTACACATATAGATTACTCGAACACCAAACATGTCTACACAATATTTAAACAAACACATCTCTTAGTACGCGTACTTCCATTAAGGATGTGCCCAAGCTTGGACAGTGTTGACTATTTAGAATCAAATCCCAATATGGTGCCCTCCGTCAGTATGACGCTAAAAGTACTTCCGGCAATACTTTTTTCCTAACATCCTCCATGTACGCAATCTGTCAAAACATGTGTCTAGTCTTCCTAATCCTCGTATAACGGGAAACTCTTCCTACCAGTTGCATTAACCACCTTACGAGTTTTCCACCCTCCCAACCTTAGCTGCACTATTCTCGCCAATTCTAAAATATATATTTCTTTGCCCCAGCCATTTTTATTTCATTTTGTAGCTCAAATTACGATTCTTTTTCCACATTCAGATTCTATTTCCCGCCTGTTTTTATCGCATAGTCGCATTTGTTTCTTTTTTCACAACGTTAAATCTATATTCGTTACTTCAAATTGTGCCAAATATTGTTTAAGACAATTTTTGATAATCTCCGTTGTAGCCCCAACGCCTGCCATTTTGGGTGTTCTATGCTATTCACCTGATGCCGATAAATATTGCTTTTGGCCAGTACTAAAAGCACTTAATTTAACATATACATCATCTTCATAGCGTCCTATCTATCTAAAAACACCGTAGTTAGAAATACCTCTCCCCAATCCCAGAAAATATTTCTAGAAACTACATTGTATTTTATTTAGATTATCTACCCTATGATATCCCCACACATCCATATAGTAATGAAGACCTAACCATTGCCTAATGCATGGTTTGTAATGTTTTTACTTTAATATCAGGGTGTATGGCGTACAATATATATCAATATTGTTGCTTTGCTTCCGAAATTGCGCGAAACCTACCAAATGAAGACTACGCGCCGAGCGAAAATGTGTGCACATATTACCAAATTCTTTTATATTTTTGGCGACCTCTTGAATCGCCATATATTATTTATTATGCGCCGAGCGAAAATGTGTACACATATTACATAATTCTTTTATATTTTTGGCGACCTCTTGAATCGCCATATATTATTTATTATGCGCCGAGCCAAAATGTGTACACATATTACCTAATTCTTTTATATTTTTGGCGACCTCTTGAATCGCCATATATTATTTATTATGCGCCGAGCGAAAATGTGTACACTTATTACCTAATTCTTTTATATTTTTGGCGACCTCTTGAATTGACATACATTATTTATTATGCGCCGAGCGAAAATGTGTACACATAATACCTAATTCTTTTATATTTTTGGCGACCTCTTGAATCGCCATATATTAGTAATTATGCGCCGAGCGAAAATGTGTACACATATTACCTAATTCTTTTATATTTTTGGTGACCTCTTGAATCGCCATATATTATTTATTATGCGCCGAGCGAAAATGTGTACACATATTACATAATTCTTTTATATTTTTGGCGACCTCTTGAATCGCCATATATTATTTATTATGCGCCGAGCCAAAATGTGTACACATATTACCTAATTCTTATATATTTTTGGCGACCTCTTGAATCGCCAAATATTATTTATTAATAAAGCTGACAACCAAGGATACTTACTGATTCTTAGAACAAAATCTAATATTACTTAACACCTCCCAACCTATTCTCTTCGATCCAGCTCACAACACTTTTAGAAGCATTGTTTTCAGTAACATCTCCTAGTAACGCATGCTTATGTAAGTGGTCAGTTTATAATGCATCTTTTGTAAGAGATCATTTTTTCAAATTGCTGTGGGTGTGGATAATTTGACTTCTAAATATGACAGCGTCCAAAATAGGTGCTGAATCAGACTAGACAACAATTAAATCCTAACAAGCCTACCCGAATATCCTCACTCCATTCTAAGCAGTTCAGATATTAACATACATTAATTTTTCCATATAAAAAGTAGTTTAGGTTGGGGATTATTCTTTAAAATTTTCCTGTCGCATCCTTGGAAGATACTAAACTTAAATGCTAAGCTTGGTATTTTACCGAAATAATTGAACATTTTTAAAAATGACACAGGTGTTATAATGAAATCGATAACACTATCATACCGAAAGCATTTACAGGACTCGTACACAAACGAGTGGTCCTTGGTGGATTAACGAATGTGAAGTAATAGCATGTAATATACTTTACATTTATAAAACAAAACAAAAAAAACTCCTGAAAATAAAATATAGCACAAAAATTAACATATAAAGCATGTAAAGAAATAATAGAAAGCTAATGTAAAAATCATGATTAGATGTATATCTTCAATGGCCAATCGATTCTCTTAGAAGAAATACGGAATAAATAAAAAAAAATTAATGGAATCAACAGCGCATCTATATTATATTTTTACGTCAAAAGGCATCAAATAAAATACTGACTAATAAAGAAATAACAGACAAATTATGTCACATGTTTGTAACAACTTCAAACGAATCTATTTTGAACAAAATTTAAGGCAAAATGAAACCTAAGCATGTTAACTTCTATCTCCCTTACTTAAGTGATCAACCAGATTATATAACGGAGTACTACAAGAAATTACTAATACGCTAGATAAATGCAAATTTAAATCTTGTGGCCAGATAGAGTTCTTTTAGACATTTAGAAATAACTCCTATACAGTTCCATTTCATACTCCCATGAACTTTATAGTTTCATATGGACTTGATAAATATTTCCTGCCAGCTGGTGCAAAGAAACTGTATATGCCATATAAAAATACCAGTCAATATAAGCTTATTTCCGAATGATTTAACAATCTACTAAAATTCTAAACAATTTCCAATTTTCCATTTTCATGATCTTTTGTCTTAATTTCCGTAACAAATCATTGTTGAAAAGTTTATTCTTCTATCTACTTCATGCTAATCGAGATAAACATTAGCAGAAATGATCTTATTACTTTAATAAATATGTTTAGTGCAATTTGGAGAAAATAAAAATGATTCACGCAAACTGTAGTTGAAATGGGGAATTTTATAGAAAATCTTCATATCGCATCTTTAGATAATACCAAGTATCAAGTTGGGTATTTATCCGAATTATCGTTTTTGAGTTCTGCTGTTCACAGATATCAGACTGATAGAAAACAAGAATCTTTTGCTAAAACTGTGTTTTTTTATTGAGGAATATTTTGAGATATACAAAACTGTATTTCCGGTAAATTCTCGATGTAGAATTTTTAGAAGGATACCATAGCTTCATTACTTACTATATAAGAGCAAAATAGTAACAAAACTGATTATTATATTTCTAAGCTAAGCATTAGCAGAAACGGTCTTATTATTTAGTTCCTTATAAGTAGAAGGAAAATAAGGGAATACACTAGGCAAAACCGACAGTCAAACTTTTAAAATGTGGTTGCCATAGAATTGAAATCTATTTCTTTGCCTGGGCAGAAGTTGAAAAGTTCCCTAATGAGAAATGTATAAGTGTTTTAAAACTGAAACCAATAACAAGGAATATCTCGAAAACAGTCAACTCCACGAAAAGAATGTATATGATATAAATTGTGTATTTTAACGAAATCTACATTTTTTGTGAAGTAAGTTTTTTTTTCTATTTCTTACGGTTTACTAGTTATGTAAAATTCAGAAAAATTCATCCAGAATAAACAGATCTTCAGAAGCTATTCCCAGAAAATTCAATATATACATTTTATTTGTGATGGAAATGTCTTTAATATATGGCATAAATTGTTGGAGCCATTTTTGAGAAAAAGAAAATTTTCAAAACTTTTTTCATGTTAAGGATAGTTAGGGGTGGAGAATTTTTTTCGAAAATGTTCGTGTCGCATCATACGAAACTTGAATACCAAGATTGGTATTCAACGGTCTTTTCGTTTTTGAGCTATTGTGTCCACAGGCGCACACACAAACACATGGACCGTTTTCTGAAAATGCTTTTCTTGGATTCAGGGGGTCCTAAACCATGTATTTGCTGTGAAATCTCGGTATCGAATTTTTGGGTAGAATACAATACTCCCACTATACACTATGTAAATAGTACGTGTAGAGAAAGTAAAAATCTGTTCTTAAAAGCAGCTATTCCTATATTTCACGATAATCAAAATAAATGTTTACCGAAGTGCTTTTGTTACGTATTACTTTATCATTACAACAGGAATAGGGAAATACGCGAGCTTTAAAATTTCCTTCTGTTTGCTGAGAGAGAAAACGAAGAACGACGTTCCATGTGCAAAAAAGTGTAGGTACTTTAAATCTGAAAACCAAGGGATATCTCCGAAGTTATTGCTACACAAAAATTTATAAATGTGTTTTTTATTGATATCTAAGCTTTTGTGCACCACGTATTTGTTTCTCTCTTTCAGTTTTGCTTATCAGCGGGCGCCACCTATATGAGGATGTGTGAATGCTGTTACCAGCATACATTGATGGTGCGCGAATAACTTCATGAAGGTGTTACATCTGGTTTCTTTATTGTTTTGGCGTCATGCTTATTACGGCTTTAAAAAGGAAGGGTAAAATTGCAGATTACAATCAAAACAGATAAACGTAGTCCTGGTAAAGGAATTGCCATATAAAATACAATTGTCTACCAGGAAGGATAGTTTGGGAAAGAAAGGTAGGTGTGAAGTTGCTTCCTTCCTTGAAAATAACATATCAAAAAGTGTAACCGGACTACTTTTGTTTTCCGATGGATGCAATGGCCAAAATAAAAAGCAAACTTTGATTACAATATGCAAGGTCCTGGTTCAAGGAAAATCATTAAAGATCACATACATTCCCGAAGTCCTCTTCTATCAATATGATCGAGGTTTTGTTATGTTCAAATGAGAAATCGAAACACTGATTTACTTAATATCCCAGCTGCATACCCAAGCAATAAAGTGCAAAATGCAAGAAAGAAATTATAAGGTGTCAAGAAAGTGAAGTAATATGTAACATTTAAAGCTATTTTCTCATGGTTTGCTAAAATAAACTAAAGAAATTTAGCAGAACTGTTTTATTTTGCAATCGATTTGTTGAAACCAAAATAAGTCACAAAATTTAAATATTACTGTCAATCAAAATCCTATGCAATAAATGTATAGTTTCACATCCCCTTTAACCAAAACAGAAAAAAAAATCAATCTTTTGTTTCCCATGAAAACGCAAACACTTGACACAGGAAAAACTGAAAAATGTGATGCTATAGAATCATGGATCATCTGGCCTCTGAGATCAAGAGATCCGTTCTTCAAATCTCGGCCATGGCATTGCATTTTTTCAGTCTAATTCTACATTCGCATTTTCTAATACTTAACACTTCTGTCAATTTGAAAGTTCTTCGTTTATCTTTAATTTCTCTAGCGTGTATTGAATATGTATATTAGGTAGAGAAAATATCGTACTTCCAGCCAAAAACTTGATACCAATATTTCACCGGAAATAAATAATTTGAGGACCCCTAAGTAAAAAACAAAACATTTTTAGAAAATTATATCTGTGTGTATTTTTATAAGCAATTAGCTCAAAAATGACGGTCAAGTAAATACCGAACTTCCTATTTAAGTTCAGTATCTTCCAAAGAGACGACACGAGGAATTGTGGAAAAGCCTTCAAACCCAAACTAACCTTACATGGAAGATTATTCGAAGATTTCCTGTTTGTCAAAAATGACTAACGATTTTGATTAATGTACCGCATATTAACGCTATTTAGATGTTATCCAATTTTTTTGGGGGGTAGGCTCTGAAGCCCTCTTCATTCAGGACAACTTTTGTATAACCGATTAACCGTAAGACATAGACAAAGCCTAACTGACAAAAATGTAGGTCTCACCAAAACACGCAATTTATGTCATATACATTTTTTGTAGAGCAAACCGTTTCCGAGATATTCCTTGATATTAGCTTCAATTTTAAGCTACTTAAACTTTTCTCAAACGGAAAATTATCTTTTGCTTTATTTCTCTTTTGTTTTACCTCTGACGGCGCAAAGCGAAACAAATTTCAATTGTTTCACATAGGAACGGTTTTTAAAAAGATCTGATATCGCTTCAGCTTAATGTATCTTACTTCACTTCTACATAAAGGAACTAATACAACCATTTTTGCTAACTTTTATCTCCATTATTACTCTGTAGGATAACATTTTGCAACAATAGCTTGTAGAGAAAGTTCATGTAAATAGAACGTATCAGATTTTAGGATAGGATTCTTGTGGTCCATTGAGTTGTTTATATTTGAGTGAGGAAATTACGTTTCTGATTCAACAGTGTTCAGTTCTTGGTGAAAACTGTAAAAACTCGTACTATTTATTCATTAATGGATAGAATAACTTAAAATTATAATAAACTGTGAGCAAATTAACTCCGAAATTTAACAATGAAGGTCACTTACATTTTTAAGAAGATTTTTATTAAAAATACTGGGTACCGATTTAGATAATGATGAATTTTCAACGCTTTAATTATTTGCATAGTACCTTACAGAATTTGTCATTAATTGACATTTGAGTTTCTTATATTCTGATAGAGAGCTGGATATTGACACATTTTTCAAAATTTGTAATCATCTGAAAAGTATTATATCGGATTTATCATTGCTTGACTTTGAATTTCTGATATTGTCCACAAATCCGGCCACAAGTTTGCAGGTACACTGCGTCATATGTGGTGGAAACCCCTTTTATTATTTCTTTTGCGTTTAATTTATTAATTAAAGAAGCCAAATACATAACAGTGTACTTCTTCATCTTAATTCCAAGTTAAAAGAATAACAACATTTTATTTATTCTAGTTTCAACTTAATGCACTGATTAGAAAACGGATGGCGGGGGGTAAGGAGTAAGAGAATAATACAAGTAGAATATATATATATATATATATATTCATTTATATAGCCCCCCTTAACATGTAAGGTCATATCGGGGGTTTTACATTAGAAACAACTCGCTGCCTATAGGTTCTTTACGTTGGGTTTAATCGTTTTTTATTTTTCTCAAACTCACACATTCACTTTCGCATACATACTTACAGACTATGTGGGGGATAAAGAATAATTCGCTTAAAGACAAATTTCCCGCCCCAGCCGGGAATCGAACTAGGGATCACCGGAGGAGGAATTAGCTCGCTGACCACTCGACCACGGAGGCAATCCAGAAGTAGAATATTGTCTTCGTGTTTGGAGAGGTAGTCTACAATACTCTAACAGTCCTATAACATTGCGGTGCATTAAATGTGATCAATTAAGGAAACTGTATTGCACAAGTTAGTGGGTTGAGAAAGCTTTAGAATAGAAAACAAAAGAGGATTTGCTTTGTTCATTTAGTAAATTAAATAAGTGCAAAAGGATTCTGTAGCAAAAGTAAATCTTACATCCTTCATTTCAACAAAACTACGACCATTTATGAATAAGTTAGTAGGAATGCCTGGTTATGTAGCGGACGGAAACACCCGGGGCTTTGACTTTTTTTGGTAAAATATCAAGTTTTACCGATAGGTAATTTTGGATTCAAAGTTCACTTCCACTACAGTCAGTAGTAAATGGGGAGAATGAAAGCTGTACTTGTGTGTGTGTTTGTTTGTTTTTTCCGGTTTCTACGGCTGCACTATACTGGCCTATTTTTTCGTAAAAGTATTGAGAAAACAGACCAATTCGTGTTGAAAACCTCAAAATTGCCTCCCGTCAAATATTTTCCATGCCCTCTCCCGTTTAGTGTGGTTGCTGTGGTACCAATCGCACAGTAGTTTATTCATGACCTAAAGAATGCGAGCGCATTTACACTGAAAAGCCTTCAAATTGCTTCCCATGGAACATTTTTAAGCCCGATTTCACTTTAGCATGCTTTATTGAATTGGCAAAGAATGAGAGGAAGACCATTTGTCTGTTTATTTAGCAATCATTAAGAAAATATCTTATACATTACATTCGCATAATCACTCTACCCTCTGACATTTATAAGTGTACACAAACTATTCTTACTAAAGGTTATTTTTCTCTCTTCTTCAGTTTAATGCATATAAATACTTGGAGAAATAGCTACATTACACATTTTGTTATAGCTACAAAGAGTAGCAACAGTCAAATGTTCAATAGCTGGTTGCCATATACTTGCCTTAAAATTCTATACTCGCTCCATGCAATTGCGAGAAGATAAACTTTACAAGACAAGAATTTTCATACTTAATACACCATACTACTTTGCTCCGCGATAAGCATATGTCGCTGAGGCACAGTCCATTACGGATACATGGCAGCGTAGTTTTAATTAGCATTTATTTTTCAGTTTTGCTGTTGTTTTAGACTAAGGTGGAATTGTGGATCTTGGGATCAAATATACAATCAGGTATTTACTTTGCCGCCGAGGAAACCCACGAAAAAAACCTCAGCCAGATAGGTTGCCCACGGGATTTGAATCGAGGACTCCCCTAATGCGGGCCATAAATACTCGCTTTAAACAATGTTTGTGCAAAATTTCCCACTTATACAAAAAATTCTGAGAATTCAACTATGTTTGCATTTCGCAAAACATTTGAGAACAGATGCTCGTCTGTTTTATCTTCAAACCAGCCTCCCGCACATTTCCCACCTCTTCTGGCGTTGGAGTGGGTTTTGGGATGCCATGCCAAATATAGCTAGCATTTTTCCTCTAGATCTAACGCAAATGTGTATCCGATTTGGTCTAAATCCCTGCGAGCATGCTATATTATTTGCACATAAACATGCATTAACTTTACAAAGTACCTGAACTCGGTAACGAAATAACATCTAAAAATAAGTTATTAATGGAAAATGTTTAACCATAATTTCTTTAGTAAGAAAAATTAATTGTTCGCATCCAGTAGTATTACTTTAGAAATGAAGAGGAATTTGTTGTGTGTATGTGTGTGCGTGTGTGTGTGTTTATATATATATATATATATATATTTTAGTATATATATATATATATATATATATATATATGTGTGTGTGTGTGTGTGTTTCAATGCTATATGAATGTAAAACTTGGTCCATACTAAACTCAGAAGAATAACACAAGCATCTGAAACATGGTGCTACAAAAATTCTGTTTGGGCTGATACAATTATCAATTTATAAGGAGCAAAAGCAAATCAGAAAATTTGAACCGAATAAGAAAAATAAACATAAATTTGTAGGAAATTTAAGACATTAAAGTATGTTGAAACTTATAATCGAAGCTACAATTGAAGGCAAGAAAAACAAAGGAAGAGCAACACTACAATACATGAAACAAATTAAGGGCCACATGAACTTATGATGAATTAAAAAGGAAGGCAGAGAGAGATTTATTGGAAACCAATCCAAAGACTGATGACTAAAGAAGAACTAGATATATTAATATTAGTCTAAAGTTTTTATGGTAATTATGAATACATTTAATCAGCTTGAAACGTTTGGATATTACTTTCTCTACACGCACTATGTGCATAGTGTATAGAGAAGGTATTGCACTCCACCCAAAAATTCGATACCGAGATTTCACCGGAAATATGTTTTAGGGTTCCTTATATAAAAAAAAAATCACAAAAAGGTCCGCGTGCGCGCGCGCGCGCGTGTGTGTGTGTCCGTGTGTCCGAGTCTTCGTGTGTCCGTGTGTCTGTGAACACGATAACTCAAAAACGAAAAGTCGGTAAAATACCAAACTTGGTTTTAAGTTTAGTATCTTCCAGGGATGCGACACGAAGGTTTTGAGAAAAATTCCCCCACCCCAAACTACCCTTTACATAGAACTTTTTTCGAAAATTTTGATTTTCGCAAAAATGGCTCTAAGGATTTTGATTAAAATATCAAATAATAAAAATATTTACCGGACAAAAAAAATGTATATCTTGAATTTTCAAACAAGAAATGTAGAGCACGTTAAAACAACAATTTATGTTATATACATTTTTTTCGTGGAGTTGATCGTTTTTGAGACATTCGTTGCTTTTGGTTTCAGCTATGAAAAACTTACTTTTCTCATTTAGGAATTTGTCAAGTCCTGTCCATATAAACAAAGGAACTTTTCACATAGCAACAAACCTTTGACTATCACTTTAACCTATGGTACTCCCTTAATTCGCTTCTACTTACAAGGAAACAAGTAATAAGACTATTTCTGCTAATTTGTTCTCGATTAGCATGAAGTCAATAGAGGCATAAGCTTTTTAACAATAATTTGTTACAGAGATGCAGAGAAAGTCATGTGAATGGTACAAGACCGCTCAAAACGTAAAGACCGTTGAAAATCAAACTTGGTATTTAAGTTTGGTTTCTTTCAAGGATACGACACGAAGATTTTCAAGAAAATCCCCCACCCCAAACTACCCTTTGCATGGATCTTTTTTCGGAAATTTTAATGTTCTCAAAAATAGCTCTAACGGTTTTGATTAAAATATCGTATATTAAAGATATTTACCTGAAAAATAAAATGTAGGTATATCTCGAATCTTCTGGGAATAGCCTCTGAAGACTACTTTATTCTGGATGAATTTTACGGAATTTTGCATAATTGCTAAACCGTAGGAGATGGACAAAAACTTGTCACACAAAAAATGTAGAGCACGTTAAAACACAATTTATCTTATATACTTTTTTTTTGTGTGGAGTTGGTCGTTTTTGAGTTATTACTTGTTTTTGATTTCACCTTTAAAAAACATAGTTTTCTCATACAGAAATTTGTCAACTCCTGTCCATACAAACAAAGGAACTTGAGTCCCATAACAACCAGCTTTTAACTAACCCTTTAACTTATGGTACTCCCTTATTTCGTTGCTACTTATAAGGGAGCAAGTAATAAGACTATTTCTGCTTATTTTTTCCTCGATTAGCATGCAGTAAACAGAAGCATTAACAATAATTTGTTGCAGAGATTTTGAGATGGTCATGTGAATGGAACACTTCAGATTTTTAGACAGCATGTGCGGTCACTCGGCCAATGCGAAATTGTGACTGAAATATTGTATTGTATTCTATAAGAACGGGTATTAAAAAGTATTAAATGCCAATTCAGGAACACTTGATTACCATACATATATCAAAGTCCTTTATGATAAATCTCCTTGCACCAGAAAAAGGGGATTTGCTCTGCTTCCCAGAGCTGCGTTGAATCCTCACTCATGTCATTTACCTACATTGAAAATTTTAACTTAGATATTAATTTTTAAATGAATTCTTGTTCAGGCTTTTCCAGTATTGATGTATAGTGAAGAAGCAGTGACCTTTCTCTTTCGAAAATGCTCTTTAGTGTACGGCATGTGTAGGTAAAGGAACCATCAAGCCACTTTCTTTACAAGCCATTCATTGTTTTCTTCGGAAACATTCACGTGACACGACGACTTCTCAATGGGGTTCAGGGCGTTGATTTCTGTAGTGATACGGCCTTCATGAAAGCAATTCTTCGAGGATGGCGTTACGGCCTAATGCAAGGTCATTAACGCATTACACGTTTCTAAAGAAACACCATTTTCTCTCAGTACCTGTACGTACACTTTACCGAGCCAAGGCATGGCTTTCGGGAGGTCCTGGGTTCGATTCCCCGCGGCCAAACTCTCTGACACATTTTTTTTCCGGGTCACCGACCGAATGCTAGAGAGATTTCACCATTCCCAGAATTTCCTGTCTGTTCAGTTCATCTCTTTTAGGGTTGCATCGACGTGACCGCGATGGTGCCGCCCCTCTATGGTGAATGCGCTTTGGCAATACAATCTCGGCAGCAGGGTGGCGCTGGAGTCGTCTGTAGGACTCGGGAAGATCAACGCTACCGCGTTGAGATGAAAAGTGTTTAGACCATGTTAGGAACCCACCACGGTGGTTCTTTACACACAGGTGTGACATTGTTGTAGTGCGCTAGTCGATCGCTCACATGTTCACCTTCGCAGATAGGATAATAAGTCGCGTATGAAAGACGCCGGCAACAAAGTATGGTTGAAAGGTACAGACTGACATGAGCTGTCCATGGATATAATCAAGTAATCCAGCATGCTAACGTTCTGGGATCAGCCTCGTAATTTGTGAATGCGGTTATTGTATTGAAACTTATCGATTACAGAATACCGCAAATATTATACCTTCATTTAGATACCAGAAATATATTTCTTCAGGAATATTACTACTGTTTGAGGACATTAGAAAAATACTCATGATAATAGGAAAAAGTAAAAGCAGATTTGCTTTCTAGATTCTTACGAGTAATGAGATACTTTAGCTTCTTAAAACTTAATTGGCTTGCTAATGGAGAATAAGCTTCTCTTTCTGGATTAAGTCAGGAAACATTCTGGGAAACTTTTAAAAAGATTACTGGTAACTTTTAAGGCATCTTTAATCATTGCCAGCAACTAATAGCCCTTCTTGAGAATCTAATCGTATTACATGATATCCAGTAGATACGCGAGTGTTTCAGAAAGAGCCCATTACTATCGATATACGTATAACCGGTATTTTGTTCTGCTTAATTTACTTTGAGGCTTGATCGTTAATAAGTTTTGTGAAAAAGTGAAGTTCAATAACAAGTTTACTTTCAGAACGAGTACTCTTAAATAGCCCGTAATTATATAGGAGACATTGCACCACCGTTAAAGATCAGATCTGAAATTTATTATATTGAAGTACATCGGAAATAACGAAATACCACGTCTTGAATAGTTCTTCCCTGGGCTCTAGTTTTGTATACAAAATTCAGATATTAGCTTTTAAATACGACCAGAATGACTCAAGATATAATCAAGGTATTTTAAGACACTGTTAATGTACATTTTATTGAAAATTGTAAGTTAGGTGTTCCATGGAATTTTTTTTTAATAGGGATGGATAAAATGGATACAGTTACTACCTTAAATTACAGTTATAAAATGAGCCTGTATACTATTCTAATAGCAAATTGTTTTCAAATATTCGAGTATTCACAAACTCTGTTATTCAAATACAGAGTTCGGCAGAGGAACGGGAGATTTTACAGTATTATCTCTCATATTCTGTTACTATGGCAGTTCAACAATGCGCTTTTGCAGTGACCTTTTTTTATTAAAACAGTATTTTATTTTTTTTTTATTGTTTCATTTGTATAGGCCCCTTTAACATCAATGGTCATATCGGGGGTTGTGACTTGTGAAACTGTAGGTTCAGAACATTAGGTTAAACTTTATACTACTAAACACTTTCACTCTCACATTCATACATCCAGACTCTATGGGGGATAGTGAATAATTCTGGTTAAAGAACAATTCTCCGCCCCAGTCGGCAATCGAACCCGGGACCTCCTGGTGAGAAGTCAGCTCGCTGACCACTCGACCACGGAGGCACTCAACAGTAGTTATGTGGCCGGTAACCATCAATTTCGTTGTTATTTTAATTTAGGATGCCAAGATCTCATCCAATCTACTCACTATACAAAATATGAATTAAGATTGAGGAAGAAGCCTCCAGGACAAAAGAATGTTGCTGCGCAGAGGGTGGTTGTGAACAAGACCAATTGCTCGACGGTGAGGCATTCTACGGCAATGAACTTATTGGACAGGACTAAGAATTGTATTTGCATCTTAATTTTCATCTCTGTAAGCTTAAGTTAGTGCACCAATTAAAGTATTGTGATTTTCTATCACGGATAAATTCTATGAAGAAATGTTAAGTCACATGAGTGAAGATGGATTAATTGACAAATTATGGGTATCTGACGAATCACATTTTTATCCATATGTATATAAAAAAATCTAATGTGTTCCATTCACATGACTTTCTCTACATCTCTGCAACAAATTATTGTTAAAAAGCTTATGCTGCTGTTTACCTCATGCTAATTCACAAAAATTAGCAGAAATAGTCTTATTACTTGCTTGCTTGTAAGTAGAAGCGAAATAAGGGAAATAAGGGATAGTCAAAAGCAGGTTGCTATGTGACTGAAGTTTCTTTGTTTGTATGGACAGGAGTTGACAAATTCCTGTATGAGAAAAGTATAACCTTTTTTTAAGCTGAAACTATAACAAGGAGTATCTCAAAAACGATCAACTCCGCGAAAAAATCGGTATGGCATAAATTGTGTGTTTTGTCGTGATCTACATTTTTATGTAGTAAGTGTTTGTCTATCTCTTACAGTTTACCAGTTATACAAAATACAATAAAACTCATTCAGAATAAAGAGGCCTTTAGCCCGGATAATCCAAGTTATACAAAATTTTATTTGGTATGTAAATATCTTGAAATAAAAGAGATTTTAATCAAAATTGTTAGAGCCATTTTTGAGAGAATCAAGATTTTTGAAATTACTTACATGTAAAGGGCAGTTTGGGGTGAGGGGGATTTGCTTGAAAATCTTCGTGTCGCATCCTTGGAAGATACCAAACTTAAATACGGTATCGAATTTTTGGTGCAATACAATACCTTCTCTATACACTATGTACGTAATACATGTAGAGAAAGTAAAAATTTAGCATCATTTAATGATCATTTTATGTCATCAAAATTCTGTTCTGCTTCTAATATAATTGAAATAAGGGCAGCCTACAAAGAGGTAAAAATTATCATAATTGTTTATCTTTTCAGAGAAAACCTTGGAATAAATGTTAGCCATACACGCACACAAACGAGACGCGAATCCCAACTCCCTGAACTATCGCACTACACTGCGAGGACGGACCTTGCTGTTGACCGTGACAGTGAAGAGGAAGCAGGATAGGAGGATGAGATTATAACAATGCACCTATTAACTATTTCCTGTCCAGTGGTTATAAGAGGTTAATCTGGTTCCAGTAAGTCCCGTGGTGAAATCGCGAGTGTTATACGAGATCTACACGTGGAGCAGCCCCTCCCTCCTTGGGTGGGTGTGTCTTCCAGCCAGCTGATGATTTTGCAAATGTCTCCCTTCCACAGCTTGCTCGCCAAGGTATAAAATCCGGCGTCTTGCTCCGTCAAATCAGTTCGAATTCATTCCGATCATCGAATAAACACAACATGAAGGTCCTGGTAAGTACACAGTAATGTGCTTTAGGGAACTGTGACTCAAGCAACAGAGCGGCAATAGCAATCTTGAGCATATGATATTTGCTCAGAGTTAGCATTACTATAGGAGAATGATTCTCAGTCGCTATCAATATTTTCTGCCCTTCTATATTCCTATATTAACTATTCAGATATCATTTGAACAGCTTTGAATACAACTTGGTAAATCTCGCCTTTGAATGTGTGAAAAGCAACTTTTAATCATTATTTCCTACACTCTAAAACGAAAACGAACCTATTTAGGTTTTATTTCTCCAATTACTTTGGGTTGTCCGTGCAAATAATTTTAAATTAATGTCATGCAATGTGCATTAAGGGATGGTTCAAGATAACAATAATTTCTTTCAAATCTTTCACTTATGGAAATTCAAAGACCTGCGAGACTAGCCATCTTGTGTTGTACTATCAAGCTTCTTCTATTTAGTTACTTCCTTGAGATATTTTTATAAATAAATATTTAAGCATGTTCAAACTGTACCAATAGCTACTTTTAGTACGTTAGATAACGATTTAGAAATACTTGAGTACTTTGAAAGTCAAGATAGGCTCCTTTTTCTCTGCTCACCATCTGCTAAGAATAATCATAAGGGCATTGCCTAGATGACCATCACTGTAACTTTACTGATGTAATAATATGAACAATTTATTAGTTTGGTTTGACCCTTGGTGCACTTGAGAAGCCAGTATTTCTGTACTCTGCGTTAAACATTTAACGATTTATTTTAAAAATATATTCTATAGTTTGCTTTCTAAACTCTTTTATAAAAATATCTGCTTTGCATCTTGTCCTTTATTCCACAATTGTGTTTCCAGATTCTCCTTATCTTCATGAATTTGTTTTAAACAGATTTTGCAGCGTTTCAAGTATGGGCCATTACATCTATTTTTAAGTTTTTAACACAAATGTGGATACAATTTTAAGCATGTGTACTCATAATTTGATAAGAATATCCGAAGATGTAAAAACACTAAGGTTGCAGTATAATCCAGTTACTGACTAAAGGTTAGTTGGATATATTGCAATTCGTGAATATTTTCTGAATAGTATAGTTATGATATGGTTAGGTGTTCATACACGTGGATTCCCTTACAATAAAATAAACAACCCATCTTTTGACTTCTTTATGATCATATGGAAATAAATCTATCATAGTATGAAACACTCAATGATAGTATAAATGTCCTATTATGTGCATGTTTTGGTTCTTATATTATATACATCCATTTACAAACAATGACTTGAGAATACTAAAGCAAGAGTCTCAAATAAAGATCAAGGCAAAAATTCTGAAGATAAATATATTTTGGTTCTCTCTCTCTCTCTCTCTCCCTTTTTTAGAGTCTCATTTGTTTATCCCATTTTAACTTCTATGACTAATATCGGAGGCTTTGACTTGTGAAATAACTCAGATTAACTGTAGGTGTTGGACATTAGCTTAATTATTTTATATGATTAACCACACACACACAAACGCATACATTCTCTCTCAAAAGATAAGTAATAATTCTGATTAAAGAAAAATTCCTCACTCCAGGTGGGAGTCGAACACGAGATCTCCTGTCTTTATTGAACCGTTTTCGTTGGTCTACTTCAAAGAAAATTGACTTCATGATAAGTTCTATAGCATCCCTAAAAATACGCCTTCAATGTTGCTCCTTACTGATATAATATTTTTTTTTCTTGCCCTTTGCAGGCAGTCCTCGTCCTCGCCCTCGCCGTGGCTCTCGCCGCCGAGCAGGAAAAGAAGGAGGAACAGCAGGCAGCCGCTCCCGCCGAAAAGAAGCAGGAGAAGCGTGGCCTTCTTGGTCTGGGCTATGGTGCCGCCCCTGCAGCCGTCGGCTACGCCGCACCCGCCGTCAGCTACGCCGCTCCCGCTGTCAGCTACGCCGCTCCCGCTGTCAGTTATGCCGCCCCCGCTACTGCTGTCAGCTATGCTGCCCCTGCCATCGCCCACGCTCCCGCTGCTGTAAGTAATGTCATCTGACTGCATCCTAAGTACCTATCCGTAAGGAAGTAATCTGTAAATGCATTTAATAATGTAATCCTTATAAACCTTGTATTTTTTGATAATGCATACTTTTACTTCTTTACATTTTAATTCTTCAAGATTAAAAAAAACAAAAAAAAACACGATTTCTTGATAATACAAAAGCGACATAAAGCATCACAGAAAATTACGTTTTCATAAGAATTCACTGCAATTTTAAATTATTAATAACTACTTAATGTTCCTACATAGTATACATTAAGTAAAAATAGTACTTAAGCAGTTCATTCTCACTGAACAAGGTTTAAAATGTTTTCAAAGCATTTCAAATTTTTTCTTGAAGTCTTAGAACACCCAGAATCAAAAGATAACTGTGGACAGCTATGGTAACTTCATTACTAAGAATATCATACATGCAAGGCCGTATATCCGTGGATGAAATTTCCAATTATTCCACAGTTTTGAGAAGTTTCCACTCTACCACTTTCGGAAGATCACAGTGACAGCGTTTCAAAACAAATTAATATTTATGGTATTTGCAGTTGAAAGAAAAGGAACAGGATTTGTGAAAGGTTTGATTCATTAAAACACTGAAAACCAACACTAAATCAGAAGTGGCTTTTTCAAATTATATTGTTTTTCACAAACCCCGAGGATGTTTTACGACTGGATGGTTATTGACACTGCAGTATAGAAGTCACACTTCATTAGGTTAAATGGAGGAATGACCGAATTTATTGCCTGGAATGCTTTGTAGAACTATTCTGTCAGAATATAAATAATTCATTGGTCGATTATTAAGTATGTTGAATAATCTGTTCTTTCATTCTCATGTTATAATTTACATTGCTAAATGTATTATATTACACAACAGACTCAACTTCTACCAACATTCAATTGAAATACACATAATGTGTGACAGTAATTTCTTCAATTGCCCTTTATTTCTTTGCCAACATTAAATTCTTGAGAAAGACTCCTTTGGATTGCGTTCAGCTTTGGTATTTTCTTTTTTTGAAGTATTTGAATGCGTTTTAAATGTAGCATTAAGATGCTAAATTTATCTCCAATGGTGTATTACAGATCGGCTATGCCGCTCCCGCTGTTGCTGCCGCCCCCGCTTTGAGCTACCACCCCGCCCCCGTCGCTAGGGTTGCCTACGCCGCCCCCGCCGTGGCTAAGGTAAGAAATAACTCAGAAAATGGTATACAGGAAATAAGTACATTGATTTTATTTCAGAAAAACATTTATGAAAATCTAACTAGACCTTGAAGCTACTTATAACTACGATGTCATAATTATTGCTTCTTTGTTCCTCAAGATGACAAATTATTATTTGTTTATACTATTTATATTGTAATCAAGTTCATACCATACGAGTAAAACAATGCTGTCTTGGCAACAGGCTTTAAAAGCTAACTCAGAGTGTCTATACCAAGATTTGCTAATAAGTGCTATTTCTTTTATTCTGTCTAGGTCGCCGCCCCTGCTGTGAGCTATGCCGCTCCCGCTGTGAGCTATGCTGCTCCCGCCATTGCCCACGCCCCCGTCGCTTATGCTGCCCCTGCCGTCGCTAGGTATGCTGCTGCCCCCGTAGCTGTCGCTCATGCTGCTCCCGCCGTTGCCTATGCCGCCCCCGCCGTGGCTAGGTATGCTGCTGCCCCCGTTGCCGTAGCTCATGCCGCCCCCGCCGTCGCCTACGCTGCCCCCGCCGTGGCTAAGGTTGCTGCCGCCCCCGCTCTGGGTTACTCCAGCTACCACGGATACGGATACAGCGGTCTTGGCTACAGCACCCTCGTCCATTAAATCTACTTCTGAAAATCTAATTGGTATGTCTCTCTTCGATAATTATCGATTTTAATTGCATATTTTGATATTTTGACTTAAAGGCACAGGATATGTAGATGTAATATTATTTGGTTAGCACTTCAAAGAACCAACTTTAAAAGTAAGGCTAAATTCGGTGGCCGTAATGTCAGAGTTCAGCGCATAAGGCAAGGACATCTCAGAGACCTAATTCATAGTTAACTCATATTGAACTGGTGTCTCGAATTTCCTTGATCAGGAGTCAGCCATCAGTTTAGTTTCTTTATCTTCGCATAGCATGTGCAATTTTAAGAGTAAATATAACCATAAACCAACAAAATATTGTTAGCATTCTTTTCTGACTGGTTATATCAAATATTTGATAGCGTCCTAAAATATGATATAATCTAACCTTCTGATCAAAATACATTTATTTTCGAATTTCTAATTGAGGTGACATATTTTTGTTTACAGAATCCGTCTGCTCCAGTCATAGCAGATCTATCATTTCGGCAGTGGAAGTAGCGACGCGCGAAAAGAATGGACCTTTCATCGCCTTCCTTCGGAATAATTCAACAGCTTCACCTATTTATTTAAATACTTCACCTTCTGTATTTATTTAAAACAAACTCTCGAATAAATACCACTTTATTTAAACATATGGTATTATTACAGATTACTTCCTTCTTCCTATGTTCTCTCCAAACACCGAACATTTGCACACAAAAGAGATCCTTATATTCAACCCAGTTTCCTTAGCAATAACATAAGAGTGAATCTGTGAGGCATCAGTTACATTACTGCATTGGATCCGCTCTAAGAGAACTTTTGTATTACTCCGCGCAGCATGTGCACTGCATTTGCAATTGATATTCACAATTTCAGAAAACTATTTCCAAATCACAGAGAGAATGTTGCATTTTGCAATGAAATGAAGGAATACGTTAGCGCATTTTAAAAGTATACTATAAAAACAATATGGGATATATTTTCTAAAATTAGCCTAAGTATTGCACTCAGGTGTTTGGGATTGCCTCTCGCCTTTGTTTTGCTCTTAGTTTGCCGGTCTCCATGACCGCGCTAAAGTGCCTCGCTTGGTGCTTCATGGAGCAGGGCATCGTGGGTTCGAATCCCGCCTTGGGCATGGGTGTTTCTGTGTTTGTAAATGTGTATATGTGTGTGTGTATTAGAAGCAAATAGCAAACGGTAATGACATAGAAAAGCAAAAGAAACATTGGGAAAATGGGGGAAAAAGAGAGAAAAGGAATGCAGCATCGGAGTTCCAACAAGACTCCGGAACTTTGTAAAAATAAAAAAGTTCGGGAAGTGTATAATATTACTGTCTCTAACACTAATGTGTAATTTACATAGTTCGAGATAGAGAAAGTATTGTATTCCAAACAAAAATTCGATATACAGATCTCACCGAAAATTCATGTTATGATACCCCTGTATCGAAAAATAAAAGTATTTTCAGAAACATGTGTGTATGTGTGTGTGTGTGTCTGTGTGAATGTGTCTGTGGGCAGTATAGCTCAAAAACGAAAAGTCAGTTAAATATCAAACTTTGTATTTAAGTTCAATATCTTGCAGGATGCGACACGAACACTTTCAAGGAAATTCCCTCACCTCCAACTACCCTTTACATGAGACATTTTTTGAAATTTTTGATTTTATCAAAAAATAGCTCTAAAGATTGTTATTAAACTGCCATATGTTAAGATATCTTTATGACAAACGAAATGAATATTTTGAATTTTCTAGGAATATCCTCTGGAGACCTCTTTATTCTGGATGCTTTTTGTATCATTCGTAAACTGTGAGAAATAGCCTGCACAAAAAATATAGATATCATTAAAACACACGATTTATGTCATATAATTTTAGAGTTAACCGTTTCCGAGATATTCCTTGTTGTTGGTTTCAATTTTAAACTACTTAAATTTTTTCAAGCGGGAGAATTTTCGTTTCATTTATTTTGTTTTATTCACAGGAATGCAAAAGAGAAAGCTTTTAAAATTTTGACTATAGCTTTATCTTAGTGTATTCCCTTAATTGCTTCTGCTAATATTTACCTGGATTAGCATGACAAAGATGGAAGAAAAATCTTTTGTAAGGAAAGTTTGTTTATAGAACAGCTAGAGAAAGTCATGTGAATGGAACTCATAAGATTTTTATTTGTTTATTACCAAACCTGGGTAAAGCTATTCTAACGTTTACGGAGGTGTATGACATCTTGAAATATTCCATTCATTCCAGCGCAAAGGATCTGGCCAGTAGCATTCTGTTTTGAATATTTAACCTATGGACCTCACAAAAGCAGCAGTTGCTAACTTAATCATAATAAACAAATTGAATATTGGATGTGTGCCAAATATTGGATTTGGTATCCTGATCTTTGCGCAACCTGTGACCTCACTCTCACTCTCACTTTACACTGAATGGTTAATTAATCTTAACAGACATTGCAATATTGCTCCACAGAAACCTGTTGGCAGAAGAAATGGAATCAGAATAACCGGGACCGTGCTCATTTATATTCATTAAAAGTCACCAGTAAGACTTGTTGACTTTCGGTTGTATCAACTGTTGCATAACATATATAGGTAGTAAAACTCACAAGTTATTTTTTTTAAACTTGGTTCATTGCTTTCATAATCTTTTTATTAACTTGCTAGCAGAAAACGCTTCTGTTGGGTTACTTGCTGCGATTCTCCTCTCCTTCTCCCTCGCTTCCGATCTCTCACTGTACCTCCATTCCTATGCCTCCCTCTCCCTACGTTCCTCATTTCCTTTTCAACTCTTAGTCCTCTTTCTCACCCCCTGGTTTTGTTGTTTGCATCTTTCTGTTGTGCTAGTAAGAATTAAAACATGAGTAAACAGGTTGTTATAATAATACGTCTATGGGAGTATTGAAGGGCAAGCGCCTCGACCAGTGGCGCTCACATGCTCACCGCTGAGGAAGCTATCATGTAACCCATACTGAAAGGTTATGTGGTCAGCACATGAAACCATCAATGGAATGTTGATCCCCGTGACACACAGATCGCTACCTGTATTTTTCACTATGCTAGGTGGGCGCGAGTTCTAAATTCCTGGATGAGTTCGAACCGAAGTGCATTCCCACGATTGGAAGTCGGAGTATCTCGGTCCAAACTACAGTCATGGTCTGGACAAGCAAAATATATAATCGGATACCATAGTAGGCCGCTTCCTTAGGCTGATATATCACTGGGACTAAACTATTGAGGAATATGTCCAGAATAATAATAATAATGTGTCTAAATGTACAAATGTTTACATACAGGATGAAAATTATTTAAACCGACAAACTCTGGGAGGTTGTAGGGGACACCAAAACAAATATTTTTGTTTAATGTCATTTTTTCCTATGAGGATTATTTAAACCGGTAGAGGAAGATTTCTCTGACATCAAAAAAACCAGCAACACTTTTGCATTTTTTATTGCCAATAGACCCAACAAACACTTTTGCATTATTTATTACCAAGAGACAACACATGAACACAACGCAATTACTTAAATTACAGTAGAGGTTCAAAAATGCCTCCATTGACATTTAAACAAAGCTGACACCGACGGATCATGTTCTGTCTATCACGGGCAAAAACGCCAGGAGTGTCGTTAATTGCTCCGGGCAACCAGATCCTCTTCTGATTCAACAGGAGCTCTGTAAACTAGGTTGCGCATCTCTCCCCACACAAAAAAAAAAAAAAAATCCATAGGGGTCATATCTGGGGATCGAGCAGGCCATGGTACAGGACCACCTCTGCCAATCCACTTTTCTGCAAACTGTCAGTTCAAGAATCGACGCACAGGACGACTGAAATGTGCCGGCGCCCCGTCATGTTGGAACCACATGCGTTGTCTTGAAGGGAGCGGGACATCCTCCAGCAATTCTGGCAATGCTCTGGCGAGAAAATTGTGATAGTGCCTGCCATTTAATGGCCTAGGTAGGAGATATGGCCCAATTAAACAGTCCCCAACAACACCGGCCCACACATTAACGACGAACCGCACTTGATGTGCGCAAGTAACTGTGGCATGTGGGTTATCCTCACTCCACACATGCGAATTGTGCAGGTTGAATACTCCATCACGCGCAAATGTTGCTTCATCTGTAAACAACACAGAGGATGGAAATGTAGCATGCATTTGACACTGTTCCAGGTACCATTGCGAAAGCTGTGCTCTGGGTGCATAATCAACTGGTTCCAGGTTGTGGACACGCTGTAGGTGAAATGGACGTAAGTATTGCTCATGAAGGACGTTTCTTACATTCGTCTGATTCATCCCCATGTTACGCACAATTCCACGAGTGCTGATAGAAGGATCTCGTTCCACATGCTGCAGAACATCTTCCTCAAATTGCAGCGTTCTTACTGTGCGACGGCATCCCTGTCCAGGTCCTCTGCTAAATGACCCGGTCTCGCGCAGACGTTGGTACATAGCAGTAAACGTCGCATGATGCGGGGTACAGCGATTAGGATATTGTTGTTGATAAAGCCGCTGTGCAGCTCGTCCATTGTGGTGCGCTACGTAGTACGCACCAACCATATCAGTGTATCGCTCCATTAGTAAACAGATACTGTACAGTATGCACACTACACTGGTGGATAAAACAATTCCTACCATCAACAGCAATTGCATTTATGACAACTGAAGGGCGTAATTCGCCCTCTACCGGTTTAAATAATCCTCATAGGAAAAAAATTACATTAAGGAAAAATATTTGTTTTGGTGTCACCTACAACCTCCCAGAGTTTGTCGGTTTAAATCATTTTCACCCTGTATAATGATACCAATACACTAATTTAACAAGTTAAATCTTATTTAAATGTTGTAAATAACATGCAGAAATATAATTGTTTAAAAAACCTCATGTGTTTCATTCATTTGAGTTTCTCAACCCTTTCATTAACAAACAATTAAAACAAAAGCGTATTACTTTATGAGCTTCATGCTAATCAAGACACATTAGCAAAAATTATCTTATTACTCAGTTACTAGTAGATAGAAGGTAAATAAGGGAATACATAGGCTTAAGTGATAGTCATAGGTTTTAAAACCTACTTCCTATGTGATTGAAATTTAGTTCTCTTTGCCAGGAGTAAAGCAAAAGACACAGTAATGACAATTGTCGTTTGAGAAATTTTAAACATTTTAATATTGAAACCAATAATATGAAATATTTCGGAAAGGGTTAACTCTCAAAAATATATACGACATAAATTGTGTGTTTAAACAACATCTACACATTTTGTGTAGTAAGTGTTTGTCTATCTCTTATGGTTTATCACTTATGTAAAAGTCATCGAAAATGAAGAGGCCTTCAGAGGCTATTTCAGAAAATTAAAGATATACGTTTAATTCTTCATATAAATACCTATAATATATGGCACTTTATTTAAAACCTTTAAGAGACATTTTTGAAAAATATTATCATGTAAAGAGTAGTTTGGGATAGATGGATTTCCTTGAAGATCTTCGTGTCGTATCCCTGAATGATGCCGAACTTAAGTATCAAGTTAAAGATTTAAGCGATTTTTCGTTTTTGGATTCACTGACACAAACAGACAGACACACACGACCTTTTTCTAAAAGTGTTTTTTAATACAGGAGACCTTAACACGTGTATTTCCAGTGAAATCTCGGTGTTGAATTTTTGGAATGCAATGCCTTCTCTGCTTATGCAGTGTGATGTGGAGAAAGTAATTGTTATGTAACATGTCTGCAAAGGAAAAGAAAATTCATTTGGTACTTATAGGATTAGAACAGGTTAATTTTTTTTGTAGTGTTTAACGCCCGCTTTTACTTCTCTGGCACCGCAGGCGCTGACACTGATGATACATGAAGATGGAGCACCGGTGGAATGAGATGGCGGGGGAAACCGGAGAACCCGGAGAAAACCCGCCCCTGCGCCGCTTTGTCTAGGTGAGTGGCGAATGGTCTGAACAGGCTTATGTTTCTGTATGTCTCTCAATTTGGGAATACACAGGTGAGTATTGATAAATACTACATTTGTCTTATTAAAAGAGTGCAAGCAGATGGAAAGAATTTAAAACAACAACAATTTTGAGGCGGTAATGGCATGACCTATTTACCATTTAATATATATTTATCAAATGTATTAAATAAATGGGATGCATCTTGTTTAAAGATGGATGTTATGAGAAATATACTTGTTTTTATTCGCACATTATTAGGTCGTTATATGACATGATGGAAAAAAATACAGATTATAATATGGTTGAACATTAAATTAAGTACATAATCTTTTTGAAGCAATTTATCTTTTTACTTAATGAAAGAAGTATAAAAATAAATGCCAAGAAAACGTAACATTTTTATTGGTGTCTTTCTAACCCCCTGCCTTTAACTGCATGCTCCTATCTGCGTCATTTGCCTTTGGAATATATTGCCTTTCGGCAATGGTGTTAACTCGTGTACTGATTGATGTCTTTGGGTTTGTGTTGAACATTTTTAAAAAACTGTTATCATTAGATCACACACATTGACACTCGCAGACATACTTCCAGACTCGGAGAGGATAGGTAATAATCTGGGCTAGAGAAAATTCCCAACCGCGAATCGAACCCGGGTCTCAGTACGAATTGAACCTGCAAACTCCCAAATGCGAGTCCCACACGTTATCACAGAGCCATTTATTCGATTATCCTTGCCCTAAGCAGGAAGCGCCTTATATCCCAAATCTCTCTACGGACTGAGCTACGGGGTCAAGCAGAATCCTTATTTTGGAGGTGATCAAAAAGATATGGGAGTACTTGAGCTGGAGGAGATAAAAATAGTGAACAATTCTAAATATTTGGCTCCCTTATTGGAAAATCTGATATTTGTAACTACTGTGACAAGTCATGTACGTCAGTGAAGATTTGCTTACCAAGCAGAAAGTAGAATTTTCTGAAGTCGAGAAATGCACCAAAGAATAAAAAAAGAGACGTATATTTTAAATATTGCAGAAATTCTCATTTATGGAAGAAGAGGATGTGTTTTAACGAAGAGAAAAACAAATTTAAATACAGCAGAGACGGATATACTATGTATCAATTGCTGTGTCTCCAGGACATCTGTTCGCAATACAACAATAACGGAAAGAATGAAAAAAAAAGTGATAATAGAAAAACTTGGAAAAAGGACGCTGCAGTTGTGTGGTAATGGCCAATGAATGTCTGAAGAGAGATGAGTCATCTAAATCCTAACATGGTCTCCATTTTGGAGGAGGAAAATACAGACAATTAGCAGCGACTGGAGAGGAAGAGTAACTAGGGAAATGCAGAGAAAGACTTTGTTGTTGTGTTCCAGCGATCGCCAAATGATCACTGACATCTGAAGGTTACTTGACGGAGCCTTTTCTGAGGTGGAGTCACCAAGGGGCGGAGTCCGTTGCTTCCAAAGGTAGGCTGATGAAGGTGGGTGGAATGAAAGACCTAGAGCTTTTACTGTGGACTCCCATCCACGTTGGTTCTTGAGGATACTCCACATGAGTTAGTAGTAAAGGCTTGGTTAGGGCCAGTTTAAAAATCTTCACCCCAGAGCCGGGATCAAACCACGAACTCTCTAAATGAAATATAATGTTCCAATGTCTTTATGATTTGTTGAGAATAATCATGAGCACGAGAGCCGGAATGAAACGATTCAGCTACCCCGGCGCCAATGGGAAGGAATTTAAAAGAAGGCGACTGATAGGAAAGAGGATCTTAAAGGAAGCCAATAGAAGGCAACTGCCGAAAAGGACAGAAGTTCTTAAACGTAAAAGTGAATTCGTGTCCCATTAAACTTTCTCCTTTATAAAAATAACTGTAAGTGGTACAATCTTTAAATGAGATCAACATATATTATAATATAATACAACTCTTGATCGCAAATGTATCACTCAACGGGACTTTTGAGTTTAGAGTAGTACATTATCACTTATTTAGCCCATATCAAAATTGCTAGTAATATTTATTTTATATTGAGATACCGAGTGGAATATGTTGACGCACACGGTCATGAGAACTGATGATAGCCTAAGGCATTCGGAGTTAAATGAACTAATATCTTTGCTAGGCATTCGCAAGTTAATGTCGATAAAGCTGGTTCGAGGTTGGTTTTAAGTGTTTTTATTGGTCGTGGTTCTAGAGGATGCTAGCTTCTGGTTCTCAAGGTCCGGCGGAGGGCGATGGATTTTTTCGGGGTAAAAATCCTTGGCATTGCTTACTTTGGAAGGGAAATATAGCCGATGGTTCCATGTCGTAGATTTATAACACTTAAAAGAACCTCAAGTCTGATAAAAAGTCCTCTGAGCAAAAATCAAGCGGTCTTTCACATTTATATGGAATGGGACAATGAGAACCGCAGCAGCTAAAAAGCGTCCATAAATAAATACTTTAAGTTTTAGGTTATAGCAAACATAGTGTAGGGATTTCAAAATATTCGTTTTTCATCCTTGCTGTTATTTAAAATTTTCAGTTGGGGCACATACTAACAAACAGGATTGATTTGCTGACTGTGACAGCTGTTGTAAAGATCTGGTCCGACCTCAACATTCCTGAGACCATCCTGCGCCTTGTCGGAATAACATTGCATTATTTATGCATTGCATCCATGTTAATGACAAAATGATGCTTTGTAAGACTTATAGATCTGCGTATCTTCCCTGACTGCAAAGCCGCCGTGCAGCTGCTACCATTCATCTGTCTTTCCGGGATGTTAAAATCCTACAAAATGCCTATGGCAGAGGCAGGGAAATTCTCTGTGTAAACAAGTCTAACTTTTAAGAGTGTGAGATTACTGCTGCTGAATGTTTATTTGCCGTTGCTTGTTGGACGATACTGTGGTCCACCAAGGAGAATGTGGCAGTAAGGAATCTGTTGACATCAACAACTCTAACGTTACCTGAGAAAGACAATACCTCTACTTCCAACACAGCAACAAGGCTTACTGACTTTTCAACAATTATACTCTTGTACTGTCAATGCTGAACACGCTGGGATATTAAAGTTGCGTGATGTATGTAGTGTATAGCGAATCTATTTATGACGTCACTGTGAGCTGTCGTGTGGTACTGTCCCCCTCGCTGCACAGAGAGCAGACGTTTTCACGTCAGACACCTACAGTACGCTGTACTCCGTGAACTTGATTAATGGACACCTTATCTTTGCTTGCATATTGTTATCAATAGAAGAAGTAAGTAAGAAAGAAAGTGTCGTGAGAATGCTGTCCCTATATGTGACTGCTCTCATGTTCGCCTTAGTATGCGAGTCATCCCAGCTGGGATGCGTAAACACCACGGAAGAGTGCGTAGCGTAACAGGATTTTACAGAACGCAAGACTCATCTCGCGGCATCCTGATTCTTCTTTTACAACTTCAGTTGAGTCTTCATTTCCGTCTTCACTGTCGTTGCCACCCCCCACTCCCATTTTATTCATGCCGGTATTCACTGTCGCTATTTCACTTCCCATTCTGTCCATCTTCTCCAATAGTTTTTGAAGCATCTCTTCCATCTTGGTGTAATAATCCCACTTCGACACCAGTGTAACAAATGCCTTTATTGACTCAATTAGGTATTGACAAATACAGTCTTTGATTCATTACTACAAATAGTTCACTCAACGTTTCGACGCGTAGACAATTTACGTAAATTTTAGTAATTTAGTTCCATTATTGGATAGCTGTTGTCACTCAAGGTTGGAAGCACAAGAAAATAATGGTTCTTTGTTGTGATTATCTATTTTTTCTGTATAATTATATTCTTCACTGCACTCCCTTAAACATAGCTCACTACGTTTATTATTTTTCTTTGTGCACCAACACCACATAGTGCTGACTTGGCCGCACTAGCATTGTCAGCTCTAAGTGTACATACATTGCGGTGCGCAATGATTGTCCATTCCGCATTCACAGAAATCCAGTAGGAGTCACGTCACGTTTCTTAGAGATAGTATGCTCTTGAACGAGAAATATAACCGCTCTCTAAAATACGCATGAACAGTAGGTATGTATTTTGTAAATAACGAGAGTTAAAATTGTATTCGTTTACAAAATGTACGGTATAAAAGAGGGCAAAGCCGTAAACATATATCATCAGTAGGACAGGTATTTCGCAGCATTAACGTGTCGCAATGAGGGAAGAAACCAAACTGACGTGAACCGCAGTTGACCACGAAATAACAGAGAGCTCCCATATCCGTCGTTAGCAGTGAAAGTGCTAATTGCCTCACCTGTTCAACACTTCAGAGTTCCCCCATCTCTCTGTCTCTGTCTGTGTGAGCGTGGGTTTGTGCCGAATGCAACAGTATCATGTGGAGCAATAGACCATTCATTTGGCTGACGTTACTTCAGATCATAGTAATTACAGGCAGATATGCAGATGTGTGACAGGCTCTATAGGGTTCGAATGACCTTGCCGAATCCGCATCTACGCAGCATAGGATGAAACTGGCTTCACTTAGGTTTCCCACTTTGACTTTACTCAAATTTGCCGCTTTCAGTGCATATCCCGCCAGTTTTATATTATACATTTAGTTCTTTTTATTAATAAAAATACAGTTTCGGAACTTGGTCGGGACTGCGCGCTGTATTCCTTTTCTTTCCCCTCTCTTTTTACCCTTTTCCCAGCATTTCCTTTGTTTTTCTATTTTATTACCCTTTTGCTTTTTTGCTTCTAATGCACATACATACACCATTTACAAGCACACAAACACCTATACCTAAGGAGGCCTCGAATCCATGATCCCCTGCGCCACGAAGCACCAAAGTGAGGCACTTTAGCGAGCGTGGCTATGGTGACCGGCAGTGTTTAAAGCACGCATTTCTATTTAACAAAAACATAATAGGTTAAAATTTAAAATAAATATGATGAAAAAGCGGCGCAGGGGCGGGTTTTCTCCGGGTGTTCCGGTTTCCCCCGCCATCTGATTTCATCAGTGCTCCATCTTTATTCCATGCATTACCAGTGTCATGTCATAGTATTAAAAGCGGGCGTAAAACACTATCAGAAGAATATATTATTAACCAGAAGTACATGCAAAGGCTATTTTGAATTGCGTATTAACAATTTTCGTTTTGCATGTTTAATAAACATTAGAATTTTCTATGACTACATTTGCCAATTTAACAGTAGGATATAACGGTTATGCTATATCTAAAGTTATAACCTGTGCTTTTTGGTGACGTTTTATATGATATGACTAAAAAGTTGAAAACGGGAATTAAAGCATAAACAAATGAAACCGCCAAAGCTTCACAGAACACCAGTGTCGATAGTTTATTTTCTGCAATCTGTCGAAGAACTATTTTGATAAATAGTGTAGGTTTTTCAAACAGTTTTCTTTACTTTCTCTGCACGTATTATGTAAATAGCGTACCTATAGCAAAGGTATTATAATACACACAAAAATTGGATACCGACATTTCACCGAAAATATATGTTTTGAGTTTCACTGAGTACAAACAAAGCATTTTTACAAAAAAATCTGTGTATGTGGAGCATAACTCAAAAAACGAAAAGACCGTTAAATACAAAACTTGATATTTAAGTTTCATATGTCCCAAGGATACGACAGGAAGATTTTAAAGAAAATCCCACCACCCTAAACTCTCGTTTACATGGAAAAAATTCTTCAAAATGTTGATTTTCTCTAAACATGTTAACAATTTTAATTAAAACACCATTTATTAAAATATTTAAGTGAAAAATAAAATGCATATCATTAGTTTTCTGTAAACCTCTGAAAAACTCTTCATTCTGGATGAATTTTGCATAATTGGTAAACCGTAAGAGATAGACAAAAGCTTACTTCACAAAAATGTAGATCTCGTCAAAGACACAACTTATGTCATACATATTTTTACTTTCTCTACACGTACTATTTACATAGTGTATAGAGAAGTTATTGTAATGCATCCAAAAATTCGATACCTAGATTTCATCAGAAATATATGTTTTGGGACGCCCTGAATCCAAAAAAGCACTTTTGGAAAAATGTCCGTGTGTGCGTGTGTATGTGTGTGTGTGTGTGTGTTTGTGGACAGCATAGCTGAAAAATGAAAAGACTGTTAAATACCAAACTTGGTATTTAATTTTGGTATCTTCTAAGGATGCAACACGAAGATTTTCAAGAAAATCCCCCAATCTCAAACTACCCTTTACATGGAAAAAATGTCGAAAATGTTGATTTTCTCAAACATTTTATTAACATCTCTTATATTTAAGATATTTCCATGGCAAATAAAATGTATATCTTGAACTTTCTGGGAATAGCCTCTAAAGACCTCTTTATTCTGGATGATTTTTATTGAATTTTGCATAACTGATAAACCGTAAGAGATAGACCAAAACTTACTGCACAAAAATTGTAGATCACATAAAACACACAATTTATGTCATATACATTTTTTCGTGGAGTTGATCGTTTTTGAGATACTCCTTGTTATTGGTTTCAGCTTTGAAAAGCTTATACTTTTCTCATACAGGAAGTTGCCAACTCCTCCTGTCCATACAAACAAAGGAACTTTAGCCACATAGCAACCAGCTTTTGACTATCACTTTAACCTATGGTATTCCCTTATTTCGCTTCTACTTACAAGGAAGCGAGTAATAATACCATTTCTGATAATTTTTCTCAATTAGCATGAAGTAAATAGAAGCAGAAGCTTTTAAATAATACTTTTTGCAGAGATCTAGAGAAAATCATGTGAATGGAACACAATAATTTTTTTTTTTTTTTTTTTTTTTGTGGAGTTGATCGTTTCCGAGATATTCCTTGTCATTGTTTTTAATTTTAAGGTCCATAACTTTTCTCAAACAGGAAGACACCTTTCGTTTCATTTTTGTTTTGTTTTACTGCTGGCCATGCAAAGCTAAGTGAACTTGAATCTTTCACATAGCGACCAGGTTTTAAAAGATTTGATTATCGCTATAGCCCACTGTATTCTACTATTTCCTTTCTGCTTAAAAGGAAGATAGTAATTAGAGAATGTAATCTCGATAAATGCTAAATATTATCTCGATTAGCATGATATACATAAAATAATCTTTTTTAAGAATATTTTGTTTGCAGAATTGGTAGAAAAGTTCATGTGAATGGAACTTATAATATTTTGTATCTCAAACTAACATTTTTGTTCTCAATGTTCCCGCAGAGTTTGTGGTGCTGTCACACACGTTCTATAGGATGAGATAAATTTGAGAACTATGTCATCAATCTCAAGCAGTAGCTTGGATCAGAAAATCTTAATAAAATCGTTAGTAAATGTTAAGTTTAGTAGAAAATATCTATAAAACCACAAAACATTAAATAAAATACTATTAGCCATACATTTTGTAATGGTTCAAAAATTAAACATTTGTCTTCTAAACCAAAATATTCGTCCGTCTATATACTCAGTAAAGTGTTTGTATAAAAATTTATTGCTGTCCATTCAGTTTCCTGTATCTCCTTGTGCTTGCAACGAAATGTTTAATAACATCTTTTCGTCAAACGATTACTTCAGTTAACATCAAGCGGATGGAAAAATATACTTTTGTAAGGATATTTTGTGGTAAATATATAAAAATAAACTATATTAGAGAAGCCCATGTGAGCATAATAAATTTAATTATAAAATTTTGGTCTGGATCAAAGACATTCATGGTACGAATTAGGGTTTACGGTTAAAGAGCGCTTAAAGAAACTTACCTTTGATTTATGCAAACACAATTGCCACATCAAACAACGGAAAAAATTCCGATATTTTATCACCCTTCTTTTGCTAGAAAGAGAGTTTAAGTGCTCATCTAGGTTGTTTTAATAACGACCTTTTCTCCATTCTGCAAACTAAGTAAGTACCCACTTTAATATTTTAGGACTATGCAGCAAAGGGATTCTTTTGTTGGGCTCCTTTGTTCCCGGGAATGAAATGTTGCGCTGTGCTGCATAAATGAATGCGAAGAAAAGACATTAATATCTGAAGCATACAGTATAATCCCTTCTTGCCCGTTTCCTAGCTGGCGCTTGTTAAGGCCCGTTTTAATCGTGCACTTACCGTGTGTTTTCCTAACTGCCTTCCCAGGATATAAGCTTATTCTCCTAGAGACGTAAAAATAACAGACACCTACGCACCTCCAGAAATCTTTATTTGGTAAGCTGCAGTGAAAACTTTAGAGTGCAGCACATCTATTGAAAAATTGCTTTGTTTTTCAGTTATAAACCTGAGATCTACAGAAAAGAATTATGACCAGATGCCAAATTTTGTGTCGATAGTTATTTTAAAAGATCGCATTAATAATTTTAATTAGTGGTGTTTTGTGTGGAATATTTTACATGCATTCGAATTAATTTCGTACTAATTTTCAGGGAGGATTAATGACACGGCTGAAAATAAAATAATCAACATTAATTCAAAAACCATTATTTTCCAAATTAAAAAAACAATCAAATCAACATCATGTATAGAAGTTGTGAAATTTTCTCTCCCTGTCAACCTTTGACATCGGTACCCAAAGAAAAATAAATGACTGCCGCGCCGTGGTTGAGTGGTTAGACCACTCGCCTCTCACCAAGGCGGCCCGGGTCCGATCCCAGGCAAGCGCATGTGGGAGTTGTGGTGGACAGAGCGGCACAGGGGCGAGTTTTTTCCGGATTCTGCGTCTGCCCCTGCCATCGCATTTCGCCGGTGCTCCATCTTCATTCCACGTATCTTCAGTATCATCGCTTGTGGTTTCTATGTACCGTTACCATAATGACTTATTTTTTTTAAGAATGACACATAGTTCTTTGTAACAGAATAACTCAACTAGTTTTAAATGTATTTAGTTGGTTAAATGCTATCATTACAAAATTTAAATCACCGATACTTGATTTAGCAACTAGCCTTCAAAACTCAAATGAATGCATCTTTTATAGATTATATAATGCAGTTCAATTTAAATAAAGACAAAGAACAGCAAACTTTTAAATTGTCGTCTACTGTAACTCTAACATGGGGTCCATGCGCTCTGCAAGTGCAGTTAGTGTGCTTCCAAAGTGACACTCTCTTTATATTTCACATTTGGCTCACATGGAGTTTAATTTAGGATAAAACAAGATGATCTACAAGTCTTTAGAATGAAATTCTAATGTTGTATCTGCAATTTTCAGAAACAAGATCTTTCCTTAATTAATTCCCCTATTTTAGTATTTTGTAAGTATTATAACTTCTAGTTCTTTTTTATTGTTGTTGTTGAAAATCTAAACATGTTCTACAATCTCTGGCTTTATAGAATAAACACAAAAGTATTACATTTACGTTTCATATTTGTAGCTTGAAATAAATGCACTTTAATTTCTAAGGCCATGTCAGGGGCTTTGCTTTCGAAACACTTCCTGGAAGTTAAATAGTGTTAGTATTGTCAGTATTATACTATTGAACATACTCTTACACATATTTACTCTCAAATGCAAGGTTTCAGTACCCAACCAGGAATCGAACCCGGGACCTCTGAGGGAAAAGCCAGAAATCTGACCACTCCACCGTAGAGGCAGTCTGCATAGATTTTGTTTTTTAATTCAACAACTTTCTCATTCTCGTTAAAAGCAAAAACCCTTGCTTATGATAATGAGTACACCAAAGGCAATAAAGCCACGGCTCTCGAGTCACACATATTTTCTACTTTCTCAATACGTACTATGTACATAGTGTATAGAGAAGGTATCGCATTCCATGAAAAATTCCGTACCGAGATTTCACCGGAAATACACGGTTTAGGATCCCCTGTATTAAAAAAAAAACATTTTTGGAAAAAGGTACGTGTGATTATGTGTGAGTGTGTGTGTGTGTGTGTATCTGTGATCACGATAACTCAAACACGAAAGCTCGGTAAAATACCAAACTTAGTATTTAAGTTTAGTATCTATCAGTGATGCGACACGAAGCTTTTCAGAAATATCCCCCACCCCAAACTATCCTTTACATGGCAAAATTTTCGAAAATGTTGATTTTCTCAAAAAATGCTGTAACGATTTTGATTAATATACTCTATATTAAAGATATTTATATGGCGTATAAAATGTATATCTTGAATTTTCTGGGAATATCCTCTAAAACCTTTATTCTGAATGAATTTTGCATAATTGGTAAATCGTAAGAGATAGACAGAAACTTATTACAGAAAAAATGTAAATCACGCGAAAACACACAAATTATGTCATACATTTTTACGCGGAATTGACCATTTCTGAGATATTCCTTGTTATTTGTTTCAGCTTGAAACTTCAATTCCAAAATTTAAGACGAATATGTTTTATAAAAAAGCATTTTATGCATCATTCTTCTTTGCAGAAAGGACAGTACACTATGAATTGTATTTGGATAAGGTTTGGAATCTTATTATGTTTCTCTTACCACTTGAGCAAGACAACAAAATAAACATTGAATTCAAGCAAGATGGCGTGTCTCTCACTGTGTAGGGGAGATTCGTAATTTTCTAAACCTCATTTTTAATGATATGTGATAAAGTCGTAATGTGCCCACTGTTTGGCCCCCAAACTCCCAAGACCTAACTACTGACTTCTTCGTGTGGAGTTTTGTTAAGGAAAATGTTTATGCAGAGAAACTCAAGAACATTGATGGTCTGAGAGTAAAAATTCTCAAGGTTTTTAACAAATCTTCCCTCTTATGTTACAAAGCACATGGGCTGAACTGCACCACCATTATGAGTTATCCAGAGTGTGGGAGTCCTGTTGAGGACTGAGGAATCTCCCATCTTTCAATGGTGTGTGTACAAAGTTAAAACAAAGTTCATACTAAACGTTTTTATTTTATCTACAAACAGATCACCTTCTGATTAAAATATAGAATATAAATCGGTAGTTTATTTCACCTTATTGTGAGCTACATTGTTTTATATTAGTTTCAGACAATGCTAAGAATTAAAACCTGCATTTAGGTTTAAAGATTGCGCAACTCTTGGATATAAAATTTTAGTATTCTATTTATACTACAGTACAGTTTCTGGGCATGAATTTGTGAACGTAGATGACGAGAACATCAATTCTTTTCATCTGTGTCCTTCTATTCTAATTTAACAATGGCTGAAGGAAATGTTTTCATATAGCCATATAATCAACATAAGTAAAACATATAATGATAACGTACTGTAATTTTAGCCTTCTTATATCTCGCTCGATATTTTTCAGGCAAAATAAAATCATATCTTTCATACATTCAAATTTTCTCTCTCGTCTTCAGCGTCCAAAGAGCTTTAGCTTATTTTGCGCGAAGAGCGAAAGAAAAATTTTATTTTACCCGTTTATTCTCGAACTGAATTTAAAATGTGAAAGGAAAGCAGTGAGGGATTGGAATGCCACGGCCTTCTTGCAGTGTAAATAGGAAAATTATGCTGCTAGTACAACATGCCACAGGTGATGTTAGGCGCGCCGTGTGCAGCATACAAAGCTGTTAATGCTTTATATTTTGCATTTTGTTGTATGGCAGCAAGAAGTCATTAATGTGCTGTTCGTGTTTGCAAATTCTGAGACAGGAGCATATACATACACTTATCTTAAAACGTGTCCTGAATTCATCACAAGAACCAAAAAGCATGGAAAAGTGGTATAGTACAATTACAGTGGTTTTTTGGGGGGGGGGGCCAAATGGAAGTATATGGAAAGTAACTTGAGAAAGAATGCCATATAAGTTGTGAGGCAACTTACATAAGCCATTGCTTATAAATAAGCTTTATCGGCTTGTCTCTTGTTCTGTGTTCGTTAGTCGAATCTGAGGATCTCTGGAATGTATCCACACAACTGACTTTTAAGTTTCACTTGTATTATAATTACAAGCGAGTGCCTTTTAACCAATCAACCATTTATTTCAGTGATGCCTTTTCACAAATTAAAATAGAAGTTCACTTGAACTTTTTAAAGCATGGACTTAAAAGCTAACAATTCATTACTTTTTTTTTCTCTTATATTTATTACTTTCTCTACACGTATTTGTATACATAGTATATAGAGAAATTATTGTCTTATGTATTATATTCTACCCAACATTGCGATACAAATATTTTACCGGAGGTCCCCTGAGTCCGAAAAAAGCATTTTCAGAAAAAGCTCATTGTGTGTTTGTGTGTGTGTGTATGTGTCTGTGTGTGGATAGCATAACTCAAAAACAAAAAGACTGTGAAAAATAAACTTGATATTTATGTTTAGAATCTTCCAAGAATGCGAAACGAATATTCCCCCCCCCAAAAAAAAAAATCACCCACCATAAGCCACACTTTACATGGACAATTTTTTGAAAATGTTGTTTTTCTCAAAAACGGTTTCTTTGTTTTGCTTTTTTCTCAAAAATGGCCCTAATGGTTTTGAGTAATGCCGTATGTTAAAGATATTTACATCACAAATAAAATGTATATTTCGAATTTTCTGGGATTGGCAACTGAAGACCTCTTTATTCTGAATGAGTTCTTTTTAGTTTTACATAACGATTAAACCGTAAGAGATAGACAAAAACTTAATACACAAAAAATTAACAGATCTTGTTAAAATATATAATTTATGTAAATTTACGTTTTTCTTTTATAGTTTACCGTTTCTGAGATCTGCCTTCTTATGTGTTTCAATTTTAATCCATCTAACTTTTCTCAAACAGGATCATATAAAGGTAACCGAACATCAATTGTTTCAAATAGCGACCGCCTTTTAAATAATTTGACTATCGCTTTAGCCTAATATATTATTATGTTTCATTTCTACTTACAATGAAGCAAGTAATAATACCTATGTTTATCTCGTTTAGTATGAAATAGACAAAAAATAACCTTTTGTAAAAATAGTTTTATATGGAAGAACTAGATAAAGTAGATAAAGTATGTGAATGGAATGCATCAAATGTTTCTCTTTTGTTATTGGTGGTTAGTACAAACGATAAAAATGAGGAAATTTGGTGATACAAAACTTTTCAATGATTACAATAAAAGTACAGAAATTGACATAGCTTTCGCATTTTAATTTTGCTATCAAATTCCAAATTTTCTTATAGTTTTTTCTAGGTAATTTGAGTGAACATTCAAACTGAAGCTTGCTATTATTAGATAACTATTTATCGATTTTTGGCCTCAAAATATTTATCAAGCCAACAACATGTGTTAGTTTCATTTAAATTACCGAAACACTATCAGCACTCATAGTGTTATATAATTACATATTATTATACATATGGCCGGATTTAAGTTTTTTGCCGCCCCTAAGCAGTGCTAACATTTTCTTCCCTCAATTTTCCTCAAACAAAATAAGCAGCTATTATACAGATCGTTATATGAGTTTAAACTAGTTTTAAATGAAATTACATTAAATGAAAGTTTAAATTTTGAAATCGATCAGACGAAGCACATCACTTATGCAAAAAATTGACATGAATGAATGAATAAGTGTATTTATTAATATAGCAATATCATACATAGAATTTCAACAGTCGCACGGGTCCACAGACCGTACGTGCTTTTGTAATACACATTACAAGCAATATTAAAACAACAGCCACAACAAAGAATTAAAAGAGTAAACACGAAAATAAAAAGACAAAGGAAATACACAGACAAAAGCAATATTAAACAACAATAAAAATTAAGAGTGAATCCGAAAATAAAGATACAAAGATATTCAAATATACCAATTTAAATTTACAGCACAGAGTACACCTCCATAAATGCACCCTCTTATCATAGATAATTACACTTAAAAGACATATATACACATAATATATACAACCCTAGCACAACAGTGACCTAAGTCTGATATAATATACATGTATGTAGAACATTGTAGTCACTTTTGTTTAGTTGATCTTATCCCCCCCCCCTTCTCTATTGGCAGCCTCCTCAGATCTCAGCTGTCTTGCCTTAAGTATAAATTTACCTAGCCCGTCCATGTTTTCCGTGCCTGCCAGTAGCGTCCAACATGCTTCTATCCCTACATTCGCAGTGGTAAAAAATCGCGGCAAATATTTTTCCCGCCATTCCTCCGTACCCCTACATCTTGCCAAGATGTGAGTCCACGACTCTTCCTCCTCGCAAATGGGACAGATTCTTATACCATTCACGTCAGAAATTTTCGTGCTCCTCCATGCTCCTAGTCTAATCCACGCGAGCCCCTCTCTAATGAGTTTGGTACCTGTTTTGATGTATTGCTCCATACCCCACTCCGATTTCAGCCCAGACTGTACTTCTAATGACACCTTCTCTGTGCATTGCGCAATTATTTGCTGTCTGTCAATATCACAGAGACGTTTCTTAATTTTTCTCCAAATACTTCGCCTGTTTTCCTGCCCCGCCATCCAAATGTCTCCCATCCCAATGGTTTCCAACCCTTTCTTTAATTTTGATGCCCACGTCAAATTACCTTCCATTCGCAACTGTTCACGGTAGCAGACTGCCCTAATTAGAGATTGGTTTCCGTGAACGATTCTCATCCAATATTTAACTGCTCTGATTTTGCACTCTATCGTTTCACTATGTACCCCGAATTCCCTCATTATTCCGCAGTTTGCCGTACCCCTCCCTACACCCAGAATTCCTTTCAAAAATTGGGTCCTCACTTGATCCAGATTCCCTGTTTGTTCCCACCCCCATATTTCTCCTCCGTATGTCATCGTGGATCTAACTGTCGCTCCGTATACAGTTTCCATTAAGGTTATGGAGATATTCGGAATTCTGCAGCGTATCCGGAGAGCTTCCGCCGCTTTCACCCTTGCCTTGTGTTTCGTAATGTCAATGTGTTTTGTCCATTTTCCGTTCATTGTAAATGTGAGTCCTAAGTACACAAAGGATTTAACATTGTCCAGTATCTGTCCTGCATATGTCCAAGTCTCCTCCCTGCTATAAACACAACCCTTTTTGAAAGTCATTGCCTTAGTCTTATTCACATTAACTGTAAGTAGCCATTCATCGCAATAGTTCTTAAGTTTGTCCAGTCCTCGTTGCAATCCGTTTACTGTCGTAGAGCACAATACTAAATCGTCTGCGTATAAAAGTGTTGGGATCTGCAAATCCGCTACTACTGGTGCTTGAATATTCTCTGCTATCATTGTATCAGTAATATCATCCACAAAGAGATTAAATAGCAAGGGAGATAAAATACAGCCCTGCCTCACTCCCCTATAGCTTCGGCAGCTCTCGGACACTCTGTTTCTGTCGTACTTCACACAGAATTGGACATTTTGATATATTGCCTGCAATGCTCTAACCATTTTACTTGATAACCATTGACATAGCTCTCAGGATCTATTGGTGTGTTGTTGAACGAAGATAATTTTTAGCTCCCTTGAGCACTGAAAATGACCTCTCTGTAGAATGATTACCTTTCTACGCGATTCTGGTTAACATTTGAAAGTTGTGATTTACGAAACGAGTACTTACAATTGTTATATCCCCAATGCTTACAACCGTTCCCTACCTAAGTGAATTGAATACTAAAAAATAGTTGCTAACACTTCGAAACATATTCAAACATTTACTGATTTCTGAAAGGTTGGCTGTGATTTATTACTTTCTCTATACATGCTATATACATAGCGTATACCTCCTGAATCCAAAAAAGCATTTTTAGAACAATGTTCGTGTGTGCGTCTGTGTGTGTGTATGTGTCTGTGGGCAGCATAGCTCAAAAACGAAAAGTCCGTTAAAAACCAAACTTGGTATTTAGGCTTGGTACCTTCCAGGATTGCGACACGAAGATTTTCAAGAAAATTCCCCCACTCCCAACTACACTTTACATGGAACTTTTTTCGAAAATTTTGATTTTATAAAAGATAACTAACATTTTGATTAAAATATCATATATTAAAGATATTTACCTGAGAAATAAAATGTATATCTTTAATTTTCTGGGAATAGCCTCTGAAGACTACTTTATTCTGGATGAATTTTGCATAACTACCAAACCGTAAGAGACAGACAAAAACTTAACACAAAAAAATATAGAGCACGTTAAAACACACAATTTATGTCACATACTTTTTTTCGCAGAGTTCTTCGTTTTTGAGATATTCCTTGTTTTTAGTTTCAGCTTTGAAAAACTTATACTTTTCTCATACGGAATTTGTCAACTCCTGTCCATACAAACAAAGACACTTCAGTCACATAGCAACCAGCTTTTGACTATCACTTTAACCTATGGTACTCCCTTATTTGCCTTCTAATTGCAAGGAAGCAAGTAATAAGACCATTTCTGCTAATTTTTCTAACTTAGCAAGAAGTAAATAGAAGAATAAGCTTCTTAACTTTAATTGGTTGCAGAGATGTAGAGAAAGACATGTGAGTGGAACACATCAGATTTTTTTTTAATTATTTCGAAGTTTTAAAAATGTTAAAGGTAAAATTGTGGTTCAGAGCGATGGGTGTGTGGTAAGCATTTGGATATATATAATATAATTAAAAGCGAGAAGCATTCACCAAGTTTTAATTTTCTCGTCTTGTTCACGGACTCTGCATAGTGGAACCACATTGTGCATATTTGACTCCTCACTGCACAAACAATTCAATGCGACAAAGAAACGAATAGCCGTCAGTTGCAAGTTCGGAAATTGAAATGGGCAGACATTCAAACGAAGGTGCTGGTCACCCGGCAGCTGCAGAGCTATCAAGCGTTGATTCTTACAGCGAACATTCCATCTGAAGTTTGTCTATATACAACTAGCTATTGTCTAAAACACAGCAGCAAAACTACAAAGAAAAAGAAAAAAAAACCGATAGAATAAGAAAAAAAACAAGAACTAACGTGAATATACATCATTTGTGCAATAAAATCGAAAATATCTGCATTTAGAAGAAGTTTTATAGAAATTTGACTTTGGCTAACTCGTATTATATTGGCTAAACAAGAAGTAGTGGTGGCCGAGTAGTTAGACCACTTGCCTCTCACCTAGATCCCAAGCGAATGAGATTTGTGGTGGACAAAGCGGCGTTGGGAAGAATTTTCTCCGGGTTCTCCGGTTTCCCCCGCCAGCGCATTCCACCGGTGCTCCATCTTCATTCATGTATCATCAGTGTCACCGCCTGCGGTACCATAAGTAGTTAAAGCGGGCGTTAAACACTACCCCCCCAAAAAAAGGAAGTAGAAAGTATCATTGCTCAGTTATAAACAAATGAAACACTAAATAAAAAATCGGCATGTTTCACTGGATATGCATTTCCCTTCTCTTAAAAGGTTATTGTGAATCAATGCGTTGTATATGCTGCTTTGCTTCCCTTTACTCAACCGTTTTTGGGTTATTGTGAACTAGCCAAGATACAGAAGATAATGGTATGGAATGGGGTAAGCACTATGGAGACCGCAGCCTTGAAGACGTAACTTGAATCATGAAAATCATTTGAAACAGTTTACTTTGACCGCGCTGGAACATTGGCAATGCGAAACTAAATTAGTCATTATTTATTACGTTCATATCAGTGCGCCCGATAATTTTCAGTTAAATTTTGACCTACATTACTTATTATTGTGTCTATGCACCCAAAGGCATGCAATCTTGCCATCCTGAATTGTTAAAGGTGCACGATTGTTTCCTTTACTTAACCCTCATGCATTATCACAAGTGTGTGCAAGCGATTCGGTTTACATCAAAGCTCTGACTTGTCACACTTGCATATAAAGACCACGTGCGATAATGACGCCAAGGAAAACGGAAAACGGAAAAAAAACAAAAAAAAAAAACCTTTGTGTGCGGCTTTCCGAGCTATGAAAATTCCTGCAGCGTATTCACGGCCTGTATAAGCGGAGCTAGCAGTGCGAGCCTATCAGACGTTCGTCGGTCGCAGGTCAGGCGGATTTAGATTAGAGAAAGCCGAAACAGCCGTGAACGAACCTCGCAGGAACGAGCAATAAAAGCTGTTACCAGCAGCAGCAATTTGAACAAAGACATTTATTATTATTATTATTATTATTATTATTATTATTATTATTATTATTATTGTGATTTCGTATGTATTGACATTGTTAGTTGACTTCTCTAGAATATAAAGTTCTTGGAATTGCAAAAACATATGACATAACAGTTTCTGAAGGTGAAAGAAGAATTTCCGTTTAAATAGTACAGATAAAAGGGATATTATTGTTGTTCTACCATTTCCTAATATTGTGCGGCATTTATTTTCAAAGTAAACGGTGGAATAAAAAATGGGAGGCACTATACTTTTCCATTCAGTAGGAAATTTAAATTATTGCTCCATTAACTTTTAATTATTACTTATATAATAATTTAATTTTTTTAAGTGCAAGCTGCTTCCTAATTGAAACCCATGTACAATTGCTTCCGATGCACTTTCACAAGACACTTCCCAAGTTTATCTCAAGATAGCCAAGACAAGATGTGCTTTCATGTATACATTTAAAATGATATGCCTATCATTAAACCCGCCGTTATACAACCTCGCAGCGTTCAGGCTTAAATATTAAAGCTGATTATTCCACAAGGCGCAGAATATGTTTGTAAATACACTAGTTTCATCTTCCTGTAGCGCCAAAGCACGAATGCACCCCTTGACCCTGTATGGGGCGGGATATTGCTATGCTGTGGCGCTCGGGTTACTTATATATCGGACGTGTGTATTGCACGTAACGGCTGGTTAACACTTAGCCGCGATTTACGACATTGCCTTCGAGAGTTGCGCCGGTCACGTATTATGTGCAGCAACATATGGCATAGATTATTAAATAAAAATCGGAGTGTCGAAAGAAATGTCTTTGCAGTCTGGAATAGAAGGGTGTGCTCATAAGCACCCATCATCATTTGTAATAATGTTTATTATTAAAGTGGCAAAAGCCAGAGAATTCTTCCTTCTGTCTAAGAGTTATTTAGAGACTGTCGCAGTCAAAAAAGTCTGATGTGTTCCATTCACATGACTTTCTATATATTGCTGTAACAAATTATTGTTAAAAGCATGTTCTTCTATTTAATTTATGATAGTCAAGATAAACATTAGCAGAAATTGTCTTAATTACTTGCTTCCTTGTAAGTTGGAGAAAAATAAGGGAATACACAAGGCTAAACCGATAGTCAATTTTTTTAAAGGCTGGTTGTCATGTGGATGAAATATGCAGGGCCAGGAATTTACAACTTTTCGTGTAAAAAAAGTTTAAGTATTTTAAATGTGAAAGAAATAACAAGGAATATTTCAGAAATGCTCAATTCAACGAAAAAAACGTATTTTAGATAGAGTGTGTGTTTTAACGTGATCTACATTCTTTTGTGTTTTAAGTTTTTGTCTATCTCTTACGGTTTACCAGTTACGCAAAATGCAGCAAAATTTATTCAGAATAAAGAGGTATTTAGAGGCTATTCCAAGGAAATTCAAGATATACATTTTATTTGCCATATAAATATACTCAATATATGATATTTTAATCAAAATCGTTCCATGTTTGAGAAATTCAAAATTGTCGAAATTTTTCCATGTAAAGGGTAGTTTGGGGTAGGGGGATTTTTCTCAAAATCTTCGTGTCGTATCCCTGAAGGATACTAAACCTAAATACCAACTTTGGTATTTCTCTATCCACTATATATATTGTACATACGTGCTAAAGAAAGTAAAAATAGAAATACGATTCAGTCAAATGAACGAGCAACCACAAGATTAACGGCTATACAATGATGGGCCTGATAATATACGAGAAGATTTATACTGATTGAGACAAATGTAAATCCCTTGGTGAATAACTATCATCTCAAGGTTGAGAGATGTTGGGCGCCCGGGAAAAGTTTGTCCTAAGACTGTGAAGACATGACAGGAAAGACTGTAACGTTGATAATAATGATAATGATACATCTTGACTGCCATTTAATGTTTATCAAAATAACCACGATATAAAATTCCTTAAACTACTGTGGTAGGCATTTTCTGGACCTGCACTATACATCCTACCTCAAAGGCATTCGTAGAAATGAGGGATTTCATCACAAGAGGCCACTCGACTTTTTGAGTGCTCTAGAGGCCTGAGTCAAAGGTACTTAAGCTTTGCATTGCCTCTTAGGGTATTATGTAAATGCTTTGTTATTGAACGTTTTCTGGTTTAGACAGAAACCAAAACTGAAAACTTCCTTGAAAGGACTGCAAGCATGTTGAGTCTAAGTTCCAAGGTTTATACTTTTCACATGACTACTAATTAAAGTTTACCCAATGTTGATACTCAAGGCTATCATAAAAGAAACCACCATTGGGTATTAACAGATTGGGGAGGGGAGAATTGCATTCCTCAAGATTACGAGAAGTTTGAGCACCTGAAACACATGTCATTTTAAGGGTTACAATATGAATGCATAGTAGAAGGATGGAATCCCATTAAGCGCCAAAAATACTCAGGTTTGATTCAAAGTTTCTGACCTTTGTTACAACTTTTCGTGTATTACTTAGTGCAATTACTTACTAATAGCTTTCCCCATTACATTCTTATTTTGAATGTGTTACATATTTTCGTGGATATTCCCTTTTTTTTGCTTTATCTAGCACATCTGTAAAATGTAAACAGTAGATAGAGAATGTACTATATGCCACCCAAAATTTTGATGTAAAGATTTCTCCGGAAACATATTGTAAGTTTCCCTGAGTCCGAAAAAAGGAAAAGGGTCCACATGTATGTGTCTGCGAACAGCAGAGCTCAAAAGCTAAAACAACACAAAATACCAAACAAGAAAATCTCTCCACCCAAAACTACTCGTTTACATGGAAACATTTTTGAAAAGTTTGCTTTTCTCAAGTATGGCTCTAACGAATTTGATTAAAATGTCGTATATTAAAGACATTTACATCACAAATAAAATGTTTATCTTGAATTTTCGAGGAATAGCTTCTGATAGCTTGTTCATTCTGGATGAATTTTGCTTAAATTTGCAGATCCCGTTAAAACACGCAATTTATGTCAAATACATTTTTGTTGCAGAGTTGACTGTTTCCGAGACACGTCGTGTTATTGCGTTCAATTTTAAGCTACTTCAAACTTTTCTCAAACGGTAGGTCATCTTTCTTTTGTCTGCCTTTTGTTTACTCCTGACAAGCAAAATGAACGGAATTTACATTGTTTTACATAGTTGTTGGATTTTAAGAGCTTAGCTTGGTGTATTCCCGTATTTCTCTTCTGCTTACAAAGATCAAGTAACTAAATCAATTGTTATTGTTTATCTAAATTAGCATGATGTAGATAAAATGATACTCTTCTGTAAGAACAATTTGTTTACAGAACAAGTAGAGAAAGTCATGTGAATGGAACACATCAGATTATTTCTCTTTTTCATTTCCAGTGAATTACGAATTTTATGTCCCAGATTTTATTAGTTTTCCTTTAAGTTTTAAAGCTTTCGGGCCAAATTGTTTTTCTCTTGGTTGAACGTAGAAATATCTTTCGTTTCTTTATTATTCTGTTCACTCTCCTTAAACGATTATTGCTGTTTTTGTAGCTCGCTTCCTCAGTATATCTGCTGGATTTTCATAGTTTTCCTCTTGCGCCGTAGGCTGCTCTCCAATTCCCCCTCCTCATTTATTTTTTCAAACAGTGTCCTAGTTTTGTGGGCATTAATTTACTTTTAGTATTTTCTTTCTTCGTTATTTTGGTGTACCAGGAATATCTTCTACTGCGTTTTAATACCTATAAGACAAAAAAACAGTTGTAAGCATATTTGCATAATTGTGTATCGTTTATTGCAGGCGAGAGAAAAGTAACATTGTAAAACGAATTTTAAATGTATTCCGACAAATACAAATCCGTACATTGATAGTTTTATATACTGGGAATAATCCGCTTGCAATATCCACAAAAACATCAAATCGAAAAGTATATGTAAGTAGATACGAATATAATTATGTGCATTTTGGACACAAGAAAGTGAAAGAGAGTGGATAATATAATTTCATTATAATCACTTTATTTAAAATGCATTATTTTATGCAATCTTAAATTTATTAATTTGGCAATTTGCTTCATTTCAATCAAAGTGGTACTGGAGATTTACATCTTAATAGAATGTTGGCCATCTGGTTGACGAATGAAATCGTGTTCAGTGTAGCGTTCACAGAGCATGACGGAATGGGATCAAAGGAACAATTCCAGAATCGAGTGAGGACCTATTGTCTGTCTATTCATCAATGTTAAATTGGTGACCCGTATAGCTTGGAATGAAAAAAAATCTGAAGTGTTACATTTACATGACTTTCTCTACAGCTATGTAACATATTATTATTATTATTATTATTATTAAAAAGCTTATTCTTCTGTTTACTTCGTGCTAAATGATAAGCATTAGCAGAAATGCTTTCTTGTAAATAGAAGGGAAATAAGGGATTATACTAGGCTAAAACGATAGTAAAATCTTTTAAAAGCTGATTGCCATATTTTCTCTTCATTCCCAGGAGTTGATAAGTTCCTGTTTGTGAAAAGTTTAAAGTATTTTAAAACTGAAATAAATAATAAGCAATATCTCAAAAATGGCCAACTCCACAAAAAAAAAAAAATATATATATATATGGCATAAATTGTGTTGCGAGATATACTTTTTTGCAGGAAGTTTTTATTTATCTCTTACGGTATACTAATTATGCAAAATCCAGCCAATTCATCCATAATAAAGGGGTCTTGAGAGGCTATTTCCTGAAAATTCAAGATATACCTACATTTTATTTGTCGTATACATATCTTTAATATGCGTTATTTTAATCAAAATCAATAGAGCCATTTTTGAGAAAATCAACATTTTCGAAAATTTTTCCCTATAAAGGGTAGTTTGAGGTAGGGTGATTTTCCTCAAAATCTTCGTGTCGCATCCTTGAAAGACACTAAACTTATATATCAAGTCTGGTATTTTACCGACTTTACATTTTGGAGTTATCCTATTCACAGACACGAACACACACGGACCTTTTTCTAAAACGCTTTTTTTTTTGTTACAGGGGACCCCAAAACGTCTATTTCCGGTGAAATATCGGTATTAAAATTTTGGTGGAATATAATACCTTCTCTATACGCTATGTACGTATTACGTGTAGAGAAAGTAAAAAAGTCTGAATTGTTACACTCACATGACTTTCTCCATCCGTTCTACAACCTTCTTACATAAGATTATTCTTCTTTCTGCACCTTGTTAATCGAGGTATTCAGCACAATGTTCTTATTACTTAGTTCCTTAAAAGTAGGAAGAAAATAAGGGAGTGCTCTAGGCTAAATCGATAGTCAAATATTTTAAAAGCTGTCGTTATGCGATTATCATTACAAATCGCTTCTTTTCTTGGCCAGGAGTAGAACAAAAGAAGAAGGGACACTCCCGTCTGAGAAAAGTATAAGTATTTCACAACTGAAACTAATAACAATGAATACTTCGAAAAAGGTAAGCTCCACGAAAAAAATGTATATGACGTAAACTGTGTATTTTAACAAGGCCTACGTTATTTGTATAGTAATTTTTTGTCTATCTCTTACGGCTTATTGGTTATGCCAAATTAAGCAAAATTCATCCAGAATAAGCATGTCTTTAGAAGCTATTCCCAGAAAATTCAAGATAAGCGTTTTATTTTTCAGGTAAATATCTTTAATATACGATATTTTAATCAAAATCGTTAGAGCCATTTTTAAGAAAATCAAAATTTTCGAAAAACGTTCCATGTAAAGGGTAGTTTGGGGTGGGGGGACTTCTCAAAATCTTCGTGTCGCATCCCTGGAAGATACTGAACTTAAATACCAAGTTTGGTATTTTAGCTACTTTTCCTTTTTGAGTTATCGTGTTCACAGACACACGGACACACGGACACACACACACACATACACGGACCTTTTTCTGGAAATGCTTTTTTTGGATTCAGGGGGTCCTAAAACATGTATTTCCGGTGAAATCTCGACATCGAATTTTTGGGTGGAATGCAATACTTCTCTATCCCTATGTACATTGTACATACGGGGCCAGAGAAAGTAAAAAGGTTCCTAGTGGACAAACCAGCATTGCCGTAATTGGCGTTTAGGGATTCTAGCTAAACGCCTCCCCCCACCCCCACCGTCTAAAACACCCATGAGTGGATAGTAAGTGGCTTAGGGATGGATCCAAAATTGATAAACCAAGTGAGAATATTGACAAGAATCCTTATTAGAGCTTCGTCAACGTAAACTTGTCTTTACGATTTTTTCAGCGTATGCAAAAGTAAAAATAACAATTACTTTTGGTGCCATTACATATTTACAGATAATCAAGTCGCTCTTAAGGCTTATGTATATGAACTCTAAATAACATGAGCTCAAATAAAAATTGATCTTGGAATGCCATTAAACTGATTGAATGCATTAGGTATTTGTTTTTATCAAATAATTTAGCAAAATAAAGATCAGGCACTCCACTCATTGCACTAAACCCAAATTTAGAGTCTTAATTAACTACATACCTAGAGTTAAGATTAAAGGTGCTAAAAAGGAAGAACTCTGAATCTGCTTGCTATCGACAAATTCAAAGATCAGATGCAATTTGGGTCTTTAACAATACACTTGCATATTTGGAGAGAAAAGCTGTAGGACAGTAAAGAAGTAAAAGAAACGGCAGTATAGTGTATTAACTGAGCATTTCAACCAATAAAGCAATTTTATCAATGTTTTTCATGAAAACACATCATTTGAAAGATTTCTGGGTTTATTCAGTATTCATTAAAGACGGACGGAAGCATATTACTGCAACATTGATTGCGTTTTCAATTAATTATTTCTTCCACACGAGCCGTGTATAGGAAAGTAATTGGAAAGGTAGAAGCAGAATGAAGTCAGTGCTAGTAGTTGGCTAACTATGAAGCTGGGGACTTAAATAGTTACGACATTGTAAGTCGTCATTGGGGTGTGTCCTCTCAAAATAATGTGAGATATCCTAGCGGTTTACCGGGAAAAATACGAGCTAGTTAGGGAATTTAACTCGAGTCGGCCGATTGCCACGATAGCTCAGTAATTAGAGCAACTAAGTGGAGAGTACGAATTCCGTGGTTCAAATCTCGACTTGATTTTTCATGGGACTCTTCATTCCAGCAGTTTTTCTGTTTTCTCGTTTAACGATTTTGATTAAAGTTATGTATGGCTGTGAAATGTATTTGTGAAGTTAAATATAAAGAGCTTTCCTTTAAGCTAGGTCTTTAAAATTTACAAAACCGAGAAACAATAAGAATTAAACATTTTCAAATACAAGCAGAATTCTGGGCGTTCCATTTACATAAAATATTGTATTAAATATTTACAAAATAATAGTTGTTAGGTAATTCAGTCCTTCGGTCCATTCAGTTTACTTTGGTATGCTGCGTATGTAGAATTCTTTAATTGCAGAAGCTGACTTTTATATGACCAGCAGAGTTTATATGAACAGCATTTGAAAAATGAAATAAAAAGGGTTCAGTGAAATTTTCTTCAAACTAAGTAAATTTTACACAACTGAGAAGCAGTGAGAATTAATACAATATCATAGCCAAGAATAATTCGTGCTCATTTAAAAATTGCATTTAAATCAAATAGGTATCTTCATATAGTATTAAATATTTTCAAAATAATTTTATTGGATGTTTCAGACTATTTTTGTTGAAGTTTATTTTGCTGTGCCTCCTATATAGAATTCGTATGAATTCCTTAAGAGCCCAGCTCGGTAGTGTCGGGGTAGTGGGTCTGTCTACATTCGAGAGGTCGCGGGTTCGATTCCCATATAGTGTGATTTACCCATATAGTGTGAGTTACCCGGATAGTTTTTTTTTTTTTTCCTTACCTTTAAAAGACTAATTTCGAGCAACTTTAAGCTCCATTAACTTCGAGATTATTTTGAGTGTTATCTTACCACTATCATTTATTAATCCATCTAGGTTAAAGACGGTAGAAAAAAATCCTTAATAGAAAAGTTGACTTGTATGTAAACAGCTTAGTTTTGTTTCTAAACTCAAATATGAAACTCTTATCAGAAACAATCATTTCTAGTCAAGCGATTAACACCGTTTATGGAATAGTTTCTATTACATGAATAGTATGAAAGCATCTCCCTTATATTGGTGGTTGGCTGAGAAGAATCGATAGGCTGTTGTGTAATGCTTCCATTTAATGTTATCATATTGAATTCTACCTCTACCATAGGATATGTGCGGAAAGCGAGGATCGTGCGTTTTCATTTCCCTTATTCATTCACAAAATAACATTGCGGCTGTAATAGCATGTTTTCGGCTCACTATTGGCCACTACAGTTGCAATAACATCTGTATCCTGTATGGTCAGTCAATAACCACTGTACAACCAGGACCGCGGGCCAGCAAACATTGGCTTTCATGCAAAACTGAATTAGACTCAATAACAGGGTTGAGATAATAGAGGAGTTAAGGAAAAACTTCGCCAAATGGAACAGAGCATCGTATTTCCGGCAATTAACAGTAAAACCCAAAATGGAGCTAGAAGGAGACGTTAAATATATTAGAAACGAAATAAATTAATCACTTATGGTTGTTGTAGTTTAAAATTGTGTTTATGCCTGCAGGATGTTGAAGATTGAGCCATGACATGTTTACAAAACCTTTCATGCTGAGCGGGATGGTTGATTATAATAGTTTACAGTCTAAGAGCTTAAAACAGTCAAACAAAATGAGTGCCAACTTGACTTAATGCATTACTCAATGCCACTTCACGATACATAATTTTCACTTTATCTTTATAGTACATGGTACGTACGTAGAGAAGGTATGGCAATCCACTCAATAATTCGATACCGATATTTCACTGTAAATACATGTTTTAGGGTCCTGGTATCCAAAAACATTTCTAGAAAAAGGTCCTTGTGTAGTTCGTGCAACCGTGTGTCTATGATAACTCAAAAACGAAAAGGCAATAAAATACCAAATTTGCTATTTAAGTTTCGTATATTGCAAGGATACGACACGAAGATTTAGAGGAAAATTCTCGCACCCCAAACTAGCTTTTATATGGAAAAAATTTCGACAATTTTTATTTTCTCAAAAATAGCTCTAACCATTATGATTAGAATAGCGCATATTAAATATATTTACATGAAAAATAAAATGCATATTTATATTTATTTAAAACCCACAATGTATGTCACATACATTTTTTCGTGTATTTGACCATTTTTGAGATATTCCTTTCTATTGGTTTTCGTTTTAAAATACATAAACTTTTCTCATACGGGAATTTTTCAACTCCTGGCAATGCAAAGAAACAGATTTCAATTACATGGCAACCAGTTGTTTAAAGATTTGACTATCCTTCTAGCATAGTGTAGTCGGTTATTTCCCTTCTACTTACAAGAAAACAAGTAATAAAAATAAAACCATTTCTGCTAATATTTATCTGATTCAGCATAAAGTAAATAGAAGAATAAGCTTTTTAACAATAATTTGTAGCAGAGATGTATAGAAAGTCACGTGAATGGAACACATCAGATGTATATCTTTGAAGTGGTGCAGAATTTGCAGTAAAAATGGCGTATTCAATAACAGTATAAACATACGTATTTGTATATACTTGTATATAAAATAAAGTATTCTTTAGCAGACATAGGAATTCTTAAGCGGTTGGGCTTCAATTTATGGACGCTCAAAGAAAGGTGCCACTACAAAAATGAGAACTGACTAGGTCAAGGTTCACTATCAGGCAAATAAAACAGGTCTGGGTGGTTAAAATACGTTTAAAGGCTTTCACGACTGGAGTTAATTGATAAAGTAGTAAATTTGCGGACTGAAAGACCGTGTCTTATTGACACAATTCTTAAACCACATCGTTGGTTATCATTCTCAAAGGGTAACACTCTGGGTAGCTTGAAAATGAAGCTAATGCTTTGAAAGTCCATGTTGGTGTAAGTCCAAAGAAGAGAGCCCTGAGGAAGAACAACAACATTCGCCCAAAACTCAACCAAACGGTATAAAGACAAAGAAATGAATTAAAGTAACGGATTGAAGCCCTAAGAAAATGTTGGTGCTAAACAAATTTAAAATTAAAGAGTATTATCGAATGGACAGAGAAAAGAAGAGAAAACTGAAGTGACCATGTTTCAAAGATGAAACTTGATAGAATTGAAAGGATATCTCTATTCCAAAAGGAGGAGGAGAAGCCCAGAAAACCAAGGAAAAGATGAAGCGATTCAAACTCTGGAAGAAACTGACTAGTATTTCAAGAGAGGAAATAGAAGAGGAAGAGGATTATAAATAAAAATAAGATAAGTATATGAGAATAATATCGTAGACACCATACATTTTCTATTGTGTTTATTTTTGAGGAAATAAACGAACGCTTGAATACGTTTGGTATTCAAGCGTTCGTACAATGGTACAATCAATATTTTAACAAATAAGCTTAAAAATCACACTTTTTAGGGGGACTTTTATATGAGTTACCCTTATTTTAGCATTCTTGTTTGGTAGCAGTCTTGAAAGAATTTAAAGCCTCTCAAATTAGGGCATTAAAACTTTAAATATATTCAACTTTGTTCATGTATGATTCGTGCTTACGTAACATGAGATAAAGCGATACTAAGAGACACTTTTTAATATGTATGCGCCTAATAACGTTAAGTTTTTCCCGAAACCAATATTTGCACTACTATGTTGTTATTATTATTATTATTATTGGATAAACAAAAAATAAAATTAATTAAAAGGTACAAACACAACTATTACTACCACTAATACCACCAGCACCACCACTCAACCTCCACCACCACCTACGACGACGACCATCACCACCACCCCTACTACTACTATAGTTGGATATATATGTTGTTATCATGGAATAAATATAAAATAATAATACTAATACTAGTAATAATAATATAATACAAGTACAACCACAAGTATTACTACCTACCACTAGTAACAACAGCAGCACCATCACCACCACCTCTACAACTTGACCTATGTGAAGTGTGAAGGCACAAAAAGTCATATGCGATGCTACTCGGTGGTTTTGTAGTTTGATACTCCTTTCCTCCAGATAAATAACCCTAGTGAAAATACATGTTGTTACTATCCAGATAACAAGACCATTTCAGTGTATATAAATTAGCATATAAAGTCACAATTTCAACCGCGTTTTGTACTGTTTTTTGTTACCTCAAAACTTCTTATTATATAAATCCAAATTCCAGAGGTTTCGTTCCTTTAGTAGCATACCACGATAGGGAGCGCTCCATGTTAATCTTGTATTACTAAAGAAGCTTGAAAACATCAAAGGAATGAACTCCTCGGTGGATTGTCAAAGGTTGAAGAAAATCAATATAGCAACAAAAATGCAACCCATTTATTATTAGGTTTCTTGATTGGTTAATAAGTTAGGTGGTAAGTATATAAAGAGTTGATTTGATTTAAAAGACAGTAAAATACTGATTAATAGTGTTGATTATGAAGCTCGAGGTCTGAAAGTACTTTCGAGAAATCTAAGTCGAGATTTTGTTAGTGTAAGCTGCCTTGAAAACAATTTGAGAATGCAGAAAAAATGTGGGTCTATTGGGGAATTTAATTTCATACGGGAAACTGACAATGTAGCTCAGGTAATTAAACGAGGGGCACAGTAAACCGAGGATACGTCGTTCAAATAACGGCTGCGTTATTGCATTTTCAGTCCTCCTATATAAAATATAATCAAATATTAGGCTTTAGTTTTATATAAACAGTGTTAATGTGTTGAAAGATCTATCATAAAGCATTTAAAATTATTTGGATTATACATTATATTCAAGAATTCGGATTTGGAATCTCTCTTGGGTAGGTTATTTCGGTAACGGTTTTGTAGAGTTTCTTATCCTCAGAAGACATCGTTTTACTTTATGGGCCTTGGGTTCATTTGAACCAAATTTCATCCGCTGAAGTCATTCACCCTTTGATGTGACCTGACGGACATTAAATTCACAAACAAAAGATGTATTCACGAGACAGGAGACATATTATCCTCCTTACATAGGACTCGATTAAAGGAGCAAACACCTTTTGTCAACTTTATTTTATCTTTCACAGTTGTGGGGTTATTTATACTTTTTCACTAAGCTACAGCGGGAGGAAAGAAGATTTTATAGTGGGTCAAGTAAACAACTGTACCTAGACTAATTAATATTTGTACTTTTTAATTCTCTGGGGATAATAGAAGAGTAAATACATATAAACCGAAACCGGAGATATTTGCATTGCTGAAGAAGAGCAAAAGAAATGTTGGGGTTAAATAAGAGCACATCTGCAGCTTATGCCTACATTTTACTGGCTCAATATCTTTTTCCTGGTGGGACATTTCTTAATGCGATAAATTTCCGGTGGCTAAAAGCGGAAGGATCTCACTAATTAGGCCATTCACTTCCGTCTCCCAGGCTCCATTGGGGTCCGGCGAAGGAAAATAAGCCCCGTGCCAATTGAACTAAGCCGATAGCGTTCTTAAAGTAGCTTTTGAGAAATTTGTCTTCTGCTTCAACAGAAGAATTAGCTTGGAAATCAATTCCGAGTGTACATAGCACGAAGCGAACTAGTAAAACTGATCAGTTTTGCTCAACACTGGGGCTAGATGTCTTGTGTTCTGTACAAATTCCTGATCAAGAGTATCTGTGGCTCCTTAAGGGTGGCTATCATGCACTCAGACGTCTCCAAGAATATATTTCCCATGATTATTTGTAGCATGCATTCTAAATAAAAAGTACGAGCATTGTTGTGTAGAGAGAACATAACATAATGCCTAGATTTATGTTTAATACAATAGACGACCAATATAAAACATTGGCATTCAGTCGTTTTTCGTGGTGTAGTTGCTACCTCACTAACTTCTAACACCCAACTTTACGGTTTCTAACGCGGCGGAATGTGTAAAAACCCTTACAACACCCGTGTAATGTTTAGTTGCACGCAAAAGAACTTATATATCGTGAAAAAAAAGTACCTAGACTATCTGCTCAAATACCTTTATACGTTTGGTCAGTCGAATTACTGCACTTTTATTATTATTCTGTCTTCTAGTTTTAGCTGGAGCTATTACTATACTTTTAACGAAATCTTAACACGTCTAGTTTTGATCCAGCAGGAGGTGGAGATCCAATTATTTATCCTTAGCCATTCCTCTCAGTTTCACGTCCGCAAATCGTGATTTCGTCCTGTGGGGTCATCTATAGGCGATGATGATTCTCTGTGCTAGTGTGGCTAGTAGGGAACTCGCAAACTAGACATTCTATTGATCAAGAAATTTAGAAGAGACCAAGGTTTGAAATTGGGCTGTTGCGCAGATAACATTCTAACGTTACTTGTGTAATGTGAGATAGTATAATCAGAGTAAAAAGAGAAAAACCAGTGCCAGAATCACTTAATATATATAATATACATAAATATGAAACTCAACTAATATAAAAAGTAAAACATTTTCTACAAATCCTATAGCAGTTGAATATTGCATTCGATATGGTCACTCATTGAGCCCCCTATTATTTAACATAACAATGGGGTGAACTTATAAGTAAAGTGAGAGGTGAAATTGGATATTAAATGGAAAAATAAAACTACGGTATGTTGCGCTCATGATGTCATACCTATGGCTGACAACGAAGGTGATTTGCATCACAGATTTGTAACTTCTGATAAAATTTATAATAAGTACCCACTAGGTAAATAAATTATATTGTATCTTCAAAGTGGAAGCTGAGAATTTAAAGTAAAATCATAATTTAATTATATTAAAATACAATTTAATTACATTAAATTACTTATCTGGAGTTTCAATAAGCTCTAAAGGTGATTTGAATCTTGAAGCTTCCACTGTAGCTGATAAATCATTAAGAATATCGGCAGCTCTAAGCAATAGCACATAAAATAGTAAATTTCTAAATTACTGTGCTTTGAACCTTTCTTACATTTGCTGCAGATAGCACATCAGAAACTACAAAAGACAGAACAAATAAATGAAACTAAAGATATAAAAATTATATAAAAATAGTAAATAAAATGCATAACGACAAAATTAGAAATATGCAATAATAGAATGATGTACAATCAAATCCGTTAATGACCGGATAAAGATAATAAGGAATGTCCACATTACTAAAAGAAGAATGGAATGCTGGTGAAAACTGCAAGAAACAGGAGACAAACATAAGCTGGTCAAGAAAGAGAAAGGCTGACAGTGCCTTAACAGATTTCAGTTAATTTTAAAAGTTTAGCTATTTTAGTCAGATTTTAAAATCAGAAGGAAGATGATATCAAAGGGGAAGGACTGAAGAAACAAAGAGAGAGAGAGAGAGGAGAGAATTGGAAGTTTTCCAGATAACAGGATATTGAAAATATAACTCAGGTCCTTCTAAAAGAAAATTAAATAAAAAATGTATTTTTACCACAGATAAGTGAATAATGCTCAACCATTTGTGCAAAGGAACCAGAATGTTATTAATTAGAAATAAAGTTATAGCTGGGACGAAAACATCATGGCACTATCAGGTTGTGAGGTCATTAACTGTGCTTTTAATTTGTGTCAAGTCGTCAATAGTCAGTTTTGCAGCATCCCCAAGGGAGATGATCCCATGAAGAAGGCGCGAGAAGAAGAGTCAGTGCGCACTTGAAGGGCTGCTGCCGTAACGTAATCTGGCACCTTTATTAGGACATCATTCACAGCTAGCGGCTGATCCGGCTTTCCTCGATCCTTCCCTTGGGACGACTCCAGTAATAAGCTTCACTCCGAATTATTACCTTTTTGCCATCTCCAGCTTGCTGCATAAATAATATTCTCCAAGCAAAGGAGCCTACTTTCCTTTAGCACTTTTTTACAAAATCACATATATTTTATAAACAGTTTAATAATTCATAAATTTTTCCTAATATGAAACCTGCTGTTTTTACTTAACGTCTAATTGGTTTTAGTATTAGGTTAGAATTATCTCCAGTGTATTTACCTTAAGTACACGTAATTTTTGTGCCTAACTAATATTTAATGATACCGGAGTAGGTACACTATTACTTTCTCTACTTCGTACGTAAATAGATAGAGAAGGTATTACATTTCACCCAAAAATTCTATACCCAGACTTCAATGGAAATACATATTTTAGGATCCCCTGTATCAGCACTCCACAAAAAATATTTTTTGGAGAAAGGTCCGTGTGTGAATGTGCCTGTTTGTTTGTGAATGCTTGTGTATCTGTGAACAGCATACATACAAAGTGCCACACTTGGTATTTAAGTTCAATAACGTCCAATGATTCAACGCAAATATTTTCAACAAAATTCCCTTATGCCTTGTATAACCGGTAAATGTTAAGCGCTAGACGAAAATGTAATGCACATAAAGATAGTATTTATTTTTAATACTTTTCAGCGCTGTAAACCAGTCGGAGATATCCATTGCTAATGAATCAATTTTTTTAATACTTTGTCATTCTTTCAAAGTCCTTTTGGTGCTCAGCTGTTTCTCGAAAGAGAGTAGAGCGAGTAGAACATTAAGGCCAGTATATATAGGGTGGAGTGAATAGGCGCAAATAATTTGATGTCGAGCGTATAAAACATAAATCTATCTCATTTTGTCCGCTTACTAGTAGCATGGTCATAAATAAAGCACACATTTTAATGTTTTTGACCGGCCCTGTGTTTACATACCTGCATGATATATGTTAACATCTGGCAACGGCTAGCTGGTGTGTTTAGTGCAACGCACACACCACCGACCTGCATTCACGTGACACTCGTGAGGAAACGAAAAACCGATTCAGCACATGCTGAAATAGTAGATATTCATTTAATTTACGCCACAACTGAGGAGTCTGTCAATGCTGTGAGAGTCTGAACCATTGGCGATTTCGAAATCGTCCTCTTCTCAAAAGACGAAAGTTTTTAATTACAGTGTATCAAATGATCTATGTCACTGTTCTCCGAATGCCCGATTTGAAGGTTTTATCTGATGAGTTTTAATTGTAATTGCTCGCCTTGAAAGAGCAATGAAGGGTGGGTTTTTTTAATTTAAAAAACGGAAGAGCAAATACTTACATGTTGATTTGAGTTATGCATTTGTTCAACAAAATTACATTTAAATAAAGCATAATTATGTCATTGAGTTCAATATTTTTAAGTTGAACCCTGAATTCATTGTGGATCTTAATCAGATAATGTTGTATGAAAACGAAAATGTATGGTTAGTAGGTTGAAGTTTCAGTAAGATATGTGTTCTCCCCACCAATAGTCGGGCGGGGTAAAGGACAGGTGGAGGCAACTGTATGACCTGTTACATAAACAATCACTGAATGTCTGAGATAGGGAATAATAGCCATCCTTAAACATCATTAAAATGTTCACGTGAACATAACTTTAGAAAATAGCGAAAAAAACGCAAAAACTGCAAATGTTGGAACATCACCTTTAAATATTTATACAAATAGTTTCACTTATGCACTATATCGTCCAATTCTTGAACATTTAATCATCGAAATTCTCCTTATATCTATAATCAAATGCTATTTCTGTAAAATATCTGCAAAATTTCACATTTCATTAGTGTGAGGTAGATAGAAATATGAACTTTTGTAAGAATAGTTAGTATGCCCATTAATAAACGAGAAGCCGTGCGAATGCTAGAGATCGGATCCTTCCATTCTGTACAAACAAAGAGAACAGTATTTCAATTCCAGTATATACAAACCAGCTCTTAAAATTGCTGACTGTTGCTTAAGCCTAAAGTAATAGTTAATTTTCTTGTATCTACAAAGAAATATGTAATAAAAATGTTTTGTAAATGTTTATTTCAATTAGATGAAGCAGAAAGAGTAACAAACTTTTGTGACAACATTTTGTTACAGAACAGGAGGAGAAACTCGTGTAAATTAACACATTAAGTTTTAAAATAGTTTTATAGGTATTATAGGAAGTGCTAGAACATATTATTTTCTTCAGTATATATTTAAAAAAAAAAAAAAAAAAACTAAAAATAAATCGTAAGAAGTGCAAAGTGAATAAAGACACTTGTGTTTCATCTTCTGGAAAATATTCATTGTTTTATTTTATAACCGGTCTGGAATAAGAACGCATCTACAATAGAAAGCGTTTCTTGTGTTGAAAGTGAAAAAAGATTTGTAGTAATACAACAAACACAAGAGAATATAAATATTTATAGATAACATACATATTACATGAAACGAATAGAAATGATATTTGAAGATTCTCTGCAGCTCTAGGAGTTGAGCATGCTACGTATAACATATGAGTCAGCACAGAACTTTAAATATTCAGTTTTCAGTGTTCCGAGCTCTGGAAACTACGCGCAAGTGTTAGGGAAGGGAAGAGTTTGTTACCCTATATGACAAACACTAAGGAAAAGAATTCAACTTTACCAGTAGTCGAGATTTGGTATCCACTCAACTTTTTCACTTTATTTATTCAAAGCTCGCACGTCGCACAACTTTGCCAAATCCCGAGTCTATCACTGTTCTACTTTTTGTTTGTAGAACTCTACTGTCAAGGGAATACATTATTTCTAGCTTCTCAGTTCAGAATATCAGGAGAAGGATTATAAGAGAAATTCACCCTACTGTATAAAACATAGACTTATGTTTGTGGTTTGTGCACCTGTATAGGTATATAACTTGTACTTATAATTTCGGGCGGCGCCTGGTTGAGTGGTTAGATCGTCCGGGTTCGATCCCAAGCGCCCACATGTAGCATTCGTGGTGGATGAAGCGGCGTCTGGGCGGGTTTTCTCTGGGTATCCGGTTTCCCCCGCCACTCATTGCAACAATTGCTCCATCATCACATTTCCAATCATCAATCTCGCTTATATTTCATATCATCCACTTCCTGTTCATGCCTGGCTACGGGTCGACCCCCCGTAACAGGTTCTCCATTCTGTGGTTTCGTGCCTAGGCTCCCCGACAGGCTTCTGGCCCCTTGGCATACGCTTGTAAGTCATATGAGAAAGGTAAGCCGATTACGAAACGAAACTTATAATTTGAACATTTCGTATATTAAATGATTAATCCAGATTTAATACGGCGTACTGCTTCAGCTAATAATATAAAAGAAAACGAGCTGCAATCAATTATTGATATGTTATCAATTTATCACTGATAATTACTTTCTCTGCTACGTATAGCAAGGAAAGTATTGTATTCCACCCAAAAATTGATGCCAAAAAGTTCACCAAAAATACTTGTATTGAGGCCTTCTAAAAGAAGAAAAGTAATTTTACAAAAAGGTCCAAATGTGTGCGTCTGCGAATATAGCATAGCTCAAAAACGAAACGACGATAAATCTAAAAGTCTAATACATGCGCTAATAGGTAGAGATAGTTGTGTCAATATTACACATATTCCACCATATGTTTTGAGGAATCCAAAAAGCGCATGTTTTAGGAAAAGGTACCTGTGTATATCTGGGTGTATGTGTGAATGTATGTAAGCGTGTGAACATCATAACTCATAAACGAATAGTCGGTTAAATACCAGAGGTACTATTTAAGTTGCATCTTACAAGGAAAACCACGAGCAGTTTCAGGAAAACCCTCCCACCTCAAACTATTCTTTGGATAACATTTTCAGAAGTTTTCTATTTTCTCAAAATAGACTAAATTTTTATTAAAATAGTAAGATATTTTCATGACAAATTAAATGTGTGTGTTGAATTTTCTGAGAATAGCCTACATACTAGAAACATTAATAAGAATCATAAGATATGGATGATAAACCTTCAACTGATAGAAGCCCTTTTGTCAAGGATTTGTGTTTTTTGATAAATTGCCAATTAGTCTCAAATCTGTGAAAGATACTTTTTCCCACAAACTACATAAAAATATCTTATAGAGTTAGGTGCAAAAAAGTCTATTATACACAAACATCTAGATAGGGAATGTTGGAAATAAAACTAAAATTAATTCCTTTTTTTTAAAAGCCGTGCTCCAACGTGTCAAATTTAGCATTTTGAAAGGACAATTTGATTGCTAAAAGAACAGTTTAATTGTTGGTCTTTTAAAAAATTTACTACATATTTTGCACAACTAGTGTATCAAATAACTTCTAATTGTTTAATAAGATGTACAAAAGGCGTTCTATCTACAACATTGCAGTAGCAGAGTCGTAATGTGATTCACGTTGAACATTTCCAGTCACTGTTGGTGCTAAATCTGAATCTTTCCTAAACCTCATCTTTAACTCTTCCATATTAGAAGGCCTCGTAACAAAGAGTTTGCACTTTTACATATCTCTATACAAAATAATCAAGAGGGCAGAGATCTATCTATCTTTCAAAAAAATCTGAGGTTACATTCACATGACTTTCTCTATCTGCTTTGCAACAAACCATTCTTAGAAAAGCTTATTGGTTTGGCACTACTTCCATACACAGTCAGGACTTTCTTATTTTGTCATTAGAGCCGCTTTGTACTTACTTACTGAATTGTTTGAACTTTTAAGGCCCTAAACCGCAAATCGCAACCCAAGGTGGAAGACTCTAAGTCCCACAGCGTAGCTAAACTCTAATGATTCCAAGAAGTTGATCAAAACTTCGGAATCTAACGATTTCATATCTAAAAATGTTAAGGTTATGTTTCAAAGCTGAATCCCCTGTGGAAATTTAACCATTGTTTTATATAATTCTTGTTAATCGAGATAAAGGTTAACAGAAACGAACTTATTACGAATATCGTATTAAGTACAAAAGGGATAAAGGAATGTACTGAGCTAAAGCGATAGTCAAATCAATGAAGGGCTGATCGCTAGTTGATGAGGTACCATTCTCCGCGCATGTGATGGAGTAAAGTAACACAATAATATCAAACAATATTGAAACTAATAAATAGGAATATCTCGAAAATTTTAACTCAAAAAAAAATTATGACATAAATTATGTGCTTTAAAATATCTAAATCTTTTGTATTATTAAAATTCCTCAATGTATTACGGTTTAAGTCATGCTAAAGTCATCCTCCTGAATAATGACGAGCAGGAAATTCAAGATACACATTTTATTTTCCATGAAGTAAACTTAAACATATCCCATTTTAATCAAAATCATTAGAACAATTTTCAAAAAATCAAAATTTCGAAGAATGTAGTAAGTAAAGGCTTGTTTAATTGAAAATATTTGTGACGAATCCTTACTATATATTGAACTTAAATACCAAATATTGGCACAACCACTCTTTCTTTTTTTGATTTATGCTGTTCATGAGTACCAACCTTTTCTAACTTTTTGGGCAGAGTTCCTCAAAACTTGTATTTCCGATAAAATCACGATACCGAACTTTTAGATGGATTGCAATACCTTCTCTACCTGCTATGAATATACAATGTTCTTGGTAGAGAAAGTAAAAAAAAAAAACAAAAAAAAAACAATATTACTGTTTAAAACAGTCGACACGTCGCACCTGTACAATAACGAATGTAAATTTGTTTCTTTTTTATTAAATTTTACCTTCAAAATATTTAACACATTTTCATGGGAATTGAAAACAATTTCAATATATTTACCTTATTGAATATTGCATGAAAACGCGGATTCAAATCGTATTGAATTTTGAATCTGACCCTCTTAAAAGTTGGGATCGGAATGAGATCGGATCGAAATATGCTACATAAGAACACCTTCGTGTTCAAAATGATCTGAAAAAAAAAACTATTAAATAAACTCTTCTTCTGCTACAGTCATTGCACGCGGTTGCATATGTTAATACTTTTTATGTATTGCTCTGTGGTAGTTTATAATTTATAACAGAACCGCTTTACCCTAGGCATTGGCTTGTAAGTCCTAGGGGAGTGTCGGTCCTACAATTACGGGGAGAGAAAGTCGATTACGAAACGAATCGAAACGACACCACTTTTATGGTTTCTATAGTTTGCAATGTATTCTCAAATATAATTAACTTCAAAACCTGCTTATAATACCCAGATAAAAATATACGTTTAACGCAATTCCAAGTTGATCAACATAAATGGGCGAATGAAATTATTCGAAATTTACTTATTCAAAACGATCTCATTTCGTGTTGAATTTAGCATATAAAACGCGGATCGTACTGAGATGGAATTGGACTCATATCGACTTCAATTTCCCATGGAAACGCTGTAACTAAATTGTTACGTCTGAGCATTTTTATAAAAATGAAGTAATTTTAATTATATTTGCATTACCTACTTCTTAGTTATGAACGGCAGGTATAGTGTTAATAAATTGTAGATGTGCTAATTGCATTATATGTTCTTTATTTTGTTGCTTTACTGACGATGGTAACATTTGTAAGCAAGTTCACTGGCAAATAATATTTTTTATAAATGGAATTATTCTTAGCATACATTTCTCTAAATGCCTGACATTATGCTGAATATACCCTTATTAATAACAAATTGCAAGCTAGGTATAAATAGAACAGTAAACGTAATATAGAATAAGTTAGCTTACCGTGCGACGCGTTTCGAATGCTGTAATGCTTCGGTTATTTGTAACGATTCTTCAGCAAAAATACTTTTTTGCTCTAGAAAGCGTTAATTTTTGGTGTTTAGTAGCACTTTAGCTTCTGAATTACATAAAATGGTAGTTAATTTTCACCACAAGTAAACACATTTTCCTGTAATAACGAAGTCATAATTAATGTGCAGGAATATTACCTACGTATACAAACTATCACACTCGGAAACTATTAATGGGATGCCAGCACATGTCTTTTGCATGGGGTCATGCCACGAGAGTTACAACGAACACCATACAATAACGCATATTATATGTTGAAATACACATTGCAGTTATAATATCGTCAATGACAACATTTGAATTCGCCATGTTTACTTAGGAACGAATGGTAAAAATGTCATCACGCGACTAGCCATAAATAATTTAAAACCTAATTTTAAAGCACATTTTGCACTGTTACTGATCCAGGGCGAAAATGAACTTCATTGTTTTGTTCACTAGCTGTTACTTTCGTCCTATATGTAGGTCAGGAGAATCCGCCAATGTCGAGGTTATTCAACTGTTCCAAGAAATCTAAACAAAAGACGTACTACTGCTCTAGGTGGTGAGGTAAGGAAAGCGGAACTGTTGCTCAGTTGTCATAGTGAGTGTTTTGCGTTTGTGATGTACCTAAGAAATTGTGAGTAACCTTCTTAACCATTAAGTTAAATGTTTCCGTTGACGTTGGCCTATTTTATATTTTTGTACACTTCATCCTTTAATAATTTATGCGTATGTGTTTGCTATTTCTACCACATTGTATGAACTTCTGGCCTTGGATTACTTTTCACAACAACCACCCTCCAGAAATGATTGCATTCAATGTTTTACTCCCTAAATAATTCGTAGAGTGGTCAAACGGTAGTCCACTATAATCAAATCACTTTGTATTGTCTCACTCCTCTCTTTATTTTCTATCTATACGGAATTGTAAAAACTTGTCTCCTGGCACATGTTAAGTAATCCCTTACTGTTCAGAAATATATTTAGTTCATGCATTTACGTTCAAAATAACTTATGACTCATTAAATGCTCATTTATTATAATCAGGGCTAGTAATATTCAGCATTTTGGAATCATACATTTAGTAATTTCATTTGTAGTTTAGATTTTGTATTTCATATTTTCCAATGTAGCATTTTATAGTATTTTAAGGACAAACTTAAAACTGCATTAATTCTATTAAACCAGCAGTGCTTTGAAGCAACATTAATATACAAGGGGTTAATAGTGAAGTAAATCGTATAAATTCGTTTTAAATTAATATAAGCCAAAATAAAAATATGATGTGCTCCATTCACATTATTTTCTCTACATCTCTGTAACAATTTACTGTTACAACGCTTACTCTTCTATCTACTTTATGCTAATCGAGATAAGCATTAACGGAAAAATTGTCTTATTACTTACTTATTTATAAGTAGAAGGGAAATAAGGGGGAAAAAATACTAGGTTAAACCGACAGTCATATGTTGTAAAATGTGGTTGCTATGGGACTGAAATCCGTTTCTTTGCGTGGCCAGGAGTTCACAGGTTCCCGTATGAGAAAGCTATTTTAAAACTGAAACCAATAACAAGGAATAAATTCGGAAAGGGTAAACAAAAATGTGTATGACATAAATTGTGTGATTTAACGAGATACAATTTTGTGTAGTATGTCTTGTTTCTCTCTTACGGCTTACCAGGTATGCAATATTCAGCAAAATTCATCAAGAATGAATGGGGTTTCAAAGACTATTCCCAGCAAATTCAAGATATCCATTTTATTTTTTTATGTAAATGGTTTTAATATACGATATTTTAATAAAAATTGTTGGAGCCATTTTTTTATAAAAACAAAATTTTAAAAAAAAATGTTCCATATAAGGGTAGTTTGAGGTATTTTTTTAAACCTTAGTTTTGCACCCATGGAAATATTAAACTTAAATACAAGTTTGGTATTTAACGGTCTTTCAGTTTTTCAGCTATGTTGTCCATAGACACAACATACACGGACCTTTTTCTAAAATATTTTTTTGACTTAGGGGACGTCTAAATATATATTTCCGGCCAAGTCTCAGTTTCAAATTTTTGAGTGGAATACAATACTTCCTCTATACACTATGTAGATATAATACAAAACTTGGCCGTCAGGAGCACGGTCCGTCTCCGGTTACGTACTGTACATTTGGCTGGAAGACGCACGGGCCGTCAGTCACCCAGTCATACATGCGTGGACGTCAAATAAAATCTCAAATAGCATTAACAATTATCAAAATAAACGCAAAACACACCTCATCATAGCATTGTATCCATTTATTGCGCACTATATCCCTATTTTTAGATCGTACAAGGGAGTTTCATGGACGAAATTGGGTTTGTCTGTAGCATAATCGTGTGATGACACATAACTATGCTTCCTTACTGAACTATTAATCGTGGGTCAATTCCATTATTAATATTCCTAAAAATCCAGTTACAGAAATTTACCCGACGATCACGTTTGGTGATCACGTGGTAGCAATTCCTGTATAACAGTAACCTTGTATGATTTGAGTTTTAAAAATATTGCTTTCCATGCTTTCGAAATGCCAGTTTCTTGCAAGGCGCTTAAGAGATATTCGAGATGACCGTTCTTACCTTTCTCCGATTTCGTCTAATTTCTGCTCCGTAAGCAGATGCCTGTTTACCTTTCTTTTCATATCACAAATTGGTCCTTGAATTTATTTACAAGCAAACGAGTGGCCTTTCTACTCGGAACTCGCACGCCAGCAAAGTTAGTTTCAAAGTGCATTATTAATTCCCTACAAGATGATGTAAGAACATAGGTATCGTACTGCATAAACACTCTTTGTGGTACTGCATATTGCATTATGAAAGCACTTCAAGAAAAACTAAACAATAATGTTATTCACATGTGAGCTGGACTAAAACAGAAGTAAGACTAACGCACGTGTGACGACAGAACGGATGTAGGGTGCACACGTAGGGAAAGACCGTGAAGGTCAGACGGGCCGTGCTGCTGTCGGCCAAGTTTAGTAACTAACGTACTGTACATAGTATAGTAGAGAAACTAAACAGATAAAAACAGAATAAAGTGATGAATGCCCATGGGAAACATACAAAAAAGAGAAATGAAAATGCACAACATTAGCTTAAATGCAAGTTAATGAATCAGAAACTTATTAATGAATTTATAGAGCATATCTCAACAGTTTGTTCTATCAGTCGTGCTCTTCTCTCACAATTAAGCCGATTTAGCGAAATGTCTTTTAGCATCTGTTTTATTGGTTTAATTCGTAATATATTGCAGAAATGCATGGAAAAATTCTGGATATTTATGGCTATGAACCAATAGCGCCTGCAGGTATCTAAAAATGTTTTAATACACAATTTGTGATAGGAACAAAAATATTCATATACCTCATTTAACAACCCGAAAAAATTGCACTCTTCGCATCATTTTCATTTAAATTTCTCAAATTTATTGATATTGACAGTACTCAGCCACCAGCGAAAACGATAAAACGCTTACCCTCCTCTTGGAAAGAAGGAAGCAAAAGAAGCCTAAATTTTCTGCAATTTTCAGGTGACTGCTCAACTTTTTTTTAGTTTATATCATATGAACATGTTTGCCACGTTGTTTCTTAAATTTTAATTTTAAAATAAGAATACTTTGCAAATATCGGTGGGTAACCATTCTTCAAAACTTGTTTTTGAGCGTGTGTGAGTGTGTTTTGTTTGTTTGGTCCCCGTCATTGAGTAAGCTTCAAGGTAGGCCGCGCCGTGGCCGAGTGGTTAGACTACTCACCTATCACCTAGACGGTCCGAGTTCGATTCCAAGCAACGGCAAATTGTGGTGGAAAAAGCGGCGCAGGGGCGGGTTTTCTCCGGGCTCTCCGGTTTCTACTGCCATCACATTCCACCGGTGCTCCCTCTTCATTCCATTTATCATCAGTGTTATCGCCTGCCATGCCAAAGTAGTAAAAGCGGGAGTAAATTACTATAATAAAACTTCAGGGACATTGAACACGGCATTTGAAAACCAACTTTACCAATTTATGCCACATAAGCATTGTAACCAACACCATCACTAAATATTCAATTGACGCCCTCCGTGGTGTTATGGTTACCATGTTAACTTCATACACCCAAGGTCGTGGGTTCAAACCCGGAGGTGGACGATGGATTTTTTCAGGTGTAAAAATCCTTAGTATGGCTTCCTTCGTTGGTCCCGTGTCGTAGATTTACGGCACGTATAAAAGCCTCAAGCCTGATAGAGAGGCCTCTGAGCAAAATTAAGTGGTCTTTCACGCCCAGTACAGAATGGGACGCTGAGAACCACAGCAGTTAAAGAGCGTCCATAAATACAACTCCATAAATAACACGCCATTTACATTTAAATATTCAACTACTACAAATTAGTGCATTTTTCCTGCTACAATAATAATGTTATACAATCCTCATTACATAATTAAGTAACATAGAAAATCAAATACTAATGTTTATGGAGAGTGCAATGCATTAAAACTAATACAGTGGTATGTTATATTTCCCTTATGGAGAGGAAATTTTACGATCATCCATAAACTCTTGCATCGGGTAATAGGTCTTGCTGCATAGATAGTTTCCAAGAGCAGATTTTTCTTTTTCTGTCTTCCCCGAAGATACTAATTTTAAGTCATTTGGAACGGCATTAAGTATCCTGACACGTTCATAATATACTCATATACTCACATAATATATTACTTAAAATTACTATCTTCGGAGAAGACAGAAAAATAAAAGTCTGCTCACGAATCACGAAAATCACGAATACTTTCCAAAAATCTTAAATACACATAATATAAATACCAGACAAAGAATGAATCTACACAAACTCAAACCTGTTACCAAAAATTAGTGTATATACTTATAATTTTTGGTAACAGGTTTGAGTTTGTGTGGACTCATTCTTTGTCTGGTATTTATATTATGTGTATTTAAGATTTTTGGAAAGTATTCGTGATTTTTGATATGGAAACATATAAGTATGGAAATGTAATTGATTTAATAACTAACTTTACTACTAACTTTAAGTGGACGCTGTACTTCAAAGTATTCACATTCATCATTATGTCCACAACATGAATAATTTCCTTGCCCGAAAAATTCAGATTTTGAACGGTCTGTATTTAAATTATTTGAAATGTGGTGATAGAATTAGTCAAATGTATTATGTTAATTTCACCGAATGGGACTCACTTTTCACATTACGTTCCTGCACTCCAGAATTGTTATTAGGTGCGTCTTACTCCGTACCGGAAAACATGCATCAGTAGAGGAATGTAATGCCATGGTCGATAAGTGGTTTCAGGCAACCGGTTGTAGACCAACAGCTCCTTTGTTCAAATCCCGGCTGTGGTATTGATGTTTTCAATCTGACTCTGCCTATTTAACTGTTCTACACACGCTTGTGTGGAAGTAGCTATTATGAGCAGGCTATTACGAGAATTTCTCGCTATTTCACATTTTCAAAAAATCACCACCCATATCTATGGTGAATCCGCAAATTTAATTTTTTCTCACTTCTTTCGTTTTTGTGTCTTTCATTGTTCTAAAATATTTCCAAAACTTTTAAAACTGGAGGGGGATTAAAATTGGATGTATAGATAATTGTTTATATATCCTTATTGCCCAATTGGAATTCAATCTCGTTGAATATTAATCTTCTACTCCAAGGAAATAAATGGGAATTTTAAATCTGTTAAAACTGAATTACGATGCGTGCTATTATATTTATATCACAAAATTTTCTTCTTATTACAAAACTTGCTACAGTCGAGTTGTAAAATCTGACAGAATGATATTGTGACATACAAGTTACAAAAAATACAAAAAAAAAAAAAAAAACTTCGATGGTTTGTAAATCCCTACTTTAAAGGAATAGCCGTATAACAATCGTCACAACAGAGTTGAGATATCTGTAGCTCAAATCCTACAACATCAAGGTTGAAGTTCACTGCGTCTCTGCGGATGACTCAAACCGGAGAGCAGACATCGTAGCCATAAATAGGAAGAACAATACCGCATTGATCTTACATCCTACTATTCGGTTTGAAAGAGACGCAAAACAAATAGAACGTGTGAAACTTAGAACAACAAACCATTTATGAACCTTACATATCTTTGTTCTCTATAAAATACCATTCAGTATTCCAATAAACAAAATGGACTGTCAGAGAACTTCCTTTGGGGCAAACGGAACCCTTTCTAGCTTCATTAATAACGTTTTCTAAACTTCAGCTGCAACTTTTAATTCCAGGAGATTAAAAAAAAAATATGTTTCGTATGTGCGAAATGTGTTCCATTCACTGCGTTTTCATCTGTATTTAAAATAAAAACAAAAGTTATTCTAATGCCCAAGACTTATAATTAAGCATTGATTAACCTTTAAACATTGTAATCGTCAATCATTTAACTATTACATCTTTGCTGTTGAAAAACAATTACTGCTTAATTGTAAAAAATTAAAAAATTTCAAAGATATACTTGATATAATATTGCAGTCAGGAGCTCTGTAATAAACATATTTGAAGGATTGATGATTTAAATAAATATTTTACATAAATCTTTTATATTCACGTATCTATAAAACATACAAATTAGAGTCCTTTGGTTAATAAATATAACTTGGTACGCTTATAATATAGAATGAGCTATGTTACAGCTCTCATATCCAGTTCTGCCACATTTTCAACTCCGGAAGTTATACTACAGAACCTGAAAAAAAAAAAATTCACACAATATTTTCATTCGATACATATCTCTTAACTTTTAAGGAACTAACAATATCTCTTATTATTAAACACTTATAGGGAAACTATTTTGAATCACTGTTAGACACGTTTTTTTCAGGATTTTTCACTTATCCTGAGAAACCGATGATCGGGTAATTTTAAGCTCCATGAGTCTCGAGATCATTTGAGTATCATTTCACCGATTTCATTCTTCGTCTTTCACATTAAGGAATGTTAGACTAAAAACAAACAACAACGCTATTTTGCTTGCTCAACCGGTCATACAATTATTAACTTAATCTATAGTAGTTTGGGGAAAGTATAGCATATTACAACAAAAAGAAACTTTTCTGTGCATATTTTTAAACATTTCATTATTGCACAATTTAAAAACCCGAGTCAAACTTTGTATTCTTACGCTTTGGGTGGGTGTGAGAATGCAGATTATTTATTCACGACTCTTCAAAAATCATCCCAAATTTACTTTCAATCGTTTAATTATAGAATATTGTAATCCGGTGAAGCGACAACCCGCGAGGGGACGGGGTCTGCCAACCGATTGCCGGCCTCACGCCAACTTACATACGCTAAAAGTGGGTGATTATCTAACCGGTTCGGTGAGGTGATGTGATTCAGCATCATGCATCCCCAGCTGGAAAACTGGCTCATAGACCAGAATCGCTACCTATCACAGCTCCTCACTTTCCTCACGATGATGATTATCGCCGGTCTTTTACCTGGGGCATAACATCCGCACCGCCATGGTTGGGAACGAGTTTAAGCGCATTCCTTAGCCGGAAACTACAACTTCACGCGGCGCCAAGCGCAGAACTTGTTTACAGAATGCATCCGTGTAATGTTGGGTAGATGGCTAGTCCTAAGGGTGTATTAAATGATAGTAACTGCAAACGAGTATCATCTTTAGGCTGCTCTTGTAGCTCATTTGGTGGAGTACCTGCTTGTTGTGCGAAGGGTCTTCGCTGTGGTAGGAACTTTCTCTGGCTGAGAATATTCCCTGTCCTCCTCAGGGTCTGTACACGAGTTAACACCATTGTCGTTAGCCAATGTGTTTCAAAGTTAAAAGTCTGCTGATATGACCACTGCAGCTAAAGGCATGGTATAAATGGAACAATTAAAGAACATCGCATCTTTGTTTCTTATACATCCTTATTGATCCACATTTACTTTTTAATTATATATATATATATAATTATGATTGTATATATAATTATGATTATACCACTGTACCTTATATTTAATATATATATATATATATATATATAATATCTTGTCATTTTGTACTGTGAAGCTTACATCACTTCATGAGGAAAGACAGAAAAATAGTAACTGCCAAGCACTTTGGAGTATACTGGAATGGCTTTTAGGGGACATTTTGATCTTCATATATATGCGAGTTTGTTATATCCATTTTTTCCTTGTACATCTTTTCTGTTAATTACATTTTGTGGACAAATTAGCTGTTTCGAGAAACTAATGAAGATACATTCAATTTTAGGAGGTTAAAAGCAGCCCTTCAGTGCCATTGTGGATTATGCTGTTGCTGTTAATAATATATTTAAAAATAAATATAGTTTTATTAAGAGAAATTATAATTAAAAAAGCACTCCTGCTTAACTTAATAAATCAACGTATTGGATAAAAGCAGAAGTAACCATGCAAATATTTTTGTGTCATACATACATACATTGGGGCAGAAGGTTGAATGATGCGTTGTGGAATATGTTGTACATGTGGGTGATGGATTTGTTTCTCGTGGGGAGGAGATGTTGCTGTTTGGGTACTGTTTGCAACCGTGTAGCAACTGCCCTTGTTTTCTCCTTACTTTTGGTGTGGCGTAGCCCCCTCGATATTGGACCGTGGTCCCCTGGAAATTCCGCCTTAAAGCTGACTTGCTGCTCTCCTGGTGGAGGTAAACTAAAAGGTGGGTTGGTGAAAGAAAACGCGAGCAGACTTCTTCCACGAGTTCTGTTGTAAGTGACTTGTACCTACTCACGCTAATGTTGACTATTGTTGATAGGAACAGAAGGTGCTATGTTGTTAAATACTTTACTTTCCTGAATGAATAGATTACATGATTTTCTCTGTATGGTACAGTGTATATTTATCGGTGAATATCATATATTTAATCTCGGGAACTGGATATTGTAGGTGCAAGGATATGGATAGAATAAGTAAGTTTTTACTTTCTCAAGAGGTACTATATACATAGTGTATAGAGAAGGTACTGCATTCCACCCAAAAATTCGATATCGAAATTTCACCGGAAATAGACGTTTCAGGGTCCCCTGTAACCAAAAATAAAGCATTTTGGAACCAGGTCCATGTGTGTGTGTGTGTGTGTGTGTGCGTCCGTGAACACGATTACTCAAAAACGAAAAGTCGGTAAAAAAAAAAGCACTTGATATTTAAGTTTAGTATCTTTCAGGGATACGAAACGAAGATTTTGTAACATTCCCCCACTCCAAACTACCCTTTGCATAGGAAAAAATTCTAAAATTTGATTTTCTCAAAAATACCTCTAACGATTTTGATTAAAATACCGTATATTAAAGATATTTATATAACGAATAAAATGCACTTCTTGAATTTTCTAGAAATAACCTCTGAAGACTACTTTATTCCAATTTTGCTGAGTTTTGCGTAACTGGTAAACCGTAAGAGGTAGGCAGAAAATTATTACACACAAATGTAGATCACGTTAAAGCAATTTATGTCATATACATTTTTTCGTGGAAATGGCTTCTTGTGATACGTTCCTTGTTATTTGTTTCAGATTCAAAATACTTTTCTCACACGGAAAGTTGTAAACTTTTGGCACTGCACAGAAACGGATTTCAAGCACATAACAACCAGCTTTTTATCACTTTAGTCTAGTGTATTCTTTTATTTTCCTTTTACTTACAGTAGATAAATAAATAAAGACAATTTCTACTAATGTTTATCTCGATTATCATTAAGTAGACAAAAGAATATGGTTTTTGACAACAATTTGTTACAGTAAAGTAGAGAAAGTGATGCAAATGGAACACATCAGATTTTTTTATCTGTTTCCAAAATTTAATGAAAGTTATTAAATTTGAATGTGTATCCTTCTTTTGCATAGTGAGGCTATCTTTCTATTATCTTATCTTCTTATTGCAAAATATTTCTTTTATGTATACGTACAGTATCTTATGTATTGTAAATTATTATTATTATTAATGTTAATTATCAATTTTATAATTAAACTTATAATTCGTCATATTACTCTCCTAATATGTTTGCGTTCCTCTTGAAGCCATCTTCCTGGAAGCTGTATCAGAATAGTGAAAAAAGTGATACATGTTATTCCCCTTTTGTTTGTCGATTGCTATGGTAATTACATGCATCATATTTCACAGAAATTGTGTATTACTTCTTTACAAACATAATAAATAAATTAATTCATAATTACATTCTGTTAATGATATATACGTATATATTAACAATAGTTTTCGGTTTAAGCTTTTGAACATAAAATATTTACCAATTGTTTACTTGGAGTATAGCGACATTATACCTCGCTAACAACCGGTTACGTATTGCATCTTTACTTTGTTTTCGTTAATGTATTTATTTTAAAAATGTTTACACAATTTTATATTAGATTCGTAAATAATTTAGTATTTTAAATTAATTACTAATCGTTGTGAGGGTGTAAAGTACTACATACATACATGCATGCATACATACAACAGTTCTTTAGTGCATAGGAAATCTACTGAATTCAATTTATAGTCACGTATTCTGAGTTATATGTCCTGTTTCAACGTATACAGCTATAGTTTTCAGAGTTATTTAATTAAGCTTGTGACGGCTTTGTCTTTGTGCCAGGGAAAAAATGAACGGCGCTTAGAAGAGTGAATGAAAAAAAAGGAAAAACAAAGCTAATGCTGCAAAAATGTTCACATAACTCGATGTTGGATAACACAAAGGACAGAGAAGTAAAAGGAAACAAGAGTTGTAACATTTCTTCAACCATCAAAACCAGTTCATGGGATGAATCGTATCAAGCATGGTTGAAAAGGGCGCACGTACTTGCTGAATTCAGAACAAAGATAAACGGAGGATGAGCAAGAAGCCACTACGTGTGCAACTACTGACAGTTCTCTGATGAAAGGAAATCCCACACGAGAGGAGCACGTCATTGACACGGAGGTGTCTTGTTTTGCCGAGTACACACATCTTAGACCTTGTTCTTAGTAGAGATCAGAACCAAAGAGGATGGTGTGTCATGTAGTCTTAGTATATTCTTTTATATTTAGCTGTATACACGTTTGTATTCCCAATAGGAAACAACACTCATTAAAACAATTTAATAATGTAGACTGAATTCTTCATACAGTATATAACATTTTTATTCGTACATGATACGTTTTCAATGAAATGTGTGTCTCTATTTGCTTAAAATGGTTTGCTTTTCCGTGCTAGTTACACTAGTTTAATGAATTTAATTCAAAAGTATTTCAATGGAAAATGCACTTCAAGTCGTATATGAAATAGCAATATTAAAGAAATAACACCAACTTTTATACAACTTTTCTATTCGTACATTTGTTAAAAGTAACCACTGAGTTGAAAACAATATGCAAGTGTATCAAAGGCCACGTTTAGCTACCGGAGTCACTCTTGTATACACACACACACACATGTACGGTATAATTGTGTTATGGGCTTGTGAGTCCTGCAAGATGTGTGTGGAGAGGGGAAAGCGATATCTAGTTACCCGGCGAGCTGCTATGCAGTAATCATTCCTGCAGATATGTGTATTAAAAGTAGTTAAGAAATGTACCGTAGAGCATTCAGAAGGGCATGAGATTATAAGTAGCTTTATATATAAATGTGATGAACAAGCTCTGAATAAACATTATTTATATCCAGTGCCACAAACTCACAACCAACTGATTATTATACAGGTGTTCCCGTGTCAAAGATAAACAGAATTCGCAAGGAGAAGAAAGAGCTGCGGTCAATAGAAGGAACTAATGTATTGAGCATTTCTGGAAAAAGAAGAAAAGCTATATCTGAATATACTGTTGCAAAAATTAAAGATATTAATTCTACCGTTATACGAAGAATAATACGGTTGACTCATTTTATATTTATTTAAAAAAAACAATATTATAAAGTGCGTGTTTTAATGAATTCTACATGTTTTGTGTAGTGAGTTTCTGTCTGTTTCAAAAACTCACAAAATATGAAAAGTCACCTGCCTATTCTAGCGTTGGATTTTTATTATCTTCTTGTAATATAGCAGCCCCTCTTTCTTTAAATTTATTAGGGAGAATTGGTTTATTAAATAGAATAATTGGACGAATATTAATTGTTATATTATTTGTAATAATAATTTTGTTTAATAAGTTTTTAATAAGTTACCGTTGCATATACAAACATTGCCTTACAACAGGTTTAGACAAAATGTAAACCAAATGTTAATAGATCAAAGTTTCTAATCAGTGAAAGAGTTTTATGTTACAAGTTTTAAAATGCTATTAGTATGTATTTTACCATGTTCTCAGTTATGTATTTTACTGTGTTTTTCTTTTTATGCTGAGATGTAAATCCATATACTATTGGCATGTTAAAAATAAAATCCAATCAATCAAGCAATCTCTTACTTATAAACGTCTCCAGAATGAAGAAATCCTTTAGAGGTTATTCCCAGAGATTCAAGGCATACATTACGTTTGCCAGAAAATATGTTAAGCATATGGTATTTTAATAAAAATCGTTAAAGCTAAATTTGATTAAATGAAAATGTTCGTAAACATGTCACATATACAGGTAATGGGAGGGGGGGGGATTTTGTGGAAAATCTTTGGTGAATATCTGGTTACACTATGTACCAGCCGAAGTACTCGATTACACTTTGCCCAACATTGTATTGTAGGAATGATTTGCAAGTGAATAGATGATTTCATTTAGCACAGGAAAGTTATTCGGTATATAGATGGAAATTTGCAATGTTTCGTTAGTAGTGAATATTTGTTAAATTATTTCAACACCCTGAGCTATATTTTAAGTTTGTAACTTGCCATTTCTTGTAACAAGTTGAAAGAAATCCAACATAAAAATGCAGATCACAACTGAGTTTGGTGAGTGGCTTTTTTTTTTTTTTTTTTTTTATTTTTATTTATTTTTTTCTTTTATATATTTACTGGCAGAGGAAGATAGTAATCTTTGGATAGATAGTATGCTTCTTGCATAATTAATGTTTCCTCTTCGGGAGATTATAAATAAAACGTGACTTTAACAGTCTAACAAGGATCAGGTATTTAATTAGTTAGGTATTAGGACATGATTGACCTAATAGTTGGTTAAACTATGAAGCTTGGGACTTTAAGCCGCTGTTGCGGTATGTCATCACAAAATAATTTGATATCTCCATGTGGATTATCGGAGCAAAGTGAGTTAGTTGGGGATTTTAATGTCACACCGGTATTTTGTCGTAGCTCAGTGGTTTAGATAACCGGACGGAGACCGGGAGTTCCGTAGTACAACTCCCGACTATAATATTGACCTTTTCATTCTGACTCTACCTAACCAGCTGGAACGTAGTACTTAATACTGTCACAATATAAGAAGAGTGTGAAATAGAAATGAAGAAGGAATCTGGATTTGTATTTAAGAAACCAGTTAGACGTTTCATAAAGAACATGGCACTCTTAAATGTTCATTTTATGACTTTCTTGAGCTCGATAACTTAATCTCCCGGATTTGAAGTTAATTTAATCTGTGATGTGCCAGCCCTCGGAGCCTTGGCCTACCAACTCGGTTACCAATCTCAAGTATGGCAGAGATGGACGACTATGTTGCAGATTCAGGAAGATGCTATTACAAATGTCCTTATTGACCCACTAAATACAGTCTTTGATTCTCTGCTTTAAATAATTCACTCGACGTTTCTATGCGTACATGTTTTATGGCTGCACGCCATCCATGGGTCGTGCACAAATGAGAATTAATATTTACGACTCAGTAAAACGTCCTACACTTCTTCTACCTTTTATAACCACAAAATGATATCAGAAGTTGTTTTTTTTTTTTTTTTTTTCTTTTTGGAAACCTGTCGAAGATATTAGAATCCGAAGCTTGGAGAAGAATGAAGAGTGGCGTTCCCGAAGGTTCCTGTTACATGCTCTTCCGTGTTGTTTACGTGTGTCAGCTGCGATGACTCACGTTCCAACTCGACCGCCGTATAACAGAGCAAATATGAGAGAAGTAGAATAATCGGACGGCATTGTCACACAGCTCCCTACTCAGGGATGATCGTTACCACGTCATAGCGGGCTAGTCGATCCAAATGTACTATCAGTTTCTTCCCTCGGCGTAACCTCTGGACGCAATAGATGACATCATTTATCCGCTTCAACATAAGCTAAGGCCCTTGCCATGATTTTGTGAAGCTTGGGGCATCCTCCCAGATCACCTTGCTGGAAACTTCAGCTGTTGGCCTGCCGGTCGTAACGGTCACTAACTAAATGTTTTAGCGGCCCATCTTATGCATATCATTAAGTCGATCTATGAGATGCTCCAGACGCAGCTCACTGCAATACTAGCTGGTGTCAACACGGTGGTTTCGTCGGATGAAAAGCGGTAGGCCAGCAAGAGAATTGGCCCCCTCACATCTCAGTCTCTCTGGTGATTGGCCACAACCTTCCCCAGATGTTCTTCTAGAGTCTTGATGTACACTCAGCCATGCCGTTTGCCTATGGGTGAAGAAGTGTAGTACCATTGTCGGAGATTATTGGTGGTTCGGTTGGTTCCCAAATTTCTTCCCCAACTCCCGGCATTGCGCTTCCTCTATTACTTCCATGACCTTGCTCCGAGGGAGGAACAGCTGCCCTCTCTGGGTCTTTCCATCAAGCGACTTCCATACCTAGAATAGCACCCCATCTTTGATCTTCAATGAGTCCCATTGGGCCAGTAGGACTTACACAGAGTACTCCATAGTGCGATGCCCTCCCAACTTAGCCTAGTCCCTACCTCCACTGCTCTCAGGAATGGCCTCAAGTAAGCGTCCGCCAGCTGCTCCCTCCTCAGCTCTTCCCTATCCCATCCAGCTGTAAGCACTGCTGAAATACACTGACAGCTCCTAATCTTCAACCTTAAAGCAGTGGCCGCACCCCTCTGGACATGGCAACCGCATTGCTGTGGCTCCTTTCCTTCCGATGTTCTGACGTAAAGTTGTACTCTTGCAGTCCCTGGAGCTCTGGCCCTCCAGAATCATGAAACATAGCAGCCAAGCGAAGGCAGTGTTGTCAATCAGATGGAAGTGTTTCAGCGACTTTACTACTGCCAGGAGCTCTTGCCGAACAACGCAGTAATTCTTTTATGCTTTGGAGAGCGCCTTGCTGTAGTAAGCAATTATCCGCTGCTGGCCCTCCTCGATCTGTGATAGAACGCCAATTCTGCTAGTATCGGTACCCACAATAAATTCGCCCTGAGGCTGTATAAGTACTGCAGAGAAATTACTTTAGAACCTGTCTCTTCTGATCACATATAGGGCCGGTGTTTTTCCGTCAGAGGGGTAAGAGCTTTTGCGATATTGGAGAAGCCTCCGAGGAACCGGTGATAGTAGCTGTTTGGGCCCAGGAAACGTCACAGCTCTCGTCTCTCAGGCGAGGCCAATGTATCTGCCCGAGCCTTCTCCGGGTCCGTGACTACTCCAGACGGTGAGACTATGTGGCCCAGATAGTACATTTCCATGCAAAGGAGTTGGCACTTCTTCATGTTATACTTCAAGTTAGCTGACTGCAGCGTTTGCAGTATCTTGGTCATGTTTTCCAGATGTTCTTCGAAGTTACTACCTACGACAATAATGCCATCCAAACATAGCAAGCAGGACTCTTAATCCAATATTGAGGTGGGCATTACCGTAAATTTCCAAATCTCTTAGCCAGTCTAAAATGTGGTGTTCTCCTTGTCTATAGGTTCTAAGACCACTTGCTAGTATCCCGATTTCAAATCCAAAGTCGAGAATCACTAAACACCAGCAAGTGTGACCAGGGCATCATGATTCCGGGATAACGGTCCTTTTGTGGTGAGAGCATTTAAATTCTTGTAGTCCACGCAGAAGTGTAAATCGCCGTCTTCTTCAACAAGGGCTCTCGAAGTCTTCAATGGTTCCTCTAGACTTCATGTCCTCCAACATGTCCCTACTTCTGCTTGTTTCGCCAGAGGAACATACTTTGGATGTCGGACAGAGTGCGCATCTTCGATGTAGATGTTGTAGGTTAGTGCGACCACGTTCGCCGTTATCTTCGCTGGAGACAGATTGGTATCGTTCCGGAGGACACCGGAGTTTCTCCAGTTGTGTAGTGATCAGATGGTCGGCCACCTTCTTCAGTACGTCTTTCATTCGGGGCCCCAGAGGACCGTGCTGGCTGTTCGGATTCGACGCACGGCGTTAGAACTGCTGGCACATACTTCCGTTACTCCGTCTCGGCCTGGATATCCTGTTTGGGATCCAGGGGGTTCAACAGCCCCAGATACTTCCTCCTGGCAAGGCAACAATGCTCAGGTAACAATTAGTCCTAGTAGTGACGTCTTTGAGTCCAATACCAAGTTTCCTGACCTTCGGCCCTCCAGGTGCGTCTTCATCACCACCTTGCTTCTCGCGGACACAACTATAACGTCCTTCTGGATCATCCTGCAGATTCCTGGATATTCATGTGGGAGCTGGAGCAACACCCCATCTCGACTGAATCGCAAAACCCTCCGGCCGATGTCAAATGTTACCTTGTGACTCCTGAGGGAATTTAAACCCATACCACATCCTCAGTCACCCTCACGACGAACACCCATGGGCTCACAGTGCTCCGTCCCAGTGTCAACTCCAGCAAGGCCTCCTTTTCCCATATAAAATGTCGCCCGACGCCGTCATTAATTATTGAGGCCGGCTGGGTGTTCGTGTCGCCAATCCTTCGCTTTTTCACGGCTGCTACGTGCCTCTCGTCACGCCGGTCCAGCTCGTTTTTTGTCTTGAAGTCGTCGTCGTCTCTGATTTGCTTCTCTCTCCCAATCATAACGAATACTCCTGGTCCTTGGGTCGGCTCAACTGTGGCCTTGGCCACCTCCATTCTAAGAGCTACCGTTAATGCCTCCTAGACTGTCTAGACTGCCGAGTGTCAATATGATGGCATCACGCACCCCGTCGACAAAGGAGTAGGTAGCTTACTGGGATACGTAGCTGGGTGGTAGGCTTTCCAGGGCTTTTTCCGCAAGCTGATCGATGCTAGATAGAGTTCCTGAATTGTCTCCCTGGCTGTTGTAGCCCCATCTTAAGCTGACTGCGGTAGGCTGCATCCATGAAATGTTTCTCGAGAGACTTTCAAATTTCCCGGAATTTGGCCATAGTCGGGATCGCATTCAGTAATTCCGTAGAACTTCCTTGGCTTCATTACGTTCAGTTCCTTGGTACTGTCCTCGACTCTTCCTCCAGGACAATAACGCGATCCCCCAGGTCTTCCATGGCGTCAGCATGGTGGTCAAAGTTCCGACACCTTTCCTCCGTTATTTTCTTCATTCCAGTTTTCATTTCCTTCATTTCATCCTACAAACGCGTCAGCATCTGCATCTAAATATCCTACTCCTGATATCAGTTGTAACAAATGTATTTACATACCCAGCAATTAGTTACAAAAACCGTCATTGATTCTCTGCTTGAAATAATTTACGTGACGTTTCGATGGGTGGACATCCATGGGTCGCACGCCACTGCTCGCTAATACTGCACTCATTCTGGCCTCAGCACGATTCACAACACACACACACTTTTATAGCTAGAAAATGATGTCACAAACTTTCTGGGAACTTGTCTAAGATATTAGGATTCAAAGCTTGGAGAAGAATCAAAAGTGGCGTTCCCAAAGGTTTCTTTACAACCTCTCCCATCTGCGATGACTCTCAGTAAAGTTCCATTGCACATACCAGAGCGAACATAAGTGAGGTTAAACCACGGTCGACATTGTCATAATTTGGTGAGCATCATAGTTTAGCCATCCAGAATGTTTTTATCTACAGACTGCTATTTACCATACCTCCTCAAATTCATCACGATGCTGAATGGGTACGTAATCCATACATCGCAAAATCCGCATCACCCTTGCTCCATGGATTTCGTGCCAGGGAACCTAAACACCACGCTCCGTACCACACCTACGTGGTGCGGGATACTCTGCGTACTAGGTATCTTTAAATGCTCTCTTCTTGTTCGTCTATATGTAGATTTTTTTGCTCTTAGTTTTTGGGTGGATAGATTAAGATAGGTGATGCTGCCCTTTTGCAGAACTATTATGCTATTTTATGTAGTTAAAAATATTCAGACTTTTATTATAGGCAAGGAATTACAATTCTAATAGAAAGTGATCTCCTGCTTATTAGGGCATTCAAAAATTCGTTGTCACCTAAATCGACTGCCCATTAGCAGATGAAAGTCCAAAGCAGCAAAGAATGGGCTACATGGCACATAAGGAGATGATGGAGGAAGAAGAGGTGGTGAGATGCGCAGCAACCTTCTATTGATGACATGGAGCCTGCATTAAGAAGTCTAAATAATTTTATGTTTACATACTGGGTATTGCAATTGCAGTTTCTACAATACCAAGTTTGTTCAACAAAGTCATTGCATATGTTAATTTCATATGGCTAAACTTTCCCAGAGAATTATTTTATCACGCAAACTATGACTGGTGAGGTACACGTTTTTATAGGAATTGAAGTATTTTGTAACATTACATCTTTTCTGAAAAAATGTAATACTTAACATTCGTATTTTTCAAATACGAGTTATCTATTAAATTGCTTAGGCTGTACATTCAGTAAGCTTCCTGATTGAGCATATAAATGGCTGTTTCAGCTGAGGCACTTCACACAGCCTCGGTTTCAAAATATTTGGATGACACAGTACTTGGTGACTAGAAGAAGAAAGGGATATTCGCCACATTTAGACTACGGATACTTTATTTTCAACTCGCTCCTGCCTTGGTTTTCGAATAATGAAACTGGAAAAGTATTTTCTGACTTGCTCCGTATTTGGTATGCGAATTTTAATTAGCTTAGAAATTGCTTTATATTCAGACTTGATTGCATGCAAGAGTGGATTGTTTTAATTTGTTTTCTCATAGTACATTTTGTTGTTATTATTTATATTATTATTGCTATTATGATCATTATTTTATAGTTTATAGTATTTTGTGATATCTGAATATCAATTCAAACAAATTCTACATACTTCTTGCTGCACCCAAGTATTTGCCTCTATTCAGTCATTGCCTTTCTGTTGTTAGTTGTTTTTCTTTATTCCTTCTTCTTGCTGGAACCCACCTTATGCTACTATGCTACTATTATGGTCTTCCTACTCTCTTTCTCATTACGTATCTTCTACAACATTATTTTTACTTACATTCTCTTATCATATCAATTAACTCACATGGGTAGCAAAAGGACAAAATGCATAATAAATTATTTATTAGTGACTATAAACTAGCAGCAAAAGTACAGGATACAAAGGTCTGTAGTGGAGTTTGATCATTATATGCTTCTTTGTATAAAGGAATATTCTAATTAGATGGGCAACAAAAGAATAAAGCATACAGGAAAACTGGAACATTTCAAAATATATTTACTGCAGGACGAGAGTATAAGAAGATTGTACTGTAATAGGTTAAAAGAGAATTTGGATCACCAAGCCATTAGTTTAAGTGCAAGTGGAATCTGAATGGAGTGATCTTGAAAGAAACTATCAGTAAAGTTTCTCTTGAAACTCTGGACACTTGAAACAAAAGAAGAAAGGCCTCCCAGTATGTTGTTAAAATTGCAGGCTTGAAAAAAAGAAATAGCGCATTTAAAGTGGATGAATACCATCTCTGACAGTAAAAAAACTAAAGTACCAAAGACTGTTAGCAATAGTTGAAAGAGATATAAGAAAGCCTCAAGATGAAAGTTGGAATAAATAAATAAGGAAAATCGACTACAATGTATACTGAAGCTCAAGTACAGCATATTTAGCGGTGAAACACATATACAATTAAATGAAAGATATGGCAAATAATAACATACCGGAACTAGTTTGACAGAAATTAGATAAATATATGAAAACATAATATGCTATAGAATTAACTAAAGGAGAGGAAAACTAATACCTCGATATAGACCCAATAATATATAACGAATTGGAAAGAGCATTTTCAAGCTTTAAGGATAAAAAGAGCCTAGGATCTGATTATGTAAACATAAATCTAGTTTTTTAAGTTTGCCATTTTCAAGACCAAAATACAGGTTTTATACATTGTAAATGTATGCATTTTTCATACACGCTGCGCCTGGAAAGAATATATTCTAAAAGGAATATATGAAAGATTAACAAGTTCCGAGGCATAGGCTTCCAAACAGTGCATACAAAAATTGTACTAAACTTCTAACAAGAAAACTGAATTCAATATGTAAGATAAAACATGGATTCAGAAGGCGAATATCCTGCTTCGATACTGTGTTTATTTTAATTCAGCTAAGAAGACAACAGCCTTAGTCGTAGATTAAATAATTACCTTTGATTGAGTATTAAGAGATAAATTATAGAAAATAAATAAGATGAAGGGATAATTATTACATTTAAATTAATTTATTTATGAACCATATAAGGACTCTAATATATATATATATATATATATATATATATATATATATATATATATGTGTGTGTGTGTATTAATACATATATATGTATACATAATAAAGCAAAAGGAATGGAAAATTGTTTACCTGTTGATGGATGGAGAAGCTATAAATAAAAATGAATGTGGATCCTTTATTAATTATTTTATTTCCAATTAAACTTTAAATTCTTCGTGAAGTTTATTGATAGTTAAATTTTCTAGAACTGTTCTTCCTGCACCAAGGATACCTACTGTATCTAGTTCATTAATTTATATATATATAGTGTTTCATAAAGTGTTTATGTTATCTCATAAAATGTGCAATTCTATAAATTTAGGCTTGGTTTATTATATGTACATATATCCAACAATAACGCTGATGTTGCACTTTCTTTTCTCTCTGTAGTGAAATGCTTCCTAAGTATTAATATTTGTTTGCACATATATTTTCCATAACTTCCAATCAAATCCCATTTTTCTCGCAATAGAGTAAAATAGACTCCACATGTGTTATATCCATAGTGGGTTTTCTGCACATATAATATAATTCATATTCTTCATATTGGCCATCAGCAACTTCTTAATAATGAACATTTATGTACCTATCATCAAAGTTAACAGCCATTCTTCTACACCTTTTGCTTTATCTAGCCCGTAGTAGGTAGAGAAGATAGAATTTTGAAATCACTCAAAATTTCCACATCAATTTTCATCGCAAATACATGTTCTGAGAACCCCTGAATAAATATGTTTTAGAAAAAGGTTCGTGATTCGGAGGTCCTTCACCAAGTGCCTTACACTGTCACCTGACCAGCGGGAATCATTGTCTCGCTGTGTCCCGTTAGTCGCCTCGGGCAGGATCCATTCATATTCACCCCTTCGGTTCAATGCACGGCAGGTAACGGATCTTGTACTATAGGCTCGTGACTTATACGTGTTAAAAGTTTTTCTACCCTTGCCATTTTCACTCTACATTTATATTCCATCTTCGTGATTTTAATTTATATTCTTGCCTATGATTTATATTTCTCTCCTTAATAACTCTTTCCCCCCGGGACAAGACATGTACTGTCTCAATCTTCAATTTCTTGTAAATATCCCCTGAAGACCTCTTTGTTCTTAATAGCTTTTGTAAAATGGTAAACCGTAAGAGACAGGCAAAAGCTTACTACACAAAAGCTGTGGATCTCGTTAAAACGGACAATTTATATTATATACATTTTTTTTGTAGTCATAACGATTTTAGAGTTATTCCTTGTTATTGTTTCAAAATTAAAATACTTAAACCTTTCTCAAATCAGAAGTACTCATTCGTTTCACATCTTTTTTACTTCTGGCCAGACAGTCGCATAGCAACATCTTTTAAAGGATTTGACTGGACTGCCTCCTGGTCGAATTGTCAGCCATCTGACTTCTCACCCGGAGGTTCCAGGTTCAATTACCGGCTGGTTCACCGAAAAAATATTTGAGGAGCTTTAGCCTACTCTATTCTCTTATTTCCCTTCTACTTTCAAGTAACTAAGCGCTACGATTTTTATGATAACGTTTATCTTGATTAACGCTATGTAGATAAAATAATTATCTTTTGTAAGAATAGTTTGTTTACAGAACAGATAGAGAAAGCTCAATTTAATGGAACACCTCAGATGTTTTCCCAGACCCTTTATGTTTCCTCTCGAATATTTTTCCTTTCTCAATGTACATTGTGTATAGAGGAAGTATTGTATTGCACCTAAAAATTCGATACCGAGATTTCACCGGAAATACATGTTTTGGGGCACCCTGAATCCAAAAAAAGCATTTTCAGAAAAAGGTCCATGTGTGTCTGTGGACAGTATAGGCTCAAACACGAAAGGACCGTTAAATACCAAACTTGGTATTTAAGTTTGGTATCTTCCAAGGATATGACACGACGATTTTCAAGAAAATCTCTCCACCCCTAACTACGTTTTACATGGAAAAAATTTCGAACATTTTCATTTTCTCAAAAATCACTAAAGATTTTGATTAAAATATTTTATATTTAAGACATTTAAATTCCAATAAAATGTATATCTTGAATTTTCTGGGAATAGCCTCTAAAAATCTCTTTATTCTGGATGATTTTTATTGAAGTTTGCATTACTGGCAAACATAAGAGATAGACAAAAACTTACTACACAAAACATGTACATCACAATAAAACACACAATTTATGTCATATACATTTTTTCGTGGAGTTGATAGTTTTTGAGATATTTGTTGTTACTGATTGTTACTTATACCTTTCTCATACGGGAACTTGTCAACTCCTGTCTATACAAACGAAGGAACTTCAGTCTCATATCAACCAGGTTTTGACTATCACATTAACCTATGGTATCCCTTATTTTGCTTCTACTTACAAGGGAGCAAATAATTAGACTATTTCTGCTATTTTTTTTTTCTCGATTGGCATGAAGTAAACAGAAGCATGTTTTTTTTACAATAATTTGTTGCAGAGATGTAGATAAACTCATGTGAATGAAACACATAAGATTTTTTATGTACAGGTAGGAATTATTATCCTCATTAAAGGCCGTGATAAGTGTATGACTGGAACTTTGGAAACACTGAGACTTTTTTTCTACACTTCTGTCTTAGAAATATCTTGGGACTGTCATAAACTTTCAGAAGTATAGAAATTCTTGTTTACTCCTACCTCCCGCCTGCCATGGATATTCGCATTTCTGGAACATTTAAATAAACTGGCGTCCACATTAGATAGAGACATATGTTCGTACTGAGCATCATTATTCAGCCTGAAACGTGGAAAATTCACAAACTAGCCACAGAGCGAAACCTTCTGTGCTTTGTGATTGCTATAACAAGAACGTATTTATTATTGCTAGAATGGAACAGTAATGTTTCTGCTTTAACGTCAATATCTATGGACATCCTTCACACAACTGAGATGTTTATTTACAGTACATTTACACATTTCCTATCTTCACGTGGATGAGTAAATATGTAAGCAATATAGAGCAATCCAAATTTGTTACTGAGGGTATGCGCATAATGGTTTTGAAGAATGGGAAAAGAGGAAATGCTTCCGAGAAATACTTTAATAACCTTAAGTTGTAGTATCTTCTTTAAAATATAGTATACTAAAGCTAATGAAATTCAATTTTATACATATTCAATGTATCGTAAGTATGAGTATGACTGGGAACGAAAGAGGCATCTTTTACCTGACCAGACGTGGATCTTTAAAGCTATTACTCACAGGAGGAACGGATCAGCTAAAGGAATTGCAGGAGGATGTGGGCCGCAGGTAGGTCAGTTGACAGAGGTTTGTCCAAGTCCTTAATGGTTCCAATGACTTGTTCACTCTGGATGCTCCTGAGAGAAGAATATCTATTTGGCAGAGCAGAGAAAAAACTTTCCAATTAACAAACACTTGTGCCTTGGGTCCAACCCGACCGATTCAGTAACAGCCCCTAAGTATATCTGCAAGATGGAAGGGAAAGCAAAATGAGGAAAGGGAAATGCGTGCTAGAAGAGAAACCACGCCAACATTCGCCTTGTCAACCAGGGAAAACACGAAAAACCCATGGTCACACTGGCCCCAAAATTCGAATCCAGAATCTCTTAAATGCAAGCCTTAGGCGATACCAAGTAATCATCTTGCTCAGTTTGTTCAGCTTAGAAAACAAGTAGTTTGCTTATTTTAGCAACATAAACAGAGTTTTTCCGATACGCTAAATCTATGTATTCAGTAATATGCTATCTATAGGTTTACGAGCAATGATAATGTTTGCCTATAAGCAAACTAGAATATGCTAACAAGTTCTAAACCATTTCGAAACATACCTAATGGTTTTAGCACCAGAAGTTATCAGTGGTTAAATGTTTGAAGCCACTTTCGAGAGGTTTCCAAGCTTCATTCAAAAGCATATAATAATACATTATGTTAAAACTTCTATATTTTGTAATCTAAAGTTTTTGATTATATGAAATGCCAAGCAGATGATACTTGTTGCACAAACTTCATTATATGCTATATTGTTAAGCAGCGTGTAAGAATTATGTATGGTCATTAGAGATAGACTAAAATGGCATTTCAAATAGTAAACTATGCTTCTATAATAAATGGAAGGCGTTCTTTTATTATTTTCAGTGTATGTAATTCAAATTCAGGTGATAATGAATTACATTTCAAATAAATAATTATTTTTATGAATTTTTTAATATGTTAATACTTTTTCATATTTGGTGCATTTTTTTAAGATTTCGCTTTTAAAATACTTTTCATTAACAATGAACCAGGCTCTCCAGATGTACTATTCAGAAAGTTTTAGAAATGTAAACCACTGTTTCCGGAAACGCGTCTAGAAAAATCCGCATCCACTTTCCTACAAGTCAGGTGCATTTCCACTCTATGACGTTGCGTTGCAACAGTATTTCAGCACAACGCATATATTACTAGTTTAATCATTAGTTTGTATATTTAATATAAGACATTTCTGCTCGGTAGAACGCAGAATCTTAGCGTGTGTAAGCTCGATTTATATTCCTCAAGGCTTTGTTAAAAATAACAAGAATTTTAGATCATTAGGAACACAAGTAACAACTCTTGGGAGGAAGAAAGGTTCACCTCCTTATATTTTGGAAAGAGGGAATTTCTCATTGTTGAGAAAGGTCACGTGGGTGGAAAATAAAGAAAAATCCCCGACAGTCACGTGACAACGCTGCTTTACACGCCTTTTTCCAGCCAATCAAAAGGAGGGCAAGACTCGGATCTTTTATTATATAAATGAAGTGCGTAAAAGAAATCGGACTCACAATGTAGGAAACCGCGTACAAGAAATCGGGCTCACAATGTAGGAAACCACGTATAAGAAATCGGGCTCACAATGTAGGCAACCACGTATAAGAAATCGGGCTCACAATGTTGGCAACCACGTACAAGAAATCGGGCTCACAATGTAGGCAACCACGTATAAGAAATCGGGCTCACAATGTAGGAAGCCGCGTACAAGAAATCGGGCTCACAATGTAGGAAACCACGTATAAGAAATCGGGCTCACAATGTAGGCAACCACGTATAAGAAATCGGGCTCACAATGTAGGAAGCCGCGTACAAGAAATCGGGCTCACAATGTAGGAAACCACGTATTAGAAATCGGGCTCACAATGTAGGAAGCCGCGTACAAGAAATCGGGCTCACAATGTAGGAAACCACGTACAAGAAATCGGGCTCACAATGTAGGAAACCACGTATAAGAAATCGGACTCACAATGTAGGAAACCGCGTATAAGAAATCGGGCTCACAATGTAGGAAGCCGCGTATAAGAAATAGGGCTCACAATGTTGGAAAGTGCGTAAAAGAAATCGGGCTCACAATGTAGGAAAAGGAAACCGTGTATAAGAAATCAGGCTCACAATGTAGGAAACCACGTATAAGAAATCGGGCTCACAATGTAGGAAACCGCGTATAAGAAGTCAGGCTCACAATGTAGGAAACCACGTATAAGAAATCGGGCTCACAATGTAGGAAACCACGTATAAGAAATCGGGCTCACAATGTAGGAAGCCTCGTATAAGAAATCGGGCTCACAATGTATGAAACCACGTATAAAAAATCGGGCTCACAATGTTGGAAACCACGTATAAGAAATCGGGCTCGCAATGTAGGAAACCACGTATAAGAAATCGGGCTCACAATGTAGGAAACCACGTACAAGAAATCGGGCTCACAATGTGGGAAACCACGTACAAGAAATCAGGGTCACAATGTAGGAAACCACGTATAAGAAATCGGGCTCAAAATGTGGGAAACCACGTATAAGAAATCAGGCTCACAATGTAGGAAACCACGTACAGGAAATCGGGTTCACAATGTGGGAAACCACGTATAAGGAAGCAGGCTCACAATGTAGGAAACCACGTATAAGAAATCGGGCTCACAATGTAGGAAACCACGTATTAGAAATCGGGCTCACAATGTAGGAAACCACGTATAAGAAATTGGGCTCACAATGTAGGAAACCGCGTACATGAAATCGGGCTCACAATGTAGGAAACCATGTATAAGAAGTCAGGCTCACAATGTAGTAAGCCACGTATAAGAAATCGGGCTCACAATGTAGGAAACCACATATAAGAAATCGGGCTCACAATGTAGGAAGCAACGTATAAGAAATCAGGCTCACAATGTAGGAAACCGCGTATAAGAAATCGGGCTCACAATGTAGGAAACCGCGTATGAGAAAGCGGGCTCACAATGTAGGAAGCCACGTAAAAGAAATCGGACACCCATGCAAATCCAGAGTATAAGAAATGTGACGAAACACATTCTAAGAATTCGCGCGGCGTCCAGTGTAGGAAATCGGTGTGTTATAAGTTAATTTGACCGGCAATTATTACCGTAAATGATATACGGACCGTGAAACTCAAGATTACGGTGACGAGTGTAAAAATATAACAACTCAGTAAAAGTGGAACTTGCACTTAAAAAAAAATTATGTCATCAAGTTCGCGATCGGTTATATCGGGAGTCGCTCTCAGGATTAGTGCCTAATCCAACTTCAGATCCTCAATAAAAGAAATCATCAGTGAAATTAAGTGAAATTTCTCTTTTATTTGAGTCTACCAAAAGGTGTTACACACCTTTGTCAATCTTTCCCCCCTGAGCAAGAGACAACTAACTCATGGTCTACAAGAACGAGCTTAGCCAGTGCAACAAAGGGAATCTGCAAGGTATGTACACTCTTAATGTAGAGAATTTCAAGAGCATTAACCCTCGACCAACTCCAAGTAGACTCACCTGATAGCGTTATATTATCGCAACAACGTGATACCAGAAATAAAACTGCGACATATTAGCATCCTAACGTAGCAACAATAAAACCATGACATATTGGTGCACCAACGTGACGCACAACAATAAAACTACGGCATATTGTCACTCCAACGTGGGAGCTACAAATAAAATTATGGCAACGTGCGATATTAAATGTCCTCTACTCTCATTTTTGGAAACGGTACAACTGAGAAATATAGCATTTATTTAGTGAATTAAAACGCTCCCTATACGTGGACAAATATTAGCTTTGGAAACGATACTTTCAGCCCTTATTAATATTAAACAATGAAAAAGAAGCAGTAGCTTAATTTTTATCTAAATTTAAGGTTTTCACAATTATTAAAGTCTATAAACTCAATGTAATTTGTTGTATTTCAGTTGATATTTTATTATTATTATTGTTATAGATAGAAAAACTCTATAAGGCTTATTTTTTAAACTCTGAAGTGAACCTGTTCCAAAATATTAAAGCATTTTTACCTTCCTCATATGGAAAAGCTCAGGTCAGACGCCTGCTGAGGAGCAGAAATGCTATAGATCAGATAGACTATCAAGAGATGGGGAAAGCCCAATGTCTGATATGAACATGGCGAACGAGATATTATCAAATGATAGTAACGGTGTTGAGGAGCAATTGGTAAAGCGAATGCCTCGGGAAACTGGAGGACCCGGAGGAAACCCATCCATACGCCGCTTCGTTCATCACAAACCCCATGCTGTCCCTGACCGCTTAGAGCCGAGCGGTTTAACCACTCTGCAACGGCGCCGCCACCTTGTATGTCTTGGCTTTAAAACATGTATTTCTGATACGAACATATACATATTTTTTTAAATTTGGTAGTTGTAACATAATTATAAAAAATCTTATGTGTTCCACTCACATGACTTTCTCTACATCTCTGCAACAAATTATTGTTAAAAAGCTTATACTTCTATATACTTCATGCTAATTGAGAAAAAAAAAAAAAATAGCAGAAATAGCCTTAATACTTGCTTCCTTGCAAGTAGAAGCGAAATAACAAAGTACTATAGGTCCCAAAGCTGGTTGCTTTGTGAATGAAGTTTCTTTGTTTGTATGGACAGGAGTTAATAAATTCCTGTATGAGAAAAGTATAAGCTTTTTAAAGCTGAAACCAAAAACAAGGAATATCTAAAAAAGATAACACCACGAAAAAAAATATCTAACATAGATTGTGTGCTTTAATGTGCTCTACAATTTTTGTGAGGTAAGTTTTTGTCTATCTCTTACGGTTTACCAGTTATGTAAAATTCATCCAGAATAAAGTAGTCTTCAGTGGCCATTCCCAGAAATTTCAAGATATACCTCATATTAGTCTTTAATATACGAAATTTTATTCAAAATCGTTAGAACCAGTTGGAAGTGGAGGGATTTTCTTGCAGTTTACGACACGAAGATTTTCAAGAAAAACTACCCTATACATGGAAAACTTTTTTATTTTTCTCAAAAATATTTTTAACGATTATGTTTAAAGTACCGTATATCAAATATACTTATATCACAAATAAAACGTACATTCTTAATCCTGGGAATTACGTCTGAGACTTCTTTATACTGGATAAGTTTTGCAGAATTGTATGCGTAACTTTTAAACAGTAAGAGAAGACAAAAACTTAATACACAAAAATGTGTCTTTCTTCAAAACACACAATTCATATCATACACATTTACCATTTTTGAGGTATTCCTTGTTATTGGTTTAAATTTTAAACTACCTAACTTTTCTCAAAAGGAACCATACAAAGTGAAGCGAACCTCAAGTGTTTCACATAGCGAACAACATTTAAATGATTTGAGTATCGTTTTAGCCTAATGTAATCCCCTAGTTCTCTTCTGCTTACAAGGAAGCAAGTAATAAGACCATTTCTGCTAATGTTTATTCGATTAGCATTATGTAGATAAAAGAATAAACCTTTGTAAGTATAGTTAGTATTTGGAGCAGCTGGAGAAGGCTATATGTTGTAACACTTCAGATGTTTTAATGTTTTTACTTTCTCCATACGCACTATGTACATAGTGTATAGAGAAAGTATTGCACTCCACCAAAAGATTCGATACCGAGATTTCACCGAAAATATATGTTTTAGGGTCCCCAATATCCAAAAAAAGCATTTTCACAAAAAGGTCCGCGCGCGCGCGCGTGTGTGTGTGTGTCCGTGTGTCCGTGTGTCTGTGAACATGATAACTCAAAAACGAAAAGTCGGTAAAATACCAAACTTGGTACTTAAGTTTAGTATCTTCCAGGATGTGACACGAAGATTTTGAGAAAAATCTCCCCACTCCCAACTACCCTTGACATGGAACTTTTTTCGAAAATTTTGATTTTCTCAAAAATAGCTATAACGATTTTGGTTAAAATTTCGTATATTAAACATATTTACCTGACAAATAAAATGTATATCTTGAATTTTTTGGGAATAGCCTCTGAAGAGTAGTTTATTCTGGATGAATTTTACTAAATTTTGAATAAATGCTAAACCGTAAGAGATGGACAAAACGTTACTGCACAAAAAATGTAGAGCACATGAAACACACAATTTATGTTATATACATTTTTTCGTGGATTTCTCGTTTTTGTGACATTCCTTATTTTTGGTTTCTGCTATGAAAAACGTATACTTTTCTCATACAGGAACTTGTCAACTGCTATCCATATAGACAAAGGAACTTCATTGACATAGCAACCAGCTTTTGACTATCACTTTAACCTACGGTTGTCCCTTATTTCGCTTCTACTAACAAGGAAGCGAGTAATTAGACTATTTCTGCTATTTTTGTCTGATTAGCATAAAGTAAATAGAAGTATAAGCTTTTTAAGAATTATTTGTTGCAGGGATATGGAGAAAGTCATGTGAATCGTACACATCAGATTTTTTTGTTTCTGTATTTTTGAGGCTAGAGGGTTTAAATTTCACAGAGATATAGTTTGATGTTAGCGTTGAATATGACAATTTTTCAACTAGGTGTAGTTCTTGCGAGGGAACCATGAGCACTGTAGCAAAATGGCTCCCACTTTACTGTCAACTTGTGAAGAGTAACGAAATGGTGTGCATGTTTACTTTCTCTTCATGTACTATGTACATAGTGAATACAGAAGGTATTGTTTTGCAGTCAAAAATTCGATTCCGAGATTTCACCGGAAATAAATGTTTTGAGACCCCTGAATAAAAAAAAAGCATTTTTAGAAAAATGTCCGTGTGTGTCCGTCTGTCTATGTGTGCGTGTGTATGTGTGTGTGTCTGTGTCTGTGGGCAGTATAGCTCAAATACGAAAAGTCCGTTAAAAACCAAACTTGGTATTTAGGTATGGCATCTTCCAGGAATGCAACACGAATATTTTCAAGAAAATGCCCCACTCCCAACTACCTTTTATATGGTACTTTTTTGGAAAATTTTGATTTTCTCAAAAATAGCTCTAACGATTTTGATTAAGCCTGTATATAAAAGATATTTATCTAATTAATAAAATGTATATATTGAATTTTCTGGGAATAGCTACTGAAGACTGCTTTATTCTGGATGAATTTTACAGAATTTTGCTTAACTGCTATACCGTAAGGGATGAACAAAAACTTAACACACAAAAAATAAAGAGCACATTAAAACACACAATTTATGTGATATACAATTTTTTCGTGGAGTTGATCGTTTTTGAGACACTCTTTGTTATTGGTTTAGCTTTGAAACACTTATACTTTTCTCATACAGGAGTGTGTCAAATCCTGTCCATATAAACAAAGGAACTTCAGTCACATAGCAACCAGCTTTTGACTATGGTACTTCCTTATTTCGCTTCTACTTACAAGGAAGTAAATAATAAGGATATTTCTGTTTTTTTTTTTTCTCGATTAGCTTGAAGTAAATAAAAGCATAAGCTTTTTAGTAATATTTTTTGCAGAGATGTAGAGAAAGTCATGTGAATGGAACACATAAATTTTTTGTGAACAAAAAGACAAAACTAAGCTGAATGAAACGGAAATTATGAGTCATTAGTGAGGGCGACTAAGAAAATGAACTTTTCTAGATGGTACACATTCTTTGAAGCCTTACCGTAAGAGCCTTGTTGATTTACCGCGCTTCGGGCAAACAAAGTTTCACAAAATTTGTTTGGAAGCTATCCTGCACAAACGTTATAGTCTAGACCTTATGCAATCTGGCTTTCATTTGAATGGTCCAATATAGAAATTCCTGAGCCGTTGTTGCTTTGATTTAACTGATTGAGTGAAGACAGCTTTACCCCTGGAAAACGGAGTTCTATGAAAAGCGTATAATGATGACAGAAATGTGCTGAGAGACCAGGCGTCAGTCATTGTTATGTGATTTGTGTCTTAACTATTAAACTTCTTTTGCAAAAATGTTATTTTCTCTACACATACTCCGTACACGGTCGTCTCCTTAGCGCGGTGGTAGCGCAGCTGCTTACCAAGCGGGAGACCTGGACCGGGGTGCACTCTGCCTCGTAAGGTCCCTGGGGGGCCAATTGAGGAGCTACTTGATGGAGAAGTAGCGGCTCCAGGTCGTGAGGACCGCATTAACCGGCCGGGAGGGGCTCGAGGCGCTGACCACGTCTCACCCTCCAATACTGCACCCCATCCATGACGTCTGTAGAAGACCGAGATGGGGGACGCAGCGGCCGGGCGGTAGGCCAAGCCTCCCCGTGAGCTGTCGTGCCATGGAGTTATGTTATACTCCGTACACATTATGTAGAGAAGGTATTGTTTCACCCAAAAATTCGATATCGAGTGCCCTGTGTTCAAAAATCACGACGATTTTAACACGGTAACGCAAAACAAAAATTCGGTTAAATCCCAAACTTGATATTTAAAATCAGCATCTTCCAAGAATGCAACACAAATGTTTTCAAGTAATTCCCCAAACTACCTTTTACATAGCACTGATGATTTGTGTAAAATACCGTATATTAAAATACTTACATAATGAAATGTATAAATATGGTTAAAATACACAATTTATGACGTAAACTTTTTTTTTATCAAGTTAAGAATTTCTAAGATATTCTTCGCTATAGGCTTCAGTTTTAAAATACTTGTAATTTTTTCATACAGGATGTTTTCATCCGCTTCATATCCGTTTACTCCTGGCCACGGAAAAACAATCAAATTTCAATGCCAATCGCATAGCGACAGCTTCTAAAATATTACTATCGCTTTATCCTAGTGTATTTTCTTATTATATTTCTACTTGTAAAGAAGAAAGTAATAAGACCATTTCTATTAAGGTTTAAATCCTTTAGCATGATGCAGATAAAAGAATAATCTTTTGTAAGACTAGCTTGTTTTTGACAAACAGAGAAAATCATGTGAATGGGTCATATACCTTTTTATATTTCTTCTACATACCATTGTTAAAAAGATAGTGTTCGTACTCACTTAAAATGTGCATTAATAATTTTATTATATACTTAGTTGTAATTTCAAGGGATATAAAGTAGGATGAAGCGATAGCCAATTGTTTAAAAATCTGGTCCCAAGATACTTGTTTTCTAATTCTATAAGTACTTTTTGCACAAAATTTCGAGAAACAAGTGATATAGAAAAGGATAAAGTGATAACAAATTGTTTAAAAATCTGGTCCCTAGATACTAGTTTTTGTAATTCTATAAGTACTTTTTGCACAACATTTCGAGAAACAAGTGAATGCCGACTTAACACATCAAAAAGCGCTGACAATGTGTTCGAGTACTCAAATCAAAGAAACGAACATCTCGGCAATGGTTATAGCACAAAGCATTTTGTCTTTAAGAAAATAGGCCAGACGTCACCAACTCGTCTGTCTGTTTGTGAAAAATATAACTAAAAAAGGAAAATTGCGTTAAATATCAAACTTAGTGCTTATATAAAATATTTTCCAGACAAAATAAATATCTTGAATTTTCTAGGAATATCTGTAAGGACCTCTTAATTCTAATAACTTTTGTGTAACTCGTAAATCATAAGATACACTGAAAATCTTATAATACACAGATTGTATTAAAACACAGAATTTCTGTGAAATACTTATTTTTGCGCAGATAACCATTTCCGAGATATTCCTTGTTTTGGGTTTAATTTTCCAACAGTTACACCTTTTCCCTTCTTCATAATAGGTACAGAAAGTCATGTAAATGTAGCACATTCATTTTTTTTCGTTTACTTGTGGTTTTATGTACCTGAAAGTTGGCTTCATGGAGAGACACATATGGCAATAATAGTATCAACAATATAATATCCAAAACAAAGTAAATGTATTTCTAAAACCTTAATACCTTTTTCAACAGAAGTGCATTTCTGCTTCTGTGTTAGATTTCGATAGTGCGGTACAGAAAAGTGAACTTCCACTGGCATTTCAATGTTGGTAGCACTCTATGTGCATTCTGATTAGGCCTGGTCTGTCATATTCCCTAACTGTTGAATTATTTCAGTAAACAGAGTCAGTCACAGCCTCTTGGGTCATGCGCTTTCCTGGGCAAGGCTTTCCAATGAACTCCTCTGAGCTGGATGAAAGTTGCTCTCGATTCTACGTGTTAGGTTAGAAATCATCAACAATGCAGCTATTAGCTAGTAATGCAACAAGAATCTTAAACTGCCGTGCATTTTCACCATAATCCACTGACATTTCATTGCTTTTGGTCTGTGGTCTTGTAAACTTCCCGAAGACAATTCGAAAAATGCTTATTTATTACATGTTTTAACACTTATGCGATCATTTCTCAAATGTACCATGCGTTCGAAGTATCAGGCATGGTAGCAAATACAGCTGAAAATGCAATGAACTACACAGTTTGATCCAACTTCTGAGTACTGATGAAAAAGAAAAGTGGGTTTGCAATTATTATCCAATATCTCAGGCTGTTCCAAATTTGATGTGCGCCAAAAGACCAGTGAATTACTCATCCCTCATAAATAAAAAACGTAAATGGCGTGTTATTTATGGACGCTCTTTAACTACTGTGGTTCTCAGCGTCCCATTCTAAATTGGGCGTGAAAGACCGCTTAATTTTGCTCAGAGGCCTCTCTATCAGGCTTGAGGTTCTTTTACATGCCTTAAGTCCACGACACAGGACCAACGGCTTTACTTCCCTTCCGAAAGAAGCCATGCTAAGGATTTTTACACAAGAAAAAAATCCATCGTCCTCCGCCGGGTTTGAACCCGCTACCTTAGGTATATGAAGTTAACATGATAACCATTGCACCACGGAGGGTGACTCATATCATCCCTCATAGGGATTCCACTACAACGTTGTGGACAACATTTCGCCACAGATGAATCAAGTGTTGAAATGCAAGGGAAAGCATTCTGCTATGAACTTCACCCAGTGATGTATTGACTAACATGCTCTCACTCTAGCTGGGCTTGGAACTTTGTGGTTGAGTACGTGCGAGTACTGGCACTCTGCCGAATCGAGTTGGGATAGCCTGCTATAGAACATTGTACAATAATTTCATAAAAGTGGGAGACATAAATGCAATTAAATAATCTATCACTTGAGTTTAAAAGGGTTGTAATAAACAACTAAATAATATTATAATTATGTGTGTATACGTTAATTGGTAACGGTATTTACTTCTTACTTTCACTTTCAAGAAACTCAATTTCTTCCAAAGTGTTCCGATTAAAGTTTAAATGACTGAGCCTCTATACTTCTCGTAAATTAAACGGTTTTTGCTTCAAGTGATATTTAAGACCGTACAAAGTAAATACGCACACTGTAGTTGAACTTGAAAATAACATTCACCAAGAAATTACTGCCCTTCTCAGAGGAAACTGTAGAGTGTAATGGGCAACATCCTAAGAAGATGCTAGAAATCCTAAAACAATTAAGGAAAGCAGTAACAATATCTTATTTTTTGAAATGCATGTGTAACTTACTTTTCCTTTTAAGTGTTTATGCTATGCGTGGTTGAAATATCTTAGGCGACAAACCGTACTATATTTACTGCGGCCTTCCTTTCACCCGCACCTCCGACATACCAATGTCGAGAACCAGCCACATGCCGCCAAAACGGTCCCACCAAGGATTACTCACCCGATACTTTTAGGTCTGTCAGAGAGAAAAACTTTATTTATCTAAATTTCCTGTTTTCCAAGCCATGTTGTCACAATGCGCCTTCCGTCAACACCTCTTATTGTATCGGCATTGTCATATTTCAAATGGAGGCCTTGAAAACTTTGCCAAATGTTTGCGGAAGGACTTAGATTTTAAAATGCTAACCAGGATAATAAAGGATTTTCTATTAAAGTATCTATCCCCTTCCGTTTTATTTCGTAATGCATTCCAGTTAATGCTAATGTAACACTACTTTAACATATAAATTGTTCCTTTAATATCATGAGACATGTTTTTTTATTTTATTTCTACATGAAATACATACTCTGAAAAGTAAAATTAATATATACAAGTAGCAAGCGTGGAGACATGATTTGATTTAACAACACATCTCCAAAAATCTTCACAATTACTCGAATTCCTAATAAGTTTGAGACTTGTGGTGACATTGATAATGTGCACAACAGAAGATTCGAAAGACTTCCTACAGCTATAAATCCTATAATCTTAAAAGCTTTGCTTTCGTCGCCCAATAAATCTATATAAATTGATCGTGAGGCAGGTGAGTGCACGTGGAAAGTGAGTGTACCAAGACTATTGTACTTATTATATGAGGATTTGTAAATGTATATGGTAAATAAGAATGAAGACTTCATACGAAAATTTATGGTCTGATGAGGGGCATTTAAATTTAGCGGAAATGTGTTTCGTCATAATTGCGTTTAAAAGATATCAGAAAATCCACACGTACATAAAGCATTTAATTTTTGATGCCATTTTGGTACAATAAATAGAAATTCCATTAAAATACCTTCAACAGCGTAAGCAAAACACTTTCGGTTTGAAAGAGGTAGTTCAAGAAGACAATTTTGAGTCTTTAAATACCATAAGTAGTCAGGGACTAAAAGGAGAGTAACTATAAAGTAATATTTTAGTAGAAAAGGAAGCATTCCTATTTGGAGTTTGTTTTATATTGCAGGCGGATTTTTACATTAAGAAAGGACTAAGAAATAATTAGTGAGGTGTTTTATGTGGTGCGTGGAATTATATAATATGGAAATATGACCACGTGATAATAAAACACTTGAAATGTGTCTTTATGTGAAGTGGAATAAAGGACACGAAATTGACAGTATGGAATTGTTTAAATAATATTTGCTGATGGAAGAATAATGGTAAAACTGATGGAAGAAGGAAAAAAAAAGTTGACTGGGACACTGGATTATACAACATTGGATTTGGAGGTGAATACCATGATAAATAAAATAAATTATCTATGATTGGAGACAAAGAAAAGAGGGAAGACTGGAAGAGGCTGACAGTCAAGGGGCTCCCCTGGGCAGAAATCAATGACTAATTTATTGATTCCGCCAAATGTTATACTATAGGATGAGAAGTGAATATGTGCAGATATTTGAATCAGCGTTTATGTGATGATCCTGTATATGCAGTTTTTTCCCGCTATTTTGTAAACTTATGTTAATGAGGAATTTCCTGATTCTTTTTGGATGGCCATCTCAGACATTCGGTGATTTTTTTGCGTAACATGTCACACGGTTGATCCTGCTCTGCCCTTCGTGCTGCCCGACAATAGGTTATGTTATATTAGGGGAAACTATCTTTCGCACTGAAACCTCAACTTACGTAACCATACGTTTTTGTTTTCATACAACATCAGAATCTCAATGTATGGATATTTCAATTTAAAATGAACACAATGACATTATTATGCTTTATTTAAATTCAGTTTTATTGAAGAAATACATAGCTCAAAGCAACGCGGAAGCATTTGCACTTCCGTCTTTAAACTACAAAATCACCCTCATTGTTGTTACAAAGAAGTGAAATTAAAATGAAAACTCAACACTTAAAATTCTCTTAAGAGAGCCTATAACATAGATTATTTGATGCAGTGCTACGAACGTTCGTCTTCTTTTTAATTAAATACATAAATACAGTTCCGGGGTCTGATCGGGACTCCGGCACTCTGTACCCTGCTTTTATTTACCTAATTGTTTTTTATTTGTTTGATGTATGATTACTGAATTTCTGTTTTCTTCTTTTTAAACACACACACATATACACAAATATATAACACCATGCCCAAGGCGGGACTCGAACACACGATCCCCTGCGCTACGAAGCACCAAAGCGAGACGCCTTGGCGAGCGCGGCCATGGCTCTTTTGGGAAGAACAGCATTGGCAGATTCCCCAGTTGCGGCGTAAATTAAATGACTACTAACTCAGCATATGTAAACCATTAATTTGTAAAAGAAAGTTTGCGACTGAATTGGTTCCTCACTTTCATAGTGAATATAAGTTGGTGTGTGAGAGTTGTAAATACAAGAGCTGGTCGTTTTATAATGTAGATATGGAGAGACATAACGAATACCGTTCACACACATTATACCCTAACATTTGTAATCCATTTATCACAGTGCCATTAGTAACCGGACAAGACGAGTTATACTATGAATTATACGCACTGTTATCTATTAAATATAAAATCGTTTGTTCTTATTCAGCTCCCTGCCTAAGCATCTCAGCTGTTTGCTTTTTAAATGCACGTAGCTACCTTTGCTGCTGGCAAGCAGCATATAAACGAGATTTCAGCTATTCCTTTGTTTCTGTAATTACCCTAAAAATGCATCAAGTGACCAACACCTCTCATTGAAAACGTTCATTAAATCGGTTTATCTTGTAGCCCTAGTACTACCAATGTTTGCCGACTATAAAAAATCCAGCAAGGGATCGAGCTTCATTTTTACTTTCTCTAGCCCCGTAAGTACAATGTACATAGTGGTGAGAGAAGGTATTGTATTCCACCCAAAAGTCGATACTGAAAATTCACCGGAAATACATATTTTAGGACCACCTGATCAAAAAAAAAATTCTCAAAAAAAGCTCCGCGCATGGGTGTGTGTGTGCGTGTCTGTGGACAGCATTGCTCAAAAACGAAAAGACGGTTTGCATTTAAGTTTGGTATCTTCCAAGGATGCGACATGAAGATTTTCAGGAAAATCCCCCCACCTCCAACTACCCTTAACATGTAAACATTTTCGAAAATTTTAATTTTTGGAAAAATGGCTCTAACGATTTTGATTAAAATACCACATATTAAAGCCATTTCCATCACAAATAAAATAAATATTTTGAACTTTTTTGGAATAACTTTTGAAGACCTCTTTATCCTGGATGAATTTTGCTGAATTTTGCATAATAGTAAACCTCTAATAGACAAAAACTTACTACACAAAAAATATAGATCTGGTTGAATCACAGACTTTATGTTATGTACATTTTTTTTTTTTTTTGTGGATTTGGCCGTTTTTGAGATATTCCTTTTTATTGGTTTCAATTGTAAAGAACTTATACTTTTCTCAGACAGGAAGTGTCTGTTTTTCTTTGATTCTACTCCTGGCCAATCAAAAAAGGGATTCGCATAGCGACAGCTTTTAAAAAATTTGACTATCACTTTAGCCTAGCGCATTCCCTTAGTTCCTTTCTGCTTATAAGGATTTAAGTAATAAGAACATTCTGCTAATGTTTATCTCGATTAGCATTGAGTAGAAAGAAGAAGAATCTTTTTTAAGAAGTTTGTTTGTAGTGCAGCAAGAGAAACTCATGTGTCTGTAACATCAGATTTTTAAAAGTGGCAGGTATGATGGCCGAACATTTGACCTTAACCGAGGAGGAACACGGCCAGCTGGTAGACGTGAAAGGTTTATTGTGGAAGGGGAATGCGGGCCATGCTAAGAATACGTGTAGCCAGGAGATCCCAGATAATTCCTGTAGAAAGTACTCGGTATGTGGGCTGCTTTTACTCTGCAGGGAGTTGAACCCAGGAGATTTATGGCTAGATTCCGCTATCTTTTCTCCTGCCACAACCTGCTTACTGTCCGTGCTCTGCAGAAAAGAACCGCTGTAGACACTTAAGTCTCACAACTTATCTTCTTCTGTTTCAATAACAGTTTTCGTATCCTAGTTTTATTGTGACACTTCAGCTCCACTATTAAAGCACCGATGGAATGGTCGAGATTAGGCAATTTCAACTAATCGCGGTCATATGACTAGAGCAATATTGTCGACAAATCTAATCTCATTTCTTTGAAATCTTGTAGCACCTGACGTTCGTATGTTTAATCTCCTGTTTTGGTTATTGGTAACAAGGGTCAATCCAGTCGGCCAACCTTCACTTTTAATAGCTGTTAGTTCCACAATTGTACTTTAAATTAATTCAGTTACAATGTTTATTTAAAGGTTCATCGAGTTCATAATGTATTTACTTAAAAAAACTGAAAAAAAATCATTACTAGTATTTCCTATGAATGAGATGAGTGCAATAACCTCAAATAAAATAACATTTGTTTCCATTTCACGATTGCTTAAAAAAAGCTGAAATAAATAGCTGTTCCCTATTTCTATTGTTGCTATCGGCTTTCGTACATTAGGTGTAGGCACGGTCGACTATATCATATTTCAGGAGGCAGTGAAGAAATAAGAAAAAAGTCGCTTCGCTCCAGTCGTGAATTATTGACAAGATGAAAACACTCATGGTATTACTAATGATAATATTGTGAGTAAATCTATTTGGTTAACTCGATATTTCAGAAAGAAGTTATTATAAAATCAAGTCCTTTGCTGGCACATGAAATATGTTGGTTAAAATAACTATTTAAAATCAAGTCTAGGAAATGTTCTTCATCGCTCAGCGTTGCTACAAAGAGTAAACATGTTGAGTTATTTGAATGTCACTAATGAGTATCATTTTTAAATAGGTGTTAATTCAAACATTTTATATCGAAACGTGCTTCCTAATACCACTTCCGAATGGTGCTATTTGAGAGCGCACTGTTTCGAAGCGTTTTAGAAATGCATCAGTATTGAACACGAAAGTTTTTGACAACGTAGCGGCGACGGCGACGACGATGACGATGATGAGAAAGATGAGAGGCAAGACTGTGTGTCGCCAACCATTTTAAATATGTGAAGTGTTCCAGTCACTTGACTTTCTCTACATCTTGTAACAAATTATTATTTAAGAGCATATTCTTTTATGTACTGCATGCTAATAGTAAGTAGGAGGGAAATAAGGGAATTCACTATGCTAAAGCGATACTCAAATCTTTTAAGAGCTAGTTGCTATGTGATTGAAATTCATTTCTTTGCATGGCCAGGAGTTGCCCGATTTCCGTATGAGAAAAGTTTAAGTATTTTAAAAATGAAACCAATAACAAGAGATATCTCGGAAAAGGCCAACTCAAAAAAATAAAAAAAAAGAGTGTATTCCCTAACGCGCTACCACAAATTGCTTACCTGCGACGTATGCAGTTGCCAATGCAAGTCGGTCTCTACTCAGTAGGTATGAAAACGGTATCCGCATGTATCCCGCTATCGGTCCCCAAGATGCTATTCCCACTCATAGCTAAGTTACACGCATTTTATATCGGCAGTCAAAAAACATGAAGGGGATTTTCACAGAAAACGTTTCACCTTTTGCTTTAAATGTCATGAGCATTGTTAGGACATTTAATTTGTTACCATGACCACCATGGCTTAGCTGTTCATGAAGGATACATAGTTATTTGTAACAAAGACGTAAATCAGAATTAAAACAGCAAGTTTTAATGTATTTAGTTGGTTGAATACTATCATTGCATTATAGAATATTGCGGATACTTGATTTAGCCCTGAAGTCAACCTAAACCATTTGTTTTTGTTATATTATGAGTTTCCTTCGTCATAATGGAGTCCAATTTAGACCAGTCGTTAGGTAGCGAACTTTTAAATTGTCTTCTAATGTGTCTCTAATGTTGGAATGCTTGCGTTCTCAAGTTTCCCTTACTCTGCTTCCAAAGTGACCACGTTCTTGATTTTCACGTTTGGCCCTCTGCAAGTTAATTCGGAATAAAACAAAGGTGAGCTACAGATTTATCTTTAGATTAAAAGTATAACATTGAATCTGTCTACAACCTGCTATATTCAGAAAAAAAAGTGTTTTCCTGTATCTTTACAATTTCGCAGCGCTTACTTCGTTGAAATAACCATTTAACCAATGTTGCACAGGAACTTTTCCTTTTTAGAAAAGTAATCGACAAGTGTACCAAAATAATTAGCAAGGCAAATTAACTAAATGTACTAAACCAGCTGGATCATCAAGCTCTGGAAACTGTTTAACTTCCACTTTTTTATGATTTTCAACGAAGAATTGTTTGCATTAGTTTTTAATGTTCGTGCGTTTAAGACTACATTGTTAAAGTTTGAGATTCTTTAATGACTTAAAATATTTCTGCCATATTTTATCTAAAAAACTGAATTTGGGGTATATGAAACCAAATAAAAAAAATATATTTCTCATTTATCCCTAAAACATGAAAAATCATAAAAATTTCGCGAAAAAATAAGCATATACATCATTTGAAAAGCATGTCAAATGCATGCAAAACATTTTGTTTCTTAATTCAACAACTTTCTCAACTATCATCAGAACCAAAGCTCTTGCCTATGATGATGCTGATGATGATGATAATAATAATGATAATGATGATGATAGTAATAATAATAATAATAATAATAATAATAATAATAATAATAATAATAATACTCTCTTCTAAACAATGACCAAAGATGTCGACTGAATTAAGCGCAGTGAAAACTAACAAATTCAATAGTATAATATAAAAAATAAATATATTAATACAACTATATTGAAATTTAATTATAATAGATACTTGAAAGCAATCCTTTTTGGTTGTGATGGCATTTGAGACTTATTTGAGATTAAAATCATAAGCCAAATATTTTCGGAGTATCTTCCTTGTACACAATTACTTTTATTTGTAGGATCCAAGTTTTGCTTTTCGTCTTCAAAGCATCTATTTGCTTGTTTATTCTGCAAAGCAATCAAATTCCGTATGATTCACTTTATTGCAGTAACATAAACTACCCATCAAAAAGACAATGTGCTGACTAAAATAATTATGAGAACACAGTTTTCGCTCAAAATATCTTTAATCCCAAAGATGTGCATATACAATGAACAAACCGTTATAACTAATATTCTTTCAATAGGAGATAATTATTAGGAATGGTAAATAGTTTTGATTTCTAAGTTTCTTTCTTTCTTTCTTTCAGGCGAACATTCTTAATTAGGTATTTGTGAATTTGTGAAATGAATTTAAATATTTTTGTTGTACAAGTTCTACATTCAACATGTTTTAATTTTTTTTACTATTGCTTGAAAAATTCAGTTATTAATATCAATAATATCCAAGTATACCAAAATATTTTAAAATTAGTTCACGTCATGAAAATTGTAACTGATATGGTGAATTATGAAAGACTCTCTTCTACTCGTTATTGAGAGAGAAATATTTAAATAGGTATATTAGTTTTTTAAGTAAGCCTTTATAGAAGTGCAAAGTGGCTTATAAGAAGGAAAGTTACTCTACCGTTTTGTTGTTTATCAATTGAGATAATAGACAGTGAAATACGAACTTATGATATATGACTAATATAACCTCCAACTTAAGTTAGCTAAATCTTGAATTACAAGGAGTTTTAATGTTTTACTATGAAAGTGTTATGTAAGTGTTATGGATTGTGTATTTAGATATATATTCCCTTTCGCACTTTCCAAATTTGGAGTCTATGGCAGAAAAAGGAAATGGTGATAAGCGTGAACTTTCTTCTTTTGCCAGACAGCATGAAACTCTCGGGCTTAATCTGATAACAGATTTACCCAGTATTCAATGCTTGCCCAGTAATGTTTGCCAACAATGTCTTCGCTTCCGTAGATGTCTGAACTCTGAGTGCATAAAATATGTTAAAAAGATTATAAGTTTGAAGAAACAGAAAGTGACATTTTCCTCACATTTTGCCTTAAAATTCTGGTATACAACATTTGGCAGTTTCTAGACTTTCGTAGAAGTTAAACTAATCAATTGTCCTCAGTATTACTCTAAAAATGTACTTTTATATTAGTTCAAATCTTTGTAAAGTTGTATTTCCACCTGTGAAGGTAAAAAGGAATAAATACGGATACAGCGAGCTTGCTATACCAAATTTCAAATTAATATATATTTAATTTTAGGTTATTATTATTATTATTATTATTATTGGTGTTAGTATTTTTGTTAGCTGTTACATGCAAAATAGCCGAGCACAATTGAAATTTGGACAACCCTGCTCTAATGTTTACATGAAATAAACGGTGACTATTTTTGTTTACCATTGCGTAAATTTACTGTGTTCTTGCGTAAATTTACAAATATCACTACGCGATCGTATTTTTTTTTTTTTGTATTGATTACCCTTGCGTTATACGTAGTAAACACATATATGGTTTTCTTATTTTAAGAGCTGTGAACATTGATAAGGCTATTGTCAGCAAGCCACCAATCTGTAAATTATTTTCAATAGCACATGCACAAAGACAAAGATCGCAGCTGGAATATCTGCTAATATTAGAGATATCATAAATAATCTGGCATCTACTATAGTTACTTTTTTAATTTTAGCACTTATTTTATGATTTTCAAATATGTGAATTCGAAAAAAAAAAGTCTGAATTTTTTTAAGAAGACGAACCTTGAGGAATATTTCGGAAATGACACAAATCGGAAAGGCGTTTTGGTAGGATAAAATGTAAGGTAAGATCCAATTTCAATAGTGGCGCGAAGTATGAGATATATATATATATATAAACATATTTTAATTTCTTAAAACACTTCTAAAATTAATTAAATTTTTTAATATATTTATAAAAACTATGAGCAGTATATCCTCCCCTTTCAATAAGAATTTTCTGTGCAGATTAACTGCAGTAGATTGAACTGTTTTCTACTTAGATATTCCGGAAAATACATTAATAAATATCCCAATTCCTATTAAATATTCAAATGCATAATTAATGGAATAACAGAAGGAGGTAATCTGTAAATATAATCAATAGTCATAGATAGTATATGGTAAGAGAATTATCAGTAAGAACACATGAAAGTGAGCTACAACATAATACCTAAGTGGATTATATGATGTGGGAGGGGGGCAAGTGGAGAAGCTGCTGTCGTTCTCGTTCACATTGTCCAGACGTTTACCACATAGCTTGACAAATTCATTCTCTCTTGCTCCGGAAACAGCCATGTTGGCTCTTCTTTTTCGTCTTTGTGCAGTCTCGGAAATGGGGAGCGGTTCTTATTATTTAATAATAACAATAATAATGCTAACAACAACAATCATAATAGTTTATAGATTTTAAATAACTGTTTTATTCATGCGAGAACTTGTTGACATATCACATACTTTTAGATACATTTTGTGCGATATTTTGGTTTCATGCTACCTATTCCGGTGAAAACTCGGCCAAGACTATGTAGTTTCTATAGAAATACGCGGCATTCTTACTTTTCATCATGCTTTGCGGTTAGAAATCTGAACATCCCTCTTGCCTTACACTTGATGCTCTTCTTCTTCCACTGCAAGGTTAGCCTATAAAACCCGATCCGCCACAAAGATACCTTCCGATCTGACCTTTGGGTGTCCAATCGAATGGAATGCCTATCTTTGGGTTTGTACTAGAATACTTGTTTGATTATCTTATTGACATTCTTTCCTTTTATATATGTATATATATATATATATATATATATATATATATATATATATATATATATGTGTGTGTGTGTGTGTGTGTGTACTGGAATCATTGCTTTTTCATGTTGTTAATCGTATCTTCTAATTTATTTCTTTTAATTTTTCTCTTATTTGTACATTTGGGATGCAATTCTTCCATCTATAATGTCTGATAACTTAAATTGCACTTCAGATGTTCCTATTCTTATTTTAGAGTTCTATTGAGGGTCCAAATGTTGCTTCCGTATAACAATATATAGTCCTGCCAAAACTTAATAAATCTAAAGATCGTATTTTTTATTGTTTTTTCTTTCAGAGTTATGTGAATAATTCCGCTCATATGTTTAAACTGATTCAGCTTTTGATCAGCAACTTTCCTTTGTTACTCATAGGGAACCCAACGTCCTAAATACATAAACTTGCTTACTTGTTCTGTTATTTTGTTATTCAGAACGATCTCCAATCTGAGGGAATATTTTCTCACAAAAGTCGTAACTTAAACTATTGTGTCGATATTTTTAAATAATTCCTTTTAAATATATCCTTTAGCTGATTTGGTACTCTTTGAAGTTCATCCTCAGAAGCTGAAAGAGCGATTTCATTGGCTGCAAATAAGATGGTATTTGATATCGTATTTTTAATTTTCGATTATTTCTTTGATGCTTTTGCCATTCTTCAAAAGCAGTATCGGCAAGTTCAACAGACCTTTATATTAAATAAATATATTGAGCATCTCTTACTTGATAAATTAATATAGTTATAGCATTGCGTTTATGCTTTAGCAGTTAATTTCTAATTGCTCTGTGGTATGAAATATTACAATACTATGTGTTTTAATTACATACTCGTCTTTGTTTGTACGGTCCCTCTTACGTGTTAATTTATGAATCAAAGAACATTAATTAATACCTTTGTTGTTAAATTATTTTCACGCGTAATTCTTGCCTCGCTGGCGTCTATTGCCACTAATATAGCATTGTAAAATTTGCATGGTTTTATCACTTCCTAAACTTGTTTTGTAAAACTTTTCAGTAAATGTATGGTGTTAGCTGTGCATTCATTCAGAGTCTATTTCCAACAGATTATGGATTCACATTTTATTTGTCATGTAAATATTTTTAAGTAGCTTATTTTAATCAAAATCGTTAGAGCCATTTTTGAGAAAAACAAAATTACCAAAAACTTTTCCAGGTAAAATATAATTTGGAGTGGGGAGATTTTCTTGAAAAATCTCGTGCCGCATCCACGGAAGATGAACTGAAATACCATATTTGATATTTAACTGTGTTTTCGTTTCTTACATATGCTGTCCATAGGCGCGCGCGCACACACACACGCACACGGACCTTGTTCTAAAAAGGTTTGTTTTTATTCAGGGGACCTCAAAGCATTATTTCCAGTGAAACCTCGACATCGACTTCTTGTGTGGAATACAATACTTTCCTTGCATAGTACGTGTAGAAAAAGTAAAAAGTAAAAACTACTCATAACGTATTTTCAACTCTTTATACAAATATCTACACTGTTTAAGCTATGTGGTTCAAAATAATTGAACAAAAGAAATATGAGATGTCAAAAACATAGACCACCCTACAAAATTCAATACCCTCCCAATCCGTATCCTGAGTTATACAGTACTAGAAAATTTTCAAAGCTACCTTTCTTTATTTTCAACGACTTATAAGTAAAATTTACCGTTTGGTCATTATCATAAATTTGTGTAGTTGGAGTATAGAACTTCGTTAAAATTATAGCATACCATAGAACAGGCTTTGCCGCAAGATCACTCTCTTGCCCTTAACCGAACCAGAGTCGCAAAGAGCAATACAGAGTCTTATAGTCGCCGCGCTGCTTTCACTTCCGCAGTATGACCCAATATTCTGTTGCCAGTAAGGTGGGCTCTTCGCCACTACAACAGCGCTTTCTAATATACCAGCTCTTGCTTCGGTTTGCCATAGAAATTTCCTATGCCTACCTACGTTTTTCAACCCCTTATATAAAATTGTCACTATTTGACAAATCTGGATAAATCTTTAGATACTTGTGCTTTAGTTACAAACACAAATTACAGATTACTCAAAACTTTCAAAAATCACCTGTTTTTTAGCTTCAATCCCATACTTGTAAAATGTACCAATACAATATTGCTTAACTTTGGATAATTTACAATAATTTCATAGAGAAGTGAGGTAGGTAAATTATACTAATTTATTAATTCATTCGATATTCAAATTTGAAAATCAGCGAATGTATTCGCAAAATAAAACCTGTTTTCAGAAAACTGTAGTCTACAGTTTAGTTTAATAACAAATCTAAAAGAACAATAGATTGCAATATTATTACTGTGGGGTTCCCATAGCGTTGCTTTCTATCTTATGTGCTTATTTTTCTTTTGTAGTTAATAGCTTACAAATCCTTGACGCTTTTTCTGTCTCTTTCACACATACACACACACAATTTATTTTTGTTTCTGTTTTCAAACATTAACAATCTATTAGTATTGATATCTAATGATTTGAAGCATGCTTATGGATATATAATCCTGCGGTTGCGAGTCTGCAGTCTATTGACCTCATGCCCTCGTAATTATGTCTGGAGAGATGAGGGATCAAGTACTGTGTTATGGGATGACGTGAGGCCAGTATGATACATCCCCAGCCGTTGTTGTGAATAATTAGTAGCGTATAAATAGTTAATGTTGTTTACTGAAGCTGTTAATTGCGTTCATTAAATATGATGATTTTTACCCAGAGAGGCTGTTACAAAAACATTTATTAATATCACTAATTAAAAATGGTACACAAACCACTTTGTCATATTCTAATTAAGAGCTTATTTATCGTATAGTATCTGGACTGTTTTATTTGATGTAGATTTTAAATCCATTTTGCCTCTAATTTAAAGAAAATAGTGAGGATTATTTCCATTAGTCTCACTTAGAATACGGGTTTGGGGAAGTGGCCTAAGTAAATGAAAGCCACATAATGAGACACAGTATACAATACCTTTTCTATGACTTTTTAAGGAAATAAAACATTGTTTTAACGATTACTGCTGCCCTATTACTGCTAGGGGTAATAATAGCAATAATTTATATTATTATTATTATTATTATTATTATTATTATTATTATTATTGGAGTGCAGTGAGTGTGAAAGGAACCCCTACTTAATACTTTTCTTGGAAATAAAAATGTTCAATGCAAAAGTCCGACATAATCAAACATTTATAAAACATTTCCAAAATATGTCAACTCAATAATCTTTTAAGTTTTGTAAATACCAATAAGTAACAGTAATCAGAATAAATATATATGAAAATGCAAATAATTATACTAATGAAACTAGATAAGACTACTGAAGGAACAGCCAAAACATGCGTGCGTGTAAACGATACAAAACTTAAAGTGGTTAATGTTTTAATTATAAAATAAACTGTACTTCTAAATGTGCTGGTGTGTGTCTTTTTCTACAAAACTTTGCTAGAAGACAAAGGAAACAGAAATCTTAACTGTAAATGTAAGTGAGGATTTATAGTAAAATGCTCAAAGCAATACGAATGACTAAAACTCGCACAGTAAAGAAAAAAATCTGATGTGTTCCATTCACATGTCTTTTTCTACATCACTGCAAAAAATGTTATTAAAAAGCTATGCTTCTACGTACTTCATGCCAATCGAGAAGAAATTAGCAGAAATGGTGTTATTACTTGCTTCCTTGTAAGTAGAAGCGAAATAAGGGAGTACCATAGGTTAAAGTGATAGTCAAAAGCTGGTTGCTATGTGATTGAAGTTCCCTTGTTTGTATGGACAGGAGTTGAAAAATTGACAAATTCTTGTATGAGAGAAGTATAAGTTTTTCAAAGCTAAAACAATAACAAGGAATATGACAAAAACGATCAATTCCACGAGAAAAATGTATATTACATAAATTGTGTGTTTTAACGTGCTCTACATTTTTTGTTTGGTAAGTTTTTGTGCATCAGATACGGTCTAGTTATGCAAAATTCCGTAAAATTCATCCAGAATAGTCTTCAGAGACTTTTCCCAGATAATTCAAGATATTATACCTTTTATTTGTCAGGTAAACATCTTTAACATACAATATTTTAATCAAAATCGTTAGAGCTATTTTTGAAAAAATTAACATTTTCGAGAAAATTTCCATTTAAATGGTAGTTGGGGGTGGAGAGATTTTCTTGAAAATATTCGTGTCGCACCCTTGGAAGATACCAAACCTAAATACCAAGTTTGGTTTTTTACACTCTTTTCGTTTTTGAGCTATGCTGCCCAAAGACACACACACACACACACACACACACACACACAACACGCACACAGTCAGACACACACACGGATATTTTTCTAAAAAATGCTTTTTTTGGATTCAGGGGGTCTAAAAACATGTATTTCCGGTGAAACCTCGGTATAGAATTTTTGGGTGCATTACAATACACTATGTACATAGTACGTGTAGAGAAAGTAAAAAATCCGATGTGTTCCATTCACTTGAGTTTCTTTACATCTCTGCAAAAAATTATTGTTAAAAAACTTATGCTTCTTTATGTTTCATGCTATTCGAGAAAAAAATTAGCAAAATAGTATTATTAATTGCTTACTTGTAAGTAGAAGTGAAATAAAGGAGGACCATAGATTAAAGTGATAGCCAAAAGCTGGTTGCTATGCGACTAAAGTACAATTGACAAATTCTTATATGAGAAAAATTATTAAAGATTATTAAAGCTGAAGCCAAAAACAAGGAATATCGCAAAAACGATCAACCCCACGAAAACTATGTATACAACATAAATTGTGTGTTTTAACGTGAATTTTTCATCTCTTACGGTTTAATAGTTAAGGAAATTTAAAAAAAAATCATCCAGGATAAAGTAGTCTTTAGAGGCTATTGCCATAAAATTCAAGATATACATTTTATTTTTCAGGTAAATATCTTTAATATATGACAAATTAATCAAAACCGTTAGATCCATTTTGAGAAAATAAAACTGTTAGGAAAAAGTTCCATTTAAAGGGTAGTTTGGGGTGTGGGAATTTTTCTCAAAATCTTCGTGTCGCATCCCTGGAAGATACTGAACTTAAATACCAAGATTGGTATTTTACCGACTTTTCGTTTTTGAGTTATCGTGTTCTAAGACACACGGACACTTGGATTAACTGACACACGGACACACACACAAATACACACACACACGCACACGGACCTTATTTTGAAACTGCTTTTTTGGATACAGGAGACCCTAAAACATACATTTCCAGTGAAATCACGGTATAGAATTTTTGGTGGAGTGCAATACCTTCTCTATACACTATATATATATATATATATATATATATATATATATATATATAGTACGTGCAGAGAGAGTAACAAGTTGATGACGTCATAATTAAGCATTCTATAATGTCAATGCTGAACGCCGCGTCAATAAAACTTTTGAAGCTATACGCAGATTTACCAATATTGTAGCTAGCCACTGCCACGCGAAAGGAAGTATGGCTTTACATACTTTTGCGGACAATTGATTGTAAATGACAGAACGCAATTTCATTGATAAAAAATCTGATGTGTTACATACCATGACTTTCTCTAGCTACTCTACAAACCAACTTCTTACAAATGATAATTCTTCTTTCAACACCGTGCTAATCGAGATAAACATTAGCAGAATTTTATTACTTAGTTCCTTATAAGTAGAATGGAACTAAGGGAATGCACTAGGGTGAAGTGATGGTCAAATGTTTTAAAAGCTATCGTTGTGCGATTGTCATTGCAAATCGCTTCTTTTCTTGGCCAGGAATAGAACAAAAGAAAAACGGACACTTCCGTCTGAGAAAGCTATAAGTACTTCACAATTGAAACTAATAACAAGGAATATGTCGAAAACGGTAAGCTCCACGAAAAAATGTATATGACATAATTTGTGTTTTTCAAAAAGATCTACATTAATTGAGTAGTAAGTTTTTGTCTATCTCTTACGGTTTACCGGTTATGCCAAAATAAGAAAAATTCATCCAGAATAACCAAGTTTTTAGAAGCTATTCCCAGAAAATTCAGGATGTACATTTTATTTGTGATAGAAATGGCTTTAACATGTGGTATTTTAATCAAATCGTTAAAGTTATTTTTAAGGAAAACATGTTCGAAAAATTTTCCATATAAAGTGTAGTTAGACCCACCTCTAACTACACTTTATATGGAAAATTTTTCGAACAAAAAATCTTCGTGTCGCATCCTTAGAAAATATCAAGGTTGATATTTAACGTCTTTTCGTTTTTTAGCTATGCTGTCCATAGAAACACACACAAACACACACACAAGGACCTGTTTCTGTGAATGCTTTTTCTGGATTCAGGGTGTCCTAAAATATGTATTACCGGTGAAATTTCGCCATCGAATTTTTGGGTGGAATACAATATTTTTCTATTCCTATATACATTGTGCATACGGGGCTAGAGAAAGTAAATATCTAATGTCTTCCATTCACATGACTTTCTCTAGCTATTACGCAAACAACTTTGTTTACAAAAAATTGTTATTTTATCTTGACATGCTTATCAAGAAAAACAACTCGTGTTATTATTTTCTTCCTTGTAAGTAGGACGGAAATTAGGGAATACATTAGGTTAAATCGATAGTCAAATCTTTTACAACCTGATCCTATTTAAAGCAATTGAAGTTCGCTGCGCTTTACATGGCCTACAATAAAAACAAGAGAATTGAAGGGAAACGTCACTTCTCGGTTGTGAAAAGTTATATAAAAATGTATAGGATATAAATTATACATTTTAACAAGATTTACATTTTTATGAAGTAAGTTTTTGTCTATCCTTTACGGTTTAACCCTTATGCAAAATTCAGCAAAATTCATCCAGAATAAAGTCTCAAAGGCTATTCTTAGAAAAGTCGAAATTTACATTTTATTTGCGATGTAAATATTTATGTTATAGGCACTTTAATCAAAATTGTTAAAGCTATTTTGAGAAAATCAAAATTTTCCATTGTAAAAGGTAGTTTGTGGTGAGGGGTTTAGTCAAAAATCTTCTTGTCGCATCTTTAGAAAATATTAGAGATAAATACCAAGTTTGGTATTTAACGGTCTTGTCGTTTGTGAGCTATGCTGTCCACAGAGTTACACACACACACACACACACACACACACACACACACACACACACACACACACACACACACACACACACACACACAGGACCTTTTTTCTAAAAATGCTTTTTGCTGACTCAGAGGATTTGAAAATATATTTCCGGTGAAATCTCGATATTGAATTTTGGGTTGGAATACAATACCTTCTCTATTCACTATCTCTACATTGTATAAAAAAGTTAAAAATCTGTCAGGCAATTTTGTCTGCATGCTACTGGAACGTATTTTAACAAAGTCCGTTATTCTCTTGGCACATATTTTATATTGCCTGTAGAAATAATATTGTGCATATTTTTTAATTTTTGGGTGGCACGAATTTTAAACGTACATATTTTCCTCCCGTACTGATTCTACAGCCACTAGTACATGTTCATCCTAATGTCCAGACTAGGAGTCACTAAATATTAGTGACTTTGTCGACAAATGCAGAATCAAAACTGGCAGAAAAAACGCCTTCAGATGTTTCGTCAGCTTACCTGCTGTCATCATACCTGTTCTACAAACAAACCATTATTACAAAAATTATTTTATGTATATCATACTAATCGAGATAAGCATTAGCAGATATTCTCTTATTACTTGCTTCCTTCCAAGCAGAAGTGAAATAAGAGAAAACACTAGGCTAGAGTGATACCTAGTCAACATTCTAAAAACTGGTTGTTATATGAACAATTGCAGTTCGGTTCGCTTTACATGGTCAGCAGTAAAGCAATATAAATGTTTGAGAAATGTTAATTAGGTTAAAATTGAAATCAATAACAAGCAATAGCTTAGAAACGATCAATTCTGCAAAAAAGTAATAATAATAATAATAATAATAATAATAATAATAATAATATAAAATATATTTTTGTGTGTTTTAACGTGATCTACATTTCTGTATTGTACGTTTCTATCTATCTCTTATGATTTACCGCTAATGTTAAATCCTTCCAGAATGAAGAGGCCCTCAGAGGCTATTCAGGATTTTCAGAACACTTAAGATATCCATTTTATTTGTGATGTAAATATATTTAATATACGGTATCTTAATCAAAATTGTTAGAACCATTTTTGAGGAAAAAAACATTTTCAAAACTTTTTCATCTAATGGGTAGTTTGGGGTGTGTTTCTTGAAAATCTTCATGTCGCATCCTTGGAATATGCCAATCTTAAATATCAAGTTTGGTATTTAGCGGCCTTTACGTTTTTGAGATGCACTTCCATACACAAGTGCGCGCGCGCGCACACACGCACACACACACTCACACACACGCACACACACACGCACACACACACACTCACTCAAAAACACATACTCTCACTGTACGCGGGCACATACACACACGGAAATTTTTCCGGTGAAATCTATGGATCTAATATTGGTTGGAGTACAATATCTTCTCTATACGCTATGTAGATACATGCTAGTTCGTGTAGTAAAAGTAAAAAGTATTGTTACGTTCCGGCCTTTAGTTTATTAGTTACTGTATGATGAGAACACAAAGAGCAAGTTTTTCACTGGAAATTTAGACCCAGAAATCTAAAAGCCTCTAAAAATGATGTAATCTGTTGAGGAATAATTCTGTAGTGTATTCAAATCTGAAGATTTTAGCAAGTGAATACACGTATTATTAGTAACTTGGCGACAGTGCGAGAATAAAAAAGGACGAAGCTAACATGTATACGTTAGATAAAGACAGAAATATCCCATTTAGCTCCATACTATATTTTAACCCTCAGACAGGCTATTGTTCTTACGTTGCAAATATTACTTGAATATTTAGTTTTAATTACATACAATGGACGGACCATGTGATTAATTCAAAGTCGAAGAACACGTGGCTTAATTTCCCAATGCCTTTACCTCTCTTATACTTTTGGGCGCTAAAAATCTTCCATAGTATGTAGTTTGCTTAAACTTTTAGTAGAGACAATGAAAATTTTAAAACACCGTATATGGCTTTTATTACATTTATAAACTGCCAAAGATAGGACTTAATTAATTCGACAAACGAGGTTACAGTTGTACAAAAATTATATTTACATATTTTTTTAAAATGCTAAAACAACAGAATTTAAAAAAAAATGCTATATGCCAGATTTCTATATTAGTATTTAAATAATTTGGGATTATTTATATATTCTCAAAATTACCTTTTCTATGTTTTAATTAATTATCATATGACATTTTAAAAATTACCCCAATAAATTTCAAACACACTTAAAATTCTGACCGATCAATTAGAAAATAATGAAACATTTTTATACATTTCCTTCATTTTAGATAACTTTTAGAATGTATTCCTGGACTATTTTGCGTATTAAGAATTCGTATACGGGTTTATTTCCTTAAACTGTTATCGGTTTAGAAACGGCGGATACGTGGGAACCTGTTAGTCCTAACCGCACATTGGATGAATATGCCCTCTTTGAGATAAAAGTGGAATGGATAAGACAAGAAGATACTTTTAATATGTGCAATCCAAGTTCAATTTCTATCAGATCTCTTCTAAGAGAACAAATGTTTATTGAGTTGGTCATAATTTGAATTTTTAGTGACTGCCGCCACAGAAAAGCTATAAAACTCAAATTAAACAGTAAGAACTCAATCTTGATGCCTTTACTACATATCATATCAAAGTGATGAGCCATTAAGTCTCTACATAGAGAAGTTTGCCCGGGGTTATTTTCTTAACGCAAGAGATCTTCTACCAGTAGTATTTAAACGGTTTAATGGTTCTGTAAGATGCTCACTCTACTAAATGTACTTTTAGTAAGCTTAAGACCTTCAAAGAATATCCCCTTTCCAAATTAGCAGAGAGGAAGCACAGATTCATCTGTTATCATAACTTGATGAAGAAAACAATTGTTTCTTGCTATTTAGCTCCAGAGTGTTCATGCAGGAAGAGATTTTTAGGCCCATTCGTAGAACGTTCCAATACTATTAGAGCCTGCTGACCAAGGCCAAATAAAACTATAAATTTTTCCTTAAGAACCTGAGTTAGTTAGACATATAAACAATTCCTGTCAGTTATTTAAATTAATATTACAAAGCTAAAAATGAGTAAGAAGGCTTTGAAAGGTTCTTTTTTACCCAAATTTTTGTAAAATGTATAGGATCTTCAGATTTATTCAGCATTTTCCGCCAGTCGTTTGTCCACAATATCGTGATACTAGGCAGCGAGTTTATCTCGCATTATCTCTTGCAGAGAACTAGCGAACGATGAGTAGAAGGGATGGATGTCAACAGTTTCCAGGCCACCTTAGTGAAATGGGACTTTTGTCTTTCTAATATTTACATTTGGATCATTCGCTTGCGTCTCATAAACCCGCAATCTCAGCATTTATGCTGATAGGTAACATATACGTCCATTTTAGAAGTAGCATAAACCATGCAATTGTGTTCATCTCCATCTCACGTATATAAAATGCACGTGTCCTGGTGAAAAACAGTTCTGCATCACCTAGTACACAAACCTGTTTAGAAAGTATATGATTCCTTCACAGCGGTTCCCTTAATAATACTTTCAATATTTTTCCATACTACGCGATGTTAGGATACAAGTGCGGATATTTGTATTTATAATTGAGGACAGTACAATGGACAACATTGCATCAATATTTTGATTTGCAGTCTAATAACTTTAGTTATTAAGAGTAGCATATTTTACTATCTCGAAGTTGTTTGTTTTCCCCGAGAGCACAGCGCGGAAGCGTTGGTAGGCGTAAAGTAGATTTGGCAGGCCAGTGGCATAAAACTAATGACAAATGCATGAATCAGTGACAATTTATACGAGCCCAAACTTTCATTATTTATGTTAACTTACACTTATATTTGCATTAGAGGAATAAATGAGAATGGAAATGTAAATGGTTTTAATTGAGAATGTAATGTTTGCTTGCATTTCCGAGGCATCTATTGCTCATTTTAGCGTACAAATAAATTTTAATGCCTTCCGCAAGATTAATAGCCCCTGCCTGGGCTAATATCAAGTGTTGAAGTGTGAACACGACAAAGCAAAACGGATAGTATATATTGACAGACATTGTTCATTTCGCGGTGCAGTTACATCCTTGCAGAAAATATTAGGTATAAATTATTTGATGTCTTTTTGAAAAAAAAAAAAACTGTTAGAAAAATATATTAAACAACCAACTCACAAATTAAGATATAAGCCATCAAAATATCTCTGCCTGTATCTGTAACATCCTTTCTCTATATATTCACAAGTGTTTTGTTGCTGCATTAAATGGTTTGAATGATGAAAGTCTCGTATATTTTCGCATTTGAAACTTAAGTTTCAGTAATAATAATGGGTATGACGGTATTAATATACGTTCTCGAAGCTGGCCATAGCATATAAAATATGATCTCAGACGGTGTTGCAAAATTATTATATATTTATAATTTACAATAACAAGTCGTTGTTTTTACTATTTAAAATAGAACCCCCCCCCGTTTATTCTTCAAACCCGTTTATTAATAGTGTTAATTAATTATTTTTGACGCAACTAATTGACTTAATATTTGGTTAAACTATGAAGCCCGGGACTTAAAGTACTTAAGACATTGTAAGTCGTCATTGAGGTATGTAATATACATTTAATTTGAGATCACTTGCAGTTTACCGGGACACATGCGAGTCAGTTGAGTCACTGAATGTCATGTCGGCATGTTGCCGTCGTAGCTCAATGCTTGGAGCAACCGGCTAAAGATCGAGAGAATCGTGGTTTAAATCTCGGCTACGACATTGACTACCTATTTGATAATAGTTTAAAAGTGTTATCTTTCTCCCACAAACTTTCTCTCAAGGATTGTAATTATGACTTCATTTGGGTGTGATTTTAGTAAACGTAATATTATCTGAGGCTTTTTGGTATAAAGTAAAAATACCCCTTTGCGTACCTTCTTTGCACGACGTTTGAAGCAGAAACACAAGCGACTTTCCTATATAGAAGTCTAATATAGCGCGTCTTCCGCATCGAGATTAAAGCACACATATAAAGGAAGTTTGGTGTATATATACAAATATTTTGATAAATGATATCTTAATTTGTATTCACTTCGTTGTGTTAGTAGTTTTTTCTCTTCGTCTAACAATTTTTTCCACAAACCAATCACCTGATGTCGTTTGCACGGTCTTAACTCTGCTGCGAATTGAAAGCGCCTATCAATATAGACTATCCGTGTTACTTCCACGTGTTCACACCTCAATAGATGATGGCATGGGAATATTAGTCTTGTAGAAAGCATACGAATCAGTCCCGATACAACGTTCGTTGACGCGAGGCCTGTCCGCTCAGCTCTACTCCTTCCGCCACGCACTTCCGAGAACAATAAACATGTGAATTGCGTATGCCACACTACTTACAGGTACTAACCTGAAATAATAATATTCTTAATAAGTAAAATTATAAGTACGCAAAGAAATATATATTAATGTAACGTTGTTTAATCCACTGTCCTCAAATACAATTTAAAATATCTGCATTTATACCAATAATAGCCTGTAAAATAAATGTTGCCCTAGCAAACAAAATTGTTTATTTTCCGTTACTAAGTGCATTGTAAATTCTTAGTGTTGAATATGGGAAGATAATTATAAAATAATAAATAAAAATAAATAATAAATGTTTCGACATAATGTGTGTTCAATGGCACACAAATTCCATAATAAAGCAAACAACACAACGATGACGACAATAATAATAATAATAATAATAATACAACATTGCGGTGGATGCATATTTACAGAACAAGGCAGATGAAAATACCACACGAAATCAATTATTTGTAATTGGGGGTTTCTACAAAGATGCACTTTATCCGTCTGTTTTTTACTTTTTATTTTCTCGAGCATTGTGAATTAAAATATTTACTTGTAAATAAAATTAAGGCAATGAATACTTTGGTGAAATTTGGTAAAAATATGAAAGTGTTCGAATTATTGTTTCCTTTCCTTTTTAACTTTTTATTATACTTATAAGACTAAAAATATAATTTTTCTAAATTTAGAAAATATTTGTAAATTTACATAAGATGACTACCTGTGTACAAATTGTATTATATACTAAATGCTGCAAGTATAACATCGTAAGGGTTGTAAAGACAATACTATTTAATTAATAACATTTAATGAAAATATAAGTATATTCTATGTTTGCGAAAGTAAATATACATAACAATAGCTGCGAAATTAAATTCATTTTATGAACGTTTCCAATAAGCATGCAGAACACACTAGAAGAGGAATCTCATTTTCACAGCATGATAGCATGAACGGAAATGCATAAAAAGGCTATCGTCGAAAAATAAAGATAATATGTACAAAAATGAAAGTTACATAAATTAGAAACAGTTGGAGATTGATTATATGTGTAATGCATGTGTATATTGCCTTTCAAACTTTTATTTTATTTTTTATTATTACGCGCACTTGGGAACTTTTGACATTCTCAAGTTCCCTTACTGTATTACTTACAATAAAGTTATTTCTTAATTATCACATAAACATTTGGTAGATAAAGTCGAAACACAACAATCCTGCTGCAGGCACCTTGATGCCCAAGTGCTTTGGTTGCACTTCCCACAAAGGAGATTCGAGTGCGAATTTCAGTGGGATTTGTGGTGAATACCGCCTAGTAGGTTTCCACCCTATCCATTTAGCTAATTCCTGAATTGTAATCTGAGCTCATTACAGAAATTTGATCATCATATGCTTTGGTTCTGTAATTAAGATATTCTTTTTCATTTTGACGTATCTTAAAGTTTGGTTACTGATATTCTACTTTTTTGTTGCACTATACTATTTTGTTTTATATTATGACATCTACATATTTGTATATTTCAGTTCCTTCTAAAGAGAGAAGTGTGCAAGCAGAAGGATATACGAATTTATATACTAATATTACAATTTTTCAATACAAATTATTTAACTAGCATCTACATCGCAATAAATTATCAATTCGTCTACTGTATTTGTTTAATTTAAATATTTTTATGTAGAAGTTTTCAGTGATACACAGCATGTCCATAAATTCGTAACTTATAGCTCAAAATTCTCATTCTAAGCAAATATCGAAATAAAAGGGGTTAAAGAGAGGTTTCCTATGTTGTAACTGTATGAATTAACTAATTAGAAAATGGTAATTCAGTTCCCTTTTGTCTCTAAGCGCTTTCCAGTTTGCTAACGATGTTAATCTGATGAGGTCAAATTCAGGCGCTTTCCCCGCACTTACCTAGGCAGAGAGAAGAGCCACTTGCAAAATTGAGTTGCCTGAATTAACTCTGGCGGTATGTACATAAATCGCAACAGTACTGTCCGTTTAATTACTAAATAAAAGATAATTCTATATATACGAGCCTTTATGCCACTTATGTTTGACGTTAGTCCTGTACCATGGCGCAGTGGGCTATAGATTAGTTCTGTTCTTCTCGGCCATGGAGTGTGCCCTTTCCGATCCCACCCATGGGAGGGCGGATTTTAAGACCCTGGTATAGGATCCAGATCGTCCAACCAGCATTGTAGGAAAGTGATAAGCTAAGATAGGCAGTGATCCCGGCCAGGAAAGCCAATTGCATCATCTTGACCAACTCCCCCTATCAGCTGAATAATCGCCCACCTCAAGTCGTAAGGTCTGTTATTTGGTTTGGCAGTCTTATGCCCTACGCGGGCTATAGCAACTTGGGAATTCATTATTGACTTAAGGAGATTGTTAGTTTCTCTCGCGCTATTGGCTCGAGCCGGCGTTGCTGTAAATTCCTAGCTGCATTGCATATTGCAGGCAGATCCATATGAATCATGTTCTTTAGGCGTGCACTCAAACTGCAACAGTCCCATTTAGGAGATACTTTGTGGATCGAAGTAGGGTGGACAGTTAGCCTTCAAGGTCTCATCACGTACCATAACACCACGTGTCCGCAAAGCCTTAGAATTATGTATCTGTACCTCTGCTTCTGTATGTAACAGGAGATGACTACTTCTACATGTGTCTCACACACACACACACACACACACAGAGAGAGAGAGAGAGAGAGAGAGAGAGAGAGAGAGAGAGAGAGATTTCGGAGGGGATTCTCTCTGCAGTAACTTTGGATTCTTGTACGTCAGACCCCAAGAGAATAGGATGAGATGAGAATATTATCAATGAGCGGCCGAAACCGGACTGCGGGGAAAGAGCCACCGTAGAAGATTCCCATGGTCCAAGCAGTTCTTCATCTCGAGGCGGAGCGTACTAGGAGCCTGGTCTCAGTTCTGACCGAATTTCTTGGGCCCTACAGATGACTTCCAAAGCCATCCCGCCGCCGAGAGCTGTACTTCCAGACCGCATTCATCACCACGGACGGGCGTAACCATTGCAGTACCGCCGACACAACCCTGGAAGGTGCAGATTGGATGAAATGGAGATAAAATAAAGAGACCGGAAGTTTAGGGGAGTAAGAAACCTCCCCGGCATTTAATTATTAACCCCCTAAAAAAAACTATGATTGTGTCTCATAGATGAAACGCCTGAGTCACATGGCTCGGCCAGACTTCTTAGTATTAGACCACTGTATATCTGCTTCCAAAGATCAAGAGATGGCCTTAAAGTGTACACAAGTCGACTTGTTTTCATTTCTATGAATATAGGCAGCACACTCTCTATTAATATCCATTTTCATGTTAACTATTCTTTTGTACTTAAAATGAAAATTTGGTTCGTGGTATTATATATCCAATTCAGTCTCTATTTCACGGCTTCGTGAAGCCAGGAAAAATCCCCAATCCCAGACGTTACCGACTGAGCCATTCCAATTATTTTAATAGATACCTGATAAAGAAATTCACTTTGATATTTTACCGCATTTTGTTTCTGTGTTCCGCTGTTCTCGTTTTTACTCCCCTATGTTCTCTGTAGAATTTTGTAGGTTCTCTGTAGGTAATATTTATTCAAGATCTGAAAACGTATAGAGATTTCCAATGAATGAATGTATACATCCTCCACTTTAAGAGAAAGTAACTATAGTCTAGCGAATTTGAGTAGAACGTCTCCGTTAAAAATGCAAACACACACACACAGAGGAGGAATCTTATCTTCCCAGCCTGATATCATAAGTGGGAAATGTAAAATAGACAATATCGTCAAAAATAAAGGTAATATATCCATAAATGAAGGTTACATAAGCAAATAAGAAATAGTTGGAGATCGACCAAATATATTTCATTCATGTGTGTGTTTCCTTTTTACTTTCTCTAGTCCCATATGTACAATCTACATAGCGGTAGAGAAGGTATTGTAATGCAACCAAAAATTCGATACCGAGATATCAGCGGAAATATATGTTTTGGGGTCCACTGAGTCCGAAAAAAGATTTTTAATAAAAGGTCCGAGTGTGTGTGTCTGTGTGTGGGTCTGTGGACAGCATAGCCCCAAAACAAAAGGACCATTAAATACCATTATTTAAGTTTAGTATCTTCCAAGGATGCGACACGAAGATTTTCAAAAAAATCCCCCCCACCACAAACTACCCTTTACATGGAAAAAATTTCGAAAATTTTGATTTTCTTATAAATGGCTCTAACGATTTTGATCAAAATCTCATATATTAAAGCTATTTATGTCCGAAATAAAATGTATATCTCGATTTTTTGGGACCTCTTTATTCTGGATGAATTTTGCTGAATTTTCCTTAACTGCTAAACCTATGAAATAGAAAAAAAAAACGTACTACACAAAAAATGTACCCCATGACAAAACACACGATTTTTGTCCTTTACGTTTTTGTTGAGGAAGTAACCGTTTTTGAGATATTCCTTGTTATTGGTTTCAATTGTGAAGTATTTAAACTTTTCTCACACAGGAAGTGTCTTTTTTTCTTTTGTTCTACTCCTGGCCAAGCAAAGAAGTGATTTGCAATGACAATCGCATAACGATGGCTTTTAAAACATTTGACAATCACTTTAACATAGTACATTCCCTTATTCCCTTCTTCTTATAAGGAACTAAGTAATAGCATTCTACTAACATTTACCTTGATTAGCATTGTGTACAAAGAAGAATAATCTTTTGTAGGAGTTTTGTAAAGCAGCTAGAGAAAGTCATGTGAGTGTAATGCATCAGATTTTTCAAACTGCTAGTTTGTGTTTTGTTTTTCTTTTGTTTGTTTATTTGTTATTACGCATACTTAGGAACATTTATCGACTGAAGTCCCTTTGAGGTATTATTTACAATAAACAAACGTGTTTTTTAATCATCACAATAAATATTAGGCACATAAGGTCGGAACACAATAATCCTGCTGCAAGCATCTTCATGCCCAACAGCAAATTAATTATTTGTTGTTGTTATTTTGACATTTTAAACAGATAATGGTAGAGCTAATGTGTTCACTGAATTAATTTCAGGCCAGCATCAACTAGTTACCGTTGAATAACGACGCATGTTAAAGTTTTACTGAGCAAATGGAGTTGGGTATGAATTTGGACATGAATAAACTTACACCGACGGATACACGTCCGGACGTTCAGTAAACCTCTCCTTTTACTCTTTTCATTACTCCAGACCACAAATACATGACAGTACACGTTTCCCAAATTTCGGTTTTATTCATTCGGACGTCAGCACGTGCTATGTTTAATTATTCACATGACCGAACCTGTGTAATGAACAGATTTCCGGCTCCATAATAACCGGCTGTTATTTTTACTTCAGAAAATTTCCGCTGTCATGATATTTTATGCTGTCTGTTCTAAGCTGGAAAATTAGGATTAATCAGAGGTTGTTGCAATAATTCGAATACATTACGACAATCCCATTTTTACTTTCTCTACAGTACTATGTACATAGTGTATAGAGAGGGTATTGCGCTCCACCCAAAAATTCGATACCGAGATTTCACCGGAAATATATGTTTTAGGGTCCCCTTTATCCAAAAAAAAAAGTATTTTCAGAAAAAGTTAGGGTGTGTGTGTCCGTGTGTCTGTGAACACGAAAACTCAAAAACGAAAAGTTGGTAAAATAACGATGAGACACAAAGATTTTGAGAAAAAAAACCCACCCCAAACTACCCTTTACATGGAACTTTTTTCGTAATTTTTTATTTTCTTAAAAATGGCTCTAACGATTTTGATTAAAATATCGTATATTGAAGATATTCGTCTAACAAATAAAAGGTATATCTTGAATTTTCTGGGAATAGCTTCTGAAGATTACTTTATTCTGGAACAATGTTACGACATTTTGTATAACTGCTAAATCGTAAGAATTGGACAAAAACTTACCTCACAAAAAATGTAGAGTCCGATAGAACACACAATTTGTATTCAGTACATTTTTTTCGTGGAGTTAATCATTTTTAGATATTCCCTACTTTTGGTTTCATCTTTAGAAACTTACGCTTTTCTTCTTTTCTCTTTTGTCAACTCCTGTCCATACAAACAAAGGAACTTCAGTCATTTAGCAACCAAATTTTGACTATCACTTTAACCCGTGGTACTCCCTTATTTCGCTTCTACTTCCAAGGAAATAAGTAATAAGACAATTTCTGCTAATTTTTTCTCGATTAACCTGAAGTAAATAGAACTATAAACTTGTTAACAATAATTTGTTGCAGGGATGTAGAGAAAGGCATGTGAATGTATCACATCAGATTTTTAGCATATGAAAGGCCTCGAGAATAAATGAATTAAAGAAAATGTGAATAAATTTATCTCAATGAATTAAAACGTCCTCACAATAATTGTCTCTTTCTCTCCCTGCATATGCATGAACACTCGCACACACTCCTTACTTTCCCTTGTACAGAAAACAACATGTAATGCCGACTTGTGCACTGGACAAAGTAGTAGAAGAACAGAATACGACAATTTCCATAAGTAAAACAAAACTGTTAGCGTTCAGAGGAAAACATAATATAAGATAAAAGATTATGATGTGTTACACTCACATGACATTCTCTTGCTGCTCTACAAACTTCTTACAAAAGATTATTCTTCTTCCTACACAGTGCTAATCGATAAAAATTAGCAGAATGTTCTTATTACTTAGTTCCTTACAAATAGAAGGGAACTAAAGAAATGAGCTATGCAAAAGTGATCGTCAAATGCTTTAAAAGCTATGCCTATGCGATTGTCATTTCAAATCGCTTCTTTGCTTGGCCAGGAGTAGAACAAAAGAAAAATGGACTTCCTGTCCGAGAAAACTATAAGTACTTCACAATTGAAATCAATAACAAGGAATATCTCGTAACGTTTACCTCCACAACAATAACTTGACGAGATCTTAATTCTTTTGTGTAGTAAGCCTTTTGTCTATCTCTTACGGTTTAGCAGTTAAGCAAAATTCGGCAAAATTCATCCAGAATAACCTTTTCAGAGGCTATTCCCAGAAAATTCAAGATATACATTTTATTTGAGCTTTAAATATCTTTAAGATAGGGTGTTTTAATCAAAACCGTTAAGAGTAATTTTTGAGAAAATCAAAATTTTCTAAATTTTTTCCATATAAAGAGTAGATTATTGTGGGTAGATTTTCTTGAAAATCTTCGTGTTGCATTCTTGGAAGACACTAAACCTAAATACCAAGTTTGGTATTTAACGGTCTTTTCGTTTTTCAGCTATGCTGTCCACAGACACATAGACAGACAGACAAACAGACTGACAGGCAGACAGACATACATGGTCTTTTTTCTAAAAATGCTTTTTTCGGAATCAGAGGACCCCAAAACATATGTTTCCGGTGAAATCTCAACATCGAATTTTTAGGTGGAGTACAATCCTTCTCTATCCACTATGTACAGAGTACATTCGGGCTAGAGAAAGTAAAATATGATGTGTTACACTCACATGACTTTCTGTGTTCTACAAAACAACTTCATATAAAAGATTATTCTTTGTCGCGTTATGTCTTTATAGGTTTATACTGCCCACATTGTTAGTACTTAATTAGCGTTGATTCATGGCGAGTGTGGGAAAGACACTTTCTGTATACCTTCTTTGACGTGTCAGTCGAGTGAAAACCGACAGCCTACAGGTATAAAGAATGAGTCCACCGTATTTAATGCAAGGACCTTTTCAGTGATCACATACCTGTTGAGTGGAAATTGATTCTCTGACTGCCTCAGCGTCGCTGTTTCAGGGTTCGAAGTCGTAGAGCTGTTGATCTTTCTCAGGGTGGAAACAGGAAAGAATGTACGTACTGATACTAGGTTTAGAATTAATTAATTATGCTTGGCGTCACCATATCAAGTGGTTTTATTGTGTTTAGATCATGTAACTCGTGGATACAAAGAGAAATACCCTGCTTGGTAAATATTAGGGGCTTTTACCCAGTTAGCACATGTAGTCCCAATGCATACACATGAAATAAAGAAAATCTACGAATCCCCAAAGTTTTGACATATAATAGGGGGTGTCTTTTGTTAGAGCCAAATGCGTAGTTTTACAGCTCTTTCTTGGAAAACATAAACATAGCTAAAGTTACAATTTATGAAAAATATACAAAAAATAAAGCAAATCACCTATACAAACATATAATTAGAATAATAAAAGTATTGGGGATTGATTATAGACCTTTGATATTAAAACATTAATTATTATAAAGCAGTGACGTCAAGAATTACCATCTTATCCTCTTTCTATACCTCACTAATCGAAATAAGCATTAGCTGAATGCACTTATTACTTAGTTCCTTATAAGACAAAGGTATATACTATGCCAAAGCGATAGTCAAATGTTTTAAAATCTGCACTTGTCATTGAAATACGCTTCTTTCCTTGACCAGAAGTAGAACAAAAGGAAAACGTATACGTCCTGTCTGAGAAAAGTATGTTTTTAAAATTGACATATCTACAACAAAAATGTATATAATATAAATTGTGTGTTTTATCAAGATCTACATTTTTGTGTGGTACATTTGTTGCTATTTCTTGCGGCTTACTACGAGTAGTTATGCAAAATTTAGAAACATTTATCCGGAACAAACAGGTCTTCAGAACTATTCCCGGGAAATTTATGATATATTTTATTTGTGTAAATATGTAAAGTATCAGGTATTTTAATCAAAATCGTTACAGCCATTTTTGAAAAAAAATAAAAAAAATAAAAATTTTCCATATAAAGGGAAGTTTGGGGTGGGAAAATTTTCTTGAAAATCTTCGTGTCGTATCCTTGGAAGATAATAAAATTAAATACCAGTTTGGTGTTTAACGGTCCATTAGATTTTGAGTTTTGCCGTCCACAGACACTCACACCATGCACCTTTTTTTTTTTTTTTAATCTGATGTGTTCCATTCAAACGACTTTCTCTGTATTTTTATAACAAATTATTGTTAATAAGCTTAGTCATCTATCTCTTCATTCTAATCAAGATAAGCATTATAAACTGTCTTAGTACTTAGCTCCTTGCAAGTTGAAAATAAATAGTGAATACACTAGGCTAAACCGACAGTCAAATGTTTTAAAACGTGGTTGCTATGGTATTGAAATGTGTTTCTTTGCGTAGCCAAGAGTTAGCAAGTTACTGCATGAGAAATGTTTAAATATTTTAAAACCAAAACTAATAAAAAAATATCTCAAAAGCGGTCAACTGCATAAAAAAGTACGAGATGACAAATTGTGTATTTTAATGAGATATACACTTCTTGTGTAGTAAGGTTTTATCAAGCTCTAAATGGTTTACTACCGCTCCCGTGCAACAATCAGTTACAAACGATGGAAACTAAGCCGTCCGTATATGCGGTGACTTAGGACGGCAGGTTTAGATAGGGTCGTACATTTGGCGGATATTCACAGTACTATAAACAATATTTGATAAAACAAGCTATAGAAACATACAATCTTAGCATTGGACAAACCAAGTTAGCGCACTCCAACTAACATCAAAAGAAGAGCCGCAAGAATGAAACACCTGTAAAACACCCTTACAGTAAACCACATCTTTACAGAATGCATCATATACAGAAACACAAAATATTAAGAATTACCATACCTCTGAATAATGCAAAGCTTTTTCATAAAACTGTTTGTTGTTTTAAATACATTTCTTTGTATAAATATTTAAACTGTAACATGATTTGTAATGATATTGTTAATTACCTATGTAATGTTATATGTATGCTTTAGAAATAGCTTTTGTTGTGCCATTAGTGCTCTTATACAATGTATTTTGTTAATGTAATGTGGTCGAAAAAAATGAGTTCTGCTTCCTTAAATAAAATAGCATTAAAAGTAATCTCTTTTTGTGACGACTTATATACGTATATTTATTGCGTTATAAGGAGGCGATCTTGTAGGTGTTGATGCCATTTCACCTGGTAAAATGTCATCACTTCTTCCATCTTCCATATTTTTAGTTATTCTTTAACTTCTTATCGTCTTTTTTTCCATCTCAACCCTTGTATTGATCTTAAAAATCGGCTGCAGCGACATTATTTGTCCTTAATACCCATACCTCACTTCCGTACATTAGGAATGGCTTGAGACTGTGTTATGTAATCATAGTTGGATTTTTATATCAATTTTTGAAATGAAATGGCTTTTTATTTACGGACGCTCTTTAACTGCTTAGGTTCTCAGCGTCCCATTCTATACTGGGCGAGAAAGACCGCTTAATTTTGCTCAGAGACCTCTCTATTAGGCTTGCGGTTTTTTACGTGCTGTAAGCCTACGACACGGGACCCACGGCTTTACTTCCCTTCCGAAGGAATCCATGCTAGGGAGTTTTACGCCCGAGGTAAGCATGTTAACCATTACACCACGGAGGGCGATACTTATTTATTTATGTATATTATGTATATATATGATTATATTTCTGTAGGTTACATTACAAGTCTTTGTTTTATACATAAATAGTTCACATCCTAAGTATCTAAAAGTATGCATGTGTTATATTGTTGTTTATAACTATGAAACAGCTGTTCCTATAATGCTTTGGCTTCGGATTCGGAAATAAGTCCAATCCTTGAAATGGATGAAGAAGAATATGTAGGAGAAGTATAAAACAATGTCAAGGCTAAATTACTGTAAGGAAGTGAAGCATTGATCATGACAGAAAATACATAAATAAAAGGAAGATTCAACGGAAATGAAATTACGTTTTAAGAGGCAGTGACAGGATATAAGAAATCAGAAAAGAAGTAAATAAATAATAAAAAAATCCCATACAGATATACAATCTGAATGGAGAAATTAAAGCATATATTATCTAAGCCACTAACTCGTGTACAGAGAACAAACCCAGCTTAATATTTCAGTTTTGATTTCTGTAGCACGCTTTTACAACGTTTGTAGCAAACAGAGGAGGTATTATATCCCACTCAAAATGTTATTACTGAGATTTTACTGGGCATACGTGTTTTGAGTGCCCTCTGAATCCAAAATAGAGCCTATTTACAAAAAAATCTTTGTATACCTATATGTATGAAGATAGCATAACTTATAAATTAAAAGCTCCTTAAATATAAAAATTGGTATTTAAGTTCAGCGTCTTTCAAGGATGTGACACGAAAATTCTCAGGAAAAGCCCTCTACATATAAGTACTCTTAAATGAAATATTTTTGGATAATTTTCATTTTCTCAAAAATGACTAACGGTTTTGATTAAAGTATAATACAGGGTTATTCAAAAAGTAGAACACACTTCAGACTTTTATTGCTTCCAAACTACAAAATATAGAAGCATAATTCCAACGTTCATGGAGAGAGAAAAGTTTGCAATTGAAATAGCGCGGGGGGTAGAAGTTCCAATCACGGCCACATTGGCGCTGCTGTTTGTTGTTGTATGTCTGTAGTGAAATGGCGGCGACACCTCAAGAGAAATCGTTTTGTGTGCTGCCATTAGCAAAGCTAGAGTCCATTGTTGCAGTTCAACGAAAGGATCCCAAAGAAATCCACATCACGAGCAAGCAACCAACGGTATGGCGAATTCTAAAACATCGTCTGCACCTGAAGGCATACAAACTGAATTGAATCCTGACGACCACAACAAACGGTACGAATTGTACATTGGCAGGTTAGAAGATGTGGAGGAAGACAATTTTACTCAACGATTAATGTTTCCAATGAATTTTTCATGCAAGATGGTGCCCCGCCTCATTTCTCTTAACACGTCTGACGTTACTTGAATAACACGTTTGCAGAACGTTAGATTGCGAGAGGAGGAGCATATCAACTTTATCGCCGGTGGCCTCCCAGGGCTCCAGATCTCATTCCATGTGATTTTTATCTATGGGGTTACGTAAAAGACCGTGTTTTTATCCCTCCTATGCCCGGCACTCTTGAAGATCTACGACATAGAATTGTTGAAGCTGTAAATTCGATAACTGGAGACCAACTGTATGGCAAGAAATGTGCCACCGTTTTGACATATGTCGTGTAACAACGGTGCTCATATTGAATGCTTATTATAAAAATGTACACTTTTCTATCTCCATGAACGTTGGAATCATGTTTATATCTTTTGTAGTTTGGAAGCAATAAATATTTGAAATCTGTTCTTTCTTTTTGATTAACCCTGTATGTTTGATAATTTTATTAAAGATGAAATGTATATCTTGGATTTTCTGGATATAGTGTCTGTAGATCTCAGCATTCTGGGTGATTTTGGTATTACTGGTAAACCGTAAGAGATACACAAAACTTACTACACAAAATATATAGATCTGTTTAAAACACGCAATTTGTGTCATATAAACTTTTTGTTGAGTTAACCGTTTTCAAGATATTCTTTCTTATTTGTTTCAATTTTGAGCTAATTGAATTTTCCTCAAACAGTAAGACATCTTTGATATACTCCTTCTGTTAGTTACTCCTGGCCATCCAAAGAGAGTCGACTTTAAATTGTTTCATTTAACGACAGAGTTTAAAAGATGTGACTGTCGCTATAATCTAGTGTATTCCCTAGTTTCCTTTCTTCTTACAAGGAAGCAAGTAATAAGAAAACGTTTATCTAAATGAGCATGATGTAGAAAAAGAATAATTTTTTGTAAGAATAGTTTGTCTGCAGAACAACTAGAGAAAGTCATTTGAATGGAACACTCAGATGCTTAGAATTATAAACCAACAGGGAAAATTAATTTGGAAGGCCAAATAAATAGTGGCACGAACAGGGCGTGTAGATTGCTACAGACAGAAATATCTAATACCTGACGGAAGAACAAGAGTTTAGTTAAAAGGTTGTGTAATACAATATGATAGATATAGAAAATAGAATATGATCTGTTTGTTACTTTCTCTACGCGTACTATGTACATAGTGTATAGGGGAAGTATTGTATTCCACCCAAAAATTCGATACCGAGATTTCACCAGAAATACATACTTTAGGACCTCCTAAATCCAAAAAAAGCATTTTCAGAAACAGGTCCGTATTTATTATTGTCTGCCTGTCTGTCAGTCTGTCTGTGTGTCTGTGGACAGCATAGCTCAAAAACGAAAAGACCGTTAAATGCCAAACTTGTATTTAGGTTTACTATCTTTCAAGGATGCGATACGAAAATCGCAAGAAAATCCCTCCACCCTTTATATGGAAAAATTTTCGAAAATTTTGTTTTTCTCAAAAATGGCTCTAACGACTTTGATTAAAGTACATCATTTCCAGCACAAATAAAAAGTATGTCTTGAATTTGATGACCTATTTATTCTAGATGGATTTTGTTGAATTTTGCATAGCTAGTAAACCGTAAGAAGTAGACAAAAATGTAGATATCGTTGAAGTACACAATTTATGTCATATATATTTTTTTTTCGTGAAGTTGGCCGTTTTCGATATATTCCTTGTTATTAGTTTCAGTTTTAAAATACTTATACATTTCTCACGCGGGAACTTTTCAACTTCTGCCCACCCAAAGAAACGGATTACAACTCCATAGCAACAAAATTTTAAAACATTTGACTATTGGTTTAGCATAGTGTATTGCCTTATTTCCCTTTTCTTATCAGGAACTAAGCAATATGACCATTTGTGCTAATGTTTATCTCGATTAACATGACGTAGATAGAAGAATCAGCTTATTAACAATAATTTGTTGCAAATATATAGAGAAAGTCATGTGAATGGAACACACCAGATTCTTGTTATTAATTTTAGAGGGGGAGTATTATTTATGTTAAATAAACCTCTGGCAATTTGGTAGATGATATTACCCTTAAATGGTATTCAAAGTACGGTGTAATTAAAGTGTTGAGTATGTTTGCATTCCGCTTTATCTTCGCAACTGAAGTGAACACAGTACTTAGCAGTAGGGTAACTATTGAGCAATGAGCTCCAATGTACGAAAAAACGTCTGTCGAGTATTTTCAAAAATCTAAAAGCTGATGATAGTAACCGCCAGTTACCAAGTGCAGCGTCGTCCTCCGTGGTCTAGGGGTAATATGCTGGTCTCTAGTTCGCAACGACGCGGGTTCAAATCTGCCGGGGGGGGGTGGCATATTTTCGGGAGTGAAGTTCCATGTCGTAGATTTATATCACGTAAAATAACAAAATTTTAGGTTTAGTTTCTTTAAGAAATTTGAATATATTTATTATATTTTATACATTTATTATCTTTTATATTTCTTTCAATAGGGTTAATAATTTCATTTTTGTAGATCACATAGTTTTCCTCATTTTACGAGAATGTATAATTTCTAACCGAGGAATGCAAAGGGGCCTCTGAGCAAAATTAAGCGACATTTTACACCCAATATGAAATGGGACACTGAGAACCGCAGCAATTAAACAGCGTCCATAAATATAACTCAATTTAATTTTTTGCAAAGTGTAGCACGCTAAAAATACATTTTCATTGTCACAGCAGTGGTCAATTAGACAAACTAAACTAGATCTCACACGTGATACTGCTCTTTTACTCAAGAGTTCATAAGTAACAGCACATACCTAGTCGTGTATTGTCTTAACTGTATCTATGCCTCTCAATCACAGTTATAGCATAGAAATACGTATGAGCCAGTTCAGCCACGTAGCTGTAGCAGCAAAACTAAGCTAGTAGAATCGGTTGAGGCTTTATTTTAATGTTCGCTGAATCCATAGCTCTTTTTGTGTTATGTTATGCGCTATTACCTATCTCCCTGTTTCTAGCTCTCCATTTTCCCTTCTTTCTCACTTTGTCCCTCCTTTGGCGTTCACTCTCCTTTTTCATTCTCTCTCTCTGTCTCTGTGACAATGTACTAGTCGTGGTGTTTGCAAAACTGGCAACAAAATTTCTTTTTATGGAATATAATCGGAACTACACAGTTTCTCTTGATAAGCAGCTTCTTTACATGCACACTGGTAAACAAAAGGTTTTATAGTTTATTAAATTTTCAAGCTATTGCAATTGTGTTTAAAACAACAATTGTGAAAAAGCATACTTATTAACGTAATCACTCAATATTCTTCAAAAATTATAATTAACCAAGGTATAGGGATAACTTAATTTTTTGTCCTATTAGAATTCCCCCTTTTCGGGTCAAGTAATTAAGGAGTCATGTGCCTATTCACTAATTAAACCTAGTTTTATAATAATGGGGCACCTCCAAACTTAGAAAATAGCATTTTGATCCTCAAGATAACCTATCGTTCCCAAGTACAACATATCATTGACTTACAATTTGACTTACCATTTAATTGCATATAGGATGTTTACTTGTGTTCAGACTTTAACGTCCATATTTTGTGGGGCTGCAAAGTTGACCCTCAGCCTTTCCAAATCTGATGATTTCATAATAAAAACATAAATCCTCCCTATTTGTTTTAGTCATTAGAAGCGCAAGAAGGGAAAGGCCAGGTTTACAATCTTGTGGAATATGGCCTTTAAAGCCTGAACATGGGTATTTTGCGCACATGTATGCAGATTTACCGAACATATTCTTATATCGCTTTGATGGAAAATGATTATATTTCACAGGGAAATTATTTTTAATGGAAATTGAAAATAAACTATAGCCTTGGAATGAATTGTTGAAAACTGTTGCACAATCGTACTGTTTAATAACTGTTATCGAGACAAGTATTTATGTATATTTGAATATATTTACAAAAATTGAAAATTTATCTTTACAACAAAAATGTAAAGTTTATTTTAAATTATGCAACTGAATTAATGATGTGCTAAAAGAAAAAATTTTTGGGCCATGAGTATTGAACTGAAAACTTAAGCTTAGTTCTTTTGCTCCTGTTTTGTATTCCATACCGCGGTATTAAAATTTGGACACAACTGGTCCATTGTTTCGGCACACATAACCTGATTTTTAATTTGTCCTAATGTTCCTTGGCATTGTATTGTATGTAAATTAGCAGGCACTGTAAGCCACACAAAAACAGCTGCATAGCCTTCTTGGCATCCGAACCTAATGCGAGAGGAAAGTTATAGATTTCTCTTGTCATTGGTCACGGTATTGCGTATAATGTTGCTGAAAGTCTCACAACTGCCCAACAAAAGGATATACTACTTTTACTTTATCTACTGCGTACGTAGTATATGGGTAGAGAACGTATTGTAAACCTGTTGTTTTTTCACCGCATGTACACATTTTAGGATCCTCTAAATCCATATAAAGCATTTTTGAAAAAGGTGTGTGTGTGTCCGTATATGTATCTGTGAACAACATAAAACTAAAAAACGAAAACCCGGTTAAATATCCAACTTGATATTTAAGTTCACTATCTTTCAAGGATGCAACACGAATATTTTTCCAGAACATCTCTTAAATGGAAGAGTTTTCTAAAGTTTTAATTTTTTTATATATCGTCGACATTGCAAAGAAGCGAGAAGGAGGGAGGGAGAGAGAGAGACCAACGAGAGCTAGAAGGAAAGGAAGATAAAGAAGAATTGTTGAGAATGATAGAGAGAAAGCAGAGGGTGACATTGAGCTAGCTGAAAGAGAGAAGGAAACAGAGAAAAAAATGAGAAACGAAAGAGGGAAAATAAAAGGGATGAAAGCCAATGAAAAAATGTTCCACAAGGAAAGAAAACGTCGATATTAATCAGCATCACACATACCAACTTCAAGAAAAAGCATAATCGCAGGAACAAAGCGGCAGTTCTCCCTGAATATTCATAACTATTACCACCAAATTCACAAAACCTACACATAAACTTTCACTCAAATTTATCTTCTTCTGGATTTCCCTAGGGTTCACCCTGGTTCTATTATTAGTTCCTTTAACCTGGTGCATCATATCGAATGAATGAAATAAGTGAAATAGTGCTCAAATGAGCCCGAATTTCTTAAAATTTAAGAGTTACCCCACATCCGCATTCTCAGGATAAGGGCAAATCCCGAACAAAATCCAATCCGAGTTACTCACCCTAACCCAGTTTTGAACTCAGGACCTCTTAAATATGAGGCAGGCACGCCACTATCACAGTACAGAAATTATGCTGAATCTGATTGATTGCTTGGTGAAGCCTAACTCACGGTTGTAGCACAGCGGTTAATTTTCACCAATCACCTACACTGTGCGAGTGCAACAGCGGTATTCAGGAATTCAGTTGGTAGGACCTCGCATTGTTCAAGTACCAGAGTCATGGCATGTCCGCTTTAAGGAATGTTAGGGTAAAATTATCTTTCTTCCACTCATAAAAAATTGCAAAAATTAGAGAGGCAGGGAAAGAGAACAATTTTATAGTCAACAGGAAGAGGTGAATTTCATTAATTTTTAAGAGAATATTTTAGTATTTTATTTACAGATGCTAGGTCCGCTATTAGTGTAAAAATATATATACGACATGTAAGTACGAATTCGTACTTACATATCGTAGGAGTTAGGTGTAGTGAGAACAGAATGGCCCCCAGTAACTGGAGCATAACACTACAACTAGACCACAGTGGGCCCCTTCTACTGTCAACGTAATGGAGGAAGGAATAAAGAGTAACCAGATCCGGACGAGCATTTGTGCTACCAGGAACATGGTCCCTATCGATTCCAGTGGTATCTTGGCTAGCTTTGCCTAAGTACCTCAAACCTGGGGGACCATGGCAATGAGACATTCCTAGGAAGACGCCCCAGCAGTTCCAACAAATGGTAGGGAGAAAACCTTCCAGAGCAAATACTACCATACACAACACGCCAATCGCCTGCTTCTAAAACCCCCATGACTTCCTTAAAGACTTGCTAAATATCCTGGAGCCATCTGGCTCGGTACTTAGCTATAGAAAGTAGGGGAAAGGTTTCAAATTAAGTTGAAGCGCTACATTATTTTCTAAGCTATTGAACAAATGACACCATAATCCTACTACACTCGGAGCACATAAAGGTATGAATGTTTGGAGTTGTTGACCTTCCATTCTGAGCAGGGAGGTACAAGAGGCGCTGAATGTCTGTGGTATTTCAGAAGTAATATTTTACTCTTCTTCTCTATTCTGAGATCTTTGTTGATTACATGTTACGATGTACGCGGGTCGTCCAGAAAGTGGCAGATGATTTGGCATAACTAAATAACAACCAAAGATATCAACATAAAATTCTACTTACAAAGCCACAGTACCTTACTCTATTTGTCAACCCAATCTCCATTCTGTCAAGATATTTATTGTCAGGTGGTACTAGTTTTTCAATGTCGATATTATATTTTTCTACTGCCAAAGAACTTATTCGTTTTTTTTAATGCACAAAATGTTTGGCCAATCGAATTTTATAGGCAAATAATGCAAGTGTTTAGTGATAATGCTATGAAGAAACGACGCATAATTTATGAATAATCAAGGAAGAACCAGCATGCCCGATAAAGACCAGAGTGGAAGTTCATCAATCTTTATGAAGGGATTGAAAGCAAATTTTGATGAAAGAATTAAAAAAAAAAAAATAATCGGCATTTCACTTTGGTCACCATACATGAATTTTTGGATGGAAAAGATTTCGCAGCAAGTGAAAACGTCAACGTCTTGGCTCAGGTCTTTAGCGGTGGAAGAGTATAACATAGGCATTGAAACTCCGGTACCACGTGACACCTTGATAGTAATGGCGATTACGTTGACAAATAGAGTTAGATACTGTAACTTTGTATATAAAATTTTGTGTTCATATCTTTCGTTACTATTTAGTTAAGGTAAAGCGTTCGTTACTTTCTGGGACGCCCTCATGTTTATTTCGTAACAGTATTCATGAAAGTTACTTTCAAGCAACCTGGCTCCTTTTTGTATATATACTAAAGCATCTGAAATGGCGTGGCTCGTAAATTGAATCACCTTTTGAGCCCTTAATTGCACTGATCTAATCTAGAAAACCTACTGAAATCCCAAGGTTGCTCAATTGGCATTAGCATATCATGTAAATAAAAACAAATCCGATAAAATCAATGGAAAACATGAATATTGTTGTTAAGATTTCTTCAGTTATTGAGAATTTATAACATTTTGAAGTTATCCATCAAGAAACATAGCTCAGTTTCAGGTTACATCTTTAATAGGAGAAGCTTAAGGTGAATTGCAACAGATCGTTTTTAACCATATATTGTTGCGAGTCAACTGAACATTTTAATTCCTATAGGAACAGCAATAATTATATTAGCTCCTGTGAAGTAGCTTTTTTCATTTATTAACTCACGATTTATAGAAAGCATTATTATTTATGTGCAAATGCAATGAGTGAATTTGCAAAAAGTGAAATATGGCTACTGTACAGAGACATTTTCCAGGATTGCCACTTTGCTCTACCTAAATTTAACATGAGAATGAATAATACAAGTCTTCCACACTCGTCTACTCAATCTCGTAGCTCTTCTGATGAATTCCCCACACCAATCCTTTCTGCCCTGAAAAGTCTTCAAATATGATTTGGAATTAGCTGTTTATGAAATACTCCTGATTCCTAAATTAACCAGAAGAATGAATAAAAAAGCACATCCGTTGTAATCATTGCAGGCAGCCCTTACAAGAATTCATTGGAGAAGATTCAAAGTAGATTCATTAACAACACTAAATAAGCCATTTAAGAAAATGCTCCAGCACAGAGACCCAGGAGATAGACCAAAAGGTTGGTTTGTAAACTTTGTGAAGTGTTTAATATGGTAGACATGTTGCGGTGTATAAATTCAGGATACTGCTTTACTAAAAGTGTGGAAAAAATTGGTGGCAAGAGGAAAGTGTTTTTTTTTTGTGAAGATTGTGCTTAATTTGACTCTTTTGTATATGAGTAAGAACTCTACATTTGCAATTAACACCTAAAAGAAAAATGTTTCTTATTAATATCTAAAATTAAACATTTTCAAAGGATTACTAATTTATCACAATTTTTTATTTTTATTTTTTTAATGATAGTGTATTTGATTTACATTTATAGTAAACATTTGATATTTTGTATTAAAATAGTTTTAAACACACATTTATATATATATATATATATATATATATATACATATATACAGGGTGTTAATGACACAACAATAATTTGCGAGATTGTGCACGTGACTGATATAAGTAATTTGAGATCGGCGATGCATGGTCCCCGGATAAACATAACGCAACTACATAGCGTTAAACGTGTGGGTGTCAAGTGCTTATAACTCGGTGTTAAAGTAAAGCAGGTTGAAAAATGATTTAGAATGCCCTTAAAACTGCAGCCCGAGTATAGAAATATCGATTTTTAGTAGCTCGTCACTAGCGCTCTCAAGATTTAATGATGCAAATATGTGTAAAATTTCGAACTAATCACTTGACAGTGCGACACTGAGCATTCATTAACTACTTTCTTGAGTTATGTACCCTACTTTGGAGGCGATTTTTCAATTACTCTGGTGGCTTAATGTGTAACGCAGGCAGCTGCTATCCCAAAGGTCATGAATTCGATTCTTGTCTTAGAGTGCATGCTTTTTATTATTATTTTTTTCATTCCAGACTAAGTGCCACGATACGTGGCGTCCTGGCACTTAAGAAACATAACCATTACTTCGAAATCTCTATAAACAGGCTATAAGTCTCCTATCTCAAATTACTTATTTAAGTAATCTATACATTGTGTGAAATTATTTCGGTATAATTCATTAACACCCTCTGTGTGTGTGTGTGTGTTTGTGTGTGCGCGCGCACGTGTGTGTTTATAAGTGGTTCATTTTAAAACACATTCCTAATTTTATATCCGATTTACACCATCTCAGTTTCTAATGTTATTTAAATGATGATTGCATTGATTTTAAATTGTGTTGTATATATTTATAGCACAACTTTTTTTTTATTTTATGGTTATATAAGTATAGCTATTATATACTGTTTAGATTTAAGTGCTTCATTAGAGGGACGTTATCCCTGTTGAATTACATTTTATAAATACGTTACCGAGATTTTTTATCAGAGATGCATGTTTAGAGCCTCCCAGAAACTAAAACATGCATTTTATAAAGACTGAAGTGTTTATATGCGAGTCTACGGCTGAGTCTATCTGTGAGTAGTGCAATTCTAAAACAAACGTCGCTCAAATACCGAACTTGGTTTTTAAATTAAGCGTCCTCCAAGGATATGTTATGACGATTTTCAAGAAAATACCACACAACAAATTGACATTGGAAGCCCTAAGAATTCTATTACTTGCATAAAAAATAAAAATTACCTCTTAAATTGCCTGCAAATAGCTTGTAAAGTTCTTCTTATTTTAAATGACTTTCTTATGATTGACAATTTTCATGAGATACACAAAATTATACTACACAAAAAATAAAGCACACAGTATTGAGTAATACATTTCACTGGAAATATATGTTTGAGATCCCCTAAATTAAAAAAAAATTAGAAAAGGTCCATGTAGTGTGCATATATGTCTGTGTGTGCTGAGTGTATGTGAGTGTGTGTGTGTCTGTGAATAGCATATCTCAAAAACGAAAGGGATATAAAATTTAGATTTAAGTTCGGCATCTTTCAGAGATGCGACATGAAGATTTAAAGAAAACCCTTTCCAACCCAAATTACCTTTAAAACTTTTTCGTAAAATTTGATACTAAAAATGACAATAGCATTCTTTAAAATATAATATAGTTAAGATATTTTATCACAAATAAAATGTACATCTTGTATTTTCAAGTTGCCTTGAAGAACAAACTTTTATTGGTTTAGTCTGTAGAAAAGTGTTTAGAGAACGTAATGTAATGCAACACATTAGATTCTTAACTAAACATTTATTTTTATTTTGAAAGTATTTTCTCTGGATATTTGCGTCTTTTGTAAGTGATTAAGCATTACTATTTCATATGTAATTATTTGATGTATAACACTGTAACTTGGAAATGCAGGATAAGAAATCTGCATGGCAGTACTGTAAGGCTAAGTAGATGACACAGTGTAAAGTGAGGAACCCCATGAAATTCTGAGTCGTGTAAAGCACACAAAGGAAGAGGAAGCTGACAAAAACAGTAACATCAAACTGTCACGACCATGGCTATACTAACGTACATTGTCTCCAAGGTCCAACGAGAAAAAGGAAGTAAGGGAGGAAATAAACATCAAAGTAGCAGCGCAACAGAGAGAGTTGTCCTGGAAGTGGCACTTTGTAACCTCTGGTAATGTAATGTACATCAAGTGCTGTACAATATCAATTTATTTCTCTTCCCTTGTCGTTTATGTTGCTTAACATTTATATGTGCCGAAATAACTACACATACACTCTAAATTATCCTTTTTACATACAAATTATGACCAATTTTCCTGAAGTTTGTATCATTTTTGCTTTTCCTGTACAACTTTATATGAATCAAATTTCGTATACAATGGTATATTTATGAGTAGATTAATATCAGCAATGGAAAATTAAAAGTTTGTAATAATAATTAATAATAATAACAACTATAACAATAGCGATAGTGATAGTAATAATGATGATGATCATAATAATAGTAATAATAATAATAATAATAATAATAATAATAGAAAGGTTTACTTAACTTTCAGCTTCCCTTACTTTGGGTTGCTATTGTACACAATTTTAAAATATGTGTACAATAGGGTTTAGAATATAGATATGTTTAAAATAATTACATACGCACAAAATTTAAAAAATACACATAATAGGGAAAGTTAACAAAGAATGAACGTCTATATAACGTATATATTATAAAGCAAATGGTAACCAAGATTTTGATAACTGAAGAAGAAATTTGAAGAAGATCAAATATGAAAGTTTGTAATATTTATAAGAAATATTCTGAGAAAATTAATGTGATGTGTTCCATTCAAATGACTGCAACATCTCCGTTTCAAATTATTGTTAAAAGTTTATTCTTCTATCCACTTCGTACTAATCGAGATAAAATTAGTATACATGGTCTTGATACTTGCTTTCTTGTAAGTAGGAGGGAAACCATAGAATAAAGTGACGGTCAAATCTGGTTACTATGTGATTGAAATTCCTTTATTTACATGCCCAAGAGTTGACAAAATCCCGTATGAGAAAAGTATAAGTATTATAAAGCTGAAGCCAATAACAAGGAATATCTCAGAAACGGTCAGCTATACAAAAAAACGTATAGGATATAAATCGTGTGGTTTAACGAGAACTACATTTTATGTGTAGTAAGTTTTTGTGTTTCTCTTACGGTTTATCAGTTTTGCAATATTCAGCAAAATTCATCCGGAATAAAGAGGTGTTCAGAGGCCATTCACAGAAAAATCAAGGTTTGCATTTTATTTGTCAGGTAAATATCTTTAATACACAATATTTTAAGCAAAATCATTAGAACTATTTTTAGAAACTCAAAATATACGAAAACATCCATGTAAAGGGTTACTGGAGGTGGGGAATTTTTTTGAAAATCTTCGTTTGGTATTAAACGGATTTTTAGTTTTGAGCTATGCTGTCTACCAACACACACACATACACACACTGACGTTTTTCTAAATGTTTTCTCCTTTTTTCTGATTCTGGCCTCTAAACATGCTTTCCCGGTAAAATCTCGGTATCAGATTTTTGTGTGGAATACAATACATTCTCTATACACTATGCACATAGTACATATAAAAATATGTTTCGGTTAAAGACATGTAAAGACAGCGGAGAATCCAAATACATTTCCGTTTAACATAATAACAAACCAAGAATCTTAAGTATATAAAAGCGTGGAGATTACTATTAAATAACTCCTTGAATATAAAATCAAGTGCAAAATCTAAAATAGATGGGAAGATGTTATAACCAGAAATCTCAAACGTATGCTAGTAAAAATCAGAATGGATAAATCAGAGAACTCTTAGATACAGGACAACTGCAGAGAAGCCCAAAACTTTCAGCGGATGAAATTGTAGAATATAATATTATGGAGAAGTAAATATGAGAACTCTAAAGCAAGGGTATAGAATTAGATGGCACTTAAAATTTATAAATTATGCCTATAGCATAGTATTATTTGGAACGGAGAATTAGAGTATAGTCAGAAAAAATCTGTATTAGAAGCAGTCGATATTAAACTTATTTTATATATTCTTTACTACAACATTAGATATCTAAATGACCAAATGTGTAATTACATAGATACAACTGAATACTTGAGCGCATATCTGAATAAATCTGATGTGTTCCATTCACATGACTTTCTCTACTTCTGTGTAACAAATTATTGTTAATAAGCTTATTCTTCTATATATTTCAAGCTAATCGAGACAAAATTAGCAGAAATAGTCTTATTACTTGCTTCCTTGTAAGTAAAAGCGAAATATGGGAGTATTATAGGTTAAAGGGAAGTCAAAAGCTGGCTAGTAGGTGACTGAAGTTCCTTTGTTTGTATGGACACGAGTTGACAAATTCCTGTATGAGAAAAGTTTTTCAAAGCTGAAACCAAAAAACAAGGAATATCTCAAAAACGATCAACTCCTCCAAAAAAAAAATCATGTAACATAAATTGTGTGTTTTAATGTGCTCTACATTTTCTGTGTGGTAAGTTTTTGTCCATTTCTTACGGTTTAGCAGCAATGCAAAATTCCTCCAGGATAAAGTAGTCTTCAGAGGCTATTCCCAGAAAATTCAAGATATACATATTATTTGTCAGGTAAATATCTTTAATATACGATATTTTAATCAAAATCGTTAGAGTCATTTTTGAGCAAATACAAATTTTCGAAAAAAGTTCCATATAAATGGTAGTTGGGGGTGGGGGTATTTTCTTACAAATCTTCGTGTCGTATGCTTGGAAGATACCAAATTTGGTGTTTAACGGTCTTTTCGTTTTTGACCTATGCTGTCCACAGACTCACAGACATACACACACGGACCTTTTTCCAAAAATGCTTTTTTTTATTCAGGGGGACCCAAAACGTGTATTTCCGGTGAAATCTCGGTATCTAATTTTTGGGTGGAATACAATATCTTCTCTATACACTATGTACATAGTACTAGAGAAAGTAAAAATAGATGTATTCCATTCACATGGCTCTCTACATCTCTGTAACAAATTATTGTTAAAAAACTTATTCTTCTATTTACTTCACACTAATCGAGAACAAATTAGCAGAAAGTGTTATTACTTGCCACCTTATAAGCAGAAGAGAAATAAGGAAATAACACCAGGCTAAACTGACAGTCAAATGTTTTAAAATGTGGTTGCTATAAGATTGAAATATGTTTCTTTATGAGGAAAGTTTAAGTGTTTTAAAACTGAAACTAATAACAAGGAATATCTCGGCAATGGTCAACTCCACGAAAAATATGACATAATTTTTGTTTTAATGAGATCTACATTTTTTGTTAAGTAAAATTTTGCCTATCTCTTATGGTTTACCAGTTATGCAAAATTCAACAAAATTCTACCAGAATGAACAGATCTTTAGAAGCTATGCCCAGAAACTTTAAGAGATTCATTTCATTTGCCATGAAAATATCTTAAATATAAGAGATTTTAATCAAAGTCGTTAGACGCATTTTTGAGAAAATTAAAGTTTTCGAAATTTATTTCACGTAAAGGGTAATGGGCGGGGGGATTTTCCGTGTCACATTCTTGGGAGATATTAAACTTATATACCAACGGCCTTTTCCTTTTTGAGCTATGCTGCCCCAACCCCCACACACATACACACACATTGACAGACAGACACGGACATTTTTCAAAACTTTTTTTTGGATTCAGGGGATCTCAAAATATGTACTTCTAGTAAAATCTCGGTATCGGATTTTAGGGTGCAAAACAATACTTTCTCTATACACTATATAGTACGTGTGAAGAAAGTAAGCAGCTTATACGTTACATTCAAATAACTTTTTTTACCCATTCTTCTACAAGTTATTCTTACAAAAGCATGTTAATAGAAACAAACATGTGTAGAAATTGTTTTATTTCATATTTTCTTATAGATGCCTACGGAATACTGGAAAACAATAGACTTAGTCAAATATTTTAAAAAACTTGATCGCTTAGAGATGGATTTCAAACTTCGTTCTCTTTACGTGAAGAGAGAGAGAGAGAGAGAGAGAGAGAGAGAGAGAGAGAGAGAGAGAGAGAGAGAGACTACTGACGAGTTTGCGAGCTTGAACGAGATCTAACATTTTTGTGTGATAAGATTTTATCTATTTCTTGCGGTTTACAGTTAGGTAAAACTTATTCATGATGAAGAGGATTTCAGAGGCTATTTTCAGAAATTTCAAGCTATACATTTAATTAGGCAAGAAAATGTCTTATTCGATGTTATTTTGAATAAAATTGTCAGTCATTTTAGAGAAGGTCAAAATATCTGAAAAAAAGTTTCCTGTAAAAGGTAATCTAAGATTATCTTGAATATCTTCATGTTCGAACCTTGGAAGGTACCAAATTTAAATACCAATCAAATGCTTTCCTACTCTTGTAGAAAGAATTAAACTGAAAATAATGCTAACAACAAACGTTACTACAATGGTGAAAGGACATTCTGTTACAGATTTCAAGTCACGGAAGACGCAAACTGTCCCTCAATGGAAAAGAGCAAACAGCAGATCATATATGACTGAAACAGACTGGTGAAGGAAAAACACACATTCAGAAGAAAAGTAACTCATAGAAGAAGAGCAGCATGGCTATCAACAAGAATACATATGTTGAAACAATTTTGCATAACATGTTTAACATGTAAATCCTATTACTATAAGGAAACCATTATTTAAGTGCCGTACAAGCCACGGTGCAAGCCAACGTATACAAATATTGACAATACAATAGAATAATACGAAGATCAGTGCAACATAAAAGCAAACCAAACATGTATATATACACGTTGTACACGTAGAAAAAGATCACACATATCAGGATACTGTTTATAAAACATGTCTTTTTTGCGGGAGGGGGGAAGTGTGTCTCAAAGCATATAATTTCAGGTTAGAATAAAATATGTAGTGAGAAAATAAAAACAAAGTTGGCAGCGACACTTATTGAGGATCAGAAAGAATACAGAAGGAATATCTGATACGAGGGAAACGTAGTTTTTTGTTTGTATGAATGAATGAATAAGTGTATTTATTAACATAGCAATATCATACATAGAATTTCAACAGTCGCACGGGTCCACAGACAGTACGTGCTTTTGCAATACACATTACAAGCAATATTAAAACAACAACCACAACAAAGAATTAAAAGAGTAAACACGAAAATAAAAAGACAAAGGAAATACACAGTCAAAAGTAATATTAAACTACAATAAAATTAAGAGTGAATCCGAAAATAAAGATGCAAAGATATTAAAATATAGCAATTTAAATTTACAGCACAGAGTACACCTTCATAAATGCACCCTCTTGTAATAGATAATTACACTTAAAAGACATATATACACATAATATATACAACCCTAGCACAACAGTGACCTAAGTATGACATAATTTATATGTATGTAGAACATTGTAGTCACTTTTGTTTAGTTGATCTTATTCCCCCCCCCTTCCCTATTGGCAGCCTCCTCAGATCTCAGCTGTCTTGCCTTAAGTATAAATTTACCTAGCCCGTCCATGTTTTCCGTGCCTACCAGTAGCGTCCAACATGCTTCTATCCCTACATTCGCAGTGGTAAAAAATCGCGGCAAATATTTTTCCCGCCATTCCTCCGTACCCCTACATCTTGCCAAGATGTGAGTCCACGACTCTTCCTCCTCGCAAATGGGACAGATTCTCGTACCATTCTCGTCAGAAATTTTCGTGCTCCTCCATGTTCCTAGTCTAATCCATGCGAGCCCCTCTCTAATGAGTTTGGTACCTGTTTTGATGATTAAAGTCTTTTAACATAGTTGGTCATATCGGACGATAAATGACATTAGTGAAATGATGCTCAAATGATCTCGGGTCCATGGAGCTTAAAGTGACTCGACATTCGTCTTCTTAGGGTAAGGGGAAACGCCGAAAAAAAAAAAAAAAAAACTTATCTGGGTAACTCACCGTAAGCGAGGTTCGAATTCGTGTCCTGTAGAATGTGAGGCAGACACGCTACCCAGGCGGTGTTGGCAAATCAAGGACTAGAGGCAGAGATGATTTCTGAGAACTCAATAATAAAGAAGAAGAATAAGGAATTGCTATTGAAAAACAATTTTGCAATCAGTAGTTCTCTATTTTTTTCATATGTCCGATACCGCACAATAAGGAATCAATATTGCTAAGTAGTACACATCCCATGATCTGTGTTGGCTTCTAGAATAGTTCAAGAAACTTCGGGATTAATATGTTTACACACTTCTCACCAAGTATCCCATTAGCTTTAATCGTGGGTATTTTTGTTAATCCGTCAGAGATTGCTTCTTCTTTAATTCAACTTTCCATTTTTCAGCGGTTGCCTTTAATTCCTGTCCACCAAAGTGATCTTCCGTTCCACTGTCCATCAAAAACTTTTTTCATACCACCACGCTAACTTAAACGGTACTTTCTCTTTTTCTTCTTCCTGTGGGGACCAGTCTATTATCTGTCTCGGCCATCTCTCCTCATCCATGTTTTAAGTATGTCCATACCACTGAAAAAATCTAAAACTTAATTCTATTTGCCACCGTTTCTCCTGATTCTAACTCAGCTCTAATGTCATTATTCTTTATATACTACAGCGAGATACTCTAATGCTCCTACGTAACCCATCCATCTGAGCACTCTCCATCTGTTATTCAGAGTCCAATACTCTAACCGATACATAAGAACACTCCCTAACACCGTATTCAAAATTTATTAAGTTTTTATCGTCATTTCCCTACTCCAAAGGATATCATTCAAAGACCTCGTGACTAGTCTGACTAATACTATTTCCTATGCATTTTTCACAAATACTGGAAGTATCCGTAATTCAGCTCAAATACCAGTACTTATATTTTTATGAAAGTAATAGGACAATGCCCAGCTTTTGTTCCTACGCGTTTGTGTTTAACAATGATGCGAGCTGAACTATCCTTATTGTGTCGCCTATAAACTCAGCTTCTAAGATTTTCATAAAGGTGACGTATTACTTCTGAAACAGTATATTTTCTGTCCAGACTGCTGCAGATTTCCGAAGGTGTAAATTGTGCAGGTGTTACCTAAAATTTATGTGAAAACTCTAGAGATTTGGATGGAACATCTAAAACAGGCACGCTAGGTTGGATCACTAAGAGTAACTGATAAATGTCACCTAGCATTATAGGCAACTTTTCATGCGCTGCTGTAACACTAGTGCTCCAGTTCTGTAAATCAGGCAAGAGCAGAATCACTACCGACTTTCTACCAATTAATGGAGTAATACGCTCACGTATTTTCTGCAAGAAAACGATGCAATGTTTCTTGGAATCGATCTTAGTCTCTATAAAGTCTATTCCTGACGAAGATAATGAAGAGCAGAAAGAACTTACTCCTCTTTCCATAAGTTGAATTTTCTGCTCTCCATACTTTGTTCTCCCTGATCCTTTTCGATTTCATAATTAACGTGCTATGTTAACATAAATTCTGTATGAATAAAGCAAAAGGAAGACTTTTGTTGATTACTAACCGGAGATTAAAAGTCTTTCCGGATAATGTTAAACCTACTAAATTTATTACCCATTATTTCAGAAATATCATAAGATTTCACACAAAATTATATCTAAATTTATTGATATTCATTTTAAAATAAGTTTACTTCTTAAGAAATAGAAGATTTTTTATTTCAGTTCATATTTTAATTATCATTTATCATGTGTTGGTTTTATTATTAACCAATCATATTATTAGCACCAAAATAGATCCACAGAAGCGCTTAGAAATTACTTTTATAAAAATGCATTTTATCCGTTGTCAATAGTTTCTCAGAAAACAAATAGAATAAATTGGGAAAAACCAACTCTTATATTTGTAAACAAAATAAACACGCTATTGAGCACAGAGAGGATGCCTAAATTAGCAATATTATCCATTTTAGAACAAAACTTGTTCTAAAATGAAGGTAAAGTTTATATTTCAACCTGAAACTGCGAGGAATTATTATTTTACCTGTGAAAGGATGAAGAATTCTTACTATAAACTGATAGATATAGAACTATTTAAAGCCAATATATTTTAAATATCATAAACCAGTTGTCAAACATAGAGAAGTTCCCATTAATAAGACTACACAAGAAACTAATGAATTCATTTTTGGCAGTTTTCGCCATTTAGTCTATCCTAAAATGCTCTTAGTTTAAAATTGACAATACTATTGCTTAGCGCTATAAAATATATACATATAAAGCTATTTATGGTCAAAGCTTCCGTTAAATAATAATATTACGTGGCCAGTATTCACCAGTACGAATCACTCCTACTCCTTGTTTTTAATACATTTTCTATTAGCAGCTTAGTTTTTAGCAAAACGTTCCCTAGGTACTCCTTCGCTGTCCGTTTGTCAGGCGACTTACGTTATCGATATCTTCAACGTAAATGCAATACGTGGGACAAAAGTTTCATCACAAATACGTATTACTCTCCTGCTGCACGTGTTGCAGTACGCGATGCTTCTTATCTCCAAAGTCTCCTAATAATAAAGCCCTTTTCATATTAAATTTCAGTCAATAGAAGCGGTGAATCTATACACGTGGAGAAGTAATAAATCATTAACAATACAACTTTAACTCAGAAGCTTTTGAAATTATATTTCAATTTCATTATATACTACAGCATAAGACTGATACAGATGGTTATATAAGGCGTTACAAAGCTGTATTTTTTCTGGAGTAAGTAACATGTTTAACACCTGAATGACAATAGCGAAATCAAAATCGAACTAACCCTGAGGGAAAACGTCGGAAAAGGTCCACATATTATTGTGCGTCTCTTTTTCATTCTCTTGACTAATGTAATTGGTGTTTCCATTTGATTAATAACGTGGGAGTAAAGATGCTTACTACATTCTAGAATACTATAAATAAATAACATTTATAGGTGATAAGTGATTTACTTGAAGTAAAAAGCAATTGGACTTAAATACCTAAAATTCACACTTCAGTGCAACTTAGCGACAGCAGTCTTGCATAATAATTGATTTCTTTATTTATTTAGACTTAGAATTGCATATTTTCGCTTATGATATAAAACTTATAACATATAGAGGTTAAGGTTAAAAGCAATATTTATGTTGCTACACTTGAGAAGAATAGAAGTTAAATAAACACAAAAGATGGACAACACATATAACATACTATGCATTAATAATTGCATCATCAGAATATTCGTTTGTGTTAAATATCGTGGCTTAATTGATAAAAGCGAAAATATTAAACTGGGCGTTTATTTATAGAGTCATTAAATGTCGCCTAACAGCACAGGTCTTGTAGCAATCACTTGGTTTTACGTTGTTGTACCAGGTGGCCCAACAGCGCCATTTTCACGTAATCATATAACCCTTCGTGCAATAAAGGAGTTGCCGAATTCACCGGGGCAATTGGAAGGAAATGCCGGTCAGCGGCGGTTGAGCGAACTTCGTTGCACCCCTTCTGCATATCAAAACAGAGATTCGCGCTCTCGCAGACTTGTACTTGAGTCCGAGATGAAATACAAGAAACCAAAAACGTTGTTAACAGCTTTACTGCTCAGTTACAGAGCTTTTATTTTTGAGAGAATAAAGTCACCTTTCAGTGTTCACCAACAGCTAGTTTAGTATTATCGGACCACTCAAAAGGTTAACATGTCATCTTCAAAGGCTGTGATAAAAAGTTGTGTTTTTTCTCCACGCGTACTCCACGTTTTTCTGTCATTTATAATGTTTATTGGCAGAAGTGACGCGCTCATTGGTGCACCTCAAACCGTTGTTGACATCTCAAAAAAAAAAAAAAAAAAAAAAAAAAAACAGTGCGTTATTTGAGAGGTTTGTATTAACAAAGGTAAAGCCCATGTTAACATTTTGAGTAGCATGGTAATAATTATGCATAAGTATACTCGCCATAATCTTGTTAGCTGACAAAATTGACTTTGTCCTTTTTGGAGTTGGTTCACCTGGCACAATCCACTGTTTTGACTGTAATTTACTTTTTGGAGTGTAGTGATGTATCCAAGTTTCATCCATGGTAATAAGCCGTCTCAAAAATGTAATGGGATTTTTACGGTAAGCCTCCACATTCTTAATTCAAACCGTTTTTATTTGCAACTTTCGATTAGGTGTCAACAAACGCGGCGCCCATCTTACACAGATCCTGTGAAAGCTCAAAACATTACTTAAAATATTACCTGCACGTTCTTTTGATACAGCCTCTACTATCTGAAAGAACTTTAATATGCGGTCTTCCAGTACTAAACGATGAATTTTTTCAATGATCAGTGGAGTTGTCACTTCTGCAGGGCGTCCAGAGCGAGGATCATCACTAGTGCTCGTGCGCCCCATTTTAAATTCTGCAACCCACCTTTTAAATATGGAATATATGAAGGGACAGAATATTTCAATGTACTGTCTATTACCTCCTTTATTTCTTTAGACGTCAAATGGATGTATTTATTCACTGTTCGTTTTTCCAAATCCTCCAATTGCGTGAAAACTCTAAAATTGTCTTGTTTAAAATGCTGTCATTCAAAACTAAACAAGCTATTGCTGTACCTATGGATACAAGCTAGTCTAGAGTTAAATCATACGATGCTACCGTCTAACTGGGCTAGTGGCGCCATATTTTATACAACTCGGGACTTAACAGCCGACCCTAGTAACATCATCTACTGCCTCCCACTAATGCCTGGGGCTATGGGCCAACCAATTCTGTGGTTTCGTGCGGTTGGCTCCCCGACAGGCTTCTGACTCCTAGACATTCGCTTGTAAGTCCTACAGGGATGTCAGTCCTAAAACACGCCGACTAGGAAACGAAGAAATATTCCTTTCGTTTTATTTTATTATATCTCAAAATTACTATGTTAATATTGACCTTCTCTCAGCAATTTTTATATGAGGACGGGAAAGTATTAGCACCTAATATGGAACCTGTCCCCTGTATATGGGAAAACTTTTTCGATATTTCTGATTTTTTAAAAATAAAATCTCTTACATTTCGATTAAAATTCTGCATGTAATACGCGTACGGGTTTTCTGGGAATACCCTATGAAATCCAGTTCATTCGAAAAAATATATGTATGTAATACGAGTAAACAGTAGGAAAATTACAGAGATGTACTGTAAAAAAGCTCTAAAAACACTATTTAAAGGAAATGTTTGTGGTAGTTAACATTTCCGAGACAACCCTATAATGTTTTCCATGTTTCAATAGTTTTGTATTTTATTGACAGTTCTTTCTCTGTTTACTTGTTTCTCAACATTTAACAAGAAGAGGGTAAAATTCCAGGTCAGTATGTATTAAACGACATTTCTCTACCTTTAAAAAACTCTCCGTGGCACTACAGCTCGAATTCGGGCCAAGACTTACTGCCCCAACATTGCGTCACCCAGCTCTGCCAGGGGCGTAATGGTTGGGGTGCAGCACTGGAGGTGGGATGTGCTTAGCACCCTGGGTCTTTCCCGGCCGGTTAATGTGATATACGCAACCTGGAGCCGCTTGTTATTCTTCAAGTAGCTCCTCAATTGGCCCCCAGAGTGAGTGTACCCTACCAGGTGCCCCAGTGGGTTAAAGTCTTCGCTCGGTACCGGGAATCAAACCCGGTCCTCCCTTATAATATTTATGCACCGAATTAACTTGAAGTAGATACAGGAACGCACTTTGGATGCATAGTTTATAGAAACTCTATCAAATAAACAACAGAGAGAGAGAAACATTAGTGAGTGTAAAATATAGTATCTTGACATTATAGAATCTATATAGGATATCCATGAATTGATAAGGCTGAAAGATGTTATGTTACGGTTACACAGTTTTTTGTTTCAATATTCCAAAGAGATGTTCGTGTTCTTCACTGAATTACATAAAAGAGAATGAAATGGTGAACGCTAGGAGAGTCCAGGTATCTGGGGAGAGCTAACACGAAAGGATAGTTTGCCGGGATATTGAAATCGTTGGATGGCTACCAGACGGCCAGATTAGATCCACTCTACTTCTTCCTTTTCTGATCATATGTTACCAAGAAACGCTGTCTAATAGTGAACGACTTGACTCAAGAGCATGCATTCAGCTAGAACCCAATAAAGAAAATGTTGCACAGTCTTGAGAATATTTATACAATACACTGGAATACTTACAGAAGCTACGAGGATCAGCATATTTTATTTGTTTTCTTTGTTGTTGCTTTTAGTGTTTACAGACTTTAACAATTTCAGTTATATATCAGGACATTCTTCCCAGCAATACATTTTATACATCCGAGCACAATGGCTCAGGCGGTAACGTCTATAGTCCTCATCCTGGAGATCCTGAGTTCAAATCCCGTGGGCTTACCATCTGGCTGAGTTTATATCGTGGTTCCTTCAGTAGCCAAGGTAAATACTGTTTTGGATATATAACATCACTACCCTAAGTTTCACCTTCAATATAAAACAGTAGTAAAACTTAAAGCAGACAGTAGTTGCGATTAGACTGCCATCTGCCCTTAGGTAGTGAAAGCAACTAGGGTGGTAAGCCCTCGAAAGTCGAGCAAAGAGACACGATGTAAAGGAATGGCATCATCTGAATACGCAGCTAGACTGAATAGCACCTAACATCGTTTACTTGGCACGAAGCAAAAGTGGTAAGGTACGGGTATGAGACCATGAAGACTACGGTCGACTACATACCGTCAACGGATATTAACAGATTCGTCGCCATATGATGACCAAGCAGTTAAAGCGATGTAAACTAAATAGATTTACAATCCATTTTATAGAAGCCTTAAGTATTAAAAACTTACAATACGACGTATTGCCATAAAGGTACTTCTAGAATGTTCTGTTTTATTATTTTTACATATTTTTTTTTATTTAACATAACCAAAGTGATTTTTAATATCCATATTATTTCTCTTTCGTAATTTAACTTTATAGTTGTTCAACAAATCCCAAATTATTTTCATAAAAACTATTTTTCCGGTTTTATAGCACTAAGGAGGAGTGACCAAAAGTGATTCCCGATGACACCTAGGCCGCGCTGTAGCCGAGTGGTTAGACCACTCGCCTCTCACCTAGACGGCCCGAGTTCGATCCCAAGCGACCGCACGTGAGATTTAGATAGATACTTTATTTCACTGCTTAGGGCGTGGCCCGGTGGCAGCGCTGTCAATGTAATAATACAATGTACAATACAATGAGTTAAATAAACAATAATGTGAGTAATACACTGTTAAAATGCCAATGACTTCATTGTATACTATTACATACATAATTGTAACAACAGTAATAATAACGCAATATTTTTATAAATCACTCTTCTTTAGTCTCTTTTTAAAACTATTTACACTTTGAGGCAAAGTCTCCAGTAAATCTGCAGGTATTTTGTTCCATTCGTTTACTGTTCTATTTGTGAAGGAAAATTTACCTATGTCTGCTTTCTGTTCTTATTTCTTATTTTTTCCGTGTGATCATTCCTCCCACAGTATAATGGCTTTAATAATCGTTTGGATATGTCTTTCCATGCAGGTTCTCCCTTATAGGCTCTAAAAATTGCACATAGCCTTGCTTGTCTCCTACGTTTTTCTAGTGTTTCCCAGGAAGTAGCAGTGCTGGTATGATTTTCTAATCGTTTACTTCTGTCTACAAATTTAGCTGCTCTTTTTTGAACTCTCTCTAGTGCCAGATTTTGCCCCATCCGATACGGATCCCAGCATGCAGCACTATATTCTAATATTGGTCGAACTAAAGAAGTGTATGCCAATTTTCGCGACTTTCCATTGCTGCGTTTTAAAATCCTCATTACGAAATGCAACGCTTTCCACGCCTTCCCAGTGATCGAGTTTACATGTTCCCCCCCCCCCCCCACTCCAATCTTTGATTTAGTATTACCCCTAAATATCTGGTGCTATTTACTCTGAGTATTTTCTTATTGTCTAATTTATATATTACGTTTTCTACTATTCTTGCCCTTGAAAATATAATTGTTTTACATCTGTTTGGATTTATCTCCATTTTATTATATTTTGCCCAGAGTTGAATTTTGTTTAAATCTTCTTGTAGATCTATTGTGTCACATTTACCGCCAATATTTCTATAGATTATACAATCGTCTGCAAATAGGCGAATCTGAGATGTTATCGCTTCCCGTAAATCATTTATATATGCTAAGAAAAGCAACGGCCCGATCACGCTTCCCTGGGGCACACCAGAAGTTACATTTGTAGGAAACGATAATTCATTTCCCACCCGCACTCTTTGGGTTCGTTCTCTCAAGAATTCCCGAATATAAGTCATCACTCTGCTGTCTATTTGCAGATTACAAAGTTTTTCTATTAGTCGTCCATGAGGTACAAGGTCAAACGCTTTAGAAAAATCAATTATTATTGCATGTACTTTTCCACCCGCGTCAAGTGTATCGGATACATCCTGACAAACAGCTAGCTACTAGTTGACGCTCACAAGAATGTCCGTTCCGGAAACCATGTTGGCCTTCGAAGAGCCAATGAGTTTTATCCCATTCGCGTCTTAAATGTTGTGCTATAAGATGCTCAACTTGTTTGCTTACTACTGATGTCAAACTAACTGGCCGATAGTTTGCCGCATTTGTTCGATCCCCTGCTTTATAAATAGGCACAACTATAGCCTGCTTCCAATCTTGCGGTATACTTCCGTTATTTACTGTTACTTGGAATAGCCTCAGTATGTATGGAACGATTGCCCCCCCCCCAATCTTAAGAAAGTCGCCCGAAATGCCATCTGGCCCGACTGATTTATGTTTTCCTAATTTAGCTAACCGTCTTCTAATGTCGCTTGGCTTCACTGTCATAGGGGGCCCTTCCGTTGTTTTAATACTGGCATTGCTCTTTACTCGAAAAATTGAAGCGAAATGTTGATTAAACACTTCGGCTTTTAACAGGGAATCGGCCATTAGTACATTTCCATTCTTGATTTCTGGAATGATTTCTGCGTTTCCCCTGCGCCTTCTCACAAATTTAAAAAATTACTGCCAACTATTCCTGTCAGACGAGAGAATACTTTTTAAGAAATATTCTTCCGCGGTAATCATTTCTAATAGAAGTTTGTTTGACAGAACTCGGAATTTATTGCGTGATAACTACTAATTTTTCGTGAACTATATGCTTTCCTGACTTGTTTCTTTAGCCGTTTTACTGTTTTACTGTAGTATTCCGGGTCAGGGTTTTTAGTTAGCATTTTATGGGGTATAAATTTATATGTTGCTTCCATAACAATTTTTTTTAAAATTTTGCCATATTTCTTCTACCGAGCTTCCAGATTGGGACCACAGTGAATATTATTCGTTTAAGAATTTTTGCAACCTCGGAATGTCTCGTTTGTAATATTGGTAAAAGTGTCTCATTTGATCCGTGTGAAACTTGGCACGTATTCCTTCTACTTTAAGTAATATGCAGTTATGGTCACTTATACCTGGAAAAACCTCGCATTCTAGTACAGCTTCTTCTGGCTTTACAAGAAATATGTCCAAAACCGCCCCTTCTTTGGTTGGGGTTTTTACAGTTTGAACAAGGCCACCTTCCCAAATCAGGTCATTAACAATAGCCTGCGATTCCCCACCCCTCACGTCTCCCGCCCAGTTAACTCGCGGAAGATTTAGGTCTCCCCCTACAATTACCTGCTCACTGGCCATGTCACTCTTAAAAATTCGTTTTGCAAGTGATTTTAGTGATCCTAAGTGATCATCTAGTGGCCTATATATTCCTATTACCTGCGATTTATTTTTACTATAGTTTCCTGAAAATTCTACTTGTAAGATTTCATATTCCTCATCCCTCCATAATTCGACTGCATTGTATATATTCTTGACACAAATAAATATCCCACCTCCTCTACCATTCCTATCTCTTCTTACTGTCGTGAGGTTATTCCCTAATACTTCAGCGTATGTAATATCCGGATGAAGCCATGATTCGGTACCTATTACTACGTCTGGATCATTAGCATCTATTAAGTTTTTGTTTAAGATACTTCGACAATTTACCTGCAAAATCACTAGAGACTCACCTTTACTATTAGGTTTTTCATCGGCGTTCCCACAGTTCCATTGTCAGTTGCCATCGGCCTCATCCCGTCCGCCACCGACCTTTTCTCGACCTGTCACCTTCCTCGTCTCGTCCGCAGCCCCCCTTGCCAGATGCGCCTCCGTTGTGTTCATCACCGTCCTCGTCTCGTCCAGCGTCGTCCTCTTCATTTTCTCCGCCGAACGATGCAGCCATGTTCTAGTGAAAAGTGACGCCAATGACGCCGCTCCTCTCCTATTTAGGTGCACACCGTCACGTCCTAAATCATTATCACCCAGCCAGGAGTTTGGGTCAACGAAGAGAAGTCCCAGTCGCTCTGCCACTCTACCAACCTTGCGCCAGTTTACGTCTCTGCGTCGTACCACTCCACTTAAAATTATTTTAGCAGCGGGAAACTTACTCTTCATTGTTGTAGCCAAATCGTACATGTTCCCCATGATGTGGTCCATGCTTCCTCTCAGGTCATTTGATCTTACATGCACAATTACCGTTTCCGGATTTCTTTGTTCCTGCTGCTCCACAACGTGCCTCATCTGCTCCGTTCTTATTCCAGGGAAGCACTCTACAGTCAACTCTGCACTGTGATGTCCAACATGCTTTATTATTGAATCTCCCACCAACAAACATTGTTCCCGCTTTGTATGCACCTCCGGAGTTGTGGTGGACAAAGTGGTGCTGGGGCGGGTTTTCTCCGGGTTCTCCGGCTTCCCCCGTTATCGTATTCCACCGGTGCTCCATCTTCATTCATGTGTCATCAGTGTCACCGCCTGCGGTGCCATAAGTAGTTAAAGCGGGCGTTAAACACTCCAAAAAAAAAAAAAAAAAAAAAGATGACACCTAATATTCCATGAGCCTCTTCCTCTCAGAAGCCCTATCCTCTCTTTTTCCATTTGTGTTGTACGTGCTAAAATAAATATTGTATTTGTTAACGACGCTCTCAATTGTCAGAATCATATCAGCTCCGCCAGTGTGTTAGAATTTTTTCCCTCGGGAGTTCTCTTACGTGTAATAAATCTAGTGACTCTTAACATAATTGGTCTGGGCGAAGTTTGAATCCATGGTCTTGGGATCAGAAGTATTGCGTGCTGCTAGTTGATATCACCGCATAGCCTTTTATCGTACTCGGGGAGGTGAAGTATTTGTTATACGTATTATATGAGTTAAAGCTAACGGACCAATTAATCGAACATTTTTACTTTCTCTACACGTATTATGTACATAGTGTATAGAGACGGTATTATAATGTACCCAAAAATTTGATACCGTGATTTCACCGGAAGTACATGTTTTGAGTCCCCCATTTTTGGAGAAAGGTCCGCGTGGGTGTGTGTGTGTGTGTGTGTGCGTGCGTGCCGCGCCTATGGACGAAAATACCCTTAAATACCCAACTTGACATTTAAGTTTGGTATCTTGCAAGGATGCGCCACGAAGATTTTGAAGAAAATTCCCCAAATCCTAACTACCCTTTATATGGAAAAAATTAGGAACTTTTTATTTTCTCAAAAATGGCTTTAACAATTTTGATTAAAATCTCTTATATTTAAGATATTTACATGCTAAATGAAATGTTTATCTTGAATTTTCTGGTAATAGCCTCTAAAGACCTCTTTATCCTGGATGATTTTTATTGAATTTTGCATAACTGGTAAACCGTAAAAGATAGACAAAAATACATGGGTACAACTACATAAAAAAGTAGATCACGATAAAACAAACAATTAAGTCATATACATTTGCTTCGTGGAGTGTGCCGTTTTCGAGATATTCCTTGTTATTGATTTCAGTTTTAAAATACTTAAACTTTCTCATACATGAACTTCTCAACGTTTGACCGCGCAAAGAAACCGAATTTCAATCCCGTAGCAAACGCATTATAAAACATTTGACTGTCGGTTTAGCCTAGTGTATTCCCTTATTTCCTTCCTACTTATAAAGGAACTAAGTAATAAGACAGTTTCCGCTAATGTTTCAGAAGAATAAGCTTATTAACAAAAATTTGTTACAGAAATTTAGAGAAAGTCTTGTGAATGGATCACATCAAATTTTTTATGATTACTTCTCTACATACAAAAAAATTCTACACGTAGGCAATTTTTACTTTCTCTATACTACTATGTATAGAGAAGGTATTGCACTCCACCCAAATATTTGATACCGAGATTTCAACGGAAATATATGTTTTAGGGTCCCCTGTATCCAAAAAGAGCATTTTCAGAAATTGGTCCGTGTGTGTGTCCGTGTGTCCGTGAGTCTGTAAACACGATAACTCAAAAACGAAAGGTCGGAAAAATGCCAAACTTAATATTTAGTTTAATATCTTCCACGGATGCGACACATAGATTTTGAGAAAAATCCCCTCACCCCAAACTACCCTTTATATGGAACTTTTTCGAAAATTTTGATTTTCTTAAAAACAGCTCTAACGATTTTGATTAAAGTACCGTATATTAAAGATATTTAACTGACAAATAAAATCTATATTCTGAATTTTCTGGGAATAGCCTCTGAAGACTACTTTATTTTGAATCAAGTTTACGGAATTTTGCATAACTGCTAAACCATAAGAGATGGACAAAAATTTACCACACAAAAAATGTAGAGCACGTTAAAACACAAAATTTATGTTTTATACATTTTTTTCGATATTCCTTGTTTTTGTCAACTATGTCAACTCGTGTCGATACAAACAGAGGAACTTCAGTCACATAGCAACCAGCTTTTGAATATCACTTTAACCTATGGTACCCCCTTATTTCGCTTCTACTTTCAAGGAAGCAGGTAATAAGACTATTTCTGCTAGGTTTTTGTTCTCGATTAGCATGAAGTAAATAGAAGATTTAGCTTTTTATGAATTATTTGTTGCAGAGATGTAGACAAAGTCATGTGAATGGAACACATTAAAGTTTTTTCATATTTAAATATCCTCTGAAGAATGACTCGAAAATTTTCACTTAAATGTCATATGATTTATTCGAGCATATGCAGTAAAAGAATAAAATCCGTATATTTGATATTACTGTTTATTGTGTAAAGTCTACAGGGTCCATTTGCTATGACTTATTAGAGCCGAGCTTCCATTCTATTATGGTGGTATAATACAACATAATGGTCTAAGGGATTCGTATAAAAATACCCAGTGTCACATATAACGATTACCATTAGGTACGTTGCATATGCGAGGTAATTAGTATGGAATTCAATAACATGGAAGTAGAAAATGAAAAAGAAAAAAACATAAAAAATAGACTATCAAGCTATCAGGCGGCATATGGTTAGAGAGAGAGAGAGAGAGAGAGAGAGAGAGAGAGAGCTGAAAAATTACAAAATAATGCATATTTATAAGACGGGAGTTTAAAATATTTTAAGAGTAGAGCAATTTTGCTGTTGATTGCTGCATTCAAATGCATGCAAAGACAACAAAAACAAAAGCAAAATTACTATATACAGCACTTTTCAGTAAGAATAATACAATGTATCATATAGTCTTTATACAGATGACAATAATACCTATAATACTTATAGGTGAATACCATTTAAGTATTGGAATTAATGTTACAAAGTTATCTTTATGGGACGGCAAAATGCCCACAGATTTTTACGTCAAAAATTTATAGTAATAGGATACTTTATTTGCCGATATCTGAAGGTATACGACCGTTTTTGCTAATGTTTATCTCGATTAGCATGAATAGATAGATGAATCAGCTTATTAACAATAACTTGTTACAAAGATGTAGAGAAAGAGATGTGTATCAGATTTTGGGGGGAATTATTACAGTACGGAGGATGGTGGCGGCGGTGGTAACGTTTTGTTAAGATTAAACCTTATTTATTGCACTAATATTTGGGTTCTTGGAATTCTGATTTTAAGTTTATAATAAAGGAAGGAAAAAAGTTATGGATGACGAAAACTTATGTGTCATTAAATATAGTAGATATCTAAAAGCACTCATATGACTAACTCTAACAGATATTTCTCCCGTAACTTACGATATTCAAAATAATTAATACTAATATGTAAACAGACTACCTCGAATTCCATATTTCTGCTTCCACAGATAGATGTGTATGTGTAACTTATATTTTCACGCACAAATGGCATAACTGATGCTTATGAAGCTTAATAATAACATAGATAAAATAAATATAAAAGTAATTTCTTCTCTCAAATAGGCGTTATAAGAACTTTTTAAATAGTCACCACATTATCTCGTTTATTATTAAGATCTCTGAATACCAAATGCTGCATAATAAGTTTATATATATATATATATATATATATATATATAAACACATTTCAAATATATATTGTAATATTTATTTTGCAAAGTTTTGATACGATGAATATTTTAGTGTAATATGAATTTTCTTAAAATATTTTTCCACATTGCAGGCATAAGGAAGCAGTACAGCTTTATTAATACAACATTCTCTTAATTATATTTCAAGATTTTATTACATTTTGTCACTTTGTCAAATGTTATATTTGGTATATGTGTTTATTAAGACAGAAATAACAGTTTATTATTCGTTTTCAAAACCCCACATGACATGCAAACTGATGAGAGAAAAGGAAAGAGATTCAGGGAGTAGGAAGTACATTGGAAATAAGAAAGAATATTGGAATAGAGAGGGGAAGTGAAGGGCGAGCGAGAGAGACGAATATAGCAGAAAGAAATGAGAGAGAGAGAGAGGGAGGGAGAAGCAGCGAGGAGGAAACAGGCCGTAAAAATATGATGTACGCAGATGAACAGAAAAATTATGTACATTCTACATCAGGCCGCAAGTGTAGTCGCGCGTACACAAGTCCAGCATGAGTGTGTGCGTGAAGGCCAATATCTCGCTGGGCGAAGGCCATACCACAACGCCAGTTTATTCAAACGCTTGATTTAACTGTGACGATGGCTTTTTCTCAATACTGAGGTATATTTCAAATTGCAGGCAGACTCCTGTGAGTTGTGAGTAACTCGGTGCGCACACAAGCTGAGATAACTTATTCTACAGAATATCGAGTGTAAGTTTTGGTTTCAGTAAGCGTAATAAAAACCTTATATGAGAGAACACTTAATAAAGATGCCATGAATTACACATATTTTTCGAGGTTTCTAAACCAAGTACTTGTACCATGTATACAAACGTTACCTATGAAGCAATTTATGGTTCTATGAAGTGGAAAAAAAGAGGAATATTTTTTGAGTTTTCGTAAGTAACTCCAAATAACAATTAGGATTGTTACGTGCTCTAATACGTATTCACATACAATACGTATGCAAATTCGATGCCGAGGCGGAAATATGTGTTTTGAGGTCCCCTGAGATAAAAGCATTTTCAGAAAAGGTCGTGTGTGTCTGTGGACTGCATAACTCAAAAACTAAAATACCGTTAAATACCAAAACTGGGGTTTATGTTTAGTATACCAGTTTAGTTTAGTTTCAGTAGACTTTAAAAAAATCCCACCACCGCAAACTACCTTTACATGGAAAAACTTTTTGAAATGTTTGATTTCTCAAAAATGGCTCCAATAATTTTGATTAAAATAACGTATAGGAATTAAGGATATTTATATTACAAATAAAATGCATATTTTGAAATTTCTGAGATTAGCCTCTAAAGACCTCATTAATGCGAATGAATTTTGCAGAATTTTGCATAACGGTTAAACCGTAAGAGATACACAAAATCTTATTATACAATAAGATCTCTTTAAAACATACGAGATCTCATATATGTGGTTCTTGTACAGCTGATCGTTTTAAGCTACTCCTTGTTATTGGTTTCAAGTTGCAGACACTTAACTTTTCTTAAGCGGGCCCATGCTAAGCGAAGCGAAGCTCAAATGTTTCACATGGCTACCAATTTAAAAAAAAAAGTTACTATCGCTTTAGCATAATGTATTCCCTTATTTCTCTTCTACTTACAAGAAAGCAAGTAATAAGACCAATGCTGCTAATGTTTACTCGATTAGCATGCTGTAGATAAAAGCACTATCGTCTGTAAGAGCAGTTTCTACGTATATGGAAGAGTTAGAAAAGTTGTGCGAATTGGGCATAGATCATTATTATTATTATTATTATTATTATTATTATTATTATTACTACTACTATTATTATTACTATTATTATTATTACTACTATTATTATTATTACTATTATTATTAAGTTTTAAGTATATTTTTTCCAAATATTTGGATTTGTATAAGTGGGTGAAAATAGGGATAGGCTATTTTAATTTAAGGTAGGTATTTTTATTGAGTCCTAAAGTAGAAGCATAAGGTTATAGAGTTTAATCTAAATAGGCCAAAGAATGTTGAAATTTTGTCAAGAGGTTGCAAATAAGCCTGGAATTTAGGAGCAGTTTATCATTTTTGTCGGTTTCTAGAAATCAAATTAACCTTGTCATGGAAACGGGAAATCAATGCGCTACTTCTGATTTTACGGGGGAAAACGTGTTCTGTGTGTAAACTGTCGATTTTTGAACTCTGGCGCCATCCCTCAGCTGAAAATATGCACCAAATAACTGACGCTGTCATGACAGACATACAACTCAATGGAAATACGCCAACTGGCAATACAGATTTAACATTAGCGAGTTGGTGTCGCTTTTTAAATTTCTCTCTGCTTTTCATTTCCGACATTATATTATATAGTACTCATTCGGGAACATCTAGAAACAGGATTTTATTACTGAAGTTCGTACTCATGAAATTTCAAGGCATTAAGTAAGGAGAAAAAAAAATAAAAGGAATCTGTGTAGTAATAATTAATACTAGAGGTATTGGAGAGATAACTGGTGTTTCAAATTTGGGTACATTTGATTATTTTGGAAGGATGGATCTTTGTTCCTTTTCACTCAACACACCACTCACATACCGACCCAACAGAACCCCAGGCATTTCGTCTGAATTCGGGAGGTCGTGGGTTCAATTCCCGCAGCTGACCTGTCTGACACATGGATTTTTTCGGGGATTTCCAAGGTGACTCAGAAAATGCTGAGGTGGATTCTTCATCCCCATCGAACTTCCTTTCTCTTCATTTCATCACCATTTCGTTCAAATGGCATCTTTCATGGTTGTGTCCGCGAGCACTGCTCTGGTGACGTCCTTCCGCGGTGGTGAATGTGCTTCGGAAATACAGCGCTTGCGGCTAGATGGCGTTGGAATCGACTGTAGGAAGCATATGGTTCAGTCAAATCTGGGGCGCGGGATGCTGGTGTTCCTCGCTTCAAGAGAAAGAACTGAGTGGCCAATGTTAAGGAACCTTCACGGTGGCTCTTTCCCAGCGGTCAGGTTTCGGCTGCCTGCCTCTATCATCTTATCTTTCTGTTGTCTAACACACAGAAGTCCATGGTGGCTCCGATATTACACATACGCACATGAAGTTATTCCCGTAAAGTTATGCGTTTCCTTAAACATTTCTGAAGCTTTATCACGAAAAAACTGTACCATAAGGTCTTACAGAAGAGCAGGAGAAGTCCTTAGTAATATCTAGGAATGTTGCTCTAGTAAAATCGTTTATATCCTCGTTTTTAAATGACCAGCATTATCAGGTACTTAATGATTATCATATGGATGAACCTATCTTAGAAACCAAGAAAATAAGAGTCATCGAAGAAAAGAAAAGAGGAGAATCAGCAAAGAATCACACTTTGATAGCTCAGCCGATTTAGGACAAATCATAAAATAGGAAAGAACAAAATAAAATAAAAGATAATAAATAGTAAGACAGCAGAAATTGAATCAGTGTAATATACAATTGCAAAACTATAATTATTTTATAAATAGTTTTAAATTGCCATTTTCTAACTACAGGTACCTACCACTTATAAGTTAGTATTGTTGACTGCTGTTTAACCTATATAATAGATAGTTCTTACGTGGAGAGTCTTCTGATGTACACTATAGTGAAATGAATCCAAGTAAGTTCGGGTAAGGCGATTAGTGCATTAGTAAAATATGTTTTTGTGTTAAGAGTGTAAATAAACTGTATTCCGAAATACCTTAAGACGAAATATGCTTAAAATTGTCTAAAATTCAAACCATTACCTCCAATTCCGCAAATACATTAATCTCAAAGTGTTATAACATAATCAGTGTTTTACTTGTAGTAGCAATAATGACAAAAAGACGAATGTAAGCTTCTTTTCCTAGCAATAAAGCCATTTCCCTCCCAAATCTTCAATTTCATAACGTTAACTTTAATTGTTTATAACAGTTAGTATTTTATTTAGAACAACAATTTTAACTTATGAACTTTAATTCTGAAGTAGAAACGAGTGTTCTTTTCCTGTGCAGGGTCACATACCCGGTGTTTTCAAAAGCATACCAGAAATATTACTTGATAATAGTTGAAGAAAATATGAAAAAAAAAGTATTGATTTAAATTAATACAATCCCTCTAAAATAGCTCAAATTTAAAAAAAAAATGGTCTCTTCATTTAACCTTATCAGCTCAAAACATTAAAAATCGTTCATTTTTGCAATAAAGAGCAGCTTATGCTATCCACTTTCATGTCAATTTGGTGGCATGAATATAAAGAAAACTCCTAACGATGCTTTTTATAATTTTTGCAAACATAAAATTATGAGTCAATATTTGAATACATGTTTTCAATCCTGAAAGAAATTATCAAAGTCGGTTGAGTGGATTTTGATATAAACTCTACAAAACACACACACACACACACACACACACACACACACACTCACACACTTACACACACACGCATAAACATATATTTCTCTTTATAAGGTGAGTATACATTTTAGGCTATAAAAATTACTGAATATTCATAAAGGAAATTCAACAAATAAAAACAATATCCTTTCTCATTCAACACAAGAGTTAACAAAGAAAGGTCCAGTATACAATACTCCCTTACATTCTAAATAAATCTAGCTCGATTTGTTCATATATGTGAACACTAGGAAAAAAAGCTTCCTCTGGAAAATGATACCTCCAATATTACTCAGCAAAACTGTAGGGAAGAGCTATTGCAGAATACAGTGGAGTGTTTTCTAAGTCCGCTGGTCAAACAAGCCAAGTTGAAGATTAAGGAAAAGAAGATAAGCGTGGAAGGGGGATGGCATGACTGATTCCCCATTTTCTCGAGTAGAATCGATAGATGCTGACAACAAATAGAATTCTACCAGCGGATTTTAAAACTGGAATAATGATGGTCGAAGTTGAGAGTCTGAGTTAAGGTTTAGTTTATAGGAACGAATGTATTTGCTTTTGTTCCCCTCTGGTATTTTTATTTATTTTAGTTTTCCTGCCAACTTATCTTGATACTATTATACTACCTACATAGTTTGCCTTGTATTAATTCTTTCCTTGCATTTCTCCTTATTTCCAGTTGGTTAGGTCTATACCGGGAGGAACGTTTATTAATCCTGATTTGTTCACCTTCATATCGTTTCTTTTGTGTCTATTTTTGGTAGTGTTTAAAGCCCGCTTTTACTGCTTGTGACACCGTAGGTGATGACACTGGTGATATATGGAATGAAGATGGAGCTCCGGTGGAATGCGATGGTCGGGGATATAGGAGAACTCGGAGACACCCCTATGCAGCTTTGTTCACCACAAATCTCACATGCGGTCGCTTGCGATCGAACCGGGGCCGTCTAGGTGAGAGGCGAGTGGTTGACCACTGGCAACGGCGCGGCCTTTGTGTTTATATGAAACAACAAATCTTGAATCTCTGCAACAATAACTCGTTGAAATTGTATATGTATAGAAGCCTGAAGTAATTTTATTGCCACATTTCAATTTCGTTATTAAAATAGGCACATCTGTATCGGTAGTTTATAGTAGAAAATTAGGCTTACGGAGCTCAAATTTTCTCTGTCAAGGGTTTTGAAGAGACATTTTGTCAAAATTCGGTACGAAAGTAAATGCAATTCACTTTGAGGATTTATCTTTGTGGGTGTAAAAAATTTCGGAGATATCACCCAATATCAAACCAAAAAACATATCAATCATATGAACAGGGTCTGAAACTGCTTTTGCTGAGCTAAAAGCCAAAATTGAAGACTACAGAAATTACTCGAAATGGCTGCCTTCTGCTTCACTACTTCCTAAGTCTGCGTTCCATACTATCACGTATTCTGTTGCATATTCCAGGACTGTTTTTTATTTGAGCGAATCCAGTATGATACGGTCTTTCAAGGTGTCATATCCACATCAGGAGTTCATGAACCTGATACTTTAAATGCTCCCAGACGAAGACATTAATTGGATTCAAATCAGTAGATAAAGCAAGCCATACCAAGAATCCCCCTCTACTAACCCATCTATGCGAAAATGTATTATTCTAGACATCACACAATATCTCGCTGAAATGAGCAACCGCATAATCCTGTAAATCCACATTCATTGAAGGACGTCAAGCGGCATATCATCAATTAAATGATGCATCAAATTACTGAGAAAATGTAGATACGTTTCTGTACTCAGGTGCAGAGTAAAGACATGGAAATCAATAAGGTGATTGTGAACAAATCCATCCCAAAGTTTTAGGCAGAACCTCCGTCGAAAATTGTCTTATCATACGTCATGCGTATTTTCATAAATCTAGTTATGAGTATTATGAAAATAGTAGATACTTCCATGAGTAAAATCAACCTCATTTGTCAACAAGGTACATACTAAGAAATTCATGAACACATTTGACTCAAGTCCGCCACATTTAATCCTTTTACCCGCCGAAGGTGATACGGGTACAGAAGATTTTCCTGAAAAATTCTCCAGACATCCATGTGACTAACCGCCTTCCCTTACAACAATGCGTTTTTTGCTATCTGATGGTTTTGCCTCCACATCACGAAAAACTCGTTCTTTACTTGAAATACTTCCTACCTCTATTGGTCTTCTAAGATACGAAACACTCCTCTCAAATGAGTCACTGTCAGGCATTGGTGAATTCCTGAGAGAGTACGTGAACATTGTACCTTGCATAAAGTCGTGTTCGTAATGCAGTCTCATCTAACCTAGTGCATATTGGTGTGTTCGCTCACATAATAATTTTCTTCTGCTTTACGCGTTATAAATAAACAAAGAAGCAAAAACAATAAAACAACTAAGGAATAGCAAAGGAATAATCTTCTCTGTATCGTTCCAATTTTAGTATATGTGCAACCGAAGCGAGTACATTAATTAGTATTTGTGTCATCGGGAGGGAAACTCCCTTAGTATCTCTGTAACATACGATTTTCAGAGCTATGTTCATATAAACTTTTTTGCCCTTTTGATTTTTACAGGGCGCCAGATGTATACGACATCAATTAAAATACACCCTGTTCTAAAAATTAATCAATTTTAGAAGATTTTCTCAGAATATGAAAGTAGTAAGTGTTAGCAATGATATCGTCACAATGTTCAAAAACCATCTATACTAAATATAAGGTTTGCGTATAGTTCCACTCCTATTTATAAGCGTTATAGGAAAGGTCCTCCATTATTACTTTCTTTCAAAAGAATTTATATAAGAGATGGTTTTATAGAAAAGGCACTCTCAGAAGTGGCCGCAAGTAGCGCCAGGGCTGCATTATCCCATTCATCTACAGGCAGCATCGAAATCTGTGCAGACATCTTGACATCCTACTTCTTCTCCATATTAATGCACTGGCCACACTACGCTGAGCAAGGTCTGCTTGGTATGATATCCGAATTGACAAAGAATGCTGAGGAATAAAAATATTAGCAGCGTTTTATAACGTTCAAGTGGCTAGTTGCTACAAAACCGGACCCAAAACAACTCTAGTCGAATCATAGATCAAAATATGTCATCAAACGTTGACCGGAATCTGTTTTTGAACATGGCCATGTAGCCATGTTGATTAAGAAAGTGGGTACAGTTCCATCAATCTTGTGTACGGTGAAGTTTTGGTTGAAATGATGCTAAAAAAAGCATTTAATACAATCTCTAAATCACAATCTAATAGAAAAGGGATACCGTAAACGTATATCTTGAATTTAAAAGTGATCTATAATAAATACTCCTATGCAAAATTAGCATTATCATTTAACTACACCTATATCTATAATAACACATTGTAACAATGTCTTTATTGGCTGAAAATTGGTTTCAAATAAAGTCTTTAATTCACTGCTCAAACAATTCACTCAGTGATTCAATAAACGCCACTGCTCGCACTGCTCTCTCTCTCTCTCTCTCTCTCTCTCTCTCTATATATATATATATATATATATATATATATATATATATAGCACACGAGGTCAAGAACATCTATGACTGGGTTCAGGAAAGATGAAAAAAACTTATGTAAATATAGTGAGAAATACGTCAGGGGCAGTAAGGAATACACTAATTCTACACTGACAGTCATGGATTGACAGTAAAGATTTCTTCTCCAAACCGAAAAAATACTAAATCTAGCCTTTAATCTCTGCCTGCTTGTTGTTAACTTATAGCACAGGATGCTAATACCCTGATTCATTCTAAAGGGAAACAAATAAATAAAGGAGCTAAACAAAGCAATCTGTCCTGTAGAGAACAGCGAGAGAAACCCGCCACTTATCACTCTTCTCAGATAAATTAACGCAGCAACGGACAGCAGAATGTGTTCAATCTGAAGTCCTCGAAATTTACTTTGTGACTGCTAACAGGAGAAAAAGTAACCGTGATAAAATTGGTTTTAGATGCCACTGAAACAAAGTAATCCGAATACCCTATATTTCTAAAGACTATGAAAAAAACTTGTAAAAAATAATAAAAAAAACGAAAGTGATTTCAAATAGGATTTTTTTCCGCACCAATAAGCTCACAAATATACTACTTCTAATTAGGTATTCCGGCTGTTAGTTGCAAGAGAAGGAGTTTAAAGCCAGCAAATGAAAGTCAGTTCTAGTGGCTGTAATTCTTGTTTTATGTTCTAAGATCGGCGCCATTAAACTGCGACCAGAGGGAAAGCAATAACCTGGAACAACCTGAGGAATCTTTAATACTGTTTATCTAATCCAGTGGCGAGACCTCGATGCCAAAGAAGCTTCAAGTATACAGGATGGTCCAAATAAAACGTTTCAGGTGAATATCTCGCAAACGAACAGAAAAAACAAACAAATATTTTAGGAGCAAGGGATTTTCCAAATAGTGACATGGAAAATATTTTTGTGGGGACCACAGAGCCCAACCTCGGAATTTTAAATGAAACCTTGGCACTTTATTATATACATATTCTGGTTCCCCACAACAAACTAAGCAACTTTTATTAAAACACATGTTTTCTAAAATGAATGGTGGAACTATTATAAAATGGTTTCTTTGAAGTGCCTATAAATTATTAGAAAATAGTACTATACAAATAAGCCAAAGTACTCAGCTGATTACATAAATTACTTCATTAAATGATTAATGGTGCCTCCATTAACATCTAAACACTTGGCAATTCTTTTGCAAATGTTTTTTTCAAACTATTAACAACATAAAGGGGATAATAGTGCGACAAGCTTCACGTATTCGAAACTTCATATTCTCTTTTGCATCACATTCTATACGCATAACTTTCTGTTTGATGTATACCCATAAAAAGTAGTCCAAAGTTGTTGAACCGGGTGAACGAAGAGACCAGATGATAGGTTCAGAATGTCCAACCCACTATCACCACATTTCTCAGTTATAAGTTGAGGTGTGCACATTTGGAAAATGTGGTGGTGCACCATCCTACTGGTAACACATTTCTCTTCTCACGCTGACAGACACGTTTTCCAAAAAGGGACTTAATTCAGAGTTGAGAAAATGGCAATATGATTCACCAGTAATAGTCGTTCAAAAAAGTAAAGGCCGACGATAAAGATATCAAGAATTCCACAACAAACATTTAGCAGCTAACGATCCTGAAAAGGCACAGTTTTCATCCATTTGGGGTTTTCCGATGCAAAGTAATAAATATTATGTCTATTAACTTGTCCAATATTTGAGAATATTGCTTCATTGGAAAATAATATGTTTGCCAAGAATGAACCATTATCAGCAATGGCATTGGATAGCCACTCGCAAAAACAAAACAATGCTGAAAATCTCTTTCTGTGAGGTCTTGATGCGCACATATATGATAAGGATGGTATTTCTGCTGCTTTAGTATCCGCTGTACGGATGTGTAACTAATCCCATTGTCTTCGGTTAACTCACGTTGACTTATCTGTAGATTTACTTTTACAGCAGCAAGAATTTTTATTCTATATTCATCGTTCATTTTTGATTTCAACTTTAAGCGGTTATTGTTCTTTTCGGTCTCATACTTACGCAATTGTGTTTCCAGCAGTTTGAATTTTATATGCGATATTTACATCCAGTATTTCTCATTGAACGCTGCAAATGCAGTTCGATAATTTCTCTACCTCTACATCTGCCATTATTTTTTAATTCTGAAGAGTACAATAAATAATCAAAATGACTAACTACGTAGTTATATTACTCATGAGGTAAGGAGACTTTGAAACTACATTACCATGTTCTTATATTTGATACTTTATTTTCAGCCTTATCTTGAACGAAAACATCCTATAACAGCAGGAAAATAGTTTGCATATCACAATTTGGAAGGTTCCTTGCTCCTATAAGCTTTATAATCGTTTGCATTTTTTTTCCTTTAAGAGATATTTACTTGTAATGCTTTACATGGACCACCCTTTTTGAACAACTATTGCTGAGTACAAATATTTCTTGAATTAAACAAGCGATAGATGAAAATTTTTACAGGAATAATGCATACAATGGATATATGAGTATTTCTCAAAGTGGAGAAAAACGAGTGTTACTTCTCTACTATGTACTTAGTGCAATGTACATAGCAGATACAGAAGTTATTGTATTCCACTCAGAAATTTGATACCAAGGTTCCACCGAAAACATGTTTTGAGACTCCCTTAAAAGAGAAAAGGCAGCATAACTATAAAACGAAACGTTCGTTAAACCTGGTATTTAAGTTCAACATCGTCCAAGTGTGCAACATGGACATTTAAAAAAAAAACCTCAGTCGAACTTCACCTTTTCATGAATCATGTTTAAGAATTTTTTATTTCCTCAAAACTGACTTAAGATTTTGATTAAAATACTATGTGTTTAAGACATTTTCATATATCCTAAGTTTTCTGAGAACAACCTCTGAAGATCTCCTCAATCCAATGACTTTTACATAATTGGTAAACCGTAAGAACTAGACAAAAGCTTACTACTTAAAAATTAATATCTCGTTAAAACACACAATGCTTTGAATTTTCCAATACATATACTTTTCTCAACTGGGATGTCATGATTCGTTTTTCTCTAACTTTTTTTTTACTCCTGGCCTTTCAAAGTGAACCTATGGTGGCCATCTCTTAAAAGTTTTGGCTATCGGTTTATTACCCCTTGTACCTGCAAGGAAATCTACGTATAATGAAACCATTTCTGCTAATGCTTATCTCGGTTTGCAAGAACTCTTTGGAAGTTTAAGCTATTCTAAGAAGGTCTTGTTGCGAAAATGTGTAGAGAAAGTTATGTTACTGAAACACACCATATTGTTAATGTTATTTTGCGATACATTTGCGGTTTAAAATTAACAAAGTAATGCGTATGCAATAATAGTAGCTTATACGACTGGTAAAAATGACCTCGCGAAATTTCACAGCACCCTCTATGGAGGCTGTTCCATCTTGGGTACGCGCCGGAGCGCAGCGAAGTACTCACAAACCACAGGAGTATGCTTGCAATACAGCCCGGCACTGCGAGCAAGCTGACATGACGGCTGAATTTTTTTGTATAAAGATTAGGGAGCGTATTTAGTGTAACTAAAGACTGAAGTTCACCGCATGTTTACTTTAGGCGCAAGCAATATGTGTTCTCCACACTAGTTTTTCAACAGAGAGCACATATACATAAGTGGTAGCCCCACCAGTCGGGAGCGGATACGTGTGTACGATATCTCTAACATCCTCGTAGACCGGTTACATTTTAATCTCTCAAATATTATCCCGTCTGCGCTCTCTAATAATAACTCAGTACGTTCCATTTTCTCAAATTCCAGTATCTATTGATATGTAAACTACTTCCCTATTTTTCGGTAAACAGGAACCAACCAAGGCTTAATATAGCGACAAATGTTATGAAAAACGGCAAAACCTCAAAACCGGCTGGAGTGCGCAGACTTGTGCTATAACTTTCGCCCACTGATCTATTGGCTGTCACGCTCCTCCTCTAGTCAGGCTCTGAACACTGTGTTGCGTGCGCGTGAGTACTCTGATTCAGCCGGACAGATTTGGAATAAGGGTTAAAAAGAGAATAATAGCAATTCATCTAATATGTAGATTATCTCGATGATTATGGCAGGATTATGTTCATGTAACAATTTTTCCAAGTGTCACACTAAGTTGGCTGCAGTATTTTATGTAATCTTAGTATTACGCATATAGGAAATAAAAATGAAATAATTCAGCAGCCATGGCTGACCTGCGTGAGAGGATTTTTATGTGTTCGTAAATGAGACGATAGCTTCTCTCCCAGCATACCATTTACCTGAAGCATTGAACCGATAATCAAGAGCTGACGCGTAGTTAGGGGGTTATGGGGGCTGGAACCCCAACACTTACTAAATAAATGCAAAAGGTAATAGTAATATATAATTCTAATTCCAATTATTGGATCTTAATTTATGAACACAAAATGGATTTTTAAAAAATATTTCGTTTCAGAATTTATTCATACTTGTTCTTCATCAACATATTATTATTATTATTATTATTATTATTATTTTTATTATTATCATCATCATTATCATTATTATTATCATTATTATTACTACTACTGCTATTATTTATCTTTTATGTAGATTATAAAGCCGTTTTTCTTCACGCTTTAACACATGGCCGCGCTCGCTAAAGCGTCTGGCTTTGGTGTTTCGCAGCGCAGGGGATCGTGGGTTCGAGTCCCGCCTTGGGCATGGGTGTTATATGTTTGTGTAAAAAGTAAAACAGAAATTCAGTAATCATACGGTAATCACAGTAATCAAATTAGGTAATCCCGATCAGACTCCGGAACTGTATTTAAAAAAAAAAAAAAAACCCGTAGGGTCACTAAGAAGACAACTATAGATCTTCTATACATGCTTTCTGCGGCCTTCTAATATTTCTTTCCCACCTGGGTAGTGTGGTGGTAGCGTATCTGCCTCACATTCAACAGGTCGCGAGTTCGAATCTCGCTTAGGGTGGGTTTACCAGATAAGTTTTTTTTCGGGGTTTTCCCTTATCTTGAGAAGACGATTGTCGAGTAACTTTAAGTTCCATGGACTCCGAGATTATTTCAGCAAGCATCATTGCAACAGTTCCATTCATTACCCGATATTACCAACCAGGATAAAGGACGTTAAGCTACAAAAAATAAATAAATAAAAATAAAAAATACTTCTTCCTAGTGGTTTCCTGACCTCGGTTATTACCAGTATATCATATTTCATTGCTTTACTCCATTCCTTTTTTTTTTTCTTCTTTGCACACATTTGTTAATATCGATTATTTTACTCGTATACCTTGAATCCTTATTTCTTATCCTATTCATATCTGTCTTCCCTATCATTAATTTTAAAACATTAATTTACACTGTTTGTTATAATTGCTTCATTTTCTCCGCGACAGCTCTGGTTTCGTCTCCATATATATCAGGATCGAAGTTACCATAAATTTATATGTTAATTATTTAATAAATATATATTTGTTTATTCTGCAAAAATGTGTGGCTCTTTGTTGCTCAGAGAACATGTCTCAAATTGGCTGCTTCTCTCTATGAGCCTTAGCTACTTGAAAAACCGGTACTATGTCATCATCATAGTAAATTAGCAAATGGTTTTATGACATGCGTGCTCTAATGAGCCAATATGCTCCTGCCGCCCTTAGGAGCACACGTTTGTATGAGTAATTCCGAGAACGCTCCACTCTCGTGACCATGGTGAATGCTCTCATTCGTTTGAGAACGAAGCACTCAATTTCAGGAGAGCAAAATAGATCCATCCTTAATTTACAATACTATAAGCTTAAGTGTAGCATTGCAATGCCTTGTATTTTTTCAGTTGTTTCACAAGAAATAAGCGGTTGCATTGACGGGAGAAAAGCAAACGAAATGTCAGTGAGGAATATGGCGGCTAACTTGCGTCTGGTGTGAAAAATGTTTTGTTAAAAATGAGTGATCACGGATATAACAAACACCCTAAGGGTAAACAGTTAAAGAGTGGCAAGAAGCAGTTTGTTGTAAACGTGTTTCATAAGATTAAGGAACACAATCCGGATATTTTAGCGAATGAACTGGTGAAAATAACAACAGAGTACATCGGCGTGTCATAAGGGAGTGTTCACGTTCGCAAAGAATTTAAAGAAATGCTAGAGTTAAAACACCTTGTAAAAAGAGGAAGCAACCTAAAGTCAAATGTGCAATTCGCTTTAAGTTATTTTTGACAATGAGCCACCTACAATAAACAAAGTGTTAAATGCTATTAACGGCGGCTCTGATATGCCAGAATTTAAAAGTACGAGCTTCCGTACGATACTTTTAGAAATGGAGTTTTCGTTTGTGAAACGAAAAGATGTCAACATAATTGTAGACAGGGGTGCGTCGGCTTTTAGACGAAGCATTGGCTCAGGTGGCGGCGGAAATGTGACAGGCTGACATAGCACATGTAAACAAGGAAGAAGAAATCCTGTGCAACTGGACTGTCTCACTGATACTGTCGTCGATAGGTTAATGATAAAGTTAGGTGATGAAGGTTCAGGGTCATCCTTAGACTCCGATCTGGGAGTTTTTTGCCAGTGATGACGGCTCTGAATCTGGCTCAAGTAAGTGCAAAAGTGCTGTAAAATCACGTCTTCACTTTATTATTCACTTTGATATTAGGTACTTGATATATTTCTCAATATAATTTAATAGGAAAAGTTTATTTATTGAAATAAAACCTACTAGTAAGAAATTCTGGTTCATACAACTTGTTTTAAATGTACAGTAGGTTTAACTACAGTTAATTTTGCTATGCTTGTGGTGTTTGGTTAGCAGTGCAGCCATCAAAACTCCGACTGCATTTGAATGAATTTTCTGCATGACAAATATGTATTTCTACACATATATTCTGCTGACGATCTTTTGTGTACTAAGGTGAAATCCGAAAGAGAAATTCAATTTCAATGCAAATGGAACCAAAGGCGTGAAACACCACTGGCAGGCAGTCAGAAATACGATTTGCCTTTTTCTGTTGTTTTTATTAACTCTATTAATCCTTTTAGCCAGCAATGAATTCATTACTTTCTTCTATTCCCATACTAAGGTAACGGAACTATTGCATTCTATCAAAACTTCCAATTGCAGTGGAAATAGACTAATGGAAATGATTGTTTGTAGAAGAACCTAAGTTTGTTTGCGTGAATAAATACAAATGTGCGGATGCACAACTTAACCATTTAGTCAGATGTCTTTAGGAAGAAACATAACTATTTTTATGAAATTTCCTCCATCTCAAACAACTTTATATAAAAATATTATGTGCTCCGTTCACACGACTTTCTCTACATCTCCGTAACTAATTATTGTTAAGAGCTTATTCTTCTATCTATTTCTTACTAATCGAGATAAACAAAAGCATAAATGGCTTTACTACTTGCTTCCTTGTAAGTAGGAGTAAAATAGGGTACACCTAGTATAAAACAATAGTCAAATCTTTTAACATTTGATTGCTATATTATTGAAATTTGTTTCTTTGCATGATTTCAAGTTGATATTTCCTGTGAGAGAAAAGTTTAAGCATTTTAAAACTGAAAAGAATAACCAATAATATGGTTAACTCTACAAAAAAGTTTATAACATAAATGGTGTGTTTTAACGTGATCTACTATTTTTGTGCAGTAAGTTTTTGTTTATCACTTATGATTCACCATTTATGCAAAAGTGATCCAGAATGAAGAGATCTTCAGAGGTTATTCCCAGAAAATTCAAATAGGTTTTATTTGTCATATAATATCGTTTTCATAAGGCATTTTTATCGAAATCGTCAGAGCCACTTTTGAGAAAAATAAAAAGTTTCGAATTTTTTTCCATATAAATGGTAGTTAGAGGTGGAGGAATTTTCCTAAAATTATTCATGCCGCATTCTTGGAAGCTGCTAAACTACACATCAAGTTTGGCATTTTACCGTGTTTTCGTTTTTGAGTTTCGCGTGCACACACACGAGGCCGCGCCATGGCCGAGTGGTTAGTGTACTCGCCTCTCATCAAGGCGGGCCGGGTTCGCTCCCAGGTGACCGTATGTGGGATTTGTAGTGGGCAACACGGCGCAGGGGCGAGTTTACTCCGGGTTCTCCGGTTTCCCCCGCCATCGCATTCTACCGGTGCTCCATGTTCATTCTATGTAACATCAGTGTTATCGCCTGCGGTGCCTATGTAATAAAAGCATTAAATGCTATTAAAACAAAAAGAAACACACTTCCAATACATCAAACTTTACTCATGTTACTTTTGTTTCTAAAAGTGGCTGTAAGAATATGATTTGAAATATTCAAAATCTTTATAATATTTTATATAATTTAAAATGTTTTAACTATTAGAATTTTGAGAACGATTTGAATTAAAATGCCGTGTTTGCAAATAATATGAACATTCAAATCCGAATATTTTAACTGAAATTACTCACATTTGTATTCAAACTTTTTAATAATTATTTTGTTTCTCTAATTTCTACTTATTTCATAAGCTTTCTTTGAATTATGCCAGATAATAATTTTAATACACATTGCAATAGCGTTATTCCTCTATAATTACCCTTTTATCTCCTTTTTTGTATAAAGGGATTATAATACTAGTCTTCCATTCTTCAGGTATTTTCCTTCTCTGAACACTATAAATATTAAATAGTTAAAAAAGAAGTAAAACAAAATAGATAAAAAACGCTGTGTGATTAGCTGATAACTTAAGAATGGATGAGAAGCTACACCATAACATTAACAACTCCTCTCCTTTCTCTTTTAAAGACAACCTCTTTCCGCCGTTGCAATATTGCCTGCCTCAGCTTCCAAACTTCTCTTCGAGGCAGCAAAGGAGACAGGAGTTGTCTGTTTGGTAGCATTTAACGTCCGCTTTTATTTGTGGCACCGCAGGCGATGACACTGGTGATACATGGAATGAAGATAGAGCACCGATGGAATGCGATGGCGGGGGAAATCGGAGAACCCGGAAAAAACCCGCCCCTACGCCGCTTTGTCCACCACAAATAGCATATGCGGTCGCTTGTGCCAAAATTCTACGAAGCATTGGCTAGTAAGAACAAGGTCAACTAAATTTTAATATTATATTGAATAAAGGAATACAAATTTCCTTCGTTCTAAAAAGAGAATTTTTATTTCGATTTTAAAAAAATACGAAGTATTGGTTCCAATAAAAATACTTAGGGGATGGTGCAGATCCTAGCAATCTAGTGGCGAGAATTATGCTCACAGAAAAGAAGAAGTCACCTTGATGAGGATAGGGGTAGCTTCATCACTCAACATAAACAGCTGCGTTCCATTAGGATCCTTGTTTTGCCTGCCAGTGTACCGTCAGTATTAGGTTGCGTAGCTTTTATATGGGACATACTGATTAGCCAACGTTACAATCGGCATCGAGGATATGTTTTTCCTTAGCTTTTATCCTAAAACATTGACGTATACTTTATTTCGTGAAACAGAAAGTCAAGTACAACCAAATTTGCATTAAAATTCCAATAATTTAAACATCACAAAAATCTGACTTATTCGTATACTACTACTACTACTAGGGTTTGAACTACTTGACTACGATGTAATATTCGTATCGTAATGATGTACTAATGTTGGAATAGTCAGAATACTTGACTGCTTGCCACATACTCTCAAAATTTAAACACCTGATGTGCTTCATTCAAATAACTTCCTTAGCTGTTCCGTATACAAACTATTCTCACAAAAGATTATTATTTTAGCCATATATTGTTAATCGAGACAAACATTAGAAGAATGCTTATTACTTCCTTTCTTGTAATGAGAAGGGATATAATGGAATACATTAGGCTAAAGCGATATTCAGTTTTATTTAAAAGCTGGCCACTATTTGAAACATTGAGGTTTAAGTCGCTTTGCATGGTCCCGTTTGAGAAAATGTAGGCAGTTTAAAATTGAAACCAATAGCAAAGAATATCTCAAAAACGGCCAACTCTTGAAGAAAAGCGTAAATGACATAAATCACGTGTTTAACAAGATATACATTTTTTGTGCAGTAACTTTTTATCTACCCCTTACGGTGCAACCATTATGCAAAATTCTACAAAACTCATCCAGAATAAAGAAATCATCACAGGCTGTTCTCAGAAAATTTAAAATATAAACGTTATTTTTATGTTAATATCATTAATATACGGTATTTTAATCAAGATCGTTCTAACCATTTTTGAGAAAAGCAATTTTCAAAAAATCTTCCATGTAATGGGTAGTTTGTTGTGGATGAATTTTCTTGATAATCTTCGTATTGCATCCTTGGAAGATGCTTAACTTAACTGCTAAGCTTGGTATTTAACGATGAATTCGTTTTTGAGCTATGCTGTCCACAGACATACACGGGCCTTTTTCTAAAACTGCCTTTATCTGACTCAAGGGACCTCAAAACATATATTCACAGTGAAATATCGACATTGAATTTTTGGGTGGAATACAATATTTTCTCTAGTTACTATGTACAATTTTATCTTTTACAGACGCGCCAGAGAAAGTAAAAAATTCCTTCTATGAACTATCGTAAACTCAACTACGATACGTCACCGTCTTGCTGAAACTAACCAAAATCCTTTTGACTTTCCTGAAGAAGAATCGGGATTTAATGTTGAATATACTACCCTCAATGCTGCATGGGTTTGCTCATTAGCTGTACCCAAGTTCTGCCTGTGACCTGGCGTGCCTCTTGAGCGCCTCTGTTGCACTTGGGTGCCCAAGGCGCTGGATATGCACGTCTGGCCTAGCTTGTAGATGCACAAGTGGACAATTAATGTGGCTTTAGGCTAGTAGTAATTGGTAGATTCAATTGTCATTTCATGGTGCATGAGAGCAAAATTTGTTACGTATAAGAATTATCTGGTTTATGCTTATGTTGAAACCCTGTAGGAGAAGTATTTTATTGCAAAGCCACAATTTCTAAAAGATAACATATTTCATGTCAACCTCTCTTGTAAATTAAGAAAGAAACATAAAAAAACTAATACAGCCTGTACCGTGAAAGTTATTTCCATACCATACTATAAATTTTATACCATGTAGTGCAGGTAAAAATGTAATTACTTTAGGTTTTAGTCTTATAAATGATTTATATTTAACGATACTTATAGTACAGAAAATAACCTTTAGTAAGTTTAGTAGACTTTATTTATTTTGTTGACCTTATCATTAAGATCCACATACAGCAATCTAGTATGGTTCGTATATTCTGTATTTAAATAATTCTAATGTGGAATAATATATCATCTTAGACAAATAATCAGCGCAATAGTGATGCTATAAATTGTAGAAAAATAAAACTCGACAATCGCACACAGAAATATAGACAAATTGCCATGCTTTTATATTACCCCAATATTCACAAACGTCATACTAAAACGCCAAAAAGTATTCCAGAAAAGTTTTTGCTGTGTAATACCGACAGTCTCTTACATTATATGATTCGTTTCCATAAAAATCTGATGCACTCACATGACTTCTTCTACTGTTATACAAACGAACTTCTTACAGAAGATTATTATTATTTCTGCACCATGCTAATCGAGATAAACATTAGCAAATTACTATTCTTATTATTTCCTTTATAAGTAGAAGAAAACTAAAGAAATTATCAAGTAATAATCAAATTTTTTAAAAGCTGTTGCTATGTAATTGTCATTGAAATTCGTTTCTTCCTTGTAAAGGGTAGTTTGAAAATCTTCGTGGCGCATCCTTGGCATATAATATACTTAAAACTAAGTTTGGTATTTGACGGACTTTTCATTTTTGAGTTATGCTGTCCATAGACACACACAGACGGACAGACAGACAGGTACATACATTGACTTTTTCTAAAAATGCTTTATTTGGATTCAGGGAGCCTTAAAACAAATATTCTCGGTGAAATCTCGGTATCGAATTTTTTAGTTTAATACAATACCTTCTCTATCTACTATGCACGTTGTACATATGCACTAGAGAAAGTAAAAATGATAACAAATGGGACTATTTTCATACTAGTTTTGGGTATATATTTCATAATAGGGATCTCGATAAATTTACAATTTAACTCGTGTTAGGCGGAAGAAGTTTTAAATACTTTCCGCAGTACTTAGTTCAAAATTACTTTAAACTTTATGTGATATATGTGTTACGTAATATTTAATTACCCATTTCCATCGTGTGGGTATCGTGTATGCCTCACGATTAAAAGACTCTGATTTTGAATCTCAATTGAGGTTAATTACCGGTATAAAGTTGTTTCCGTTTTGCTTTTCTTGTTTGTTCTTTTTTTCATTTCTTAGAAGTATTAATGTCAGGTAATTTTCACCTCTATGGACTAGGATAATTTGAGCATAATGTGACAATGCCGTTCGGCATGTCATCGCTTTCGTGTCCGCTCTGGTATGCGGCAGTGATGCTGCAGCGTGAGACATCGCAGCAACGGCTTGACGCAACAGGAAACTTCGGAACGCGAGACTTCTCGCGACATCACGATTCTTTTGATATTCTAGATGTTTATCCAAGAATGCAATTATTAATCAGGGAGTGAATGTTTCTTAGTGGAAATAATAAAACCGAGATTTAAACATGGCTACAATAAACTTTATAGTGTCATAAGTTATTTTTAAAGTCTGAATCTCCGATATGAAAATTGGATTAAAAGAAAAGAGGTGTATAAGCGAATCAATCAAATACACATGTGGTTGTGTACAGCACAAAGAAACACATTGTGAAGCAGCGGCTTTGGCACAAACCTATTCTCGAAGGTCGGCGCCGGGCAATTGGAGGGAAAAAAACAGAGATAAATAGACGCAGCAGCGTTCTCGCCCAGTGTAAACACCAAAACCCGCTATCGATAGATAGAATCATTGGGAAGCGTTCTCGCGAGTCAGAAGAGAGTGTGTACATTTCTGGTGTGACAAAAAGTGCTGTTCTACGAGCGAGTTTGTGACCATCACTATGACGTGTATGAGTGCTGCTACTACAGGAGAGATTCGAGAAGTATTCATTTTGACTCCGCAGTGTTCGGAAGAAGCGACTGCTTCCTGCGTATTTCATTACGTCGTAATGTTACGAAGAAAGTGCTGTTCTACGAGCGAGTTTGTGACCATCACTATGACGTGTATGAGTGCTGCTACTACAGGAGAGATTCGAGAAGTATTCATTTTGACTCCCCAGTGTTCGGAAGAAGCGACTGCTTCCTGCGTAATTCATTACGTCGTAATGTTACGAAGAAAGTGAAGTGCTAGTGAAAAGTAAATGAGGTGGCAGTAAAAAACTGCACTAAATCATACTACCGAATTATCAGAGAGAATTAGTGAAGTGACAATGAAGTGAAAACTGAAAAAAATCTGATGTGTTACACTCACAGGACTTTCTCTAGCTCTTCTACAAACAAACTCCTTATAAATGATTATTCTTCTTTCTACACAATGCTAATCGAGATAAACATTAGCAGAATGTTCTTGTCATTTAGTTCCTTATTAGTAGAAGGGAACTAAGGTAGTGCACTAGCCTAAAGTAATAGCGAAATTATTTAAAAACTACCGTTATGCGATTGTCATAGGAAATCGCTTCTTTGCTTGGCCAGGAGTAGAACCAAAGAAAACCGGACACATCCTGTCTGAGAAAATTATAAGTACTTCACAATTGAAAAAATATCAACGAATATCTCGGAAACGGTTACCTTCACAACAAAAACGTAAAGGACATAAATCGTATGTTTTGACGGGATCTACATTTTTTGTTTGGTGCATTTTTGTCTATCTCTTACAATTTAGCAGTTAAGCAAAATTTGGCAAAATTCATCCAGAATAAAGAGGTCTTCAGAGGCTATTCCAAGAAAATTCAGAAAATGGATTTTATTTGGGATGTAAATATCTTTAATATATGGGATTTTAATCAAAATCGTTAGTGCCATTATTAAAAATCAAAATTTTGGATAATTTTTTCATGTAAAGAATAGTTTGTGGTGGGGGATTTTTTTTTTTTAAAATCTTCTTGTCGCATGCTTGAAAAATACTAAACCTTCTTTTCGTTTTTGAGCTATGCTGTCCACAGACATACACACACGCACACGCACGGTTTTTTAAATGATTTTTCCGGACTAAGGGGACCCCAAAACATAATGCATTCCCGGCGAAATCTCGACATCATAATTTTGGGAGCAATACAATACCTTCTTTATCCACCATGTACATAGTACATGAGGGCTAGAGAAAGTAAAAATGTAACAAAATGCACGTATTAATATATTGAAATCATTGTTTGGCATAACCTAATGCAATTGCAATGGTGATGGAGATGATGTGGCAAATCAGGTATAAATATTCTCTTAATAATTTGTGTTCCGTGCCTCGAAATAAGAGGTAGATAAAGTATTGTATTTCTCTAAAAAATTTGATACCGATATTTCATCGGAAATAGATGTTTAGAGGCTCCTGAATCTAAAACAAACAGTTTTAGAAAATGACCCTGTATGAATATGTATGTGTGTGTCAGTGAACACTATGACACCTAAATTTCGGATAAATATCAAACTGGTTTAAGTTCAGTATCTTCCAAAGATGCGACAAGAAGATTTTGAAGAGAAATATTCCTGGAATATTTTTTTGAAATTTCTTATTTTCTACAATATAATTCTATTTTGATTGAAATGCCATATATTGTATATATTTACATTACCATAAAATGTATATATTTAATTTTCTGGAATAGCTATGAAGCTATGAATTTATTCGGAGGGAATTTTGTACAATCTTTATAATTGGTAAGCATTTGGTGATAGAAGTATACGTTAAAAATAATGCAGATTACTTTAAATTGCACAATTTATTCCAAATAAATGTTTGTAGCACAAGCTATTCCCGGTATATCCTTTGCCTATGGTTTGAATTGTTCAACAATTTGGTTATTCCTTTAAAATTCTGTTATTTTAATTTGATTTCAATGATTGCTTAGAAATAGAATGAAATTTTAAGGCCAGCGTATAGCGTCCACTTGCTAAACATTTGACAATCGCTATTGCCTTTGTTTTTTTTTACTAAAATATAATATAGCTATTTCTTCAAAGATTTGTCTTAATTTGTATGAAGTAGATAAAACATTAGTTGTATAGCCACTAATAAACGGTAGAAAGTAGAGAAGGGCGAGTGAATCTAACAGCAGATTTTTTTCTCTTCTGCTGCAATAAAATTGTTGAGGTGAAATGAAAGAAGCTGCTACTATTGTAAACCACAGAAAATGCCAATGTTTAGCGCAAATTGAAACGTTTGCCTCCTACAGAGGTTGGAGTTACGAAGACTTCTGGTTTTCTTGCCAAGCGACTTCCCTTGAGGCAGTCCTTATTGATGCATAACTCTTGGATGCGATTTTGGTTCCTGGAAGAGAGAGAGATGCCTGAGGGAAATTTATAGCTGCGGCAGTTTTAACAGAGGGTGCCTTTAAATAAAACTAAAAGAGAGATAAAACCAAGCCATGTGGGCCGCGCTTTATCTTCGTACTCCTACAAAGGTAATGATATTTATCTTGTATAACGTGCACTTAAGAATACTTTACCATGTACAACATCTCGATAGAAAACTTCAACACTCAGCACCTAAACGTTCGCCGGCTCAAAACCCACTTTTACTTTCTTTATCTCGTATGTACAATGTACATAATACGTACACAAAGTATCGTATTCCACCCAAAAAATATGTGTTCCATTCACAAGACTTTCTCTACATCTTTGTAACAAATTATTGATACCAATCTATTCTTCAGCCTACGTCAAGCTAATCAAGATAGACAGTTTTAGAAATACTCCATCCATCCATCCATCCATCCATCCATCCATCCATCCATCCATCCATCCATCCATCCATCCATCCATCCATCCATCCATCCATCCATCCATCCATCCATCCATCCATCCATCCATCCATCCATCCATCCATCCATCCATCCATCCATCCATCCATCCATCCATCCATCCATCCATCCATCCATCCATCCATCCATCCATCCATCCATCCATCCATCCATCCATCCATCCATCCATCCATCCATCCATCCATCCATCCATCCATCCATCCATCCATCCATCCATCCATCCATTTTTCCAAAATACCTTATGGATTTGCTGCCTTCCGATGAAATCTAGGTTTAACATTTTAGGTGTCATGCAAGGTTTAATTTACTTTCTGTAGAAAAGCAATAAAGTAATCAGCCATTATACATTTTATTTAGTCAACCATGTAAATAGGAGGAAGGAATCCGGCCCTGAATCGGTGAAGTTATTGTTGCCATATCCCACTACGAAAGACAATGATAAGATGAGAAGAGAAGGGTTGGCCGGAGCCAGGAGCGACGGCACACAATGAGAAGGTCCCTACCGTTTCCAGATAGAGATACCCCGTCAGGCGGACAAGCAGACCTGTAACCCACCTCACAGATGCTCAAACGCCACCAAAGTGTGCTAATTATATTCCAGCTACCATCGGAAGGTCGGGTGACGTGAGGGAGTTCCTGAGAGCATTCTTTTTCCCTACCACCCGAACAGAAACATTATCGCCATCTCTTCTACCCTAAAAGAGACCAGAAGGTCAACATGGTGAATGATGAATAACTGATAATGGAACGATATGGGGGGGAAGAAAATTCGAGGGATCAGAGAAACACTCCAACACTCGCCTTGCAACCCCAGAAAACTCCCGAAAACATCCAGGGTCAGAGAAAGCGGTCGCCGGAAATCTAACCCAAACCTCCAGAATTCGATTCGCACACGTTACTACTGCGCCACCTCCCTCTGTTCGACCATGCTTGTTTATAAATAGAATACCACGTGTATTTATTCTGTTTTGGTCCCGGTTGACAGTTCAGAATTAGAATCGTAAACAGAAATGCCTTGTGTTTCTTCTTAACGGCTAACGGTAGAATAGACTAACTCAGCTAACGGCTATCTGTGAGACTCGCTTCGCACTATTTACCTGAGCTAATCAGACGCAGTCGTGCTTCCACCTACAACAGGTTCTAGAGCAAATTACCTACTGTTCCTTGTAATCTAGGAGCAGTATTTTCATTATAATTAAAGTACATGGTAAAAGTATACTTACAGGGTGTTTCAAAACGACACCGAACTAAGATGTGGAAGACTTCACTCAGAACCTATTGATTCGAAAATATAGTTTTCAATACAAATAAAGGTACGCCAATAAAACGCCTCATAGTCAGCGTAGATTGGGCAGTTACTCAGAAACAAAAGGCACGTGCCTACCAGACGCTATCGGAGGTAACGGAAGCACCGGATTACTTGCCGTAGCTGAACATACGCACATGCTGCCTACACCTTTAGTTATTTGTGTATTCCTGCAGCATACATTTTCTTTCTAAGAGACACATTAATGAAAGAAAAGTGATTGGAAAATACACTCTGATATGTCGTTGCTAATACTACTTAAGAGGCGATTTAGCGTTAGTGATCTTGAGAATATAGGCAAGGCACTGACTGATTAAGATAATAGACGCGAGAATGTTATCAGAATACTTCCTACAAAGGATTTTAAATATAGTTAAACAAAAGCAATGCCTTTTGTATGAAGACAACATGCTTATTTTGTTGTATTCAAGTCGTATTACTAACGAAATATGTGTATTTAACAGCCAGTTGTTGAAACTTTACTATTATAATAGTCACAAAATGATTAGGATAATAAGTATATATATTCTGGTTAAGGAAAACACTTATGTTTCGAATTCAAGAGTGTCCACGAAACTGCAAGAATCATAAGTGTTCTTTTGAGTAGGTAACGGCCCTGTGCCCCTTTATCAGAAAGTTAAGAGAGTTTTGCTGATAAAGCACAAAAAGAAACCCGTTTGTTTTCATGACGCGTGCTTGTCAAGAACGCCTTCTTAGGGTGAATATGTGGGCATCTCACGCTAGTGCTCGTGCGCTGATTAATCTCAAAATGATGTATTGTTCAGTGTTACATAAAAGCATACTTAAAAAGTTTCGAAGTTGCAACTTGAAACTTCCCACTAATTCAAGTAGAAACTATACGATTGTTATATTCTTTTGATTGCGAAACAGCCTGCAGGTATACTAATTATCCTTAGAGTGATTTTATGAGTGATCTGATGATAGTTTCCTAATATTTCAAATGTTTGCCTCATTAGCTGGGGAATTTTATGTGCTTTACAAATACGTATGTTTTACATACTTTTAGTATTATTAAAGTTAACAGAATTAACTTATTATAATAAGCGCGTCCGTTAGCACTTCTGTTGTTCCTATATTTGTCTAACAATTTTAGTTTCTCCACTGCATACCTATAGTAAGTAGAGGAATTACTGCATTCCTCCCCCTCAAAAAAAGTCGATACCTAGATTTTACCAGAAATATGCGTCTTGGTATCCCTGAATCCAAATTAATAAAGGGTCCATATGTTTGTGTAACCGTATGAAAGACAGAAATCAAAAAGAAAGAATCAGATAAATACAAAACTTATTTTCTTTAATGATTTCCAAAGATGCGGCACGAAGGTTTTAAATAAAATGTTCCCCTCCTAAACTATTCTTTACATGGAAAAGTTTTAAAAAGTTCATATTTCTCAAAAACGTGTCTATTGATTTTGAATAAAATACTATTTAAAGAAATTTATATTACTAATAATATGTATATTTGGAATTTTCTCTGAAGAGTTTTTCATTTTCAATAAAGTTTGTCTAATAAACTTAAGTATCTAGTAAATGTTAAATGAGAGCAAAAACATGGAGCGCAAAATAAACTTAGGCCAATTTTAAAACACCCAATTGATTCCCAAAGCATTTTCCGAGATATCCTTTATTAGTTATTCAAATGGGACAACACTTTGTCATTATTTTTAAGTTCCTTTGATATTAAGTTATTTCCTGAGTTGTATCGAAGCAGTATGATCTCTTGTTACCAATATTGACTGTTCTGCTCTTAACATTTTAGCTATTTCTATTAGTTTTATATCTGTAATGAAATATATAAAGCTTGGTTTATTAAAAGGAAAATTTTATAATAATACTTTGTATGCCGTTAGTAAACTATAGAGGTTATAGAAATGCATGTGAATGTGCACATTAGTATGCTGTACATTAAATATTCAAGTTATATTTGCAGTCTATAGGCATATACTTTCATTGGATACCAATAGTATTCGTAAATATGAATAGAAAACAGAGGTGGTTTTTTTAGATTTTGATCGTAAGCTAAACTTTATTTTACTTAGATTTTGACAATGCATTTAATGTAAAAAATACAAAATAAAGATAGACGTCTACTGTCAGTTAATGTAGCAAAACTCAAACATTAAAACAGAATTGCATATTTTCAACTTATTTTATGCGAAAATGTCTTAAAATAAATCTAGAACATTCTGTTGCTTTTAGGCACATTTTTGCATATTAAAATTTATTGGTTAAGTTGTTTGCTCACACCTTTTCAGTTTTATTCACGAGTTTCACTCCAATGTTTCTACTGAAGTGAGTTTCTACTGATGCGTGTCAAAACGTACCATAAAACGTTTACTTTAATTTAACTTTACGATTTTTTTTGTCTCATTATAGTTTCTTTTGAACCCTAGCAGAGCGAAAACTTCCGGACTGGAACTCGGTGGCTAAAATGTTAAAACCTGACGTTTTTTGGCTGTCTCGAGCTGCCTAGGGTCCTTACTCTTTGAAGACGGAAACCAAAGTGTTGACGGAGCGTCGAGTTTTAACACTTTTATTCATTATCTACGGCCTTCCAGCCTGGAAGGTTCTGGTGTTTTAATCGGTTAACTTCGGCCGTGGGACTCTTTACACGTATCCCTGTACTTTAAAACCATCCGCATAGGCAACATTATTAAAGTATAGGCGATTCTGTTATTTAAAGATATAACAGCATAAATGTTTTATTCATTTAAAACACTTTATTTATTGTATTGAAAATTTAAAACAATATTTACTATATTTTTGAGATTATTTGAAATTTGAAAAAATAAACTTAAAATTAGAACGTTAAAATTTTAATACAAAATTTAAATTTTACTAGTGATACCAACATTTTTATAAAACATGGTCATGCGGTGAATTTTAAAACATAAAATGCTTCTTATTACGTTAGAAAATCTTTGAAATAAAATGTTCTAGTGTGAAAGAAACCTTTATTGCGTTATTCTTCCTCTAAAATTAAGGGGAGATATCAGTGTAAGCAGATACCACCTGCTGGTAAAGGACCCAAAACTCATTTATAAAATTTGCAAAATAATAATGAATTAAAATTTAAAATATCTTGTTTAAAATATAATGTAAGCTCAAAATAAGAAATGTGATGGAATATTCTAAAATTTTCGAATAATCATGTATGAATATTGGATGCAGTGCTTTACCACAAAAGTAAAAGGGACAACATTTGTATGATTTCACATTGGGAAGAATTATCGAGAAACTGGAAGAAGAATGAGATGTGAAGAGCGTTAACTAAAAGTTTAGTACTGCTCATAACATTGTTTCACGTGAATGGGCAGCCTTCAAAAGCATTGCTGTCCCAAGGAGAGGTGGCAGTCAACTTACTGCAGCAGATGACCGTTATATTGTGTCCACGTCAAACAGCGGGTGCGATTGCAACCACATTTAACAGAACTGCTAGGCATGCAACCTCAGCTACACGGTGGCACGATGACTGCATAAACAAGTAAGACACACACAAATATACACATGGATCTTTTTCTAAAAATGCTTTTTGAGCTCGCAGTACCTCAAAACATGTATTTCCGGTGAAATCTCGGTATTGCATTTTTGGGTGGAATACAATACCTTCTCTATCCACTAGATACTCATTTACTAGATACTTAAGTTTATTATACAAACTTTATTGTGCATACATACGGGCTAGAGAAAGTACTAAGTGTACCTCATTTTGTCTGCTTACTAATAGGATTGTTATAAATTTCAAGGTCTAATTGTTTTGAACTGCCCTACGTAATATCTCTCCTCTGTTTACATACATAACACAACGGCCAGCTCCTGTGTTTAGTGTAACTCGCACACTACCGATGTATATTCACGTGACTACAGTCGCAAACTTGTTTTTACACAATGAACGGCATTACATATTATGTTGAATTAGCAGATATTCTTTTAATTTACGCAGCATATGGAGAATCTGCCAATGTTGCAAGGGACTGGATCATCTGCAATTTCTATATCCTAATCTTCCCAAAAAGAACGTTCACTGCAGTGATCAAAGAATCTGTAACACAGGTTCTTTTAATTCCCGATTTGAAGATTTTGTAAGTGTTGAGGTTTAAACTTTAGTTTCTCATCTTTCTAAGAACAATGAAGGTAATTTTATAGTTTAAAGCACGGAACTACAAATAGTTATAAGCTGTTTGAGTTATGTGTAAGTTCAATAAAATTAAATTTAAATAAAGCACAATAATGTCATTATGTTCTTATTTTTAAGTTTAACCCTGAGTACATTATGATTCCTAAAAAGGTAGTGTATGAAAACAAAACCTGCTTGGTTACGTAGATTGAAGTTTCAGAGCGATCGATATCCTCCCCTCACATCACACCATCTATAGTCAGGCACGGCAAAGGTTAGAGGAGGGTTAAGCATGTGACCTCTTACACAAATATCTACGAACGTCAGAAATAGAGAATCATAAGTATCCTGAAAACATTGTGAAATTTTCCTCATGAACATAATTTTAGAAAAAATGACAAAGCTACAATTAATCTCAAACGCTGATAAAAACATTTGCATGTATCTCCCACCCTGTATACGCATGTATAGTAATGATGACCGTATATTGTTTTCTCTTACCAAAGCTGGAGATGTAAGGAGGGAAATTATCAATGGAACAAAACGTCTTCAAACAGAGAATCGGAAACCAAAATATGAGGCGTTTTTTATATTTTGTGATTTTACAATATTATGCATAGTATGGTGAAATGGAGTGACTGTTCTGCTTATATTAAGGTGGCCTTAAAGAAATCGCATTCACAGCAATTAATCGTATTGTATAAAATTAGCAGCCATAATTACAGGATCAGATTACTAATATTCTTTGTTATATTTATAATTGTACACCTCTCAACTCTAAGGGTACGTTATATTTTGGGAGCTGGAAATATTATATAGGTAAACGGATAAACATGTAATCCTGTACCAACTCTCTTCTCGTATAATTCAAAGCAAAATCTTATAGTTTCAAATCAAAAGTTTCACCCAATCTAATAATAAATCAATACTGAATAAATTACGCTTGGGCTGGAGGTTAGATCACAATCTGTGGACTCATTAAGAAATGGAAATGGAGTTTTATGTATGGACGATCTTTAACTACTGAGGGTCTCAAAGTCCCATTCTATACTGGGCGTGAAAAAGCGCTTAATTTTTCTCAGAGGTGTCCTCTTTATCAGGCACGAGACCAACGCTTTTACTTCCCTTCCGAAGGTAGCCCTGTTAAGATTTTTACTTCCAAAAAATTCCATCGTCCTCCGCCGGGTTTGAACCCACGACCATGAAGTAACCATTATACCACGGAGGGCGACACTCGTTCAGAATTAGTTAGTCCTCTTCCATGTTCTGAGATGAATAAAACTTGTATGACATTTCAAGCAGGATACTGTTTACCCGTTTTGTCAGTAAATAGATAGTTAACATTTCCTGAGTTGAATAAGGCTTAGGCTAAAGGTCAGTTCAGGTCATTTTAACTCATTCTGATAAAAAAAGAAAGGTGGGGCTTTCTTTGGGGGGAATGAAACAAGCTTCAACGAAAGGTCATCTTTTAGACGCATTACGATCATAAACAATAACCTTAATTTTCTGGGATGAATAAGGACAAAAAGTTAGTTTGAGGTTTTGGACCATGATCTTTAAAAGTAGCTTTACCAACTTCTATTTATGAAAATGACAATGTCTTCAATTTCATGCATGTTGTAGCTACTAAACGTAAAAAAAATATATTTATATCAAGTGTGATTCGTCATTTACCTTAAAAACTGACTGTACTGAATTTTTGGTTTAACATGAATATGAGTGCTTACAAAAAACTTGAATCAAATACAGAATCTGCAATAGTAAATTCTCGTTGAATGGGTTATAAATACAACCTAGGAAATGGTCATATATTAATATCAGAAGCATGGAAGAATAGATAAAAAAATTGTAATATCGAACTATAGGGAAGAAAAAGATTGCAGAATCACAAGTCTGCAGCAGATGTGTAGATAGTCGTAATTTAAAGAAATGTAAACATACAGCATATCGAAAATTACTAAAATACAGAATATTAAATTTTAAGGTGATATTTAAAAAGCACTACGTTGTCGTATAGTCATATTCACACAACATTAATTCAGAATGAAGAAGACAGTCAATTACGGAAAACTCAGGATAGCTTAACATTTTATTTTTGGTATATATACAGGGGATTTGAAAAGGACAAGATATTTTTCATGCAGAGGTTATTTTGTGGTGCGAAGAAGTGTCTGAAAATCTCAAAGTTGAAAGATTAAATACAAACCTCATATACAAAACGTGTTGTTCATTATAACTTTTTGTTTTCAAGTATGCGGCCACCGACTTTTACACAAAGAGATTAATGAAATTAAAAGTGAATGTATATGTCAAGTTTTGGGGTTCTACAATGTTTCCTATAGCTGCTATATAAATAAATACAAAAGAGGAATAAATGCATAAAATAATTATACGAGGTACGTCCAGAAAAAAGTTCCGTTGGTAATAAAATTAAATTGTGTACAGATACAGAATGATTATTTACTGCAAAAAATTCTACAATTCTTTAACTACTTTTCCACATAACTGCTGAAATTTTGCAGGCATTTCTCATAGCGTGGCACAAGTTTTTGTATACCTTCTTCATAGAAGTTTGCCGCCTGTGTCTTCAAAAAGTTGGTACCCAACGTGAACAAAGTTTACGAAATTTCAGTTTTTCGGTAACAGTTTCATGAATTAGTGATCGTGAGCTTTGGGGAAATTCCATAGCGAGAGCACTAATTGTAAACTTGCGGTTTTCCTGCATCTTGTCATCAATCGCGTGAACCAGTTCTTCTGTAACCGAAGATGGACGCCCACCTCGTTATTCATCGTGCACTTCACTACATCCTTCATTGAACTGTCGAACCCATCTTCTCACCATTGAATCACTCATTGCATTTTGTACGTAAACTTTGCAAATTTGCCGATAAATTTCAATTGGTTTCACTTTCCTAGCATTCAGAAAACGAATCACAGATCTGATTTCACAAGCGGCGGGATTTTCAATCAACACCGACATTGTAAACAAGCACAACAAAGTGTATGTGGCTGACAGCGATCTTAAAATGGCGCACGTTTCTTCTCCTTGATACAGAGCGTCTACCGCGCATGTGCGGAACTGCGATCGCAGCGGTGCAGCGGAGATAAATTGAAACGGAACTTACTTTCTGGACGTACCTCGTATTAAGTAATTGTACATTATTACAGCAGTTCTCCTCGGAATACAGTCGCCCTCCGTGGTGTAATGGTTACCATGCTGACTCCATATACCCTGCGGTGGACGATGGATTTTTTCGGGTATAAAAATCTTTAGCATGGCTTCCTTCAGAAGGGAAGTAAAGCCTTTGGTCCCGTGTCGTAGATTTACGGCACGTAAAAGAACCTCAAACCTGATTGAGAGGCCGCTGAGCAAAATTAAGTGGTCTTTTACGCACAATTTAGAATGGGATGCTGAGAACCACAGCAGTTAAAGAGCGTCCATAAATAACACGCCATTTCCATTTCTCGGAGTACAGCATGAAATTGTATTTTATTTTTAATGATTCTGCCGTCTTGATGTCTTTTAAGAATTATTTATTTTGAATCGACTAAATGATATTCTATATATTAAGTATAAGAATACTTGACAAGGCTCTCGTGAATACTTTCCATTTGTTCTCAGAATTTCTGTGTTTCTGACCTGATATTCAACATAATATAATGGAGAGCTTTCCTTTGCTTTCGTGACCGCATTAATATCCGGCGGTTTCACGAAATACGCATTGCTATGTTCAGTTAATCAACTTGAGTTTACTTTCTAGAAGGAAAAGAGAAGACGACAAGGTGGTAGTATACAATATGGCTTTGTGTGTTTCATGTCATTTATTTGACGTCAGTTCGTGCAACTCCCGCTGTGAGAGTCATGGTCAGTCTAGGTACGGAAAAGCTGCATAAGAGGGAGAAAAGAAAATATGAGGAAAGAAACTGTGATTATAATCCCTTTTCTTGTTTCCTGAAAAATAATTAGGCATTTACCACAAAGAGATCTTCTGTGAAGTTCACTGGATATTGAGAATCCACAGAGTTTAGTTAATGAGTTGCGAGAAATTGAAAGTTATATAGTGTACCACAGTGCTTTGTCTCTTGTAGGTAGAACTCTGTACCAGAGAGATATTTCAGTATGCCGCAAGAAACTTAGGCAGACAGCGAAAGCGTTTCGTTTAAGACTGAGAGGTCGTTGGTTCGATTTCCGCGAGCGATCTCTCTTATTCTTAGTTTTTCGATGGCCTTCCGGGTCTCCGGGCAAATGCTTGGGAGGTTTCTTCATTCCTGAGCTTCCTGTCCCTTCATTTCAGTTCCGTTCTAAACGGTATCTTTCTGGGTTATATGTGTCGGCGAGATTGCGGTGATGGCTCCTCTCCATGGTGGTTAATGCGCTTTTAAAACACCGTTCGCGGCACCACTTCTGTAGTCAACACGATTTGCGTAGTTGGTCAGGCCTAGCGTCCGGCCTCCTAGAGCTCCTTGATTGGACCATATTAGGGCCCCAGCAAGGGCTTCTTACCCGCGGTCGGTTTCGGACATACCCGTTTTATCGTATTCTCTTGCAGTCTGATTCACAATAAGCAATGTGGAACTGCCTCCAGAATGTACCAGCCAACCAGCCGTCCTGACCGACCGACCGACCGACCGACCGACCGACCGACCGACCAACGACAGCCCGACCCAACCGACCCATCGGTCGAACGACCCACCGAAATTTAATTTCAACATCTTCCAGGAATGCAGCACAAAGATTTTCAAGAAACTCTGCGAAACTGCTCTTTACATTAAACAGTTTTAGAAAATTGTTTATTGTGCTTTGACGAGATCTGCATTTGTTGTGTAGTAGTTCTGGTTCATCTTTTATATAAAAATCATCCTAAATGACGAGAAATTGAGGAAATTCAAGATATATGATTCATATGTAATGGAAGTTTCGTAAATATATGTTATTTTAATCAAAATCATCAGAGCTATTTGAGAAAATCAATAACTCTCGAAAAATGTTTCTTGTAAGGAGTAGTGTAGAGGATTTTCTTGAAAATCTTCATATCGCATTCTTGAATGCTGCACTTAAGTATGGTTTTAAATTTAAATTTGGTATTTAACAAGCTTTTCAATGTTTATGCTCTTCATAAATTCACGGACACACGCGCGCGCGCACACACACACACACACACACAATACGAACGTACACCGGCGCGCGCGGGTTATCCTTTATCTAAAAATCTTATGTGTTACACTCACATGTTCTTCTCCAACGGCTCTACAAACTTCTTATAAAAAATTATTCTTCTTTCTACACCATGCTAATCGAGATAAACATCAGCAGAACGTTCTTATTATTACTTAGTTCCTTATAAGTATAAGGGAACAAAAGAAATGCGCTCTGCTAAAGTTATAGTCAAATGTTTTAAATGCTGTCGTTCTGCGATTATCATTGCAAATCGCTTCTTTGCTTGGCCATGAATGTAACAAAAGAAAAACGGACACTTCCAGTCTGAGAAAAGTATAGGTACTTTGCAGTTGAAACCAATAACGAGAAATATCTCGGAAACGGTTACCTTGCAATAAAATCGTAAAGGACATAAGGTGTGTGTTTTGACGAAATCTACATTTTTGTGCAGTGAGTTTTGGTCTATCTCTTACGGTTTAGTAGTTAAGGACAATTCGGGAAAATTCATCCAGAGTAAAGGAGTCTTCAGCGGCTATTTCCAAAAAATTCAAGATATACATTTTATTTGGGATGTAAATAGCTTTGAGTTATCGTATTTTAATCAAAATCATTAGAGCCATTTTTGAGAAAATCAAAATTTTCGAAATTTTTTCCATGTAAAGCGTACTTTCTGGTGAGGGTATTTTCTTGCAAATATTCGTGTCGCATCTTTGAAACATACTAAACCTAAATACCAAGTTTGGTATTTAACGGTCTTGTCGTTTTTTAGCCATGCTGTCCACAGACACACACAGAGAGACAGACACACACACTGGGACCTTTTTCTAAAAATGTTTTTTTCTGACTCAGGGGACCCCAATACATATATTGCCGGTGATATCTCTACATCGAATTTTTCGGTGGAATATAATAGCTTCTCTATCCACTGTGTACATTGTACATACGCGCCAGAGAAGGTAAAAATGCCTTTTTTCGGATCACGGGGACGCAAACCATATTTCTATGAAACAATTCTTTCTCTACTTTCTATATGTAGAGAGAAAGTTAAATATTTTAAAGATCGGTATTATTCCTAAAATTATCTATATACACATATGTAGACATCTTATATAAAATTAAAAAGTCAATTCCAATTAACACGAGAGCAGGTGACTAAGTATCTGCGTTTCAAAATGTGTGTTGTAGAGGTAAGTTCATGTTGTCTTCGTGTACTGTCGTTTGTTACACATCGTCAAAAGTTAGTTGTGATTCATAGGCGAGTTGTCAGCTGTTTCGGTTAGCACTTCAACATGCTTTCGTTAAAATGGAGAAAAGGTGTAGTTGTGGTTTGATTTTTACATTTTGATAGAAGAAATAAAAGTCAAAGTGGACGCTGTTTATGGGAACTTTCACTGTCTAAGACAAGGACCTTTGCCATGCTCCTACATCTGTTTTTATGAGGAGTATCCAAAACGCCCGGCAGTTGTGGTTACGTTATAATTTTATTTGACCGTCAAACAAAAGTTCTCGTAGTGGCAGAGGACATAGATGAATCAACAGTAACAGGAATTCATATTTTCAATGATATCTTGGATATTAAAAAGTTGTCGGCTCTAAGGATGCCGCAATTACATACCTTGGACAAGAAACGGTTGCGGCTTTCAACTTCGAAGTCGCGTTTGGAGTTATTCACCTAAGCGAAATCCGAAGGACACTTTTGCGGCCACGTTGATGAGTACTGCAATCAACATACTCCGGAAACCAAGCAACAATCAAAACATTGGGTTGCTTCGGGTGACTCTGCTTCATAAGAATACAAGACGAAGCCATCGTCGGGAAAAAATGATGTTGACGTTTTTTGGGGGGATGTGAAGCGTGTCATACTCATTGACTTCTTAGTAAAAGAAATAAACGAATAGGTACTTGTCAATACTACAGTGTGATAGTGGACCCAATTAGACAAGACACGGCCATATTTGGCGAAGAAGAAAGGGCTGCTTCGCCACGCAAATGCACCAGCATATTCATCTGTATATGTTGCTGCCAAATTACATGAATTGCGTTATGGATTGTTGCAGCACATTCCAAATTCACACGATCTACCTCCCTTTGATTTTTCCCCCAAGCATGAAGGAATGGCTTGCGGGAACAAAAATCTTATTTTTTGTAAGCGTTAAAATTGGGAGAACATTAGATGAGGTGTATATGCCTCAAAGGTGACTATGTTGAGAAATAAATAATTTGTGTTTGAAAATAAGGCATCCTCGCATCTTCATTTCTAACACGAATTCTTACTTAACCATCCTCTTAAGCATTTCTTTGCAGGAAGGTACCATATATCAACTTTTTAACGGAACAAAGAAATTACTCCTTAAGTGAGTTAAACTACCACTGCTCTTAAAGTTCTCAATGTTTTTTTTTTTAAATTATATGAATCATTGTATAAAACATGACAGTTAAAGTAGCTGTTTGTACAGATAGTACATGTGGTTGAATCTGTAAAATCTCAATTATTTGGTTATATATTAATCTCTCTAAATTGCAACAAAAGAATATTTGCAAAGTCAAAATAGTAAAAATGTGAAAAATGTGTAATGCTTCTGCTTTCTTATGACTAATATCACTAATATATATATATATATTTGTTTTTCATAAGGTTCAACTATGTGTTGTATACACAGAAAATTTCAACTCTCCACCTCTCATACGTTTTAAAAAAAATAGGTTCAAAGGTGTACCAACATTTTTTGTTTGTTTAAATTTAATGCAAATATACAAATGTTACACAAAAGAGCATTGCATGGCGTTATAGGAATGCAGACTAGTATTTAAATGCTATTTAAATCCCTTAAAAACTCTTAACGCCCGCTAAAATTATATATTTTGTTTTAACCAGGAAATAATAGAGATTTCATTAATGTCTAAAACCAAAAAAAGTTGTTCTTTTACACCATTTCAGAGTAACTTGTCCGCTTAATCTGAGCTATCTTCTTCTTGACTAGTGACTCTTAAATCTGCCTGTATGGAGTTAATGCAAAAATTCAGTAAGAATATAGGTTAAAGCATGCTTAGTAATTAGGCTACAAAATAACGAGCGTTAATTGAGTTTGTATTTACAATGACCAACGACGAACGAACTTCATAGAAGCGTTACAAATGCTAACAAAATAACAATGGCAATTTATTTTGTATTCGACATTTGCTTTGCATCAATGTCGGACGTGACCTGCTTTAAAATCGCAATAAAAAGAATAGACAAAAAGCTAAATAACGCATCACTGTCGACAGCCGGATTAAATTCGGCAATTCGAGCTCAAAATAGCAAGCACTTCCTGTGGGAAATAGCGCAGCATGTTTTCATGTTTCTTCTCGAATAGGAAAGTTAGATTTTCGAGTCCTTGCTCTACTTTAATTGAACATTTCTCTGAAGAAATAATTTGTGGTTATAAAAGGGTATCATGGTGTGGAAGGAAATAATTTCTGGTGCAATTTGTGTTACTGATTAGTATTGTGTTCCAATGTTATATTTTTGAAATAGGTTCATAATACATAGTGTATTTCCCAAATGCTTCTATAAAATGGGGTGATTGGAACTCCATCAAGATTCATAATGGCAATAATGGATGTCTGTAGGAATCATTGTCGCATTAATGTTACAGACCAACCTGGGATTTTTTTGAGTGAAAATAACCTTTTTCTTTCACAAGAAAAAATGATTTACAAATTAAATTTCGCACTAGTCATATTAAATCCTTGCATATATCTGGGTTTTAAAAATCTGATGTTTACCATTCACATAGCTTTTCCTACCTATTTTCCAACTACTATTCTTACAACATTTTATTCTTCTGTCTACTTCATGGTAATCAAGAAAAACATTAGCCTAAATGACTGCATTACTTAGCGCCTTATATCTAGAAGGGAAATAGAGGAATACATTAGACTAGAGCAATAGGCAGATCTTTTAAAAGCAGGTCATTATAAAATGCAATTGAATTTCCCTTCAACAAAAGTAAATCGTGATTTCCCATTTGAGAAAAGTCTAAATATTGAAAATTTTAAACCCAACAAAAGGAATTATCTCGAAAATGTTAACCAAACATGCTTAAAAGAGGGTATCTATCTGCTCCCAAAGTATGTCGGTCTAATTTAGAAGCACCCTGCATGTGACTTTCCGTGCCTATTCTACAACAAACTAGTCTTACAGATGCTTATCTTGTTTATCTAATTCTTGCTAATATCTACGTCATGAAAATTAGCAGAAAATGTATAGTTCAAACGAATGAGTAAATAACTATCCGATAGTGAAAACCTTAAGAGTTGGTCGATATGTGATGTTATAGAAATTCTGTTTTATTTGCATGAACCAGAATGAAAATAACATAGAATGAGACCTCATTTGAGAAAACTATAAATATTGGGAAATGAAAACCAAAACAAGGAACATATTGAAAGTGGTAAGCTCCACAAAATATATATTTGACATAAATTGTGTATTTTTAAAAGATATACATTTTATATTACAATATTTTGTCTATCTCTTACGGTTTACTAGTATTGCAAAAGTCATCTGGAGTGAAGAGGACTTCAAAGGCTATTCCCAGAAAAAAAAATTCAATGTTACATTTTATTTGTCGTGTAAATATTTTCAGTATATGGCATTTTAACAAAATTCCTTAAGACTATTTAAAAGAAACTCGAATACTATGAATATCTTCCACGTTAATATAGTGTTGCGTTGGGGATTTTCCTGAAAATATTTTAGTCGCAACCTTGGACGACATTGAACTTAAATACGTAATTTGGTACTTACCAACTACTATTTTTGAATTATGCTATACACACACGCAGGGCTTTTTTTCGATAAATATATTTTTAAATTCAGGAGTCTTCATAAAGGATGTGAATAAAGGGATGTTGGTCATTAAGGGATGTAAATTAGTTTTTAGTTTGGTTCAGTACTGATCAAAATTAAAATAGGGCAACAGAGAAAGGTTTTATTTAGATTATCATAGCAATTTTGAGAAGCAAGATGAACATAAACAAACCTGAACAACTCCGTAATATTTATCTGATTTCGGAATAAGGCAATCAATGCTCTTCAACTATGATGATGGTGACAATGGTCCGGGAGACCACGTGTACACCGAGTTTAATCATTCAAGTAAATCTCTTCCAATGATGTATATCTCTGCATGCAGCAGGTGAACATGTGGCAGCAGGGATTGTATCTCGTCTTTATAAAATGCGTTATGTATCAGTTTATAGTGCCGGGATTATAACATGCAAGTCTTCTGCTTGTCTAAGAGTATTCTTTCTTAGTTATAGAATGTGGCGGAATAAGTGATTAGTTTGCGCAAAAGCATGCGAGTGAGCGTGACAGTTACAAAGGAGAAGAACGCTTATTTCAAATGGTATTAGATACCAACAATGATCAAGATGCCTGTCCATATTCACCTCCATAAATGTCAAAGTTTTCATTACAAATTAATTCTCAAACTTATGCGATTATAATGGTAAAACCAAGCTACGAATCTTTTCTATTACGTTAATGCTATAGTTGTAATTTTTCGCAATTAATTATGTTACGACTACCAGTTGGCACAAAATTCTGAATATATATATCACACACATAAAATATAATACTAATGAAAGACACGATTAGAGCAATTGTTCTGCAATGGGCGTATTAATCTATGAAAAGTTATTTCAAACGCAAAATGTTGCAATCTGTTACATCACTGAAGGGATTATCTGTTTTTGCTGTCCATGTAGGTGATTCGTAGAATCAAACAAAATTGCCCTCTTTGCTTTTCTGAAAGGCTAACCCTTGGTTTAAAATGTTATGGGAGAAATATTCTCTTACTGGTTTTAAATATTGAGAGTGTAAGAAAATGAGTTATAGTCATTCATGTTTATATGAAATATGCAGGTGCTGTTCTCTCAAAATTTAAAACATTGACAATATTTTACGAATTGGCACATAAAGGTATATTGCAGATAAGAATCATAGAGATTGTCCCACCATCGGAAGTAGACAACGGAACATGAGCGAAACTATTATCTTGCCAGCAGCCAGCCAAGTAAGGTTACCCTTGCGGGCTGTTAATCTGTCTTTTGTTGCGACCTATGTCTTTACCGGCCAACCCATATGGGAAAGTGTAAGCATTGTATACCCATAAGGTATAATCCGTCTTTTGGGACAGTATTTGCGTGTTGTGGGAAAATGGTAAGGCCAGCATTGCCACACAATCCTTCCACGAACTCAAGTGTTAAACCAATCCGTATAGCGAGCATGGCGCGTGGAACAAATGAGGCGTCTAGGCTTGTAACTGATCTTCTGAAATGATGTCATTCACCTTTCAGAGTGAAGAAAGGATGTACGTATGGTATTCACCAATCCCATATGCCGAGTCAAGTTCAGTTGAGGTGGCCATGTATGTTGAGAGAATTTTATAGCCTTAACATAGATATAAAACTATTGATCGAGTTCTTACCACGATTTCATATGAATGTAACGTTCTGTTTTAATGGAACGATAATACCTCAGTTTCAGGACCTTTAAATTGTGGCTTTGTTTTTAAAAGAGCACAGGGAAATCCAACCGCTCATTTGGTTTAGTCAGAATCCTATTGGCTGGTTTAAACCGCGGTGCCGGTCCCCATAGCCGCGTTCGCTTTGGTGTTTCGCAGCGTAGGGGATCGTGGGTTCGAGACCCGCCTTGGGCATGGGTGTTATATGTTTGTGTATGTGTGTGTAAAAAGAAAAAAAAAACATAAATTCAGTAATCGTACAGTAATCAAAGTAAACAAATTAGGTAAATAAGCAGTAGAGTATACAGCGCCGGAGTCCCGACCAGACTCCGGAACTGTATTTAAACATAAAAAAAACAAAAAAAAAAAACGCTAAATACCTTTCGAGACATTAAAGGGATGTGCAAATTAGCGAGTTGCAGTTGGCTTAATCAGAGTGAAGGACATTTGCAAATGTAATAACATTCTACTTATTGGTTGTTTACCAGGCTTGAGGTCTATTGCAGCAGCGAAATCACTTACATCATTCTATATAGTGAAACATTGGGGCAATCCCTGATGCTTAGCGTAGCGCACAAAAGAATTTAGGAGCTAAAACACCTGCCTATGCAATTTAGCCATCAAGTAGAGTAAATTTGTTATGCCAAAATAATACAGATCGTAGGGGAACTTGAATTGAGTGTTTCAGAGAGAGAGAGACGCATATTTAAAGCTACTTTAAACGAATAATGAAATGATTTTTAATTTGTAAAATATTAAACGATTTACACCTCATATATATTTGAGAGTGTCTAATGTCATTCCATGCAGGACAGCACATTTTGTCTGCCGTACAGATGGCCCAACTACAAATTTGACGTGAACAGATATTACTTCGTGCATTGCAGGAATCAACGGAACTTTTTCAAATTAAAACCGGTAAGTTGGGAATGGCTGAGCAACCATCGTTTTACTTATTACTGTATGGGAAGCGGGTCGCCCCCATTAAGAGGCGTAAAACGAAGGTTGCGCTCGCCACCTTTTCACTGGTTGATTTTAATTTGAAATAGCCACTTTTAATTATATAACTTCTGTAATGCACGAAAGGATTTCTGCAAACGTCAAATACTATTCCACCTGGTATACTGAAAAGACAACTTTGTAATTCTTAGACACTTTCAGTTCCATACATCAAATTATAGAAATTATCCCGAAGAAAGCATTTCCATAGGTTAAAATCCATCCATTGCATTGTGAATGAGACAGAACGTCGTCTCTAGTCCAACCAATTCTCTGCTGTTTAAATGAACCGAACTACAACTTCGAAGCAGACTAGCTACCCTCAGGTTCAAACCAAAGGAGAACAATATGGTTTTTAAAAATACGAGTATATGTAGGATCTGAAAATAAAGATACGGAATTAAGTCCATCGAATGCCATGATACATATAATTGTTAGAACGCATGCCTATTTATCCACTTGTGAATCGTTCAGAATACTTAGTTGAAGCTTAAAATATATAATTACATTAACTAGTCACTCCTGTATGTCCCTTTAGCCTACACAATTACACGCAACGTCACATTGCAGTTTACGAAGACCACATTTATATTTTGAGGTTTGACAACATTCTTTACTGAAGTGTCAGCTGCTGTTTCCACTGGAAAGATTGACATTGTTGACCTTATCTACTTTATATATTTTGTCAACATAGCGGGTTTTCATGACTTTAAAATTGAGTCTTAACAAAAAGATGGAACCAAATCATGAAAATGTTCGTGCTTTGGTTTATTATGATTTTCACCGTGGATTATCAAGACAAGAGCGCATTGATCAACTACTACATTTGGCGATGAAGCTCCATTCTTTGCCACTGTGAAACGAGTTTAATCGTGGTCGCCGTTCGCTTACTGACGAAATTAGTGAAGGTCGTTCAAAATCAGTTGTGCCAGAAAATATTGACGCTGTGCAAAATCTGATGGTGCAAAATCGTCATGCCACGTACTGTGACCCTAGACATTAGTTCCAAGAGCATATATAAAAAATTGGTTTGCTCTTGTTGAGTTCCATACAATTTGACACAATTTTAAAAGGATGCTCGTATCAATTGGTGCCTACAACTGCTCATACAATGGTGGGGATTCAAAAGACCTATATAAGATTGTAAACTGTAACAAATCATGGATTTATGCATATGAACCAGAACGTAAATAGCAGTCGACTGTGTGGGTGTTTTAAGATGAACCAAATCTAACAAAAGTTGTTAGCACTCGAAACACTTCCAAACAACTGTTCACCTGTTTTTCTCCTTTTTGTTGTTTTTTTTTTAGAAAGCTGGTAATGTGTCAACAGCGCCTTTAGAGGAACGTGAAATGGACAATTCTGAATGGTATACAACTACTTGTTTGTAGGAATTTTTGGTGAAATAAGGAAAACAAACAAGTGGCATCAGATCGGTGTCCATCAAGACAATGCGAGTGATCAGACATCTCGTTTAACAGCCGACTATTTTTATCAAAAATCTAAATGATGCCTCATCCGCCGTACAGTCCTGATTTTTCACCCAGTGATGTTCCGGAATATCAACAATAAAATACGTGGACAACTATTTCGACAGAAGAAGCAGTTAATGCGTTCAAGTTTTGGAGGTGTGTTAAGCAGATTGGAAAAAAATGCTGACAAATGGATCGAACACATGAAAATATGTATTGATCGTAGCGGAGAATATTTCGTGCAATAGTAAAACTTTTTCAATGACAAATTACTGTTTTTATTTCTAGACTCAAAATATAAATAGTGCTCCTCGTATCCACTATTAACACTGAAAATCATAAAGAAGATACGCAAGAAACGAATTTATGTTGTTACTGGAGTACTGGTGACGATACACTCGCTCCTTTTACCTCACATGTTAAGGAATTTGGTTAAAGTGTGGGACAGGATACATACAAAGTAGTTCTCCAAGCACTGTAGTACAACTCAATGCATATGTGACCAGATGGGCCCAATGTGTCAAACCTCTGAGAAGAAAGGATGAGTCGGAAAGGAAAAACTGAAGGCGATTACATCCAGAAGATGGTGCACATTAAGTGAAGGTGTGCGGCATCCAAACGATCGTGCATTGTTCCTATCCTTTAGTCGATGCTAGCCTAAACAGGCGGCACCACAGTTTAGTGACATCATCTCCTTAGAAGAATACCCAAAGGATGATTTAACCAACCTGGTACCGACATTCTTTTCATAAAGAAAATCCATCTCCAACGCACTTACACCAGTTATTTGATCCTGTACCACTGAAAAAGAATCGCAGAAAAATTAAACAAATGCATTGAGGGAAGAATATTCATTGTTGTATATGATCCACCCCCAATATTGCCCACCTATTTGCGTAAAAGCCAAGACCAGCTTGGCTGGATTTAAACCCAGGATTTCTCAAATGAGTAACAAAATTATTTAATTTACGGAGCGGGACGGCTGGGGTCCGTACTTGGTAGGTCCTGAGTTAAATGCCGTTGGCATACCAATTTGATGAGCTTTTTCTTGATTTACCTCATTGCCAAAATTGCATATTTAATACCACGACCTGAAATTCCATCTTCACTCTAAAACAATTATAAAAATTCAACAAATCGTGAGTTCGAATCTCGCTTAGGGTGAGTTACCCAGATAAGGTTTTTTTCGGGGGTTTTCATTATCCTGAGAAGACGAATGTCGAGTAACTTTAAGCTCCATGGACCCCGAGACCATTTGAGCAGCATTTCACCAATTTCATTCATCGTGTTAAAGGAGACAAAAAAAATTATGAAAATGAAAATATATGATAGCTGTGATCATGCTACTTGCCATCCACAGTTATTGAAAACAGCTAGACCGGACAGCACGCCAACGCCATCTTCTTATTGAGGAAAAAAGTAGTGCAGTGTAGAGATATGGGACATCTGAGTTGAAAGGAAAGTAAGCCGTTGGTCCCGTGTGGTAGATTTACCGTACGTAAAAGAACATCAAGCCTGAAAAAGAGGCCTCTGAGTAAAATTAATCTGTTTTTCACGCCCAATATAGAATGAAAGCTACAGCAGTTAAAGAGCATCCATAAATAAAACTCCATTTCATTTCAGAGCTGTATACATACAAAGATGAAAAGCGGCTAGACTTCAGGCACTGTTTCCTCGTCTGCTTGGCGCGAAGCAAAACAAGATAAGGTACGGAAATGAGACCAAGGAGACCATTTTCCGCCACATATCATTTTCTCCATCCATCTCCATCCATCCATTCAGTCAGCCAATCATTTATCCATCCATCCCTCCCTCCCTCCGTCCGTCCATCCCTCCCTTCCATTAGGTATTATTATTATTATTATTATTATTATTATTATCACCATCATCAGGCAAGTTTATAGAAGCTAGATTATATTCTTTGTTCCGTATGAAAATAAGATGTTAGATCCTGTTTTTCAATCGGGTTAAGGACATTTTCCCAATATAATTATGCCATTTCCTTAGTTTTAATTTAAAATCCCAAGATAACAAATACCCTGGCCAAGTATAGTCCCCGTGCAATAAAGTATACCAAACATTAACGGAAAGGTAATTAATTGTTCATTCACAGAGAGCGTGAGTAGGCAAAATAAGAAAGAATCAGACTGAAAAAATGCAATGCCATAGCCGGTATCTGAACCATGTATCTTCCGGTTTCCGTTTAGTAGACCTACCATTGAGCAATTCTCCTATGAATTGTTCAGTCTCATCCTATCTTTTCATTCTTGTCCTATACGAACAAGGTTTTTGTAAAAGAATAATTACTTGCCATTGATTGACCTAAGAGTTGGTTAAACTATGAAGTACTAACGATAAATTATATCGCCATTGGAGTATGTCATTTTAAAATGTTTGACACCTCTTTGGGGTTTACCGGGAAAAATCCGAGTCAATTGAGGAATTTAATGTATTGGTATGTGTCATTGTAGCTCAGTTAGAGGAGCAACCGCACTGACAAGAATGATTTGTCCTTCAGGTCCCTGTTATGGCATTGTATTTTTCATTCTCAATCTGCTTTTCCAGTAACGAAAAACTTGTGAGAAACATTGTATTTAGAGTGAAATGTATTTGCCTAATAATTATAACTGTAGATTAGGGACTTCAACGGAACTTATACTTGAACCTCTAAAATACGTAAGAGTGTAATTGATTTACAGTATAAGCAACGTTTGCTCATAAACTCCATTTTTCAAGGTTGCCCATAAGTAAAATAGCAGAGGTATGGAGACCATGGTGGGTGGTAAGTGACACCTCTTCTGCCTACCATCCTGCAGTAAAGTTAGAAAAATCATCACACAACATTGCTGCGCAAGAATTCTAAGTCTATGACATTTTGTTCCGAAGATATTGATCATCGAAGAGTGAGTACATAGTTTTGCATCACTCTGTATTTAGAGAGAAGGAAATATCATGAATGGCATAGATCTGACTGGGAGATTGCAGAGCACGAAAATGACTGAAGATTCTGGCAGGGGTAACTGCTTATTCTGTGGTTTGGATGAAGAGTGGCTACGTGTTTTGCTTGACTTGCACATTGGGAGAACTTGCGAAAAATTAAGGTCACAGGAATATTCCAGCTAGTCCAGCTAGAAGGAAATTGCCATAATGAGATCTGGTGACTGACCAGAGAACTCGAGAACATTTGAAAGTTTTCATGGATAAAATGCGCGTAGCCATAAAAATTTATTCATTTTGCTACTGGATTTTTTTCTATTTTATTCTTCTTTGTTTTTATTTTTCTCTTTTGTGCCTTTTTTCACCTGCAACTTTTATTTTCTTTATGTAAAATCAAGATACTAATCATTTTACTTGCTTACTCGGCTTGCACTCCTGACTTACATGTGTTGAGGAACCTACGACATTTAATCACCGAATGATGAACCCGGAACGGGGTATTGATCCTTAATCAGGCCTAAGAGTGAGGAAGTAAACATATGAATTGAGAGATGATAGAGTAATAATTGGTGGAATGAATGGTGGGGAAACCGGATAGCCCGGAGTAAATCCGTCCAGACCCCGTTTTGTCCACCACATATCCCAAATGCGGTCCTTTGGATTTAACCCGGCAAATGGTTTAACCACTCGACCTGGAGCCCATTTTTAACGAACTTAACAATTTGATACCTATAAAGATGTCTAAATTATATATTTACAAAGAGTTTACATGGGTAGGCTCAATAATAAGTTTGTAGGAACCATTTTTGACGTTTTAATCTATTATTTAATATACTATTGTTATAAAGCAATGTCCAAATGAACTAAACGCCAGGGGTAACCTCAGTCATTGGCATTCACGCAATTTGAATACTTCACTTCTTACTTATATTTTTGGTTTGCAGCACCATATAAAATTCGATCTAAATTTGTGATGTTCTCCCTTTGATTTTATGAAGATGAATGTAGATGCAATATGCTGGAAGGATGCCAACTCACCCAATAAGTCTGAGAATTGATCCCAGGAACGGAAGTGAGAACTGCCAACTATCTAAAACGACATTTGGCATGTAAGTTAAAACCTAAGCGAATCTTCAATAATGAAAATTCCTGAAAAAGTTCGAGCTTGAAATCGTTCTGTTTACACAACTAATATGTCTTAAAAGTGTGTATAACTTGAAGTTTGTAGATAGTAGAATGTGACAACAACGACTGCTGTAGAATTAAAACATCTGCGTGTGATTTTATGTAAGGTAAACTATCAGCTAATTCACAGCTTTGACAACTATTGAACTTAAAATTTAACACCACAGATTGTTCAAATGATGATAGTGAATTTGTTACCTTCATTACGTAACGTGGTGTTATTACTTTCCTTGCATGTATTCCGTACATAGTATATAGAGAAGGCATTGCATTCCACCCAAAATTCGATACCGAGATTTTACCGGAAATGTTTTGGGACCTCCTAAATCCCAAAAAAGCATTTCTATAAAAAGCTCTGTGTGTGTGTCTGTGGACAACATAGCTCAAAAACGAAAATGTTTCCAAAACTTTTAGTTTCTCAAAAATGGCTCCATATTTTTTAAAATGTCGTATATTAAATACTTTTACATTACAAATACATGTATATCTTGAATTTTCTGAGAATATCCTTTCTTCATTCGGGATAAATTTTGCGGAATTTTGAATAACTGGTAAACCATAAGAGATGGACAAAAACTTACTTAATAGAAAATATAGAGCTAGTTAAAACACTCACTTTATGTTATATGCATTTTTTCGTGGAATTGATCATTTATGAGATATTCCTTATTATTTATTTCAGATTTAAAATACTTACACGGAAAGTGTGAAACGGATTTCAACCACATGTCAAACATTTTTTAAAACATTTAACTATCGTTTTAGCCTACTATATTCCCTTATTTTCCTTCTACGTACAAGGAAGTAACTAATTAAGACAATTTCTGCTAACGTTTATCTTGATTAGCACGAAGTAGAAGAATAATCTGTTTAACAATAATTTGTTAGAAATATGTGTAGAAAGTCATGTGAATGCAACACATAAGATTTTTTTAAATGTGCACACCTCTCCGTATATTTCATGTATATGTATACCATTTTTTACTTTCTCTATACATACTATGTACATAGTATATAGAGAAGGTATTGTATTGCACCCAAGAATTCGATGCCGAGATTTCACCGGAAATATATGTTTTGAGACCACCTGAATAAAAAAAAATCATTTTTAGAAAACTTTCCGTGGGTGTATGTCTATCTGTGTGTGTTTGTGTGTGTCTTTAGGCACCATAGCTTAAAAACGAAAGGACCGTTAAAAACCAAACTTGGTATTTTAGTTTGGTATCTTCCAAGGATGCGACACGCAGCTTTTCAAGAAAATCCCCCCACCCGAAACTACCCTTTACATGGAAAAATTTCGAAAATTTTAACTTTCTTAAAAATGACTCTAACGATTTTGATTAAAATCTCGTATATTTAAGATATTTACTTGCCAAACAAAAGTATATCTTGCATTATCTGGGAATAGCTTCTGAAGACTACTTTATTCTGGATGAGTATTACGGAATTTTGCATAACTGCTAAACCGTAAACAATGGACAAAAACTTACCACACAGAAAATGTAGAGCACATTAAAACACACAATTTATATTAAATACATTTTTTTCGTGGAGTTGATCGTTTTTATGATATTCCTTGTTTTTGGTTTCAGCTTTGAAAAGCTTATAATTTTCTCATACAGGAATTTAACAATTGCTGTCCATACAAACAAAGGAACTTCAGTCTATCACTTTAACCAATAGTACTCCCTTATTACGCTTCTACTTGCAAGGAAGCAAGTATAGGATTATTTCTGCTAATGTTTTCTCAATTAGCATGAAATAAATAGAAACCTAAGCTTTTTAACAATAACTTGTTGCAGAGATGTAGAGAAAGTCACATCAGATTTTTAAAAGAAGAATGACATAGGGTGAGGGAAAATCGACCAAACAGGTTTAAAACAAGAGCGTCCTGTTGAACAATGTCTGCGGCATGGTAGGGACACTGATATCTGTCCACCTCTAGGCGGAGTGGAGACAGCCCCCTTGTCCATTGCAATACACCCTCGCATATCGGGGCGGACCGGGAATCTACCTCACCGTGTAACACGACATCCGGAGTTCACTTTCCCGGGAAACAGCTTTCAAACTGGTCTCATGTGTACATAACGGTAAACAGAAGACATTTTTCCTTGTAATGCCTAAGTGATTGGCAGAATGTGTGAGGTTCATGCGTTAATTTATCAACGTGATGTATCGACCAAGTCTCTTCAGTTAGGACTGGCATATCACTTTCACTCTCAGAACATTTTCTGCCTAAACAGTAGTTTTAGAATATGTCCGCCAGAGGTACACAAATTTGATGGATTTTTGGTAGACAAAACGGGTCTGAGCTACTTTCCTCCTGGTCCTCAGTTTCCATGCCATTTATTTCATCTCGTGTTCCATAATTACGTTTCTTTTTTCATCCATTTCATATCATTTTCTCGCTCTGATACCAGGAATCAGCATTATCACCCATCCTGGCTTCTCTGTCTACTCGAGAGTCCATCTGTTCAACAGGTGCTGGCTGTAACTCCTGTGGAAGAGTAGGTCCTGTACGAGACTGGAAGAAGTATACAGTTATGGTTTCCTTTTAAAATAGTGTAATACCCTTGTTTGTTATTGATACCTTTCATTACGTTGTTTATTGAGGTCCACTAAAAATCATAGGATTTGCATTAAAAATGTCAGTTCTTTTTTTTTTTTTTTTGTAAGGAGTTCACAGACGCTTGATACAGTATTGTAAAATTATCTAAAAATCATTTTCTCAAAACATGCATTTCCTGCAAAATCTCGGTTTCAAATTTTTAGATGGAATCAATAATTTCTCTAGCTACTAAGTACATTACAGATACATGGTAGATAAATTGATTATAGTACTTATAAATGAAGGGTCGTCTCCTTAGCGCGGTGGTAAGCGTGGCTGTTTGCCAAGCGGGAGACCTGGATGCGATTCCAGGTCTCAACTGGTCCAGAGTGCACTCAGCCTGGTGAGGTTCCCTGGGGTAGGGGGGTTTGAAGAGCGGCCGGGAGGGACTCGAGGCGTTGATTACGTCTCAATCTCCAGCATGACGCCTTCGGACCGAGATGGGGGATGCAGCGGCCTGGCGGTAGACCAAGGTACCTCGTGAGGTCCCTGGGGGGGGGCAATTGAGGAGCTACGTGGGGAAAAAGCTGCGGCTCCAGGTTGCGTAGACCGCATTAACGGGCCGGTAGGGAATAGGGACGCTAACCATATATCACCGGCTAGTGCTGCACCCCACCTATGAAGCGTGCAAGGAGCAGAGATAGGATACGTAGCGGTCGGGCGGTAAGCCTTGGCCAGATTTGGGCTGTTGTGTCATGTAGTTATTTAAAAAAAAATCTGACGACTTTCTCTACATCAAATTATTGTCTGAGGCAAATTATTGTTAAAAAGTGTATTCTTCTATTTACTTAATGCTAATCGAGAAAATATTCGCAGAAATAGTCTTATTACTTGTGTCCTTGTAAGTAAAAGCGAAATAAGGGAATACCATTGGTTAAAGTGATAGTCAAAAGCTGGTTGCTATATGACTGAAGTTTCTTTGTTTGTATGAATAGGAGTTGTCAAATTCCTGTATGAGAAAAGTTTTAAGCTTTTAAAGGTAAAACCAAAAATAAGGAATATCTAAAAAACGATCATCTTCACAAAATGTATATAACATAACTTGTGTGTTTTAACGTGCTCTACATTTTCTGTGTGGTAAATTTTTGTCCATCTCTTACGTTTTAGCAGATATGCAAAATTCCGTAAAATCTATACAAAATAAAGTAGTATTCAGAGGCTATTCCCAGAAAATTCAAGATACACATTTTATTTGTCAGATAAATATCTTTAATATACAATATTTTGATCAAAATCATTAGAGCCATTTTGAGAAAATCAAACTTTTGGAAAAAAGTTCCATGTAAAGGGTAGTTTGGGTTGGGAGGATTTTTCTCAAAATCTTCGTGTCGCATCCATGGAAGATACTAAATTTAAATACCAAGTTTAGTATTTTACCGACTTTTCGTTTTTGAGTTATCGTGTTAACAGATACACGGACACACTGATTCACCACATATACACGCGGACATTTTTCTGAAAATACCTTTTTTGAATTCAGGGGACCCTAAAACGAGTAATTCCGGTGAAATCTCGGTATCGAATTTTTGGATGGAATGCAATACCTTCTCTTTACACTATTTATATATTACGTGTAGAGAAATTAATAGTATATATGTACTCTTTTATTGGTGGTACTACTGAAAGACATGATATTTTTTGTTTATTGAGGTACCATTAAAAGTCATAATATATTATTTAAAATGTCAGGTTTGCTCGCAAGGATTTCACTAAACATTGCTACAGCGTTTTAATATTTGGCCCAACTTAATGGTGAATACAATTTAATCCATACCGTTTATCCTTATGGAACGTCGTTTCAAGGACATGGGGATGACTAGGATACAGCTTTTCGGTGCAAATAGGCAAACTTTTGCTGTAAATTCTAAAGGACTGTAATCTGCAGCATCTAAATATGCAATACTTTTCTTTTTATCATATAATAAAACGGGTTTAGAAAGAAATTAAAGAATGAAAGATATAGAACGGCAAGAAATATATGGACATCTAGAAAACAAGAAATCACTAAGTTTGTATTGGCAAAAAAAAAAAAAAAAAATGTTAGGGCAAAGAATATAAAAGACCAATGTAGTAGGAAGGACAAAAAAAAAAAAAAAAAAAAAAAGAGAAAAAAACCAGATATTGTGTGGATGAGGGCGAGGACGGTAGGTATATTTGAAAGGATAAGAGCAAAAGAGCAGGAAGTTTGTAAACCGTGCAGGAAAAAGAGAGCATATTATATTACCTAATAGAATGTACAGAATTAGAAAATTGGAGAGAACTAATTGTGTTCCATTCACATAAGTTTATACAAACGATTCTTAAAAAGATTATTCTTTTATCTACATCATGTTGTTCGAGATAAAATTTAGCAAAAACAGTCTTATTGCTGCTTCCTTGTAAGCAGAATGGAAATACGGAAGTAGGTATATTAGGTTAAAGCCATAATTAACTCTTTTAAAAGCTGTCGCTATGCGATTGACATTGAAATTCGTTTCTCTTTGTATGGAAAGGCGGAAAAGAAGGAGATACGATCAAATGGTGACTTTCCGTTGAGAAAAGTTAAAATCTTTTAAAACAGCCACCAATAATAGGGGATGTCTCAGAAACTCTACAAAAAATGTAATTGACATAAATTGTGTGTGTTAACAAGATCTACAGTTTTTGTGTAGTAAATGTTTGACTACATCTTTTGGTTTAACATTTACACAAAAGTAATTCAAAATGAAGAGGTATTCAGAACATTCAAGATAAACTGTAATTTGTCTTGAAACTATTTGAAACATATTTGAATCAAAATCGTTTGAACCATTTCCTATAAAATAAACATTTTCGAAAAAATATGCAATATAAATGGTAGTTTGGTGTGGGGATGTATTCTTGTAAACCTTCGCGTTGCATCCTTGGAGGATACTGAACTGAAATATTAAATTTCGTCTTTAATCGACTTTTCGTTTTTGAGTTATACTGTCTTCACAGAATCATACACCACAGACACGCATTCACACACACTCACACACAGTCAGAGAGAGAGGCAAATAGAGAGAGAGAGAGACAGATAGAGAGAAAGAGAAACAGAGAGTTACATACAAAACCCTTTTTTCTAAAAGTTACTTTTTGGATTCAAGGATACTCAAACATGTATTTTCGCTGAAATCTCGGAATCAAATTTTTGGATGAAACATAATCCGTTTCTTCTTTCTGTGTATGTACATAGTATTTGGTAGGAAAAGCAAAACAATTAGCTGTAAAATGCTAACTTAAAAAGAGGTAAAGAGAAATAGGAGCACTTTGGAAACTGAGCAAAACGAGAAATTGAGAGTCACGGGAGATAAGGAGTAGAGTGTAGGAGTGAACGTAAGATTGAATTTTGATTCTACATCTAAGAAGTTGACATGATCATTATTGATTTATTCATAATTCCATTAGTATAGATGATTCCCGGATGACCAGTCAGTAATTTAGGTTAATATTACATATAATATAGAAGTCTTTATGAAACACAAATCCACGCATACAGTTCAAATTCAGAATAGTTCATTTGCAAAGGATGTTCAATTTATATTCAGTAGAGCGTATACTGCCGCTTTTATATCTTATATTTAATTGAAATTATAACTAAGGTCAATTAAGAGATGTTTTGCTTGATGATAGTTATTTAATATAACTATTTTTACTTGATGTTTTCTGAAGAGAAAATATGTCTGACTGCAAATGCGTGTTAATAACTCTTTACTTTAGGACGAATAATAATAAGTATGCAAAAATGGATTAAAATAATCCGAATGAATAAATGTTATTGGACCTATAATTGAGTGGATAGTATCAAATAGTTTTTCATGTAGATTTCGTTAAAGCACACAATTTATGTAGTTAGTCATAGGCGAAATATTCGTATTGATTTTGAAATTTGCAATTCTTAAGCTTTTTCACAAATCGGAAGTTATTATTCATGCAAAGAGAAGTAAATTTGAATAGCATCCGATAGCTACCAGCTTTTGAAGGATTTGACTGTCACTGTGTCCTAGAATATTCATATAAGGTGTGTGTATTCATTTATATAAGGAATGTGTATTAAAATTATTCCTTATAATGTGTATCTTGATTACCATAAACTATAGAGAATAATATGTCTTTATAAAATAGTTCGTTGTAATGTAGTTGGAGAAAGTAGTGAAAATGGAATACATCAAATTTGCCATTGTCATGAGGACGCATTTTTATTAATGTTGAACTTCAGCTGTGGTGACATGGAATATTAAAAAAAAAAGTATTGAGCTAGCAACTGCCCAGAGCTAAATAACGTATGTTATTTAGGAGGCGCTTCGTCGTCAAGAAACTGTATTTGACAGATGCCGGTCAATCTGTACCCTCTGGGGATAGAAATAGTTGTGAGAGATTTGTAACCGGCCTTCTCGCAATCTGCTATATATAAGATGTTAGTCATGCAAGCCTGATGTTTCATAACAAACAACAGACAATATTAGCTATGAATTTCCCCTCCTGCACCCCACTTCGTCCATCATTTGTATTTTTATCTTCAGGTTTCGTCAGCGGGAAAGCGTTGAATTCCTACACAATAAACGCTGGCTTAAAAAGTGTGGCATTACATTCACATGACTTTATCTACCTATTCTGCAACAAACTATTTTTACAAAACCTTATTCTCTCCTCTACTCTATGCCAATCTAGATAAACATTAGCCGATATGATTTTATTACACATTTTTATAAGTTCAAGTACAACAGGCTAATGCGTCAAATCTTGAGATTCTGTTCTTCTTGCATTATCAGGAGGAAGAAGAAATCTGATGTGATCAATTCACATGACTTTCTCTACCTATTCTGCAAATAACCTATTGTATTTAAAACGTTCATTTCGTGCTAATTGAGATAAACATTTCTAGAAATGCTCTTATTCGTTACTTTCTTGTAAATATAAAGAAATTAAGAGATTACGGTAGGCTAATCCGATAGTTACATTTCTTAAAAGCTGTCGTCATGCGCTGATATAGAAATCTGCTTCTTTTTGTGGACCAGAACTAAAACAAAACAAAAAATTCTTATCTACCTAAACGCTCATATCCTACATTAGCTAAACAAAATAAACCTGAAGAACATAAACCATATTCACCTGTAGCTCATATGGGCTAGTAATTGGAGGAAATGACGGCTTTCCGTTTGAGAAAAATGTGAGTAGTTTAAAACTGGGTGGCTTTGTAACACAGTCGCTATAGCATGTGTGATGTGTGAGGAGTGCCGGGTTCGCTCCCGTCGATCTCTCACTCTGGCCCTGGTTTTATCCGATGTTTTCCTTGGGCTGCTTAGGCGAATGCTGAGGAACTGTATATCTACCGATTCCTTTCCTTTTGTTCCTTTATTTTATTCCCCTTCTTCGTGTTTCTGGTCGGCGGGTGGTGTGGCTCGGGGCTTTGCAAGCAGATGGCACGGTCGCATGTTCCGAGTAAAACTCTCTTCCCCCTGGTTGCGCAGGTTGAGGCTAGTCACCGCTGTAGAGGCATAAAATGACTCCCTCCCGGCGCATGTGTAACCACCATGGCGCGCCGCAGCTGCCATTTAGTAACACTTAGGGACTTCTGTGCATCTCTTCGCTTGCCTCCGTCCGCTCCTGTGTGCTGGCCTGTGGTACCCCCTGCTTTCATCCCTTCCCCAAGGGGGATGATAGGCCGCAATACTTGGTCTCAGTTGCCGAGGGGTCTCCCACCATTAGCATAATCATGCCTCATACTCAAGGGAGTTTGGGTTGAAAAGATTTTCCTGAAAAGCCTGTAGCATCTTTGGAAGTAATGAAATTAAACATCAAGTTTGCTGCTTAAGCGACTCTTCGTTTTGAGTTATACGGTTCACAAACACACCGTACTTTTTTTTCTATAAATGCGGTTTACCTTCTTTACCATATACGTACTATGTACATAGTAAGTAGGGAAGGTATTGCATTCCGCCCAAAAATTTCACCGAGAAAATTTGCACTTTTAGGACACTTAAATATTAAAAAGTTTTTGCGACAAACTATCTTACTAAACCTGGGTCCTCTGTGATGAAATTGAAATTCCTCTCTCTGTATAATCAGGAGGGAAAAATGTGAATAACGATTTTTTATTTGCAAAAAGAATCAGTATTGGAAACTTTAAACCATATAGCAAGGAATATCTCGGAAATGAATAGCTCTAAAAAAAAAAAAAAAGTGATGCGTATGACTAATCCTATTTTCTGTCTATCTCTTTTGGTTTACCGTTATGTAAAAGATCTCCAGAATGAGGGCTTCAGCTGTTATTCCCAGAAAAGTTAATATATTCATTATATATCTTTAACATACGGAATTTTAATCAAAACAGTAATCTTAATAAAACCGGAATTTTATTCAAGAAGCCTAGAATTCATAATTTCATCCCATTTCACAGATAAATTACTTAATGTCATGTAATGCTTACAACAGTTCGCAAGAGCATCTGTATCTTCACCAACGATTAGCGAAATATCCTAAAGGTAGTCAATATAAGAAAAATTGTTTATGCTTTCACAGACTCACAAGATAACAATTCGTTGATCTCCTGAAATTGAACATGGGATAATAACACACCAAATAAATAATTACGACTATTATGGTTGCACAAATACAAAAGCGCTACAATTGCGTAGTAAAAAAATTAACATAATACTAAATGCGTGGATTTATAAACAACAGGACAGCAAAACTAAATGCAGTAAGTGTTTAATAATATTACGTCGTAAATTAAGCTGTTTTACCTTTTTAAATGTAGTTCTTTTAAACATAGTTTCAAAAGATAAATGTTATGTTTCTGTGTTAGTGCCAAGCCAAACTTGACTTAGGCTGCGAATTCCCTTGTCTCTAAATGTAGTGATGCTACCAACGCTCTATATCAATTTAACCCAACTGTTTCAGTACACAAAAGATGCGCAACTAGCTCTTCTCCTACCGGAGCATCTACACCTCCATATAATCCTGCTCAGCTGGTAAACATCATGAATAGTAGGCTTAAGTGATAGTCAAATATTTTAAGAGCTGGTCGCTATGTGATTATTTTGAAATTCTGTACCCTTTGTACAGCCAAGAGACGAAATGAAACAATAAGAAAGAATTAATGCAGAGAAAAACAAATTACGACTTCCCACTTGAGAATAGTGCAAACATTACAACAAATTAAACCAATAACAAAGAATATTTCCGAAATTATTATATTCATAAAAATGATAATAGCATAAGCTGTGTGGTTTAATGAGATCTACCTTCATATCTAATAAATATTGTCTATCTCTTAGGGTTTCCGAGTCATGCAAAAGTCATCCAGATCGAAAAGAACTTCAGAGCCCATTCTCAGAAATCAATACAAATTTTATTTAACATGTAAATGTCTATAATGTAAGGTATTTTAACCAAATTATTACAAACTCAAACAATTCGAAAAATATCCTCCATGTAGTGGTAGTTTTGGGGGGGGGATTTTCTTGAAAATATTCGGGTTACATCCTTAGAAGATAACGTAAATATAAATTTGGTATTTAACTTTTTTTTTTAAATTATGCTTTTTACACACTCACACACACACACTCACACGCACGCACATAAATGCACACACCACTCGGACTTCTTCTAAAGATCTTTTTATGTACAGGGGTCCTCAGAATTGTGTTTTTGGTTAAATCTCGGTATAAAATTTTGGAAGGAATGCAATTATCTGCTATGTAAATGGTGGAGAAAGTAAGATACATTATTTATATATTCAGGGAAGCTCGAAAATATGTATTTGCGATGAAATTACGGTATTGAAATTTTGGGTGGAATACAGTAGTACCCTTATAATATGCGTGGTAAGGTAAAGCAACACCCTGATTGCTACATTGCTTGCTCCACCCAATTTTCAACAAGAAGAAGTTGAAGAAGTTCACTGTTTTCTATATTTCAGCAATCTATATTTCATTTCGTTACACATTTAAGATCTAAGTGCTGTTTGAAAAGTTGATTAATATTAAACTTTCTAGACTTCAAAGGCTATATTGGTTTTCTTTTATAGAATATTATATTGTTGGAGCAAATATTATAGTTGTCTTTTTTGTTTGTTATCTTACTATATATTGCGTTATTGTATGTTATTGGTTATTGTGTTATTACACTTTTGTTATCGTATCAGGCATTTCTTGCAGATGCAACGCGACTAGGGAAATACAGTAGTCTTAATAGATAGTCAAATAGTATAAGAGCTTGTCCCCATGTGCTGGCTTTGAATTTCCGTTTGCTTTGCCTGACCAAGAGAAAGAATAGGAATGTCTCACATGTGAGAAAAATATAAGTATTTTAAAATAGAAATATATAACAAGTAATATCTCGGATATAATTAACTTCACAAAAAGTGTATTTATCATAAATTGTGTTTTAACGAGGTATACATTTTAGTGCTGTAAGTCTTCGTCTCAATCTTCGTTTACTAGGTAAGCAAAATATATTCAAAATGAGAAGCGCCTTGGGAGCTATTTCCAGAAAATTTAAGATATCCATTTTATTTGTTAGAAGAGCGTCTTAAATATATGGTGCTGTACTCAAAATCTTTAAAACCATTTCTTAGAAAGTCTGATTTTCGGAAAATGTTCTATTTAAAGGGTAGTTTGTGCCAGGAAAATTTACTTGAAAGTGTAACGCATCCTTGGAAGATCCTGAACTGAATTTAAAATTTGGTGTGTAAGCAAATTTTCAGTTTTGAGTTGTTCTACTCACAAACACATTACGCATACTTATACAGGCTTTTTTATATAACTTCTCTTTTTGCATTCAGGACGTCTCAATATATAGTGGGATCTAGGTACTTGCAGGCATTGGAAAATTGAATCCATTATAACGAATATTTCGGAAATGGTTAGCTGCACAAGATTATTTAATAAATCCATGGCACGACAGCTCACGGGGAGCCTTGGCCTACCGCCCGGCCGCTGCGTCCCCCATCTCCTCCATCTCGGTCCACTACAGACGTCATGGATGGAGTGCAGTATTGGAGGGTGAGACGTGGTCAGCGCCTCGAGCCCCTCCCGGCCGGTTAATGCGGTCCTCACGACCTGGAGCCGCTACTTCTCCATCAAGTAGCTCCTCAATCGGCCCCCCAGGGACCTCAAGAGGCTGAGTGCACCCCGGTCCAGGTCTCCCAGCGGCGGAAAAATCCCCACGCCGGTACTGGGGATCGAACCCAGGTCTCCCGCTTGGTAGGCAGCTGCGCTACCACCGCGCTAAGGAGACGACCACAAGATTATTTACTTTACATAAATTGTGCGATTTAATGAGGTATACGTTTTGTGCAGTAAGATTTTGTCTATCTCTTATGATTTACTAGTTATGCAAAAGTTATCAGAATGAAGAGAGCTTTACAGTATTTTTCCAGAAAATTCAATATTTACATTTCAATTGAGATGAAAATATCTTAAACGTGTTGTATTATACTTAAAATCGTTAGAGCTATTTTTGAGGAAGCTAAAATTTTGAAAAAAAAAAAATCTATCTAACGGGTAATTTAGGGTACGGGTATTTTCATAAAAATATTTGTTGTACATCCCTACCAGACCCAGAACTTAAATACCCAATTTGTTATATAACTGACTTTTCGTTTTTGAGATATTGTGGTCACAAAATCACACAAAAAACCCGTATACACACAACACATATACACCGATATCTTTCCTAAAGATGTTTTTTTAAACTTAAATCATATATTTACTAAGCATATATTTGCTAACCATATACTTCTGGTGAAATCTCGTCATTCACTTTTTGGGGGGAATGCAATACTTACCTACTCATTATAACAAGTAGAAAAAATAAAAAGTGTCAGGTATTACTTTTAACATTCAAGAAACTCTTCCTTATAATACCTGTTTTCCCCTTGAAACCATACCTGGAAATAGCAGCACTATTTCGATTTTATTGCTTTCTGTAGCACGTATGAGCAATGTGCGTAGTCGATAGATAAGCTGTTGTATTCACCTAAAAATCCAAACCCGAAATTTCACCGGAAATGCACATTTTGAGACCCCTGAATAAAAACATATTTTTAGTATGCGCGCGCGTGTGTATGTTTGTGTGTGTGTGTGTGTGTATGTGTGTGGGTAGCATAACTGGAAAATTTCGTTAAACACCAAACTTGGTATTTAAATTTATTGCCCTTCAAAGACATAGCACGAAGATTTTAAAGAAAATCCCCCACCCTCAACAACCTTTACATGAAATATTTTTAGGACATCTTGATTTTCTCAAAATTGGCTTTAATGATTTTGATTAAAATTCCAGATGTTTGAGATATTTTCATGGAAAACAAAATGTATACTTTGAATTTTCTGGGAATGGTTTCTGAAGACCTCGTCATTTTGGATGACTTTTTTAGTATTTTTTATAACTGGAGGGACAAAAACTTAATATAGAAAAATGTAGATCTCGTTAAATGCACAACTTATGTCATATCATTTTTTGTTAACCGTTTTCCATACATTCTGAGTTATTGGTTTTAAGCTGCTTAAACTATTCTCATCTTTCTTTTGTCTGTGTTTTATTTATTCCTAGCAAGCAAACAGCACGGAATTTCAATTATTTCTTATAGCGATCGGCTTTTAAACTATTTTATTTCCCTTCTGCTTACAAAGAAGCTAGCAATAATACCAATTCTGTTAGTGTTTATCTCGATTAGCATGATGTAGACAAAGAATAATCTTTTATGAGAAAAGTTTGGTTGCAGAATAAAAGGAGGAATGTGAGAGGAATGCATGAGATTTTTTTCTTAATAATAAGCTCATCTTGATCATTAGAATGATATATGTCCTCTACTTTAAACAATAGTAGCATAATAAAAACAATCTAGGTTTTGGAATAACCAAACGGTTACAAATATTGTTTATGCCTTTACAGTTTGCTATAAAAATAATTAGGCCACTTTTAGATATGTTTGTATAGAACATTTTAGTTGTGAACTGGAAATAAATATTTCATGTAATATAATTAATATTGAGTTGCTAATTACACACATAAAGCTCTTTGGCTACTGCTGGTCTCAGAGAACAAAGTGAATATTTCATCAAAATTAACAGGTGACTGATACCGGGAATAATTTCCACTCATTCATGAACAGAAATGCTTTTAAGTGGAAAATCCCGGAACGAACATTTTATACCGATACTATATGAGTATGCGCCGTAGGATTGTTTGCAATACCAGGATGTCGATTCGAGAACAAATTAATATATATTCTCTTATATAGGTTAAATTATGTTGGCACATGCTCTCGTTAATCAATAACAGGTTTAAAGCGAATAGATTCTTTATTTTGCATGCAGTTGGAGTACAGTTAAGTACTAATTTCCAAACGACGGTACAATAGTAGCAAATGAAAGCATGTTGTATTGTTGACTATAATTGTTAGCTATACTATGAATCCTGGGATTTAAAGTATTTACAGCATTTTAAGTCGCCATTGGGATTGTCATCTCAAAATAATTTGAGCTCACCTTATAGTTTGCCGGGAAACATGCGAGTCAGTTGAGAAATTCAATGCTATGGCGACATGTTGCCATGGTAGCTCAGTGGAAGAGCAACCGGCTAGAGACCGGGAGATCCATGGTTCAAATCCCAGCCATGGTATTGCATTTTTCAGTCTGAATCTACCTATTTAACACATGTTGTATTGTATATGCATATATGTGTGTGTGTGATATAATAATGCAATTTCATAATAAGAAATTTGACATATAGTACGCGGGTGGAAGTGAATTTATTACACATTCCTTCTAATTTGTATTTAATATATTACAACAAAAATATATATTATACCTTTCTGCGATCAGTTTTATTCGAAAAGAACAGCTGTTTTTCCAAATTAGACGGTTAATTCCGCAAGAATGTATGATATTTTTGATGTAGTTTAGATAGTAATTATGTGACATAATGCAGAATTTTGAAATACTTGTAGTTAAAATTTTTAGGAACATTGTTTTGCAGTTATAAAGTGGACATAGGCAACATTGTGGTCATTGTAAAAGCTTAGTCATGGGTGTAAACAAAACAGCATACCTCAACCAGGAGACGTGGGAACTAGCCGTTTTGTTTTCCTCACGATCCTTAATCCAAATAGAATTTAAAATCTGTTTACGCGCTGGCCTACTTCTGCTCTTGTAAGGGAGAGTCCCGCTCCTGGCTACCGGTTTGCCGCAGCAATGTTGCCAAAATGTAGGACTGTAGAAGTAAATAAGGGGTGCGAACTATGTTCCAAATAATGAGACCTGTAACTGGTTTAATTTACTGTAATAACTTCCTTTACACCCGGTATATGTGACATTTCTTAACATCATTTAAACAAGCGTTTGTCAAAGTCTTTAGCTAATAGATTTGGCATTGCTCACAAAAAATAAATAGGACGTAAAAGCGGATAGGAAGATAAGCATAATTCAGTAAATTAGCGGGTTCAGGGTTATTGCTTTTAGAAGGTTGTCAGTCCAAAATAGCATAGGTAGTTGTGTGTTGTTCAATATAGTATATGCTAACATTTCTCTCTCTCTTTCTCTCTTTGTTGATCTTTGCTTGTCCTGTGTATACACAGTTTATGTAGATCTACACGTTATTATCAGTAAATTTACATAATCAGAAGTTAAGCAATCACTTAATGTAACAGATTTTCTTTTTACTTGAAGTTATGGCAGCATTTACATAATGAACACAGCTAAGATGACTAGATTGACTATAAAATCAGCTAGGTTATCGAAGCCATAGAATAGAAACTTTAAAGAGATCCATAGCTTAAGGTAGCATCCTTTTTGGGGCTTAGTTCGTATTGAAAATAATCATGTCCTTATGTGCAATATCTTCGAATGTCAGAATGAGCTTAAGGAAATAAGAGTTTGAAGTCACCTAAATAGATTGTTCCTGTCATTGTTTTCTGCAAATTCACATAGTTTAGAGTTCAAATTAGCTCAGAATTGTATCTATCTTAGTATAGTACTCTAAACATTGACTGTTGTCCATCACCTTATTTATAATTCTCACCTTTGTCAAGCTGATTGCCCATAAGCGTGTCAAACTGACAGTATTGCATGAAAGTTATAATGAGGTATCGATGAATGACAAAGATAATTACCTATTTTAAATATTCCAAAGAGATAGAGTTAAAACTGCTCTAATCTGTAAGAAGCTAGAATGTGGCTATATAAATGCAATTTAAATATTATCAAGCTAAATGTACTACCAAAACGATAGCCAGCATATCGTCTATTGGTCAACGAAGCAGTTAATATAATGCTTTACGTTAAAAGGGAGATTCCAAGTTGCACAAAAATCTATGAAGAAGAAGAACTGTTCTGTGGTTAATGCTAAGATCTGAAAAGGAGCAATGAAAAGAGCATGTTAAGGCATTTTAAATAGTGTTTTAAGGACATTCAAATTATTAATTTGTTTTACTGAACCAGGAATTTTATTTTTTATGGTGTTTAAATGGTATGAAGATGGAGCAGTGGTGGAAATTGGAGAACCGGAAAACCCAGAGAAAACCTACCCCTGCGCCGCTTTGTCCACCACAAATCTCGCATACGGTCACTTGGGATCGAACCTGGGCCGTTCTAGGTGAGAGGCGAGTGGTGTAACCACTCGGCCACGACGCAGCCATCTTTACTTAGATTAATATTTTAAAGAAATGGATTTTATATCTCTGATGGGTGTTATCTGTTGGTTTTGTATCTCTTCGTTAGGTAGAAACGAAGATGTGACTACTTAAGCAACCCTTACAAAACTTATGAGATGAAGCATGTTCGGTTAAAGATGAATGTGAATATAGGCATCCCTTCATCAATTTGCACTTGACCATTGACTATTGACACAATATGACCGTATCATATTTCCACTAAGTCATTTGTATCACTTCAAGTTTTCCTGCCAACCACAGCAGCGGCTGCTATGAAAATTATATATACAGGGCTTTCATTTTAAAACTTCCCAGTCAAAATAACAATTTATTACATTTAATTCAAACGAGAAACACGCCAACTTAATTATTGAGGGGGTAGCTTAAAATTAGTCTTAGTTCCATTTATATTTCACACTCTTACTCCCATTTTAAACTTCAAATGATTATTTTGGATTATTTTGTCGTAGATTATTTAGAACATCTTACGTATTAAAGTAAATTTAATAAAATGGTGTCTTCCATTCAAGAGAGAACAGAAATCATATTTTCTTACGGATCTTCTATCAAAATCGTCTTCGCTGAGCTGTTGACAAATTTGAATTTTATAGAGATAAACTTTGTTCATTTTTAGCACTTTAAATAGGGGTTCAACCGAAATGTTGTTATAGTTCACATAGTTTATTTTATTTATTTATTTTGGAATGGACATAGTATCTTAGACATTGAAATGACTAATATGTCAATCCGCGAAATTTCATCGAACTTTCTAGGTTGTTTCCTATACAGAAAAACAATTTATTCAAATTTATGTGCTTATCTAAGACTGTAGTTTTCTTTCAAAAGTCTCTCGTAAACCGCAGTAGTAGTTCTGTGGGCACAACCGGTTTCAGCTTCATAAATAAATAAAATGTCTGTCTTCTGTTGAATGGAATATTTCACCACTTTTCAAACATTTAAGACACAGGAAGTGCCTGATGTAATTACTTTGAAACCACGCCATAATATATTATTTCTTTTTTTCTAATTCTTTCTTTATACTTCATCATGACTTTTGTTTCCTTATATAAACTTAGTGTTTATATAGTGTTTTAAAACACTAATTTGTTGAAAGTACTTGGTATGAATTGCTTGCACACATAAAACATTGAATTAGAAATAGTTCGGAAAGTAGTTAAGCCGCAAGATCAGACATGTGCATCGAGTTTCGGTAAATAAATTCGATAGAGGGACGTGGAAAAGTTCTAATACCAGGTCGTTTCAGCTGGAGTAGAAGTGCTCACCGCAAGCAAATACCTTCGGGAACAGACTTTTGTTTGTGAAAGAGGTTTCGAAGCAGGTAATTGCATCAGGCGGTAAGGAAATGCCAGCCACAGTCCGACTGGGTTCCTTACTTGAGTGCTCTCGAAACGAGGTTTCTTTTCCTTCAAGCAGCCTCTGAGAAAGCTGCCAGCAAGCGGCGTATCTTCTCCCTTGAGTCCTGTTTTTTTCTGCAGACTAAAATGAAAAGCTAAACTAGAACTTAACACTGAAATAATGGTTTAAGCTATACAATTAGATTCTCTTTCCTAGAATTTTTAAAACCGAGGACATGCACTGTTGAGTAAATTGATTAACAGAACCGTATGTTCTTTTCACGTATTTCATATTCTCTATATTATGAGTTGCATTGAGTTTGTTCTAAGGGACTAAGTCTCTAACTTTTCTTTTTATGCATCACATTCTGTGCATTTAAAACACTGAAATATTATATAACTGAAGTATCATATAAAATAGCCTGAATTTCTGCTAGAAAATCTGAAAGATTTCTGATACTAGTCAGTTTTGTTCAGTTGACCTTAGTTCATTTAAATTCGCATCAGGAGAAAACATCCTCAGAAGTAGCAATGAGTTTATTTTTTCTCATAAAAGTCGCATTTGAATACTGCCAATATGTGCTCTATTCAGTTAACTTGCCACCTGTCTGAAAAAATAATGCAAAGATCACTAGGTTTGGGGAATAACATGCGAACGAAAGAACAGTAGAGTCTGACTACAAAACATTTACGTACATAATAAACTACACAGTCAACAACAGCTTTAACATATACTTTAGAACACCTCATTACTGTGCGAGGGATATCTAGTTCGTTTCCCGGCTGGGGTTGGGAACATTTCTCTAATACTATTTTCCATCCTCCCGAGAGTCTGGAAGCTTGAATGTGTGTGTTTGGGGGGGGGGAGGATTATCTAATGGTTAAAATTAAAGCTAAATATAAACCCAACGACATCAGTACAGGAGCTAATAACATTGCCGCTGGGTATTGTGTTTCAAAGGAAAATGCGACCGATAGAACCATGCAGTTAATGGCAGGGTATAAATGGAATTTTGAAACAAAGAAGTCCTTAGTTCTCAAGTGGGTGAGTTTGCATTTTGACCTGTTTACTTACCCGTCCACTATGATTAATGTTAACTGCTGCATTTCCTTACTGCAGCATTTACCTGATACGCACCGGGAATGGTGACCTAATACGGCCTGTCTGTTGTTTCTACCCGAGCTTTCTCTGCCTCTCATCTGCACTTATACCTCAGGCAGAGGAATATATTACTTATAAGTCGGAGAAAAATGCCACAAAATACTGGAGGTTAGTCATTTTAGCCCAAAACTGTGCCGGTCCCCAAGGCCGCGCTCGCTAAAGCGTCTCGCTTTGGTGCTTCGTGGGCAGGGTATCGTGGGTTCGAGTCCCGAGAATTGGGCATGGGTGTTATATGTTTGTGCAATGTGTATATATTTGTAAAAGAAACAGTAAAACCAGTAAACCAGTAATCAGTAAAACCTACGGGGGGAAATGTAAATAGGGATACAGTGCCGGAGTCCTGATCAGACTCCGTTACTGTTTTAGTAAAAAAAAAAAAAAAAAATAAAAAAAAAAACTACAGCTGAGTGATGTACCAGTAATAAAGGCTGTTGGAGAATCGGATTGGTAACGTCACTAATAGGACATTGAAAGGGGTGGACAAAGTGTTTTAAGGACAAAGGAAGGAAAGATTGTAATTAGTATAATAAACAATGAGACATGTTATACTGAATGAAAATTGTTTAAAATTCATCATAACACCGGAAAATGTACGCAGCCTCCGTAGCAACTACTTCATAATAAGAGCCAAAATATTTTTTGTTTGTTGGTACGAGTCCACGGAATAAGTAGCTAAGCAGTTTCATTACATACTCTAAAGTTACCTAGATACAGACAGAACAGGCCCTTTTGTTCAGTTTTTAATTGTCAGTACGTTCTTATTGTCACTTTGCTAATGTGATCTATTTAAACTTTTCACTGCCATTTCACTACGTTTTTACTGAGACTTCGCTTTTCTTCATGGAATTATTGTAAAGATAACTGAGAAGTAGAAATTATGATAAAAAGGTAACCCTTTATTGATCTTTTTCTTTCCAATAGGTAATTTAAATTTTTATATATTGATAGCCATGTTTTATAAAACTCTTCTTATGAATTCATCATAAGAATATTGGGATTAATATAGTGGCGTAGTGAAATTGATACTCTCTTTGATACCTAGAGAGATGGCTCCACGGTAACACGCAAGATTCTCATTCGGGAGGTCGGGGCTTCTCTTACAGCGGCCGAAACTTCCTGATCTATGGGTTTTCTGGGGGTTTTCTGGGGTCATCAGGCGAATACTGGGGATGTTTTTTTCATCTCCCAGATTTCCCGTCCCTTCATTTCGCTTCATCTCATCTTTAAATCCGGTCTCTCCTGGTAGAAGTGTCGGCAATTGTGCTAAGGCTGCGGTGATGACACTTTGCTTTGTAACTGCTGTTCTCTCCGCTGGGGTGGAATGGTTGTGTGTATCCGCATGGGGGGCAGTGTTGAAACCGTATGGGCTGGCGGCTGCCTGCGAAACTCAGCAGGGGAATGAAGAACTACCAGAATCGTATAGAGCCCACCTCGTCCCCGCGCTTGCTCGGAACACTTGATGTCCCCATTCATCTTGCGCTTTCACATTGTGGCCTCACATACAATAGTGACACGGGGTTCATTGTGGAATCCTCTCCGCTCAGTAGTTCCAGTCCAATCTCTTTGATATCACATTTTAATTGAACCTTCTTCTTTCGATACTTACCGTCCTCGTATGTAGAACATACATCCTCCAGCACCCCGGGTCACATTCATTCTGAGAAATAGACAGATTTTGGACCAGAGTGAGTAGTCAAGATAGTATGAGTTGCGTATGAGAAAGATAGTATGAAATGACGGTGAAATTGATGAAAGAAAATGCGACTATGGTGCAGATGATATAATGAATGGCGAAGGGCCCGGAGAACTCGAGAAAACCACCCTAGCCACTACTTTGTCCACTGCAAATCCTAATGTGATATTCTGGGATCGAAACAGGACCCCTTGGTGAGAGACAAGCGGTCTAATCAACGGGCCAAGGCGCCTCCTTAATTTAAAATTAAAGGCATAGACGTACCTTTTTGGGTGATCGGTTTATTTTGTTTGATGAATTTATCATCCACTGAAATGCCTGGAAATTGGATGTTTCCGCATTCATTGCAGAGAAGCTAAGCAACCACTCTCTTTTGTGTTTTTGTAGCCTGTGGCAGTTGGCACCATTTATCTCAAAAACATTTTATTTTAATGCTTTTATAAATTATAAACATTGAATATAGTCATTGAGTCTTCCCTCTGCCTATACTTATGTTTAGATTCATATTATGCATTTGATTCGCACATCATGTTGATTTTCTCATTAACGTACCAGGCGAAAGTAGTGCAGTCACCATCTTCATTTGCATGCTTGAGCCCAACAAGGAATGTAGACAACCATTCCCAATTTTATTTGACTCTGTATTTCCAACCTGACTTGTGAGAAATTCAAATTTTAAAGAGACCCTTCATTATTATTTATTAGGAACCGACAAAGCAGATTTGCCTTACCAGTATGCTTCAAGTTGAAGTTTTCCACATTGACAAGCACTTCTTAATGTTTTCTAATAATAATAATAATAATAATAATAATAATAATAGGCGAAATTAACCGATGGTAACGAATTTTTGGTGCAAGGAAATTTATAGTTGTTGATGAGGAATAAACTCATGCCATAGATGGCACTATAGGATAATATAATGACTTGTGGACATGAGAATCGGAGGGCGACAATGAACTTTTAAAGCCAATATAAAACAATATTGCTTAGCAGTGCACTATAATTATTATAGGTTTTCAATATGAACATTATTATTATTATTATTATTATTATTATTATTATTTCACCGCCTTAGATTTTCCTGAAGCACAGCTGATTTCAGTTACATCATACGCGTAGAAATGCATGAACATGTTTTCTGTGGATGAGCTTCGTCTGGAGCTCGTATTTTGTTGCATCAGAATTAGCTATTTCAATTGCTTACTGATACTTCTCAGTGACTGCGATTCGCACAATAATTCTTACCGAACTCTGTAAGCTGTGCAATAAACATGCTTCACAAATACGTATTAGAAGTTCAGTCAGGACGAGACATTACATCATTCTGCCCTGGCCAGAAAAGTCTAGGAACTAATGCATAGGAATTAACGCTGATTTTTGTTGTTGTTCTGTTTAGTTTAACGTAGGTCATATCAAACGATGAATTAAATGGTTGAAACGATGCTCTAATGAACTCGGATTCATGGAGTTTAAAGCTATACAATATTCGTCTACACAAGAAAAGCTTCCCCAGCCAATAAAGAAAAAACATTGTCCCCGTAATTCACCCTAATTTTTGAGCTCGGGACTTATTGAGTGTGAGGCAGACACGCTGTCCCTACACTATAGGGCGGAAAACGCGTTTTTGTTTCTTATTTTGTTTTCTGTTTTAAATGCTCCCTATGATCTTTTGTGGGCTTCATTCCAGCAAGTAATAGGTGGGCCATATCTGAGGTGAAAAACCCAAGAACTGTTGCCTCCGATGGTGGAAAAATGAGACACCTTACAACTACAGCTTTAATCGTGGACTCCGAACGAGATTGGTTCATAGGAATGCTTGATATAAGTTAGTCAGAAGTGAAGGTTTGGATAGAGGTTAAGATCGCTGAATATATACACTCAGTACAAGAGCTGTGAACGAAACCATTGAGGTGCCAAACCGGGACAATTCTGCTGATGTGTGCCAGTTCCTTCATAATGTTCACTCACTGTGAACCTTTCACCTAGCATTATATCATACCGTGGTCCCACGTTCACCTTGCAGTTACCGTAATAAACAAAATATTTCCGTACAGCAATTTACCATGTGTTTTTACACTGTAGGCCTATAACAATGTGTTTCCAACCCTAGGTCATTGTGCTAAAATACTTGATGGATGTTCCCTGTACTAATTTCGGTTATTGGGTGTGACAGAACGATTAATCTTGCTCAGAGGCCTTTTTCTCAGCTTGGGGTTTTTTGCGTGTTCTAAATCTACGAAGCGGATCAATGGGGTTACTCCCCTTACGGAGGAACCATGTTAAGGTTTTTTAAAGCCAGAAAAATCCATAAACCTTCGCCAGGTTTGAACCCGCGACCTTGAATACCAGAGGCTGGCATTTCAATTCTAGATTAGAGAACGATTACCCTTCTACGTCCTTTACTGACATACGTCTCTCCGGTTTGGGGAGGATCGGCTGCCATAAAAATTCAGATATTCATTATAAGTGTTCCATAATAAGAAATATTGAACGCACCATGTTTCATATGCAATGCCCAAAGTCATCGGGAACTAGGACCCAGTATCATCTCTGCACACATCCATTCTCAGGCACATTCTCTCTTTCTTCCACATACTACGCCAGGTGTCCGGTCGATACGTTTCTCCCTAGGAAAACGTTCTGCGGGGATCTGTCGTATCCGAAGTCATTCCCCACTTTCATCCAATAATGATTCCGACACTGAAGATTTAGAGTTCTCCGAATAATTGAACAGTGACGTGCGACGAGGAGCCGGCTGGCCTCAAACAATGCTCCTTTTCTGCACAACATATTTCTCTATTTATGATCCTGGGTCTGTGCAGCACTCTTCGTGCTGATTGAAATAATAAAAAATAAAATAATCATAAAAGCGAAGTTCTAAACGTCTCCTCTCCTCGCGTAAGGACTGTCCCTTTAGAGAGAGATTCTTTCAAAATTTGGTGCTGAGAAGATGCGACCCCTATAACTAGAATCTTCACAAGAACAAATGATTTCTCTGCTATGCTCGGAAGGAAAGGCAATTTAATATAATACAACGGGAGAACAAAAGCGAGTGAATGAAAAGATAAATGATTCAGCCAGAGAGAGAGAGTAAAAGAAGAAAGTAAGTTGATTCGATCTTTTGTTAACCTGAAACACACGTTTCTAAAGTTTCATCTTCATACTTGCCTTCCAGAGGGAACATCTTGTGAAATGAAATTGCCTCTGCGGATGAAAGCTTCGGAGTTCTGTAATATCGCTGGCATCCATGTGATCGATGCAGAAAAAGAAAAGGAAGAAAGAAGGAAAAGCGCAAAAAAGAAACTATATGTAAAAATAGTATTCATTCCTTAAATTTCCTTACAGTATATGTGCTTTGCGAGTAAATCACTCCTAGAGATTCCAAATAAATTTACCTTTTTAAAAATAGTTACAAAATATAATTGCTGTATAAATACGCTAATTTAAAACATATTGTAATGTTTAAAATTCAAGAAAGCTAAGAATTTACAAAATATAACATAATTTTAAACTAGTATTTCTACCCTCGCAACTCATTCTGACGAGCAGAGAGAGAGAGAGAGAGAGAGAGAGAGAGAGAGAGAGAGAGAGAGAGAGAGAGAGAGAGAGAGAGAGAGAGGGTTACATATGACGGAGGGTCCTCGGCAATTGGAACAGAGTACCACACGAGGGCTTTTGAACCCTTTAATACCGCGACTCCTGGGAGGGTGGAATGGGAGGGAGCAGAAGGGCGACCAGATCAGGTGACAAGCATGCACAAGCATGAACGAGGTCAATAACATTTCCAGCCGAATGCATCCGACGGCGCTCAAGCCCATCCAGAAGCCCTTAACGCCCTGGAATCCTCCCAAGGGTCACCCTCCCATTAGCACCAGAAGGTGGCCCTGTTGAGCCGTCTAGAAAGAAAAAGAAAAACCAGAACGCACCTCAATAATAATAATAATAATAATACAACCTAACAGATGACAACGTAGGAAGCGACGGCGACAGGAAAAGGAGGGACAGGAAAGTAGAAATGGTGGAAAACGACCCCCTCCCCGCCCCAGCATTTCCCACTCGGGGAAACCGTGAGAGAGAGAGAAGTAAAGTTTTAGGGCGCCCAACCTATAGGGGAACCCGTGAAATATCCGTTATCTCAATGGGTGATCCAGGTATTCACACCCGAGGCTTCTTAATTCAAACTTCACAAGTTATCGAGGATGCATTTCGCTTTGGTGAATTGAGACAGTATAATATTCCAACTAAAAGTGCAATGTTGAGATTTCACTGAATAAAAATAGCTATTTTTTAAAACTTCTCTCCATTTCTCTCTCTCGCTCTCTCTTTGTATGTAAATTTATACAGCATAATAAAAAAATAGTAATTTGACATAACGCATTTGCCTTTAAGTCCACATCATCCCCCCAAAAAAAATCACTTTCGTCTCCAAAACATCCCCCCCCCCAACCTTTGTTATGAACTACATTTTCTTACAAACTCTTTAATTATTTTCTTCTAAAACTATCCTTAACTATTTTAATTAAAGTATCATACGTTTTACCTACGGATATTAGGATTAAAATGCATATTCTGTGTTTTCTGTGGATAGTTTCCAACGTCCTGTCATTCTGAATTAAACAGTTATAATTTTGTATAACTAAGGAGTCATAAGATCGTATAGACAAAAACTTACTTAAGCAAATACAGAACTCATTAAAATATACCATTGGCGTCGTTGTTTTCGTAGCATAGGGCTATTCTTTCCGAAATATAAATATGTGATCTGACAGAAGAAAGTTGAAAATGGCATACTCGTAGTTCTGCTTGTCCTTCACAAGTGCTACTATATCATTTGAATTTATTCTTTGGTAAGAGTCTTTATAGATAGTGGGAGACACAAGTAACCGACCTAGGCATAAGCAACCTAGTTTTTCACTTTGTTCTTTGCACTGTCTCAAAAGTCTCTGACCATAATCCCTTCTGCTTCCGATAAACATCTTAACGCTGTTTCCTAATGCAGTATATACCGCTTAATTTTATCATTTTATGCAGAATAAATGTACTGTGAATAGCATAACATAGATAAAACAGTTTTTAAGAGAATAATCTATAACGCTAACATCGTACATATTTTACAACATTTATATATATAAAATCCCGTATTTCGATAAATCGTACTTAAATTGATATCCACTTTGGTGTGTTAGTTGTTTCTTTCTCTTCGTCTAAAACGTTTCTCGCAAACAAAAGTCTTGCTTTACTAGCTGGTGTGTTTCGCATGATCTTACCTGCGAAGCAAAATGAGCAAGGCCTATCAGTATAGACTATCCGTTTTGCTTTCACGTTTTCACACCTCAGTACATGATCTGATGGTGCGTAGTGTGCAGTCATTAGCCTTGCAGAAAGCATGCACCTTGGTTCCGATACAACATTCGTTATAGCGAGGCCCACCCACTCACGGTTACGACTTTCGACTTGCGGTTTCAGGGACATGTCTTGCATGTGTTATGTAATAATCAACCTAATAAGTAAAGTCTGTCAATTAAGCAAATATTGATATAACAGTAGTCATTACACTGTTCTTAAATCGAATACAAATATCTGCATTAATACCCCTAATTGCCTGTATAAAACATATATAAGAATATGTAATTCATATTTCTAAAATCGTGGGCTTAAAGCGTTGGAGGGCAATGGATTTTTTCGGGCACAAAAATCTTTAGCATGGCTATCATCGGAAATTAAATAAAGCCGGTGGTTCCGTGTTGTTCATTTTCGGCATGTAAAAGAACGCCAAGCCGAGGCCTATGAGCAAAATTAATGTTTTCATGCCCAGTATAGACTGCAGTTAAAATGCATCCGTAAATGAAACTGAATTTCATAGAGTAAGTGTGTTGCTACACCAGAGATTTTCAACATTTTTAATTCTCAGGGTAATAAATCTCTGAAACTCCTATTTTCAACGGGTTTCTGTCACATGACATGAAACTGAAATAAATTTAACTACCATAAGATCGGGCTGAATAATAAACGCTTATTTCGTTAACTACCATTTGTTCCATAAAATCTAGTAGATTTCTTGTTATCGGTTTATACACCGAAGGCAGTATTAAAAACCTGGTCATTTCGTTTTACTGAGATAATCGTTTTGCTAATCAAAAATGAAAGAAACAGAAGGGCTCAGAGGGTTGAAATCCACTTATTGATCTATGGGCCCTGTCTTATTTGCAAGTGTGTAACTATGTTCGTCGCTTCCATCATATTAATGTATTTAACATGCAAAAGACAGTATAAAAAGTTTGTGTTACATTTGCCTGATTTCCTCTATCCCTGTATCCTTTAAGGTGGTTATACATACTGTTCCTAGTAAAGTTTATTACCTCCTTTACCGCGTACACTGTACGTATTGCCTACGGTGTCACAAGTAGTAAAAGCGTGCGTCAAACACTAGCAGAAAAAACAAAAAACGAATAAATAAAACACTCTATGTAGTAGCTAGAAAAGGTATTACATTCCACCTAAAATTTTTATACCCATATTTGACTGAAAGAACATGTCTTGAGACCTCTGAATCCTATTTAGAAAATGATCCTTTTGAAAGACTTGCTGTGTATGTGTGTGAACAGCAAATCTAAAAAACGAAGATCAATATCTTTCAAGAATGGGACATAACCATGATCAGAAAAAATCATTCTGATGCAAGATTTTTCGGTATTTTATGTTTTCCCAAAATGACTCTAGCCGTTAACGTTAAAATATCTTATAGCAGGTAGCACAACAGCGCCGTATTTGACATTGGCAGATAACCCTTCGTGCACTTAAAGAATTGCAGGGTTCAACTGGGCAAGTTCAAATAACATCGCTCAGTGGCGCTGATCACGCGAGCGATCTGCAGCCGCGCCATGGCCGAGTGGTTAGACCGCTCGACTCTTAACTAGACGGCTCAGGTTCGTACTCAGGTGACCGCATGTGAAATTTGTGGTGGACAAAGCGGCGCAGGGGCGGGTTTACTCCGAGATTTCCCGTTTCCCCCGCCCTTGCATTCCACCGGTGCTCCATGTTTATTCCATGGATCATATCATCTATTTCATCACCTGTGATGGCATATGTAGTAAAATCGGGCGTTAAACGCTATCAAAAAAGGACTTGCGTTCTACTTCTCTTGCATATCTGCAGAAACAGTGAGGTATCCTCGCTTATTGAGACGGGTTGCCAGGTTTGTATTAGAGTCCTTGATACAGGAACAGTGCAAACATGTTGAAAAGGTTAACATGTTTTCCACTTCAGTTACAGATAGTAGTAGTAGTAATAGTAGTAGTAGTAGTAGATAATAATAATAATAATAATAATAATAATAATAATAATAATAATGCAGTGAAACACTATATGCTCTTATGCATGTTTTCTGTTTCGGAGTCGTGATGTTTTGATTTAACCCTGCTGTGATCTAGAGAGCTATATGTTCAACAAAAACAGCGTATAAGTCAACACAATTACAAAACTAGCTACTTCCGAATGCTTATAGGTGAAATAAAAACTTTTTAATTAATTCTTAATCTAACAGGCAACTTTATTCTCTCAAAAATAAAAGCTTTGTAACTGAAGTGGAAAACATGTTAATCTTTTCGATCTGTTTGCACTGTTCCTGTATACCAGATCACAGACTCTAATGCAAACCTGGGAACTCCTCTCAACGAGCGTGAATCTTTCACCGCTTCTCCTGGTATGCAAGAGGAATATAACGTCATCGCCGACAATGTGTTCTTTGGTTTGTTTTGCTTTTTTATCTTTTATAGTGTTTAACGCCCACTTCTACTAAATGAGACACCGCAGACGATGACACTGATGATACATGGAATGACGATGGAACCCCGGTGGAATGCAATGGCGGGGGAAACCGGAGAAGCCGGAGAAAACCAGCGGTCACCTGGGAACGAACGTAAGCAACGTAATTTATATTTCTGTATATTTTTTTCTGAAGTTTAATATTTTTGAGACATTCCTTGTTATTGTTTTCATTTTTAAAATACTTCACATAGGGGAATTTGTCAACTCCTAGCAATGCAAGGAAACGGTTTTCATCCACATGGCGACTTGATTTTAAAAGATTTGACTTTTGTTTTAGCCTAGAGTATACGCTTATTTCTCTTCTGCTTACAGAAAGCAAATAATAACATAATTTCTGCTAATGCTTATCTCGATAGTAGATAGAAGAATAGACTAACAAAATTTGTTACAGAGATATAGAGAAAGTCATGGAATACATTAGCTTTTTTAAATATGACATGGCAACTTTAGGTTTTTTTTCAGCATTAATGAAAATGTTTTCCCGATGCCTTGCTAAACAAAAGCACAAACTTCTGTTCTTGCTCTAAGTCATTGTGCCTGGAAAATCGACGGAAATGCTGTTCGGGTAACATGCATATGCTCATTGGCGCGCGCGAGCTCGCCCCCCCCCCACACACACACACATACGCACGCATACAGCAATTACCCGTAGCTCGATATTTGAAAACTTATGAATAGATACTCCAGCTAGTTGATGTAAATAAAGACAGTAATAATCACTCAAACTTCAGAGTATATAGTTTAGTTCTAAAAAGTTAGAAGATACTTGATGCTGGTTGCTGTGATGATCGTTACTTTGAGCTGAAGCTGTTTATTTGAATGCCGTTTTTTTTTAAGAACCTTTTCAAAAGAACAGTTCGTTATATCATCCCACCTCTAATTTATAATAATGTTGTTGTCCCTTAAACAGTTTCAGTGTTTCAATAATTTTAATCAAGTGAACTGTCAGGTGGCTGCTTTGTTTGCTTTCCCTGATAAAGTTAGATTTCAACGACAAAAGCGTTCAGCCTATTCATAACTTGACAAGTGACAGTTACTGATGGAGTTTTAAATACTGCAAGAGACTTCAATGTACGTACTATGTTATTCATACAAAACAGATTAGTAACGCCTTTTATTTTTACGTTTGTGTTGTTTGTATTGCTTTACCAGTATTTCACATTTTGTGACAGTCATATCTATCTATACATATAAATTATAGCAGAAACTTTTCTGATAATTTCCAATTTTAGCTGAATAACATTTTGCTAATGTGTATAATTGAAGGCAAAGACTGCACTTTTAAAATGTTTAAAGTTTGTGTGGTTGGGATGTAGGTTCCTGTAGTGGCATCTATGTTTAGGTATTAGCCAATGGCATGATCTGCTTGGGTTCAGGCAACGGTAATGAACTACTATGCAGCACAATTAAATTTAAGTTTTCAAAGTATAGGTAGTTCAGTATAGCTGTATGGTTGGAGTTTTGGGCTTTGTGTAGAAGGGAAGAAACCAACATAGAAGCAAACGAAATGTGAGAGTTTTCAGAAATGTAGCTTTTATTTTGATAGTGTGGAATAAACCCGCCCCTGCTCCGCTTTGTCCAACTCAAATCCCACATGCGGCCGCTTGGGGTCGAACCCGGGCCACCTAAGTGAGAGGCTAGCAGAAGTATAGCTGGCTGTACACTCTTGGATAGATGGAGAAATAAAAGTATTAGTAATTAAATGACACATTTTATGTAGGTGGACAAAAAAATCAATTTAGAAATAGTTGTAAGAACACGTTCAAAGAATGGAGGAACAACGCGTATGTACAAAGCTAAGACTGAACTATAAACCGAAGGGTAAAATAATGTTGGTAGACCTTAGAAGAATTGGATCCAACGTTTTGCTTGAAAATTAGAACGGAACAAACCTTAAGCGGTTGATGAACTACAAACTTCATTACATATGTTTTTAAAAATGACGTATTTGTTTCGTATATCTACAAACAGAACAAACCAGTGTCAGAAGATTTACGGTTTTGAAAGAATAGGCGTTAAGAACGTATATAGTGGGATACGCGGAAGACACATTTTAAGCAAAGGAGATCGTTGATATAATTGTTTAAAAACTGCTAATAGTTAAATTATTGGATATGAAATTCTCATTTAATACCTATTGACAAAATTTCTCATTTTACACTAACACAAATTTTGCATAAATTCAGCCCATTTAGACATTTTCAATATTTTATTTCTTAAATTCTTTATAAATTTAGGAAAATCCAAAAAATATAGTTATATTTAGTATTTTAAAACTTGAGTTACATACACTTAGGAATTTTTTTTTTCTGTTTTATAAGGTCATCGAAGTATTATTTATACTCATGGAGAAATAAGTGAGTTCTTGAAAAAAGTATTTTTATTATTAAATTTCTGTGATAATGACTCGAAGATTACTTCATCACTTTATCTTTCTGCTTCAATAATGTTATCAATGATACTTTCAGGAATTCCTAAAATAATCTATTTTTAAACCTATCCATGTTAATACTGAAAATTCTACCAATTAAAATTTAAACAATACAGAATTCATACTATACACAATACTGAAAAACGCAAAAAAACGCAAAAAACTAAAAAAAAAAAACCATGTAAACCGTATAATCATTTTATAAATATAAAATTTATTTATCATTTGACCGATATCAATTTTAACGGGTTTGACAAATAACTGGGTATGTCTTTCTTTCCCCATATCTTGCCTTTACACGTAACAATAGAGCATCCAAATATCACGAGATTTGGTAAAACGAGAGATGTAATATTTCATGTCCCATTTGCCCAATATGGTGCATAATATAGCATTTAATAAATGAGCTTCATAACGTAAATTTGAAAAAAAATCGCAATTCTCCACAATGTTGAAGGTTACTTTCTCTGCGTAGTACATAATACATAGGTAGAAAACGCATTGCACTCCACTAAAAATTCGATATCGAGATATTACTGGAAATACACGTTTTAGGGTCCCCTGTACCAAAAAGTATAAAAATGTCCATGTGCATGTTTGTGTGTGTCCGCGTGTCTGTGAACATGATAGCTCAAAAACGAAAAGTCAGTAAAATACCGAACTTGGGACTTAAGTTTATTAGCTTACAAGGTTGCGATACGAGAGTATTGGGGAAAATCCCCCCAAACTAGCCTTGACTTGGAAACATTTTTAGAAATTTTGATTTTCTCAAAATAGCTCTAACGATTTTGATTAAAATACCGCTTAGCTGTGAAGATATTTGCAGACAAATGAAATACATATATTGAATTTTCTGGGAATAGCCTCTGAAGACCTCTTTATTCTGGATGAATTTTGCCGAATTTTGGATAACTGGTAAACTGTAGGAGGTATACAAAAACTTACTACACAAAACATGTATATCTTGTTAAAATATACCAACCGATTAAACTTAGTTTTATATTAATTATGGTAGTAATAAGATTTACTGCTCCTATAATTTTGGATATACCTGCATGGTGTAATGAGAAAATAGTTAAATATACCGCAGACAATTTCTTACAAATATATATATATATATATATATATATATATATATATATATATTAGTGGAGTTGACCATTTCCGAGAAATTCCTTGTTATTTAAGTTTTAAAATACTTTTAACTTTTCTCTTATGGAAATTTGGCAACTCGTGGCAATGCAAAAAAAAAAAAAAAAAAAAAAAAAAAAAAAACTTGATTTTCAACCATGTGGCAACCAAGTTTTAAAGGATTTAACTATCGCTTTAGCCTAGTGTACTCCCTTATTTCCCTCTACTTACAAGGAAGCAAGTAATAGATATATTTCTGCTAATGTTGACCTCGATTAATATGAAGTAGATAGAAGATAATCTTTTTAACAATAATTTGTTACTGAGATGTAGAGAAAGTCATGTCAATGGAACTCATCATATTCTTCTTAGCATCACCTACGAAGCAAACTCGTTTCCTACGTTTTATGTATAACAATCATAGTAAATTATAAGGGTGGAAGTAAAATTTACTACATCTATATTGTGCTAAGAGGAGAAGCAGTTTCAATACTTTTTAGCATGCCCATCGTAGTATTTCCTTCCAAAACCGAAAGAAAAGAATTTACTACATTTTATAATACGGTTCATGTTCATATATTTATGACAATGAGCCGTATTATAATATATATATGACAATGAGCCGTTTTATAATATATATATATATATATATATATATATATATATGACAATGAGCCTTAATATAACATATATATGACAATGAGCCGTATTATAATATACATATATATATGACAATGAGCCGTATTACAATATATATATGACTATGAGCCGTATTATAATATGTATATGACAATGCGCCGTATTATAATATATATGACAATGAACCGTATTATAATATATATATATGACAATGACCCGTGTTATAAAATATATGTATATATGACAATGAGCCGTATAATATATATATATATATATATATATATGACAATGAGCAGTATTATAATATATATGGCAATGAGCCGTATTATAATATATATATATATATTACAATGAGCCGTAATATAATATATATATATATATGACAATGAGCCGTATTATAATATATACATATGACAATGAGCCGTATTATAATATATATGGCAATGAGCCGTATTATAATATATATATATATGACAATGAGCCGTATTATAATATATATATATATATATATATATATGACAATGAGCCGTATTATAATATATATATGGCAATGAGCCGTATTATAATATATATATATGGCAATGAGCCGTATTATAATATATATATGGCAATGAGCCGTATTATAATATATATGACAATGAGCCGTATTGTAATATATATGGCAATGAGCCGTATTATGATATATATATATATATATATATATCACAAAGTAGTCATCCATTTCGTGAAAAGACCGATTTATGTATATCTTGCGGTGTTCATATGGTGCCATCGATGTGACGAATCGGTAGAGCTCCTGGTTTGTACCAACTCAGGAGCTGTCTATCGTGGCTCTTCCTTATCCTTTCTGCTAGTGTCTTATCCAGATGGAAGTCCAGGTCGAGCCTTGTCCTGAGCTCTTCTATCAAGGACTTCCGTGTGAGCAAGTACGTAAGCTAGTGTAGGGAATCTAGCTCAGGCGTTCTCTAATGAGAGGACGTCACTCTTTTGTAGTTTGTCTTCCCACGTTGGGCCTAGTCACTAAATAAGTATGATACAGTTTTTGAGCTGAGAATTTGAGGAATAGCTTGGTTGTTTTCCTGATGTCATGCATGGCTTCTGCAGTTGCCGTTACTTCTTGTTTTATTGTAACTTAAAAAATAAGTTGTGAGCAGAGACATTATCACTGATTTACTGTTTGCAGGGCCTTTTCAGGAAAATCTTGTTCTCCGTCTTTCTTTAATATCATGTGCTCGGTTTTCTCCTTGTTTATCTGTAGTTCTTTTTTGTCAGCCCATCTTTCCAGCGCGAAGATTGCTTTTGAAGTTCTCTTCTCTGAGGAGAGCCCAGGGCCATGTCGTCAGCATATGGTATGTAAATCCTAACCTCTGATTCTTCTTCTCTTATTGATTGAACTACGTTGTGAGGGCCAGTTAAATAATAGGGGACTGAAAGGTCTCCTTGGCTGCATAATGTTTGCTGACGTTATACCGTTCCCTGAAACGGAAACTAAAAGGTAAAAGAACTTGACCAAATCATGTTTCTTGTACCCGGAAACGGGGAAAGTCTCAGATTGTTTTGAAATATTTCAATTCAATTGTTCTCTTTTGTTTTACATTCCCGGTCATTGTGAAGTAGCTTTCATTTAAATGCGTAGATTTTAGAGACGAATATTACAAATTGTGATAAGTGGAGAACGTAAACTACTATCTTGTATCTCATTTTAACTTGCTCTACACTATATGTACGTACATAGTGTGGAGAATTTATTGTATTTCACCCAAAAATTCGATGTTTTTAATTCCCTTGAGTCTACAAAAGAGTGTTTACAAAAAGGTCCATGTGTCCGTCTGTTTCTAAACACAATAACTCAAAAACAATAGTCAGTTAAATATCATATCTTATATTTAAGTTCAGCATATTCCAAGGTTGCGACATAAAGCTTTTCAAGAATAACATCCCATCCGAAACTACCCTTTTCATGGAAATATTTTTGACAAATTTTGATTTTCTAAAAACAGGCTCTAACGTTTTTAATTAAAATATTGCACATTGCTGATAATAATAGTACGAATAAAATGTACATCTTGAATGTTCTGGCAATAACCTCTGAAGTCCTGTTCATTCTAAATGACTTTTGCACAGTTTTGATAAACTGTAAGAGATAAACAAATAATTACACATAAAAATTAGATCTGGTTAAAACATACAATTTATGTCATATACCTTTATCCAATATACTATCTGTTATTGGTTTTAACTTAAAAATATTAAAACTTTTCTCACACAGGAAATTCTCATCCTTTTCATTTTTCTTCGTTTCACTCTTGGGATCATGGTAAGAGGCCTAATTTCAATATCAGCCATATAGCAACAGCTCTTAAAGGATTTGTCTATCGCTTTAGGCTAGTGTATTCCTTTAGCTTCCTTCTACTTACAAGGAGCAAGCAATAGAACCATTTCAGCTATTGCTTGCCTCGATTAGTATGATGTAGAGAAAATAATAATGTTTTGTAAGAAAAGTTTGTTTGCTGATCAGTTAGACACATTCATGTGAATGGAACACATTAGAGTTTTTTCCCATTCTCTGCTGTTATATAGCTTGTCAGTGTACAACCGCGGAAGAGTAGTGATTGAGACGCGTTATTTCTGATGTGAGCGGTTAAGGCACTGCAAGCACCTGCAGGCCTGAGCCTATGTAGAGGATTATGCGTTCGCCCTGGGTCAGTCTTTAAAGTAAGCTGCAGTACGTGCGTGGCCAGAACCGCACCGGGATCAAAAGGATTCCAACCTCTGGAATTCATGACACTGGAACGTCGGCTCTACAAGAAACCGTGGAATGGCTTGGTGAATAAAGATGACTGCTCGTTTGGTCGCTTTAAACCTAGCTGCAGCACTGTCCCCTTCATAAGAAATAGATTAGGAACCTTTGGAAACAGTTTCCAAAGCCTAGTCAGCAATTCATTCAAATGAGATGAAAGGCCTCTAAAAATATGATGTATTACTTTCCATTGGCTTTTTCATCTATTCTGTAAAAAAGTACATTCTTAAAAAACTTAATTTTCTATCTACGTCACGTATACCAATAAACTTACAGAAATGCTGTTATTACATACTTCCTTGTGTATATAACGAAATGTACTAGGCTAAAGAGATAAACATTTTTTGAAGAGCTGCCAATGTGATGCATTAACATGGATTTTTATACTTTCTCTTTTCCATTTGGGAAGTGCATACATATTTTGAAACTGAAACCAGTAACTAAAAATATTTCGGAAACAGTTACTTCTACAAAACTTTATTTGGCTATATTTTTGCGACAAATTAAAATTATTTATTGTATTAAATTGACTGCGCTTAGTTGTCACCACCGATGGCAATTCGATATAAAATAAACAAGAGGTCATCTTAAACTTAAAAAGGTAGTGGTGAAAAGGTAATGAATGTTTTGTTTATTGTGGCTTATGGCGTAAATATGAAAGAAACGTACCAAAACATGGATATCCTCCTAAAAGTAGTGCTATAATGACCAATATGTGAGACTCTAAAAGTTATTGGTCTATTAACCGGATTGCATCCGGGAGATACGAAATATTGTTGTTTTTTGTATGAGTGGAACTCTCGGGACAGAGTTAATCATTACAGATTGATGGAGTGGCTTTGAGACAAATTTTGTACTAGACGAGAAAAATGTAAAGTGTCACCCACTCGTGGATTCTCAGAAAATGGTATTACCACCGCTCTATATAAAACTGCGCTTAATGAAGAATTTCGTTAAAGTAATGGACAAAGATGGGAATGGTCTTTAGAATTTAAGAAACAAATTTCCGAAGTTAAGTGAAGGAAAATTGAAAGAGTGCATTTTCATTGGTCCTCAATTCCCGAAAATCCAGTATGATCCTAAGTTCGAGGAAAAATTCACCAAAAAAGAAAAAGTAGCGTGGTATGTGTTGAAAGACACATATTCAAAATCCCTGGGTTATTACTGAGCAGATAATTACATCGAAGTTGTGAGAATTTGTTAAAGTATATGAGGTAATGGGGTGCAATATGTTCCATAAAATTTATTTCCTGCACTCTTTCGCCGAACTTGGGAATGATGAGTGACGAGAATGGAAAAAGATTTCACCAGCAAATATTTCAAATGGAAAGGCAATATGTAGGAAAATTGTCTCCTAGTAAGCTTGCTGACTACTGTTAGTTTCTTGTATCTGAGTGTTCCAGGCCCAGCAACAAAAAAAGGTCTTCTAGAAAAACATTCTAAAATTGTAAGTTTTCAAAGATGTTTTAAACTTATTTGCATACATTTGTTTTAGTTTTTAAAACTATTTGACATTTTATTAGTAATCACCACATCCTTTTCAATTAAAGTGGTACTTTTTAACTGAATGTAGTAAAATTTTGAGTCTGTAACTACATTTATGAAAAAATATGAAATTTTAACCAAAATATTAAATATGCTTACCAAATAAAACCGTACGTGATAGTGTATTTCTGACTTGAAATTCGAATTTAGGAAACCCGATTTAGTAAACATTACATATTTTCATTTCATGAAAAAAGTTAAAATTCTGTTATGCAATGTTATCTACAAATGCGTCATTGCTTGCAAGGAAAGTAATTTGACTGAAATACACTGAATGCAGAGAATACAGTTTTATTTTAACTAGGAAACTAGTTCCTATAGCGGTATGCAGCCAATAAGAATCTCGCCCTCCGTGGTGTAATGCTAACTTCATATACCCAAGGTCGGAGGTTCAAACCTGGTGGAGAACGATTTCGGAAGGGAAGTAAATCCGTTGGTCCCGTGCCGTAGATTTACGGCACGTTAAAAAACCTCAAGCCTGATAAAGAGGCTTCTGAGCAAAATTAAGCAGTATATGACGCCCAGTATAGAATGGAATGCTGAGAACCACATCAGCTAAAGGGTGACCATAAAGCCAATAAGAAATAATGTTGATATGTGCGGTAAGGTAAGGAAAAACAGATTTTGGTAACGTCAGAAGTACCACATATGCTGGGGGTGCACAACGCTCACAGCGAAGCAACTGAAGGGGTTGTAAATCCCCCCTCGGACTTCTACAATACTCGTTGATTGAGTGGTCAATGTTATGGCTATGGAGGTCTCGCATTCGATTTCCATCTTCAATGGCGGAACATTTCTTTAATTGCAATAATTTCCTAAACTCAGACAGCGTGAATGTGTTTCTGATAAAAATGAATAAACCCACCGTTGAATCTTTAGTTCAATCAGTAATTGACTTATTTCCTTTTCAAAATTCAAACAAATGCTTTTACTTTCCACACGAATGCCTTCAGACTATACTCATGATCACCAGCTATTCATACGAAAAATCTGTTTTTTAAATGAAAATAAGACCGTACTAGAAAAATTCTGAGTATAGAGACAAACAGAAGTTTTAAACCGATTTCAGTTCAGGTCGTAAGATGTACTTCTTAATTTCCGTCTATTAGATTTAATACATTTTAGTAGCATCTTAACTGTTCTCTGCTCGTAGTTGTTCAACATGCTGCTCTTTTTTTCTTTCTCTATTGAGAACATAGTAGATAGGTTATGACATGCCACCAGAATGCAGGTTCTAGAGTCTCTTGTATCCCCCCCCCAAAAAAAACTATTTTTAGAAAAAGGTCCATGTCTGTGAGTGTGTAGCACTCCAAAATGAAAATTCATTTAAAGACCAAATTTCATAATTAAGCTCAGCATTTTTCAAGGATACAGCACGAAGATTTTTAAGAATGCCCCCCCCCCTAATACATGGAATAGGCTTCGAAAATGTTGATGTTCTCAAAAAGGCTCTAAGAATGTTGATTAAAATACCGTATATTAAAAATATTTCCATGGAAAATAAAAGCTATATCTTGAATTAACTGCAACCAGGCATGAGCAACAGGAAGTGGATGATATGAAATGTAAGCGAAATTGATGATAGGAATGGGGATGATGGAGCAATTGGTGGAATGAGAGGCGGGGGAAACAGGAGGACCCGGAGAAAACCCGCCCAGATGCAGTTTCGTTCACCACAAATCCCACAGGCGGGCGCTTGGAAAGTTTCACTTTTAAAATTAATAAACCTTTCTTATGTGGGAATTTGTTATTCCTGTTTCTTTTATTTTACTCCTGACCAGCTTTTAAATGATTTGACTATCGCTTTAGCCTAGTGTATTCCCTTATTTCCCTTCTACTTATAAGGAACTAAATAATAAGACCATTTCTGCTAATGTGTAACTCGATTATCACATGAAGTAGAAATAATAAGCTTTTGTAAAAATAGTTTGTTTCATATAAGTAGAAAACATCATGTGGTTGGAACAGTTCAGATTGCTCATGTTCATATCAATGCTTTAACCAATATATTATAGTGAAACTCTGCATAATTAAATACGAAATGTGTTTAATGTATTTCGCCCAAACTATACTAATAGTAAACCCCTGTAGTTTAGTATTCCAAATATTACCGAGCATATTTCATATTGCAGTAATGCATTAACCAAATCCGTTTGTCGATCATTATTCTGAAACATAACCAATATATATATATATATATATATATATATATATATATATATATATATATAAATAGTAACTTACAGGGGCTAAAGTCAACTCCTTACTGCTATCGCAAAGAATACTAACACCAAAGAGTTTTGTAATTTTATATTTTTAAGCGACACTAAGCTATTTTCAAACTAATTTATAGTATTTCTATTAACAGCAGCCATATCTCACGACTATTGTCATAAACGCTTAGATTATTTTTCTTCTTCCTTAAACCTTAACCTAGGATTAGATCTTTAGACCTCTTCCGAACCTAATAAAACTCTTTTCTCCACCTCATATGTAATCGTGTAATTTCTGTTTGTCCAAAAGGTTTCTAAAATACTATTAGGTATGATAATCTCGAAGGTTCCATCATTTGAATGCGATCTTTTCAACTCCTTTGCTATCTTTTAGTTCCTTCCACAATATTTAGATTAATGAAAAATCTTATTTGGGATACTTCCAATCTTAATTTTACTTTCTATACACGTGCTGTACGAGGTATATAGAAAAGTTAATGTATACCACAAAAAATTCGATACCGAGATTTCAATGGAATTACATGTTTTGAAGACCCTGAATCTTTAGAAGCATTTGTAAAACAAAAAAGAAGTCAGTGTGTATATATGTGGGTGCCTGTGGACAGTATAACTCAAAATCGAAAAGAATTTTAAATACCAAACTTGGTATTTCAGTTTAGTATCTTTCAAGGACACGATACGAAGATTTTCAAGAAAATATTCCCACCCCAGACTATTCTTTACAGGCAATGTTTCTGAAAATTGATCTTTTCTTCAAAATGGCTCTAATGTTTTTAGTTAAAATATCGTATCATGAAGATCTTTACATAATAAATTAAATGTATTTATTAAATTTTCTGCGAATAGCCTCTGAAGACTTCTTCATTCTGCATGAATTTTCCATAACTGTAAATATCAAGCTATAAGACAAAAAAACACAAAAATATAACTCTCGTTGAAACATATGTTTCTGTAGAATTAACCACTTTCTTGTTGTTGGTTTCAGTTTTAAGCTACTTAAACGTTTCTGAAATGGGAAATCATCTTTCGTTTCACATCACTTTTGTTTTACTCTTAGTCGTGCAAAGCGACATTAATTTCAAGTTTTTCACACGACGATCGGCTTTTTATAAGAGTTTACCATCGCTTTCGTCTCGTGTATTATCTTATTTCCCTTCTACTTAAAACGAAAAAATACAAGCATTTGCCTAATGTTAATCTCCATTACCTCGATGTAGATAAAGGAATAAACCTTTGTAACCATGGTTTGTAGCGAAAGTCATGTGAATGGAAGACAACAGGCTTTTTATTGTGTCTTTAATTCGATGTTAGATTGTACGTTTAGATTGTTTTAAAAACAATGCGACATTACGGTAATGAAAATTACAAGAAGGCATATTTACTTTGACCATCTAATGCTATGAGTGCAAAATTTCGTTGGAAAAGTGAAACTGTGTACAAAATCGATAGCCGACATTATTAAAATATTAAAACATAAAGTAAATACACTTTGAACCTGATATACTTAATATGGCGCACGGAAATGAAGTGAGGATTATCTCTAGCTGACAAACCTACGCTATTATTATTGTATGCAAAGATAGAAACATAAACCCATATCGTGTTGTTTTGTTGCGGAGAAGATATTCGTGGCGAAAGTAGAACTTGTTCTGATTGCTTATAATGCGTTTCATTTCTAACGATGCCCTTAATGAGAACGCTTTTTAAAGGCGATGGAGCAGGCTGTAAACTGAAAGCTACGTTTGGCCTGGAGGGATGTTTTGCGATATAATCATCTGTCATTTCCAACGATATCCGCATGCACTTTCATCCACGAAAACTAGTAATTTCACATAAATATGATCCGTTACATCCATATGGGTTTCTCTACCCATCATGGTTTATTTGCATATGCATAATGCAACCTATTCTTACGAAAACGTTTTTTTTTTATCAACTCCATTTAAACCTGATAAGTCTTTACAGAAAAATCTGATCTGTTACACTTACATGGCTTTCTCTAGCTGCTCTTAAGCTTCTTACCAAAGATTTCTCTTCTTTCTACACCATGCTAATCGAGATAAACATTGATAGAATGTTCTTATAAGTAATGTTCTTAGTTTCCTATAAGTAGAAGGGAGCTAAGGGAATGCGCTATGCAAAAGTGATAGTCAAATGTTTTAAAAGCTATCGCTATATCGCTTGGCTAGGAGTAGAGCGATTTGCAAGTCTGAGAAAAGTATAAGCATTTCAAACTTGAAACCAATAACAAGAAATATCTCATAAATGATTACCTCTACAACAGAAACGTAAAAGACATAAATTGTGTATTTTGATGAGATGCACATTTTAGTGCAATAAGTTTTTCTTTCTCTTACGGTTTAGCGGTTAAGCAAAATTCGGAAAAATCATCCAGAACAAAGAGGTCTTCATAGGCTATTCCCAGAAAATTCAAGATATACAGTTTATTTGGGATGTAAATATCTTTAATATGCGGAATTTTAATGAAATTGTTAGTCATGTTTAACAATATCAAATTTTTCGAACTTTTTCCCATGTAAAGGGTAGTTTGTGGTGGGGAGATTTTCTTGAAATTCTTCGTGTAGCATCTTTGAAAGATACTAAACCTAAATACCAAGTTTGATATATAATGGTCTTTTCGTTTTTGAACTATGCTGTCCACAGACACATATACACGAACCTTTTTCTAAACTATTTTTTTGGACTCAGAGGACCCCGAAACATATATTTCCAGTGAAATCTCAACATAGAATTTTTGGGAGGAATATACCTTCTCTATCAACTATGTGGATTGAACATGTGGGCTAGAGAAAGTAAAAAGAGTTTGTAGATACAAGGGGAATAGAGAAAAGTGAATCAACAGTAATAATTTAACAGTACGTTAAAACAAGAACCTATATGCTGGCTTAGTGTTTTCATTACAATGCCAGAAAGGGGGAAAAAAATAGCAACAGAATTATTAAATTTAAAAGATTACTGGCAAATATCTCGGAAGTGGCTGCTACCACAAAAAAGGCTTGGGAAATAAACTTGTGTCGTAGAGCGGTCTTTGTTTTAACGTAGTATGTTTACCCATTGTAAAAAATAATATCCAATTCACCCTAAATGAACAAAAAGTAACATGCTGTTCCCAGAAAATTCCAAATTTACATTTTTCTTGTCATGTAAATATGTGTGTGGTATTTTAGGCAAAACCGAAAAACTCATTTATATTTGTAAAACTTAAAGAAAGTATAAAAATTATATACTTATAATATATATTAACATTGCAATAAAGCAAATTAATTAAAATAACCATTCTCGGGTGGATTCTTACTCTTTTCGTTAATTTTATTACGTTTTGTAAAAGAAATTAATTTAGTGCCAATATTCAAGTTAAGAGAACAGATATAAATAATAATTTATTGAAATAATCAGAAAGTAAATAATATCATATATTTATCCGGTAAAGGGTAGTTTGAGTTAAGCCAATGTTCAGGGAAATGCTCGTATCGAATTTTTGTAGTATTCTTATCTTAAATACCAAGTTTGGTATTTATTAAACATCTCGTTTTAGACTCACGCTGTTAAAGAACAGACACAGAGTCACAAAGAATTTTTACTTTCTCTACTGTATAATGTAAGTAGGGGAGGTATTTTATTTGACCTATAACTTCGATACCGTGGTTTCATCGTAAAATGCACATTTTAAGCTCCATGAATAGGAAAAAAACATTATAAAGAGGTTATGCATGCATAAGTTCTGCCAGTGAAAAAAATAACAGAATAACGAAAAGTCGGTTAAATACCAACTTGATATTATGTTCATCATCTTCCCAGGATGCGACACGTAGATTATTAAGAAAATCCTTAAAATACTCTTAGCGTGATATATTTACGAAAACTTTAGATTTTCTCAAAAATGCTCCAAACGAATTTGATTAAAATATAAATTACTTCATTATTTTATCAAAAAATATTGCTGTATTAATTTCCTACATAGTACCTTATAATTATTTTATTCAACTTATAATTATTTTTTCTGCATTTAATGGAGCATTGGTGGACTTAATCAAATTTTTATTCCTAAAATCTTAATCAAATTCTGTCCGTAAAATCCTATAGTTTTCATTAATGTTTAACAGATTTTCATTACAAATGATATGCATATCTTGGGAATAACTTCTAAACTCCTCTTCACTCATGGTAATATCTGCACATCGCGTAAACCGTAATAGATAGACGAAATCTTATTGCACAAAAAATTAGTAAACAAGAGAATAAAAAATTCATAGTGGATCCGTTAAAGCATGCAGTTAATGTCAATACACTTTTTGCGGAGTTAAAATTTTCCAAAATATTCGTTGATATTGATTTATATTTTGGAATAATTTTACTTTTCCCAACTGCGAAATCGGTATTTTTTCATTCTAGTTATGCAAGGAGAGCGATATTCCAACGTCTCACATAGCAACCAATCATAAAATATTTGCCTATCGCTTTAATCGGTTTATCCCCTTATTTTCTTTGAACCTACAAGAAATTGTGAAATAAGGTCATTTATTACTAATGTTTATCCATATTACCATTAAGTACCTGAAGAATAAGTTTTTGTAAGAACATTTTCTTGTAAAATAAGCATAGAAATTCATGCTAATATATACCTGGTAATTCCTTTTTTAATTCAGAATGCCTTAAAACGTATATTTTCGGTGGAATACAATACTTTCTATAGATAGATAACACAAAAAATAAATAGTCCTGAATCTCTGCATCTGGAGAATTAACCTTGACATTTGTTTTAATAGTGTTATGTCCGTTCTTACTGAATATGACACCCCAGGGGGTGAGCGCTTATAATTCATGAAATTAACTAATAATTTAAAAGGAAATGTAGAAAAAAACCACCCAGGCTTAAGTTCAAAGTACCCATCGGCATTTGGCCACTATGAGGAATGAGGAAAACCAGAAAAAAAATCTATGTTCCATTCACTTACTCAACCTATTGGGTATTACAAAAGCTTATTTTAATATCTACTTATATTACAGGTTAATCAAGGCAAACATTAGCAGATATTGTCCTAATACTTATTTATATAAAAAATAAGGGCTATAAGGGAATATACAAGACTAAATCATTAGTCAAATCAATTAAAAACTATTGCTATGTAAAACAATTGCAATTTGGTTCTCTTTATATAACCAGGAGTAAAACAAAACAGATATGAAACGACGAAGAAGGAGAAAAAATGCGACGACTTCCCGTTTGAAAACAGTTTACTCAGTTTAAAATAAAACTAAATAATACGGAATAACTGCTTATGAACATGATTAACTCATAAAAGTATTTATGACGTAAATTATGTGTTTTAACGAGATCTATATTTTGTGTAGCATATTTTTGCCTGTTTCTTACGTTTTACCAGTTGTGCAAAAGTCATCCATAATGAATGGGTTCTCAGGGGCTATTCCCAGAAATTTCAAGATATGCATTCTATTTGTCATGTAAATATCTTTAACATACATAGGTATTTTAATAAAATTTGTTAGAGCATTTAAAAAAAATTCCATGTAAATTGTGGTAGGGGGTTTTCTTGAAAACTTCGTGTGGCTTTCTTGGAAGATACAATCTATACTTAAAGACCAAACTTGGTAGATAACGGACTTTTTGTTTTTGAATTATGCTGCCCCCTTCGCCAAATACACACACACACACACACACACACACACACACACAAAAATAAGCACAGATACACACAGGATATGTTTTCGATTTTTTTATTCAGGGGTCCTCGAAACACGTATTTCCGGCGAATTCTTTGAAAGAATTTTAGGTGGAATACAATACCTTCTCTTCTTCCTATGTACATTGCACAAGGTGTTCGGTGGAAAAAGTAAAGTGGTCCTGGCGTGATTTGAACCGCAGATTTCAAGTTCACGATTCCTTGTGTGAACTATCACTACCAGTGTAGGTATAAACTGCACAGGTCACTTTTCGTAATTAGAGTTATAAAAGTACTTTATCATATTTGAAAACAGATTCAAATTACTTTTAATGTTTTATAAATATTTTTACCAAGAGACAAGCAAGCTGCAGCTTGTTTTGTTTGTGCTACTAATTATGGATTAAATGCATACTTTTAGTAGAAATGGAACAACTAACAGCTGGGAGATCAGAAACTGGGGAAGAACACCATCTGTTGTTTCAAGACGCCGTAAAAAGTTGAGAGAATGTTAACCGACTTCTTACTTCTGCGGCCTGTTGATTGTTACATTTCTTTTCCCACACTGTAAACCCTTTTCATTTTTCTTCTTTCCTTTATGTACATAAGTTTCTGTAGTTTTAAACACATATTTAGCAAATGTTTAGAAACGGAGTTTCTCAGGAGCAATCATGAATTCGTGAATATAACATGCATTACTTCATTATACATTATGTAATGTTAAGTGTAAATTTTTATCAAATTTCCATCCAATCCACATCTATGTTTATGATAAACCTTGATTTCGAGAAGACTTTTGGCTATTAAATCCGGCACTCATCTCAAATTGATATAATGCATCCGTGGTGTTCTACATTTCTTTCTCCTTCCATTTTAAGTTTGTTAGAAGCATAGGGTGATTCTAGAGTTACTAGTTCCCCGAAACGCCGTCCGTTTACTGCGTGGCGTTGTCAAATTACGCCACCGGAGTGTATGAGTGTGCATATGCTTATACAGAGTGAATGTAGTTTTCTATCTCTGATTTCACCGGAAGGTGGAGGGGCTTGGCCTGAAGCAAACGTTTGTGTAAAATCGATTACGTGGAGATATGAGAAAATCTGGGAATGTATACATATGTAGTTATACAAATACTACAATTTCTCATATATGCCCTATGTAAAGTTTTCCTGCTTGTATCCACATTTAAAGTTTAAATATTTAAATTACAGTAATAGTCTAATTACGTTGCTCTATTTGTTTAGTTGAAGTTCTAAGGAAAGTTGCTTAAAGATTTATGATTCCTGTTAATAGCTTTATTACATTCTATAAATGGTTGTTAAGCATTTTTGCAATACAGTAAAATACTGAGCCTTAAGGTGGAGCCCATGGTAGTAACAGCGGGTGTTAAACAATGTAACAAAATAAAAATAAAAAAAAATAAAGTGAAACTCATAAAAATTATCAATATATGCCAAATGATTTCAATTTAATGTTCAGATCTTCGATTTGAGAATCGTTTTAGCCTAATTCCCCCTTTACTTATAAGGAATCAAGCTAGGTTTATTTCTTTTAGAATAATTTAGATAGCAAAATAATCTTTTGTAAGAATATTCTATTTGCAGAACAGGTATAGAATGCCATGCAATGAGATGATGAAGCCTTCATGAAGTATTTCAAAACAATGTGTCGTAAGCTTTCTATTTATAATTTTTGTGTATCCCTTTATAGTAGTGTATATTTCCTGGTTTTTCAATATCCGAGCCCAACTTTTGAGAAGCTGTGCTGTTTCATTTAAGTCAGTACTCTCTATTCATCTGTGAAATGGCTGAGGTAGCATCGGTAGAAAGCACTTCCAAAGAAGCAACACTAAGCATACGTTCTTTCAACTTTGGAATTAAGCCGAATTTGGGATCTCTTATATAGACTTTGTGGCACACTAGGTGAGGTGGGCGCCAGGCTGTTGATTTTCCTTTTGGTGGCTTTAGTTCCCTTCTTTTCATCAGGGAACATTATCATGGAGGTAAGAGTGAAAGTGTGAGCATGCGTCCGTAGGTGAGATTTGTAGTGGATAAAGCGGCGTAGGGGCGGGTTTTCTCCGGGTTCTCCTGTTTCCCCCGCTCTTGCTCCATCTTCATTCCATGCATCATCAGGTCATCGCTACGATACCACTTATAGTAAAAGTGGACGTTAAACACTATTAAAATGCTGAAATTTATTAGAAAAACGATAAATATTTTAAACATTGCATTATTTCAAATTTATTCACAAGGTAGCCGTAAAAAATAGTAGTATTTAAGTTTATATTTTACAAAATAGGAGTTTTGCATTCATATGGTTTCTTCACACACTTTTGTATTTTTATTGTATAGAAAAATGTTCATTACACATTTATTACGTTATACGCAAAAGAAAGAATATTAAACTAAAGCTTGACTCTATAGTGTGAGGGTAACGTGTATGCTTCAATTCAAGAGGTCGCGAGTTCGAATCTCGCTTAGGGTGAGTTACCCGTATAAGGTTTTATTTCGGAGTTTTCCTTTATCCTGAGAAGACGAATATCGAGTAACTTTAAAAACTATGGACCCCGAGATCATTTGAACATCATTTAACCAATTTCATACATCGTCCGATATGACCAACATTAAGTTAAAAAAAAGACAAAAGAAAGACAAAAATAACCATAAAAACAGAAATAGAGTCACAACTGAGATAATAATAAGGAAGTGAGAGTGGATGGAAGTTACCTAGTCGAGACGTAAGGCCAGAGAGGTAACTAACCGACCTGGTCATTATGGCCGCGCTAGCTAAGATTCCTCGCTTCGGTTCTTCGTGGTGAAGGTGATGGTGGGTTCGAGTCCCGCCTTGGATATCGGAGTTTATATTTTCTTGTAATACGTGTCTACGTGTGTATTGCAAGAAAACAGCAAAATGGTAATCAAATGGTCAACGCAGTAAGTGTCCGGAAAATGGCAAAAGGGTATACAGCGCCGGAGTCCCAACCAGACTCCGGAACTGTATTTAAAAAAAAAAAAAAAAGGTAAACTAAAGCGATTTCAACTTTTTATAAAGCATATGGACATGTGATGGCTTTGAAATCCCATGCTTTTTTTGCATGAAATCATAAATACTGATCTCAAATTGAAGCAAATAAACTGCAATTTGTTGGGTATTTTCTCTTGTGAGTATAAATATCACTAAACCCATAAATTTTGATAGTATTATATCCTAATTATGAATAGTTTTAGTTTCATTTTTAACTATTGCTCTTGCAGATGGTATTTTTAATATTCGTATCCTAATTGCTTTTCTTAGTTAAATCAAATTCTTGTAATGTTTTTTTCTAATTTCTATTATATTCATTTAGTTTATTGTAATTTCAGACCTCCCTGGTCACCGATAGATGTGATTGATATGATATATTTATATAATTATAGTCAAAGAGTATATCTAAATAGTCAAAAACACAACATGCTATATTTTATATAGATTGTCTACTTCGATGAGATGTGTTTGTGAAATAAGATATTGTTTATCTCTAACGTTAACCAGTTACAAAAATCCATTTTGAATGAAGTGGACGTCAAATATTTTAACATCTGAATTTTATTTGTCATAGAAATAAAACATGTGGTATTTTAAACAAAATTCTTAGAGAAAAATTCTGTAAAACATCACATATGACAAATTATATAATCACAGGATTGTTTGAAATAGGGGGATTTTATATAGAATTTGTGTGTTGTATCTTTGGAAGCTCCAGAACTTAAAACCAAGCTTCGTATTATAACGATTTTGAATTGTGTTGTTCGCAGACCAGACAAACACACATGCACTTCTTTTCTAATATGTTGTTTTGTTCAGAGTAGCTCAAAACATGTAGGTATTTTCACTAAAATCTCGGTTTCGAACTTGGGTGGATGCAACTTGACCTCTACTCATTATAGGTAATTTGCGGGGAAAATAAACAGAACTATGCTGTCGATATTCAGCTATTTCTCACTATTAATGTATATAGCGACTCACTTTTAAACATCTGACTATGAATTCAACTTCCTCTATGTCACTGGTATCCACAATGAAACGTGATATGTAAATATTTCTGCAAACATCTCTGTTATTAACGTGAAGTAATACATAATTTACACAAGTTATATAATAAAATAAAAATTAAAAAACAATAATAATAATAATAATAATAATAATAATAATAATAATAATAATAATAATAATAATTAAGTATAGTGGGTATAACAGATCGTGCATTATGATTTTACAAATAAAGAAAATAAAATGAAACAAATGTATTACGTTTCAATATTCTTTATTCTGGACATGCTGTGTAATTTTATTTGTTCATATCTTCTAGGGCAGTATCCTCTTCCTGACAAGAATGCAGCGTACAAAGCTAACTTTAAATTTCGAATTAGTAGCTTTTGCACTTAGGAAAACTCCTTTCTCGACATAACACCTGGCCTCGAAATCGAATTGCGAGTGCTCTCATCGATTCCTATATAAGCAGTTTTGAAGATTTTGGACTTTTAATGCTCTTTGATAACCGGTTGAAGTTTCTTTCAGAATCGCAGCTGAACGCAGCGCTTTACGATTACTAAATTCTGAAATGAAACGAAAACTCTGGTAGCTAAAAACACGTTTCCATCCCTGCACCTAATTGCGACTGTGTATTCTGTGGTTTAGATGGAGTCTGGCTCTGGCGGAATGTGCACTGTGGCAGAACCAACGTACAATTAAACTTCCGGAAGTAGATTGGCATGTTGGGATGCACTGACTAACCGGAGGAACTGGCAAAGCATGCACAATTTTCTGATTACGTTGTGCGAAACCACGTGAAATTTATTCAGTTATAGGCAATTTATCTTTATCCTCCTTTCTCTCTTTTCTTTTCTTTTCTTTTGTCGCCTTTAAGATGTATCTGAAACATGCATCTACGGTCAACGACCGAGGCAGTAATAATTTAGTAATAACCTGAGTAATTTGACACCAATATCTGTCCGCCCGTCCGTCCATCTATCATCCATCTGTCCGTCCGTCCGGGTCCATTCTATTGCGTTCCTGATATTTTGTTTCCGCGTGTGTTCTTGTCTTTAATGTATAATCATAAACCCAATGGTAAGTTAACATTGCCATATTTGTGTTATGCTTGTGAAATAAAAGAAAAATGAAGAAATAACAGACACAATATAGTAGTGTGATCTCCATAGCAACAGATAGACCTATTACTCTGACATTTTCTCCTTTTTGTGGAGGTAAATGTACGCCTGCTTATACTACTTGTGGCACCGCAGGCGATGACACTGGTGATACATGAAATGAAGATAGAGTACCGGTGAAATGCGATGGCGGGGGAAATTGGAGAACGCGGAGAAAACCCGCCCCTGCACCGCTTTGTCCACCACAAATCCCACATGCTATCATCTGGGAGTGAATCCGCGCCATCTAGGTGAGAGGCAAGCGGTCTAACCACTCGGCCATGGCGCGGCCTTATGATATTATAATATGATGTAAATGATATACATATTTATACAAAATATTAGTGGATTAGTGCGATCAGTTAGCATCTACCTTGTCAGGCATTGACCTCTGTGACCCGAACTTACAAAACCTAGAATCTTCCAATCTGCCAGGGGTTTATTCGTGGACTCCCTCAGTCGCCAAGGTTAATATGGTATTTGGTATATATTCAGTACCAGATTCAAAAAAATTCCAACTTCAATCTAAAGCAAAAGTGAAAGTGAAAATAGATGGTAAAGTAAATGCTCTGCCATCTATTGACAGATAAAGAAGGCATGTAGACAGGACGGCACCCAAATACTATCTGGCCGGCAGAGATGCAATTTCCAAGTCTCTGTGGACACCTTTTGAAGTAGCTTCTATCCGTCACGTATTGAGGAGAGGTACAATTGCCTAGCACTAAGTCCTATGTGGACACATGACAAAGCTGGACGTATGGACAGGAATGAGATTTAGGGGGCTAACTGTCCCTCACACACCGATCCACTAAGTATCAAGGTCCGTCGCAATACGATCACGTAGTTAAAGAGTCATGAAATATTGTGGAAAAAAGCATAAATTATATGCTAGCGTATGATAGGAGTTAAACGTGTCAAGATGTAGGAGTAGTCAACCAGTTACTCTACAGGCGCAAAGAAGATGTTGGCTTACTCTGTTTTATCTACATAACGGCGCATATATAGACTGTGTTGTGCTGTTAAATAAATAGGCACGTTAAACAGGACAAGAAAGATTTATTTTAAGTGAAATAATAATTGAAATACCTTTTTAAATATTTGTTGGATATGTTCATAGATTTTTGTTTATCCTTATTTAAATAAAAGTAAGACAAATGTCTGTTTCAGTAAATGCGAAACCTAAATACTGTGATACTTTAGTGCAAAAATGTTAAATTGATGAAAAAGGGAATATTCGAATTACACTCTTTCACAATATATTAGTACTAAATCGGAAATAAAATAATAATAACCTTATATGAAGAAACAGGAATATTCCATCTCTTGTGTGCTGTTTAGGCCTTTGTATGTGAAATATCTTATTACTCTGTATCAACAACAGTAGTCAAAGCACTGAGAAAATGAATAAAATATGTGAACGCAATAATTGCAATGAATCACAATTTTTGCGCTAATGATAAACTAATAGTTGCCTTCGGAGGTGCAGTAGTTACCATGCTCACCTCTCTAATACACAAGATTGCTTCATTGAAACTGGGCGGAGGGTGATGGATTTTTTTTCTGACATAAAAATCCTTAATATACTTTCCTTTGAAAGGGAAGAAAACCATTGATCCCATGAAATATCTAGTTTCACGTAAAGGAACCCATACCTTGAAATAAAAGTCACTGGGATACATTTGCCATGTTTCACGTTCGCAAGTTGTGATTTCGTCCTAGAATGCCATCTATGGGTGGTGAGTTGATCCTTCGTTTCAATGGACCCAAAATGGCGAACTCACGTACTAGAAATTTCTTGGTCAAGAATCAAGAATCCACAGTGATGGTGGTACAATACACTCTTGAATAAAGTAACAGGTACTGTTTTAGCTAGTAAACACTATAATAATAATAATAATAATAACAATAGTGTTCATGATAATGTTCATGATAATGATAATAGTAATAATAATAAAACAATAATTAATAATAAGCCTAATATGTTCTAAATTAAAATATAATTTTCCTGGCATTATTTGTAAAACATTAATTTTAAACAAAAAGTATTTCTTCTCAGAACCATATCAAACTTTGCTTCAATCCACACATTTCACAGTAATATTGGAGCATATTTTTGGGATTTTTGAGCTGTACCATAATAGCTGGTAGTTATCTACCTTTCTTATACTAGAGGAGAAACTATACCTATGAATGAAAATGATATTACTAATTATGCTGCATTGTTTCAATATAGCTATTCTGACTCAAACATGGACAGACTAAAGAGAAAGTTACCACATGGGATATTCAACAGTCAGCTGTTGAATATCAATGCTGCAGCTCAACAACGCTACAGTACCGTGAATGCCATGCTCAAAACGTAACTACCAGTGAGTTATCGATGCATGTTCTAGTATAATTCAATCTAAACATCAATATCCTGTTATAAGAATGTTTCTTGTCTATAACCATGATAAGAAGCATACGCGAAATTCGATCTTGGCTGTGATTAGTTAACCTTAATATGCTTTTTACTTTCTCCATACGCACTATGTACATAGTGTATAGAGAATGTATTGCACTCCACCAAAAAATTCGATACCGAGATTTCACCGGAAATATATGTTTTAGGGTCCCCTTTATCTAAAAAAAGCATTTTCGGAAAAAGGTCCGCGTGTGTGTGTATGTGTGTGTGTGTCCATGTGTCCGTGTGTCTGTGAACACGATAACTCAAAAACGAAAAGTAGGTAAAGTACCAAACTTGGTATTTAAGTTTAGTATCTTCCAGGGATGCGACACGAAGATTTTGAGAAAAATCCCCACACTCCCAACTACCCCTTACATGGAACTTTTTTCGAAAATATTGTTTTTCTCAAAAATGGCTCTAACGATTTTGATTAAAATTTCGTATATTAAAGATATTTACGTGACAAATAAAATGCATATTTGGAATTTTCTGGGAATAGCCTCTGAAGAGTAGTTTATTCCGGATGAATTTAACTAAATTTTGAATAACTGTTAAACCGTAAGAGATGAACAAAAACTTACTACACAAAAAATGTAGAGCACGTTAAAACACACAATTTATGTTATATACATTTTTTCGTGGAGTTCGCCGTTTTTGTGACATTCCTTATTTTAGGTTTCTGCTATGAAAAACATCCATTTCTCATACAGGAATTTGTCAACTGCTGTCCATACAAACAAAGAAACTTCAGTTACATAGCAATTAACTTTTGATTGTCACTTTAACCTATGGTGCTCCCTTATTTCACCTCTACTTACAAGGAAGCAAGTAATATGGCTATTTCTGCTAATGTTTTACTGATTAGCATAAAGTAAACAGAATTATAAGCTTTTCAAGAATAATTTGTAGCAGGGATATAGAGAAAGTCACGTGAATGGTACACATCAGATTTTTAATAGAACTTTTCCTTATTCTGAAAAATACATAGGTACCAACAGCTATTTTGGACCACGAGATAAGTTGAGAAATGTTTAATACGTCATATAAAAATCTGGTGTACTCCATTCGCATGCCTTTCTCTGCATCTATTTAATAAATTATTGTTAAAAAGCATGCTTATTCTGCTATCTACTTCATCCTAACCGAAGTAAGCATTAGTAGAAATGGTCTTATTACTTGATTCCTTGTAAGTAAAAGGGAAACTATTGTATACCCTTGGCTAAAGCGATAGTAAAATCTTTTAAAAAACTGGTTGCTATATGGTTGAAATTGTTCTCTTGGCGTGGCCAGAAATTGATAAACTCCTGTATGAGAACATTTGAGGTATTTTTACATTAAAACTAATAACAAGGCTACCTTGGAAATGATAAACTCTACAAAAAAGTGTGTATCATATAAATAGTCTTCTATAGTTTTTGTGTAGAACCTTTGTCTATCTCTTGCGGTTTACCAGTTATACAAAAGTCATTCAGAATGAAGAGGACTTCTGAGGCTATTCCCAGAAAAGTCAAGATATATACTTTATTTGTCGTGTAAGTGTCTTTAGCATGTGGTATTTTAATCAAAATTGTTAGATCCATTTTTGAGAAAATTAAAATTTGCAGGGGAGATTTCTTGAAAATTTTCGTGTCGATCCCTTGGAAGGTTCGTAACTTAAATATCAAGTTTAGCTTTCATCCTTTTAAGTTATTACTTTTTCTGGATTTAGAAGACTCTAAAATGTGTATTTTGGTATTGAATTTTTGAGTGGAATACCATACCTTCTCTACCTATTTAGAGAAAATAGAAAAAGGGAATAATCCAACAAATGATGCACATTAGCGCCAAGCCACATGAATTGAATGCCTATAATGACTCCTTTGGATATGGTGCTGAGCTATATTTAGGGGCAGTTGTTTTTCATAAAAATTCAATTATACATTACGAGAACCAGGCTCAAATCATGATATAGATCAGCGGTTGCGAAAATGCCTTCCTTCCGCAAATCATAAAATATGCAACACGCGTTACACCTCTCAACAGCATGTAAAAGCCAGCTAGAGAGCGGTGCCTGTGAATTTAAATGCTTTGCAAGTCCCATTTTCGCCACGTCTGACGTATATAGTATGCAAATAGAAGTGTTAATGAGCCTATGTCATTAGTTATGCAATAATTATATGATGTAAGTAGACATCAGATATAATTTTTGAATACTGTTGTAACGTATTTATACTACCGTTAGTGGTAGTTTATGAAAATATAAATTTAGTTGAAGGAATATTAAAAGTAGACAGATAGATAACAGAGATATATAGGTCAACAGACATAGTAAGTAGCCAGACAGATGCGATATTTTTATTGGTTATCTTCAACGGTCAAATTATTAACGTTATTAAACATTCGCTTAGTGGGTCAAAGATAAATTAAATCAAAAGAAAATATATGTTACATCTCATACACTGAAAAAATCTAGCTTCGAGCACTTTATCCAGAAAATTGCCCATATTTTTTCAGTTCCTCGGGTCCCTTTACTAGGTTTTTTTTTTTTTTTTTTTGTAGTGTTTAACGCCCGCTTTTACTGCTCTGGCACCGCAGGCGATGACACTGATGCACGAAGATGGAGCTCCGTTGGAATGTGATGGCGGGGGAAACCGGAGAACCCGGAGAAAACCCGCCCCTGCGCCGCTTTGTCCACTACAAATCTCACATGCGTCGCTTGGGATCGAACCTGGGCCGTCTAGGTGAGAGACTGACCACTCGGCCACGGAGCGGCCCCGACTCTGCTAGTCAGCCAGTAGATCTCAACATAGCAATGTCCTGGTTGGTGGTGTTAAGAATTTCCTTCATTATCTTTTAATATGCTTCATTATCATTACTGGTTCTTCCACTGTACACATTGCGCCAAAATGTATACTCAGTCTTGATCCTCACTACAGGAATCACAAATTACTTGAAGGAGTAAATTAAATCCTTTAGATAAAGGATCATATAAAAATAAAATAATTTTTATATTTATATGATTATTAATAGTATGTATAATGTTTAATTCCTTTTATTTTTCATTGAAATACAATACAAACTTTGGGCAACAAAACTTCTCTTCAACCCAATAAATTTAATGAAGCTAAACCTCCTATAGTATCGTCAGTCTTTTTCAGTGACTTTCAACCTCTCAGTTCTAACCCACCATTCCTAAACTTTCTTTTCTGCCTAAGGCATACTAAAGAAAATCACCTATATCTGATTATGCAATTGGAAACGTAAGCACAGAAAGTGGGCCTTCAAATCAATATAAACAAAACTAAAGAATTGCGTATAGGTATTTACATGTCATGAAACAATTGAAAGTGTGAAGGAATTTTAATATTTAGGCAGAAGAGTCTCCCAGCAAGGTGGCACAAATAGTGATGTGAGAGTAAGTATATAGAAGGCAATGTACGCTTTTGGGCTGGTAAAGCCTATTGGAAGAGTTGTCGCATATAGAAAAACATCAAAGTGAGTATTTTTAACACGAACATAAAATCCGTTTATTAATTATCAATTATTATTATTATTATTATTAATAATAATAATCAACTACAAACTTTATATAGCAGATGGTTATAAAACATATCAAAACATTAAAAATATACTGGTCGATACAGATCTTCAATGAAATCTTATGATTAAAAAAAAAAAGGCCAGTTGAACTTGAAATTCGTCAGAGGAAGTTTCTGTTATCCTGGGTCACCCAATTCTTCTGTTGCCCTACGGGTCACAACCCATTGCCTTCCTGGCGGGATCATTTGCAGATCGGCGAAGTGCCAAAAAAAATAGGGGAGGGGAGACATGTGAGATCAAGGAGTTGTCCAAGAACAGAATCGGTTGGATAAGTTTTATGAAAGCTTGATTAGGAATGATGGGATTATTGAGTGATTGATTAACTGATTGATATTGATTATATTCATTATTTCTATTCTTAATTTTACATTCGAATTTCATTTCTTGTCGGCAGATGTCTATTACTCTCTGACATTTACATACAAATATAAACACATTTTTACTTTCTCTATACATACTAATGTACATAGTGTATAGAGAAGGTATTGCATTGCACCCAAAAATACGTTACCGAGATTTCACACTAAATAATGTTTTGAGACCCCCTGAATCTAAAATAGCATTTTTAGAAAAAAGGTTCGCGTGTGCATTTAAGTATATTGATTCATTGAGTGTATTTGTTGGTATTTAAGTTTAGTTTCTTCCAAGGATGCGACACGAATATTTTCAGGAAAATCTCCCCACCCCAACTACCCTTTACATGGAAAATTTTTTCGAAAGTTTTTTTTTTCAAAAATGGCTGCAACAATTTTTTTTAAAATAGCACATATTAAAACCATTTCCATCTCAAATAAAACGTATATCTTCAATTTTCTGAGAATAGTTTCTGAAGACCTCCCTACCTGCACATGTAAGGGACTGCCGGAACGTTATACTGTTCAAGCAGAAAATTAAGGCTTACATTTATAATCAAACCTAATCTGCTGCTGTATTAATATGATAAATACATCACTTTTTGTTATTAATATTGTGTGCTGGCAAGTAATATGCATTTAAATTGTAAATATCACTAATATGTGATTTGATATACATGAATATTTCACTTAAAATACTTTTGTTTACAGTTTTTTTTTCTTTTCATTTCAGTATATTTGTTGCACCTTTTTATATATGTTTTTATTAAGTTGCATAGAATTGTAATTTTTTTCTTTATTCTTTTATTCATTGTATCATTGCTGTGTTGATTTCAATATATTGCCGAGGAGAGTGGAAGAAAAGGCCTTATGGCCTAACTCCAACCAGGATAAATAAATAAATATTCTGGATGAATTCAAAATCTTCTCGGGCTAGAAGAAGATTTTGAATTAACACGTCGCCAGGAAAGCTTCAGTTCTTATTCTGTATGAATTTTCTAAATTTTATATACAGTAGTAAACCGTAAGAGATAGACAAAAACTTGCAACATAAAACATGTAGATCTTGTTAAAACACAGTTTATGACATATACATTTTCTTCTTGGATTTGATGTTTTCGACATATTCCTTGTTATTTGTTTCAGTTTTAAAATACTTACAACATTTCTCACGTAGTTAACTTGCCAACTTCTGGTCAGGTCAAAAAAAAGAAAAAAAAAAGAAGAAGTAAAAAATGGGGGATGCAATTCCATAGCAACCACATTTTAAAGCATTTGACTGTCGGTTTAGTCTAGTGCATTCACTTATCTTCCTTCTACTTACAAGGGACTAAGTAATACGACCGTTTCTGCTTATATTTATCTCGATTAGCACGAATAGATGGACGAATAAGCTTATTGACAATAACCTGTTACAAAGATGTAGAGGAAGTCTTGTGAATAGAACATATCATTTTTACTTTCTCTATACGTACTATGTACATAGTGTATAGAGAAGGTATTGTATTGCACCCAAAAATTCGATAGCGATATTTCACCGGAAATATATGTTTTGAGACCCCCTGAATTTAGAAAAATGTCCGTGTGTCTGTCTGTGTGTGTGTGGGTGTGTGTGTGTGTGCATAGCTCAAAAACGGAAAGACCGTTTAAAACAAAACTTGGTATTTAAGTTTAGTATCTTCCAGGGATACGACAGGAAGATTGTGAGAAAAATCCCCCAACAGCCAACTACCCTTTACATGGAACTTTTTTCGAAAATTTTGATTTTCTCAAAAATGGCTCCTACGATTTTGATTAAAATTGCATATATTAAAGATATTTACACGACAAATAAAATGTATATCTTAAATTTTCTGAGAATAGCTTCTGAAGAGTACTTTATTGTGGATGAATTTTACGGAATTTTGAATAACTGCTAAACCGTAAGAGATGGACAAAACTTTACTTCAAACAAAATGTAGAGCACGTTAAAGTGCACAATTTATGTTACATACCTTTTTTTCGTTGAGTTCATCGTTTTTCAGATATTCCTTGTTTTTGGTTTCTGCTTTGAAAAACTTTTCTCATATAGGAATTTGTCAACTGCTGACCATACAAACTAATGAATTTCAGTGACATAGCAACCAAATTTTGACTACCACTTTAACCTATGACACTCCCTTATTTTGCTTCTACTTACAAGGAAGCAAGTAATAAGACTATTTCTGCAAATGTTTTTCAATTAGCATGAGGTAAATAGAAGCGTAAGCTTTTTAATAATAATTTGTTACGGATATGTAGAGAAATTCATGTGAATGAAACACATCAGATTTTTTTATTTAGTTCTCCTCTTTGTCATACTGCTCAATTACCTATCCTCCTCAAACCTATTTTCAGCTCAGCTACCCAAAATAAGTGAAAAAAAAAAATCTAAAGATGATTTGGTTATGTTTTAATTATATATAAATGAAATCTTTCGGATATTTAAATGCTATGAAATGGGTGTAATATAGTGCATGGAGAAGCACATTTATCTCTTGGCATTATTAAAGATATAACTTTGAACATTTATTGCATATACATACAAATAAAGTACTTAAAATTATATGGTGTGTTCACTACTGAATTGATTTAGTGTAACAGATTGAAATCATGGTACTAAATTATTCACATATACGCGCCAAAAGATGACAGACTAAAGATAGTTGCCAAAAATAGAATTGGTGGTCCATTTCAATATTCGATCACATAATATAGAACGGTTGCCTTGGTAAATAAACATTGTTGACACGTGATTCGTTCTGCGAGTAATCATTAAATTCTCTAAATGGTACAACTAATCGAGTATGCTTGTACTTTAGAATCAGTCAGTTTTATTTTTATATTTCTGGATTTTTCAAGTATGCTTAATACCAGTGCACCAAAATATGTTACAAGACTTCATTTCACTCATAAATGATGACATTTCCAACGGTGTAACTACATATATTGTTAAAATACTTTTGATTTTTGTTATTTCACCCCGGAATTACGCATTTATATATTTTATTTCATGTAATAGTTTTAATTCAACAGCCTTACTAAATTTTTACTAAGCTATTCACATACTATAAGTATATAATTGCTGAAAATGAAATGATCTTATAAAGAGTAATACAATTTATGGATGCTCTTTAACTGCTGTGGTTCTCAGCGTCCCATTTAAAATTGGGCGTAAAAGACCACTTAATCTTGCTCAGAGGCCTCTCTATCAGGTTTGAGGTTCTTTTACGTGCCATAAATCTACGACATGGGACCAACGGCTTTACTTCCCTTCCATGAAGGGAAAACCATGCAAAGGTTTTTTACACCCGAAAAAATCCATCGTCCTCCGCCGGGTTTGAACCCGCAACCTTTTGGGTATATGAAGTTAGTATGGTAAACATTCACGGAGGGCGACAAAGAGTATTACTTGAATTGGGATATTGCATCAAATCATTTAAGTTATGTAAGAAAAAAAGTTATGACCTTTATTGAGACCTTCGATAAAAGAAGCAATATTGTAATCAGTAGGAACTTTAAACAGGTTACATAATAGGATATTTAAAGTCAGATGAAAACTTCAAAACCATAATTGTAAATCTAACTATGCAACTCCTGTCCTACTCATGGCTTAGTATAAAAAATTAATTAACACAACGTTACATAATATTTTTCTCTCTTATAATCCGCCTAATTTTATGAGGATGTCCTCAGTAAAATTATATAAGCGGAAAAATTAACATAACTTTAAGCATATAAAATAAGAAGGAAACAAAAATAAAGCTATGCAAAACCCTAGCGTTGCCACATGACTGTAGAGAACGAATTGTAATCCTTCAAAACTGTACATAAAAGAAGACTATTAACAGCAGAAAAGTCCTTTTAAAGACATTTATAAGGCATAAAAAGAGTAGAACCATAAAATGAGGCAAGGAATGGTTTAAATCTGGAGAATATAAAGGATACAATACTAAACCGAAGAAATGAATGCCGAACTCATTTCAATAGAACATTAAAACATGTAATAAAATACAAACCAGCATCAATTACAGAGAACATTATTATTGCATTTATATTCCGCCATTAGCTACATTGATCATATCGGGGTATTTAGAACATATTGCCTACAGGCTAAGTTGGTAACACTATATTCGTCTTCTCAGGATAAGGGAAAATCCCCCCCCCAAACTTTATCCCGGTAACAAAACCTAGCTGGGATGAACTTGGGACCTCTTGAAAGCGAGGCAGATAGTCGCTACTCTCAGGCGACTGGCGGGCTAAGTACATTAAGTTGTCATTTTTTATTACATTTTCTTTCGTTTTTATACGTTAGATCACGGACACAAATTCACATTTTCATTCATATTATATAAGAATAATCTTGGCTAGAGGAAACTTGGCCACCCCAGCCGGCAGTCGAACCCGGGATTCCTCGTCTAGTAGACAAGTGCTCTACCGATTGAGGTATGAGCTTGCCAAGCAAAACTTTGTTGAAGACCGATACAGGCTGATTCAAAACCATTTTTACAAAGTTTAGGGACAGGTTCCTTTAATCAAAACAATAAAAAATATGCATATAAACACATGCCCCAAAAACCTTCGTTCACGATTTATTGAGGTTTAAAATTCTATTAATCATAACATTTTAAAGTGACATTTTATTCTATTTTTGAATTATATGAATTTAGAATTTGTTATTATTTTAAGGATGTTAAAATTTAATTCTTGTTTTGTTTTAATTTGGCTGTGAAACGAAGATTTTCATGAAAATCCTTCCACATCAAACTAACTTTTACGCGGAAAAAATGTCAAAAATGTTTATTTTCCCAAAAATAGTTCTAACGAGTTTGATTCGTTATCAGTTTGTTAGGAAATACCACGTATAAAAATGATTCAAAGGTTTTCGTTTTGCATTTGGACACGCATGCACTCGACGAAGCCTGAATGTCAAACACTCCCAGGCGGAGTCGTATGATTTCGCAGGTTTATATGACACGTAGATTAGAGTTTCTCCATCTACAGCATAACCCAATGGTTTAAGGTGCCCCCGAGAGATAAAAAATCAAAGGGTGAGGATCTTGGAAACGTGGAGGCCATGAAACTTATCCATTTGCCATGGTAGGTATCAGCCAGTGTATCTCGAATAATGGGGCTAGAATGTGCTAAACCACATGTTTCTTCTTATTTGCAGAGCCACATTTTTTAATCAGTCTGGGAGAGTGCGCTGAATAAAGTCCTGTAGAAAAAACTTGTAAGGGTGCTGGGGGAATGTATTACATATATGTTAAATGACAAATGTTAACAAGCAGCCATGGCAACACAAGGCCAACTAAACAGGGTAAAATGAGTCAAAGTCTTCTATGAATGAGTGCACAAATATATGACGTTTTTCGGTTGGGTCCGGAAAGCTGTTGAAGATGATAATGTGAACTTGAAGCGTTTTAGAGCAGTTGTTTATAAGAACCTATTTTCTTATTTCGAAGTCAGGTATCCATCTCCAAACGTTGTAAAAGTATTTTTGAATCAGCCTGTATAGTCCAGTACGTGGTGAGGTTTACTCAGTTTCGGAGGGACAGAATGCACGGGTAAATACATTTCCATGATAACCTTCATGTTCCAGTATTACAAGCTGGGCTATTGAGCTGCCAAAGTCTAAGAACCCTTCGGTATTGCAGACAGGAAAGCCAATGCTAGTCATCTTAAAGCGGGTACTGCAACTGTTTCTCACCCTACTGGTAACTATTTGCCAAGCCTAGAAGTTGGTCGTCGTCCAAGACCAAAACTAGAAATAGTTGTTTGTTTCAGAAGTCTTAAACCAAAGCTAGTAGGTCACGATACAACTCTGTAGTCCTTTATTTGCTACACATAAAACTTTCACTCTCCCTTTCACCATAGTTGGAAATTGTTAATATTTTCAGTTGAGCAAACCACATTATTTATTATATTTTGTTAAAAGGGAGCAAAATTTTTACATCCTTTGTCCTTCATCTATATAGGCCTCTTTAACTTCAGCGCTCATATTGGGCGCTTTAACTTTGGGAACGACTAATATGTGGACTGCTGACTTTTATTCATTTTCATTGCAGACTTTGCGGAGTGCTGTAAGAAACATTTCTCCGTTCCAGCAGGGATTCAGACCAGGTTATGCATCCAGAACACTGACTATCGATTACAAGGTAGGCAGTTTTCTACATTATGATTTACTAAATAGCTATTGTTGTGTTACCTAACAATTTTGAAACTTCTTTTTCATTTATTTCCCATGAAACTTTGTTTTAAGCCTGACGATTTTACTTTCTATTTTGTAGGGAAAGGATTTGTATTTCACGCAAAATATCACTCTAGATTTTTCATGTGAAATATGTATACTGAGGTCCCATAAACATACACCAACACATACACGCGCAAAAGAGAAAACTAATACTTTTTAGCGGTGTATATATATATATTTCAGGAGGTCCAACTGCTCATAACTGATATGTGTAGAAATCCCTTCGTGCTTTAAAAGAATACAAAACTCAACGGGACTATTTCAAGTTAAAATCTATCGGTGGGTGAACGACCTTCGCTTTGTCTTTCTTGCTCATCAGTGGAGACGATGAGTGGATTGCGTTCATTGAGAGAGTTAACACGAAGGTAGCTCAGGCCAGTTCCTCATAGATTGCTCGTAACTTGAAATAGCCCCGTTGAATTCTGCAACTCGTTTATCACACGAAGGGATGGATCTCGGCACACGTTAAATAGGGACAGTTGGGCTACCTGATCTATATAATATTTGTGTGTGTGTAATAGAGAGAGCGTGAGTTAGTGAGTGAGTGAAAGAGTGTGAGGGAGTGCGAGTGAGTAAGGCAAGAGAATGTAGAATAGAAACCAGTCTTTGTACCTGTGTGAGGATTTTGCCAAAGATGGAAGAGAGCGAAATATGTTGATGAATTTTTTGCAAAATTTGTTCCACTGTTATGTAAGTGTTTGAAAAGTCTGATATGTTATACTCACCTGGTATTCTTTACCGTAATTCAATTCAATAAACTATCCTTATAATTATTTACTTCATATTACTCAGAAAAAGTTACTTTTATTGCATATTTCTTTGTAGGTGCGAGGAATATAATTCTTGTTATGCCGTGAAAAGTAAAGAGTGAATTGTTAGATCAACGGGAATCCGGCATCAGCAATTGGTAAAACAGTAGGCTTAAGCAACTGTACAGTATTTTAATAGCTGGCCACTATGTGGATACTACGTTCTCTTTGCGCACCCAGGAGAAAAAAAAAAATGGAAAAAAAAATAAAACAAAATAAAAAAAACAAAAAACGAAAGATCTCCCCTTTGAGAAAATCATTGATTTTGAAAAATCGAATCAATCAAGGAATAACTCGAAACGGTTACATTACAAAATTGTTCGGCATAAAATGTGTACTATAACAAAATGTACAATATTTTGTCTATATGTTAGAGTATCTTAAGGTATTCAGGATGGAAAACACACAGACTATTCTCAAAAAATTAATATACTTCTCACATATCAGGAAAATATCTAACAATTGTGATATTTTAATACATTTCAATATAATTTTGTGAAAATCAAACTTTTTAAAAACTATTCTATGTGAAGATTAGGCTTTGTGTGGGGAATTTTCTTGAAATTCTTTGTGTCACAAGCTTTGTATTAAACTCATTTTGTTGTTATTGTTGTGAAAACAAAAGTTTGAAAAGTTTGTTCAGTTCTTTTATGTTTACCAAGAGTTCATTACAAAATAAAAAAGTAAATAAATAAAAACCGACTTGAGGTATTAAACTATCATTGTTTCTGTTCGCTGTGTGTAGTTACATTTATATTGCTATATTTTTAAGTATTCCGCTATCAAAATGTATATATATTTTATAACAGGAATACAAAAATGAAAACTTATGTATGCAGTTAATATATCCGTGGATGTGAAATGCGTAGGCAAAGTGTATTATATTACAGCGTATACGTCTATTTATAGTAGAGTGTATGCGTGTATTACATTTGTTGTTTATGGCTATTACTTTATTAAACTAATTGTTGTTTCTATTTATTTATGCCTTAAGGCATATAGGCTAAAGCTTGGTTCCTACGCTTCATAAACCTTGTTGAATTTAACGCGTTCAAGAGCGGCCGATGGAATTCGCTGTTTGCTAAGGAGGTGAAATAACAGTAACCCCACTTGGATTTATAAATGTAAACTCTCAAATTGGCTGCATAAAATACATTCATGAATTTACCACACCACTCCTAATACTGAATGTTCCAGATTAGAAAGAATTTGTATAAAATGTCTTGTTTTATGCGCCGAAAGTTTTACGGTAACTACTTTTGTGTTTGCGTCTAGGAGCGGAATATTAGCAAGGCCGGAATAAACCGCAATTCTCGCTTCCTAGAGCGTCTACCCCTTCCATTGACCAAGGACATTATTTTCGCCAAGTGTTGCATCTACTGCCATCTGTTCGATGCTGGAAGGGGGCTGCGGGGAGCATGAAACCGAAGGCGTCACCCGTCGTCCGATGCGCAGGCGTCCGGGCATCGCGACGCCGTACACCAAAAGCGTACGGAGCAGAAGCCGGTAGTTCAGTACCGGCACGACGGACCTGGGAACGGAACCTAATCACAAAGCCCTTCGCGGCTATCGGCAACACCACCCTCGCCACTTCCGTGCTGTGATTTCGCTCCATTTTAGTTTCATTCGCGATTTTTTCTCACTTGAAATCTTGGATTGGTAAAACGTTTTAGGGCTAGTAAAGGCGTCTTTTCTGTCACAAGTCTCAATTTCATTTTTATGGAAAGAAGCGGGTAATAAATATATTTAGTAGTTAACATAAATGTGTAATAATAGCATAGCATAACTTGTTCATAGTTAGGGAAAACTTTGGGCAAAATATGTTCTAGGAAAGGAGTAACTAAAAGTAAAATTTCATCTCGTCTGCTTGTGATATTTGCCTTCTGTGAGGACAATGTCACCACCCTTATTCCCCCTATTCTGCCATGCGAGTGTCTGTGTGTACGCATGTATGTAAAATAATGTAAATAGAAACTATTTCGTAAACCGATGGCACGTTTTTAATTACGAGAACTTCAAGCACGAAGGGATGTGATGTACTTACGAAGTGCTTAGTGCGGTGATTATACCAAACTAAAAAGCCCGTTTATTAGTTTCATGCAAACTGTAGTTTACAATGTGTAAACGTTTTTATAGCAATTGTGTCTTCACGTATTTCAAAAGTTTGTAGTTAGAATCGTGTAACTAAACTCTGCGGTCAATATACCATCATTTCTGCTATAACATCCCACCTAATAAATCGTACGGTTTTATGCTTAATATTATGTATAGAGGATGTGACTCAATGTAGAGTATTCGAATAGAAGTTCATTTTAGGTATCCCCAAATTCTGAACTGACTCTAACATGAGTTACATTAGACATTTAGTGTATTTACAAAAATTCCTAACTTAATGTTCAATAGTATGTTGCTGTCAACGAACCCTTTCTTAGGGACTGCTTAGTATAAATAAAGTGTTGATAAATAAGCTGTTATGTGTTGTCGTCATACAGTAGAACTTGTGTACGTGTGCGAATGCCAGATAACGAAATAAAACAATCACGCGCTAGTAGTAATCTATGTAAACATTTAGAGAATATCAGCGCTCGCCAAGCGGCGCTGGTGTACAGTACATTTTATTATGACTTTGGAACATCGACAATCCCTCTTTACAATGATTAACTCTCTACCTCCATTTTCAGCACCTCTCTCTCCCGTTTTCGATTATGTTCGTGTGCAACAGACCAGTGTTTACGGTCCACTGAGAATATAAATTATAACAGGGGGACAGCATAAAAATGTTGTTTGGAAAAACCAAACTCTTTCACCACTAGAATAATACAAACGAAAGTTAAACAAAAAGTTCTGTGAGCTAAAAATCTCGAAGTGAATCCTATTGCAACAGGAAATGGATTTGCTTGAAAATATACTTGAAACTAAGAAGATAGTGAATATAACCAATCAGGTGATATCCATGATCGTATCATCGAACTTTACCCCAACACTGAGAGTGGATAACGATGCTAGCTCAAGCGTCAACGTAACAGAAAACAGTGTCAAAAATTTAGACCAAATAACGCGACTACACAAGAATATCAACGACAGCTACATCATATCACCATTGTCATCATCGTCCTATGACGGCAATGTTAACGACCAGAAGGAAAACTCTTCGTGGATGGACAACAACGGTACCATGATGTTATCCTTCAACGATACCCCACTGAGCGATGGCGCCAATTTCAGCGCGGGCAGCATCAGCTCCGTGTTTTTAGCCCAGGATCTGGGAGAGTATTTTGTGAACAAGAACGGAAGTACGTTGGGGGGAGTGAACGGGGCTGCGTTCTTGGAGTACTACCATGGGGGATCGGCAACAGAGAACTGCTCTTCCTGGTTCCTCAGCAACGCCTCCTCGTCGACCTCGTGCAACGGAACAGGTTCCTCGGAAACAGACATCCCCGACAGCAGCAACTACTGGGCACTCATCCTCGTGCTTTTCCCTTTCTTCACGCTTTTCGGCAACGTCCTTGTGATCCTCGCCGTATACCGGGAACGTACCCTACAAACTGTCACCAACTACTTCATCGTCAGCCTTGCCCTAGCAGATCTTCTCGTCGCAGTTCTCGTCATGCCCTTCGCCGTCTATGTTTTGGTAAGTAATACGAATTACTTAAATACAATAAGCGACATTTTTTCAGAATTATTATGAAATAATCAACGTATCACAGTCGCACATCATTAGGATTGGCTTCTTAAGCCTGGCTGCAGTTACAGATGATCGAAATGAACTGATCTGGCAGTGTTTGATTTTCTTCATAATTTGAAACCTAAGTTTTAGTTCCAAGAAAATAAGATAATATTACGGCTAAAGCTCATTATGCTGCTAATAATATCCCCTTGCCTAAATATGACAAAACTTCAGATTCTAGGTGTTCATTTTAACACACGAACGCATATGCAGTTTAAATATTTCTAAATAAGGAAATATTTGTGGGAATGATCTAATCTCTTTAAACTGTTTACTGACTTGTTTATTATGTGCAATGCTTATAAATAAACCGATTATAGAAGTAGGAAGAAATGCAGAATGTTGGTAATTTACGTTGATTAAGAACTTTGTCCTTCTAATTAAAGTATGTGTATTAAACGTTTGTTATATTTGTTACACTGTTATTATTTTATGATTATCAGCATGCATTCGATTTTGAGCGCTTGCTAATTATTTTGCAACTAGCGTCTCTACGTTTTGCATATGAGTAGTTGAGCTTGAAAGTGATTTTGCGTGAATTCAAAATACATTCCGTGGTTGAGATGGTCAAGAGGATATTTTGTAATTCTCGGAATGGGTCCTTAAGAAACGTATTGAACTGAGATATACCGTTTATATCTATGCACTCTCCAAACACACGCACGCAACAGGCTCATAATGCACCCGAAAAGCGCTTGGTATTTAAGTTGCCGTGAAGAAGATTAGGATTCTGCGCACACCATCCTCAGTCTCATCTTCATTCTCATCATCAGCAGTTTCTTCTAGGCCATTCAATTATAACTGAAAATGTTAAAAGTGGATATTTGATGATATTTTACAATGATATAATCAAATGCATTATGGCCTCCTTTTATTGAGCTGAAAGCAATTCTTTTTAATTTATTAATTCTATCGTCTAAAACCTTGAAAATTAGCGTCTTTACACTCAAAATGTCAGCATTGGGTTACAGTATGCAAGTCAATCAATTCGACACCTTTACAAGTACGTCTGGGATGTGCATTTATTTGTGTGATGGTTTTCCGAGCCCAAGGCTACACTTTCGATCTGACAAAGGATAATGCCATTTAACATACATTCTGATGCATCAGTGTCTGAATAAACTTTTATTTTATGCAGAAGTTCCTGTTGCATAAAATTACTACCATCCCACTTACATACTTACCAACATTAAATAAACAAACAAATAACATTTATTATAACAAAAAACATATAATATTTTCTAGGAATAAATGGCTTCTGCTTTTTACCATGACCAGTAAAAAACTGGGTCTATTATTATTATTATTATTATTATTATTATTATTATTATTATTATTACTATGTCCTTGAATTAAATGCGAAGATTCTTCTCTCTTTTGTCCCCTCTCACTCTTATAAACGTTTTATTAAGTGTTTCTCTGCCGTTTTTCATTCGCTCCCTTTACCTTCTCTCATATTTTTCACGTTTGGACTCCGAGCTCCCTCACCTCCTTCTCTCTCTCTCTCTCTCTCTCTCTCTCTCTCTCTCTCTCTCTCTCTCTCTCTCTCTCTCTCTCTCTCTCTCTCTCTCCCTCGCTCTCTCTTTCTGCAATCTATGATGTGTCTTATTTATGAAACAATAAATAATGAATTTAAAGATTTGTTAAGAACCATAACAAAATAAGTTTGAAGCATAACCTAACACAAACTTGAGCCCTTACAATATTTTGGTGTACCGTTTTATGCAGACTAACGGTGGTAACGGAATCACCTTACTCTTGAATATAATCATGTTAAGATTGTAAGTAAAAACAAATTTTTGTTAACATCTCCTTAAAAATGTATCAGATAAGCGGGTTAATAATACGATCAATACCACTTGTTTGGACAGTATAATTACTATGCGATATAGCCTGTTTTAGCTGGGATCTAAGGAACATTTGATCTGCCATTATAACTTGAAAAAAAAGCATACCTATAAAAAAGTAAATGTTTTAAAATAGGATTGCTGATTTAACAACCCCTTACATATTATTTAATTCTCTCTTACCAATGTACTATGCTTTAAGCACAATGAACTCAATGTTCTTTTGGAAGTAATTGAATACTAAAATTCGGAATAACTTTACCAAGGGGAATATAACTATGAAATAGGCATAATTCTCAACTTTCGTTATAAAACGAAAGTTGAAAGTAACGCATATCCTAAAATTACACTACGTGTCCTTTAGTTACCCCGATTTACGGCTATTATTAGAATGGACATTCTACCAGAGTAGGGAAATATATATCCGAAGAACTCCTTTCTGTTCAGGGAAATAACAAAGTAATTGCCATTCGGAGCGGAAAATATCACGTTGCTGTCCAAGCATATTGACTTTCCGGAGTATATCCGAAGAGGGGTTAGTTTTTTCTCCCTCCGATGTATCAGTCTGCATCAGAACAAAATAAAGTGACCGCCATGAATATTTCTGACTAAAAATGAGCATATTGTACACAAAAACTATAAATAAATATTACTGTAGAAACATGCTTTAGTTTGTGGTTACTGAGATGGGTGGCATTAAATAAAACCGTTTATAAAGACTAAAAATGAAATAAACAATAGGCTAGTGCATTGCAATATGTCGCTACTTAGGTTATTAGTGATCCGGGTTCTGTAACTTTTTACTTTCTCTAGCACGTATGAACAATGTAAAAGTGAATATAGAAGGTATTTCATTTCAACTATAATTTAGATATCAAAGGAAATACATGTTTTGAGACCCCCAGAAGGCAATAAAATTGTTAGAGGCATGTGCGTGTGTGTGTTTGTGTGTGATGTATCTGTGGGCAGCATAGCTCAAACAAGAAATGTCAGTTATTTACCAAACTTGTTATATACGTTCAGTAGCTTTCAAGGATAGGACACGAAGATTTTCAAGAAAATCCCCCACCCCGACTACCCTTCCCATGGAACATTATTTTTTTCCATGTACATATTTTTTGTAGAGTTAATTGTTTTCGATATATTTCAAGTTATTGGTTTTAATTTTTAATTTACTCAAACTTTTCTCAAAATAGGTAGATGGGAAAACATCTATCTATTTTTTCGTTTCTTTTGTTTGCTCCTAGCAAGCAAAGGGAGTCGAGTTTCAACTGTTACCCATTACCACCCGCTTTTAAAACATTTGGCTATCGCTTTAGTCTGTGATTCCCTTACAAAGAAGAAGTAATAAGACCAATTATGGTAATGTTTAACTTGATTAACATGGTTTAGGTAAAAAGTTTGTTTGTGGAACAGCTAGATGAAGTCATGTGAATGGAACTAATCAGATTTTTACATGCTATTTTTATTTGTTATATCCTTATGTATTAATATTTAAGTTCACACTTAAATAATAGCTCACGCCAAACCTAATATATTCCCTTTTTTTCCTTCTACTTACAAGTCGGCAAGTAATAAGACCAGTTCTTTTAATGATTATCTCCATTAGCATTATGTAAATAAAGGAATAATCTTTTGTATGAAAAGTATGTATTTGAGACAGGTAAAGAAAGCTATGCAATGAAACACATCATATATATATTTATTAATAGATTTGAACCATATTTTCCAACTGTAGAACGCAATTTAAATCCAGCTCTTTGTAAGTTATCCTCTAATGTTACAAACACATTTTGGTCGTCAGCAAAAAGTAGAGACTTTAAAGATATGTTCGTCAAATTAAAACATAATTCTGATTGCCTTAGTTTGGTAATCTTAATATCTATATCTATCTATCTATCTATATATATATATATATATATATATGAATTAATTTTATAAAGCCTGCTTTTACTAAATATGACACCTCAGGCAAGTTAATATATAATAAATCAGTGATAATGGACACCTTGTCGTACACCTACATTTTTATCTCTGCTAACCAGAGTCATAATAATAATATTAATAATAATGATAGTAATTTGTTACATTTGAACATACGCAAGCAGCTATGCTTACTAAAGTAAGACAATTAGGATATTATTACAGGGGTATAGAATAAAGTAAGTACAAGGCATTAGAGGTCAGTGACCTGGGTTCATCCCCATCGGGCGTCGAACCGGCAGCCATTCGCTTATCTGATCTATAACACCAATTTTATAGGTTAGGTGAAACTTATATATTAAAAAGCAAGAGCCTACTCTTAGATAATAACAAAATATGGCATGCTAGGATTCATTCATCTTTGCCCTGCGGCAAACAGTGCATGATTAATAGGAAGTAAGTATTATGAAACAGCTCTATGACGATACTTTCTATTAAACCATTTAAAGTAATAATTTAAGGTTATAAAGAATTTATTAAATTATTGGCTTTATACGTTAAATATTTAGTTGACACTAATAGCATTATGGTAGTTATCCTTAGAAGTATAGATATAGAATTCATTGCAATTAACACATAACAGATTATAACAGTGCTTTGACTGAAGCAAGAATTTTTTGTAATGATGACAGCGGCATGTCATTAAAGTTTGTCATATTAGGGCGCGTCGAAATGTATAAAGCTTATCAAAATCAAAGCTAGGTATAAAGCTTATCAAAAAACAACGTTGCTGTTTTTGGAAATCCTGTTTAGTGTAACCTCTTTTGGCGCAATTTCTGTAGTTTTCTGTGATTTCACTCTCTTTGTTGTGGCCCCAATATTTAGTTTTCCATAACTTTACTGATAAATCGTAGGTAATGAAACTACGAGATAGTTTTCTTAATTTAAGGGTTGCTGTTGATAATGCTCTATTCTGCGATTACATGTGGTATTTCATTATATGGAATTCTGATAAAGTCTGGCACATAAGATACTTTTTGTGGCTTTTCGATATTTTATGTAAGAATGTTTTCTGTTAGATTAATTTTAAATAATTATCAATTGCATGCGGATTAATTATATTTTATTTACTTTCTTATTTGTATTAGTAGAAATGCTATTCTGTTGATGCCACCGCTCGGTTCCCAACCACACAATTTCAGTTTTCCGTACCGACGCCTTTACTGCTTGAGTTTTACTTTTAAGAGTTGTATCGGCCATTGCAGATAGTTCAGGAATCACGAAATTCAAATTGTACAGGAGAGATGAACATTTATTTATAATGGAGACAATGATTACTTTTTATTTATTAAATGCTCTTGTATGTAAGAGTATACCATGCTTTCAAAACTAATAAATACATTTATTTTTCAAAAACGTGATTTTATGCTAATTCCATTTTCGCAATGAAAGCACTATTGTTAAAAGTACACATTGATTACGTTTGCTTTATTTAATGTCATTGTTAGTACAATTATACCAGGATGATTGCTGATTAAAATAAAAAGGTAAAGCTTTAAGGTGATATATTAGGTGTTACTAGAGATATACGTAATACCTAAAATGCGACATGCACGCGGGTTGTGTAACATGAATTATAAGTTCTGATAATATCAACACTAAATAATGTACGTTATTACATTCTATTTCAAGGAATTCGCTTGGGTGATATATGCATTTACTGATGATGGAAAAACATAAAATTCCATATATTGAGAAACTAAATAGATAGCTATGAAACAATGGAAAAGGGTTAATATTCTTTCGCTATATCGTGTTATAATCAGCATGTTCGGAGTGAAGTGAAATAGATAACGAATTAAGGTACCATTGATATAGTATACTTAAGTTGTTCACGGTAAACTTTGGATAGAAATAATTCTAAATTAGAACATAAAGACTGTTGCATGCACAATACAAAAAGTACCACCCTTGTGATCGAATGGTCAGAGTTCTGGCTTCTACAACTAGATACCCGGTTCGATTCCTGGTTGGAATGGGGTATCTTTCTTTGGCTAGAAACTTACTCTATCCTTCACAGAGTAATAACACCATTTAGAGCCAAAGCCTCGAAATATCTAGGCTATCAGCAGAGACGGTGAGCGAGTCGCCCTCATTGAGAGGGTAAAACGCAGGTCCCTCTCGCCAGTTCTCTACAGGCAAGGTGTTATTTGAAATAGCCCCGTTGAGTTCTGTAACTGTTTTAACGCCCGAAGGGATATCTACACACTTAAAATATGGGTAAGATGCGTTACCTGTGTGAAATTACAATTATTAGACATTGGTGTGAACTGCAGTTTTTAATGTCAACTTCCAAATTAAGCATCAGATAATTATAAGATTTTTATGTGATATTCAGAGTGACTTTTGAGTTTCAATCAATTCATTTTTTAGGATTCTTGATCTGGGACTTAAGTTTCGTCCCTGGCAATGATATCCGCTTCAGCCTTTTAATTTTAGCCTCATATTATCAGTGTGGAAGAGCAATTATTATAATAAGTTAATCCCTAAAGCTCTAAACTAAACATTCTCACAGCATTATAAACTTCTTTTAAGAAATTATACCTCGGGGGTATAACAGGATATACCACATCAGGTGACAGAAGTTAAACGCGCATTAGGGTAATTCTCCACTATAATACTGTTTTAGCTTTGGGATTTTCAAATATGATTCATATCTTTATTCTCTAGCTCAACACTGCAATGTGAAAGATCTAAAACTTTTAAGTTCTAATATTTTCAGAAATGAAAAATTTTTAACTTTCCAAATCTGACTTAAACCTTCACTCTTAGACTTAACACTCCAAGAGTAAGTTGCAAGTATAACATATATAAAACATGTAAATTTTAATATTATAATATTATAGAAACAAAATACTTCTGAAATTTTTATGTCCGATTCAAACGTTCATGTGCGCTTGTCAGATTTACATCTTCATGGAAAAAATAAGAAAATTTTTTAACATTTTTAACAAATTGCCATTTCAGCCTGTTAAACATACAACTGCTCTTACATTGTTTGAAGCAGAGCACTGCACAATTAATCCCTTGATCATCTTTCAGATCTGACTAGGAAATTACTCTAAAGTCCTGACTTTAAGTTTTAATTTAATTTTTATTTTTAAAAGATAAAACGGAAACTTCTAATTTTGACGGATTTTATGTGTTGGTCTGACGGAAAAAATAATCATATTTTGGCAACACTTTTCGTAGACAGCCTTGCTAGCAGTGGAAGGGAAACCTGAATAAAACCACTGTTATATAATGGGTAAGCTGTCATTTCATTTTAGGCATGTCGATAAAGAAATGAACCTGTAAACTCATTTGTAGAAACGTTATGTTGATATGGCCACCTAGCTCGCTAACTCCGGTTGCGTGTTAATGGAATAATTGTTTCTGACGAAACTTCGCCAAGTTTCACTCCGCATTAACCTCAATACGAGATATTGGTAATTTCCGCTGTAGGTTTGTAGACGCTAAACACTTCAATTCTTCATATAGATGCAAATAATACGGTTCAAGATGAAAACTTTGCAGCTTCTTTGGTCTGGTGAATAGCATACTAAGTATTGAGAGGTCCTGGGCTTTGAATTTTGGACAGAATTACTTCGTATCCTAGAGTCTAGAAGTATAAAAGAAACTATGAATATGTGAGTGAATATAAAAGAAAACAAACAAATAATCAACGAGTAAGCATTTGCTCCAAAAGTGAAGCCACCTAGTGACCTAAGATGTTAACTGCGGAACACAAAAGAGAACACACATGACTCCCTCTAGAATTCTACAACTGACTGTTTTTGCAAAAGCTTGATCTTCTATATACTTCATGTTAATCTAGACAAGTATTAACAGAAGTTATTACTTCCTTTAAGTTGAAAGGAAATAATAGAATAAATAAATCCATAAATAAACATCTTAATTTGTTATCCCATCACCTGGTAACTATACCAGAAAGGAAATACACCAGTTACAGCAATAGTCAGATTTGTTAAAAAGCTGGCCACTAAGATGGAATTGTGTCCGTGGTCTTTGCTTGGCCGAGAGTTAAAAAAATTAATAGCGTTATCAAGTTTGAAAAAGGTGTAAATTTTGGAAAATGTAAACCATTATCTCTGAAATGTGTAATTATAAACATCTGAATAAATGCTGTACTTTAAAAATATCAACATATAATAATGTTAAATAATAATGATATATTTAAATAATCATTTAAATGATATTAACATTAATGCTGTGCCGGCATGTTGCCAGGTAGCTCAGTAGTAGAGCAACAGGCTAGAGACCGGGAGATCAGTGGTACAAGTCCCGGTTATGAGATTGAAGTTTTCAGTCTTACCCTACCTATCCAACATTTTATTGATCTACAATTTTTTTGTAGAGTTTACTGTTTTTATTGGTTTCAATTTTAAGCCAACTTTTCTCAAACCAGACGATGTAAAGTAAACAGAAGCTCAATTGTTTCACACAAGAAAAGATTGGACTATCGCTTTAGAAGTAAGTATTCTCTTATTTTCCTTCTACTTACAAGGAAGCATGTAATAACACCAATTTGACTAATGTTTATCTCGATTATTATCATGTAGATCAAAAAATAATCATTTATAAGAATAGTTTGTATATAGAACAGCTAGAGAATGTTATATAAATGGATCACATTGGATTTTAATTGGAAGTTATTGATTGCTCAATTTTTGTTATCAAATGGGAATTTGGGTTTTGTATAACAGTTTTTAAAACTGCAAAAACATATAATTGGATAATAGTACTGAAGATTCTAAACTTAAAAGGAGAATTTGTGTCACACAAATTAGGAATGATTTCGTTTTATTTGGCTGCATTACACCATATGAAATAAATGTACAATTGTCTAACAACTTATTATTACGAACATTCTCCTTATAAAGTCTGCAAGAAAATCATATATCGAAGGAAAATGTATGATAGTCATGGAAAGGGTATCGCAACCGAGGATGTTGTTTTTTCTAAATGTTTAATCTTCTCGAAAGTCTTTTTAATTCTAGAGATGCTGCATAATGTAGAATTAGTTATGAAGAAACTATCGGAATGGATAAATAATTTAATATAATTCAGATCATCCATACTGGATTGCATCTTCTGTTTGGTATCTTTCTCATATTTTCCGGGAACACCCGTATTTTAGAGTTATGTTGTTCAATATCCCTGCGCCCGTATTGATCTTCGCATACTCCTGTGTTTTTCACAGCCATTCTTTCTCGTTATTTTTTCAGCATTTTATGTTCATAACCACGAAATGAAATTGGACAATAGCCTCGATAGGTTTGTAAATGTTAATCACTTCATTTCTGTTACGACCTATGGATAAACAAGCTTTGATCAAATAGCCTTCTCTTTGATGTGGTCAACAATCGATACTTATTAAATCCTTTCAACATTTTTTGACGTACACTTCCAGTGAGGTTTCTCAATGATGAACAATAAATGGATAGATCATAGAAATCAAAGCAGCCTAGAGTTATTTGAATCAGAACTAATGGTAATGGTAAATTTTGGTTATGATTTTAAAGAGTTCTAGTACTTTGTAAAACAAGACAAGAAAATAAAAGCTGCTGCAGCATCTTAGATAAATATAATCTAAGAAAATTAAAGCTGCTGCAACAATTGTTTTTAAATGATAGTTGTTTACAGTACAAGTAGCTTAAATAGACTATTATTTGTGAGTGGGATGTTTAGTTCTAATTCCTCATAAGTAAATAATAGTCCATTTATGCCACTTGTAATATACAACGTTTTAGCCTATCGTAATATTAACTAAAATATTTTTATATTTATTAATATTAATGTTATTAGAGTCGTCTTTACGAGGAACTGAATTTTAGTCGTGACCTTTGTTTGTTGCTGCATAACCCCGCCGGAATAAACAGTTTCAATTGGGGTTGTTTAAAATGCTCAAATAAATCAATAAATGAAGTCGAAGGACTTATATTACAAGGAATTTTTATTATTTAAAGAATGGTGAGCTTCCAAAGGAGTTATTTAATTTATGATGAAATAAAACACTTACTTTATTTTATGATGAAATAAAGACTCATTTTTGTTGTTTTCAAGGATACATGAAATGTATACATGAAGTACGTAGGATAGGGTAAAATAAGTTTAATCTGTTAAAATAGATATTCTAATTTTAATTCAACTCATTATTGTCATGCAGCAAATAAATATGTGTATTTAAAATTGTATAAGAATTTTGGAGTTTATAGTTTAAATAAATAAATTTATATTTTAAATATCAAACATCCGTTCAATTAATGTAGACTCTAAAACATTCTGCTAAAATTTCTTTTGCGCAGCGTGTTGCGCGAATCTATTCGAATGCCTATACTGGTCCTCCATGGTCCAAAGTCCTTTTTTTTTTTTTTTTTAAATACGGTACCGGAGTCTGATCAGGACTCCGGTACTGTATACCCTACCTTTATTTTCTTCTTTTTACCTTGATTTTTCTGTATTATTACTGGATTGCTGTTTTCTTACTGTTACAACACACACATAAACACAAACATATAACACCCATACCCAAGGCGGGACTCGATCCCCAGCGCTACGAAGCACCAAAGCGGGACGCCTTGGCAGTCTTGAGCTTGCGCCGTGTCTGCACTTGCATCTCATTGTCAATAGAGTTTAATAAACGCTGCAAATCCACCTCGCTGAAGGAATGGCGTCCTTTGAGAGTCTGAATTCTAAGACCTTATTCTTAAATATATTTGGAACTTCGAAATGGTGCGTTTATCCGACAGTGTGTTTCTACATATTCTGCTAGAGAACCAGAAATCCATGCCAACTGCTACAGGTTAATGTTGTAACAAAACGAACAATAAAAATACACATTTACCTGCTAATAGATCAAGAAGTAATCATACATTGTTCTTTGAACACGTCATGTCTTATCGATTAATGAACATATAGTCCCCACATTTAATATACCGAAATGAAACTTTGTAGATTAGCCAACGTGATTAGAAGGAAGAAAAAATACATTTATATCCAATAAAGGCATGTATAGCTCCTCAATTGTGACATAAAATTTACAGTAAGTAAGAGAAGATGTGAAAGAAAAGAAAATCTAGGCTGAGACAAACACATTAATAAGCTGTAGGAAAATAAATAAAAGAGAGGTGATAAATTAGAATATTTAATAACAAAAAGGTCTTATTTGAAATTCTACTATGCATGTTCTACAGAAAATTATTACTTTCGACAAAATTATGGGGAAAAAATGTGAACAACGAGAACCACACAGACTGATAAAGTGCTAACCATCTTTGCCGAGAAAAAATTAAGATAAGATGAGAGGAAAAGGAATAAAAAAGAAACGAGTTCCCCATCCCCTTGAGTATAATGATGCTACATAAGACTTTTACTCTCCCTCTTCCTTATTCCTCTGACGAAGAAAGTCTCAGAAAGAGAGCATTTTTATCCTTCGCTTTAAGTTCGTTATTTTCCTTCTATTCCATTAATTGCTCAGACGCTGTGTGAGACATTTCTTTTCACTAAATTTATGTTCTGTATAAAGCAGCAGCTATGGTGACAAAACCAGTATAACAGGAAGACGTAAAGCTCGCTTAACACCTCATCGGAAGAACTGACTACGAAATATACCGTCTGAAGTTCATAAACAACTAAAAGTGCTTCCGGCAGCTGAATAGCCATTAAAACGAACATTGCCAACGTATTCAAGCTATCATCATGCAAATACAAAGTATTATGTGCAGTTTATTATTTGAAGTGGAAAAAATGACATATTCCAGCTTTAATTGTTTTCAGAAACTCCGTTAATAATATCCTCTCGTTCCTTATATACCTTAAACAACTTAGTTGGCTTACCCTCTCTATTTGAAGGACCTACATTCCTAGGAATATTTAACGAATATTTAGTCATAGAACGTAAAACATTTTATAATGTAAAAAGGAATTCATTGTGGCAAATATTAAAGGGAAAATATTTTACACAGCATAAAAACCATTATTCAGAAACAAAAATACATACCTATAAAAGGTGGTGATAGAGGAGCAAAGAAAATATTTTAATAAATTTTGGGGCTGACAAGTGTGTTCACCTGTACTGTTTAATTTATGGATTCACCAAGTCATCAAACAATGGATAGATTTCAATATATTAGTGTACTCCAATATATGTATATATATATAAAATTGACTTCATAATCCCTCTATTCGCTGACGATCAACTAGTATTAGTTGCTTCAGAAATTAGTGTATGGATTACAACACACAGCTGGAAGCTATAATTTAACGTTATCCCCGACAAAAAACTTTAAAGGGACTAACACAATCACGGGATAAAATAATAATTCACAACAACATAGTAGAACAAGTAAAATACTCTAAAATTGCCGTATATAGGGTTAGATTAATAGTATATATATAGCATATGAGGGGTTAGAAGTATTGCATTATTGATGGTGGATAACAATCGATATAAATCGTTGAGGTTAGAAAGTATTTAAACGTTGAACGCCGAGATGGGCAGCCAATAGCAGGTCTGTTAAAGTGCTGTCCAATACCACGCAGACGCATAAGGTAGTTTGACGGTTTTGGGCAGATCGTGTCAGTCTGGCTTGAGACATTCTATTAAGAAACGCAAGGGGAAGAAGAACGTGTGCCTCGTCGGAGCACAATCTTTAACCGCCGTCATCATAGGATGCCTCGGTAAAGTTAATAAATTGTTAACTTGTACTAAGTTGTGATGTTTCAGTACTCGTAATACCAGTTCCCCCCTTTTATTGGTAGTGTTTAACGCCCGCTGTAACTACATATGGCACCGCAGGCGGTGACACTGATGATACATGAATGAAGATGGAGCACCGGTGGAATGCGATGGCGGGGAAAACCGGAGAATCCGGAGAAAACCCGCCCCAGCGCCGCTTTGTCCACCACAAATCTCACATGCGGTCGCTTGGGATCGTCTAGGTGAGAGGCGAGTGGTCTAACCACTCGGCCACGGCGCGGCCAGTTCCCCTTTAGCAGAACTATTTACAACCAGTGAAATCCTGGTAACCTTCAGAGCTAAGCGAGTCGCCCGCCTCTATGTTTGTGTAACGTTACTAGTGTGTTGTTGTTGTCCGTTTGGGTTTAGGGTCGCAACAATATTTAGGCACAATGGTATTACAAGAGAATTAGATCAACAGAGGAAATCTCAAAATTCTAATTAACTATGTGGTTGCCATCTGAAGATCCCTCATAAATAAATTCGAAAACATACTGTTATGAAACTCTATAAAGTTTTAGCAGTATGTGACTCAGAATAGTGGACTATTGTAAAAAATAAAAAAACAAAAAATATAAGCAGAAATGAGATTCTTGAAAGCAATTGTTAGGTACAGATAGACAGGCAAAAATAGAGTGATGAAATAAACAAAGAATTAAATATGGTTAATCTAAATAAAAAGTCAAAGAATATCAAGAGAAATTACAGGCACATATCCGTCGAATGGCAGAATACTGCATTCCTAACAGAATCTTTGAATACACACCAAAAGGAAAGAGAAAAAAAAAAAGAAAATAGTTTCTTTCAGAGGACGCTGATGATGATGACGGTGGTGAAGAAGAAGAAGAAGATAGTGATGAGCCCGGAACAAGCGATCCACCAGGCATGAGAGTGAGGAAGCAGATGATATGAAATAAAGGCGAAACGGATGATAGGAAATGCGATTATGGAGCAATTAATGGGCTGATTGGCAGGGGAAACGGAGAACTCGGCGAAAACCCGCCCAGACCCCACTTAGTCCACCACAAACACACGCATTTCTACAGCTCATTGTTTTATATATGTATAGTAGGCAATAAAGGTAGACCAAATTTGTAACTTGGAAACTTTGCAAACGTTTCAGCAAACGATTAGAAGGGTTATTCTGTAATCCGATATAATCTTACAATTAAGTTTTACTTTCTCTATTATGCCAATGCACATAATAAGTAAAAAAGATATTTCATTCCATCCAAGAATTCGAGACCAACATTTCACCGGAAATTCATGTTTTGATGACCCCTGAAACCAGAAAAAGCATAGTGTGCGTCTGAGTGCGTGTCCGTGTTTACCTCAAAAACGGAAAGTTTGTTAGACCAAACTTAGTGTTAAAGTTCCGTATCCTCCAAGGATGCAACATAAAGATCTTCAGGAAACCGCCTCCACCCCGTCCCTAAACTACTCTTTACATGGAAGGTATTTCAAAGATTTCGATTTCCTACAAAATGACAAACGATTTTGATAAAAATGCCATGTACAATGCTGTCCCAGAGTACTCGACCTGACGTATAGAAGCGGTTGTTGTTTCAAACAACAACAATGGTAAAAAGTACCAACCTTAGAAAGTTTAAGTTTGAACTTTGACGCTTTTACATTGTGTGGCAGCCGTCATTAGTGAATGCTCTCAGCGAATTTGTAAACATGGATAAAACTGGTCATCGTTATGTGATATAATACTTTCCTTTGAAGGTTTTCGTCCAATTAATATTAACACTGAGCTAGATTCTACTTTGTGGGGGTCTACCTCTTCGTTTACAACAGTAAAGTATTGGGCGGCTGAGTTTAAGTGCGACCGTACGCGCTGCCAAGACGAACATCGCAATGGTTGACCAAATGGGCTTAACAGTTCAGAAATTGTAAAGAAAACCACAAAATGGTATTGGATGACCGTCAACTGAAAGTGCGCGAGCAAACAGACATTACAGACATTTCAAACAGTTCTTTACATCGCATACTAACTGAATATGTGGATGTGAGAAAGTTGTGTGCAAGATGGGTTTGCTCATAATTGAACAAAAACAGCGTCATGAGTATGTTTCAGTCAAGTGTTTGGCTGCAATAAAGCTGAGTTTTTGCATACATTCATAACATACCTCGGTCCATCACTTCACATATGAGACGAAGAAACAATCTAAACAGTAGATTGGAAGGAGAGATTCGGCTCCAAAGAAGGCAAAGACAGTTTCATCTTCAGGCAAGGTATGACGTCAGTTTTCTGGGACGCACGCGGGATAATTTTCATTGATTATCTCAAAAAAGGAAAACTAGTCAATGGTGAATATTATTCTGCGAATTTGTTACAGCGTTTGAGTGATGATATCGAGCAAAAATGACCGCATTTGGCGAGGAAAAAACGTTTTGTTTCATCAAGACAATGCACCAGTTCCCACGTCCATTATTGCCATAGCAAAAATCAATGAGTTAATGTTTGAATTGCTTCCTCATGCACCTTTTCGCCAGATTTAGCTCCCTCTGATTATTTTCTATTTCCAAACTTGAAGAAATAGCTTGGTAGTAGAAGAGTTGCCAACAATGAAAAAGTAGAGTCTGCAGTTGATGGCTATTTTGCAGAACTCGATAGTTCTCACCATAGACAGTGTATGGAAACTATTGAACATCGTTGGGAAAAAGTGTATGAAGCTGAAAGGAGACTATGTAGAGCAATAAAGATGCTTTTCCCCAAAATTTTTGGGCTTTCTTTGTTAGGGCCAATACTTCTGGGACATCATAAATAAAAGGTACATCCTGAATTTTCTGGGAATGGCCCTTGCAAAATGTACACATGTGTGTGCAGTCCATAAAATGGCCAACATATATCTGAGTTTAGATCCAGTTATATTCAAAAAAATCTTAATCTCCTTACATGTTGGGAATTATTTAATTTAATAGCAAGACTGCATTATGATGATTTGTATTATCTTCTTGCAATAAAGCACCTCCATTGTTATACATAAAGCTAGTAGAGAACCAAAATTTTCCATGAATTAATTCATGGACTTGCTTCGCAGCAGTTTATTTATTCCATTGTTTCTGATGAGCTCTACTTGTCAGTTACTCATCCTTAATATTTCTGGAAGATGTACCAAGGAAGGGCTTGTGTCTTAAGAGCCCTTTTTTGAAATAGTCTCTACCATCTCATTACCCTAGAATGTGCATGCTCGGGGCTTGTGTAAGTTGATCATGTCGCTAATACATAGTCTAACCAAGAACTTTTGGTATTACCAAACCAATTTGGATGTCGGTTTTAAGTGCCTGGCTATTCGAGCAGATAGTTACTTCGATCCTTTGCCTAGCATATGTATGATTGCCAATGTGCAGGCTAATAGTACATTATCTTAGCCTGAACGGCTGATATGCATTCCCGGGGGAATAGTAGCCAGGTTCTAGGACCGCAGGTCCCAACCCCTGTTCTGTGTCATCAATGAAGAACGCTTGCTCCTACCTTTCAGAATAGACTATTTCTCTGGGTATAGATGCCATTCTTTTACCAAATTAGGTTCTGAATGAGTACATTTAAAAACCCTGTGAGCGCTTTACATCTATCACTTTAGAAAAATACTTTTGATAGATGCCCCACCTCTTTGCAGATGCATGAGCGTTTGCATTAGTGTGATACATCACATTTGCAAAAAAATAGAAATTGCTGGAAATTTGCGAATGCGACTGGGTCTGTATTTTTTGGAAGGCTATTTAGCTAATGAAACTCATAAAGTAGGTCACTGCGTCAGGACGAAGTACAAGTATTAAATACAGTATACTTTTATATTCAGAAAGTAAACTCATCTTTATTTCAGAACCAACGTCAATTTAAAATCTGATAAGTTTCATATGGTTTTTTCTATCTGTTCTGCAAAAAGATTACTCGTTATTCCACATCTAGCTAATCGAGATAAACGTTAGCAGAAACTGCCTTATTATATGCTTCCTTCTAATCAGAAGGAAATAAGCAGTAAAACAAAATAAAGATGAAACGAAAGGTGACTCCCCATTTGAGAAAAGTTTTCTACTTTAAAATTGAAATCAATAACAAAAAATATCTGGGAAATTGTCAACTCTATATTATGTAAATTGTGTGTATCACTGATGGTTTGCCAGTTATGAAAGATTCAGAATAAATTATTTGCTATGAAAATATCTTTAATGTAACATATTTTAATCAAAGTCGTTAGAGCCATTTTCTATGTAAATCGTAGTTGGGCGGGGGGGATTTTCTTAAAAATTTCGTATTGCATCCTTGGAAGATACTAAACTTAAATACCAAGGGACTCAGGGACCTTAAAATATAGATTTTGGTGAAATCTTACATAAATTTCTGGGTAGAATACAGTGCCTTCTCTACCGGCTATGTGAATAGTACGTATAGAGAGAGCAAATTTGTGCAATTATTCATCTATTACATTATGTGAGAAGAAACTAAAAAGAATTTCAGTGACATGGTCATATAACAAGTCTATTTGCACTTGGCTAATCTAGTGCTCACTTCTATATATGCACAAAATCTCACATTTAAGTTTTCCGTAATGCTATACGTAGCATCAGAGGTGCAGGTTTCATGTCAAATCTTCAACATGAGAATGAAAAATGTAATGTAACTTTCCCAGTTCCCGAGGATGTGGAATGCCGAGGTAGCGCAATAATCTAAATGAACATTTGAAGATCTCTTAATTTTGTCTCTCACTTTACCTTCTTATATCCCATTAAACATTGTTTTTAAACATTTTTGCATTTCCTCGCTAGTCTGTTAACATGGAAGCTGCCCATTACAACTCGGTAGTAGTTAATTCCTTACCGATCCAGGTGACTCAAACTTTCCGTCTGCAAATGACATTCGGGAGGACGTGGGATCGCCTCCCACGGCCAAACTCTCTGACCCATGGACTTTTTCTTTTTTTCGGGGGTTTTCTCGGGTCATTAGGCAAATACCTCGGAATTATCTTCATTCCTCCGAAATTACTATCCCTTAATTTCATCTCCATTTTCACCCAAACGGCCTCTTTCATGGTTCTAATAGGCGAGCACTGCGGTGGTGGCGCCCTCCTGTGGTGGTGACTGCACTCTGAAAATACAGCTCTCGGCGACGTTGGAGATTGTCTGAAGACTCAGACAGATGCAGGCTCCTAGTGCTCCCTGCGTCAAGATGAAGAACTGCTTGAAACATGCTAGGGGCCATCCACGGTGGCTCTTCGCCTGTGACGGTTTCGACCGCTTTGAAATTACTCTCATCTCATCCTATTCTCCTGGAGTCTGTCGTACAATAAGCCGATGGCTACAGTGTGAAATACTCTCTGACATTACACACACAAACCAGACGCATACCTAATACTTTTCTCAAATGGGGAATATTTATGTTTTTTCTTTTCTTTCCTTTTTTATACTGTCCAAGCTAACAGTATGGAATTTCAAAGCCTTTACATACCGACAAACTCTTAAAAGATTTGACTATCGCCTTAGAATCTGGTATTCCTCTAATCTCTTGTGTCTACAAGATTGTCAATTGCAACAAGAAAACTTTTGCAAATGTGTACGCACTTGTAAGAATAATTATTTAAACAAAAGTGAGAAGAGAAAGGAATGTAAGTAACAATGTAACAATTACTCTTTACTTTGTGCACTTCGTGTATTAATTTTAATTAGAGAAAGTGCTGTGTTCCACCCAAAATATTATTTCGAAATTTCACCATAATACTATATGTTTGGAGACACTCGGAACCCTATCCAAATCTTTATATAAAAGGCTCCTATATGTGCATCTATGGACAGCATTATTCAAAAACGAAAAATGTTTAAAAATCAACCTACCAAGGGTTGGTTAGGAAAAATCTCCACTCTTAATTACTCTTTGCTTGGAACACTTTTCAAAAATGAAATGTTTTAATTGAAATATATATGTTTGAGGTATTTTACGAAAACTGAAATGTACCAATACATTCAATTTTCTAGGAGTAGCCTCTGAAATCTTCATTATTAATGATTTTAACATAACTGGTTAGCCTAAGAGATAGAAGAAATCTAACTGCACAAAAATTCAGATCAATTTATGCCAAACATACATTTTTTTTGTGTTTAATCATTTTTAAGGTATTCCTTGTTATTTTTTGAGTTTTGGATTTTTAAAATAGTTTTTTCAAAGTATATCGTTTCCGCTCTATTTACCATTCAAAATGCACGGAGATTCATAAAAATCACACAACGGTCCATTCTCAAATATTTGACTATTGCTTAAAGCCTTCTGTATTCCTCAAATCCACCTTTCACTTACTAGGAAATATGCAATAAAATAATTTACGCTAATGTTAAACACGATAAAATGGAAGTGTTAATAAGAATAGTTTGTACGAGAGTACGCAGAAAAAGTTTTGTGAGTGTAACATCTGATTTTTACTTTCTGTGTTTAGTGCATAGTACATAGAGAAGATATTGCACTTCATTAAAAAATTCGATACCAAGATTTCACCAAAAATGCATGTTTTATGGCCTTATGTATGTAATAAAGGCAATTTTAGAAAACGCTTCGCGCGCGCGTGCGCGCGCGCGTGTGTATGTCCGTGTGTCTTGAACGTACCAACTCAAAAACGAACAGTCGGTAAAATACCATAGTTGGTATTAAATTTTAATATCTTCCAAGGATGCAACACAAAGATTTTGAGGAAAGTCTCCCCCTCGTCAAGTTACTCTTATCATGGAGAAAATTTCGAAAATTTTGGTTTTCAAAAAAATGACTAACAATTTTGATTGAAATACCGTATATTAAAGATATTTACATGACAAATAAACTACATATCTTGACATTTCTGGGAATAGCCTTTGAAGAGCTTTACATCTGGATGGCTTTTGGATAAATGCCGATAAAAACTTATTGCACAAAACACGTAGATCTCGTTTAAACACACAATTTATGCCATGCACTTTTTTGAGGAGTTGAAAATTTCAGAGAAAGTTCTTGTTATTGCTTTCAATTTTAAAATACGGGAATTTTCAAACTCTGCCCGTGCAAAGAAATGAATTTCTATCACATAGCAACCAGCTTTTAAAAGATTCGATTGTTAATTTAGTCTAGTGTGTTTCCTTATTTCTCTTTTACTGTCAAGAAAGCAAGTAATACGTCCATTTCTGCCAATGATATCTCGATTAGCATGAGTAGAAGAATAAGCTTCTTAACAATAGTTTGTTATAGAGATGTAGAGAAAATCAAGTTGGTATAGATAATCATTATTTTTTAAATTTAATTCTGCCTCATTATTTAAAAGATGTTGTTTTGCAGTTCTGGTCTTTTCTTTTTTTGTATTTGGGAATAGGGGTAAGTTATACAACGAAGGAAGGCCTCTCGCGCACTGCGATATTAATAATCATATTGTGGCTAATATCCCCCAAATAAAAGGGATAAAATGTAAGTAGCAAAAATTCGATTCTGGGATTTCAACACAAATCCATATTTTGAGACCTCCTGAATCGAAAAAAAAAATACAAATATATCCGTGTATGTGTGTGTGTTTGTGTGCGCGCTCGCGAGCAGGCTGTCTAAAAAAAAGTCGGTTAATGCCAAACTTGGTATGTAAATTCGGTATTTTCAAAGGATGCGACAGGAACATTTTCAATAAAATACCCCACCACCAGCGACCCCTTACATGTGACATTTTTCGAAAATGTTTTTGATAATATCAAAAATGACTATCAATTTTGATTAAAAGATTGCATATCATTGTTGTAGGTTTCAATTTTAAAATAGCTAAACTTTTCTCAAATGGCAATCAATTACCCGTTTCATATATATTTTGTTTTACTACTGGCCTTGGAAAGAGAACCAAATTCCAATGACAGTCGCATAGCGACAGCTTTAAAAAGACTTGACTATCTCTCTGTCCTAGTACATTTCCTTATTTCCCTTATACTTATAAGAAACTAAGCTATAAGACCTTTTCTGACAATGTTTATCTTTATTAGCATGCTGTAGATAAAAGTATGAGTAATTTGTTTGCAGAACAGATAAAAAAAATCGTGTGAATGTAATACATCAGGTTTTTAGAACAATGTCTGCGCATGCATTTTCTGTATGAGTGTGAACAGCATAACCCAAAATAAATTAAGTAATAAAAGCACAATTTGGAATTGAAGTTCACTATCTTCCAAGCAGAAGACATGCAGATATTTTCAAGGAAATCGTCCGCTAAGGAGCGCTGGAATGGTAATTATTCGTTTTATTACTTACTCTAGACGTAGGTACTATGTACATAGTGTATACAGAAGGTATTGTAATGCACACGAAAATTCGATACCGAGATTTCACCAGAAATATATGTTTTGGGACCCCCTGAATCCGAAAGAAAAATAATTTTTAGAAAAATGTCCGTGTGTATGTGTGTCTGTGTGTATGTATGTATGTGTCTGTGGGCAGCATAGCTCAAAAACGAAGAGTCCGTTATAAACCAAACTTGGTATTTAGGTTTGGTGTCTTCCAAGGATGCGACACGAAGATTTTCAAGAATATCCCACCACCCCTAACTACCCTTTACATGAAGCTTTTTTCGAAAATTTTGATTTTCTCAAAAATTCCTCTACCGATTGTGTTTAAAATGTCGTATGTTAAAGATATTTACCTTACAAAAAAAAATGTATATCTTGAACTTTCTGGCAATAACCTCTGAAGACTACTTTATTCTGGATGAATTTTACGGAATTTTGCGTAAGTGCTAAACCGAAAGAGATGGTCAAAAACTTACCACACAAAAATGTAGAGCACGTTAAAACACACAATTTATGTAATATTCATTTTTTCGTGGAGTTGATCGTTTTTGAGATATTCATTGTTATTGATTTTATCTTTGAGGAACGTATACCTTTCTCATACAGGAATTTGTCAATTCCTCTTCATACAAACAAAGGAAGTTCATTCACATAGCAACCAGCTTTTGGCTGTCACTTTAACGTATGGCATTTCCTTATTTCGCTTCTACTTGCAAGTAATAAGACTATTTCTGCTATTTTTTCTAGATTAGCATTAAGTAAATAGAAGCTTAAGCTTTTTAACAAAAACGTGTTGCAGAGAAGTAGAGCAAGTCGTGTAAATGGAACACATCAGATGTTTTTAAAGATGGCTCTAAGGATATTTATTGCAACACAATACGGTTAAGATATTTCATGTCGAATAAATTGCTTATCGGGAATAGTTTGTGATGTTAGCTGAAAATTTAAATTAATTTTGTATTTACATTGTAACATTTTAAATTATTTGTTTACACATTATTATGAACAGAGATTGCAATGTTCATTATAAAATGTAATTTACATACTTTAGGATATACAGAAGAGAACCGAAACATATAAATAAAATTTAAATTGTGAAGTAAAATAAAATAATAAGGAGCAGAAATAAGTAAGAAAGGTGGTGAACTTGCCATTTGTTAATTATGCAATTGTTTCTAAACTAAATATTTATCTTAATGCACTATTAAGTAATTATTCACTACAACTTTTTTGAAATGAGTTTCAGACGTTTCGTGAAAAATCTACGCGTTTCCGTCAACCATGGCTAATTATTTTACAGAACCCTAGAACTTATGATCAGCATTTTATTCTTCAGGATTTGGCAGCTTACGACATTTCTGTGTTTGCAGTTCCTTCTCACTGAGGAAAACCACGAGTATAGATCCATATCTCAGCTTGTTTTCCAACAACTACATTCTACAGCTTCGGTTCATTAGATTTAATGCTCTTGCCAACAGTTCCGGTTAGGTTCGTTAAGCGTTTATACACGTAATGTGGAGCATTAAAGGCACAGAGATTCCCAAAGGTTCGACTTGTACTTTCCTAGGGTACCATTAATATATCCCTAGGGATTACTTAGATGTAGATATCTGTGTCCGTACAGTACATCGACACAAAAACATAAATGCCATGGGAATCAATTATAGTAGTTGTGTTTGGCAGATTGTTATATGGCTAATCCTTAGCAAGAGGTAATAACTAGTCTCCAATTTCAAGTTAGAATTCTGAACATCCTTAGTGGGCATGCTGCATGACCACCCCAAAGCTCTTATTCATTGAGCCAAAGGATAATAAGTTAATGTATAATTTTATAATCGGTCGTCTCAGCGCGGTGGTAGCGCGGCTGCTTACCAAGCGGGAGAGCTGTGTTCGATTCCCAGATCCGTTGTGGGGACTTTTTCCTTTTGAAAAACCTGGTCTGGGGTGCACTCAGCTTTGTGAGGTCCCTGTGGGGGGCCCAATTGGGGAGCTACTTGATGGAGAAGTAGCGTCTTCAGGTCTTAAGGACCGCATTAACCGGACTGAGGGCACCGAGATGGGGGACGCAGCGGCCGGGGTAGACCAAGGTTCCTCGCGAGCTGTCGTGCCATGGAGTTTAATGTTATAATCACTGTTACACTCTTATTACGTCATTTTACTTTTCACCAACAAGACACTACAGAACGACGTGGCCCTCATTTTATTACCTCATTAGCATTTGACTAGCTTTATTACCTTGCTCGCGATATGAGAAAAGGTACAAAATGTGTGTTTCAACGCCCGAGAGAGAGAGAGAGAGAGAGAGAGGGAGAGATGGATTAGGATTAAAATTATTCTCGGAGGGGGTTCCCAGTCAATAGGGTAGAGCACCACACATAGGCCTTTGATCACAGAGAGGGAAGAAGGGATGAATGGAGCGACCAGATCCAGTTGATGATTTGCGCAAGCGTGGACGGGTTCCTTAACGGTTAAAATAAAACGCTCAACGCCACCCTAGCCCTAACACGAGCCCAGAGCCTACGGGGAAGCACTAGCACAAAAAACCCCAAGGTGAACCCTGAACGGGCATCACTACAATGACTCTAGGAGTAAATCTTTACAGTGAGCAAGCCACTATCCAGCCGCAACCCGCCGAACATCTTCACCTGGTCTTTCAACTCTGAAACAGAGCAAAGAAATTATGGGAACATGAAACGTGTGCAAAAAAATTTGGTGACGGATGTATGAACCTTCCAAGCATTTCCCTGGCGACCCGAGGAAGCATCCGAAAAAAAACCATTGGTCTGGAGGTCGGCAGAAATCGAACCCACGATCTCCCAAATGCGACTCGCACACGATAGTATGGAGCTACCTTCGGAGAGAGAGATAGGGAGAGAGATTCTAATAATGTTTAATACTATCTCCTGTACCTAGAGAGAGAGGGACAGAGAGAGAGGCAGGGAGAGAGATTCTAATACTATTTAATACTATCTCCTGTACCTAGAGAGAGAGAGAGAGAGAGAGAGAGAGAGGCAGGGACATATATTCTAATAATATTCAATACTATCTCCTGTACCTAGAGAGAGAGGCAGGGAGAGAAATTCTAATAATATTTAATACTCTCTCCTGTACCTAGAGAGAGAGAGTGGCAGGGAGAGAGATTCTAATAATATTTAATACTCTCTCCTGTCCCTAGAGAGCGAGAGAGGCAGGGAGAGAGATTCTAATAATATTTAATATTATCTCCTGTACCTAGAAGAGAGAGAGAGAGAGAGAGAGAGAGAGAGAGATTCTAATAATATTTAATACTATCTCCTGTACCTAGAGAGAGAGAGATAGGGAGAAAGATTCTAATTATATTTAATATTATCTCCTATACCTAGAGAGAGTGAGCGAGAGAGAGAGAGAGAGATTCTAATAATATTTAATACTATCTCCTGTACCTAGAGAGAGAGAGAGGCAGGGAGAGAGATTCTAATAATATTTAATACTATCTCCTGTACCTAGAGAGAGAGAGAGAGAGGCAGGGAGAAAGATTCTAATACCATTTAATACTATCTCCTGTGCCTAGAGAGAGAGAGAGGCAGGGAGAGAGATTCTAATAATATTTAATACTATCTCCTGTACCTAGAGAGAGAGGCAGGGAGAGAGATTCTAATACTATTTAATACTATCTCCTGTGCCTAGAGAGAGAGAGGCAGGGAGAGAGATTCTAATAATATTTAATACTATCTCCTGTACCTAGAGAGAGAGGGAGAGAGAGAGGCAGGGAGAGAGATTCTAATACTATTTAATACTATCTCCTGTGCCTAGAGAGAGAGGCAGGGAGAGAGATTCTAATAATATTTAATACTATCTCCTGTACCTAGAGAGAGAGAGAGAGAGAGAGGCAGGGAGAGAGATTCTAATACTATTTAATACTATCTCCTGTGCCTAGAGAGAGAGAGGCAGGGAGAGAGATTCTAATAATATTTAATACTATCTCCTGTGCCTAGAGAGAGAGAGAGAGGCAGGAAGAGAGATTTTAATAATATTTAATATTATTTCCTGTACCTAGAGAGAGAGAGAGCGATTCTAATAATATTTAATACTATCTCCTGTACCTGGAGAGAGGGGGGAGAGAGAGGTAGGGAGAGAGGTTTTAATACTATCTAATACTATCTCCTGTACCTAGGGAGAGAGAGAGAGAGGCAGGGAGAGATATTCTAATAATATTTAATACTCTCTCCTGTACCTAGAGAGAGAGAGAGGTAGGGAGAGAGAGATTCTAATAAAATTTAATACTCTCTCCTGTACCTAGAGAGAAAGAGAGGCAGGGAGAGAGATTCTAATACTATTTAATGCTATCTCCTGTACCTAGGGAGAGAGAGAGAGAGGCAGGGAGAGAGATTCTAATAATATTTAATACTCTCTCCTGTACCTAGAGAGAGAGAGAGGCAGGGAGAGAGATTCTAATAATATTTAATACTCTCTCCTGTACCTAGAGAGAGAGGCAGGGAGAGAGATTCTAATAATAGTTAATACTATCTCCTGTACCTAGAGAGAGAGAGAGAGAGAGAGAGAGAGAGAGGTTGGGAGACAGATTCTAATAATATGGAATACTATCTCCTGTACCTAATGAGAGAGAGAGGCAGGGAGAGAGATTCTAATAATATTTAATACTATCTCCTGTATCTAGAGAGAGAGAGAGAGAGAAAGAAAGAGAGGCTGGGAGAGAGATTCTAATAATATGGAATACTATCTCCTGTACCTAGAGAGAGGGGGGAGAGAGAGAGGCAGGGAGAGAGATTCTAATAATATGGAATACTATCTCCTGTACCTAGAGAGAGGGGAGAGAGAGAGAGAAAGACAGGGAGAGAGATTCTAATACTATTTAATACTACCTCCTGTACCTATTGATATTTCACACTTCTGGGAACAGGCCAAGGTAAGCTAGAAACGGCACGACGGCACAAGTGAGAAAGCCCTCTGCACTTTGTTATCTGGAAAGCAAAACAGTTTTTTTAACAAAAAGAGTAGCTTTTCTGTTCCTTAATAACACCCCAGCTTACTGCTTTAGGCATCGTCTTCATTTCATAGCCTGGATGGAGTGGCGTTACATAATGAATGGGTTTGCAGTGCTCTCGACTGGCTTTTTATAGCTTCTTCAAGCCGTGCAAGACAAAAGACAGTCAGCACACAGTTGAAGTACTGAGAGTGTAGTTTATGGGGCATTATTTGTGCTGGAAATGTCACCTTCCTTGGAAACACAGTAGCCATAAACAATTCTACTATATATTTAACGTGTTTTTTTTTTTTTTTTAAAGGAATGTAGTTTTGTTATACTCTCACATCTTATATAGTGAGTGCTGGTTTATGTGTCTACGCATTCCACTCTGGGTGAGGAGATTTAACGGCTACATGCCGTGCTTTTCAGTTCAAATATACTACGAGTAAAAACAAATGCAGTAAAACACTCACATAAACACAAGAAATAAACAATTATTGAGAACTACTTAAATACCTATGTAAATCAAAATTATCTATGACATTATTTAATTGACTTTGTTTTTTCTTCTGTTCAGTACAAGAACTAGAGGTTTGTTTAAATTGATTACTCATCGCTTACAGGGTTTCCTTTTTTATCTTCTCCGTAAGTATGTACAAAAATAAAATAAAATCTGCAATACAACATCCTGATATCTAGTTCCTTATACCAGGACGTATATTGCAAACTTTATCATTTATTTACCACATTACATGTTTTCATATATTATTATTCTACATAAATATCACGTATATACTGATAACTGATAAACTAATTATTATTAATTACTGGTATCCAGTAAAGCAAGTAATTAGTAACCAACTATTGCCTATCAAACTACTACAATTTAACAAAATTTAACAAAACTAAAACCCTGTACAACTTGCATCCAGCAGAATGTGCACTGGTAGCCAGACCAATTCATTTTTCATATACTTTTCTTTTGTAACTATCATTGTAGTGAATTATTATAACACCTAACCCCAACTATTTATATTAATAATATTCCTTAACCCCTCTCAGAATATATAATTCATAAAACCCTTTATATAAATTTTCTTAATTTCCAAGATTATAAATGAAGTTTTTTTAGATTACTCACCCTAACATTTAACTACTACTATTTGAATCTATAAACTCGATTCCTAATGCTATACACGTATGTGCTATACATGTATTCTACAAATGTATGTACAATGTACATAGTAGATGGAGAAGATATTGTATTCCACCTAAAATTCGATACCAAGATTTCATCAGGAATGTATGTTTTGAAATCATCAGACTACAAAAAAGTACTTTTAAAAAAAGCTACGAGTTTTATCTTTCAGTCAGTTTGTAGCTCTATGTGTGTGTCTGTAAGTGTGTCAGTGTGTGTGTGTGTGTGTGCGTGTGTACGTGTGCGTGGCGCGCGCACTAATGCACGGTTTCCTCTGGATAGTATAACTGAAAAACGAAAAGTCTCTCGAATACCAAGCGTGTTGTTTAAGTTGAGCATCTTCCAAGGATGGGCACGAAGATTTTCAGGAAAGTCACCCACCCCTAACTACTCTATATAGAAAAACATTTCTCGAAATTTGTTATTTTGTTAAAACTAGCTCTAACGATTTTGATTAAAATATATTTTCATGACCAATGACATGTATACCTTGAATTTTCTGGGAACAGACTTAGAAGGTCTCTGCATCCTGAATGCTTTATGTATACCGTAAGAGATAGACAAAAACTTACAACATAACTATCTAGTTTTTATTGTTTTTTTTTTTTTTTTGGCTTCAGGTCCTTTAGCCTGGTTGATCATATCGGACGATGAATGAAATTGATGAAATGATGCCAAGTGATCTCGTGGTCCATGGAGCTTAAAGTTACTTGACATTCGTTTTCTCAGGATAAGGGAAAACCTTATCCGCCTAATTCGTAGCTCACCCTAAGCGAAGTTCAACTCGCGACCTGTTGAATGTGAGGCAGACACGCTACCACCGCACTACTCAGGCCGGCTATGTAGATTTTGGTAAAGCATACAATGTGTCTCACATTTTTTTCTAGAGTTAAACTTTTTAGAGATATTCCTTTTATTTGGTTTAATTTTAAATTAGTTATACTTTTCTCAAGCAGGAAGTCGCCCATATTTCTTTTCTTTTACTTCAAAGAAACGAATATTAATGACAGTCGCATAGCGGCGGGTTTTAAAACATTTGACTATCGCTTTAGCATGGTGTATTCCCTTATTTTCCTTCTATTTATAAGGAATTAAGTAATAAGACCAACATGCTAATGTTTATCTTGATTAGCATGAAGTGGAAAGAATAATATATTTTTGTAAGAAGCTTATTTGCAGAGTAGGTAAAGATAACATCAATGGAACACAAGACGTTTTTTTAAATGTCGTGAAGTTCCCATGAGTATTCTGTTTGTTTGTTTATGATATACTGATTTAAGCTGTAAGTTGAGCTCATATTTATCACATATTTATGATCCTCTGTCTCTTTTCCTTCTTCTTCCTTCACTTCAAGAACAATTTTAAAGTCTGTTTCGTTTCAAGGAATACCTTCCCATCATAATGTCGATCTTTCTATTGATCTTCTGCTTTACTATTCATCTTCGGATTTTGTTATTCTATTAAGAGTCATTCTTTCAGGGCTACTCAACGTCTCCAACACTGATTGAATAAATGCAAATATTTGTAATAGCCTTTGAGGACCATCCATGATCCAGTTATTATAGTTTTTTCGCTATTTTATAAATTATATTTACGAGGAAAATTTCACAAAATTTTTAGGATGACTATTATTCACTATCTGCTTAAAAGTGTTTACGTAACACGTTCTCACTCATTTGCCAGACTACAGTCGTGTGATTGAGGGGAAAAATATCGATCGCACTGAAATTTCAACCTAACTATATGTTTTGTCATCATACAGCATTATCTGATTGGGATTAACAGTGCATCCAGGTCTCAACTTAAAAATATTGAACTCAATAAATTACGTTTTATTTAATTTTGGTTTTATTTAAGAAATATGTAACTGAAACCAACATGTAAGAATGTGCACTTCCGTTCTTTAAAATACAAAATCACCCTCATTTTACTTACAAAGATGGAACATTAAAATTATATCTCAACATTTAAAAAAAAAACCAAATCGGGAATTAAGAACACCTGCTTCACAAGTCCTTTGATAGACTGTAGTGAACGTTCGACATTTGGGAAGACGATTTACAAATCGCCGATAGTAAGTTTCTCTCAGCATTGGCAGTTGCGTAAATTAAACGAATATCTGCTAATTTAGCATAATATGTAAAGCCATTCATTGTGTAAAGAAAAGTTTGCAACTTAACCGATCCTTCATTTCCTCACTGGGAATCACGTGAATGTAGGTTAGCGGTTGCGAGTTTAATAAACACAGAAGCTGGTCGTAGCTGAAAATATATATATAGGGTGTCCACAAAACTATTTCTTAATTGAGGTAACTTACAGTTACAGTTTGATCACTGAGCAGTATGTTGACTATTTCTGAACGTATTGGTATTGTCACATGACGTCTACAGGATATTCCGTGCTATGAGCTATGACGACGGTTTCAACGCAATTTAGAAACGATGGACCAACGAATAAAACCATATGTAAAGTGTTAAATAAGTTTCAACGAATAGGCACTGTTGCTGACGAGTCTCGACCAGATCGACATCCCACAAGCGCAGCTGACATTGACGCAATACGGGAGTCAATTGAGTCCTAAATCTCTACGTTGTCTTTCAATTGAAACTTCCATCATGCAGATGGTGCAACCCTTGCAAATGATATACATGCTTCTTCAAGGTGAATTTCAGCACTTTCAACACTGATTATTTCGGTTTCCGTTGAAGCCGTCGCCGCAGATTATTGCACGGAACATCCTGTAGACGCCATATGACAACGGCAATCGCTCAGGAATAGTCATCATACTGATCAATGATCAACAAATACAAACAAAAATACATTCTTAATTTACCACAGTCGGGAAATAGTTACTTATTTTGTGGACAGCCTGTAAATGGATGCAAGCACACATGTAAACAAATTTATTTAAAATTAGGACAAATGTCTTAAATGCAGTACTATTTGCAGGTAATCAGAATGTTCTGGCTGACAATGAAGAGAGACTAAAACTCGATAAGACAATGCTGAGGAACAATTTAACTACCAGATAATTTAAAGGTAAATATATATTCGATCAAAAGTACTCCGAAAATGAAGTACCAGAACAAGCAACCTATTTCAGAAACCTAAGGTGTGGTATTTCATTTTAATACAAACGAGATTTAAAACAAAAAGTAATTAAATATAAATACATATGTCGCATTGTAAAACGAGCGATGAAAACAATAAGTAACTCCTCATTTAAACGTTATAAAACTGTGGCAGTAGCCATTATATAATAGGCAGACCTAGAATAGGAATAATTGAAAAGCCGAAATATATTTTACTTTCTCTACACAGTAAATTTTAGTAGGTAGAGAAGGTCCTTGCACTGTACCCAAAAATTCGATATCGAGAATTTCACTCGAAGTACGCGTTTTAGGGTCCCCTACCTCTGTGAAACCTTAACTCAAAACGGAAATTCGGTAAATCCCAATTTTGATATTGGTATTTAAGTTTAGTATTTGCCAGATATATGACACAAAAATTTTGAGGAAAACCCCCGACCCAAAGCTACCCTTTACACGGAAAAATGTTCGAAAAGTTTGCTTTTCTCAAAAATGGCTCTAACGAGTTTGATAAAAAATACTTTATTAAAGATACTTACTTACATAACAAATATAGCTGTGTTTTAATTTTCTGGCAAATGTCTCTCATGAGCTCTTTATTCTGGATGAAAATTGCTTAGTTTTGCTGGTAATCAATATATTTTGTATAGCTTACTACACAAAAATCTAGATCTTGTTAATATACACAACTTATGTCATATTTTTTCACAGAATTATTTCCGATGTTTCTTGTTATTGGTTTCAGTTTCAAATTACTTAGAACCTTTCTCATACATGAATTTTTCAACTCCTGGTCATGCAAAGAAATAGATTTGATCACATGGCAACCGACTTTTAAAAGATTTCACTATCGCTTATTTCCTCTTGCTTATAAGGAAGCAAGCGATAAAGACAATTTCTGCTAATTTTTATCTCGGTTAGCATGAGGTAGATAGAAGAATAAGCTAATAGTTTGTTACAGAGATGTAGAGAAAGTCATGTGAATGGGCATATCAGATCTTTTTAGCTTACATTAACATTGAAGATACAATATATAGTTTAAATGAAACAGAAAGACCATGCCTCAGAAATGCCATAAAAACCAATAAAACAGACCGTGTAATATAAACCATTTAGTAGCACAGATGTGCAAGACAGGAAAGGTTCCCTTAGAGTTGACACCGGTTTATTTGACCTTATATTGAGGATTGAAACAAATGATGGTGGTCGGATCTATACCGCACCGTTTTAAACCAGGTAATTACTGTAACTCGTATTTTGCAACAAGTTAGTTATCATTCAACAGTGTTGTCACTGAGCGGTCAGTGGCAAGCCGGAACTACGTGCGCTGACGGTTTATTTTCTTCCCGTGATGAACGGCCGCTCGTTTCCTGTAAACGGATGCCTTGTAGCCTGATAGGAACCCAGCAGGTTTGAAAAGGCCCGCACTGTACAAATCAGTTCATTCCTGCCTACTGGACTGTGCACTCCGTCAATGGGTAAGCAGTCTAAAAGATCTTTCACTCTAATTCTATAGTAAAGATATAACAATGGGTTGACAATGAAATGCATTCTTTATCGCGTCTAGAAGATATGAGAGAATATGGAGAATATAATATCTTATTTTACTTAGATGGAATGTGATGGAGAACTGGAACACCCGGAGAAAACCCGCCCCTGCGACGCTTTGTCCACGAAAATCTCACATGCGGTCGCTTGGGATCGAACCCGGGCCGTCTAGGTACTAACACCTTAGTACAGCGTATAAAGTAGATAGAAAATGTAGGTATTGTGTTCCATCCAATAATCTGATACCGAGATTTCACCGTAAATATATATTTTATGGTACCCTGATTCAATAAAAACATTTTTAGAATAAATTCCGCGCGCGCGCGCGCGCGCGCGTGTGTGTGTGTGTGTTCTGTGTCTATGTATGTGCCTCTGAAGGCAGCGTATTTCAAAAACGAAATAATGGCTAAATATCAATTTGGTATTTAAATTCAATGTCAGCCAAGGATACGACATGAAGATTTTCAAGTAAATTCCCCACCCCCAACTACTCTTCATGTGGAATATTTTTCCTCTATCTTGAATTTTCTGGGAATAGTCTCTGAAGACTACTTTATTCTGGATGAAATTTACGGAACTTTGCACAAATGCTAAACCGTAAGAGATACACAAAAAATGTAGAGTACATTAAGACACACAATTTATGTTATATACATTTTTTCGAGGAGTTAATCGTTTTGAGATATTCTTGTTTCAACTTTAAAAACTTGTACTTTTCTCATACAACCGTGACCATACAAACAAAGGAACTTCAGTCACATGGCAACCAGCTTTTTAGTTTCACTTTAACCTATGCTACTCTCTTATTTCGCTTCTACTTACAAGGAAGTAAGTAATAAGACTATTTCTGTTATTTTTTTCTCGATTAGCATGTAGTAAATAGAAGAATTAGCTTTTTAACAATAATTTGTTGCAAAGATTTAGAGAACGTCATGTGAATGGAACACATCAGATTTTTTTAGAATCAATTGCCCACCTAATTTTTGTGTTGGGGGATGGTAAACAAAACAAAAGCACGCGCAACTGCATTCAATAATGGAGTAATTTTCCACGAAATGAACATCAGTATCGGCCTTTAGAAGTTTAATTTATATCTAAGGGGTATTCTGGTGGAGCTGGATTGAGATTACTGACGGTATAATTAAACTCCAATACAAATTCTCTTTTGTACGACATTCCAGCTGACGTTGTTTGAAAGAGAAGGCAACTCAGAAACTGAATATTCATGTCCAATTTACGCCCATATACCACTGTTCGATTCAGTTCAAAGCCTTTAAAGAATCTCAGAGGAGTAGTTCACAATGCAATTTACCTAGCTTAGGACGGAAATTATAAAGCTTTATTTATCATTATTTTTGTTGTAATTTTGTTGCCTAGACCCTAGCACAAAGATGGATAAAACTGTTTAAATATCCCGATCAATCCAAAAAGTATATGAAGTGAAAGTATTTCATGGTATGTAAGGGAATCGATAGTGAGAGAGAGTGTGAGAGAGAGAGAGACAAAACAGAGATTATACAAATGACGGATAATGCTTAGTTGGAATTGATATTAGCTAAATGTGTTGTTGTTTTTTTTAATTAGCGTAACAAAACATTCTTTTTTAGACCCACAGAAGTGTCAAAGGAAAATAAGTTGTTGTTTTATACAGTTATTACTTTCTTTATGCGTTCCACCAAAAAATTCGATAACGAGGTTTCTCCAGAAATACATGGTTTGAGACCGCTTGAATAAAGAAAAAAAAAGCATTTCTAGAAAAGTGTCCGTGTGTATCTGTGGTAACAGACGTGAAAAACGAAAAGCCGGTTCAATACAAAACTTGGTATTTGAGTTAAATTTCTTTTAAGGATGCAAATGAAGATTTTCAAGAACATCCCCTCAACTCTCGTCTACCCATTACATGGACAAAATTTCAAAATCTTTATTTTCTCAAAAATAGCTCTAATGATTTTGATTAAAATACTGTAAAGCTACTTATGACAAATAAAATGTGTATGGGACGTCTCCTTAGCGCGGTGGTAGCGCGGCTGCTTGCCAAACGGGGTCCTGAGTTTAATTCCCGGCACCGGCGTGAGGAATTGTCCCTGTTGGGAGACCTGGCTCGAGATGCACTCAGCCTCGTGAGGTCCTTGAGCTACTTGACTGAGAAGTAGCTGCCTCAGATCGAGAAGACCGCACCAATCGGCCATGAAGGACTCGAAGCTCTGATCACGTCTTACCCTACAGCACTGCGCCCCATTTATGATGGCTGGCAGCGGCCAGGCGGTAGGCCAAGGTCCCTTGTGGACTGTCATGCCATGGAGTTACGTTAAATTGTTTATCTTAAATTTTCTGTGAATATCCCCTGAAGACGTCTTTATTCAGGATTACTTTTACATAATTGGTAAGTCGTAAGAGAGAGATAGTAACTTACTACTAAAAAAAAAAGTGTAGATATCATTAAAACATTCAATTTATGCCATATACATATTTTTTGGTGGAGCTAACTGTTTCCGAGAAATTCCTTGTTATTGGTTTAGTTTCTCGCTGTCAAACTTGGCCATGCAAACGAATTTCAATCCCATAGCAACCAGCTGATCTTACTATCGCTTTACCTGGATTTTAGCCTTCTTTCCCTTCTACTTTTAAGGAACTAATTAATAAGACCATTTCTGCCAATGTTTATCTCGATTAGCATGAAGCGCATAGAATAATAGATTTTATAACAATAATTTTTGCACATATGCAGAGAAAGTTATATGACACCAGATGTTCTAAATTCTGTTTTATTTTAGTCGCTTTAATAATCTCATCATATTGCAACAGATCTGTTCAGTAAGATACCTCGCTGACAGTACTCATCTCCGTATCATACTACTCGCTTCTCGATAAGCAGACACAGCCTTCCAGTCTAGGTGTCCTACCATCCGTAATCAGATGACAAAGTGCAGTAGACCTCGAGATCTCACACATATTTAGCTCCGCGACAAGCAGATGGGATTAGAATGACGTCCAGTCTACTGTTTCTGTGGATAGTTGCCAACACAGTCGCAAATACCATATATTTTTAGTTTTACTGATGTTTTAAACTGAAGATGGAACTTTGGGTCATGGCATTAAATTTGCAATCCGGTAATTATCTTTGCTAATAAGCGAACTCCACCCATATTGATCGGGCTTGTAAACCAGGACCTCCCAAATGGTCGATGTCTTATGTAGTTGTTTTTAATTGAGGAGGCATTCCGTATTCTGCAGTTAGTTCCTCTTAAATTTTTGTAATAAGCATGCAGATTATTCCATTTCTGCTCCTCACTGTCTTTCTCCTTCTTTCTCTTTCTATCTCATTCACTCTTCTCCTCCACATCCCTCTTTCATACCTTTTCTCTTTTGCCTGTCATGTTACATTTTGAAAAACGGTTAAAACAGCTCTTTCTGAGGTAATTATAAGAGTTGAAATATATAAAATAAAAGACGTGGAGTAATGCGCGCGTCTCATATTCAAGCATATTCTGCTTGGAATCTCAGTTGGTTACCTGAGTAGATTTACTCTTAGGGTTTTCACTTTATTCTTAAAAGAGAAATTTTCGGTTTCTCGAAGCTCCAATGAGACTCGCACTCATTATGGAAAACATTGATCTTATAAACGTTTCTTGCTAAGTTTTATCACAGGAACAAAACATAAAGTCTTTGTTGTCTCATTAAAACCCTTCGTTTATGAAAGCAGTTAAGATGCCATAGAGGTGAGCTTTCTAAGTGCTACGGCAACTATGTACATATTCACACGAAATTTTAAAATTGTTGTTAGTGCATCATATATGCTAAACTCATTAAATCGTCCAAAACTAAAAGTTGCAAATACATACTATTCTCCTGTGTACTCGGCTTGACATGTGGTAGCGCGTTCAGCAACAGATATAAAAAAAATACAAGAAGAAAGGATATTTGGGGAAAGCATAAAAAACACTGGAGTTGATCGATTGCTGGCCTAGGGCTATCCAGGAGTCCTCTTGGCTGCAGTTAGCAATATTTTAACGCTCCCTTCTCTTTGCCCAGACGAATACGCCTACATTCCCGGTGTTCAAAGCCAAAAACATCACACGGAAAAGCAAGGCATAGGGTTTGCTTTGTTAAATCCGACACAATACGGTGTCTGAGCATGCAGCGGCAACATAAAAATTCCATGCATTGTGTATGTCGTATGCCAAGTGTTACACAGAATTCCTGCTATCTCCAAAACAAAAGCAGAAAAAAGCGGAAGGGAAACCTGCATTGTAGTTTCCAGCAACAAACAAACCAACTAAACGGCCTACAGAAGCTTGCCCAAATGCTTTCTATTTTTCTTTTCTCCGTAAAGTGTTCGTGTTGTCGATAGTAAACTGAAATTAAATTTTCCCAACTCCGCTGTTTTTAAAACATTTAGATGCACTGTTTGTTTTAACCGTTAATAAAGGCTACTCAACTATTTGTTGTTTACTTGTACGGTTGCAAGGTTTTAAATTTATTTAAGGAACTTGCAGCTTAATAAAAACTCCTGAAAGCGGTAGGTATACTAACCATGCTGGTCACTAATATTTATCATCAACTGCAACAATTATAAAAGAACAACTGTACATTGTTTAAACTTATTTAAAAATAAACATTTATATTGTTTCCACACTCGGAAAGTAAGTCACAATTTTATTGTAGCGCTGTGTTTTCCATTTTACTCCAAAATATTTCTCGTGTTCAGTTCCGATAAAAGCTAAATCGCTCCTTTATTTTATTATATTCATCTATCTTTAAAGTGGTCTTCTATTGCGGCTTCTTTAAGTCTCTCTTTCCTGTTGGTAGTAGGGGAATGTTGAATGCTCTGTTTCCATTTTCGTTGATCCTGTCTAGCATTAATGGCAGATTTGGCCAAATCTTCTGTGAGTTTTACAGCCCAGCGACATTCTGTGTCAACTACATGACTGCACCTTGCATCTGTGTCAGAGGACTGGACTTTAACTGACCCTAGGCATTCCAGTATAAAAGTAGACGTTTTACCTTCTCTACATGTACTATGTACATAGTGTATAGAGAAGATATTTTATTACACCCAAAAATTCTATACCGAGATTTCAACTGAAATATATGTTTTAAGAATCCCTGAATAAAAGAGAAGTATATTTAGAAAAATTTCAGTGTGTATCTCGTTAACGAAAAGATCATTTAATACCAAACTTGGCATTCAAGTATGATTTATTCCAAAGATGCGTCACGAAAATTTCGAGGAAAATCCCCCACCCCAAACTATCCTTTGCATGGAACGATTTTTAGAATGTTTGTTTTTTAAAAAATGGCTTTAAGGTTTTTGATCAAAATACCATATATTTACGTGTCAAATAAAATGTATATCTTGAATTTTCTGGGAATAGCCTCTGAAGACCTCTTCATTCTGAATGAGTATTGCTGAATTTTAGATCACTAATAAACCATAAGAGATAGATAAAAACTTACCTCACAAAAATGTACATCTCCTTAAAACACACAATTTATGGCACATATATTTTTTTCGTGGAGTTGGCCATTTCCGGGATACTCCTTCTTATTGGTTTCTGTTAAAAGACATAAAACGTTTCTCATACGGGAATTTGTCAACTCCTGCTATGCAAAGATACGAATTTCAAACGTATAGCAACGGACTCTTAAAAGATTTTACTATCGCTTTAGCATAGTGCATCCCCCTACTTCTGTTCTACTTGCAAGGAAACAAGTAATAAGACAGTTTCTGCTAATGTTTATCGCGATTAGCATGAAGTACATAGATAATAAGCGTTTTAACAATAATGTAGGAGATGTAGAGAACGTTATGTGACTGGAACAATTCAGAGCTTTTAGTATCTGACGTACTTACGCTTTTACTCTGTCTACTTCGTACACAGGTATGGAAGGTATTGCTTCTACCCAAAATTCGATTCCGAGATTCCACTGGAAATACACGTTTAGGGCCCAATGTACCCAAAAGAAAGCATTTTTTTGAAGAAGGTTAGCATGTGCGTAATGGTAACATTATTGTATTATTATTATTATTATTATTATTATTATTATTTCTATTGTTGGCTACCATTAGTATAGCAAACGTCAGTTGAAAGTGCATCTAGAAAATTAAAATACAAAATATGAATTTTGAAAACTTCTCGAATATTCTTTCGTATTTTCTACAGCATTTAGTTTTCTACTTTGTACACAGGTACGGAAGGTATTGCTTCTACCCAAGAATTCGATTCCGAGATTCCACTGGAAATACACGTTTAGGGCTCCGTGTACCGAAAAGAAAGCATTTTTTTTTAAAAAGGTTAGCATGTGTGCTATGGTAACATTATTGTATTATTATTATTATTATTATTATTATTATTATTATTATTATTGTTACCATCAAAAGGTAACATCTCGGAAATTGTTAACTCTACAAAAATGTATATGGCATAAATTGTAAGTTTTAAGAGATCTGTAATTTTTATTAGTAACTTTTTGTCTATCTCTTATAGTTTACCAGTTATACAAAAGTCGTTTAGAATGAAGAGGACTTCAGAGGCTATTCACAGAAAATTCAAGAAATACATATTATTTGTGAATGATTATCCTTAGTATATATGGCATTTTAACCGAAACTGTAAGCCATTTTTGAGAAAATAAATATGTTCGAAAATGTGTCTCTAAAGGTTAGTTTGAGGTTGGGGATTTTCCTGGAAACTTCGTCTCCATCCTTGAAAGATGCTGATGGTACTTAACTGACTTTTGAGTAACGTGTTCAAAGACATACGGATACATCACACGCAACTTTTGTAAAGATTCTCTCCTTTCCTTCCTTTTGTCTCAGGTCCCCCAAACATATATTTTCAATGAAATCTCCACATCGAATTTTTGGGTAGAATGCATTGGGCCTGTAGAGAAAGTAAAAATCTGATGGTTCCATTTACATAAATTTCTCTAGATGTTTTTTATACAAACTATTCGTATACAAATTATTTTTTTATCTACGTCGTACTAAGCTAGATAGCAGAACTGGTCTTATTGCTTACTTCCTTGTAAGTAGAAGGGACATAAAAGAATAAATATATTAGGCTAAAGCACTAGTCAAATCTTTTAAAAGCTGGTCGCTATGTGAATGGTCCCATTTGAGAAATCTTAAAGTATTAAAACTGAAACAAATAGCAAGCAATTTCTCGAAAATAGTCAGTTCTGCAAGAAATGCGTACATGACATAAATTGTGTGTTTTAGCAAGATTTACATTTTTTGTGTAGAAAGCTTGTATTTATTTCTTACGGTTTAACCGTTCTCATCCAGTCGTCTTCAGAAACTATTCTCAGAAAATTAAAATATATATACTTCATTTTTAGGTCAACATGTATAATATACGGCATTTTAATCAAAATCGTTAGAGCCTTTTTTGAGAAAAACAAAATTTTCAAACATGTTTCCATGTAAGGGTAGATTGTGGTGGGGTATTTTCCTGAAAACCGTCATCTAAAATGTTTGGAAGATACCCAACTTAAATACTGTTTGTATTTATTGGTGTTTTGAGCTATGTTGTTCAAAGACTCAGGACTCAAGACATATTTCCAGTGAAAAATCGACATCAAATTTTTGGGTGGAATACAATACCTACGTTCTCTAGCTACTATGTACACTCTATCTGCATACGTGCTACAAAAAGCAAAAATATATTCTCACAAATTAAGCAGCTAAATGTGAACTCTGCTGTTGACATTTAACTGATTATATTAGCTAGGCCCGATACCGTAATAACTTCTCTTGGGTTAAAAGCTTTTTTCTGCGCTGTATTTTGTCTATAGGAAAAAACGTAAAATATAACATCGATCAACATTTTAACGTATGCCAGCACGGCAACCACGTTGATAACATGTCATTTCAACCGTATAGAGCAAACATTTTTATATGCGTTAAAAGTTTCGCACAATAATTTATCGCTGGCTTTGCGTGGTATGTTTGGACAGCTAAATATTGTATACAATGTGCGACATAAAAGTAAATTTGATAACTTTTATAATGTATCGTTCTTTTGACTGTTAAAGTGAAACGTGATCGTGCTAGCTTGGTATTATATCGCTTTTTTTTTTGTTGTTGTTAGAAACTCTTATTGAAATATAAAACACTTTGAAAAATTTAAACCGAATGCGTTACATTCACATAGTTTTCCCTATCCATCCCATTCTCACAAAAGACTTTTACACTAATTCATGCTAATGAAGATGCACTTTTGTAGAAATGGTTTCGTTACATATTTCCTTGTGGAACACTGGTCTTAAACGATGGTTAAATTCTTACTTTCTCTACACGTACTATGTACATAGTGTATAGAAAAGGTATTGCACTCCACTCAAAAATTCGATACCGAGATTTCACCGGAAATATATGTTTTAGGTCCCTTGGATCCAAAAGAAGCATTTTCACAAAAAGGTCCGTGTGTGTGTTTATGTGTCCGTGTGTCTGTGAACACGATAACTCAAAAACGAAAAGTCGGTAAAGTACCAAACTTGGTATTTAAGTTTAGTATCTTTCAGGGATGCGACACGAAGATTTTTAGAAAAATCTCCCCACCCCAAGCTACGCTTTACATGGCACTTTTTTTTTGAGAATTTTGATTTTCTCAAAAATGGCTCTAACGATTTTGATTAAAATATCATATATTTAAAAATGGCTTTAACGTTTTTGATTCAAAATACCATATATTTACCTGACAAATAATATGTATATCTTGAATTTTTTGGGAATAGCCTCTGAAGAGTACTTTATTCTGGACGAATTTTACGGAATTTTGCATAACCTCTAAACCGTAAGAGATGGAAAAAAACTTACCATACAAAAATGTAGAGCACTTTAAAACACAAAATTTATGTTATATGCATTTTTTCATGGAGTTGATCGCTTTTAACATATTCCTTTTTTTTTTGTTTTTTTTTTTTTTTGTTTTTTTTTTTGGCTTCAGCTTTAAAAAAGTATAATTTTCTCACACAGGACTTTGTCAACTCGTGTCCATACAAACAAAGGAAACTCAGTCACAGACAACCAGCTTTTGACTATCACCTTAACCTATGGTACTCCCTTATTTCACCTCTACTTACAAGGAAGCAAATATAAGATTCTTTCTGCTATTTTTTTTTTTTCGAATAGCATTAAGTAAATAGAACAATAAGCTTTTTAACAATAATTTGTTACAGAGATGTAGAGAAAGTTATGTGAATGGATCACTTCAGATTTTTTAAGATCTACTCGTAGTTGGTGATTGGTGCTAGAGCAAGGAAAAAACGAATAATGATTCTCATTTGAAAAAGTACACGTTTTGGGAAATTTAAACTAATGCCAGAAATATCGGGAAACAATTAACTCCACAGAAAAAATGCACGTTTTAATGAGATCTAGAATTTTTGTAAGACTGTATTCCTCTTGCAGTTTACCAGTGATACAAAAGTCAGTTAATGGAGAGGACTACAAAGGACATTTAATATGTTGTTCCCAAAAATTAAAGATGTAAACATCATTTATCACGCAAATATCTTAAACATATAGAGCCTAAATAAAAGCACTGCAAACATTTTTGAGAAAATCGGAAATCTGTGTTGTACCCCTGGAAGATTCTGAACTTAAATACAAATTTTGGTATTTGACAAATTTCGATTTTGAGTTATGCTCTTCAGGCACGCATGAAACATGTTTACCTTGAGATGGTGTTTTGGTTCAGGAAGTCTATTTCTGGTAAAATGCTGGCATTGTATTTTGGGGCGGAATGCAATGCTTCCTCTGTGTATTGTAAGTAACCAAGCAAAATGGCACCGACGTGTTATGTGGGACATGCATTCGGGAAATTCCGGATTCGATTCCCGGCAATCGCCCACTCTGAACCATGATTCTTTTCGGAGTTTCACGTGTTGTGCGGTGAATGTTGGAGTGGTTTCTTTCACCCCGAATTTTCATCCTTTCATCCGTCCTTCGCCCGGTTGGTCTCCATCAGTGTCTCCCTTTCGGCTGGTTGCCGGGTCTACCCCTTGAGGGCGGAGTCTCCAGTCTCCAGTTTCCTTTCACTTCATCCCCCACTTTCAGGGTGACCCCATGCAGTTAAATAACCTCGCTGGTTCAGTACCGAGTTAGCTTCACCCTAACTACCTATAGTCATGATTTAATAGTTTTATCATACAAAGCCTGTGTAGGATAGGAGTTGGATAGGTAGAGTCAGACTGAAACATTTAATGCCGGGAATTGAACCATGAATCTCCCGGTCTCCAGCCTATTACTCTATCACTTAGCTACCATAGCAAAATTCCGGCACAGCATTAAATTTCTCAACTGACTCGCATGTTTCCCGGTAAACCACAAGGTGATCTCAAATTATTTTGAGATACATACCCAATGGTGACTTACAAAGTCATAAGTACTTTAAGTCCCAGAATTCATAGTATAGCCAACTATTATGGTCAATTAGTATTGATTTAATTGTTTTTTTCACATAAGCAGTGTGCAGGACAGGAGTTGGATAGCTAGAGTCAGACGGAAAAATTCAACGCCATTGGTGACTCAATGGTAGAACAACCGTCTAGAGAATTGGCACTGAATTTTTCAGTCTTAATCTACCTTCCAACCAGCTAGAGACCCGGAAATCCGCCGTTCAAATCCCGGCTATGGCATTGCATTTTTCAGTCTAACTCTATCTACCTACCTATTATCAGCCAGCTATTTACTTTAGATAAGGAAAATAAAATTGTATGCTTTATCTTTAAATGCTAAATGTACAGCTCGTTATAGGCAAATAAATTCAAAACCTATAGAATAAAATTATATCTGAAGGTACGCAGATAATTTTAATGTGGATAGCTTCACATCAAGGAACGGAAGTTAATGAAAAATCAGATAAAACAGCAAAGGAAGCAACCAGTTTACCCTCCTATTCCTGTCTCAAAGCTGTGCTATGCTGCACATTAATAAAAAACTGATACAACAAAGAAAGACAACTGCTCTGAAAATAACCAAAATAGCAAACTACTTGAAGTAAAATCTCATACATCATTTCCAAGAATCTATAAAGTTCTCAGCCTTCATCATCCGGAATTACTCACCAGATTAAGAACTGGCCACAAGAAATTAACACATGATTATCTATTTAACCAGTTAGGATCCTCCGTTTTATGGATATTGCAACAAAAGACTGACAGTGAAGTACATTATTACCAAATGTGGTCACTACTCCAACAACAGGTAAAGATTTAAATTCCCAAAGTTTTTCAGGCAGCATTAAATGAACCGACAAATTTATTAACATTATTTGAATTCTTGAATGATTGTAAATTAACTAGTTTATTTTCAACCTTTGTAAAACCTGTTAATATGTTTGCCTTTTTGAAACAATATTAATGCACGTTGACGCTACAAGACCTGTGCTGTCAGGCAATATTAAAATACAGTGCAGCAATCGAAGCATTTATTGTGAGCATCATTTGCTGTTTTTATACGATATTAAAATGCAAAGGATACTAATAAATTGTTATTTGAATGACCATAGTTTACACTATATTTCGCATTATTATGATCGTTATTATTATTATTTATTATTATTATTATTATTATTATTATTGTTTTATTATTATTAATACAGCATACACAAGTAAAAGTAATTTCTAATCCATTTTATTCAAAATCATATCGCCTCATTATGGCATATTGTAAAATTAGCACTAACTGCTAAATGGTGAAACAATACAAATATCCAAATATGAGTAACATATTTCGCTAATAGGGCAATAATAACTAACAATAATGCCATTATCAGTGCTACTTCTTATCTTCCATGTGTTCATTTGGTCAAAATTACCTATTATATCAACTTGTTCTGGAAGAATATGTGTGTGAGCTTAATCAGATATTAAAGCTACAGCTTTATTTTGAATCTTCCGAAATTGCAAGTAAATAATGAACAATATTCACTGCATAACCATGCATTTAAACATGGAGAAGATATAATAAATAGGGTTGAGGCATAAGCCATGGCAAATGTTTTTTTATTGTTGTTGTGTGCGTGTGGTGTGTGTGTGTGTGTGTGTGAGATCAATGCGTGTTGAAAATATGAATTATACTACGTAATGGTTCTTTTATCCTGCCTAATACCTCTCGACCTCAAATGGAGACCGATAGGAATGGTAGGTGTTTCAGTTCTTTAAACCCCCAACGATGCAGTAGCCGTCCCACAAATTATGCTTTACCTCCCACCTCGCGACTGTCCCGTATGGCAGGTCATTATTCCCAACAGCTTCCACAATTCCATATTAGTCTCGCGCTTCTACAGGCCATCCTATCACCATCTGAAGTTGCTACGCAAATAAGAACTACATTCTTCCCCATGTGCTTGGATAAAAGTTATTCACAAAATATGCCTCAATCCTTGTCTGCATGTGTGTGTGTGTGTGTGTGAGTGTGTGTGCGTATGAGTGAAACTGTTTTCCTCCTAGTCATAAAATATGTTTCTTGTAAAGTAAGAGCTGAAGCTTTCTTGGCGACGTATTAATTCTAAGTGTTCTCGGATTTCTAGCCAGGTAAGTTCTTTCATTGACTCCAACGTTTCGAAGATGTACCCTGAAGGCGATGATGATGTACATCTTTGAAACGTTTAGCTAATTAGTTATTAAATACCAAGAAGAATAGAGAAAATAGAATTTAAATTTTGTTCTAAAAATACAAATATTGCAATAGTGCTAAATATCATAATCACTTAATGTATGCCCTAAACTAGTAAATTGGAAGACGCGTAAGCAATCTGAAACTGAATGCATACTCTCTACATGTTTCTAAAATTGAACTACCTAATAACTAATATGGAATTGTTAACAGTTTTCAGATACTTTCTCTCCTACATTCTTAAAAATAAGAAGAGGAATATTTATCCCACTCAAAATTTTGAAATTTCACCGTATCCCTAAAATTCATTCTGAAAAAATAATGTGTGGGTGTCTGTAACAGCATAACTCATAAATGAAAAGTTCGCTGAAACCAAGTCTCATATTTAAATTATGAATTTTCCATTGATGTGACGGAAAATATTTAAAAAACTCTATCTGCCCAAATCTTCCTGCAAATGGAAAAGTTTTCCAAACACTTTTATTCAACATACCATATATTTAAGGTATTTTCATGACAAATCAAAAACATGAATATTCAGGGAATATGACTTTTATGATGTGTATATAACTGGTAAGCCATAACAAATAAGTCAAATCCTTACTGTAGATTTCGGTAAAAGAGACAATTAAATGCCAAATGAAATTATTGACATTTATCGTTTCTGAAATATTATTCTTTGTTGGTGATTTGATTTTTAAAATATTTCTTCTTTCCTCAAACGGAAAGCGGCTATGCATTTTTTTTTGTCATACAAAGAAAACCGAATTTCATAGCCATCAAATACCATCCAGATCTTAAAGGATTTGACTCCAAATCAAACCTGTTGCATTCTCCTTATCCTTTTTTGCACAGGATGCAAATTTCACTAACTTGTTTCAAAATGTTCATACTCTCAAAAGCACATGGAAGAAAATGGTCATATTATGTTTTCGAAATACTGCTCCAATTTTGATAAATAAATTATTATATTTTGCAAAAATTAAGAGTTTTGGAGGGCATATTAGGCAGTAATTTTCCGGAACTATTTAAGGCTAATATCAAACTTATAATATGAAAAATATATTTTAAATTAATTTATTGGAAAACTGGTCATTTTATATGAATATTTTTAAAAGTTCTGCACGTGACTCAATTTTTCTATAATAAGAAATTTAGACAGTAAAAATATTATTTAAATAATAATGCAAGCTGAAATTTTGTACGTGGCATAAATATCAGTATAATTGTGTGCAATAACTGGTATAAATTATGTTACATACCGTGAAATGTCTCAGAAGCATCACCTAGAGTAGCCTCTGTGTGTCAGTTAGCCTTTCTATCTAACTTCCAACCTGGATAAACGTAGCGGTAAAAGTTAAGTAATTTTATTATTGCAGGGATATTGTAGTTTGTAATTTGCAGGACCAGTAGGACTGGTATACTATACAAGCGACTGCAAGTTTGTTTCACATCAAACCAATTTAGTGTTTCTAGTGTGTACCTGGTTGCTAACTAGTCTTCTCCATTTGCTGTGGGGCTGGGATAGCACGTAGATGATCTGGTTTATCTAGGTCCATGCAAAGAAAGGGTCTTGAGATCGAGGAAAGAACAAAATAGGGCAATATCACCGATACCATTACGTCCAACCCAGCGTTACGGGAGCACTTTGTTAAGACATTTACGAACCTCTCAATGAAAATGGTGTGGAACACAGCCTTGAAGAAGAAGGTAACCGAATTATCATCTATCAGAGTACATTTCCTGAACTTAAGTAGAAAATAATGCAGAGTCTTTGTTATCTCTAAACTGCAGCTTTGAATATTTTGGAAAGAACTAAAATCGTTCTACCAAATAAACGTTAGTATTTGCTGGTTTAAATGAGAGCATAAGCGGAAAGCGGACTCAGAATCTACCTTCTTGTTATATTATTACAAAGTCAGCAACAAATTTATTCGTTTAAATATTTTATTTAATTAAATGCTTGTTTCCACTGCTATCACTTCCCTTTAAGTAACTTACAGAATTGGTCGAGAAAAAACTCGAGAAAAACGTAGAATTTTCAAGCATAGATGAAATACCAATTACCTCTAGATATAATTGTATTAAGAACAAATTCAATTCCCATATAAATGTATGGAAGGAATGTCTTGAAAGAATACTAACAGCTTTATAAAGTAATGTCATGCTGACATTATTTACAGGTGTATAAACATAGATCATAACACAGAAAACAAAACCAGACTCAAGATAGACGAAAGAGTATCAGCAAGATTTAAGAGAGTAGTTCATTACAATTATATATCAGAAATGAGTGTTATATGTATAATTATATATAAAGTGATAAAAATCTGTCGAAGAATATAGAACTGTCGAAGAATATAGAACTAAGTAGATAAATCATATTAAAAGAATGCATAGAAAGCAACTAACCTTCATTTTAATAATTATCAATCAGGAGGGAATAGAAATGTTGGAAGATTAAATAAACGAAATTATCAATGTCCAAAATGCTGAAATTCATCTTGAGCTTATCATTTGCAAGTGTTACACTAACTCCATGACGAAATTTGCTATTGACGTGAAAGAAAACACGCAGATTTAGGACCCCGTCAATTGACTCTGAGAGGACTACGAGAGTTATATCTTGAATTTTCTAGGAGCCTGCTTTATTCTGGATGAATTTTACGAAATTTTGCATAACTGCTAAACCATAAGAGATGGACGAAAACTTAAAACACAAACAATGTAGAGCACGTTAAAACACACACTTTATATTATATGATTTTTTTTATTTCAGCTTTGAAAAACATACATTTCTCATACAGGAATTTGTCAACTCCTGTCCCTACAAATAAAGGAACTTCAGTCACATAGCAACCAGCTTTTGACTATCACTTTAACCTATAAATAAAATAAATGACGTTTTATTTATGGACGCTCTTTAACTGCTGTGGTTCTCAGCGTCCCATTCTATATTGGGCGTGAAAGACCGCTTAATTTTACTCAGAGGCTTTCTATCAGACTTGAGGTTCTTTTACATGCCGTAAATCTACGACACAGGACCAACGACTTTACTTCCCTTCCGAAGGAAGCCCGAAAAAATCCATCGACCTCCGCCAGGTTTGAACCCGCGACCTTGGGTATATAAAGTTAGCATGGTAACCACTTTAATCTATGGTACTTCCTTATTTTGCTTCTACTATCATAAGAATAATTTGTTGCAGAGATGTAGAGAAAGTCATGGGAATGGTAGACATGTAATTTTTTTTTAATTTGTCAGTATCAGGTACTGATCTGGATCACAAAATGTATTTATGTTTTGGTGGTTAACAACTCAGAATCTGATTCTTGCAACATATACGAGACATAATTTATAAGAGTAACGTTGAATTTTCACCGCATACAGGTAATTTTATTCAAAACACAAGGAAAAATATACATTTGCCTGGCAAACATGCCTGGGTCTGCAAACCTAACTGCCGGCCTCACGCCCAATTTCGCACAGTAGAGGTGGACAATCATTCAATGCAAGCCGTAATGTTGGCTTTCGTAGCCAGGATCACTGCCTATCGTAGTTCCTCATTTCCTCACGATGCAGAGTGGGCACCGAACCTTTGTTCGGAACTTAAAATCCATATCGAGCTCCACGTTCCAGAGCACAAAATTTCATATAGTTCATCAGATTTCAAAGTTGCAGAATCTGGGTTAGAGCATAGTGGTTAGTGGCGTTTACATCGATACCTGTGACATCTTTTCGTTCTTGTGAATAGCACTGGTACCAGAAATGACCTTACTGAGCTGTGTCTGTTTCCACCAGACCCAATTATCTCTCCCGTCCCCTAAGAGGCTAATTAGGCAGAGTAGGCCTAAGCTTAGCAACATAACTGATATTCTCCTTTGTAATTATCTTATATAGAAACTAATACTATAAATACGTTTTTGACAGTGTGACGGATACATTTCTTTCTACGCTTCAAATTATTTGTTGCTTTTGGAATAAAAGAATGAGAATTAAAAGTAGCCTTTGATGTTTTATGAAAAATAAAATAAAACCCCGATTGTCCGCGGAATTGGCTGTTAAGTGCACTGTGGGTATAAAAAAAAAACAACTTAAGGTACAAGAATAAACAAAATATTTCAGCATTAAACCTATGTTTTATTGCACAAGAAATATATTATGTTTTCTTTTTAAATATGTACAGTGCTGCTGAAAAACCCTTGTTCTACGTCTAAATCACTAAAATAGAGAACAATTAATTAAAAACATTAAGTAATTTATCTTTAGCTAAAGGTATTCAATTACCCTTTTTAAAAAATTAGTTACTCGTTTTGTTTCCTTGCTTTGAAGACGCCTTTATATTTTTCTTAGTATGAGTTTTTCTGCCAGATGTGTGCACTGTTATCTAATTCCTCTGAAGCAATTCGTCGACGTACTGCAAAACAGTTTCGTGTATCATCTGCGCCGGTGTCATCTTCACTTTCCTTTTCTTCTTATCCTCATTTTTCTCCTTCTTCCTCATTTTCTTCTTCTTCCTCTTTTTCTTCTTCTTCTTATATCTCGTTCACTCCCATTGCTTTTTCGTCATGTATGTGTCAGTCATTTGTTCAAACTCTAGCTCAGTTGTGTCACATTCTAGTCACTCTTCGTCGTTACATTCACCTCGTTGAATAGCCATTTTCTATTTTTAAAGTCATATCATGTTTTTATGTAATCGTTAACATGGTCATTTTTTCGTTTTTAAGCTATTATTTATTTCAGAACAAACAAATCCCCAAAATCGAGCACGATAAAGATTTTAATATTTTCGACCTTCACATTGTAAGACCTATTGTATTTTCTCTGTTGCTGAAGGATAAATTTTTTTAAAAAAAACAAGATTCGCAATTAAATCATATTTTCACGACACTCGGGAATAGTTGAGGCTTTACTGTAAGACAAAACATGGTCTTTTACGATTTAAATTTTGTTGGCTTTACGCATGAATGAATAGGCAACTTGTCCGACATAAAGCTCTGCCCATGTTCAGTGCCTTTAGGCGTTTACACATAAAACACGAACATTTATAAAGGTTCTCATGCTCATGCTTCCTAAAGAACTTCAAACTGGTAGTCCAGTGTAGGGGGAAGGAGCTTTGAGTCACATCACGGAAGTTGTGATCTTTTTTGAGTATATTATATGCATATTCATATTTACATTTACTTAAACAGGGTTTCTATTTCACAACGATTTCTCTATAATTCTTATTCTCTCAGAGGTTTGTTTTCACGTCCCTTCCTCTTAACCCATGACCAAGCTTTTAACCAGTAGAGAAACTAAAAGAGTTGGGAGCTTTAAAATACTCATACTTTTGAAACAAACTTGTAGTTTAGTTGTTGATCAATGCATCATGTGACTAATTCGAGAAGAAATGTTTTCTCAATTGTCTATGCTGCCAGTTTTTCATTTTATCACATCTATTTCCAATTTAATGTTTAATTAATGTCACCAAATTCATCATGGCGAAATACTCCTATGTAGGATGTACGTTTGTACAATTGTGCAGTGGAAATCCTGAGCTAGATATTCATATTTGTCCAATTTATAGTAATATTTCATAAGCGAATTTTAATGATGTATTGATTTTTATTATTTTGTTCGTGAAATAGTCAAAATAAAATACCACTACCTCTAGATGTTTGAAGTTTTCTTAAAGTTATCGATAAAAATCTCTCGTTGTATTATATGTAATTCTTTCGCATTAATGAATGAGCTACTCTTTCTAGTGTGACTAGGTTTCTAAATCTCTGCTTACGTCAAAATTGCCAAGCCTGCTATCAAACATGCACAACTTGGCTTGAGAATGTTTACACAGCTGAAGATCCTGTGCACCTGTTTGGCTCAGCGCCTAGGCCCTTGAACCGTCTCTCAGCGAAATATCTTAACGCTGGCCGGCGGTTTTGTATATTCTCCTTAATCTTATACAAATCAACTCACTAGAGATTTAACCTAGCATTGTTTTATTTATTAAATTATTAATCGGAAATCCAGAAAAATACAAGATAAACTCAATTCTCAGACTTTAAGGAGCAAAGTGGCCTATAGATAGTGTCGGAAAGTACACATTTACAGGAAGGAGCGCTGTTTCATCGTTTGGCCTCCGATAAAATCTGAAATGTAAATTAGAACTACTCAGTATAGTCCAATAACTACACCCCATCACCGTTCATAGCCCATCATAGACCCTCTTTACTTCCATCGTAGCCATTTGAGAGAAGGGATGAAGGGAAGACCCGAAGGGCGACCAGATATCAATGAAGATGTGGGCCAGAAAGTTCAGGGTCCCGAACGATTCCAACAGGGTTTCATTCCTAACACCAGTAATCCTGTTTTAGACGTCTTTAATTGAGTGATTCACAGGAATAGGCCCGACCGCCAGCCAAGCTGATAATTTCTTTATTAAGAGTAAATGCCATCGCCCGCCTATTCCTACAACCCTAAAACAGATGTAATGAAACAAAAGAAAAGAAAAGTTGGGGCAGGAAATGAGAGATCAGAAATTTGTCGTAGTAGAGAAAACACACCAATTTTTGCCTATCTGCCTGGGGAAACTACAAAAACAAGAATGGCCGGGAACAGAACGCGTGACATCCTGAATGAAAGCCGTGCCTATTTCCAACGAGTCATCTAGCTTGGTCTGAAATACTGACTTCTATAACAGCTCTTTTTGATTAAGGTGCTATAAGATCCTAATTTTTCCTATCTGTTTTGTCTTCATGGGTCATTATACTCGTGCATCAAATTTAAAAGCTGTAAAAATGTTTAGATAATTACATTTTAGATATCATAGAAAGTGACGTATCAGCATTGCCACACACAATCAAAATCTTTCACAGTACCTATAGTATGTATCTTCTTTGGAAAGTATTGATGCCATTTTTAGGCAGAAGTAACATTTTGTTTAAAAAGATTTGATCGAATTATTGAATTGTTCTCAAAGCTGTGTTTACAGATTAAAATGTTATTATTTAATGGAGGATATTTTCAAAATGAGCCCATAAATGCGCTTTATATTATGATGAGGTAAAGCACTTATTCAATGTTTAATACTCGTATCTCTACACCACAGTAAGTAAGGGGAAGTATTGTAATGCACCTAAATATTCAATTACGAGATTTCAGAGGAAATACACGTTCTGAGACTTCTTGAATAAAAGCACAACTCCAGAAAAATCTGATGTGCTCCATTCACATGACTTTCTTTACACCGCTGTAATAAACTATTGTTATCTTCTCTCTATTTCATGATAATCGAGCTAAACATTATATGTCTAAATTGTCTTAACTACTTTCTTCCTTGTAAGTAGAAGAGAAATAAGGGAATAGTCTAGGATAAAAAGGTAGTCACACCTTTTAAAAGCTAGTTGCCATATGGTTGAAATCCAGGCCAGGGTTCACAAATTTCCGTGTGAGAAAATTTTGTCTAAAACAAATAACAAAGAACATGCCAGAAACGGCCAATTCCACGCTAAATACGTCAAGGACATAAATTGTGTGTTTTAACGATATCTAGATTTTTTTTGAGAAAATATAAATTTTCGAAAATCTTTCCATATAAGGGTAATTAGGTTGGGGGGATTTCTTTCAAAATATTCGTGTCATATCCTTGGAAGACACTAAACTTATATACAAAGTGTGACATCTTACCGAATTTTCGTTTTTGAGTTATCGTGTTCAAAGACACATGGACATACGGAGACATGCACACACACACACTCATGGACCTTTTTCTAAAAATACTTTTTTTTTTATACAGGGACCCTAAAAAGCGCATTTCGGTATCGAATTTTTGGGTGGAATGCAATACTTTCTCTATACAAAGTACATAGTATGTGTAGAGAAAGTAACGAGAAGTTGAACTACTACCCAATTTGCTATTCCAAACTATCCTCTACATTTTTGAAATGTTTTATTTTCTCTAATTATTTGGGATTATAAACCAAGACACAATGCCCATATACGAATCGTTATAATCTTTCTTGGATTTACAATTTCGGCGAAGGTAGTGCGGTGTTGGAATGCATTGAAAAGTATGAAGTTCAAGAACATTAGTCTCTTGGCTATCGATTAGAGTGTTTCCTTTACATGGAACATTTTTCGAAAGTTTTGAATATTTAAAAATCCCTCTAACAATTTTGATTAAAATGCCACATGCTCAATATATTTTTATGACAATCAAGACGTATATCTCGAATTTTCTTGGACTAGTTTCTGAAGGCCTCTGGGTGACATTTGTATAACTTTTATATAACTGGTAAGCCGTAAGAGATAGACAACATTTATCACACAAAAATGTAGATCTTTTTTAAAAGACACAATTTATGTCATATACAGAGTTGAGTTCGTTTCCCTTTGTGTTATTCTGTGTTATTGGTTTCAATTTTAATTTAATTAATTGGGAAACGCATTTTTTCTTCTCCCTTTTGTTACTCCCAGTAAGCAAAGAGAACCAAATTTCAATTATTTCACACGGCGATCGGGTTTTAAAAGTTTCGACTATGCCTTTAACCTAGTGAACTTACATTTATTTTCTACATACAAAGATGCTTTATTTCGATTAGCTTGATGTAGATAAAATAATAATCTTTTGTAAGAAAGGCTTATTTGGGAAACAGCTAGAGAAAGCATATGAGCAGAACACATCAGACTATTTCAAATATTGATATTTTGTACATATTTTGTATCCTTATTTTACAATAGCTATTGTAATAGACTCTGGAGATTTTTAATATATAGTTTGATGTAGCTTTATTTTCTAATGTTTCTGTTAGTGTTCCAGGTATGCATTTAAATTTGATAATATACCATATTTTACACCCACGAAAATTAAATAATGGCTCCTGCTTCAGAATCACATTTTGCAGTACTATCTTTAAAGACACATTTATACACCTCTTAGTGTTTGTTGTTTTATCTGTTTATATTTCCATGCTAAACTATCTTGCCTCTGTATGTAATGTATATATGCTTTCACTTTTAATTCACCTTAGTTTTCCCAGCAGGATCCTTGAACTTCAAATAAACTGTTTATAAAATCTAGTCTGATTCCATCTATGTTCTGGTTGCCTCATGAACTTATAATTTCAGTCATATAGGCTGAAAGTGCAGTTGAAGGAGACCAGATGTCCATGCCGTGGTCGAGTGATTAGACCGTTCAGCTCTCACCTAGACGGCCCGGATTTGATCCCAAGTGACTGCATTTGAGATTTGTGGTGGACAAAATGGCGCAGGGGCGGGTTTTCTCCAGGTTATCAGGTTTCCCCCACCATCGTATTTCACCGGTACTCCATTTTCTTTCCATGCACCAACACTGTTATCTCCTGCGATGCCACAAGTAGAAAGACGGGCGTTAAATACTACCAAAAAATAGAGGGCAGGCTTGTCATATTCCACTGTTAATTACCTATGTCTCTTCCTGCTTTATTTAATTTTCGTTCCTTTATTCAATTTTGTATTATTAGTATTAAATGTAATATTTTGTTATTCTTTAAGATACTACATTTTTTCCCTCGATGTTTCCAATTTTGGATTTCTCAGAGTTCATATTCACTCAAAAGTGGGAAAACATTCAAATTTTGCTTCCCAAAATATTTCGTTGCGCCATTTAAGTTCTGTAAAAGCTTAATAGGCTAATTTCCCTGTTATTCCGGTTTAACTATGATAAATATGACACAGCTAGCCATACCATTACGTTTTTCACTTCCACGTGACCTAATACAGCATAGGGATGTGCTATAATTCGTGCCTCACGTTCTGTAGTGGTCTGCAATTATTTGCCACAGTGACCCGAACACATATTAAAACCGTGCTTGCTTCTGTTTTTGCTCGTAAGGGACGAAAGGCGGCACAACGTGTAAAACACTGCTTCCTTTAGCAGCAAAATGAAGTGCAAATATTTATCAGAGATGCGAGAAGGGGGTGGACTTTATTGCAGCAATAAACCCGAGCCTTCTCCCTCCGTGTTATCGCGTTCAATTCCTTGCTAAATCACAACATCACAGGAACATTTGCACCTCGTTACTGTCCCAGGAAAAGCACACGCGCAGAAACCATTTAAAAATGCCACTGTTAATGACATTTTTGTCTGCTGAAAACGTCACAACATTTTAAATGTATAAAGAAGCAAGAACAAATGCAATGATAAGTGCCTATGTAAACCTTTCACTGGTGAATTCGTACTTTGCATTTTGTCTTTACTACAATCTTACGCTTTAACTATAGCTTTTTTTAAAAAATCATTTTTTTTCAAATATAAGAAATTTAAACATATTGTAATTAGAATAAAAATAAAATGTTATGTGCTTCATTCCATGGCTTTATCAACCTGTTCTGTAAATAAATTATTTTCTTGTATTAGATTGTTCTTTTATCCATACCATACTAATTGAGATCAACATTATGAGAAATGGTGTTTTTGTAAGTACAAGGGAGATAAGAGAATAAACTAGGCTAAATCAAGTGTCTTCCCGTAGAACGTATTTCCGTTTGAAAAAAAGTTAAACTATATTAAAATTGAAACCAATAATATGGAATATCTACGAAACAGAAACTTTACAAAAAATGTATAGGATACAAATGGTCTGTTTTAATGACATCTACATTTTTTGTTCTAAAGTTTTATCTATCTCTTACGGTTTACCATTTATACATAAGACTTCCTGAATGAAGAGGTTTCTAGATGACATTCCCAGAAAATTAAAAATATGTATTTAATTTGCAATGAAAATATATTTAAAAAGTCTGAAATGTTACATTCACATGACCCTCTACATATCTGCAACAAATTATTTTTAAAAAGTTTATGTTTCTTACTACTTCATGCTAATCGAGAAAAAATGAACAGAAATAGTCTTATTACTTGCTTCCATGTAAATAGAAGGGAATACATAATTTATCCTATACACACTTTTTTCTTGGAGTTGACCGTTTTTAGATACTCCTTGTTTTTTGGTTTCAGCTTTAAAAACATACTTTTCACATACAGGAATTTAACAATTCCAGTCCATACAAACAAAGGAACTTCAGTCACATAGCAACCAACCTTTGACTATCACTTTAACCAACAGTACTCCCTTATTTCACGTCGATTATTTCTCGATTATTATGAAGTAAATAGAAGCATAAGCTTTTTAACAATAATTTGTTACAGAGCTATAGAGAAAGTCATGTGAATGGAACACATCAGATTTTTAGGGTTGCGTTCTTATGCAGAAATGTAACCCGCTCACAGTCTTACTGATGTGTAAAGCGAAGATCATTCGCCATTCATATAACTTCAAATAGCCCGGTTGAGTTCTACAACTCTTTTAATGCACCCAGAGATATTTGCATTTAATAGAGGCTGTTTGCTGTTCGTATTACTGCATCTTACACGAGCTCCCTTTGGTTCCGTTATGATATAGTGGTCAGGAGTCTGGCTTCTAAGCCAAGATTTCTGTATTCTGTTTCCGGCTAGAGAGAGCTTTAATGCAAGTATAATGTAGATACTTACCACAGCGCAGGTTAATGCTCGCGATGTTGATGCATGATGAACAGGAGTATACAGTAAAACCAAGGACATTCATGGAGGTTAGCTCTCTTCTTAATCTAATACGGAGAAAAACCTCAGGTAGTTTCGTCTGTTTTCCCGGGTCGCCAGGCAAATGCTGGGTAGGTTTCTTTCTTTCATCCCCCGAACTTCCTGCCCTTTCACGTTGTTTCAAATTCATTTCATTGTTAGGGGTCTAGTTTTAGGTTTGCCCCTTGTTTAGCCAGTCGTATACAAATACTGTAGACGTTTTAAGCTCGTCGCTTGCGGCAAGATCCTCTACTTTTAATCTCAGTTGATTAGTCTATCGCGTAATACAATGATAACACAGGATGTCCTTTTTTTTAAAAAAAAAATATATTTACTTTTATAACTCATATAATATATGAGCTCTACATAATATAATTATGTTGTATTATATTTATAGCGTGTTCTGCGTACATCAATCAGTGAAACAATTATTCTTATTATTACACATCGTCTATGTGAACAGAAACTCCGATGTTCATACATATGCACAGATATTTCAACACATATCTCACACGAGAAGATGCTTACGACAAACACTGGCTTCTTTTACATTACCAGCATTCCTTGCTTTTAAACCATCTGAGCATCTATTCCCTTTAAGGTGATTAACATAACATTCACTTTTTTATTTAACTATTTACTGTGGCACAACAATACTCCCAAAAATACACAATCTGTCCACATTATAAATGTTTATAAGAAATCTTTTTCTAATTGGTTCCTATTAAAATTATGTTACACTTGTTGATATGACTTTTTGAGATATAACATTACTTTCTTCCTTCTACATACACATTGGTTGGTATGTGCAATAAAACATTTTACGACTACATAAACAAATTGTCTTCAGTTTATCAATATCGTCTCATCATTCATCCTTCTTCCCGTTGATTCCTTTCAGTGTTGGGAGTTTCGGTGATGGTGCTCAGTGCGGCGTGGTAAGAAAAATGTTGCTTAAAATGATTATCTCCGTCCCCGACTTCGACTGGTTCCAGGGATGACAATTCCTGGTGGGGGCTTTGGACCCTATGTCTGTCTGTCCGGTTGTCAGGGCGCTTCATCTGCAACTGTCATTGTGTCGCCGTCACTTCCGGTTCCATCCCGGTGTATTCTCTCACCTCATTCCTCCCTCCCAGGGAGGCCCCCATAAGGGGCGTAGGTACAGTAACCTCTGGTTTCTGTGCCAAGTCCTGTCCTACCGTATCCTACCCTATGGAGTAAAACACTATAAACTGCTAATATATTTATATTTATTTATTTATTTATTTATTTATTAACAGCTTAATTAGCGGGACTTCAGTATTGTTAGATAGCAGAATTTATATACATATTTGAGTTTGTTCTCTGTGCCCCGTTTTATATTGACGTCAAATTAAAAGTATACAGATATATATTTAAACTACGAATATTGCTATGTGAACCATGGCTAGAGCGGAAATGCTTGGGTGTTAGGCGAGGTCTTACGGTTATTGTGCTATAATCTTAGCTTACCTATAAGAAGGAAATGGGAGGGATGTTGAAAGGTAATTCCAACATACAATAAGACACGACATAGGTGATGCAGGTTATAACTAACATGTACTTATATTATGGTATTCTCAAAGGCATTCAAATGCGCCTGAAGATACTTATCGTAAGACGAGGTCTTTTCGCTCACTCCGCCCATAATTCCAGCTGCTTCTTATACTCTTCAAAGTGTATTGAACAGGCCACGTTACCGAAGATAAGCGGAGAGATATGTAACGTAATTTAAAACAAATGAGGTTCTGAATGATTTTAAAACTCTCTAACTGGTGATTCCCAAACTCTCTGGTTAGACAACACTCGACCTCTCTCACAGGGTGATAGAAAATTATATTAATCCTTTCTCTCCGCTACATACGAAGCTCTAATGCCAAGGTAATACGCGCGCGTGGTGGACTAACTTAATACACTGCTTATACAAGTCAACCTGTTCTGTGGGAGCATCGAGCGGGGTTGAAGGATGAAGAGGTGAATTGCCCAATCGGTTTTGCCTTTTATAACTTGCATGACATTCTGTACCTGAATGGCACGAATGAAAACCGTGGTAACATACGAATTCTTGTCAAACGTTCACATTTTCAACAAAATCACAGCGCCAGGCGTATTTTTATTGTCTTTGAGTGTACAATAATCATAGGGTTTGTTTATAATGAAGGTGATCATGATAAATGAATGGTAAATTGAAGCCTTGCCTTTAGCCTTGGGGAGTTGTGTGTTCCGAGGCATCGTGAGCGTTTTGGAGAACTCAACGTCCCATTGGGTATCAAACTGTCATGAATTATAGTACCTATTTAGCCCAAAATACCCGGCGACTAAGAAAACAGGGGCTTAAATATGTTTCTCTTGCTGACACTAGCAGAATCTCAGATATTGAAGAGGTTAATAAACGGGAGGACATTACTTCTAACTTTAATGGACATCCGCAATGTCAACAGCAAGGCAAAAACATTCGAGTTTTCCCAAAGTCTGCAGTAAATTATTTCTCTTATAATAGTAGTAGTAGTAGTAATAAAGCCCTCTCACTCCTCTGGGAAGCTTAGGGCCTTAATGAACGCACGCCAGTGTATTCTGTTCTTTGACAATGCCTTAATTTCCTTCCAGCTCTTTCTTAACTGTACTGTGCCATGTAATTCTTGATCTACCTGTTCTCCTAGTTGATCCCTGAGGATTCCAATAGAAAGCCATTTTAGCTATACTACCATCTTCTCTCATCATGTTTCCGATCCATTTCCATCTTCTATATTTCATGTCTTTCCCAATTTCCTGTTGGTTAGTTATTTTTCACATGTCCTTATTTGATATGGTCCTTGTCCACTATATTCCCATGATTCTTCCCAGACATCTATTATTAAACACTTGTAATTTCTTAGCAATGGAGCTAGTAACTTTCCAAGTTTCACATTCATATAATAAGAGAGCTTTCACATTTATATTAAATATTCTTTCATTTTTAAGGATATTTGTTTTGATTTCCATAGGAAGGGTAACTGCGCAAACCAGATTTTGCTTTTCTAATTCTAGCTTTGAAGTCTTCATATGATCCTTCGTTTTAGATATGAGAATTCACTAATCTCTTCAATCTCCATATCTCCTTGTTAGATTTTAGTGTCTGTTTTACTGTGTATTCTTATAGCTTTAGTTTTCCTCTGTTTATAGGTAATCCTGATGCGGATGTAAATCTATCTAAATCTTGTAGTTTACCGTTAATTCCAAGAATCTATGGTCCATCATACATAGATCGTCTGCATACTCAACACTCTCCAGTCTTCGGTTAGTCCCCATTAGATACCTCTCCTGCGTCTTACGGCTTTCTTCAGAAGTCATCTTGTACCAAGTAGTGACGACAGCAAGCTGTTGCCTTGATTAATTCCACTCAAAATTTCTCTTATACTGATATAAGATTATGTTATTAATAGGGAAAATATGTGTCAAAATGTAACCGTCACATGGTCATTAAAATAGTCTCTCAATATGAATTTCCGGAGATCTTATTGATGTAAAATGTTAGATTCAATTGCTATTTGGTTTAAAAGCCCAGGCAACTGCATTACACATATTGACATTGAATTACTGTTTGTAAATATCATCCCAGGAAAATATCAGAAATGTTTAATTACGTTTTCATCTCTATTTTGTTTTATTCTATGCTAATCCTCGAGCATGGCAAATCAATAATCGATATAGGATTAAACTATTCCCATAAAGAGGATTTATTTACTATATCAAACAGCGATATATAATTATATAATACTTGCTAATGCTATAGAGATATGGTTGAAATTAATTGTGTAATAACGCTACAGGTGGCGTTTCAGTAGGTATAACAAGGCTATAATATGTGTACTAAAAATATCAAGCTCTCTCTAGTAATAATCAATACACTCTGTATGAGAACCTTTATAGTAAAATTGTGTCCATCAAGTAATTCCATTCCAAGAACAAAACAGTTATTTACAGGAATTTTCATAGGGATTTAATGTGATCAAACCTAATGGCTTTATAATATTAATTAAAGTTATTGACGCACTAGCAGACACTTTGTAGTATATCAAACACATTACGCAGATTATTATAGTGGATAATAATTCTATCTGACACAATGTGCTGCATATAGTACATGTTGATGTTATTATATCGTCTTTATGTTGACATGTGCTGTTTTCTTCCCTCATAATTTAAAATCTAATACAGCACACTCACAGTTTCTCTCTCTCTCTCACTCTCCTTCTCTCTCTATTCATTACGTATGTAATTATTTATATAGGACCTTAAAAATATTGTATATTTTCTGCTGCAATTAAATATAAATTATTTTCCAAGAATGCTCGGACACATCAAACTGTTCATTTTAAGATATGCTATAACATTTTAGGGAAGCAAACCACTTTTAATATGCCGGTCCCCATGGCCGCGCTCGCCAAGGCGTCCCGCTTTGGTGCTTCGTAGCGCTGGGGATCGTGGGTTCGAGTCCCGCCTTGGGTATGGGTGTTATATGTTTGTGTTTATGTGTGTGTTGTAACAGTAAGAAAACAGCAATCCAGTAAGCATACAGAAAAACAAGGTAAAAAAAAAAGAAAGGTAAATAAAAGTAGGGTATACAGTGCCGGAGTCCTGATCAGACTCCGGTACCGTATTTAAAAAAATTAAAAAAAAAAAAAAAAATTTTTAATTTTAACGTCTTTGATAACATACTTATAAAGCACATTATAGTTTTGTATAAAATATTATTACTAAAATGTTACAGGCTAGCATCATTTTATACAACAAAGGTCTTTAATAATCAAATTAATAGTTGAAAGAGAACTTTTATTACGGTCAGTCGAACAATATTATTATGTTAAAATAAATTGCATCACCTACAACAGGAAGCTCAGCAATTATTTTCTTTTATGCCTGTGACACTTAGATATAACAAAGAATACTTGGAATACTCTATGTAATAATGTAAATACAATTGCACATTTCAATGAGATCAAGATTATTCGCTTATTATGTTTTGTCTAATTCTGTTGGTTTACCGGATAAACAGAATTGTATAAAATTCATTAAAAAGAAGTAGGTGTTTATAGGGAATACAAGAGATACATTTCATAGCCATACACTTATTTTGCTTACTATTTTAATAACAATTTGTGGCATTTTTGAGGTAATGAAAAACATCCAACACTGCTCCAAAGTGTATAGTTTGGAAAGAAGAAGAATAGATAAATATAAAGTGTACATTTATTGTCAATGCTTTTGAGTGGACCTCTATGTATGTATTTCCGGATAAAATTGTATATAGAATTTTTTTATTGGAATGCGATATATTTTGTTTTATCTACATCTACAAATATCTAAGCGTGAAAGTAAAATACATCAAAAATTTAAATACAGGGTTACTACAAAAGAAATAGACAACTTCAACTGCCTGTAAAACAAAAACAATTAGATATAGCAACCTAATTATTTTGGAGGTATGTTGAGAAACTCTCAAAGTTTCGTTTGTTACTATTTGTAACGCTGTAGTGTTTTGTTTGTTGTTGCAGAAGCTGAAATGGCGGAAAATCCTGTGGAAAAGGCATATTGCGTGTTGGAATTTGCTAGAACGCAATCAGCAACTATTGTCCAACGACATTTTAGAACACGTTACCACAAAAATGAAATGATGCGCTCACAAAAACCAGCATCGTCTTCATCATGTCGCAACATGTCGATGCAAAAGTCACACCGTATGACCTTATCTTCTTCACTCAGAAACTGCAACATCTGTAATCTGTAAGGCAGCATGTGCAATCGCTTCCGCAAGATTTTCCATACAGCTTGCTGTGGAATTTGTAATTGCATGCTTGCCCTAGATGTCGATTTCTGTGGGCTTCTTATGTAGGCAGAACGAACACGTTCAACGTTTTTTCTTCCAAAACTCTTGGTCTTCACGAGCTCTTCCCTTTGCACAAACATCCCGCTGTCTCGAATTTTCTATATTAGTCGTAGATTGACTGTCTAGTCGGTGGCATTTTGTGGTAACGTGTTCTAAAATGTCGTTGGACAACAGTTGTTGATTGCGTTCTAGCAAATTCCAACACGCAATATGCCTTTTCCACAGGATTTTCCGCCATTTCAGCTTCTGCAACAACAAACAAAACACTACAGCGTTACCAATAGCAACAAACAAAACTTTGAGAGTTTCTCAACATAACTCCAAAATAATTAGGTTGCTGTCTCTAATAGTTTTTGTTTTACAGGCAGTTGAAGTTGTCTATTTCTTTTGTAGTAACCCTGTATATTCGTATTACCGCAGACATGCACTCATTTTAGTTTTCGCTGTGTACAAGTGCAGCACGAGTAATAGAAATCTTGAAAAATCCCTAGATTTGCGAGGGGAGTGGGACATTGGGGAGGTTTGATTCTCTGTACCGATATTAATTCTTACAGCTTGATCTATTATGGTGCAGCACTAGTTGTGTTTTGTTTTGTGTATCGAGAAAATTCCAAGCCTGGACAGAAAGTAAATTTCTTTAATATTCTAAATTAGATTAAACCTGGCCTACTTGAATAAAATTTGAAAAGGTAAAAAAAAATTATAGTATAAAAATACCGAATGTAATATGTGTTATTGTTTGTTCTAAATTTCTGATTAAATATAAAATAATATTGTATATAAAATTATATGCAATATATTATATAATAAATAGTATATATAAAATTATATGATTATGTAAAATTTTACTTCAATATTTATACAGCATGGTCATTCCTGGAATCATTCCAAGTTGTAATTAATTCAAAACCATCCGAGGATTATTTTCAAAGTTGTTAAAGCTTCCAACTCACCGTCTATATGTTAGGGAGAAAAAAGAATTATTAATAAAGAAGAATCAGATACTTTAAAACTGCGGAAATTTTGTCAACCCTTTAGTAAGCACAACTAATATAACAAATTGAGTTTAATTGTAAAACCCACACATTTTGAACTTATTTTTAAGCCCAAGATGAAATTCTTATCAAATATTAAGGAAATATTATGTAGATATAGGTTTAATTAAGTCTACATAAATCTAAGACTATATTGGAAACCTGCTAAAAAATCTTATGTGCTCCATTCACAAGACTTTCTCTACATCTCTGCAACAGATTATTGTTAATAAGCTATCTATTTAATGCTAAAACATTAGCAAATGTTTTAAAATGTAGTTGTTAAGGGATTAAAGTCCGTTTCTCTGTTTAGACAAGCGTTGGCAAGTTTCCGTATGAGAAAAGTTAAAGTATTTTAAAACTAAAATCAATAACAAGGAATATCTCGAAAACAGCCAACTCCACGAAAAAAACTGCAGGACATAAATTGTGTGGTTTATCGTGATCTATATTTTTGTGTAGTAAGTTTTTATCTATCTCTTACGGTTTGCCAGTTATGCAAAATTCAATAAAGAGGTCTTTAAAGGCTATTCCCAGAAAATTCAAGCTATACATTTTATTTGGCATGTAAATATCGTAAATATAAGAGATTTTAATCAAAATCGTTAGAGTAATGTTTTGAGAAAATCAACAGTTTCGAAACTTTTGCCATGCAAAGGGTAGTTTGGGGTGGGGGTATTTTATTGAACATTTTCATGTTGCGTCTTTGGAAGACACCAAACTAAAATACCTTTTTTGAAATATACTGTCCACACACACGCTTGGACCGGCCATGCCGTGGCGGAGTGGTTACACCTCTCGCCTCTCACCTAGATGGCCCACGTTCGATCCCCAGGTACCGCATGTGAGATTTGTGGTGAACAAAGCGACGCAGGGGCGGGTTTTCTCCAGGTTCTCCGGCTTCCCCCGCGATTGAATTCCACCGGTGCTCCACCTTCATTGCATTATCATCAGTGTCATCACCTGCGCTGCCACAATTAGTAAAAGCGGGCGTTAAACACCATAAAAACAGACAAATACACTCGGAGTTTTTCTATAGATGCCTTTTTTTTATTTAGGGGGACCCAAAACATGTATTTCCGGTATCGAATTTTTGGGTGCAACATAATACTTTCTCTATATACTATGTACATAGTTTCTACGTGTAGAGACAGTAATATACAATTTCTACTATTGATTAATAAAATGTCCTTTAGATATAAAACGCAAAGATTAAAGTTTTGCGAATGTCCTGAAAAGTTAGTTATTTGTTATAGTTTCGAGGCGTATAAGGGTGACGCGTAGTTAATTCATGTGCATCTCAACGAGAAGTTTCACTAAACATGTCAGAGGCTATTTGTTTCCATTATGATCCCAGATAATCTTCCGGTTCAGTGGCATGCACTTTGTATGGAAAGTACCCACTTGTGGACATTAGTCATTGGACCGAAGGAGCGTGACTACAAGGAGATTGAAGGCCCCATTAGCTCCGGACAACTGCACCGGTTAGACTGATAGAATTAAGGATGGGCAAAGAAGAAGAGCGGAAGATAGTCGAGACCAAAGGTTAAGGATCTATGAATTTCTGACTATACATCTAACAAAAAGGAGGGGTGCTTCTTTCTCCTTTACAAAGAAGTGCTCTTTTAATAATCTCTGAGAAGTGCACTCGGAAACCTCGTTAGCAAATAGTCTCTGTGATCTCTCAAGTGGAATATGGAGAGAAGTCTCTTTTGCGACCAGCAGAGGTCAGCTAAGGGAGTTGCAGACACTAGTAATTAGTCCTTAATTTAAAACAAGGCAGATGCAAGTAAGACGTTGAAATTGAACGTTGTACCTAAACCCTGCTAATACTAATCTATTACACTAAACAGAGTGGTGTTCCCTTTCAGGAGCTTTTACTATAATCTTTATGAGAGAGCATAATATGGAATAAGTCAGACTTCTCCAAAGTCTACGTCACCAGAGATACTGTACCGCACTACAAAAGTATGGGGCTGTCGCAGTGCTGCACTGTAAATACCTGCCACATGTCATAGTGAAGAGTGAATTTGGTAAGGACACAAGAGTATAAAAAGCTACTTCACTATCACATGTGATTACTGCTAACTGCGCACATAGATTTGTATCTGGTGTCCGAGATCGTGAATGAAATTTTACTCTTTTCAGTTTTGAAAAAATTATTCAGTTCCTGGACCTGTATTGCATGTTCCATCCCTGTTGTACAACTATGAATTATACACTTTTATATATTACTACATTTTTACATCCCTAAGAAAATATTAAACTTCTATTTACAGTACCTTCTAAAATATGTTTACAACTCGATGAATATATTAAATTATACACGTACATTATATCATTTAATAATAATGACAATGTTAATAAACATTATAAAAATTATTACAGTAGTAGACTACTACAATACTACTAAAGATGGTGATTATAATAATAATATATAATTGGGTATGATAATTAGTGTACTTACACTCGATTCATTTTGTTAAAATTACTTGTCTGTAATGTTCACGTGCTCTTGGAACGAATAATACACCTTACATTTTCGTCAGAACCAGTACAAAATTGTTCGTCCTTAAATGGGCATGCACTTTTCTTTGGATTCTTATTATAATTTGGAGCAACCATTTCATTACGACAGTCCACAACTGCACGACTCAGGGAAGGGATGAATACACTATTATATTTTGTCATAGCCCACGCCGTTCTTCTCTCATTCAGAGGCTATATTCAAGAGGTACAGTTTTAGAGATATCTGGGATAAGTAAAGACTGAAGCTCATTGCACATTTACACGTAAAGCAGATCTGGGTAGCAGGTAAACGAAGGGTAAGTGTGACTCTCCCTATTTCTCCCAAAGTTGTTATTTCGGTATGTAAAGTATAGCAGTAACGGAGCTAGTCAATTTTAAAAGCGAAAGGCCGGGTATCAAAATATCTCGGAGATCTTTCTTCTTCCAATGAGGCTTTTCTCAGGCGAACAGTAGCGACATAAAATGTATGTGTGAATGCAATTCCTCTTCTCATTATAGTGAGTAGGAGAGGAAGTAAGCGTTTTAACATCTATTAATAACGATTCAAGACTTTCTTTAGCGAAGCCTGGAGCCAAATAAGCCCATATTATTTCACACATTTATATCACAGCTTAGTGCTTCAATCACAGCCTAAGATTGTTTGACAACACGGTTAACAGAATGACCATAACCGAGCACGATGGCTCAGGTGGTAACATCTATGGCCCGGATTTGGTAGGTCCTGGGTTCAAATCCCGTGAGGCTACCAAACTGGCTGAGTCTTTTCACCAAGGTAAATACTGGATTGGATATTTAATATCACGATCCAAAGTTCCCCATTCAGTCTATAAAAAGAATAAAACTGACAAATAGATATTGTTTGAAAGTACGCTGCCTTCTATCCACACACAGTGAAACCAGCTAGACCTGACGGTTCCGCACTGTCTTTTACTTGTCGCGGAGCAAAGAAATATGGTGCATAAGGCATGAAAGCTAGATGGCTGGCTGTATGCCGTCTGAGTACAATTGGCAGCATCTCAGTAACGGTATGGGTGTGGGAAAAAGACCACGAAGGCTACTATCCACCATACAGATCAAACGAGTATCACGAACAGAGTCGTCGCGATGAGAGAGAGAGAGAGAGAGAGAGAGAGAGAGAGAGAGGGAGTTCTTACGTGAAAATGGGTGCAAGAAAGATTTAGAGTGATAGTTCTTCCAATCGTATTATACAGAACACAACAGCAATTGCGGTAAACCAAAATCTTAAATCCTCTAATTAAACATGAAGAGATTGCTTGAGGAAATACCTAAATACCAAATAGCTGATAATAAACTGGTAATTACAGCAGCTCCTCAAAATGATACTTGCCCTCAGAATTAGACAAATTTCTTTAACAATTCGTTTTAATTCAATTATGTAGATAGACTCTCTGTTGTATAAGGGGCCCCTGATTTCATTCCAGGCTGTGGGATGGGAATTTTTCTGTAGCCAAAATTTCTCCCTATCTTCCGCAGAACCTGGAAATCTGAATGAGAGTGTGAATGTGCGCTCTAACGCATAAAACCCCAAATAAATAAACGCCAATGACAAGTGTAGATGAGTTAACACCATTGTCAATGTGCTTCAAACGTAAAAGGCCATCGATATGATCATTTCAGTTAAAGCGAGATAAATGGAGCAATTAAAAGTAGCCAATGCTGGATAAGCACCAGAGAAACATTACCAAATAAAACGTACATGTAAATTAAGATACTTTCGATTCCCAAAATAACTTGAAAATCCAAAGCTGTGTGTTATTAATTCTACTTAATATTTAATGAAAATAAATAGACATCTATACATTGCTTTAAGTTTAATGCGTATATTGCTGCGACCCAATACAACACACACCTGAAAAAGATTTATTTATAAATGCAATACAAGCGTAATGGCCGGTAGCTTGCTTGGCGTTGAGACGTACCGAGATTCCGCTGGTTGTCATGGATATTTATTCTAAAGATAGAACCGGTACACATAAAAAGTTGCATTATAAATTCAAGTGTTATACCATTTATTACCTCTAACGAGTCATTGACTGCGCAAGTCTGCTCCCTAGCAGCGTCTCTGAACGACTTCTTGACTCCTTGACTCAATCAACTGACTGAATGAATGAATGAATAAGTGTATTTATTAACATAGCAATATCATACATAAAATTTCAACAGTCGCACGGGTCCACAGACCGTACGTGCTTTTGTAATACACATTACAAGCAGTATTAAAACAACAACCACAACAAAGAATTAGAAGAGTAAACACGAAAATAACTGACTGTCACTGACTGAGGATAGCTTCCCCTATCGACGCAGTCTCTAGAAGGAGCTAAACCAGATATTAGGCTTCAATACGCTTTAACCGACCTAACTATATTAACTGTCACTAAAAAACTTTTATACAAACTGTCATTAATGAACATTTCTCAAACAATGTTAATTTGTAACCACCAAACAATAAATATGTTTACACTAACCTCATATGCTACAATATGATTATGATGATATGATTAAGAGATCTAACCTGCCCACTGAACATTTTTTGAAGGGCCGCGGTATATTGACTGTGCGAAGGTAGCATAATCATTAGTCTTTTAATTGAAGGCTTGTATGAATGGTTGGATGAGGTGAAAAGGTAGTTCCAATAATTACATGAAGACCATGAAATCCTGTTGCTACAAAGAAAGAGGAGCCGAATACTGAATCTGCAATGGTGATTAGTGATGATATGGAAATACTACTACTAATAATAGTAATAATACTTTGATAATAAATTACTAAAGACATGTAAAATAAACGATGACTTATTTGTTTTGCGTTAGGAACAACGTGCAATCGTAATATAAATTTACTTTTTTATAACATCTGGTGTATTGAACATACTGTGCATTGACAGAAAATAGCAAACACGAAACAATTAAACCATTAACCCTTTGTTGCCTGTCGGTGCCTATAAGTTCCGCTTGTTTTAAGCGTAACTATACAAATAGGGTTGTACTCTAGGATTAAGTTCATGTTATACTAACCTTCAACATAAACGACAAGTAATAAAGACTGTTTTATACTGTAAAAGATACACAATTTTTGCCCTAAGAGTGCAGTGATTTTTTAAATAGAGAAAAGAGTAAATGCCACATAACTACAGTCAAGTGTAACTTCATTAGCTTTCAAGTATCACACCGATTATTTTACTTGGGTTTTCCCCTTCCTTTACCACAGTCACGGGATTTGAACTTTCAACATTTGGCTTTGAATAGATCACATAACGCTCATGGTCATTTGAACCACTATTTTGGTATTGCTTTTGGCAGGATTAGGAAAACTGGTTTAGAAGAATTTAAACTTTTAATTGGGAAGGAAAGGATTAATAAAGGATCTACATTTATTTTCATTATTATGTTATATAATAATTTTATAGGTTTATTCCCATAAATTTTTCTAGAATTCCAGTTTTAAACTTTAATTAAAGGAAAAACAGCATATGCACTATACTAATGCAGGCAACTACGGGTTAAAATTTAAACACACATTAATTTTCATTGAACGAACAAACCCATCCGATAATGTTGAACAAACCATGTAAAGTCTGAATCACTTCTTCCTCTTCTTCTTTCAGATATTCTGCGGTCTTACGTACTCTCAAAAGAATAAAATCAAGCAAAACAAAATAAGATTAAGTACTGTTGATTTACTTTGTCACTTCTTTATTTACTTCATGTACACAAATTCAAAATGTACGAGTATAAATAACTACGCAAAAAATTGCCATTTAAATATCACCAGTGATGATTAAATTGCCAAGTGCTATGAAGAATATTATTTTTAAGTATGAGCATTATATATGCTGCCGCAGATTTTTAACTCGTAGGTATTATACTAGTTTATGGCGAAAGAGATTAAAACAGTATTTTAATTGGGTGAAAAGTTTAACGCTCGAGAGTTGCTCAAGGTGATGTTTTTCATAAATTTGAACTGTGATTTTATCTCATGTGTAATACAATATTTTATCTGTTCATAAACTGTAAATAGGAGTAACTAATTTATTAAATATGCAGATTTACCATTGCTGGATGGGAGCAATGCTGCTTATATGTAAATAATGTATACTTATTAATAAAGTGAAATTGCGGTAACATACTGTAAGTGTAAATTGAAATCTGTACAAAAATTTGTAGAAAAAACTCAAGTGATTTTATTTGTTACTGAGAGAGCAGTAAATTAATTGATCTCTACAACCTTTGTTAAATCACATTTACAATGAGATTTAACCGAGATGTAACGCGGTAATAAGCGCAGTCGCGAGGGAAGACCATCACAATACAGTGGTAACGCAAGAAGTTGCCTCATGTTTCTAGATCTGTAAATTGCGGACATGCTGATATCTTCCAAGCACTCCGCAAGTTTCAAATTGAATAACATAGCCAATAATATCATATAAGCCAATTCATTCTATTTTATACAAACAAATAGGTTATAAAAATCACACACTTGCAACTGACGCTCGCGACAGTGACGTCACAATAATTGTTTATCTAAAACATTTGAAAATAATACAAGCATGAAGACTGCAGAAAGTGATAAAGTTACACATTTAATGAACTGTGAATAACCTTTTTAAGCCTTACACTTTATGAGAGCCAACACATTTAGACTGCCATAACCTCTTGAGAGAAATGAAAGATGGAGCGCCACGGCCAAACAAAAGAGCACGTATGTAGAGTAGGCGTTGTAAAATCTCACATTGATATGTCTGTGTATGCAATGCAAGGATAAAGTTTGGAGTTTGCAAACTCTTGCGTTGCGTGTTACGTGTGTATATGAATGCTTACATTGAATAGCATTGGTGCTAGGTCTTGCGATTACGCTGCTCTACGTTAACATCTCATTGTGAATCGGTCATTAATTAGTATTACTTCAAGTCTAGTTTCGTCAGCGAAAAATCTATGTTTTGATTTCAGGACTTTCTCCACATTTGTAACGTTTGTTTGAGAATATATAAATTATTCTTAAGAAAGTTTAAATTTCTACTGTTTCGTTTTCATTCAGATAGTTGCGGTACACATTTCGTTACAGATAAAAAGACAAAACGATATCCAATTGGTTAACCACTGGTTACTATTAATACTGGTCTTAAAATTCCATTCCAAGTCTTTCCTTGCAAGAAACAAATGAAAATCGAAAGGACTTTGAAGGAGACAAGCATTGAATGATTCAACCCTTTAGCTACGGATAACTTGAAAACACCTTATGGCACAAAAAAGTGTTTACAATACTGTGTGATCTAAGGATGTGTGTATGTGTGTATGTGTGTGTATGTGTGTGTGGTATTCGTTTACCGCTTAACATTTACCAACTGCACAACATTCAAAATCCCATCCAAATGAAGAGAAAGCTAAAGATAAACAATTTGTCAATAAATATCTTTAATGTATAGAATTTTAAATTAATTATTAGAGCCGTTTTGGGAAAATAAAAAATTCAAAAGATAACCATATTAAACGTAGCTGAGAGGAAATTTTCATGAAAAACTTTATGTCGTATCCTTAGAAGATATTAGACTTAAATACTAACTTTTGTATTTCTCCGACTTATTGTTTTTGAACTAATGCTGCTCACAGACACACATACACGGACCTTTTTCTGAAACGCTTTTTCCTACAGGGAAATCTATGTATCGTTTTTTGGGTGGAGTACAATACTTATTATATTTACTATATACAGTAGTGAAGGCAAATAAAAAATTGCAGCAAGAGACTGAAACACTTTAATTCCGTTCTTGATCAAATCTATGTTGCTAGTAACTACATAGTGTACATGTAAGCTAAGGTTACGCCACCAATTTTGCTTTAAAATATGAGAACAAAAATTATGAAAACCTGGTTCGGTAGTATGGGGTTACCGTGTATGCCTTACATTCAAGAGGCCATGAGTTTGAATCTCGCTGATGTTGAGTTACCCGGATATGGTTGTTTGGAGTTTTTTTCCTTAACTTGAGAAGAGGAATATTGAGCTACTTTAAATTCCGTGGACCCGAGATCATTTGAGTATCATTTCACCGATTTCATTCATCGCCCGATATGACCAACTAGGTTAAAGGTCGTTAAGCTATATGAATAAATACTGGCACATAAAAACACAGTAAATGAAATAAGTATGACGTTTCTCAAACTTGAAATAATATGTCAATTTTCTAATTCCAAGCAGAACACAAACAGACCATTAAATTTGCTTAAATAGCATATTGGAAATTTTAACCATTAAACAGTTATCCCTGCATTTTTAACTTCTACAGAGCGGCTACTTTAATAATAATGCAAATTGTGGGGTTATTCTGTGGCGAAATGTTTGTGTGATGCCATTTGAGTGGATTATTCATGAATTCTGTATTATCGCTTTTCAATAAACCCTTCCTATGTGGTGTGAAATGGTATACCTCCGATATTTATGATATTACAATACCACGTCACAGGTCCATATTAAAGGGAAACCATTTTTGTATATTGTTAGTCCACTTTTACCTCGCCCATTCACTATAATGGATATGTGACTACATCATATTCTTACGTGGTCATTTTGCTCTCTCACACTTAGAACATAGGTAGAGAAGCTATTGCATGTCAACCAAAAATTGGACTGAGATTCACTAGAAATACACGTTTTAGGGTTTCCTTAATAAAAGTAAAAATCACTTTTAGAAAAAAAAATGTTCTGTGTATCTATATATGTGTATGTGTGTTTATAAATAGCACAAATCCAAAACATTGGGACAAATAACACACTTGACATTGATTCCAAGGATGCGACATGACAATTTTCAAGAAAATCCCTCACCACAAGGGTAGTTACCCTTTATATGAAGACATTTTCAAAAATTTATTTGTGTCCAAAATGGCTCTAACGATTTCGATTAAAACCCCATATGTTAAAGTGGCGGTTATAAATAAAGAAAATTATCTTTAAGTCTTAGTACAATTAATACACCAAGTGGTTAGACCGCTTGCCTCCCACCTAGGTTCAATCCTAAGCGTCCGCAAGTGGGAATTGTGGGCGAAGCGGTGTCTGTTCGGGTTTTCTTAGTGTTTTCCGGTTTCCCCCACAATTCATTCCAGCAATTGCTCCATCATCAGCTTTCCTATCATCCGTTTCGCTTGCATTTCATAGAATCCACTTTCTCACCCTCATGCCTGGCTACGGTCATTCGTTCCACTTCTCCATTCTGTGATTTCGTGCCGATTGCTCCCCTAAACACCCGCTTGTAAGTCCTAGGGGGTGTCAGTCCTACATAAAGGCAAGGTAAGTGACTATAAAAAATATTGAAGAATTTATATAACACATAAAATGTATATTCTGAATTTCTTGAAATAGCTTCTGAAGTCCTGCTCTTTCTGAAGGACTTTCGAATAACTGATAAACCGTAAGAAATAACAGAAACCTATACAAAATGTACATTTCCTTAAAACACACAATTTATGACAAATACATGTTTGTTATAAAACTAACGGTTTCCAAAATATTGCTTGTTATAGGATTAAATTTTCTAAAATAATACTTTTCTCAAATGGAAAGTGGTTATTCATGCTTTTTATCTTGGTCAAGCGAAGAGAATACAATTTTAATATCACATAGCGGCCGTCTTTTAAAAGAATGGCCATCGCTTAGGTTACTGTATAATTTCCTTTCTACAAGAAAATACAATCATCATAAACAATTTCTGCTAATCTTTAAGCGTGAAGTATTTAGAAGAATAAGAATAATGTGTTGCAGAATAGGGGTTCTAGCTATGTTTACCTAACAATGCGATTTTTCCCTCGTTTATTCTTTAATTTGTACGGCGGCTAAATCGACAAAAAAGCCTGTAGCTTGCGTATGATGTGCACATCCAAGTGTCTGTATCTGAGCTCTGTTTTCAAACAAACTAGACGCAAAAGAGGAGCCTTAAGCAACAACTTTATCTGTGACAAGTATTCAGAATTAACAAGCAATATATACGGACTTCTGCATGAAAAACTGCATTCATTGCAAGGCAAATAACGGTTTATTCATAATACAGTTCAAAATCGTATGTGACTGACATATAAGCGATTTAGTTCTCTCATTTTAATTTGGGGCAGAGAGGGGTTAAACTGAGTAGGTATATATTGTTTCCGTAACGTTTTAATTCGCTTATTCATGAAATTGTTAATATGATACTGAAGGCGAACATATAACAATACTTTTGTATGCTCATTGCATTGTTATTATTTCTAAAACAATAAGTGCTTTGCAACGATTTGTTAAATGATGGGGAATGGAAGTATATACTCTTAAACCTAAAACACTCACCTTTAAAAATGGATATGTGTTCTGTCAACAGGAAAAGTGGACAAACGAGGAAAATGAAATTCAAAATTTTAAACATTTCGTTATTTAGAAATAGGCTTGATATGGCTGAAAAATGGAACAGGAATATAGACTTTACAAAACACATAAAACTGGACAACTTTCCGAGATAATTTATCCAGGTACCGGTATTCACAAAAGCATTATAAACGATATTTTTAGAACCAGCTGTAAACTCCAAAGCCACAGCCGAGATTTGAACAGGTTTCTGCCGCTCTCGGTGCGGTGCTACTGTGAAAACAAGGACAGTTGCCATAGTAGCAAATGTGACGCAATTGATGTAACACTTTGCACTTACTTAATGAGTATTACTACTACTGCTACTAGCTACAGTTTTGGTAGCTTTGTCATTTTGGTAACCCATTAATTGTATGGACATCTGTTATTCTCTTGAACAAAAGACAGTAGTTGTCACTTTCTTAGTTCTTGTAATCGAATTAACTATAACTTTGCTGCTTCCACAATAATACGATAGTTACTCATTGTTAGAAAAGATTCTTTCGTTAAGAAAGGTTTATAATACAGAGTATGTACGCTGTACACTGTCTTGTGAACATCCTGCTTGCTCTACATGTACTAGTACATAGCATGTAGAGAAGGTATTGCATTCCACCTAAAAATTCCATACCGAGATGTCACCGAAAATAGACGTTTTAGGATCTGATGTTTGATCAGTCCAATAAAATTTGTTCCATTCACTTAACTTTCATTACATCTCTGCAAAAAATTATTGTTATAAAGATTATGCTTCTATTTACTTGAAGCTAATCGAGAAAAAAATAGCAGAAATAGTCCTATTACGTGCTTCCTTGTAAGTAGAAGTGAAATATAGGAGAGCACCATAGGTTAAAGTAATGGTCAAAAGCTGGTCGCTATGTGACTGAAGTTTCTTTGTATGGACAGGAGTTAACAAATTTCTGTATGAAAAAGTATAAGTTTTTTAAAGCTGTAAGTAGATGTAAAATAAGGGAGTTCCATATAGGTTAAAGTAATAGTAAAAAAACTGGTTGCTCTGCGACTGAAGTTCCTTTGTTTGTATGGACAGGAGTTGACAAATTCCTGTATGAGAAAGTATGCGTTTTTTAAAGCTGAAACCAAAAACAAGAAATATCTCAAAAACGATCAATTCCACGAAAAAAATGTATGTAACATAAATTGTCTGTTTTAACATGCTGTACATTTTTTGTTTGGTAATTTTTTGTCCATCTCTTAGGTTTAGAAGCTATGCAAAATTCCGTAACATTGATCCAGAATAAAGTAGTCTTCAGAGGCTATTCCCAGAAAATTCAAGACATACATTTTATTTGTCAGGTAAATATATTTAATGTACGATACTTTAATCAAAATCGTTAGAGACAGTTTTGAGAAAATCAATTTTTTTAAAAAAAAAGTTCCATGTAAAGAGTAGTTTGGGGTTGGGGATTTTTTTTTCAAAAGCTTAGTGTCGCACCCCTGTCAGATACTAAACTTAAGTACCAAGTTTGGTATTTCCCGACTTTTCGTTTTTATCGTTCACAGACACATGGACACACACACACATGGACCTTTTCTGAAAATGCTTTTTTTGGATAAAGGGGACCCTAAAACATATATTTCCGGTGAAATCTCAGTATCTAATTTTTGGGTGCAGTGCAATAACTTCTCTATACACTTTGTACATAGTACGTGTAGAGAAAGTAAAAAGCATTTTTAGATACATTTCCGTGTGTGTGTATGTGTGTTCGTGTGTCCGTGCGTCTGCGAACACAATAACTCAAAAACGAAAAGTCGGTAAATTACCAAACTTGGTATATAAATCTAGTATCTTCCACGAATGCGACACGTAGATGTTGAGAAAAATCCCCCAATCCAAACTACCCTTTATTGGGACATTTTTGATTTTCTCAAACATTGTTCTAACGATTTTGATTAAAAGACCGAATTTTAAAAATATTTACATGACGAATATAATGCATATCTTCAATTTTCTGAGAATAACCTCTGAAGACTTCTTTATTCTGGATGAATTTTACTAGATTTTGCATAACTAGTAAGCCGGAAGAGTTAGACAAGAACTTATTACACAAAATATGTAGATCTCATTGAAAAACACAATTTGTATCTTATACATTTTTTTCGTTGAGTTGACCATTTTTTAGATATTCCTTGTTATTGGTTTCAGTCTTAAAATACTTAAACTTTTCACATACGGGAATATATTAACTCCTGGCAACGGATTTCATCCACAGGGAAGTCAGCTTTTAAAATATTTCACTATAGTTATAGCTAGTGTAATCCATTATTTCCCTTTTACAACAAGAAAGTATTTCTGCTAATGTTTATCAGATACCAGAATAAGCTTTTTAACAATAATTTGTTCCGGGGAATCCCGGAGATTAATCTAAAAGGATTCCCCGGAACAAAAAGGTTTCAGAAGTGTGCCTGACGAGAAAGTTTTCAGCTTTGTTAAAGTACAAGTTTTTGTTCAGTAGATGTTCAGTTTTAAAATAGTATTTATTTTATAATATACCTACTATCCATTGCTAGAAATTCACTTTAAGTCAAAATATACTGTCCACTTAATTACGGGTGTTATATTTAAAATAAATGTTGACGAAATCATGCCCAGTAGAAAAAAAGAAACTTTAAACAATCGTCGCCGCTAATCGTAATCTTAATTGTTTACATTGTGAGTTTAGTGTAGAATGTTTATTTGTTTTTTGTAACACAACAGTTTTATTCTAGGCCGCAAATTTAACAGGCAATTCAAAGTTCTTCTTTGATTTATAAAATCTTATTTTATTGCTTGGTTTTAGAGATTTTATATCAATAAAGTTCTTGTTCACATAGACAAGAGCTTTCTGTAAGATTCCAGAGACCTCTTTTCTCACCATTAACCAAAACAAAGTTTGTCAATGAGTTTCACTTTTAATGTCTGATAACATCTCAGTTCAGTTAACTGCTGTTCTTCTCCTGAATTGCTAGGGCAAACCCATAAAAGGGTTCCTGATTCACTCTTACATCTTCAACGATAAGAAGGGAAGACTTTGTCAAAATTTGCCAAAGGGATTTTATATATTTGGAAATTAGCGTTACAGGATTTTCATGCATTTTATAGGTAAACGTTGTAATGAAGTTTTTTGGGATAGGTAAGTAAAGGGTAGTCCTTTAATACAAAGGTCAAGTAATATAGAGATGTTTATTATAAGCGTAGTTGTTGCGTATTTCAATACTGGCCTGAGTCGGCAAAGAACAAAGTGTTGTACAGTTGAAGTTGGGCAGTTGTGGTGAAGTTCTGGAACTTGTCCATCGGCTGTCTGGTGAATCTTTATATACATGCATTTTAGTTCCATGTACGCGAAAATAGGTGCAAAATAGCCTTTGAATTTTGGGCAAAACTCTTTTTTATTTTTACTCAATTCATCCCTTACCAACCGATCCAATTCACCCCTTACCCACCGATCCAATTCATTCCAGAAATATTCGTGGCTAGTGCATAATGTATGTCACAAGGGGTGGTTGTATAACAGATATCTACCACCAGCAATCCTCCGGCTTTACAATGTTTACATCACGTGTATACAGTCAATAATATGTCTTCCAACTGTCTGACCTTGATTACACAAAATATTCATTTCAATATTAGACGAAGTCTGCTTCCACATAAAGTAACATACATCATGTTTCTTACAATAAGTACACTCATTACATATGGGACGATGAATCAAATGGGTGAAATTATGCTCAAATGAGCCCTGAGTTAATCGATATTTGTCACCTTAGAATAAGTGAAACAACGGAAAAATTCTTATTCGAGATTGGGGCCTCTTGAATGAAAACTGGAAAAACTAACAGCACATTATAGAGGCGTACAGCGTAAATATTTGAATCAGCAACTGAGATAAATGAGCGAACATGTTGGTAATACCTTTAATAATGGTTTTCTTTCCCTATCATGACTTACTATAGAAATCCAGGAGCTTGTTTACGGACGACAGAATACTTTCTTTACGTGCTAGGATTTAGCATATTTCAATTTTGTAAATATCTGCTAGATGCGAATGTCTTCATAATACAGGATTCGTCTTCAAGAAACCCATGGAAATTTGTTTTCTATATTTTAAAAACAAATCAGAAGCTTCTCTTGAGAGTCCACAGGCAGCACCTACACCGTTGCTTTAGTTCAGTCATACCATTTTGAGACAATCTGTATCTTTTCCTCCTTTCTCCTCCCAAATATGTGTTCGAAGTGGTCGGACCTTATGGCAATACAGTAACATAAAATTGCAGCTCTTTAGACTGTAATCAAACTGATTAACAAACAGGAGTATGGATGGATTTAACCTCCTGTTTCTTTCAATGGCAACCGTGCTTTTAGTACAGGAAAACTGTTGCCAATTTGCCTTTGTTGCGGCCTTCTAATAGAGAGAGTAGTGGTTCTAGTCACGGGTAACGCCACAGATACTAAGGCTGTAGTGAATATGAAACAAAACAATTCTGCGCAGTCAAGTGGTCAGCGAGCTGCTTTCTCACCCGGAGGTCTTGGGCTCGATTCCCGGCTGGAACGAGGAAGTTTTCTTAACCAGAATTATTTCCTATCCCCCAAAGAGTCTGAATGTGAATGTATGAGTGAATGTGTGTGTGTGTGTGTGTGTTTGAAGAAAATAAAACAATTTAAACCCAACCTATTAATGAACCTACAGACAACGTGTTGTTTCTAATGCAAAGCCTCCTCTATGCCTTGGCTGTTAAATGGGGCTATATAAATGAAAAAAAAAAATAACAATAGCCCGCCTGTGTAGTGTGGTGGTGGCGTGTCTGCCTCACATTCAACAGATCGTGAGTTGGAATCTCACTTAGGATGAGTTACCCGGATAAGGTTTTTTTCGGGGTTTTCCCTTATCCTGAGAAGACGTATGTCAAGTAAGTTTAAACTTCATGGACCCCAATATCATTTGAGCATCATATCGCCAATTTCATTCATCGTCCGATATGACCAACCAGGTTAAAGGATGTTAAACTAAAACGTTATATATATCATGTTTGATTTTACATAGGACAGTGCATATCAACAGGTTGTCGTGATAATATTCGATAAAATAATGAGTCTATTTGTAGGGTCAAACAACCTACAGATTGATTACTCCTCCGCTATATATCGGGGACAGTAAGCATAACTGACAAATGCAGAGTTTCGAAACAAATGACATGTCTTACCTTCGCCTGTAAAGGCAACACATTATACTTATGATCACATTTTTCACAAGTGGCGCAGGGATCGTATATTTCAGTTTTTTTCATTCTTTTATTTTTTATAATTTTATTTTTTGGGCAAACGAGTTTGTACTATACGGAGAGTGTACGAACGAATAATCAATTAATTAAATAACTAAACTGAAAAATACCACAAAATACCCGTGTATTTGCCTTAAATGAGTAAAAGAAGTAGCAGCACGAGGATAGATATTCCTTGATTTGTTTACTAATTCTGCGTTCTTTACCCCGATAAAGTTGTTAAAATCAGGAATGAGAATAAATGAAACAGAATAAATTAATGAATAATTTTTTAAGTGAATGATGGAACAAAATGGGTTAAAACCGGTGATTTCTCAGAATGATTGCCACCGGATAGATATTTTAGACAGCAGAAGAAAAAACAAGGTTGTTTTTCAGTCTTGAGCCCTAAAGTTTCCTTGCTGGCTGGCTGGCTGATGTCAGTGGAAGAGCAAAAGTTTGGCTTAAGACACTTAATCGTCGTTTATATACTTTTTCTTTGGCTTGTTTATCAGGCAGTGTAAAACATCCTATACCAGGAACGATGCTTACAATATTTTTGACGCATGAAAAGGAACATTAGGCAAACATTTGGTGTAGGAACATTGTATACTTAAAAAAAAAACAAAACAAAAAAAACAAAAAAGCGAATCAAAAGAACATTTTTAGAAGAATATAAACTTTTACAGATCAGGAGGTAAATAAAATTCATAGGTACCTTTCAATATACGTATTATGTATATATTATGTGTATATATATATATTTACAATTAAATGGTTGCTTTAAGGATTATATTCTCCCATTCTTTACGATCCTATATGAATAAAATATCTACATAAATTAGCACCACAGTTTTATATAATAGCCTAGAATTTCTTACTGTATATATATTTTTATCAAAACATTATTTTAAAATATACCAGCTAACATATAATACCCATAAATTAGATTTCTTTAGCCATACATTTATTATATATTTCAGGTCTGATGTATTGTAGCTTGGTCATCCCTGAAATACTATACAGCATTTTGTAACCCTCAAAATATCACCAATGCTATTTCGTCTCTCTCTCGTTCTCTTGTTACTTCTTCATCAATGATTGACCGCTAGATAATAGTCATTCATTACATTCGCAGGCATACTGCGTTATTTTATCTCCTCTCTCGAATTTGACGTTAATTAATATGTGCATTTTGATTAGATATTAACACCGAATAGAGAAGGTAATTCTATTTGAGATTATGATCCGCAAGCGATTAGTAATTACATTTCCTTATCATCACCAACAGTAAATACCTACAAACAAAGCTAGCAATAACAAACTGGACATTTTTGTCCAACATTAATGAAAATGGAAAGCTGGATACATGGATATTAAATGCATCGGTAACATTATTAAGAGCCCAATATAGCTTGTGATTGTTACATGTTTCTGAGTGTGATATATGCATTCCAAGTCGTGTCTTTGTTTGTATTTGTAAAAATCTGATGTGTACCATTCACATGACTTTCTCCATATCCCTGCAACAAATAATTCTTAAAAAGCTTATACTTCTATTTACTTTATGCTAATCAGAAAAAATTAGCAGATATAGTCTTATTACTCGCTTCCTTTTAAGAAGAAGCGAAATAAGGGACAACCGTAGGTTAAAGTGTTAGCCAAAAGCTGCTTACTATGTCAATGAAGTTCCTTTGTTTATATGGATAGGAGTTGACAAGTTCCTGTATGAGAAAAGTATACTTTTTTCATAGCAGAAACCAAAAATAAGTGATGTCACAAAAACGACGAACTCCACGAAAAAAATGCATATAACATAAATTGTGTGTTTTAAAGTGCTCTAATTTTTGTGTAGTAAGTTTTTGTCCATCTCTTACGGTTTAACAGTCATTCAAAATGTAGTAAAATTCCTCCAGAATAAACTACTCTTCAGAGGCTATTCCCAGAAAATTCAAGATATACATTTCATTTGTCAGTTAAATATGTTTAATATCCGAAATTTTAATCAAAATCGTTAGAGCCACTTTTCAGAAAATCAAAATTTTCGAAAAAAGTTCCATGTAAAGGGTAGTTGGGGGTGGGTGGATTTTTCTCAAAATCTTCATGTCGCATCCCTGGAAGATACTAAACTTAAATACCAAGTTTGGTATTTTACCGACTTTTCGTTTTTGAGTTATCATGTTCACAGACACACACACACACACACACACACACACACACACACACACACACGAACCTTTATGTGAAAATGCTTTTTTTTGATATTGGGGACCCTAAAACATATATTTCCGGTAAAATCTCGGTATCGAATTTTTGGGTGAAGTGCAATCTTTCTCTATACACTATGTACATAGTGCGTATGGAGAAAGTAAAAAGAAAATATCAGTATACGTAAGATGCCAGTAATATCTACTGTTGCCAAATACTGTAGCATTAAAAGGTAAAGTGGGGGGAGGTGGACTATGTCTTTAAAAGCTAACCGAAAGAGAATGTTTGAATAAAAATGCATTGGAAGGCTCTCGAATGTTCTCTTGTCTGCATGGCGACGCATAGCGCATGCGTAAAGTTGGTATTGAAGCTCTCAACGGTTGTTAGTTGGAAACATTAAGCATGTAGAGCTGATCTAGCATATCTTCCTCGATCGGCAAGCGGGGGAAAAGAAGAGGAAATGTCACAATGGAAGTCATGCAGGTTAGCAAACATTATCTAATAAGCTTCTAACAGAAATGCTCTTACTGTCCTATTTACCTCGCAGTCATTACGCATTCTGCCAATACGTGCAGTCAAGTGAGTCTCGGAATCACGATCTTTAATATTAGTAATAGCAGGTATTATTTCTGCTCCTTTTTTTATTAAATTATCTTTGAAATTTGAATATTGCATTCAACTTTCATTTAGGCATTCTTATAGTCAGGAAGGGTTAATTAATACAGTATTGAATCTTTCATAATTTGGAGCTAATTTGGCCCTTAATAGGTAGCTTTGATCCAATTTTATATTATTTTATAAATATGCACATGTATTAAATTTGAAAATCTAAATTATTATTCCCAGAGGTTTTACATAGAGGCATTTTGGGAAATCTGTTATTTTAGAACTATGACATTTCAGTACGATGAGCAGCACCATGAACTCCATAATCTTTAAAATGCCGTATTTCCCCAAATCTGAGCGCCTCTTTATATTAGAGTAATAGTGTATTATATTTCATATTAGATGTACAATAAAATGTAAAGTATATTTGGGAATTATGCTTTTTATTTTATACTGTATCAAATATGAATTATAATTATTATTATTCTTATATAATGTGGACCCCAAAATTGGGTAAATCTAGTATTTTAAGATTATGGTATTCATACTGTTCAAAGGTTGAGGTTATCTATGTAATATTTTTTTTGGTAGTGTTTAACGCCCTCTTTAACTACTTATGGCACCGCAGGCGGTGACACTGGTGATATATGAATGAAGATGGAGCACTGGTGGAATGCAATGGCGGGGGAAACCGGAGAACTCGGAGAAAACCCGCCCCAGCGCCGCTTTGTCCACCACAAATCTCATATGCGGTCGCTTGGGATCGAACCCGGGCCGTCTAGGTGAGAGGCAAGTGGTCTAACCACTTGGCCACGGCGCGGTCCCTCTATGTAATATGAGAGCAACAAATCCAATTTTCACATTGCATACTATACATATAAATTTAAAAGTATACCTATATGAATATATTTATAAAATAACAGTCCAGATTGTTCAGAATTAATGCCAATAGTGTATAATGCAGTGTTGATTTATTAATATGATAACATTTAACATAGTTACCAATTTCACCTTCTCATTAAACATCCACTGAATGTTGGCTGATACTCAAACGTTAGAATCAACACCCAAGATTGCACAAAAAAAAGTTGCCTTAAGTTATTAAAAAGTCATTGAAGGAAAGACAGAATAGATTGCAGTCATTCCATATTATATGAGGATATTTTCTTAACTGTTATTTTGCAAGTTGTTAATGTTCTCTGCACTCAATTAGCTATTTATCTCAACAAGCTGTTTACATAAAAATGGATAAATGAAGTTAGGCTTCCTATTTTTATACAATTCGGGTAAGAATGTATCAGTAAAAGCATGTAAAAATTAAATAGGAAATTGGTAAATCACTGAAATTTTGAGACGAGGAAAGCTGCCAAGCCAACTTTACACTTATCATCAAATGACTTCGACACGTGTCAGTCAGCAATGCCACAACGCCTTCGTTACGTAGGATTTCTCTAACTCTTAAGTTTTTTAGTTATTTTATAATGGACTTAAATGGGTATATGGAGTCAGAATGAACTTTAAAATGCAATCCATGCTGTTTCTTAATCAATATTTAAGCTTTTTGAATTTTTTGAAGCCTAAAGAAAAACACCTCCTCCTTCTTTATCTGATTTGTCTTGGGAATTCTTTATTTAATTGATGAAAGTATTAAATCAACATTAACACTCAAAACTATTGGACACCAATGATACTGAAGTTATGAATATTCATATTTTCTAGATATTGAATTTGACTCCTATATAATTCCTCAAAATGAATTTGACTGTTTTGCTCGTGATATTTTGTTAAAAAATTAGCCTATTATGGTGGAGTAGAGAAAGTCATGTGAATGCAACATATCAGACTGTTTGCTTCAGTTTATTTGCCTGAGTTTCAATATATTATATGAAAATAAATTGTAATTAAAAATATTTGCTAATGGCAGCAAACAAATCTATGACCGGGATTTGAACCAATTACAAGATAAGGAATAAACGGGAATAACTCGCCTTAATTGGTTGGAGTTTCATAGTGCGGCCTTGAAGATCTGCGATAATCTACGTTGCCATAGAAACCACCATTCTCTTAGCCTTAGAAGTGAAACGTCAGAATCTTAAAGTAATTTAAATTTCATTATAGTACCCTTGATTCGTACACAATCCTGGTGGAGGGTGATGATTTTTTCGGACGTAAAAATCCTTAATATGACTTCCTATGAAAGGGAAGTAAAGCCGTTAGTCCCGCGTAATGTTTATTTGCACGAGAAAGAACCACATATCTTGAAAGAGATGGTTCCTGGCGAAAGTGCCTTTCTTTTCATGTCCGCTAGTCGTGATTTCGCCCTATGGTGTCAGATGTGGGCGACAAATGACGAGTTGTTTCCTCATCACCATCTGATTAGAAATGCTATCCCACATAAGAAAGTCCGCTAGGTGTCCCAAAATATGCCTACATGGCAAGGCGGAACTTGAACTAAAATAATGGTGCACTCGAAAAAACAGAATAACGAATGTAGTACTGGATGATAATGATTTTACACCAATGAAGTTGTGCATATTCCAACATAAGGCAGAAACGGCAAACTAACACTAAGGCAATTTTATTTCTTATGATTTATCTCGTTGTTTAAATTCAGAAATGTCATTGATTGTATCACTGTTCTCAATGGCGGCAAGATCTTCCTTGTACCTCATCTAGAGAAGCACTACTCAAAGTGAATACGAAGAAGTATAGCGCGATTATGTTCCTACTCAGGAGATGCTTAATTTTGGATATAGCTTCCAATATAATAAAGTAAATCTGTTATTACAATATTGCTACACAAGAAAAGGTGACTAGGGAGCCTTTAATTAAATTACACAAGTTTACCTTATACTTTATGGCTATGAAAATTAAAACGTTCAGTTTGACCTAGAAAATAATAGCACTAAGGTATTTTCAAAGTTTATGACTTTTAATTTTTACTCCACGTATATTTCCATTCTTATTTTTAATTATTAGCTATGGTATTTTATTATTTATCTGCTACCAGTATTACGTTATCAATGTTGTAAGAACTGCGCTTGCATTTACGCTCACGGTGGACCTTATTTTTGTCAATAAGTTCCACTTGTAATTAGCTCCATATCGTTTTTCTGTAATTCACATTTCGTGTTAATCCGCAGTGTTTTATTGGCAAGTTTCAAACCGTTCTTAATTTCTCTACCACCTACATACACATTGTATTGTACCGCACCCAAACACTCCATTTCGAGATTTTAACGGGAATACTTTGTTTGAGGTCTGCTGAATAAAGAAAAAACATTTAAAAAAGAGGTCGATGTGTGTATGTGTGTGATGTGAGTGTCCGTGAACAGCATGACTCAAAAGTGAGAAGTCTTTTTGTTTTGTTTAACGTCCTTTAACCTGGTTGGTCATATCGGACGATGAATGAAATTGGTGAAATGATGCTCAAATGATCTCGGGGTCCATGGAGCTTAAAGTTAATCGACATTAGTTTTTCCAGGATAAGGGAAAACCCCGAAAAAAACCTTATCCGGGTAACTCACCCTAAGCGGGATTCAAACTCGCGACCTGTTGAATGTGAAGGAGACACGCTACCACCACACTACCCAGGCGGGCCAACATCCTTTGGTTTCATTATTTGTTATTTTCTTAGGCCGACCTAGGTGGTGCCGCAATATGGCGTGAGATTTACATTCGGGAGATTCCGGGTTCAGACGCATGGGGCAACTCATCTAACCCAAGTTTTTTTGTTTGTTTTATCCTCGTGGTTTTCTTCGGTCTATATGAGAAAACTAGGTTGCATAATTTGAGCCATGAATTTTCCTATCACCCCTTTCATCATTCCATTTCACTTCCTTCTTATTCATCGCTATTACAGACAAATGTTATCATAACATATTTGGGTATGTTATGATCCAGGTTCCTTTACAAATAATAGGGATAAAGTAATAAATATAATGATGAATTCAAAATATTTTAGAATATAAACGTTTATTTACAACAATAGGGTTAAATTCTCCTTTAAAAGATAATGTTTAATAAAAAATCCGATTATTCCATTCACATGACTTTCTCTACATCTCAGTAACAAATAAATTATTGTTTATAAGCTTATTCTATTTCATGCTAATCGAATAAACATTACAGAAAATGTTTTATTACTTAGTTCCTTATAAATAGAAGGGAAATAAGCAAACACACTAGCCTAAAGTGACATTCATATGTTTTAAAATGCGGTTGCTAAGCGTTTGAAATCCGTTTTTTTTCGCGTGGCCAGGAGTTCACAAATTCCAGTATGAGAAAAGTATAAATACCTTAAAACTGAAACCAATAACAAGGAATATTTTAAAAACGATCAACTCAACGAAAATATGTATATGACATAAATTATGTATTTTACCGAGATTTACATTTTTTATGTAGTAAGTTTTTGTCTATCTCTTACGGTTTACTAGTTATGCAAAATTCAGCAAAATTCATCTAGAATAAACGAATCTTCAGAAGCTATTCTCAGAAAATGCAAGATATACATTATATTTATCGTTTAAATATCTTTAATATACCGTATTTTAATCAAAATCATCACAGTCATTTTTGAGAAAATACGATTTTTCGAAAAATTTTCCATGTAAAGGGTAGTTTGGGTTGGGGGATTTTCCTCAAAATCTTCGCGTCTCATCCCTAAAATATATTTAACTTATATACGAAGTTTGGTATTTTACTGACTTTTCGTTTTTGAGTTATCACAGACACACAGACATACATACACATGAACGCACACATGGACCTTTTCCAAAAAAATCGTTTTGTTGAATACAGGGGACCCTAGAACGTGTACTTCCGGTGAAATATCGGTATTGAAATTTTTGAATGGAGTAGAATACCTTCTCTAGTCACTATTTATACATAGTACGCGTAGGGAAAGTAAAAATAAAACGCTTAAAGCTAAGGAGTTTTCTTGCTCCTCAACAAGATGTGGCTTGCAAGTCCTTGGGATGAAGTTCAACAAAGAGGGTAATCCGTTGAAAAAGAAGAACAAAATATTTTCTTAAAAATGACTAACGATTATGCTAAAGACACAAATAAAATATACATATTTAACTTAATGGGAATAGCCTGATTCAGATTGAAATTCTAAGAATGGAGTTTAGTTTTCAATAGAATTCTTAAGATATAGGCAAAAACACACTTGAGAAAATGTGTGGAATTTTTTGAAGTGCATCATTTACTTTAAAAAAAAAAAATCTTTCTAGCATTAGGGGCTTACTTCTGTTACTGTCGGAATTTTATCGTAATTCAAGCTGCACGATTTTTAATTTCTGTGCATAGCTCATAGTACATAGATAGAGAAGGTATTGCAATCCATTAAAAAATTCGATAGCAAAGTTTTACCGAAAATACACGATATAGGCACCCTGAATCCCAAAAAATAGTTTTTTTTTAGATAAAGCCCATGTTTGTGCGTGTGTACGCGTGTGTGGCTGTGTGTGTGCGTGTGTCTGTAAACACGATAACTCAAAAAAGATAATTCCGTAAAACAACAAATTTGGTATTTAAGTTTAATATTTAATTTATTTTATTTGACTGTTAGTATTTTAAGTTTAGATTTTGAGGAAAATCCCCCACCCCAACTACACATGAAAAACAATCCAAATATTTTATTTTCTGAAAAATGGCTCTTAACGATTTTGATTGAAATACGATATATTAAAGATATTTACATAACAAATAAAATGGCTATTTTGAATTTTCTGGGAATAGGTTCTAAATAGCTCTTCATGTTGGCTGAATTTTGCTGTATTTTGCATAGCTGGTAAACCATAAGAGACAGACAAAAGCTTAATACAGAAAAATCTTATGTGTTCTATTCACATGACTTTCTCTGCATCTCTACAAAAATTATTGTTAAAAAGCTTCTGCTTCTATTTATTTGATGCTAATCGAGAAAAAATTAGAAGAAATGCTGTTATTGCTTGCTTCCTTTTAGGCAGAAGCGAAATAAGCGAGTACCATGGGTTAAAGCGATAGTCAAAAGCTAGCTGCTATGTGACTGAAGTTCCTTTGTTTGTATTGACAGGAGTATTAAAATAGTACACGTTTTTAAAGCTGAAACCGGAAACAAGGAATATCTCAAAAACGCAAACTCCACGAAAAAAATGTATACAACATAAATTGTGGTTTAATGTACTCTACATTTTTTGTGTGGTAAGTTTTTGTCCATCTCTTACGGTTTAGTAGTTATGCAAAAACCCATACATTCATTCAGAATACAGCGGTCTTCAGAGGTTAGTCCCAGAAAATACAAGATATACATTTTATTTGTCAGGTAAATATCTATATTATTAAGATACTTTTAATTTTAATCAAAATCATTAGAGCCATTTTTAAGAAAATCAAAATTTTAGAAAAAAGTTCCATGTAAAGGGTAGTTTGGGGTGGGGGATTTTCCTCAAAATCTTCGTGTCGCATCCCTGGAAGATACTAAACCTAAATACCAAGTTGGTATTTTTCGTTATCGTGTTCCCAGACACACGGACAAAGACGGACCTTTTTCTGAAAATCCTCTTTTTTTTTTTTTTTTTTTGATACAGGGGACCCTAAAATATATATTTCCGGTGAAATCTCGGTATCGAATTTTTGTGTGAAGTACACTAGTACATAGTACGGGTAGAGAAAGTAAAAATCAAATCTCCATCCAGGGTTAGGTGGTTATTTCCTGAGTAGAGCATAGGGCATCACTACGATATATCCTTGATCGGATTTGAATTTCTAGTTCGTAACTTTGCTGCTGTGTGCCATGGTGACGAGGGATGGACGCAAACATGGCGTAATTTTGTCCAGAAACCTTTTCTTTCAAGGCATGGCGTTCGTTTATGTGCAAACAAACATTACCGGCTTTACTTCCTTTCCGAAGGAAGCCATGCTAAGACTTTTTGCGTTCGAAAATATCCATCATCCTCCGCCAGGTTTAAACCTGTAATCTTTCGTTTTGGATGCTAGCATGGTAACCACTATACCAAGGAGGGCGACTCCATCCGGAGTGCAAGGTGTTAATTAGCAATACACCAGTAAATGGGTTTACAGAACAGTTTTATTGCTTATTTAACACTGATATGTTTGGATTAGAGTTCCGAACCCTCGCCCCCCCCCTCCGTTCTTCAGTTGTAGATATTAACGTGTTAATATCCACTAGTTAGGCAATAAACAGCGGTGAGTCGGCTCCTTTTATGCAATAACTGATGTTGTTAACAACGAATCACACATATGAGCACGTCCCGAAGCGCACCTGACGTGGTATGGACTGAGGCTGCGGGGCGCCAGGTGTTTCGGAAATATTTGAAAGAGAGTTTTAAAGAATATTAAATGGACTTGCCGATGCTCGTGATGTCTGCTGACCCGTAAGGACAGTGATACGACCTATGCGACCTACACTATGTGATCAAAAGTATCCTGGCTGAAAATGGTGTACTCCATCGGTAATACTGGAAGTCAATATGGTGTTTACCCACCCTTAGCATTGATGACAGCGTTCACTCTTGCAGGCATACGTTCAATCAGGTGCTGGAAGATTTCTTGGGGAATGGTAGCCATCCTTCAAGGAGTGCGGAACTGAGAAGAGGTATCGATGTAGGTCGGTGAGGCCTGGCACGAAGTCGGCGTTCCAAAACATCCCAAAGGTGTACTATAGGATTCAAGTCAGGACTCTGTGCAGCCCAGTCCATTATAGGGATGTTATTGTCGTGTAACCACTCCGCCACAGCCCGTGCAGTATCAACAGGTGCTCGATCGTGTTGAAAGATGCAATCGCCATCCCCGAATTGCTCTTCAACAGGGGAAGCAAGAAGGTGCTTAAAATATCAATGTAGGTCTGCGCTGTGATCATGCCACGCAAACAACAAGGGGAGCAAGCCCTCTCCAGGAAAAACAGGACCTCACCATAACACCACCACCTCCAAATTTCAATGTTGGCACCACACCAGGCATTCGCCATACCCACACCCTGCCATCGGATCGCCATATTGTGTACCGTGATTCGTCACTTCTCACAACGTTTTGCCACTGTTCAATCGTGTAATGTTGACGCTCCTTACACCAAGTGAGGCGTCGTTTGGCATTTTCCTGCGCGATGTGTGGCTTATGAGCAGCCGCTCGACCATGGAATCCAAGGTTTCTCACCTCACGCCTGTCATAGTACTTGGAGTGGATCCTGGTGCAGTTTGGAATTCCTGTGTGATGGTTTGGATAAGATGTCTGCCTATTACTCTTTACAACCCTCTTCAAATGTCGGCGGTCTCTGTCCGTCAACAGACGAGGTCGGCCTGTACACTTTTGTGCTGTACATGTCCCTTCACGTTTTCACTTCACTATCACATCAGATACAGTGAACCTAGGGATATTTAGGAGTGTGGAAATCTCGTGTACAGACTTCTGACACAAGTGACAGCCAATCACCTGACCACGTTTGAAGTCCGTGAGTTCCACGGAGCGCCCCATTCTGCTATTTCACGATTTCTAATGACTACTGAGGTCGCGGATAGTGAGTGCCAGGCAGTAGGTGGCTGCACAATGCAGGTAAGACGAAAAACTCATGTTTGTGGGGATGTCCGAGTACTTTTCATCACTTAGTGTATTTCGGGTGCAGTTTCCATGCGCAACTGGTGGAACAAAGTAATCCAAATCTGAAGAGTTTTTCATTTGGTTTAAATGAAATGGGCAAACGAGAGCATTTTAAGATTCGTTGAGTTTTATGTAGAAGAATATGGGGGCACCTAAAGCAGTTTAATATGGTGATTGTAATGACTAGAGCTCGGTCAGTGGTCAGCAAACTGCCGGATTGAGGTTCGGTGTACACTAGTATAACTTTGACATGATGGAGTAGGCGTGGTCTGTGTAGCCCGTTTCGAAGCGTCTTGCTCTATCTAGCATTGCGCACTGCCTGGCCGCATTCAGCTAGTTTTTTTTTTACCTTCTTTCCTTCTTTTTTTATATTTATTCCTATGTTTTTATTCTTTTCCTATTTTTTCCTTTTATTTTTTAATTCAGATACACAGACATTTACAAACACCCATGCCGGAAGCGGGACTCAAATCCGCGATCCCCTGCGCCACGAAACACCAAAGCTAGGCACTTAAGCGAGCGCCGCCATTGAAACCGGCAACAAGTACATAAACCAGTGAACACTGAAATAGATCTCAAATTAAAAAAAATGTCGAAAACACGAAAAGTTAGGCGTTCAACACTGAATATTTGTTGATGATTTAAGCATATCTTGAGTGGCTGGAGGACATCCTTAGCTTTCGATGCAGTAAGGATGTATCTTATACTTTAGTGCAGTGAATTCTGAGTGAATTTGGTTTACTATGTCCATTGTCTACTCAAAGCTCTGCACATTATTATCCTGATTTTTTTTGTCAAGTTTTATATTTTTTTTTGTAAAAGTACAAGACGTTTTAATTATTAACCGTATTATGAAATAATTGCTTTATTGTGTTATTTTATGAATTAGAACGCTCCATATAAAGCAACACACATAATAACGAGCTATAATAATGAACTACTTTTGAAATAGATAATACTTAAACCTGTGTCTGTTTATGCCCATGTCCCTCTCCTTATACCGCTGACTGTTCGTAACTGTATGCGCTTCTGAACTCAAAACCAAGTTCTAGTAATGAGGAATGAGCTATAACAGAGAATGAAGCTGCAATGGAAGATGAAACAAAGTTCTGTGTGAAGCAGTTTAAGACTGGCATCATCACAACACCTAAAAATAGGTTCAAAGGACTTGTAACGGTAACCAAAACAAGAAGGGGAATGTTGAAATACATATACTTTAATTGAATTGTCACAATTGACAGGAAGCCTCGGAAATAGCAAGCAAGTCTTGGTCAAGTTTCTTGTTCTCATTACCGGGCAGGGCATAGTAGATGCATATGCATTATTAGGTTCTTTGTCGCAGAAATTAGTATAAGTGGTCGTTTTATGAAACAGCCGCTAGAGCTCACTTTAGTTGCAATTATTTGAATTATGAAGCTGGTTAAGCCGCATTAAGCTGGCTCAATTGTAGGTATAACGAATATTACTGGTCAGTTACAAACTAGTGAAGTCACAATGCGTAAAATTAATCAGGAAAGGTGAAGAATAAATTCATTCCCGCTCTCGTCACCGGGTTATTGTGAACCAAAATCCTGGATCCTGCTTGGCTTCCCGCTCTCGGTTTCGTTGTGGTTACTGTTCTCGGGTTATTGTGAACTGCTTTCATTTGCGGCCACGTTATTTAGTCATTCGCTTTAAATGTTCGTGCCATCTATTGTATCTCTAAGATGTATCTTAATGAATGTAAAGCCATATTACCGAGCCAGTGAGATAAGCGCTTCGTCTGGATCTGGCATTCCGAAGGTCATGCGACTTTCCCCGGCTCACCTCTCTGACCCATAGTTTTTTGGTTTTTTGGTTTTTTTTCCGGGTAACCAAGTGAATGCTGAAAAGTTATTTCACTCCCCCGAACTTCCTCTACCATCATTTCATATTCATTTCATTCCAATTGACCTCTTTCAGGATTGTAAGTGTAGCATGACTGCGGTGGTGGCGTCTCTCCGTGGTGGTGAACGACCCTTGCTAATACAGCTCTCGGCAGCAAAGTAACACAGGAGCTGCCTGTACATTTCGCTCTATTTCCTTGTCCTTGTAACCAAGTATTACCCATCGTGATTATTTCCAGTCCTGTCTTGATATTGCCTGCCAAAGTGTTTCCTCCTCCTATCCTAACCAGTTCAGTATAGCATATTAGTCTCTTAAGTGATTCATCCTCTCCCCCATAATTCCCGTCCACAGATATGTGGATATCACTATCCTTGAGCATTGTGGTTGGTGAAGCATGTTTTTTTCAAGCCGCCATATTTAGATTTTACACTTCTGAAATGAGTACGGCTTTGGTGGATTAAATGTGCACTCAAAATTAAGATTTTGTGGTACTAAATGTTAATCAAGCAATACATTTGGACAGTAGGTTTTAAATCAATATAATGTTGAATACGTGTGCGGTGTTTGGTTGTGATTTCTCGTATAGCAAAAGAAAGAAAAAAAACAAGGAAAATGTTTCAGGTTAGTGTATTTATTTAAGCGATTGTTTGGCGGTATACTTAGTGAAATATGTTATCAAAATTGGCAAGCTACTCCGCTTCTAGTGTGCACTCACTACACTTTACATCCGACTATCCCTCATTTGCAGAAATTTTCTATATCTCGACGTAGACCCCAAAAAGACCCCAAATGGTGGAAGTACCCCAATTTTTTGTGAAACAGTAACTGAAAAGGCCAACCAGCAAACTAGTACTGACAATAGTATTGTACTGCAAAGCTCAAGAAGAGAAAATTAATGTTGAAGTTGAAGAAAAACAGTACTAAGTTGTGTAAAGCATGTAAAGGAATGAAATGGCTAAAGTAGAAGTTTATGAGACAAGAAAGACATGTTTGCAATGATAGAGAAGTAATTACTTCTTTAGTAAAAAAATAATTAACATTTTACTAAAGATTTAAAGCGATGCTGTAAAATATGGTGCAGCCTTTTGTTACATTAACAGAGTTTCAGACAAAAAAATTGGATGAAAATTAAGTTATGACCTTGCTGTGATGTTTACTGCAATAATACCAATTTATCAATAACCTCTGATAGGTCAAAAAGGTGATGGTATTAAATATTCCTTCAACTAAAGACGTATCCCCTTCGATTTCCTTTATTCTTCACTTCAAAAACTTGAAAAACAATTAATTTGACAGATGCTGCGTATGGTGTGTAGTAGGATCGCAAGATGGCGGCTGGTCATATAACGTGTTCAGCAAAACGCTAGGAGTTGCCGTTCTGTATTCTCATTCAATATTGATCAACCGGTCTTTACATTCGATTATTTTACTATATGCGCCATATTCTCCAAAATTCCGCAGTTTTTTTTTTACTCCCACTTAAGGTTCCTTTTAGAAAACCTGTTTCCATTTTGGTCTAGCTTTTCTGGATTTCCCATCCTGAGATTTGTAACAGTACTACTATATTAATATACTCAGCAATAGCATTCATTTATAGTTTCTTCAGCACGTGCACATAGTAGCTAGACAAGGTACTGTCAAGATTTCACCGGAAATATGTGTTTTGAGGTCCCCGTGTCCAACATTTTTTTTAGAAAAAGCTGTGCACGCGCGCGCGCGCGTGTGTGTCTGTGGACAGCATAGATAAAAAACGAAAAGACCACTAAATACCAAACTTGTTATTTATGTTTATTATCTTCTAAGGCTGTGACATGAAGCTTTTTAAGAAAATCCCGCACACAAACTCCCTATTAAATGGAACATTTTTGCAAACTTTGCTTTTCTGAAAAATGTCTCTAACGTATTAAAGTATCATGTACTTAAAATATTTATGTAACAAATAATGTGTATATCTTGAATTTTCTGGAAAAGTATCTGAAGACTTCTTTATTCTGGAGGAATTTTGCTGAATTTTGTATAATGGTTAAACACAAAATATACACAAAAACTGACTACATAAAATATGTTATTAAAACACATAATTTATGTCATATACATATTGACCGTTTTAGAGATATTCCTTACTATTAGCTTAAATTTTAAACTACCTAGTTTTTCTCAAACATGACCATGGAAAGCGAATCTCAATTGTTTAACAAAACGACCAGCTTTTAAAATATTTGACTATTGTTCTAACTTAATGCATTCCCTTACTTCCCTCCTAATTACAAGCAAGCAAGTAATAAGACAAATTCTGCTAATGTTTTTCTCGATTAGCATGGTGTAGATAAGCATAGTTTGTATTTGGAACAGCTAGAGGAAGTTACGTGAATGAAACACAGCATCAGATCTTTTCCTGTGTAAACTGTAAAGGCAGCACTAATGCACAATGCCCCTCTCTTTGTTGAACATTATTTTGCCCTGCCATTTGTTTTCCATTTTAAGTAATTTGACTTTGCACTGTAAAACACAGGGTTGCATCAACTATTATGAAGCGTGCGGTTTCGCAGCCGTGAAATGGATGTTCTATCTGAATTGCGTGGGTACACTATACATTTTATTTTAATCTGCCATGTAAGAGCAAAATACCATTACAAAATTTAGTTATTGCCCATAGGTATATGTTTCACAGGTATAATTTAAGCATATACAATGCTTTTATATAAAATTTCATTAAAGTAAAAGTTGCATGCAAAGGCTTTTGTGCACAAAAATGTATGTCTATAAGCACATGGCCGAGTATAATGATGTTCAAATGTTTATCGGAAGCAGAAAAAAATAACCTTAGAAGTTGTAGTAACGCCTGTGACAAAGTTGTGGCTGGATATTATATGATTTTAATCCATTTTGTAATGTTATTTTAAAATGCTTTCGTCATTTAGTTTCTAGGTTAAAAAGTTATAACCGTGCATTTATACGGTAGATAATTTCAAACAACGTGGGAAATTTAACGAGGAATACTGTGTAACCCTATAATCATATTTTTACAATTAGATGTTATCCACTTATTTTTCTAAAAGCCACCATAATCATCGCCGTAATTTAAATTTAATAACTACGCTAATACTCGTTTAGAACTACATGCACCAAAATGTAGGTGTGTACTTCCAGCACATGGTGAGGTCAAATGCTATGCTGTAATATGAATGCACGGCATATCTGGTCAATAGCATCATCATTTTCAGGTATTAACTGGGTTGTATGGCAGTTATTAACAGAGAAAATACATTGAAGTTCTATAGCAAATTATATTAATTAAATCACTAAATTAAGGCATCTGAGAGTCTTCATAAGCAACTGTATGTACTCAGATATATTTCATGAGCAGTGTTTATCAATAATGAAAATCGATGTGTTCTATTGTTTTAAGGAACAGTAAGACTACACATACATATTTAAATTGTATCCACTTTATTTAATATTTCGAACTCTCTCTCTCTCTCTCTCTCTCTCTCTCTCTCTCTCCGTTACTCCCTTGCTTCTGTCGTAAAACAACAGTCACATTATGGTTATTCCTGCATACTCATTATTATTTTTATCATTACCCGATTAACACTTTTCTTTGAAAACCGTTTAACCTAGCAAAACTCTACAGAATCCCTTTTCAGTCGCGTTTCACACCGACTTGATCTTTATTTTTTTTTTAACAAAGTGACCTGTATAATGGGCAGGAAGTGGAAATAGTTTACTCGAATGGCTGGAAGACACTTGCTAAATGTGCCCGTCTGTTATTGGGTTGATATCATAAGTCTGGCTCTCAAATCCCAACCAGTGAACAGAAATCAGTTCCAGGGCCAGGAGCGAAGGAAAGACGGGCCTAAGTCAAAAACTACGTGAAGTAACTTTGAAGGGAATTGCCTTTTAAACACTGTCCTCTTTATTTTATATGAAAATTGAAAGCAACAAAAGTCATGGACAATAAACCGAAAATTATTGCCACATTATTCAAGATTATAGCACGTGCAGGGGAACGATATGGAGTCTCCAAGAACAGCGGCAAACTGGCGGAAGGAATATCACAACGGGAATACTGGACAAGTTTGGTATTACAAACAAAAGTGAAACATCATATTAAATACTTCGCTATAAATAAATAATTCACGTAAGTGAAGCGTTACAAAAATGTTGGTAAATCTGTATTACTTGAAAAGTGTTGGTAACCTTAGTTTATAGCGTATTTCTTGCATAACTCTGATAATTAAATTTATATAGGTAACTTAAGGGGACCCAAACTTCCAATACTCGGTTTCGACATCGTGACTCTTTCATATTTGAGCTGCAAAGTCGATGCTAGCAGATCATGCAATTTTCCTTGTGAGTGGAATTTTACAGTAAATACAAAGCGTTCTCAACATTTTCTTTCATAGCATTCCATTAGCGAATTTTCATTCGATTCTACCTTTTCAGTCTACGGAAGAACAACTAATAAATGATTATGTTTTCTCAACTAATCTAAACTGCCTTAGTTTTCTAGCCGCGATCTCTCCCGCCACTAAGATCAGCCTTTTTGTTAGAACCAGGTTGGGCCATGAATATGGGAGGAACAGCTTCGCTAAATCCTTACACCGGTCATTATATCGGGAGGACTTTTCTCCCGAATGTCTAAGTTAGAGAAACTTAGATGTCGCCAAAAACTTTGGAACCACACGTTTGGGGTTTCTGTGAACCCAAAGCAAATATTTCCACGCAGGCACGTGCATGTGTGAACAATGTGGTTGGAAAACATAAGCCAATTTTCAACTGAAAATTGCATTGTTAAGTCAGTCTCTTTAATCCAAAACATGACATGTAATATTTTGAGAGCTTCCGGATTTTTAATTCCTGGCATATCCGTGTTCTTTTCATTTTGTTTCTATCTGCTCACAGGTACCCTTGAAGAACGGTAGGTACCGTTAGGGATTAGCTTCATTGAAAAATAGGAACACTACCTACTTGTGTAGATTTATATTGCCAATTATTCCTATTATCATCGATATTTCAAATATTTCTTATTCTGTTAAAGACTTTATTTAAACATCAGCACTAATTTTTGTTTTTTCACTCTAAATCTAACCATTTTAAAAACGCAGTCATTCCTATAGTAACCAAGTCTTAGAATGAACTGTATAAAAAAAACTGAGATATTTTTCCGCACGCCTGACGTTCTATAAGGCTGTTCAGCCACATTAAATAATGAAAGATTGAAATTGGTGAAATAATGATCAAATGAGCCCGGAGTCTTTGAACTTTGAGTTATCCCACATTCGTCTTCTCAGCATAAATGAAAATCCAAAAATGTTATCTGGATAACTCACCCCTTTTGAATGGGAGCCAGACATTACTTCCACACCAAAGAGGGGCGTGGGCTAAAAATAGATCTTGTATTTGACTAGAAAACACAGTTACCTTTCAGAAAAAATAGGTTAATATAAACACCCATAAACGATATAATAAGGTTGATGAAAGAACATTAATTTGTCCATTATCTTGTAAACCTAAATTTGCATATGTAGCCATCGTGAGGAAAATGAAAGTAAATTGAAACAAATTCTATCCTCCCATAGTAATCAAATTTGTCCCACTTCGACTTAATGTGTCTTTTAAAGCATTGGATTAAGTTATTGTTAACTATAGTATCTTCTTTATCTGCAATTAAATAGATTCCATTTATCACTGCAACTCTATTGCTGCGACGGCGGCAGAGGTGGGCGAGCATCTACCGTTGCGGGGAGGAGGTGCGGTCAGCATCACGGAATGCTGGCTTTGTGTCCGGGGTCGATTCCTATCGCGGCTCCTCACATCTGTGTGAGGGATGGAAACCGTTGTCGGAAATTATAATTCTATGCGCGCTAAAGAGTGACTTGCGTCGCACAGGGGCCTAAATGTAATACGGCGCAGCGTTGAGTAAGCTATAGTCACGACTGGATCAAGCGTTGGAAATGAAGTACCAGACACAAGTATTGTGATATGACTTTATCCAGTGACGTACTGGCTACCAGTTCTGTTCTGCGTTTTGTGGTTGAATACGTCGCACAGGGGCCTAAATGTAATACGGCGCAGCGTTGAGTAAGCTATAGTCACGACTGGATCAAGCGTTGGAAATGAAGTAGCCGACACAAGTATTGTGATATGACTTTATCCAGTGACGTACTGGCTACCAGTTCTGTTCTGCGTTTTGTGGTTGAATACGTCGCACAGGGGCCTAAATGTAATACGGCGCAGCGTTGAGTAAGCTATAGTCACAACTGGATCAAGCGTTGGAAATGAAGTAGCAGACACAAGTATTGTGATATGACTTTATCCAGTGACGTACTGGCTACCAGTTCTGTTCTGCGTTTTGTGGTTGAATACGTCGCACAGGGGCCTAAATGTAATACGGCGCAGCGTTGAGTAAGCTATAGTCACAACTGGATCAAGCGTTGGAAATGAAGTAGCAGACACAAGTATTGTGATATGACTTTATCCAGTGACGTACTGGCTACCAGTTCTGTTCTGCGTTTTGTGGTTGAATACGTCGCACAGGGGCCTAAATGTAATACGGCGCAGCGTTGAGTAAGCTATAGTCACGACTGGATCAAGCGTTGGAAATGAAGTAGCAGACACAAGTATTGTGATATGACTTTATCCAGTGACGTACTGGCTACCAGTTCTGTTCTGCGTTTTGTGGTTGAATACGTCGCACAGGGGCCTAAATGTAATACGGCGCAGCGTTGAGTAAGCTATAGTCACGACTGGATCAAGCGTTGGAAATGAAGTAGCAGACACAAGTATTGTGATATGACTGTATCCAGTGACGTACTGTTTACCAGTTCTGCTCTGCGTTTTGTGGTTGAATACGGCGCAGCGTTGAGTAAGCTATAGTCACGACTGGATCAAGCGTTGGAAATGAAGTAGCAGACACAAGTATTGTGATATGACTGTATCCAGTGACGTACTGGCTACCAGTTCTGCTCTGCGTTTTGTGGTTGAATACGTCGGCTACTCAGACGAGTCGAATTAGAGCAACCAGCCTGATGGAGAAAATATCCGGCAGTATATGAACTGAAGAACTTTTTATTTGTTATAGTACATTCCCCCTCTGAATATTAATTTACATGCCTGAGAAGTTAGAATATTGGTTTAGTAGGTTATTTATGAAAGACCTATATAAAGTTTTGCACTTCTGTCTTCAAGTGGATAAGCCATATTCAGATCTGTACCTGAATTAATCACATCAAGTGCAATAAGGAACGAAATACTATAGCACCGTCAGAGGGACACTTTTGGTTGGAACTGCCATTAAATAACATTGTGCAGCTCTGTACTGCTTTTTCTCCAAATGACACCATTAGGATCGCGTTAACGGTAATTGTGCATCGAGGTGTTTAATGGAAGCTGGGATAACGCCACGGAACGCTGGCTGAATCCGAACATCTTGATGAGAGTGACCCCGCTATGGATAATAGAATCTCAGCGTCATCTACCTCAATTAACTTCCCGTCAACACTTGGGTAACGACCCGCGACCGCCCAGTGGCAGACTGCCAGCTTTTCTTCTCGTCCGGAACTAGCACTTGACTTTTCGCTGATTTGATTGCTATAAAAAAAAGAAGAAGAAGAGGAAAGAATGTAACTTTATTACTGCTTTCTTGAGCTGTCATTTTTAAACTTCGAAGCTGCTATTAAGATTGGTCAAAATACCAAATGCGAGGAGTGGGTGGTCAAAACAAACTTGTAGAAAAATAGCCCGGAGCTGCATTCGTGTTATTAAGTGCCAAGATTCTCTTTTAAACTTCTCTTCCTCCCGCCCCCCCCCCTCCGCTCTCTCTCTCTCTCGGACTGACTTTCCTTTTCCTCTCTCTAAAATTTTTTTCTTACTCACTTTCATCACCTTTGGGCAAATTTATTTATTTTTCTAGCGTATTTCCTAATTCTCTTTCTCTCTCTCCCTCCACTCAGTTCACATCCAAATAGTAAACGGGGAGCAATCAGTGCTTGAAACCATCACTGAGTCTAATGCTACTACTAGTGTAAATTGGAGCTATATCAGCTATTGGATTGTTAGGTTTCGATGTATGAGCTCATCATATTATAACAGGTGGCCCAACAGCGACGTTTTACGCGTATTTCAGAGTAAACAGAGATGGAATAAGAGGTGGTCCCTTGGCTTGTACTAGAGCCCGTGTAGATAAATACAAGAACAGCGTAAACACATGAGAAAATCAACATGCTGTCCACTTCAATCGCCGAGCCTTTATCTTTTTGGAATAAAACAAAACATTATGGTGCCGCAAAAAGACCAAGCTTGAGAGCAAGCAGTGTTTCACTGTATAACCACCACCACCACCCCACCATCACCGCCACATTGCTGGTACATTGCAAAAGATGACTTCGATAGTGCAAAACCTCACTTCTTCATTTTCAATAATAACACCTCTGTTTTTTTTTTTTTTTTTTTTTTTTGTTTTTTTTTTTTGTGTGCTCACCTGGCTCGTTTCATCTTTATCCCCTCCTCATCTTCACCGCGTCTCTTCCACACTGCGAAATGAGTCGAGTCCAGTCGGGCCGATGTACGGCTCACAGAACCTCTGTGTCTCGGTTGCATGCATAAGATTTTACGCAGAGCAATTTGGGGTGGGGGGATTTTCTTTAATAATTTAGTGTTGAATGAACACAAAGTTTGGCATTTAACCCACACATATACACATGCACAACCATTTTTTTCTAAAATTGCTTCAGAACGTATATTGCTCAAAGCACAAATTGCTCGTGAAATCCGGATATCAAAATTTGGATTGAATAAAAGATTCCTCACCCGCCTCAGTGGTGTGGGGGTAACGCGTCTGCCTGATATTCTAAAGGTCACGAGTTCGAACCTTGCTTAGGGTGAGTTACCTAGATAATGTTTTTTTCCTCGGACACCATTCCCGAAATAATTTCATTGGTCGCTTCCTCTATCTATAATTACTATATAGAAAGTAATACAAAGGGAAGGTTTTTTTGTAGTATTTAATTATACTATAAAGGTGATTAATGAATTAGTTTGTTTTTGATCTATTTTACAGCAGCTCGGTATCCTTAATAATGTTGTTTGACAGAAGCACAGCTTTCTACAAGCTATTTGATAAGTTAGATGATGATGATGATGATGGTAGTGGCGACGGCTGTGGTAGTGAAGGTGACGGTGATGATAAAGCTCAGTACATTCTCATTTGTTGTTAAGAACTCTTTTTCCAGGTCCGCCATAGTTGCTCCCATAACATGTTAATTTCCCTAATATGTTCTCCCATTTTGTTTATGCTCCTGTATTCAACACTGCCAGCATCCCAAAAGCAATTAGTTTGCGTGTTAATGTCTAGGTCATTCCATGTCGACGAAGAAAATTCGAGCAAATTAAAACAGACAAGCTAAATGCACAAGCTGTGTATATCTGGAACACAAAACAGACACGAAACAGGTCCGGTACAACAGTCACACGGGTATTCTCTGACAATGCGTTTCCAGCTGCTCTTTGGTGCATACATCGGCTTCTGCCGAAACAATCATTTCATATTTACCCATTTTCACTAATATGGATTCATCGTGTTTTAACAAAAGCTTCCGATCGTTTGCTTGGAACTGAAAGTATGTGATACAAGATATTCAAAATCAACTGGGAGTGGTAATTCAATTTTTGAGTGAAAGAATGGTTCAACGCCAAAATACAGTTTTGATACAATGAGTTTTAATGTGATGCAGGTGATGCAGCTGTAAAATTTGGAAACGCCACAGTATGAAAAATACCTTATTGAAATTTATAACGGTTATTATACATAATAATATTGATCTTTTTGTACTACATATCAAAATTCTAACTTGCATGGTTATTCAAATAACAATTGTATGTCTAATCCAATGTTCTAATAAAAGTGAGCCTCGTGATGAATTTTTCCAAATATTCAAAATTTACAGTAAATGAGCACTCAAATAAATCTATCATATTACAATTTATATTAACTCTAATTAGTGAATAACATTTATTACTTTTCGTACTCACCAAAACTCCCGAGTTTTCAAAATGTAATATTTCATGTATCAAAATGGGAGTATTACTTTGACAAAGTAACATGAGCATTTTCTTAAATGTGCTTTTAATTGCAAGTATAACAATTTTGAAACAAATTAGTGTAACATTATGTCGTGAGGAACATTTTGAGTATGGATAAGTGTTGGAAAAAGTTTGCGAGAAATAAGCTCTAAGTGCCTATTATTAACTAATTCAAGATAATAATTAATACACCTATACGTCTATAACTTCTATTAATTGGTATTCAAAGTTCGCCAAGTTGGAAAAACGATATATTTGATTAAATTTAGAATTCATGTCACTTTATTATGAAACAAAATATTTTGTTTTAATTTTTCACAATTTTGGTAACATTTCACAGACGAACAGCTTAAGTTGTTAACTCTCTACCATATTATTTGCATTAATAGGTAGCTGCTTGGAACGATATACATTCCTGTCGCTCTTTTTCAGCAGATGCTGTATTTAGTAGGTTTAATTATTACCTAATGAAAACTATCCCTCTAATTAACATAAATTATTATTATTATCATCATCATATTATCATCATCATAATCATCATTATGTTGTATCCATCCAACAGTCCGTTCGTCCACTCATTCATTCCTGCATCCATCCATCCACCCATTCACTTGCACACACATAGATACATTTTTTCTGGATAGTATTTAATGCCCGCTCTTACTGCATGTGACTCGCAGGCGATGACACTGAAGATAAATGCAATGAAGAAGAAGAAGCACCGATGGAATGCAATTGCGGGGAACACCGGATAACCCGAAGAAAACCCGCCCCTGTGTCGCTTTGTCCACCGCAAAACCTACGTGCTGTCACCTGGGATCGAATCTGGGCCGCCTAGGCGAGAAACACGTGGTCCAACCACTCGGTCACGGCGCGGCCTCTGTACATACGTACATTGATGCATGCATATAGTGACATTCATATATTAAGATATAGTGCCTAAACCGAAATTGCAATTTCGTTGCAGAGGTTGCCACATGCATATCCGTAAGTTTAGTAGTGAACTTTTAGAATATTACGTAATTCTAAGTAGGGCTAGGCTGGGTAGTGGAGGGATTCTACCTAGAATCTCCAGGAGTATTCTCTCACGTACTTGGCCCATGAGAAGAGCTGCCACTTCCGCCATCAAATATGCCGTTGAGGACTTTGTTCATGTTACACCGAACATGAGTCTCTCATTATCCCCCAGAGAAGAAAGGGTGTTCTAAGAGCATCTCTTCGTGAGAGCGAACTGCTAATTCCGTTCCTTCGACCAGTGTAAAATCAAGCAACTATTGCTTCACATTAGAAATTTTAATTAAGAGATCAATAATTATTTGTCTCCATTTTTATTTATTTCTTTTTAGGAACATTTATATTCATTGGAATAAATTGTAATTTTATAAGGTAATTTTTTCGTTAGGTAGATTAAAGTAAAAAATGCATCAACAGAATGATCTGCATTCTTCTTCCAGTGGACTTTCTAAAACTTATACTTGAAATTGTTTTAAAAACTTAATGGAGATTTGGCAACATAAAACTAATGGCTCTTAATTGCCTATTTCCAATGAAAACTAATACAAACATTTTAAAAGAAAAAAGGTGAATCATTAATTGAATCGTTATGAAGACTGGCAGCTTTTTACTTTTGCTACTATCTAAGTATCAATATAAATGGAGGAAATGTTATACCAGCCATAAATTCGGTACTGGTTTGGTTGGTGAGGGGTGAATTGAGTAAAATTAAACAAAGGCCTTTTTTACCTAAGAAAATAATCTAGCCCAAAATTCGATTTTTAGTAAAACAAAACAAAAACATGTGTGTATATGTCTGTGAATACATAGAATAATTCAAATATGAAGTGTTGAATAAATTCCAAAATGTTTAGTCAACTTCCAAGGATGCTATCTTGGAAAACTTGTTCATAGTGCTATTTTTTTAAATGGCTCTAATGATTTTGATTTAAATACCATTATTTCAAACTTGCGATACCTATATCTCTTCTTTTCTGCGAATAAGCTGTAAGAAACTAATTCACTCTTAATTAGTTTTATACAGTTGGAAAAAAGTGATAGATACAAAAAATATACTACCAAAAGATGTAAATCTCTTTAAAGTACATAGTGTATGTCAAATACTTTATTCACCGTACACCATTCCGATATATATATTGATACTGGTTTTAACTCTCAAAGTTCTTTTCTTTTATTTTTATGGTACTTTATCATGCAGTTTTGAATACTTCACATATCAATTCACCTTTTAAAGGTCTGACTCTCGCTTTGGCATGCTTTGTTGATAAAATATGATGTATTATTACATTCTCCTGACTTTCTCTATTTATCAACAAAACATTATTTTTACAAAAGCTTATGGTTTTATCTACTTCATGCTAATCGAGATAAAATCAATAGGAATGGCCATATTACTGCGTTGTAGATGAATGAAAATATGCAAATATATTATTCTAAAGCGATAATCAAATGTTTTTTACTCAAATCTTTTAAAAGCTAATACTTTGTGATGACATCAAAAGTCGATTCTTTTGCCTGGTCTTTTGCAACAAATGATTAATGTCATCCCATTTGAGACAAGTATAAATATTGGAAAATTTAAACCATAAATCTTATGTGTTTAATTCACAAAACTATCTCTAGCTCTTGAACAAACAAAGTTTTCTTACAAAAGATTAGTCTTTTATCTAAATCATGCTAACCTAGATAAACATTAGCAGATTTGGTCTTATTAGTTGTTTCCTTGTAAGTATAAGGGAAATAAGGGTATACATTAAGCTAAAGCCATAGACATCTTTTAAAAATTGGTCGCTATGTAAAACAATTGAAGTTCGGTTCCGTTTGGGCAAATTTAATTAATTTAAAATTTAAACAAAAAGCAATGAATATCTCGAAAACGGTCAACTCTACAAGAAAAACCTGTATGATATAAATTATGTGTTTTAACAAGATCTGCACTTTTGTGTAATAAGCTATTTCTACCTTTGCAGTTTAACCGTTATGCAAAATTCTAGAAGATCTCAACCAGAATAAAAACTTCTTCAGACGCTATTCCTAGAAAATTCAAAATATACATTCTATTTGTAATGTGAATATCTTTAATATACGGTATTTTGTGCAAACTTTATAGCGACATTTTTGATGTAATAAAAACTTTTGACAAATGTTCCAAGTAAATGGTAGTTGGGTGGGGAGATTTTCTTGAAAAGCTTTGTGTCGCATCCTTGGAAAATACTGAACTTGGTTTTTTAATCGATATTTCGTTTTTGAATTATCTGTCCACGGACACACAGACAGATAGGCAGACAGACAGACACATACACACAACTCACACACGTACATTTTCTGAAAATGATTTTTCTCAGATTCTGGATACCCTAAAATATTTCCGGTAAAATCTCCGTGTCGAATTTTTGGGTGGAATACAATACCATTGCTATCCACTATTTATATTGTATATACGAACTAAAGGATGTAAAAAAGGAATATCTCAAAAATGGTTAGAACCATAACAATGTATCCGACATAAATTGTGCGCTTTGACGTAATATACGTTTTAGTGTAGTAAAACTTAATGTCTTACGGTTTACCTAATATGCAAAGACCATCAGGAATGAAGAAAAGTTTAGAGGCTATTCCCAGAAAATTTAGGGTACACAGTTAATTTTTTATTAAAGTATCTAACAATATGGTGTTTTAATTAAAATCGTTAAAGCTGTTTTTGATAAAATAAAATCTTTCAAAATATTTCATATAAAACGTAACATAGAGTGGGGGAATTTTCTTGAAAATGTTCGTGTTGCATCAATGGAAGATGTTAAACTTAAATACCTTTTGTTTTTAGTTATACTATTCACAGACATGGAAAAATAAAGACACACACGCAGACCTTTTTCTAAACATTATTATATTCAGAGGATCTGAAAAATGAATTTTCTGTAAAATCTGGGACTTCAATATTTTCTCTACTTAATTTGTACATTCTACATGATAGAGGAAAAAAACATGTCTAAATGACTAGTGGAAATTAACTTGTTTAACAAAAAGCAGATAGAAGGGTAAATACCTTTAAGGACAGTTTGTAGGAGAGAAATTAAACACATTTTAAAGTATTTAGTTTGCATGTGCCAATGTATGCTGAGGCACAGTGTGTAGGAATAAGCTACGTTTTAATGAAGACTTGAAAGAGACTATTTCTGGCACGAGAACAAGCAATAATCAACCTTACTATACAGATATTACGTTCCTGAGTCGAATGCGTTTTCCCACACTTCCGTGCAATGATGAAATGTAGCAGTAATTTCCGCACTGCGGTATCTTTCTTTTTCTAATCAATTGTATTATTTTGTCTCTCATTTTTTTTCATGCATTGTCGTGACATTCAGATGATAAACGAAGTGCCTCTCTAAAATGCATTAAGGGGAAGAAAAATGAGATAAAGTGGAGAAAAGAAGTCAAAGCGATAAATTGCCAGGGACACAAAAAGGCTCTAGAGATTTATATAAATGTGTCATTATTTCTACCGTTCTCAATAGAGGTGCTGTTGGTGAAAAAAGGTGCAAAATATGAAAAATTGCGTAAAAACATACATTCAGAGACGTGTCATTCGAACAATGCTTAACTTTTGTATTGATTTATGGTTTGTTTGTTCATACGATGTGAGCCATATTTAGCGTAATTTATTTCACACACCATTCTTATCGTGATTGTGCTGTAACGTGCTTGAGTTCCTTGTCTTCTAACGCTAAATATTTCGCAATTTTAACTTTCTCTAGCACGTATGTACAATGTACTCATAGAAAGAGATAGTATGGTATTCCATCCAAAAATTCGAGACCAAGATTCATCGGAGTACATGTTTTGAAACTCTCAGAATCAAAAAAGCAATAGAAAAATGTGGTGTTTAAAATTAGTATCCTTCAAGAATGTGACATAAAGATTTTCAAAGAAATCCTACCTACGTCAAACTACCCGTTACATGGAATTTTTTTTTGAAATTTTTTTACTCAAAAATAAACGATTCTTATTAAACTACATTACATTAAAGATATTTACATGGAAAGGAAATACATATTGTATTTTCCGGGAGGGCCGCGCCGTGGCCGACTGGTTAGACCACTAGCCTCTCACCCAGACGGCCGGGGTTCGATCCCAAGAGACCGCATGTGAGATTTGTAGTGGACAAAGCGGCGCTGGGGCGGATTTTCTCCGGGTACTCCTGTTTCCCCCGCCATCGCATTCCACTAGTAGTTAAAGCGGGCGTTAAACACTACCAAAAAAAAAAAATCCGGGAAAATACTCCCTTGTGTAATGTTTACCATACTGACTTCATATACCCAAGGTCGCGGGTTCAAATCCAACAGAGGACGATGGATTTTTTTCGGGTGTAAAAATCCTTAGCCGTGGGCCTCACATAAAAGAACATCAAGCCTAATAGAGAGGCCTCTGAGCAAAATTAAGCGGTATTTCACGCCCAGTGTAGAATGGGACACTGAGAACCACAGCAGTTAAAGAGCGTCCAGAAATAAAACGCCATTTAATTTCATAACGACTAGACGCTATCAGATAGAAAAGTTACTACACAAATATGTAGATCTTGTTAAAACACCATTTCTGAAGAGTTATCCATTCTCAGAAATTCTTTGTTTTTACTTTCTTTATTGCTTTTCCTGCGATGTTGCGAAAGGCACGGTTTTAAAGCCTTCCGATGGTGATCAGCTTTCTAACCATTGTATCTTTCTTTTTAGGGCTGAAGACTTTTGGTGCAAGTCAGTTATGTTCTGTGACGTTTGACTTGATACACGAGTGAATAACTCGGTGCCTTACTTGGCGGCAGGTTTGAAAACGTAGGGAGGAATATTGCATTTAGTAAAGAAAGCAAATTTGCTCGTTGCTCCTGCAAATCCTCTACTATGCACTGTGCGACCTTCAAGTGCGTATAAAATTAGATCTGATAATTGCTGTGCTAGTACGCAATATTTTGCGTTTGAATTCGTAATCCATCTTTCACAGATTAATATACCAATTGCAGTTTCATGATTGGTAAATAATTTCTCTATTATAATAACTCTTACATTATTATACACATTTTTGATAAGAACATATACTTATTTTTATAAGTTTTGTAGTCGTGAGATACATAACTTCAGACAAGAATAATGAGTATTATAACGATAGATACAAAAAGACTGCGGAAAGGTTTATTTTCTCTTTAACGTATACGAAGTAAAGGATAGTTTTTAACGTCCAAGACGACATTTTATTTCAACTTTTATGCTAATAATGATTGTCTTTGCTTGGCAGATAATTGCTGTTGTGAATGCATGCTCGGAGCACATTCGAACAGATAGTTTTGTGTTTTGTTAAACAAATCTCATTCAAAGAATGGTGGAAGAAGCTTATGCTGAAGCAGCGATGAACAAAACTCAGGCTATGAATGGTATAAACGTTTAGTAAATATTTTCGAACGCTGAAGAAATTACTGTACATGCGACAGGTACCTGAAAATGGCTCCCAGGAGTGCTTTCAGTCTCTTTTACACGTGGTGGCAGAGCAGTATCAATGCGGAAGGGAACTATTTTGACGAAAATGTTATGTAAATTACCTTATTGTAATTTGTTTCCGTGTTATTATAGTAGTATTAATATAGTAAAACAATAAGCTCTTTAACTAGGTCAATGTCGAATTTTTGGACGGAATACAATGTATGCCATTATTTTCTCTATCTGTCTACTGTGCACATTTTACATACGTACTAGAGAAAAAAAATTCCTAGGCAGGCATAACGTATGAGCTGACGACCTGTGTGTTGGATTTCCTTCTGTTCCGGACGTTATAAACTGACATACATTCCAATTTGACTGCCTCCGTGGTCGAATGGTCAGCAAGCTGACTTCTCAACCGGGAGTCCAGGGTTCGATTCCCGGCTGCGGTGGGAAAATCCCCATCCCCCACAGAGTCTGGAAGTTTGTATGTGAGTGTGAATGTGTGCGTGCTTGAGTAAAACAAAATGATTTAAACCAACGTAAAAAAGTATCTAAAGACGAGTTGTTTCAAGTGGAAAGCCCCCATATGACCTTAGATGTTAAAGGGGGCTATATAAATGAAACGATAAAAAAACACCGACTCACGACACATGTGCAAGGTAAGAGAGACCATCCGCCACTGTCACGTATGTAACCACTGTTTGCTTAGACAACCAGAGAACTCACACACCACAAGAACCACATAGCGTATATTGCCTTAAAATTTGTGGCTTTAGATAGTTACATTACCATTAATTATTGTATAAATATTACAATGCTTCTCTTATTTGCTTATTGCTGAAATTGGTAATGTGACAAGTTGGATGGAATTATGCAGTAAGTTCCTAATTACTGAGCGTGATGGCTCAGGCAGTTTCGTCTGAGGGTCGCATTTCATAATTAAACTCTGTAAAAACTTAAAATTGGAAAGAAAAAAGTTAATATAAAGGATCTTCGTTTATTTTCATTTCTTCCCCTGGCCAGCCTACCTGACCCATGGGGTTTTCCGGGGTTTCCTTGGGTTGCCAGGCAAATGCTGGGTAGGTTTCTTTTATGGTAACTAACTTCTTTTCATCAGAAGTAATTGATATACTACTATAATATGGTTTAAGAGACTATTACTTGCTTTTCAGTCATCTGATGTTATTCTTCAGATAAATTATAAATTCAATTGATGAAATCATTAGCAGAAGTAGATTAATTACAATAGGTAGAAATCTGTGGTAGCAATTTCCTGTCTCCCCAAGTCGTTTCCATTGTCATTTCATTCATCCTTCATCCCGTTGGCTTCTGTCAGCGGTGGTGTTCGGTGCGGCGTCGCAGGGAAAGCAGATGATCTGAGCAAATATCTCCCCGATTTCAACTGGTTGTCGGGGGCAGCTCTCACCCTATGTTGGGCGGGAGGACGCGGTCTACTTGCCCAACTGTCGGAGTGCTTCAATCTGAAAACTATAGGACCTTTGTTGTCGCTCCTGGTTCCGGCCGCCCGGTTTATCACTTCATTTCTCCCTCCTGGAGGTGCCCCCTCGTGGGGCTTAAGTACAATAACCTCACGTTCGGAGCGGACTTCCCTCCGACCAGTGTTATGTTCTGATTCCTCTTTTTATTGCGAACATGTCTGTATGTCTATATTGACTGGATAGCAAAAAATCAGTAAAGTGGTATTGAGTATTTCACTAATAGTAACCTGAGCTTGTTGTCTAGCAACCACAAATATTTGCAACGTCCAAGTTCCACACACTTAATCATGTGTTTCTTTAAGGGACAGCAGAATGTCTTTAATACTTTCTCGACCACGTATGTACAATGCACATGTAGGCAAATATGGTATGCATTTCACCCAAAAATTTGATACCGAGATTTCACCGGAAATACATGGTTTGTCAACACCTGTATAAAAAAAAAACATATTTATAAAAAGATCTGTTGCTTAAACACCAAACTTGGTATTTAAGGGTATATTTCAGGGCTGCAACACGAAGATATTCATAAAAATCCCCACTTCAAACTAGCCTTTACATAGAAAAAAATGTTGACATCTTTTATTAAATTATACTATATTAAAGACGCTTAAATAGCAATTAAACTATATTTGACTAATTGTCTGGGAATAGCTTTTGAAGACCCCGTAACTGGGAAACCGTAAGAGATGGACAAAAGCTTGCTATACAATAAGTATAGATCTCATTTAAACACACAATTTATATTATATACAATTTTTGTATAGCTAGTCGTTTCCAAGATAATTCTTATATTGTTTTTATTTTTTATCACTTTTGCCATATAAAGAGAACCGAATTTCAATTGTTTTACATAGCGGCTAACTTTTCTAAGATCTGAATATCACTTTAGAGTATGCCCTTATTTTCTTTCTGCTTACAAGGAACTAAATTGTAAGACCAACTCTGTTAATGTTTACCTTGATTAGCATGATATAGATAAAAGAATAATATGTTGTGAGAATAATTATATGTGGAACAACTAGATGAAGTCATGTGAATGGAACACGTCCGATTTTTTTTATGTACTTTGCCATTTTCTTAACTTCTCGCAACTGCCACTTATACTTGTTTTCAGGTTTTAATGCCCACATGTCATGGGGTTGTAAAGTTTTTTTTTTTTTTTTTTTTTTTTTTTTAATTGATGATGGAGGGGAAAAGGCAACTAACGCCCTAACCCTAGGCAAGCCTGGGAGTGTGAGACTCCCCACCCTGGACTCGAACCAGGGTGGCACTACTCACAAAAAAACCCCAACGGAAGTAGGAGGCCCATGCCTCTCTGTTGCAGTACCGCATTAAGCACCTGCGCATTTCTGGTGATAGTGAATGCTGCCTGCCAGTGGCAGTAACAGCGAGTGATGGTGATATTAGCCAGTGGACACACATGACTTGCGCCCTGAGTGCCCCGCTGGAGAAGTAATTGGTGTAAGTGAAGCGTAGTTAATGGTGATGTTTGTGAAGGTTAATGGTGATGCTTCCTGGCGTTCCTTTGTTCTGAGTGGTATTCTCTGAACAATTGCTGCGCTGTCTTAGGCTGATGTGGGAATGGTCCTTCAGCTACCTGAAACAGAGGTTCAGGGTCGCTGTGGCGGTTTGGTGGCCAACCTGGCGTCGTCTTCGGGGCCTTCATCTCTTCCCTGATGATGAGCCGGATGTCAGTGAGGAGACGAATGTTGGTGCTGATATTGTTGGTCCTGCTGTAGCTGCGTTTGGACGTTGGCTATCCGGTTGGACAGCTCAGCGGTGGAGGCCTGTAGAGTGGAGATGGCGGCGGTGGTGGCAGCTTGTAGGTCCAGCAGCTTCCTGGTGATGACGCTGGTGAAGGCCTCTTCTAACTCAGCTAAGCGAGCGCCGATATTCAGGATCTCCGCATGAAGATCCTGAATGGCATCCCACGTCGCTGTGTCAATAGAAGCTGGAGGTGGTGTGGCGTCTGTGTGTAGGGTCTGCGGTGATCGTACTGGCTGCGGAGTGGTGTGCCAGACCCTCGGGTAAAGGGGACACTGGGCCTGGCCAGTGAAGTGTCCGGTGCCACGGCAGGTGGCACAGAACCGTCAACGGCGGCGGAGATCATGCCCAGTGCACTGCGTCGTCAAGACGCTGGTCCCACAGTAATGGCACCGCGGCGCTGAAGTGCAGGCATCTTGGCTGTGCCCGAAGGCGCAGCAGCGGCGGCAGGGCCGGTGGCGTTCCTGTCTGCTTACTTGGACTGGCAGAAGACGCCCTAATAAGGGCAACCCTGATGTCAAAGCAGCTTCAAGGTCAGCCGGGTCCTGAAGCTCCACTCTTACCAACGGAGTTGGCCCCCGGTCGCAGAAATGCGGGTGGCCCTCTAGCATGAAGGCCACCGCGTCTGCGCGGCGGTGAGCAGATGCCGGGTGGAAAGGTCCCGAGGGACCCCCCGTACCACGGCACTGAACCGGGGCGGCGGTGTGGAGCTCGGCGGAGATGGTGTTGTAGGCAGCGGCAACTGCGGTGGCAGTTGCACCGAAGCTGCGCTGGCGACTGGCGGCACAAGGAAGTTTGCCTCAACCGGCGGAGACGGAGATACTGCATACTCGGCGACTGCCGGGGGAGTAGTGGTGCGTGCTGCCGTAGCAGCGGCGGTTCGGCGCTGTCTCGTCTTCACCATCGTTCCCTGTAAAGTTGACCCTCACGCTTCTTGCGGTTCTAATGACTTGTACATAATAGAAAACACCCTACTGTGTTTCAGTCATTAGAACCGCAAGAAGGGAAAGGCCAGTTTTGCAACCTCATGGAATATGGACGTTAAAGTCTGAACACGTGTATACCTCAATTAGCATGTACCGTATCATCAAAAAGATATTCGCATTTGTATTCTTTCCCCTCCTACTACCAGTCCGCTTGTTCTGGAAACAGCATTGTTACCTGCATTATACAGATAGATGATGTTGAACAGTGAATGATAACACACATTCACCTCTGACTCTTCTTTTTATTCTATTTTATTTTACATGATCGTATCGCGACGGACCCGTTAAGTGAAATACCTCGTTGATAGGTGTGTGTGTGTATGTATGCATGCATGCATGCATGTATGTATGTATGTATGTATGTATGTATGTATGTATGTATGTATGTATGTATGTATGTATGTATGTATGTATGTGTGTATGTATGTATGCATGCATGCATTTCGTGCTAAGCAGATGGCATTGGGTCGCCGTCCAGTCCAAGTGCTTTCACCATCTGTGGATGGATAGTCTTCTATGTCTCATCCCTGTACTATACCACTTTTGCTCCGCATCAAGAAGTTGACATTAAGATGCTATCCAATCTAGTTGCTTTCAGTATCTAAGATAGATGGCAGCGCAATTGTTATTACCTATATTTTCATTTTTAGTATTGTTTTTCACTTAAAGTGGAATTTTCGGTCGTGATATTAAATATTTAATAAGCCATTTACCTTTGCAAAAGTAATATTTTTTCATATCAATTTTTTCTGGCCATGCAAAAAGAACTGAAATTCAAGTGTATCTCATGGCAACTTTAGGGATTTATTAATTAGTCTGATAACATTATTCTACCTAATTCATCGCTTCAATTTTTAAATTATTTCTATTATAAAACCAGCTACCTATGTAGATGTCCTAGTTTAGGATTTGGTTCTTCAGGAATGGACGAAGGTGATCAGTTCTCGTTAACTTGCTATTATGTGGACACATACACGTTCGCCATCAGTATATGTATCCCTGAAATGGTTTCTAATGGAAACATATAGTGAGAAACAAGGTGAGTATTAATTTAAAGCTAGTTTATTTACAGCCATGTTGAGAGCGTCTCTAAATCAGAGCTGCGATCCATAAATAGATGTGCCATCATTAACTATTACTGATATAGTATCTATCGATATTGCAGTTTCCAGAGAATCAGGTAGATAATAATAGTAGCTTTATGGAAGATCAGGTATTCACTCCAACATTTCAGCAGGGATTTTGCTTAAAGGTATTTCACCATCGACATTTAACTCCGCTGACACATACTCCGACGAATAGCGACTCGTTGGGGCCGACTTTTCTGCGCGAATATTATTCTCTTTATGATGAATACTTTCCTTGTGTTTTAAAAATTGACTTATTTATATTAGTCGACAAGCTTTGATGAATGTAATAAGAGAAGTAATATTTGTGTAAAATGCATAAAAAGGCGCGCTTTATTCTGAAAATAACGAATTTCAAACTGGTATATCTACACAAAAATACCCCAAAACTGGGACCAAAGTTATTAGCACAGATCATCAGATTTTATACATTATTACTGTAAGATTGTCTGCGTAATTACAAATAATAAATGAAATAATATTTTTGTTTTGAGAGGAAAGAGCAAAGAAAACGGCATGATGAAATTGTGTGTTCTGGTTCGATACCTTTAGAGTAACATCAATAGTTTTCTATGTACTTTTAACTCTAATAGGAATTAAGTATTAAATGCAATTTAAAGTTTAATGCTGATATCTTACAAAGAGGGAAAACATAGTTTAATTGCGATTAAATATAAATTATGGTCGAGGAGGTGTGTTGATCTCTTATGCCAGAGATATCACGTTCAGTTCCTTGTATATTCCTTCTTTATTTAAGTATATCCCTACCCATAGTGTTTTAAAATGTGAATTTTCTACTAATATTCTAATGAGAACTGAGGCATCGTTTAAAACCAGCGCTATATTTTCTGTTCAATATCAAATATGGTTTATACGGTATGTATATCATTGGTAAAATTAATTGGATTGGTGACATGAATGTTTCTAAGGAATATGTTTACTTTTTGTTTTGAAAAGTTATGTTAATTTCGTCATGCCAATATTTTTATAGATTTAATCATACATACAGTCCAAGGAAACAGAAATTAATTTCCACAAATTAAAAACATGAGTGCCATTACTAATAAAACGCACATCAAAGTAAATAGACTGTTGCAATATTCGGATCTCACCGACTTAGCTCATACATTAATAAAAATAGCTGTACTCATTTGCAACACAAAACAAAAATAATATTAAATATTCTTTCAGAAAAGATACCATAAAAACAGAAAGGAACACAAGAGTTGTCAGAATTGTGTCACTTTTACTAAGGGTAGTCAGTAAAGTCTTTCAGTAACAAAAAGTTGTCACCAATGAAAAGATTCACAGAAATTTTAACACTTCCCAATATTAATCAACTTCTTAATTAGATGGCAATTGCAGTTTTCATTGTAAACTGGTTTGGTGCATCTGCTGTATAGCAGAGTCCATGGCACCAAACCAAATTTTTGGTTGTTACCGGAGAAAAGATTGCCGGAGAGAAACCCATTCCTGGTTTTTGTATGGATTCGCCAGAGGTACACAAATTGTTCTCAATTACTGATGATGATAATGTATTAGATGCCAATAAACTTATCAGTTGTTTGCAACACAATCTGCTTCAGCATCAGGCAGAACATACGAAATGTGCAGCTCGAAAGATGTTTCGAGAAAGTTTTAATTAAATCGATAGTTTTAAATTCATCTAAATTAACCATGGTTATTCCAGTCTCATGTTCTTGTACATTGCTAAAAGACAAAGACAAGTTGCCTAAAGATAATGCATAAAGGTGACGCTAGGTTGTGAAGTTGCGTATGTTACTTTTTTCGTAGTCGGCTGACCCTCCCCGTATTTAGGTAGCCTAGGGGTGAGAAGCCTGTTGGGGAGCCAACAGCATGAAATCACAGAATGAAGAAGCTGGTATGAGTGGTCAACACATAGCCAGGCATGAGCGTGAGGAAGTGGGTGATATGAAATGCAAGTGAAATGGATGGAGGAATTGGTGGAATGTGTGTTGGGGAAAACCGATGGACCCGCCCAGTTATGGCGGACACGGCGGCTCTCCTCACTCACTTTGCCCGTGAATGCAATGGTGTAATGTGGCGTTGGCTCACTGGCGGAAGTAATCGTGGGGGCGTGACCAGTGAAGGCTAGATATGTTGAGCGAGAACGATCCCTCTGGGGGAAGTCAGTGGACATCACAGACCATGGCGCTATATGTGATGATGTAGTGGGCAGCGGTGTTAGGCAGTGCAGATGCGGTGATTGGAGAGTTCTATCTGTGACGTAGACAACGGTTGTAGCAGTGGTCGTGAGCTCCGGGTGTTTCGGAGGAGGTGTGGTGCCGACTGCTGTAGTTTCGGCAGCAAGTGGAGAATCAGCGGTCTCCAGCATCCCTGTCTGCGTCCTCGGCGTAGATGCTTGGTAGTGTCCCTTCTTGCGTTGCATGTATATAGATAATGACTCTTAGAAGATCTGGGAGCGTATATGTTGCAGAAGTTCATGCACGTCACAAGTACATAGCATATATGATGTACGAGTAGCATATTAGCAAGCAGTGTCGATCCATTTCCAATTGGAAACTCGTCATGGCAGTAAATCTATTGGTACATGTTTAACATATTGAATCATGACACATATGATGCAGTTACAAAACATGAAGCTTTGCTGCTAAATGTTTACTGTGCTTGAACAACTGTTATAACAAATCAAAACATAGATCTCGTTTGACTGGGAATATCGGTTGTGACAGCTGAAAATACCTCTATTGGAACTAAGCCAAGTATTTGGCGTTCATTGTCTATTTGTTTCTCATCTATTAATCCATTTCAAACTGTGTAACATTAGCCACCCCGGTTTGCCGAAGTTTGCCGAAGCTCGTCAAATCAACATTTCACTGCTTTGAACACAAGGGTGCCTGACTATTTTACCACTACGGAATTGGTTGTTCAAAATGTTAAATGTTAACAGAGTAGTGACCTAAGTATGCGATAGTAAAACACCAAAGTGCAATAAAATGACAACCAGAGCCTATCACAAGTTTGGAAATCGGTTATTTATGTACAAAGCAGTAGTTAAAATGATGTCAGTGTATAGAATAATATTGTGTCATTGTTTCTTTTGTGCATTGTTTCTGGTATCACCCTCGTATCTATTAATAGAAGAAACAATAATCTTATGTATGCAGCTCATGTTTGAGCTTAACTTATGTTTCAGTGAGACAAAAAGGTAATGTTCTCTTTATATCCATCATTTTAATGCATTTTTTAGATATTTATAAATCAGAATAAGACCGGAACATTAACAAGGGAAGTAAATAGCCAGTGTTTATAAGCAAGATCATAGTATGAAGTCCAAGTTTGGGCTTAAATTTGGTTACAATAAGACAGAGAAGTGCTCTCTTAGCATCCATCATTTTAATGCTTGTTTAGATAATTATAAATCAGCTTGAGACCCGAATACTAACAAGAGAGGTAAATAACCAGCGTTGGTAAGCATGACCATATACATCTGTATATTAATAGGCACCTTTTTCATTCATAATCAGTTTTAGTTACCAAAGGGCGGCATACCTACTGAAAGTAGCATCTCAACATACTCGTATTATGACTTTCATATCCTAACACAATTACCGTCACCACTTTATCACAGAGCGAGTACGTGATCATTGCAAATCCTGGACTTTGGTGTCAAGATGATAAAGCTAAAGCGGGGGTTGAAGCTAAAGGCTCTAAGAAATATAAATGGTTTCCTCTCGGGTCCCTATGACATACTGTTTCCATCAAGCTCTCCGTGCTGTTTCCATGACGACGCTTCCTTGTTTTCCTTTCATGCGGTAGAATACGCGTTAGAGAATACACCACGCAGCCACTTCATCTGACCACTCTTGAGAAACCAAGAGAATCTTAGGATCTTTCTTCTATATGTGAACGACAACACATTTACTTTTACAGAATGATGCCAAGATACACACTTTTTATAGCAAATTCGCGAAAACCCATAACACAAACGTGTGGAGAGCGTTCTATTGATTAATATTGTAACATACACAGAGAATGATTATCTCTTGAGTAATACTTGGGTTATCATATGGAAGCCATATAAGTAATGAAGCTGTATATATCTAACTAATTGTTTCTCCTACAATTTGAAGAAGTTTTGGATTTTAAACAAAATGTTGATATTACAATATCAAGTGAGAGGATGAGACTGTCGCGAACGGACCCTGTGACTAGGCAATAGCACCACACGTAGACCATTATGGCCCTTTGCGATTCATGTGACCCCTAGGAGGGTGGAAATACAGGAAAGACCCGAAAAGCGACCAGATTGAGATGACGATGGGCGCAATCATGGACGGGGTCCCTAATGTTTTTGGAGTGAACGTATCCGCTTCTACCCAAGCTCTTCCCAAACTCTCCGAGGCTCTGGAGTCCCCCGCAAGCAACCAAATGCGGATTCTGAGAAAGCGATCTCGCAATCACAGAAAGATATCTTTATGGAGCTCACAGCAACCACCCAGCCGCAACAGGCCGAACACCGTCGCCTGGTTCTAAATCATGAAACAGATAACAAGGAAGTGATGGAAATAGGGAATAGAGGACAAGAAAATTTAGGTAGAAAATAAGCCACCCCAGCGAATTCCAATCCGGAGAAACTACGAAAAAACCATCAGTCAGAGTGGAAAGTCGTCGGAATTGAACCCGGGAGCTCTGGAATAGGGGCCACAAATGCAACCACCCATCAACAGAGTTTAGCAGTATGGGTCAGTAGTTCCCTGAAGAAAGAAAAGCTTTGGTGGTCGAGAATGCAATTAGGGACACCTTTTAAAAATCGTTCATACAAATGAAACATTTTTGTTAGACCTCGGAACCAGAAATAGAGCTTTTAACACAAAGAGTCTTCATTCTAGAAATCGAGATTATAGCACTTCATTGTTACCATTTTTCTGTCTTGTGATGCAAATTAATGCACATTAAGCCTTATGTTTATATATGGATATAATTACATAATTAATGTAATGCGAATTATTTTAATGGCTCGGAAATAGATTCTTCCAGAGAATTCAACTGTTTCTAATTCAAATAGTGCAAACAATGAAGTTATTAACATAACGCTATTAACATTGAAAAGTTTTAAGAATTTTAAGGGGCACAAAGAGCTTTCAGAGCCCACACATTTTTTCATCACTATCATCAGCTTATGATCACATTTTTTCTTTCATTTTATTATTACGCAATTCTATTTATATGGCGCTACTTCTACACAAATTTTACAGGATACTATATAATTTAATATTTAGGGCTGTCAAAAATAGTAAAGGTACACATATTAAACGTGGAGTTTTCAATATATATATATATATATATATATATATATATATATATATATGTGTATTACATATTGCTATAAGTGAATTACCTCCACTATTATGAGTTTTTTCTTGCGAAAAAATCGTGTTTTAATTTTCTTCAAAGATGTACCAACTAGTTTTTTAGTTGCTTTGAAGCAATAACCAGCAAATAAAAGGTATTTTATGATTTCACATACCTAATTATTCAAGAAGTCATTACTCTAAGATTTACTGACGGTAGATCCAGAAAGGAATTCACTACAGGAAAATGTGTATCTGAAATAGCTTTGGATTCATATAATATATTTTCCTGTCAATGAAACAACAACAAAAGAGTATTTTATAATTTTTCATAAATCGTTCTTCAAGATCTCATTACTCTAAGATTTACTGACGGTACATACAGGGAGAAACTACAGGAAAATGCCTATCTGAAACAAATTTGGATTCATTTTCCTATATTTTGTGTCATTAAAGAGTTACGAAGTTTTTCATATAGCATCTTTAAATTTTGCCTACATTGATGTACGATGCTGACCTATTGAGTTTCATTATTAGTTGTTTACGAACTTGTAGTGTATATACTGGTATTTATATTTGTTACGGTCAGTTGACTCTTACCTCAGCGTTCCTTATAACACAGCCTGTTAATTAGCTGAAAGCATTTGTAGGACAATATCACTGTTATTACCTTTAATTAGGGAGAATAATTTACTTCCATTTGAGTGCTTTAGGTCATTTTATGCATACATACTTTTTACAAAGAAGCATTAATTTATAAATCAATGCTAGAATTTTATGATTCAAGCTGAGAAAGCCGGTGAAACTGAAACCTATGGAATGATAAAATGCTTCAAAAACTTTATATTTTCCCTACTAATCCTATACAAGAAAGTTTTAATCCTAAATAAAAACAAGGAAATAGCATATGGGTCGGATGTGTTTCACACACATGACTTTCTATAGCTCCACAAACAAACTTTTTCTTTACAAAAGATTATTCTTTAAACATTAGCAGAATTGAATAAAGAAACTATTTTCTGGGTTCGTAGGCCGTGGTCCATTGGGTCTTGAAGTTCCCAACCCAATGGACAAGCCCGAAAAATACTTTCTTTATTCAAGACGCCGGCCGTGAGACAGTGGTCCCTATGTGAAACAACTGAAATTCAGTTCTCTCATCTTGATAGGAGTCTTCATGGCCGCGCTCGCAAAAGTGCCTGGCTTTGGTGCTACGTGGCGCAGGGGATAGTGGGTTCGATTCCTGCCTTGGGTGTTTATGTGTTTGTAAATGTGTATATTTCTGTGTATGTATATGTAGAAAGATAACGTTAAATTAATAGATCAACTAAGGAAATGTCGGAAAATGCAAAAAAAAAAAAAGGGCACAAAGGAATACAGCGCCGGAGTCCTGACAAACCTCCGAAACTGCATTTTCTGTGTATATATATATATATATATATATATATATATATATATATAGAGAGAGAGAGAGAGAGAGAGAGACACTGTAAGAAAAATCTGATGTGTTCCATTTACATAATACTCTCGAGCTCTTCTATACAAAAAGTGTTCTTACAAAATATTATTCATTTATCTCCATCATGCTAGTCTAGATTAACATCAGCAGAATTGGAGTTATTACTTACCTCCTTGTAAGTAGAAGGAAAATAAGAGAGTGTATTATTCTAAAGTGATAGTCACATTTTTAAAAGCTGGTCGCTATATGGAACAATTGAAGTTGGGTTCGCTTTGCATGGTCCCGTTTGAGAAAAGTTAAGTAGTTTAAAATTGAAAGCAATAAGAAGGAATATGTTTAACGGTTTAACCGTTATGCAAAATTTGGCAAATCTCATTCAGAATAAAGAGATCTTCAGAAGCTATTACCAGAAAATTCAAAATATACATATTATTTGAGATGTAAATACCTTCAATATACAGCATTTAATCAAATTCCCTACAGCCGTTTTTTAGAAAAACAAGATTTAAAAAACATTTCCATGTGTGTAATTTGTGGTTGGTGGAGTTTCTTGAAAATCTTCGTGTCACAACCTTGGGAAGACACTAACCTACATAAATATCAAGTTTGGTATTTAACGGTCTTTTAGTTTTTGAGCTGGCTGTCCACAGACACACAAGGATATTTTTCTAAAGATACTTTTTTGGACTCAGGGGACCTCAAAACACATTTTCGGTGAAATCTCCACTTCGAATTTTTGGGTGGTATACAATATCTGCTCAAACTACTATTATATTGCATGTGCATACGTGCTAGAAAAAGTAAAAATTTCTTCTGCGCCAAATACCTATATCAACTTATATCGTTTTATATAACTAAGATGTTTTAGCTAACTGAAACCGAAACACAAAATTAGATTACTTCTCGGAAGTTTGCTCTACTGCTCGGTGACATGGTGAATTAATGCATGCTGGAGTATAGGTCTCTATTGATGGATGTTTAAGTCTAAATAAATATGTGATTGTGGAGGAGAGAGACGGGTAAACAAGAGAAACTAAAATCAAACCCGAAAAAGCGGGAGAAACAAATAATAAAGACAGAAAACAGAAGCACTGAATTGTTTGTTAGAAGTCCACTCAGAGATGTTGACCTGTTGTTTTGAAAGAAAACGCTTTTAAAAACCGGAGATGATTCTTTTGTGATTAACGAAAACCTTGAAACGAAATTGTTAAATTATGTCACGTTTTCTAAATAATGCTTAATGTCTACGTGAAGTCAATGTACAAACACTGATAATCAGTAATGAGAATAACATTGTTTTATTCTGAAAAGGCAAAACTTTGGAGCACAAAAATAAAAACATAGTGTGTTACATTTACACGGCTGTTTTTGTTTAATACTTCTGTAGCAGGTAATTTTATTTCATACCACCCAAATAGTCGATATCCATATTTCATCGGAAATAAGTATTTGAGATATTCAAAAAGAAAACGGGTTTTTGAAATAAAATGCTATTTATGAGAATGGGATTAATATGACATATGTATAACTCCTTTTTTTTTTATTCATGTGACTTTTTCTAGTCTGTTTCTTACTTTAGAACGTAGGACAAAATCCTATTCAACCGTCCACACCATTATCTTTACATCTTTTCCTTGGGCAACCAATGCTTCTTCTACCTCTTGTAGGTCTATTCCAAGCAATATAACAAATACATGACTATTTTGTTTTCTGATGTGCATTTAAACACCAGGTAAATGAATATGCCGATGGACTGAAATTAACAGAAGATCGTGAACATTACTTTACACACGCTTTTACTCGGAGTGTACATTAAAGATACGTACACTTGTACATGTTTCTATGGAGCCTAAGCTTCCTAACGTTTCGCCATTGTCTGTCGGGTGTATCTAAGAATCGTTGGCATCTTTGCTGTTCTCTTAACTAATGCATGTTGAAACAGACCTGGTATTTTACTCGTTGCCCCAGTGAGCAGAGTCAGAAAAAGAGATATTTTTTGTTTCCTGCCAGAAAGACGATGGATTTAAATTAAACCAAACTTGTATTTCTACTTTTCCACTTCTCTAACAACCATTGAATAATGTTAAAAAAAAAAAAGTACAGTAATGCCTTAATTGCGTAATGCTTTAGAGTAACATTGTGAGAATGACAATAACTGTCATTATTTACTCTTTGAAATATAAGAAATATTTCTGTGAGTAACCGATTATTTAAAAACAAAATTTGATGATTTCTATTCACATAAATGTGTCTTCCTATTCTGAAACGAAATATTCTTCCTAAAGTTTATTTTATTATACCTGGTTCATAAATATTAAACATGTACAGATAAATATTAGCAGAAACGATCTTATTACTTAGTTCCTCTTAAGTAGAGAGGAAATAAAGTAAAGGGATAGTCAAACATTGTAAAAGAAGGTTGGTGTGAGATTCGTTTGTTTTGCACGGTGAAGCGTATAACAAAAGAAACACAGATGACTGATTCCCGTTTGAGAAAGTCTTAAGCATTTTAAAATTTAAACCAATAACACAGAATGTCTCGGAAATAGTTAACTCCACAAAAAGTGTATATGACATAAATTACGTGATTTAATAAAATCTACATTCTTGTGTAGTAAGTATTGGTCTTTATCCTGCGGTTTACCATTTATGCAAAAGACTCTTCATAGGATATTCCATGAAATTGCATATACATTTTATTTGTCATTTAAATGTCTTTAATATACGAGATTTTAATCAAATTCCATGGTCGCTTTTGAGAAAGTCAAATTTTAAAGGGTAGTTTGGAATGGTTGGGTCGCATCCTTGGAAGCTTAAATATCAAATTTGGTATTAACAGACTTTTTAACAAATACGCATATAGGCACGAACACATGGACACACAAGAACCACTTTCTAAAAATGCTTTTGTTTTATAGTGAGAACGCTAATAAGTAGATATATTTTCAGTAGAATCCCGGTTCAACTTTTTTGGTGGAATGCAATGACATCTCTTCTTATGCACTATGTGCTAAGGATGTCCTAGGTACCAAGTAGGAAAAGTAAACATATTCTTAACCAAAATCCAAAAGATTCCGAGTAATGTATTTGAAGAAATTTTTCTCTGTAACCATCGTGCTATTTCTGAAGATATGGGAATCCTTTATTCTGGAGCACCAAGTTTAGAAAATTCTATAGCCTTTATCGGATGCCTAAAACAGCTTCTGATTACCCAAATTGTTACTTACGAGAGATCTTTGTATGAAGAGACCGTCGTAAAGAAAGAGTAAGGAGGCATTTATATTCCAATAATCACTTTTATGATTCCTTTTATGGATCCATTAAACTTTCATTCGGCCAGTTCTTATAATTCATCTTTTATTCTTGGTTGGCTCTTCTTTGTCTTCTCCTCTATCTCTTCCTGCACTTTCCTCTCGGTTCAGCTACTTCCGAACAAATTTATAAGTTACACAATGCCAGCAAAAAGTCGTATAAACCCTTTCAGCGCAGAACTGCACTCCGCCTTCACTGTCACAGCTCAAACTTTGCTCACGTTCCGCCATTTTCTTCCTCTTCTCCTCTTATCTATCCAAACAATTCCCTTTATTTCTCGGACATGTATAAAACACCATCGCATGCTCTAACGGGAAACTTTTAGTGTTTCCAAGAACTGAATTTGACTCGGTGATTAATTTTTTCCTCTATGTTTATTCAACAGCTGGTCTAGAGGTAACCGCGACAAATGACTGTCTACATTAGCGCTCATACATAAAGTGGAAAAGAAAATATTCGCTCTTTCTAAAAGCTGTGATTTAGTAAAGTTTGAAGGTTACGCTGATAAAAATTTTGATATTTAGTGGATGTGTATTTTGTTCCTATGTTAGAGGCTTAATAATACTTTTTCTAAATATTGCGCTTAGGTAAGGTATGTGGTAAAAGTGAACGCTCTAAATATTCAATATTGAGGTACCAACGGAATTCAGATTTTGAGCTACTCTGAAACAGAACTAGGCACTAAAATTTCTCGCACGCGTGTATACATGTTTTATTAACAGCACCAGGCTAGAACGAAAAGTCAGATAATTTTGAAAACTTCATAATTAAATAAGAGATTCTTTGAGGATCAATGCGAAGAAATTCATAAACATATTAACATGTTTTTATTTCAATATCAAATAAATACAAATATTAAATTTCCGCGAATAGCTTGTGAATTTGGAATAAAATGACTTCATAAAAATGCACAAAATATCAAGAAAGTAGAATATATACTTAACTAATTTGAGTTTCAGCCGCATATTAGATATTTGTTTGTGTATTTATGGTTTACTATATTTAGGACTGCTTAAAATCTTTGACCCTCCCCCCCCCCTCATTTTTTTCTATAATGTAACAGCAGTCAGTCCGTTCGCCGAAAGAATTGCTCTGTTTTGCTATAATAGCGTGAATGAACACGTTAGCCGGGCTAAAAGGGGTATTTGTGAGCTTACACATTCTTTTCTGCTGCCAGGATATCTATCTCTAGATGGATGAAAAGTGATTTTCGGTAATTTCTATGACTGGACTATCAGGGTGTAAATATTTGTAGCAGTGTTTGAGAACAATGTGATGATCTAATATATACAATGTCTTCTTGCTATTTCTAAAATATTGTTTATGAGGAGCATTACATGATTATTTTTATCTAAGACTTTGGTGATTGTATATGTAATAATTCATCCTTTAACTTGCCCGACTGTAGGTGGTGTGATTTGAGAGAAGAATATCGATCGTACTGAAATTTCAACCTACATAATCATACGTTTCTGTTTTCATACATTATTTTCTTTTTAGGAATCTCAACATATTCAGTATTCAATTTGAAAAATTTAATACAATTCCACTATGCTTTATTTACTTTTGTTTTATCGAAATATACATCCAAGCATTTGCACTTCCGTATGTGAAATACAAAATCGTTCTAGTTGATCTTACAAAGCCGAAAAATCAAAATTAAACATGAACCCTTAAAAACCCTCAAATCGTGATTTAAGACAAACAGAGTCACAGATTCTTTGATACACTTCGTCTTTTGGGAAGATGACAATTTAAAAATCACGAATGATACAGCCCCTCGCAGCATTGGCAGATACCACAGCTACACTTCCGTACTTTAAACTAAAAAGTCATCCTGTTTGATCTTACAAAGTTGAGAAATTAAGCACGAACGCTTAAAAAAACTTCAAACCGTGATTTAAGACAACCAGAGTCACAGATTCTTTGATACACTTCGTCTTTGAGAAGATGATTTAAAAATCACCGATGATACAATCCCCCGCAGCATTGGCAGATACCACAGCTGCAGCAAAAATAAAGCTAATATGTACAAAATCAGCATATGTAAAGCCATTACCAGTGTAAATGAAGGTTTGCGACTGAATCGGTCCCTCGTTTCCTCGCTGTAAGTCGCATGAATACTAGTTTTACCAAACACAAGAACGACCCGTTATGGAATGTATGTAAACACAGCAGACACATGGTGCAGGGCCACACACATTTGACCCCGAATTTGTACTTCATTTATGGCAATACTATTAGAAAGCGGATAAAATGAGATACACTTATGTGTTATACGCATTGTTCGCTATTAAGTATAAAATTATTTGCACTTATTCACCCCCCCCCTCCTATAAAAGGGGAACAGGGACTTCTGGTAGTCATTAAAAGTCAAGTAGTGAGTGACGAATGCTAAGGCAGTGAAGAGAACACAGTGTAACATGTTATATTACCTTGAGTGCTCTAGTGACGAGTGAGGTAGCAGAAACTGGTGTTTTTCTCTTGTTACAGTATGGTTTGGTTGCTAAGAAACTTCTACTTGCCATAAGCAGTTTTTTTGTTTGATGGAAAACATGTGGTCCAGTAATTTTAAACTACTTCCAGGCAAACACTATAGTGACTACGATTAATATAAAGTAAATAGCACATATGAATGATATTATGTGCGTAAATTACAAAGCAATATATTCGTTTTTGTTGTTATTTCTTCCTAATGTGTTACATTCACGCTTCTTTCTCTACCTATTCTTCAACAACCTATTCATATAAACGCTTATTTATTATATCTACTGCATGCAAATTCAGTTAAACATTTGAAGAAGTACTTTAATAACATAATGATATGCATTAATAAGGAATCTGCGAATACCAGGCTTAAGTTTTAGTAAATCTTTTATGAATGTTGGTATGTGATGGCTGTTTTCTTTTCATGAAAAGGATTAAAGAAAGAATTGCGATTTTTTGGTTGAAAAAGCACAAGTACTTGAAAATACAAATAAAAAACGGAATATGACGGAAATTGTTAACTCATATTGTGTTCTTTAACGAGCTCTGTAGTTTGTGTAGTAAGATTTTGTCTACCTCTTACGGTTTACCATTTATTCAAAGTAATTCAGAAGGAAAGAACTTCACAGGTTATACAAAGAAAACTCAAGAGAAACATTTCATTTTACGTGAAAATATCTCAAACATGTGGCATTTTAATTAAAGTTGTTAGACCCATTTTTGATAAAATAAAAAGTTTAAAAAAATGTTTTATATAAACGGTAGCTTAAATTTTCTTGAACTGACATACACATTTAGCAATTAAAGGACTTTTATTTTTGAATTATTTTATTCACAGATACAGGCTTAGATAGACAGACATACACGAAACATATGTAAATGTATTCCATTCACACGACTTTTTCTATATATTTGTAACAAATTATTGTTAAAAAGTTTATTCGTTTATCTACCACATGCTAATCGAGATAAACATGAACACAAATAATGTTAATACTTGCTTTCTTGTAAATAAAAGGGAAATAAGAGAATAAACTAGGCTAAAGTAATAGTCAGATCTTTTAAAAGCTGGTTGCCATGTGGTGGAAATCCATTTCTATGTATTGCCAGGAGCCGGCAAATTTCCATATGAAAAAGTTTAAGTAGGTACTTTAAAACTGAAACGAACAATAATGAAATTCTCAAAAATGGTCAACTCCACGAAAATATTTTGTGTTTAAACGAGATCTACATTTTTTCTGTAGTAGATCTTCAGAGGCTATTCCCAGAAAATTAACGTTGGATACCAGGCTCTATGTAATATTGCAATGTATTTATAAGCAGATGTAAAAAATGTGCATCAATGAGTAGTTTCAAAGTTATTAATGAATTCGTAAAAACAAGTGATAAAACAAAGTACATCAGTCAACATGCCAAATACTAACCTGCGTGTCTTGAATTTGTAGAATCCAGAAGCTGTGTTGGTGAAATACAGTGTGATTCTGTCGCTAGAGGGCACCGAATCTCCATCATATCCCAACCATTCACTTTTGTGATGAAAATCAGTGTGGACATGCCTTGAACAATGTAATGTAGTGTCCCACCCCTCCCAATAGGCTTGGAATGTTCCCCTGTCTTTGGTGTGTATCGTTTCAAACTTGTATCAATCAGAATCCTGGGATTTTGGACTGTACTTGGTTCACAGATAAAGCCTGAGTGGCTACATAACTCTCAGAATACGCGTACATGGGCTCAAATAAATCGTAATGCAGAACCGTTACATGCACAGAAAATTAGAGTGTGGTGCGCAGTGTTTCGCAGGCGTATTATAAGCCCTATTTTTCAAGAGAATACGGTAAACATTGAAGAATACATTAGAATATTCACTGATTTTGTCAATCAGTTAACATATGATGGATTAACACCGACAAGATGCTGCAATAGGTCACACATCACGTACAAGCATGAGGGAAATCGAAAGCTTTTTTGAAGATCGAATCATCTCAAAAAAATTTTGGCCACCAATATCTCCTGACTTAACACCACCCGATTTCTTCCTGCGGGGATATCTGAAGGGAAAGGTATACAGAAATAGACCCTGGACACTTGCAGAATTGAAAGATGCTATACATCAAGAGATTGAAGTCATTACCGAGGAGACTTTAATAAAATTATTCCAAAATTTGCAGCGACGTATACAAACATGCCTGTATGTGGGAGGGGACCATTTCGAGCATCGGATATGACAGTACATAGTTCAAGATTTCTGTACACAAATGTTCATCACAAAACTCACACAAATAGCCAAATATATTCAATAGTTGGGGCCTTTAGCGAGAGAATCACACTGTATAAGCTGAAGGGAAAAACCCATAAGCCAGATGTCTTATTACGAATAAACAACGACATCCACCTTACGAATTGCCTATTGTTGTTTTGAAAAATGAAACGATTCCTAACTGCTAGAGATACATTTTCCTTAAGAGCTTTCAACGTTAAATTAAAACAACAAAAACAAATCACCCAGAGGATGGTTTCATTGTTTTACAAGTCTTTAGCCATCAGAGAGAAAAGCATAACGAGTGTTAAGAACGAAAGCGTAACTTAAATTGAAACTGTAATTACAACTGGAAGCAAGTCGCTCCTAAATCTTTCTTGGCGTATTTGGGGGAAGTTTACACGAGCCCAGTTTCAATATCACAATAGCAGACGGCTCAATAACTCACACAAGTTTATTTAAACTTTAATCTATTCCAAAACACTTTCATATTGGTAGAGAAGTTTGCCTGAGGCAGGCAAACAAGTTCTCAACCGCAACAGAACTCTGAAAGATTTTGCGGGATTTCTTCTTTATTCTGTTTATAACAACTTCCGAGAAAACAAACATATGAGTAAATGTGAATGTTATCTATATTTACTTTCTAGCTGGAACGTTTATGGAGCGTTCACTCTTCCCAAGGACAGGACGTAAGATTGAATGATATACAAATAAAGCTTTTCATTTCTCCTCAGCTTGCACGACTTGCCTGAATGTAAATGTCTAGTTCTACGAAACAGTTTCTAGGTTAGGTGTCTCAAAGTTCAGATTTTTACTTTCTCTACACATACTATGTACATAGTGTATAAAGAAGGTATTGCGCTCCACCCAAAAATTCGATACCAAGATTTCACTGGAAATACACGTTTTACGGTCCCTTATATCCTAAAAAAGCATTTTTAGAAAAAGGTCTGTGTGTGCCCGTGTGTCCATGAACACGATAATTCAAAACCGAAAATTCAGTAAAATACCAAACTCGGTATTTCAGTTTAGTATCCTCCAGTGATACACACGAAGATTTTGAGAAAAATTCTCCAACCCCAAATTAACCTTTACATGGAAACCATTTGTAATTTTTGATTTTCTCAAAAATGGCTGTAAATATTTTGGTTAAAATACCGTGTATTAAAGATATTTATATGGCATAGAAAATATATAGCTTGCATTTTCTGGGAATAGTCTCTAAAGGCCTCTTTATTCTGAACGAATTTTGATGAATTTCGCGTAACTGGTTAAGTCGTTAGAGATAGACATAAATTTACTACATAAAAATGTAGATCACGTAAAGCATACTAGTTATGTCAAATACGTTTATTTTCCTGGAATTGACCATTTCTGAGATATTCCTTGTTATTTGTTTCAGATTTAAAATACTTAACCTTTTCTGTCACGGAAAGTTGTAAACTCCTAGCCCTGCATAGAAATGGATTTTAACTGCATGACAACCAGCTTTTAAGAGATTTAACATTTGTTTTAGCCTAGTGTTTCACTTGTTTCCCTTATACTTACAAGGAACAAGTAATTTAGAACACTTCTGCTAATGTTTATCTCGATTATCAAAAATTAGATAGAAGAATATGCTTTTTAACAGTATTTTGTAATAGCAATGCAGAGATGGTCATGTGAAAGGAACACATCAGAATTTTTATTTTGTTTTATAATTGGACATTTTCTTCGTCTTACTTCGTTTTATTTGGGGAAACTTAAGAAATATCTTTATCTAATCCTTTTGTGCGTTTCAACGCTCAAAGTGCTATATTAAAGGTGACGTATCTTCAGTGATAATTAAATATTCTTTCACACAAGCTCTGTGCAGGGAAGGTAGAATCAGTCTGACAAATCCAATGCCATAGTCGGGATTTGACTACCGAACTTTGGATTTTTGTGTCGGTAATCTAACCGACTGACCTATATGGGAGTTATCGGCACGATTCTAAATAACATTTATTGATTAAAATTAAATAAAAATTTTAAAATCTGATGTGTTCCATTCACATGACTTTGTCTACATCGCTGCAACAAATTATTGTTAAAAAGCTTATGCTTCTTTTTATTTCATGCTAATCGACAAAAAATTAGCAGCAATAGCTTTATTACTTGCTTCCTTGTAAGTAGAAGCGAAACAAGGGAGTACCATAGGTTAAAGTGATAGTAAAAAGCTGGTTACTATGTGAATGAAGTTCCTTTGTTTGTATGGACAGAGGTTGACAAATTCCAGTATGTGAGAAGTTAAGTTTTTCAAAGGTGAAACCAAAAACAAGGAATACCTCAAAAACGAACAGCTCTACGAAAAAAATGTATATAGTATAAATTGTGTGTTTCAATGTGCTCTACATGTTTTGTGAGGCCCGTTTTTGTCTATTTCTTACGGTTTAGCAGTTATGCAAAATTCCGTAAACTTTATCTAGAATAAAGTAGTCTTCAAAGGCTATTCCCTGAAAATTCAAGATATGCATTTTATTTGACATGTAAATATCTTAATTATAAGTGATTTTAATCAAAATCATTAGAGCCATTTTTGACAAAATCAAAATTTTCGAAAAAAGTTCCATGTAAAGGGTAGTTGGGGTGGGGCGATTTTCTTGAAAATTTTCGTGTCGCATCATGGAAGATACCAAACTTTAATACCAAGTTTTTAAATTAGCTTTTTTTGGATTCAGAGGGATAAAAAACATGTATTTCCGGTGAAATCTCGGTATCGAATTTTTGGATGGAATGCAATACCTTCTCTACACACTATGTAGATAGTACGTGTAGAGAAAGCAACATTCTTACGCAATTATAAGTCGTTATCGGAGTATGCTATTTCAAAGAGCTGATGTTTCATGCGTAGGACTTTCTCTACAAGCTTTGTTACAAAGATTTATTATTTTATCTACATAAACATTAGTAGAAATGTGTTCTATTCATAGGACTTTCTTTACAAACTATTGTTACAAGAGTTTATTCTTTTATCTACATAGTGCTAATCGATATCAATATTAGCAAAAATGGTTGTATATGTTCCTATTAAAGCACTAGGCTAAACAGAGTTACATCTTATAAAAATCCGATGTTTCATTCACATGACTTTCTCTACATTTCTGCAACAAATTTTTGTTAAAACTCTTATGTTTCTATTTACTTCATGCTAACTGAAAAAAATTAGCAGAAATAGTCTTATTACTTGCTTCCTTGTAAGTAGAAGCCAAATAAGGGAGTATCATAGGTTAAAGTGACAGCCAAAAGCTGGTTGCTATGCGACTGAAGTTCCTTTGTTTGTATGGACAGGAGTTGACACATTCCTGTATGACAAAAGTAAGCTTCTCAAAGCTTAAACAAAAGAACAAGGAATATCTAAAAAATGATCAACTCCACGAAAATATATATATATATATATATATATATATATATATATATATATATATATATATAACGTAAAGTGTGTGTTTTAACGTGCTCTACATTTTTTGTGTGGTGTTTGTCCATCTCTAGCGGTTTAGCAGTAATGCAAAATTCCGTAAATTTCATCCAGAATAAAGTAGTCTTCAGAGGTTATTCCTAGGAAATTCAAAATATACGTTTTATTTGTCAGGTAAATATCTTTAATATACGATATTTTAATCAAAACCGTTAGAGCCATTTTTAAGGAAATCTAAAATTTCGAAAAGCGTTCCATGTAAAGGGTAGTTGGGGGTGGGGGATTTTTTTGAAAATGTTTGTGTCGCATCTTTGGAAGACACGAAACTTAAATACCAAGTTTGGTGTTCAACGGTCTTTTCGTCTTTGAGCTATGCTGTCCTCCACAGACACACACACATGCACCTTCTTGTAAAATCAGGGGGTCCTAAAACATGTATTTCCGGTGAAAACTGGGTATTGAATTTTTGGGAGGAATACAGTACTTCCTCTATACACTATGTACATAGTACGTGTACAGAAAGTAAAAAGCTGATCTCTATGTAAAACAATTAAAGCTCGGTTCACTTTGCGCGGCTAGGAGTATAACAAAACAGAGATGAGACGAAAGATGACCTCCCGCTTGAGGAAATTTTTGAAAGAAAGAAGGAAGGTCTCGGAAACGCCTAATTCTTCAATAAAAGAATATGACATAATTTGTGTGTTTTAATTAGAGCTACATTTTTGTGCAGTAAGTTTTTCTCTATTTCTTACGGTTTGCCATTTATGTAAAATTTATCCAGAATGAAGAGATCTTCAGTGGCTATTCCCACAACATTCAAGATACACATTTTTTGTTGTGTAAGTTTCTTTAATATAGGATATTTTAATCAAAATTGTAAGAGCTTTTTTTTGAGAAAAACAAAATCTTCAAAACATTTTCCATGTAATATAGTTTGGGGTGTGGTATTTTCATAACTATCTTTGTGTCGCATCCTTAGAAGATACTAAACATAAATATGAAATTTGGTATTTAAAAGCTTTTACGTTTTCCACAACAACACACACTCACACACACCTCAATACATATATTTACGGTGAAATCTCGAATTTTTAAGTGTAATGCAATACATTCTGTATACACTATGCACATAGTATGTGTGGAGAAATTAAAAATAGGAATAAAATGAGTGAACACGAAAAATACAAATGCGTTCAAAAACAGCATCTTAAATTTACAACACACAATAAATCGTATTCCGATGTATTAATGTACCTTATTATAGTAGACAAAGACCCTTAAGAGGGATATATATGTATATACACACACACACAATAATAACACACAACAAAACAATGACCGAAAAAGATGACATAAAATAGATATAGTTTTAACTCTACTTATCGGCCCCGTTCTTCCCTACTGTCAGCCTTCTCAGATCTCAGCTGTCTCGCCTTAAGTAGATGTTTTCCTATCCCCTCCACGTCTTCCATGCCTTCCAGTAGCGTCCAACATGCTTCTAAATCTCCATTCGCTGTGGTAAAGGATCGGGGTAAATACTAGTCCCTCCATTCTCCGTAACCATACATCTTTCCAATAGGAGTCCATGACTCTTCCTCCTCGGAAATGCGGCAGATTCTCATACCATTCTCGCCAGTAATATTTATCATTCGCTATATTCCTAATCTAATGCACGTATGCGCCTGTCTAATGAGTTTGGTACCTTTTTGGTGTAATGTTTTACAGCCCACTCCGATTTTAGCCCAGACGGTACTTCCAACGAAACCTTCTCTGTGCATTGCACAATTATTTGTTGTCTGTCAATATCACAGAGGTAGTTCCTAACCGTCCTCCAAATACTCCGTTTGATTATACTGTTATTGATTAATGTTACTCCATTGGTGACCAGATGGTTAGATTATATCAGTTTAGGTTAGGCACCTCTCCTGATACCTCGATTCCACTCTAAGTGAAATGTACTTTACAAGAGGACTTGTTTAGGTCGCTAGGGCAAGTGAGAATACGTTACAATCGTAAAAGTATAGTTGGCATTCGATAAATAAAGCCTGAAGGACAACAACCGGAGTAAGACTTACGCAAACCAATAATGAATTAATTTAATTGTTTTTTCACAAGCCGTGTGGAGGACAAAAGTTGGATATTTAGAGTCAGACTGAAAAATGTTATACCAGCCAGGATTGAGCCAGATCTCCCGACCTCTAGCCGATCACTCTAACCATTGAGCTACCATGGCAATATACCGGCATGGCATTAAATTCCTCTTAATTATCTCCACATTTGCGTGAAAAAAAATTAAATTAACACTAATTGACCATATTAGTTGACTAAACTGTGACTTACGACATTGTAAGTCGCCATTGGGGTTGTCATCTCTAAATAACTTGTGATCATCTTGTGGTTAACAGGGAAACATATGAGTTAGCTGAGGAATTCGGTTCACTTTGCATGGCCAGAAATTTGGTTTTCTTTGCAGATGATATAACATTTTACTAGTTTGTGAACATCTATACCGAAAACTAGCTTTAATCCAACATCAATGCCACAATCTTCTCTTTCGGTATGAAATCTTAACCAAAAGTATGCTGTGATCCCTAAGGTAATTTAATATTTTAATCATTATTTACAAACAAAAGAAAAGTTAGTCACAAATTAACATTTAGTCACAAATTGTGAATTTAGATATAACTGGTTTTCTTGTTGCAATAGCACCCAAACCTAATATATTTCTGCAGATAGAGGTAACCTTTAACATTATATCTGCATTTGAGAAATACTCAGTTAATACGGGCATAAAAGTATTTTTTTCTTGAACTCAGAGGGCGGATCTACGACGTCCTAACCGGCTATGACCGATGGGGAGACAGAAAACACTGTACTTACCGCGAATCAACAGGTGGAGCAGATGGAGGTTTCTGAATGCAATGAAAGCTACCCATTTAGAGAAGAAAGCCTTGATGTCAAATCCTGGCCCTTCAGGTTGGGGGTTGGGACAATGGGTCTGCCCCTCATTACTCTTAAATTCTTTCTTTGACAAACTTTATTCTAGAAGCGCCTCGGAAAAATCAGAATCAACGATCGAAATGAAACTTCGAGTACGAAAACGGACGTTGGACATAGAACATTGAAAACTTTTATTTAAATCTCAGCAAATACTTGCTTTTCCTTTCATATTTATTTTTAAGTATTTATTGCATGCAAAAACATATTTATAGTTGTAATTGCATTACTAGTAAGAAACTATAACACCAAAAATTGTGATAAAGTCCTACATGAGTTTTGCAATTATATAACGACACAATGAATTAGAGCTTCCTCTCTCTAAAGCTGTGTAAAAGCCAACCAACAAGTACTAGAGGAGCATGCTATGCTCAATTCAAAGCATTGAATAACACAAACTCTCAACCAATGTAAATTAATATTTTATTACGTTATCTAGTTGTAAGCAATTGACTATACAATCATATTGTAACAGTACAAACACTAAATAAATAAATATGTGCAATATGCAATCTATTAGCAGAAAAGGAAAGTCTATCTTTAATCAACTAAATAAGTTTGGATTGAATGTTCTCTCTCTCTCTCTGAAATAAAGAAAAAAGACAATAGAAATATACAGTACTGGAATTATTTGTATTTGTATAGTGATATGGATAAAACAAAAGCACTGTAACCGGAATATTAGCCGCTATTCGGAATGAAGCAAATAAACATTTGGTAATAAAATTTTAATTTGAAACGCAAAGCTCTGCAATCAATTGCCAATAATTACCATTTACACTCCAAATGATCAAACCGTTGTTAACTTTCAGTAAATTCAAGACAAAACTAATTGATAGTTTGTAAAATAATAGTGATGAAATGATAAAATACTACTATTAATAATAATAATAATAATAATAATAATAACAATCTTAATAATAGTAGCAATGAGTATGCGACTGTGGATCAGGACAAGACGAGGATAGGAGATTTCAACGGTAGAGTAAGGTATAAGGCAGAAGATCTCGTGAATAGGTTATTCACAGAAATATAAGTAAATGACAATAGCGAAAGACTTAATTATATTTAATAGTCATGTGCCAAAGATTATGAGTAGTATTTTAAATGTGACTGTTATGAGTAAACACATGATTTAACATCCATCCTTGCATTAAAAACGATGTGTGCTTTCAAGGATATTAGGTGGTGACAAATTTTTAATCAGAAAACAATATATTGTGAAAGAGGAACCAATCTAAAGTAGAAATAAAAGTTTAGAAATAGAGACAAGAATATTCAGAAGAAAATACATATGACTTTTGTAAGAACATTAAAAAATGATCCTCTATAAATGAAGTTTAAAATAAACTAAGTTTAGTTATAGAAGATACAAAATGTGTATAACATTGTAAAAGTAGCTTTAAGTGTTACACAAATACAGATTTACAAACGTAAAATAATGGGTTGTGAAAACTGGTTGGCAAGAAAAAGTTACAATTATATTGCCAAAAATCTGATATGTTGCATTCCCATTACTTTCTTTAGCTGTACCAAACACAACTATTCTTACAACAACAAAAAAATCGTTTATATACATCCTCCTAATGGAGATAAATGTTGGCATAATTGGTTTTATTAATTACTTCCTTTCAAATAGAAGGGAAATAAGAGAACACATTAGTTTAAAGCGATAGTTAAATCCTTTAAGAGCTCGTCGCTGTGTGAAACAATTGAGGCTCGGTTCGATTCGTATGCCGTTTGAGAAAATTATAAGTATTTATAGCTGAAACCAATAACATGTTTTATCTCAGAAGCGGACAGTTCTACAAAAATCGTATATGACAAATTATGTGTTTTAACAAAATATACATGTTATGTGTCTATCTCTTACGGTTTCCCAGTTATGCAAAAATTCAGCAAAACTCATCCAGAATAAAGAGGTTTTCAGATGCTATTTCCAGAAAATTCAAGATATACATATTATTTGTCATTTAATATCTTTAATATACGAGATATTAATCAAAATCATTTGAGCCATTTTTGAGAAAATCTAAATTTTCGAAACTTTTTCTATGTAAACGATAGTTGAGGGTGGCATTTTCTTGAAAACCTTCACGTCGTTTCCTTTGGAGACACTTAACTTAAAAACCTAGTTTGGTATTTAGCGTACTTTTCGTTTTTGAGCTATGCTATCCACAGATGTACACGCACACCATACAGGGATCTTTTTCTAAAAATGATTTTTTCTGACTCAGGAGACCTCGAAACACATTTACGGTGAAATTTGGATGTCGAATTTGTAATGGAATACAATAGCTTTTCTGTTCTCTATGTACATTGTACATATGAGCTAGAGAAAGTAAATATTACTGGTAAGAAAGTAAATAAATGATTTAAAAGTCAATAAACGAAGCTTAGAGAAAAATTTCAACAAATCGAAAACTCTATTGAGGGACAAAAATTAAGATAGCTCATGATACTTTAAAAGAATTTTGAGAGGAAACTAAGAATAAACTAAATATACATATGATAAAAATGAATAATGGGAAAAATATTATTTCGGATTGATGATAGGAGATAAGAGCTTACAAGTACGACAATGATAATTCATATAAAGGGGGTTGTAAATATAAAAACACATTCAGTAATAAGAGAATCTATAAAGAAGAAATCATTATAACTTGTACTGTTGGGTGACTGTGTGGACGAGTAATGAAATAAATGTTGGGATATACCCACAATATAAATAAAGAACAATGCAGATTTTCTGTAAGTCAATCAATAAGTCAAAATTAAATTAGAAAATGTTGTTTTTCTCATAAATTGTGCTAACGATTTTAATTTAAATGTTGTATATTAAAGATATTTACTTAATTAACACGTACATCTTGAATGTTCTGGAAAACGCCTCTGAAGACCTCGTAATTCTGGATGCATTTTGATAACTGGTAAACGTAAGAGATGGAAAAAAAATTACTACACAAAAATGAAGATCTCGTTAAAGCACTCAATTTAAGTATATACAATGTTTATAAAGTTAACTGTTTCCCGGATATTCCTTGTTATTAGTTTCAATTTTAAAATACCTAAAACTTGTCTAAAATGGTATTTTTAAACTATTGAATTTGTATATTCCCCTTAACGTTTATGGCTGTATCAGGCTTTGACTTGAGAAACAACTGCTAGTATTTTTCTCACTAAACTGTGCATTTTCTGAACCTTCGTTTTACAGTATCTATTATACTATTAAACACTCACACATATCCACTCCGACATTCATGCTTACAGACTCGGTGTGGGATAGGGAATGGTCCTGAATAAGGATACCCTCTGTGCAAATTGATCAAAAAGTGCAAAAAACGGAAAAAAGTATTTGCCTAATTAAAGAATGTAATGCTTAATTTCCTGTTGTTTTTTTTATCATGCGGCGCTTTAAACCGTATCACGTGACGATGTAAATGGATGACTGTAAGTGGGTTTGGTGCTTTAACCATTTCACTATGATGAAAATTGCTAAAACTCCGCAAATTTGTTTTGACCAATAACATTTGGCCTTAAATATGTCTACTTCAAGTTGAAAATACAATAATATGCACTAATAACTAAAAAAATGAGTATAGAATATGTTTCAAAATTTACAAACCATGTCTCACACCAGGTACTTCTACCCGCCCCGTCATCATCCAGGTGTGCCGTACCACCGATTATTTACCCTAGGCCCTCCCCATCCTAAGTCACAGGCGTGACAGAGTACCCGGCGGGCTTCCCCACACCCTACCAACAGCTTTGATACTGCTTTGGCGGTAGCGTGCAGCTTGACTCGGATCAAATGACTTGCAGTTTTTCTCTGCTTTATATATTACTCGGAATTTGTATAAACAGTCCGTGAGAGTTGCTGCAGGAGAGTATGAAATTCTAAGAGTTACAAAGAAACAGTGTTAAATTGTATGTTAAACTTTCAAACCTATTTTCTCGTATTTTTATTTTTCAGCGTTTTCAAAATTTCAAATTGTTCCACACGATGCAGTTTTCGAAACAGAAGCTTGAAAATGTTTATACTTGGATATAAATAGTACAAAAGAACATTGATGACATGATATTTTTCCAATATCTCCAGTACTTGTGTAACTAAATAATAAACTTCATATTTCCATTGTAAAAATAAAAAATTAATCAGATGAAAATTTCAGCTCATCAATTTACTAATACTGATTTATCAGTATAACTGCAAAGTATTATATTTCTGTAACTGAAATTGCATTGTGTGGAATGATTTAATTAAATGACAATAAAATACTATAAATATGTTAATATCACAAGGATCATTTTGAGCAAAAGTCTGAAAATTAGTATTTAAACTATTATTAATACTGCAATTTCTGTGTTAAAGTTTCAAATCAGTCCAAGCAAAATTGTAGATATCCTTAAAGACAATTTTCCCCGCCACAGCTGGGAATCCAACCCGAGGCCTTTGAATGAGAAACCAGAACGCTCCCCATTAGATCACAGACGCAGTGCAAAACAGTAATTTGTCATTTGAGTTTCTTTATGCAAACAGAGACAAATTTCAGTTACATGGGAACCAGCTATTGCTTTATTCTGGTGATTTCCCTTATTTCCCTACTACTTACATGGAACTAAGTAATAAAGTAATTTCTGTTAATGTTTATCTTTATTAGCTTGATGGAAATAGAAGAATATGCTTTTATAATATTTGGCTGCCTCTGTAGTGTGAGGGTATCCCGAGATGAAATCTCGGCGAGGATAAGTTAGACGGATCAGTTTTTGGGGTTTTCCCTTATCCTGAGAATACACATATCCTGCAACTCTAAAATCGTCGTCCTCCGTGGTGTAATGGTTACCATGCTAACTTCATATACTTCAAACCCGGCGGAGGACGATGGATTTTATCGGGTGTAAAAATCCTTAGCATAGCTTCCTTCAGAAGGGAAGTAAAGCCGTCGTAAGCCTTAGGTATAGAGAGGCCTCTGAGCAAAATTAAGCGGCCTTACACGCCCAGTATAGAATGGGACGCTGAGAACCATAGAGCGTCCTTAAATAGCAAGCCATTTTATGTCTAAATACATTTTATGTCTAAAATCCATGACCCCGAGCTCATCTGAGCCTCGTTTCATCCACTTCATTCATTGTCCAATGTGTCCTACCAAGTTACAGGAATTAAACTACAAAAAAGAATAGTTTGTTACAGTATAGGTAGAGAAAGATCATGTGGTTTGATCACATACATTTTTAATTCTATTAATCCTACAAAAATTGTTATGAGTGAGTTGTACCTGATAAGAGCACCGAAATTAAATTTGCAAGAATTATTTTAAAACAACATTTACCTAAAATATACTACAGGAGGAAATGTTATTATAGATAGTAGACGTGCTAGATTTCATTTCAATTCCAATTGTTCAGGAAAATGTAGGTTATGTTAATCTGTACGCATTTGCTGCACAATACCACATATTTTTGCATTATGTTAGAGTTTCCCAGTGCTTCGTATCTTTTGTTTTAATAGATATGTAACTAGACAAGAAATTCTTATCCTATCTTTATAGACATGTATCTGAATCTGGTAATTATGTGCAAAATAAAAGTTTTCAACAAGTTTGTAAGAGAAATTCTCATGCGCAAAATATATTACGTTTTAAATATTGAATTCTCAAGTGAGAAAGGTACACCAATGTTGTAGTTTAACATTAGCAGAAATGGTCTTATTATTTAGTTCTTTATAAGTAGAAGGGAAATAAGTGAATATAGTAGACTAAAGCGACTGTCAAATGTTTTAAAATGAGGTTGCTGTGAGATTTAAATTGATTGTTTGTTTGTGTGACCAGAAGTTGAAAATTTCCCGTTTGAGAAAAGTATAAGTATTTTAAAATTGAAACCAAGAATTATAAATATCTCAAAAACGGTCAACTCCACAAAGAAAATATATATAACATAATTTGTGTACTGTAATAAAATCTACATTTTTTGTATTTTGAGCTTTGCCTATCTCTTACGGTTTAGCAGTTATGCAAAATTCATCCCGAATAAAGAGATCTTCATAGGCTATTCCCAGAAAATTCCAGATATACATTTTATTTTCCATTTAAATATATTTAATATACGACAATTTAATCAAAATCGTTGGAGCCATTTTTGAGAAAATGAAAATTTTCGAACATTTTCTCATGTAAATGGTAGTTGAGGGTGAGGAGATTTTCTCGAAAATCTTTGTGTTGCATTTTCGGAAGATACTAAACTTAAATACCAAGTTTGATGTTTAACGGAGTTTTCGTTTTTGAGCTATGCTGCCCATTGGTACAAACACACACACACACACTACAAGATAGACACACAGCATTTTTCTAAAACTGTTTTTTTTTTTTGGACTCAGGGGGTCCTAAAATATGTATTTCCGGTGAAACCTTGGTATCGAATTTTTTAGTGCATTTCAACACCTTCTCTATACACTGTGTACATAGTACGTGTAGAGAAAGTAATAGTAGGGTACCTAATCTTATTTTATATTCTTAAAATTACCTGGGAAGATGCTAGAACTTTTGGACAGCAAAGGTTAGCCTTCCCACTATGTTTTATGATAAGGTATAAGCTTATTATCATTGTGATTATAGCTATGAGAACATGAGGCGGTTTCGCGGATATTAAAACTGTTTCGGCGGAATCCGATCAGTAGCACTCACTGGCAAGCAGCTTTCTGGGGTAATAGTGAGAAAGTGAAGCAATGTTTAACATGCGATACTCGACTCAGCAGCACATGAAAAATAAGCGAACAACGGCGCCTGCCTCCGCCTCTGGTTTAACAAATGCGACATAAAGTCTTTGGTATCAGTAGCTTAAAAAAATCATTAGTTAATGATCTGATGTGTTCCATTCCCTACCTATTCTACAACAATATTCTTATAAAATCGTGTTCCTTTCCCTACTTCAGGCTAATCAAGATGAACATCAAGTTTTATCTAAGAATGAGTTTCAAGAAAGTATAAAAGAAATAAAGGGATACTCAAGGCTAAAGTTATAGTCAAATCTTTTAACAGCTGGTTTCATGTGATGCAATTGAAATTTCCTTCTCTTTGAATGACCAGGATGAAACAACAATGATTCCCCATTTGAGAAAAGTTTTAAGTATTAGAAATTTTAAAACCTATAACAAGGAATACTTTCCAACTGGTTAACTTCACAAAAAAATGAATATGACAAACATCGTATTTTTAGCGAGATATATATTTTTTGTGTAGTAAGTATTTTTTAATTTATCAGTTATGCAAAAGTCATCCAGAGCGAATAGGACTTCATAAAATATTTCCAGCAAATTCAAGACATACGTTTCATTGGTGATGAAAATATCCAAAGCATATGGTAGGTATTTTAATCAAAATTTTCAAAAAAAGTTTCTATATAAAAGGTAGTTTGGGGTAGCGGGATTTATCTGAAAGGCTTCGTGTTACATAATTAAATGTTTAACTTAAATACCAAGTGTTGTATTTATTGGGCTTTTCATTTTTGGATTATGTTGTTCACTGACCCACGGACAGACACCTACTCACTCACAGAGGAAACTTTTCCTAAACGTGTTTTTATTCAGGGGACCTCAAAACGCGTATTTCCTGTGAAACTTGGAATCGAATTTTGAGTGGAATACAGTACATTCTCCACCTATTATCTACATTCTACATCCACGCCACAGAAAGTAGAAATGTCCATCAAAGCAACATTTTTCTTGCGTATTTTTTGTATTGTTAATTGAAGAAATTCATTAGCCATAGTTGGTTTTAAATATACCACAAGTCAAATATAAGAAATATCTGATCTTATTCTCTACATCTACTGTTTTGTTCCTTAGTGTTATGTACTCGTGTTCAGGTTTTAACGTCCATTCCATGAGGTTGTAATGACTAAAACACAATAGGTAGGATTTATGTTTTCTATTATGTTCAAGTGGGGTGAGGGTCACTTTACAACGACATGACATGTGGACATTAAAGCCTCTACACAGACATTTATGTACACCTGGTTACGATTGTTAAAACAACAATTATACTATTTTAACTTGCCAATTCTAAAAGTCCCTTAATATGTCTTCACGATCTTCCGGATTCGTATATTTCGCAATAAAGCCGTCTATCTCGACCTATTTCCAAAAAATCGTACATGTTACATTCACACATAGCTTTCATTTTCAGCTTCATTTTAAATTCCTTATTTTTCAACAGATTATTCTAACAAAAGCCTATCCTCTAGCTGTTTCATGATAATCGAGATAAACATTAACAGTGAGATTTTATATATCTCCTTGCGATACAATGGGAATAAAGGAATTGACCAGGCGTAAGTGATGGTCAACTCTTTTAAGAGTAGGTCGCTTTGAGATGAACTTCAAATTCCATTCATATTGCATTACTGGGTTGAAAAATGATGATATCCCGTTAGACAAAATTAGAAATATTGGAACATTTTAAAAATCAAGCAATATCTCAGAAATGATTAACTCAAAAACAGATCTTTAACATAAATAGCGTGTTTTAACTAAATGTAATTTTTTCTGCGTATTATTTTAAATATTTCTTTCGGTTTACCAGTAATGCAAGAGTCATCCAAAATGACTACGTAAGATGTTATTCCCAGAAAATTAAAAAATAGATATTAATATATCCTATGTAAATATTTTAATATATTTTTAATCAAATCTTTAGTGCCTTTGTTGAGAAAATTGAAACTTCTGAAAAAGCTTACATGTAGAGTGAAGTTTAAGCTCAGGAATTGTTCTAAAGTATTTCATATGGCATCCTTGAACTTTAACCAAGTTTGATACTTCACCGATTTTTCGTTTTTGAACTAGGTTGCTCACAGACACACACACACATGGATGTTGTCTTAAAATTTGTTTTATTCTAGGGGCCTCATATCGTGTATTTACGGTAAAATGTCTTGGTCACAAGAGCTTGGATGAAATGCAATATCTCGGTACATACCTATTATGTGCGTGGTAGAGAAATTAAAAAGCAGTCACAGAGTTAAGGCCTACGCGGTGGAAGTAAATTTTATTTTATACAGTTAAACAAATTGTGGCGGCAATCCATCCGCCGCAACAATATATGTCTCCCACCAACAATTTCTGATTCCAGTATGTCTCTGAGCTGATCTGCCTCGGCGTATCAAATCATTTTATCTTTTTAGCAAGAGTTTATTTTCAGGTAGTTCAGGCTCGGAAAACTGGAATAAGAACAATTGAAGGTGAGTTGAAGATAATAACTTTTATCATATTTGCCAAACCTTTAACGTCGTAGTTCACAATAAAATAACACACATTTTAAACCCTGACCTACTTTGCATTTACGATTTTACTTATTCAACGAAGTAATCCTCTTCTATATTAATTTTTTATGCAAATAAAATAATTGTGATATTTAGAGCACAATTTTACTTTTCTCAATAAACGTAGCTTTGCACAAATGAAGCGTGCCTTTTTTATAATGGTGTCCCCATAAGCTTCTTCTAATCAACAACATTTCTCAATTTTTTCGTTACTATGACAAAAGTAAGGAAAGTGTAAACGTCTCCTTATATTTATTTTCTCTCTTTTTACATTTTTAGTCTTTTTACTTTTTCAAACGTTTAAATTCTATTTTAATTATTTATATTAATATCACTACTTATTCAATAACAAAATGCACACGAATATAACCCTTTTCAATTACAATTTTAGATTTTACACATACTTTCTTGCATATTTATCTCTGATTTTGAGAATTACAACTAAACGAAATTTAAAATATTAACATTCCAACATAATTTGTAACTCATTTATTCAACAATACTATAAAACGGTATATTTATGGCTTTAAATATTTTAACATTCCCTTTTCTTAATTAAATTGCTTTAGGCTTTGTCAGGGCTTGAGGATTATTGCTGTTACAGGCCTCTAACTGTTCTCTGAGAGAAATCCATTGGACAGTTCGTCAAGCTGAGTTTTCACTGGTGGTGTGAAGTCTAGCGAGTTTATATCATATCAGCCGGCGCTTTGTATTTTCTCACAGAGTAATCATTTCATCGCACTACGTATCATACACCATTTATTGTCAAATGCAGTACCAATGAACTTTAATGATGTCATGCCACACTATAGCTGTGGTTTTATCACATATTTTTATTGTAATTTTTGGATACACCCGTCCAATAATAGTAATTATGGCGGTTGATAGCGTCATCTCCAATATCAATTACAAATTCATCATTCCGCAAAATGTTGCTATACAGCTAGCGATAATCACCTCTCCAGTCGAATGAGCTGCATTCTGCTCTCCTGCGGAGTTCGATCAGAAACGCTCATTGTGGGGCTGTGAGCTTCCTAATTTGCAAAACAATGCTGAATTCTTAACGCAGCCACACCGCGACCTAGCAGTCAGCTTTCCCCAGTTTTTAAGAGTCTGACAGACTTTGTGGACACATAAAACAAAATCACAGTAGCTGACCCCGTATCAGTCAGTAGAGCACCTACCTGCTGTGTGAAGGGTCCCAGGTTCTATTCCTGGCTGGGTGGTACACATTTTTTATCTAGTCCAGATTATCCACTTGGAAGTGTGAATGCGTGTTATGTAAAGATAAAAATCTGATGTGTTACATTCACATGACTTTCTCTACCTGTTCCGCAAAAAGAAAAAATAATCTGTGCTTACAACAAATTATTCTTCTACCTACATAATGCTAAATAATGTGTTAAACTCTAACACATTTGATCTTGAAGTATTATACAAAGAAGCAATAATAACAATGAAGTTGTCATGTTATACATTCAATTCTTTACACTACTTTACTTGATTTTGATGGTTTCCTGGACGCGTTTCGACAATTCATCTCTGTCATCCTGCAGCGGATGAATTGGTCTTACTACTTAGTTCCTTATAAGCAGAAGCGAGATAAGGAAATATACCAAGCTAAAGTGATAGACAAATGTTTTAAAATCCGGCCAATATGTGAAGAATTGAAGTTCAGTTCACTTTGCATTTCCAGAAAAAACAAAAGAGATAATGAAACGAAAGGTTTGAGAGGATGTGTAGTATAAAATTGAAACCAGTGACAAAGAATATCTCGGAACTTTTCAACTCCGCAACAAGAATGTTTATGTAATAAATTGTGTGTTTTAACACAATCTACATTTTTGTTTAGTAGTATCTGAGAAATCTATCACTTACGGTTTACCGGTTATACAAAATTCATGAAAATTCATCCACAATGAACAGGTCTTCAGAAGTTATTTCCAGAAAATTCAGGTTATGCATTTTGTTTGTGATATAAATAGCTTTAATATGCGGTATTTTAATCAAAAACGTTATAGCAATTTTTGAGAATAACAAAACTTCAAAAATTTTCCATGTAAAGGGTGATTTGGGGTGGGATATTTTCTCGAAAATCTTCGTGTGGCATTCTTGTAAGATACCAAACGTATGTTACATTAATACCAAGTTTGGTATTTAACGATCTTTTACTTTTTGAGCTAAGCTGCCTACAGGCGCGCGCGTGCGCGCGCACACACACACACACACACACACACACACACACACTCCCACAGATCTTTTTTTCTTATAATGCTTTTTGTACTTAGGGGACCTCAAAAGATATATTTTCGGGTAAATCTCCACATCAACGTTTTGGGTGGAATACTCTACCTACTATATGTATAGTACGTGTAGAGAAAGTAAAAATAAAGAACCTTCTAATTTGGACGTGGTTTAAAGTAGTCATGTAGTCTAGGACACTTACATGCGGAATTAGTTATATAGCTAAAGACTAAAAGTAATAATAGAGAATGAAAAGAGAACTGAATCAGCCCGGGCCGCGATCCCAAGCGACCGCATGTGAGATTTGTGGTGGACAAAGCGGCGCAGGGGCGGGTTTTCTGCGGGTTCTCCGATTTCCCAAGCCATCACATTCCACCGGGGCTCCATCTTCATGTATCATCAGTGTCATCGATTGCGGTGCCAGAGCAGTAAAAGCGGGTGTTAAACATTACCAAAAAAGAAATGAATCAGCATCTGGTTTACATCTGCTTCCTCTAAGCCCTGAGCTACAAGCCGACATGACATTCAATCCCCCAACTAACTGTCTAACTTCCCGGTAAACTACAAGGTGATCTCAAATTATTTTAAGGCGTAGCCGGGATTTGAACCGCGAAGCACCCGATCTTCAATAATGAAATGTGTTAAATTATAATCAAATAAATTAGGGATTTTACGCAATTATCTTTCTGAGAATAAGGGGAAACTTAGAAGAAAAAAAATACCTTAGGCACAAACCTAACCTACACTAGAAGCTTGAGATAGATAGTAAATGCTGCCTTGAGTTTAAGAAATAAGTAAAGAAAGCAAAGAAAAAGAAATAAATTGTGCATTTAAGGCGAAATATGTCTATCGAAGTTTTTGCTCAATTGCATCATTTCATATATAAAAAACTGACAAGCATCTTGTGAAAACAAAACATAAAGTGTGCTATAAACATAAAACAGATCTTAATCCTGCATCAGTGATCACAGAATAACCATGAGGCTATTTTCTGGATAAGTATTTACATTTATTTTTCAGACATGGTCATTTTCCTACAACAAACTTTTAGATGCCCGCGCTGACTCCACCAATTTCTGTAAACCTTTACAAAAATAAATAAACAAATAAATAAACGTTGAGAGAATTGGTCTCTGCTGACTGACCCACTTGTTCATCATTAATAAAGAACATGCAATATACAGCTTACGCATTATTTTTAAATATAAATGTTATCATTTTGTATTTTACATTACATAGTGCTCAGTTGGAAAGGCTCAATAGGTCCATGCTGATAAAGTGAAAAAGATTCTTCTTTTATCTACATTATGCTAATCTAGATAAACATTAGCAGAACTGATCTTATTACTTGCTTCCTTGTAAGCAGAAGAGAAACAAGGGAATACATTAGGCTAAATCTTTGGAAAGCTGGTCGCTATGTGAAATAATTGAGGTTCCTTCGCTTTGCAAGGTCCCGTTTGAGAAAAATGAACCAAAAACAAGGAATATCTTGAAAACGGCCAACACTACAAGAAAAACGTAGGTTTATTACAAGGATTATGTGCTTCAACAAGATCTACATTTTTGTGTAGTAAGTTTTTGGCTATATCTTACGGTTTAATCGTCATGAAAAATTCTGTAAAACTCATCCAGAATAAACAAGTTTCCAGAAGTTATTTATAAAAGATTCAAAATATACATTTTTTTGCGATATATCTTTAAATTTCCCTCCATGGTGTAGTACTTACCATGCTAAACTCATATACCCTAGGTTGCGGGTTCAAACCCGGCGGAGGACGATGGATTTTTTCGGGTATGAAAATCCTTGGCATGGCTTCCTTCGGAAGGGAAGTAAAGCTGTTGGTCCCGTGTCGTAGATTTACGGCACGTTAAAGAACCTCAAGCCTGATTGAGAGACCTCTGAGCAAAATTAAGCGCTATTTCACGCCCAATTTAGAATGGAACGCTGAGAACCACAGTAGTTCATAAATAAAACGCCATTTACATTTTTTAATTTTATATCTTTAATATATGTTAATTTAATCAAAATCGATAGAGTCATTTTCGAGAAAAACAAGATTTTCAATCATTTTTCCATGTAAAGGGTAGTTTGCGGTTGGAGGACTTTCTTGAAAAAGTTCGTGCTCTCTACTTGTGCTCAAAATGTTCGAAAAATGTTCCTGATACTTTGGGGTGGGGGATTTTGTTGAAAATCTTTGTGTCGCATCCTTGAAGGACACTCAGCTTTAATACCAAATTTGGTATTTGTCTGACTTTTAGTTTTTGAGCTCTACTGCTCATACACACGCTAATACACAGACAGACTTACACACACGGTCATGTTACTAAATTTTTTTTTTTTAAATCAGGGGGTCTCAAATATGATTTCCGGTGAAATTTTGATATCGACATTCTGATACACTATGTAGTACATGTAGGGAAAGTAAAAAGCAAGCAATAAGACCATTTCTGGTAATGTTTATATAGATTGTCATGAGGTGAATACAAGACTAAGCGTTTTAACAATTGTTACAAAAATATAGAAACAGTCATGTGAGTGGAACACATCGGATTTTTTTTTATAAAAGTGCTTTCTTTGTATTAATAAAGTATCTAAATGCACATTTTTCAGAGAATTCAGTATCGAATTTTTGAGTGTAGTGCCAAACTTCCTCTTCTTATTATGCGCATAAATAGTCGATAAAGTGTAAGTTCTCAATCTTTCTCTTTCTTCTTCTTTACGAGTTTAAATTCTTCAAGCACTGCCTCTGCTAGACAAACTATGTTTATCTACGGAAATAGTATAGAGGCTCCAAAGTTAATGTCAACCTGAAGCATTCCCATTGGAGTCAAGTTTAGATGCAAGAAAACGGAGCTGCTGGAGATAAGTACAGCAAAGGTGTTTAATATGCACAGGATATAGAAAAGAAAATGTGTTTAAAAAGAAACAAAGAACAATATAACGATTACACTTCAAATACGTGAAGGCAAAAGACAATTCGGTGCAGACTTTCCTTGTAAATAAGACATTTTCATTCCCTGTGGAAACTGGTTTATGTTTCATTATATGGCTCGAATATTCGTGGGCTAAACAAATATGACTTGAATTCGAGATTAGCGCGGAAGTGAATGGGGTACCGCAACGGCAAGTTTAAACCCCAGGTGGCTTTCACCAAGTTTCCATGTTCCCTTATTCCCTAGGAGTCTTGCCGGGAAGCTTCCTTCCTCTAGAGATGTGGTGTTGGAAGTCACTTCCTTATCGGTCGGAGGTGCTTCAACTTAATATAAGAAGAACGGTTGAAACGTGCTCCAGAACATCTCACTGAAACATTTAGAACAGGTCTTAAACAAAATTGGAATGTGGAAACTGTGCCAGATATGGACCAGACCAAAGAGTTAACAGTGAAGTTTCATTGCCATATGCAACGACAAGCGTGTGTAACGTTCGTGTCTCTTGAGCTAGTACATACTGCATGAATGTTAAATAACAGTATGTATGTGATTAAGTAAATATACACATTTTTCTTTTGATTAACCTATTCTCTGGTAATTTTTGCTTTCTCAATTACGTGTGGTAAGGAGAGGAAGAACCTAAACATTCAATACCCTGATTTCACCAGAAATACACGTTTTCAGACTCTTTGAATCCAAACATAGATTTTTTAAAACATTTTTTTTAAATTTTTAAAACAAAATTGTAGATTTTATTAAAACAAGCAATTTATATCAAAAATGCTTTTTTAAACCATAACCGAGATATTCCTTGTTATTTTATTTAAATTTTTCAATACTTATGCTATTCTCAAGTGGAAAACGCAGTTTGATTTTTCATCGTGCAAGGAGGACGAATTTCAAAGCATCGCATAAGGATCTGCTCTTAAAAGATTAATTATCGCTTAAGCCTAATGTATTGCCATATTCCAATTATATCTACAAGAAGATGTAATCATCATCATCATTATCATCATCATCATCATCATCATCATCAATTCTTCATGGCTAAGGAGAACTCTCCTGTTCGGCCTCATATTTCTTTCCATCTTTTTACTGATCTTCCTATTGTTCTATAGCCTAAAGGTTTATACTTGTATGATTTTAATGGAATGCGAGAGCTATGCATTATTTGTAAATGACTTTTCCATTTTTCTCTATTTATTTGTATCTTTTCTTTTAACGAAAATATGTCTAATTTTCTCCTTATGTCTTCATTTCTAATATGATAGAGTCTAGTACATCCTTTTACTGCTCAGAGATGTGTCATTTCTGCCGCTTGTATTTGACTCCAATTTTCTTTTTAAGTGTCCATGTCTCCGAAACCATATAGTAAAACCGGAACAGCCATTATCTTATAGAATTGTATATTTGTATCCTTTCGGGGGAGATATGTAATAAAACCACATATGCTAATGTTTATCTAGTTGAGCATGAAGAGAAATTCTGTTGCATAATAGGTAAAGAAAGTCATGTGAAAGTTACACTCAGATTTTTAAAGATAATTTTGGGTTACACTATGCAAGCGCACACATGTTTTCATTAATACAAAATTTAACACACACCTATAAGATAGATTTGGATTTGCCACCTCTAAGACCTGCGTTCTGGGAAAGTCAAGTTATAGAATTTTGGATAGAATATATAGGCAATGCCCAATATTAATTTAATTGAATACGGCAGTTTTCTTATAAGGTTGTACTTTTTTCGCACCAAATGTAGTAGTACAATAGAAAATAATAATACACAGAATATATCATTATTTTATTACAAACCTCTTCTAATCTTTAGAGATCCCGTTTAGCTAAGTGTCCTCAGGAAACATTAACATGTTTGCTTCTTAATAAGGAAAGAACACCGAGATTGGGCGAACCAAAAATCCTATCGCGAGTGTACTTTGGTGTGGGTTGCAAGGAAGAAAGCGATGAGGTTTTTAAAAGCAAACAAATAGTTTTGAGCTCTAAAAAGAAAGTTTTCCTCGCTTTTAATTATGCTGCGGGCTAAAAGAAAGCAGAAGTAGGAAGGAAAACAACTCCCTTACCAGGAATTGTGAATCTCTTGACGCAAAGCTGCCTGGAAATGGAAAGCAGGTTTTAAGTTCACTCTATTGCGCATTTCTAAAAGAATATGAAATATTATTCCCTTTATGTAGAAAAAGAGGGATTCATTCAGAAGTGCATTCATAAGTTTATTCAATAGAAATGGAAATATGTTCATCAAGTTTTCAAAGCGAAGAGTTAGCCGCTGATAGGGCTTTTAATGCTTATGAAACTGTATTGGCAGTTTAACTCAAAAGTACCACATGTTTTGTCGCTCAAGTGCAAACAAAGTGGGGGTAATGTCCGCACAGAGAAAGGCCATTGATTAATGCGATTTTGTGCATGAATACAGCCATCCCCACTCACACTATTCTCTCGAAAGCTGACGAGTTCAGTGATGCATTACCAGAGCATGGTACCCACCTGCAGGACTTTAGATTCGTTTGTATAGTTTAACACACGTGTTAGAAAATATCTGGTGTCACAACACGAAACATCTCTCCTACAAAGTAATAATTAGGTATAAGAAAATAAATCACCCAGTAAGTGTATTCCTTTGGTGGAAACGCTCTCCATCAACATTTTCATAGGCAAATGATCCCTCCTAAGAAAGTAATAATCACAAGAAAATGGTGGATCATCCATGTATGTTCATAGCAAAATGCATAGCACGTTTATATAATGTGACTCTGTGCAATGATACAAAGCAACGGCTACTTTGGAGCGTTTGTTTATAACACAATATCGTCCACTTCAATTACAATGAATCAATAGCCCATACAAATATGCATTCAATTCGTGGAATATTTTATTCGTTTAAATGGTTTAAAGGCTGTTCATAGTTTCTTATGTCTAGCAGATCGTCATCGTCATGTTCCTGACAGACGGGCTATTTTGGATTACATCAAAATAACAAATCATCAGGTAGGTCAAGAACCGTCAGGACGTCTAAGAATGTCAATATTGTTTGAGCAGGAATACAAAGTCAACAGCCCGTCGACATTCGCTGACAATGCAACCCACCCACCGATCGTACTCCGAATATTGAAAGCAGAATTGAAATGCTAACCTTATAAGCTGCAAGTTGTTCATAAGTTACGTCCAATTGACTGATAGATGCGCAACTTCAGGGAATGAATACAGAAAACGATATCCTTGTCTAATTTGCTTATGTGAAATGAAGCATATTTCTATTTAAGTGGATTTGTGAGCAAGCAAAGATTCCGATAAAGGTCAGACACCAACTCTCGTTGCTTCATGAAACTGCACAGACCTAAAGTTTCTCTGTGATACGATATAGCGAAATTTGGAATTAATGACCCAACTTTTTCCAGGGTAGAATCGTTACTGTTAACTCAGAACGATGTTTTCGAATGGTCAACATTTTTTCTGGTACCTGTATTAAGAAGAGCAAGCCGTCATGACACTACATTGCTCCAGCAAGTAAGGCCCCACTCAGCCAATATCACTATAACCAACTTGCGGCAGCTGTTTCCAGATCTACTAATTTCTCGCTTAGGTGACATTCAGTGTTCATGCTGACCTATCAATTCGAGATTTATTTATTTATTTGGAAGCACCTGAAGGAGAAGGTATTTATCACTCATAGGGAGAAAATTGGGGAATTAAAGGTTTGCAATATATTTAAGATATTCCGCGCGAAATACTGACAAGTATGATGTACAGTTTCCTGGGTCGACTGCATACTTGTGACCTGCATGTAGGAAGATATTAATTTTAGGATTGTATTTTTCAAAAAATAATCTGTTTTTGTCAAATGGAAAAGTGTGTACATTGTTTTTAAATAAATTGCATTTATGGTATGTTGTAATTTTCTTTATTTCATTGTTAGTTTTGTACTGCACATTTTGCTTCAAACTGTACATATATTTCGGCAAATATGTGGAACTATATCAAGACAGCATAAGACAAGAAACAAAGTCGACATTCTAAACAAAGTGGCTTCCTATTACTTATGTACGTACAACATTGAATCATGTGTACTAAAACAGAAGAATAAAAGCAAAGTACAAGCTGCAAAGATGAGACTTTTAAGAAATGTCACAGACTGCACAAGAAGAAGCCTCATTAAAGCAAAAAAGTATCCCAGAAGAGATAAACATCTACAAATTGAACGAAAGAATTAAAGAATAAGAACATTCACCTGACCATTCACAAACAAATTTCCCTTACAAAGATTAGTTTTACTTTCTCTACACACACTGTGCATATATTGGATAGAGAAGGTATTGTATTCCAACCAAAAATTCGATATCGAGATTTCACCCAAAATATATGTTTTGAGATCCCTTAAGTACAGAAAAAGCATTTTAGAGAAACATCCGTGTGTGAGTGTGTTCTGTGTGTGTCTGTGGATAGTATACCCCAACAACTAAAAGACCATTAAATTGCAAACTCGATATTTAAGTTTATTATTTTCCAAGAATGCGCACGATGATTAAAAAAAAAGTACCCATACCCCAAACTACCCTTAACATAGAACAATTTTTGAAAATTTTGTTTTTCTCAAACGTCTCTCTAACGAGTTTGATTAAGTTGCCGTATATTACAGATGTCATTTACATGACAATAAAATGTATATCTTGAATTTTCTGGGATTAGCTTCTGAAGACCTGTTCGTTCTGGACAATGTTTTCTATATTTTGAATAACTGGTAAACCGTAAGAGATAGACAAAAACTTATACAAAAAGATTTAGATCCCGTTAAAATACACAATTTATGACATGCATTTTTGCTGTAGAGTTAACCGTCTCCAAGATATCCTTGTTATTGGTTTCAGTTTTAAAATACTTATACCTTTTTTTTAGACAGAAAGTGTCCGTTTTTCTTTTGTTCTATTCCTGGTCAAGTAAAAATCGCATAACGACAGCTTTTAAAACGTTTGCCTATCGGATTAGCCTAGTGCATTCCTTTAGTTCCCTTCTACTTAAAATGAACTAAGTAATAAGTACATTCAGCTAATGCAGCTCGATTAGCATGATTTATAAAGAAGAACGTTTTGTAAGAAATTTGTTTGTAGAACATCTAGAAAAGGTCATGTGATTGTAATGCACCCGATTATTTATCTACATCATGCTTAACGAGATAAACATTAGCAGAAATGGTCTTATTACTTGCTTCTTTGTAAGTAAAAAGGAAATAAGGGAATACATAGGCGATAGTCGGATATTTTAAAAGCTATCGTTATATGAAACAACTGAAATTCGCTTCTCGTTTGCATTTCCGGGAGTAAAACAACACAGATGAAACGAAAGACCACTTTCCGATTGAGAAAAACTAAGTTGTTTAAAACTGAAACCAATAACAAGATATATTTCGGATTCGGCAGTTCAGTCAGCCTGCAACATGAGTATATGACATAAATAGTGTGTTTTAATGAGATTACATTTTTGTGTATATCTTACGATTTATGTAATACAAAATCATCCAGAATGTAAAAAGCTTTAGAGGCTAATCCCAGAAAATTCAAGATATACATTTTGTTTGTCCTAAAAATATCTTAAACATATGGAAATTTAATCAAAATAATTGAAAATCAACATTTTCGAAAAACGTTCCATGTAAAGGGTAGTTGGGGTGGGGACATTTTCTTCAAAGTCTTCGTACCGCATCCTTGGAAGATACTGAAATTAAATACCAAGTTTTCGTTTTTGAGCTATGCTGCCCAGACACAGATACACACACACGGACAGTTTTCTAATATTTTTTTTTGAACCAGGGCTTCTTAAAGCATGTAGTTTCGGGGTATATCTTGGTATCGAATTTTTGGATACTTTCTCTATCTATTATGTACGCTGTACATACGTGCTAAGGAAGTAAAAAATGCACTCAGCATATGAACCGGATGAACGAGGACAGATTATCTTTCACAATATGGGAAAACCAGCGTTGGTGCACGAGACCGAAATGTATAGAATCAGTGTGAAGACAATTTGCCAAAAAGAGGAAGGAAGATATTTCATTCTATAGCTGTATACATTCCGATAGCAGTGACAGCTTACTGAGTTCTGTGTGATGTCACGTCACAGAAGTCTCTGGTTTTCGGCGCAGAGAGGTTTGGGCAGATAAGACAAGAGGAGAAGCGGAGTTATTAGTTGTACGGTGCAACGGGGATGCATGATGTTTTTATATAAATGCGTTTAAAACAATGTTACCCTTACCACTCATTCGCATCTCTTGATGGTACTCAAGTGTAGCTTCTACCTCACATAAGCTGGGTTACGTCACGTATAACTGAGTACTTGTTCTACATCAATGAAATGAGGAACATGCTCGTTTTGAGAGTAGACACGCTAGAATTAATTAAAATGAACAGAAAACGAAAGAAGCTTTCAGACAGGAATTGAAATACCTGATGTGTGTAAGGCATAAAAATAGCATTATATAGTTACTATTGCGCTAGCATCCCTAATATCTTATGTAATGTAATCCATACTTGGTCCAAAAATATTTGTCATAAAATAATTCCAAATTGTGCTATACCTATAGTTTCGTTACACCCATATACGTGCAAAGACTCGATGTTATAAAATATAAAATTACTTTCTCCCACCACGTATATGTATGTACTTGCATAATAGGTAGAGAAGGTATTGTATTCCAATCTGAAATTTGATATGGATATTTCACAAGTTTTGAAGCCCCCATAGGAAAACAAAAGAAAAAGGTACGTGTGTGTCCGTGTGTCTATGGACAGCATAACTCAAAAACAAAGCATGCATTAAATATCAAACTTGGTATTTAATTTCAATATCCATTAAGATGCAACTCGATAATTTTCAAGAAAATTTTCCAAACTAAAATTTACATGGAACGTTTTTGACAATTTTTATTTTCGCAAAAACTGGCGCTAACGATTTTGGTTAAAGTACCGCATGTTTAAGATATGATCATCACAAATAAAATATATGTAGATCTCCTTAAAACCTCAATTTGTCAAATGGATTTGTTGTGGAATTCACCATTTCGGCATTCCTTGTTATTGGTTCTAAAATTGGAAAACAAGAGATGAAATGAAACGTCACTTCCCGTTGAAGAAAAGTTTAAGTAGTTTCAAATTGAAACCAATAACAAGAGATATCTCAGAAATGGTGAGCTCTACATAAAAATGTATATGACGTAAATTATGTGTTTTAACAAGATTTACATTTTTTGCGTAGTAAATTTTTGTCGGTTTAGTCGTTATGCAAAAGTCTCCAAACCTCATCCAGAATAAAGAGGTTTTCAGAGAGTACAATACTTTCTCTAACTACTATGTAGTCCTGTGCAGACAGAACTGAGTCATCCACAGATTCTATATGTATATTGAAGAGCTTCGTGTATGTTCGTAAAAGTTGTGTTCACAATGTGCACGAAAAAAAATATACAAAGCTCTGTGACTTACAGGTAATGCTTAGCTTATGAATATTGAAAACAGGTTTTAAAACAATGTTCCGGTGGCCGAGAGGTTAAGAAGGCCTTGATTCCACCCATAAGTTCGTAGATTCAAATTTGGCACCGCTGGCATTTTTTTTTTTTTTTATTTTTATGCTTGTTAACTTTGTGACTCGACCTGTAGAACATAATAAGGCATTAATATAACTATTGCATTTGAAGCTATGGGCTTATCTATGCAGGCACTTAATTTTGTCTATGCTCCGAAGATTGAGGGAAATTATGTGGGCTGAGTGATCATACATCCGATATTAATTATGTTTATTCTTTGTGTTTTAGTTTTAGAAGATCATGTTTTAGTTACTCATATTTGTTTTAATTATTTAACACGAGTGTTAGTAGAATTATATTTCTGTGTGCATAGCTAGGCCTATAGCTTCAAATGCCAAAGTTATACTAATGCAATATTATTTCCACACATCCAGTCATAAAACTAACAAACATAAAAAAATGACCAGCAGCGCGAAATCTGAACCTCCGAACGTATAAGTTGAAGCAAGACCTTGTTAACATCTCGGCCACCGTAAGTTTGTTCCATAATCTGTTTTCAGTACTCTCGAGTTAACCATGGCGCTGTCAGTCAGATAATTATACTGCTCTTTTGTGTGCATTGTGAACACTGTTACCAAATATACGAAGCTCTTCGATTGACACAAAATCTAGGGATGACTCATTTTTTGTGTCCACGGCTGTATATACGTATTAGAGAAAATAAAAGTAATTACTATAGACACTTGTAGCATAAATAACTATTTCCGTTGGTTTAGCATTCGCACCGAGCTAAGTTTATCACAGGAACGAACAATAATATACCTGGAATATATTAATTACCTTTGGAGAAGTATTCAGGCCAACGGTGGAAAAAGGATTAAGAAATAAAAGAGCACAGATAAGTAAAGGAAGCTGTGCAGAACATGTGGCTATGCATTTCTCGAGTTGGAGAAGCTCCACCCTCGCAGTTGAGGAATCTTTACTTCTCAGGTCACGTGCTGTGAAGTCACGTTCCAAACCAGTGACACCCAAAGTGTGCGTGTTATGGTATATGTGCGTCTTATAAACGAGGAACTCCTTTTCTCTTTGATTCACGAGTTTCATACACAAACTGCTCTATGTTATTATGATGAATCTGAAATGCTTTGGGGTTTTCATTCAATAACTAGATTAAGATTGTATTGCTAGCTTTTAATTATGTTTTATATAATAATAACTCCATGGCAACACAGCTCACAAAGAACCTTGGCCTATCGCCCGGCCGCTGGTCCCCCATCTCGGTCCATGACAGACATGGTGAGCGCCTCAAGGCCGGCTGATGTGATCCTCATGATCTGTATCCGTTACTTCTCCATTAAGTAGCTCCTCACGAGGCTGAGTGCACCCGGACCCGGGCTCAGGAAAAATTCACACGCTGTTCTGGGAATCGCACCCAGGTCTCCTGCTTGGTAAGTAGCCGCGCTACCACCACGGTTTATATACCTACAATAAAGCCCAATTGAAGCGATTGTGCCTAACCAAAACGGTGGAGCAGAAAGAAAATCAGATTCACACTGCCGAATTTGCTGCACTATTTGGCAACATTGTTTTGCCGCAAACCTTTGATATTCGGAGTAGTTAAAACTCATCCCCTACTCTGCATTGGAACAAACATCATACCTACTATTAAAACAAGATAACTGCTTGCACTCACAGTGTGGCGGAGCCCGTCTGTCATTTTACTGTTTGTGTTGGTTCATTGTGGTTTATTTGTGTTTCAGCTATAAGCGAACATAAAACATGCTGTAATAAGCATGGACAGAAACTCGAAGCCATTAGCGAAAGGCTGACAGCGGACGAAGAATTCAAAGCGTAGAAGTAAGAAAGACTACAAATTCGTAGTCTATTATTAACGGGAAATATGGAATTTTGGTACTATTAACACAGTACATTTTGTTTCTATATTACCTTTCGTTTTGGGAGAAAAGAAGTAAACCAACACCAACATATCTAATGCTGGTGTTGCGCGCTAAAATTGCTTCAAGCATTACTAAAAGAAAGTTCAAAGAAACAATTGCTAATTTTATGAAATACTGTAAAATATATTTCAATGCTTTGTCCAGGGGTAATTATTGCTTTCTCTACTTCGTATATAGTACATAGGCAGAGAAGGTATTGCATTCCATTAAAAAATTCAATACTAAGATTTCTCTGGAAATACAAGTTTTACGACCCATTAGTAAAAAAATATGTAGAAAAAAAGTTACGCGCGTCTGTGTGTATGTCTGTGTGCCCATGAATCTGTAAACAAGGAGTCTGTAAGTAAAATCAACTCGGTTAAATATCAGACTTAATATTTAAATTCAGCATCTTTCAAGGAGTGGACATGAAGGTTCTCAATATAGTCCGTCTATCCAGCCTACCTTTTACACGTAAATCTTTCTGTAAACGCTGTATGTTTAAAAATAGATCCAATGATTTTAATTAAGGTATTTACATGCCAAATAAAATGTATATCTTGAATTTTCTGGAAATATCTTTTGAAGTCCTTATCATTTCCTTATCATTCTTAATGCCTTTTTACATAACTGGTAAACCGTAACATATAAGAAAAACTTTCTGCACAAAAAATATAGAGCTCATCAAAAAACAAATTTTATAACCCATACATTTTTATGGAACTAACTATTTTCGACGTATTCATGATTATTGGTTTCAATTTTCCAAAGCTTATACTTTTCTCAAACAGAAAGCCGTTATTCGCACTTTTCATTCGCGATCAAGTAAATAGTGCGGCATTTCAATATTATCATATAACGACAAACTTTTGAAATATTTTAGAATCGTTTTAGCTCCCACCCAGCACACTTTTTACAAAACAATCTATCACCCCTCACAAATCAAATTGTCTTTGCATATTTTCCTCAGACACGGACATAATATGCAATAATACCATTCTACTAATGTTTATCTCAAGAAGCAGGAAGTAGATAGAACGAGCTTTTGTAAGAACACTTCGATGCAGCAGAGATACAGAAAGTCATCTGAATGTAGTTCATCTGTTTTTTTAAAAAATATGATTACCTATATGCATATGGAACGCAGGTATTTTCTTCATTTCGTTGCTTAAAATCATTACCACAGTTTAGGCGAGAAGAATGGGTTATACTATAAGGTTCAGCCCCATAATTCGTTAAGTTTTATTCTTCTATTGTATATTTGGAATAGATTGGAATATTTGTAGATTTCCTTTTAATACATCACAAATTCAGTCAAAAATCATTTGAATTCGTTAATATAATGCAGAGATAAACTTTGGGAAGATGAACGGCGGTGTCGAGATAAGGAACCATTTTAGGGACCATATAATAAGGGAAACTAATTATAGTACTTATATTTATATCAGATCTGCTATTGAAATTGGACACCAGCGTTTATTGCTTGACTGACTGATTGATAAAATCTGAGAGAGAAAAAGCAAAATAGTTCTATCGATATTGCCCGCGACAAAGCCCATGGCCTCCGGTATCGAAACAGGTGTATTTCTTCAGCCAGCCTGTTCTCTTAAGGGCATCTCGTACACTCATGCACAATCATTTGCATATAAGCAATATATGAATATTGTAATGTGAATATCAGCAAAATCATTAAAGCTACAAACATAATTTTTCACTGCACTTTTTACATTACTTTGAGTACAAATATGTTAAACATTTGGTAGGTCCAGGCACACATGACGAGTATGCAATCTAATACGTAGAAAACAATTTATGGATATAAGTGTTTAGTTTATTATTAAACAGCATGCTCTTCTTATGAATTTAAACCTGTGTTACATCCAGAAAATAGAATTACTGACAAAAGCAGTGGGTTTGGTGTTTATTATCCTAGCTTTGTAGTAAAAATAACAGCTTATAAATAGTTTTTTCAGTGCGACCATTAAAGTAACTAGATTATTTTTAAAGTTTGTCAAAACTGTTTCAATTTTGAATTTCATAGAATGCTTTAGCATCGCAGAAAAATCCAATTTCCTGGTGCAATAGTTTTGAAGATATTTCTACCTAAACATAGAAAATAATGATAAGTTACTGAAAAATAGGAATTTTGGAGGGCTTTATAAGCGTCGTAGTATGTAAAACAGTGTATTGAAATGCGATTTTGAACACAACAAAATATGCAACCGAACTTACTTATATTAATGAATTAAAAATTAATCCAGATTTAAATGATTAAAAGAAAACAGTTATGTTTTCCTTTCACATGACTTTCTCTACCCATTCCGCCAAAAAACAATTCTTACAAAATGTTCTTCTACATACTATTCTTCTTCCATCTTCTACTTAAGATAAAGACTAAAAGAAATGGTATTATTATTATTATTATTATTATAATTATTATTTCGTTCCTTATAAGTAGAAGGGAAATCAGAGAATACACTAAGCTTAAGCGATAGTCATATGGTTTTTTTTTTGTTATTTTTTTTTCTTTTTTAATAAAATACAGTTCCGGAGGCTTACCAGGACTCCGGCGCTGCATTCCTTGTTCCTCTTTTTTTCTAGTTTCCCACATTTCCGTAGTTGGTCTATTAATTTCACGTTTTATTTTTTTTCCATATATATGTTCAGATATATACACAATTTACAACACATAAACACCCAAGGTGGGAGTCGAACCCACGATCCCCTGCGCCACGAAACACCGAAGCGAGCGCGACCATGGGGACCGGCATAATTTAAAACTGGTTGCTATATGATTGAAACTCTTTTGCATAGCCAGTAGTAAAACAAAAGAAACAGGAAAGGCAAATTCTCATATGAGAAAAGTTTAAGTACTTCAAAATTGAAACCAATAACAAGGGATATCATAGAAATGGTTAACTCCACAAAAAATGATATGACACAAATTATGTTCTCTATACGTACTATGTACATAGTGTATAGAGAAGGTATTGTATTTTACCCAAAAATTAGATACCGAGATTTCACCGGAAATACATGTTTTGAGACCACCTGAAACCACAAAAGCATTTTTAGAAAAATGTACGTGTGTGTCTGTCTGTGTGGATGTGTGTGTGTGTGTCTGTGGGCAGCATATCTCAAAAACAAAAAGACTGTTAAATGCCAAACTTGGTATTTAAGTTCAGTATCTTCCAAGGATACGACACGAAGATTTTCAAGAAAATCCCCCCACCCTCAACTACTCTTCACATGGAACAATTTTCGAAAACTTTGATTTTCTAAAAACTGGCTCTAACGATTTTTATAAAAATGGCATATATTAAAAATATATTCTTGACAAATAATATGTATATCTTGAATTTTCTGGGAATAGCCTCTGAAGACTACTTTATTCTGGATGAATTTTCGGAATTTTGTGTAACTGGTAAACCGTAAGAGATAGAGAAAAACTTACCACAAAAAATTTAGAGCACATTAAAACACACAATATATGTTATATACCTTTTTTCGTGGAGTTGATCGTTTTTTTAGATATTCCTTGTTTTTTGTTTCAGCCTTAAAAAACTAATACTTTTCTCATGTCAACTCCTGTCCATACAAACAAAAGAACTTCAGCCACATAGCAACCATCTTTTGATATCACTTTAGCCTGTTACTCCCTTATTTCGCTTCTACTTACAGGAAAGAAAGTAATAAGACTGTTTCTGGTAATTTTTTCTAACTTAGCTTAGAAGTAAATAGAAGCATAAACTTTTTAACAAAAATGTGTTGCAGAGATATAAAGAGAATCATGTGAATGGATTACATCAGATTTTTTTTAAATGTATGTTTGAAAGCAATTTCTGAAGAAGACTGAGATTTTTACCACACATTTGCACATAAATAGGCTTTATTTTATATGTGCATGGATTAGTTTTTTTAAGTTTAAAATTCATCTTTTTTCAATAAGAGTTTTAGAGCTTAGAAAAGTATACCTTTCCTTTTAATGAACAGAAGTATACTATTTTTACTTTCTCTAGCACCGTATGTACAATGTACATAGGGATAGAGAAGTATTGTATTCCACCCAAAAATTCGATACCGAGATTTCACCGGAAATACATGTTTTAGGACCCCCTGTATCCAAAAAAAAAGCATTTTCAGAAAAAGGTCCATGTGTGTGTCCGTGTGTCCGTGTGTCTGTGAGCAACTCAAAAACGAAAAGTAGCTAAAATACCAAACTTGGTATTTAAGTTTAGTATCTTCCAGGAATGCGACACGAAGATTTTGAGAAGAATACCCTAACCCCAAACTACCCTTTACATGGAACTTTTTACGAACATTTTGATTTTCTTAAAAATGGCTGTAACGTTTTTTATTAAAATATCATATATTAAAGATATATGCCTAACAAATAAAATGTATATCTTGAATTTTCTGGAAATAGCTTCTGAAGACTTCTTTATTCAGGGTGAATTTTGCTTAATTTGGCATAACTAGTAAACTGTAAGAGATAGACAAAAGCTTACTATACGTAACATGTAGGTCTTATTAAAATACACTAGTTATGCCATATACATTTTTCTCGTGGAGCTTACCGTTTTCGAGCTATTCATTGTTATTAGTTTCAGTTGTGAAGTACTTATACTTTTCTCTAACGGGAGTGTCCGTCTTTCTTTTGTTCTACTCCTGGCCAAGAAAAGAAGCGATTTGTAATGACAATCGCACAACGGCAGCTTTTAAAACATTTGACTATTGGTTTAGCCTAGTGTATTCCCTTATTTTCTTCCTACGGAACTAAATAATAAGAACATTGTGCTAATGAGTACCACGATTAGCAAGGTGCAGAGAGAAGAAGAATCTTATGTATGAAGTTTGTTGAACAGCTAGAGAAAGTCATGCGAGTGCAACACATCAGATTTTTCATCTATCACCAGCAAAGATATTGCTGAATATACCTTGAAAAATTTATCTCATTATGTTTAATTGTTGCTGAGATAATGAGTCCACGTTTAACATTGGCAAGATAGGGAACTTCGACTCCCCTTCAAGAGTTTCAGGATAAACTAGATGCTTATTGGATACTACTACTTCGGGGTTTGAACTTCCTTGAAATACACCGCATTAGAGTATAAGATGCAGGGCGGTTTCATCTTGTGTGGGGACTGCTGAGCACCAGCGTTACTTAGCGACCATGCATGGACTGCCGAATCCGCTCAAAGACCCCAGGGACATTTAGAAGAGCATAACGTGAAGGAGGCATTAATGCTAAGTCTGGTGGAAGCAACCAGCCACAGCATACACAACTCTCTACACGAGACTCAAAAACACAGGTGAAGCGAATGATAAGTCCTTGCCACGAGTTTCCAGGCTGTACCTCATCTGTGATGCTGACGTAAAGGCTTAAATCGAAGCATAAACTGTGATCTCTCGAAAGTTTACTGGGCAACATGAAGCAAAAATCTGATGTGTTACATTCTAGCTATTCCACAAAAAGTTTTCCTTAGGAAAGATTATTTTTTATAAGTAATTACATTAAGATAAACATTACCAGAATTGTTCTTATTACTTGCTTCTTTATAATTAGAAGGGAGTTAAGGGAATATAAAGGGATACTCAGAACTTTTAAAAGCCAGCTGCTAAATAAAACAATTACAATTGTGTTCTCTTTGCTTGCTAGGAGCAAACAAAGGGAAAAGGAGAAGAAATGTCTTAAAACTGAACCAATAACTTGGAATATCTCGAAAAGGTTAACTCTACAAAAATGTATCACATGGTTTGTGTGTTTAATGAGCTCCACATGTTTTGTGTGGTAAGTTTTTGTCTCTCTCTTTCATTTTACCACTTATACAAAAACCACCCAGAATGAGGAGGTCTTCAGAGGCTATTCTAAAAAAAAATCTATATATTCATTTCGTTTGTCATGAAAATGTCTTTAACATCTGACGATTTTAATAAAAATCGTTAGAGCCATTTTTGAGAAATCAACATTTTCGAAAGTTGTTTCACGTAAAAAGGGTGGGGGATTTTCTTCGTGTCACGTCCTTTGAAGATTATGAACTTAATACCAAGTGTGGTATTTAGCTGAATTTTCGATTTTGATCTATGCTGCCCTCAGATAGACACACACAGACACACACACGGATGTTTCTAAAAATGTTTTTTTGGATTCAGAGAGTCTTAAAATATGTATTTCTGGTGAAATCTCGTATAGACTTTTTGGGTGAACTACAACACCGTCTCTGTTCACTATGTACATTGTACAGACGGGCTAGAGAAGGTAATTGTCATCGATTGTATGTAGCATTTTATTTGCAGTGAGCTTAGCAACAGTTGTGGGTTTTCGTTTCAGCCATATAACCAAATAACCTTATTCTTGACGTGAATTGCTCGCAGAGCAGACCAAAGCTGCGGGAAAAACTCAACTGTGGACAGTTATTTACCTTTACTTTTGATTAAACCAGTTGGTGTTAGCATGCTTTAAATGAAATAAACGACGAACATTAAAAATGTCATGGTTTAATTTTAAATGTGGAAAAGCGCTTTTACCACGTAGTAAAAAAAAACCATAAACAAATGTCAGTCACCGCTTACGGTAGACAGGTCCATCCCATTCTTTACAGCAGCGGAACAACGGAAATTCGTACAACTAATCTTTTGACACAGAAGTTATAGCCGGCAATATCCGATGCCTTAGCTAACAGCTAAAATACTGAGATGAGGTATAGACAATTTTAAGGTTAACTATGATAGAAATTTTGAAATTCTAAACTATAGTGCCAGCTTTCTGAAAGTTGCACCACCACATGTGTATTAAATACAAATATAGTATCCAAATTTAATACATTTTTTTGTGTTAGTTTAAAATGTTGGATACATTTATTTGTTATTTTGTTATATCATTTAAAAAAGTCTCTTGCTTCAAAATAATCAAAATGATGCCTGATATTTTAACCCTAGGTTCACAATGGATGAATGTTTTAAAATAGCCTGGGTTTGTGCGTATCTCATCTAGTTTGGGTTATAAAAGTCTTAGAGTTTTTCAATACGTGTGGTATTTATGTTTGAAACGTTAAAAAAAAAAAAAAAAAAAAAAAAAAATCTGACTACGGTCTGCGGTGTAATCGCCGAACGTGTGTGCGCGCCTTGTTTCATAAGTTTATAGGTGATTGTTGGTATCCATTGTTACACGTGGGTTAGTGGATATCTGTTCCGGCTTTTCAGCTCGATTGTTATACCTATGAGAGTGGACACGTGTTCTGTCTGAACTTTCTTTGACATCGAAGCGCGCATTGCTACACCGGAGTGAGTTTGTGAACACCTGTGGTATGCTACATGTGAGCTTCTGGAAATTTCCAAGCACTTTACCAACAGGTATAAAAAGGGCAACGAACTCCTGCCTAGCGTTCAGTTTTCACTGGAAATGGATCGCATGAAACAACTGAGTTCGGCAGGAAATTAGTAGCAAGCTGTATCCTCACCGTAGCGAAGTCGAAAAGATACTATACGGCAGAATTGTGATCAGATTCTGATATAATCACTATGTGGAAGAAATAAGAAGTTGTTGGGAAAAATGAGAGTTTTTGTTACAATTTTAAACACAATAAAACTAGGGCAATTCCTATTCAATATATCACTGTGAACTGTGTCAAACGGTATTGCTCCGCATGGAGCATTTTACAGGAAGAAAAAATGTTGAAATGATCAATAATCAGAAAACGAAAATTAAAGATTTCAATGCACAAGTCACAACAAAATTCAACTCCAGATTTGTTTTGACTTTTTTTTTCTGCTTCTTCTCTCTTTCTTTCTTTCTTCTTCTTGTTGTTGAGCTGTTTCTTTTCTTCTGAAGAACTTTGCTTTTTACTTTGTATGAACGTGCAAAATATCATTATGTTAAAGTCTTCCTTATTGAGTCTCCTATTGTTTCATCATACTAATCTAAGATAAAACAAGATCTGAAATTGGTTTAAAATAAAAATGAAACATTTTGGAGAAATTCTTAAAACTTTAATCACAGGTATCAAAGGCACAACTTATATAATATGCCGTCAGGTTTCATTTACTGACTCTAGAAAAAAATTAAATGAGAATATATCTAATTACTTTATGTAAAATAAAATATATCATATTACCAAGCTCTATGACTACTGTCCTCAGCATGTCTTCTTGCAGATTAATCTGCGGGTTGCATATCATGGAATAGTTGTATGCTATTCAAACGTTTGCACACTGAAAGACTTCGACAATACTCCTGGAAATACTTATCGTAAGACAAGATCTTTTCGCTTGCTCAGCCCATGTCTTCCACCTGTTTGCTATGCTCTTAAAAGCATGGACAGGCCACGTTACCGAAAGGAAGCGGAGAGACATGAAACGTAATTTAGTTGCGAACTGGTGATCCGTAAACTTTTTGGTTAAACAACACTCCACCCCTTTCGCTGGTGATGTATAATTAGGATAATCTTTTCTCTGTGCTACATACTGAAGAACTAATGCTAAGTTAATTAGCGCACGTGGTGGACTAAATTAATACACTGCTTATACAAGTCAACTTGTTCTGTGGGAGTGTCGATCGGGGTTGAAGGATCAAGCGGTGGACTGTCCAATCGGGTTTGCCTTTTCTTCCTCGCCTGGTATCTTGTACCAGAATGGAACCAATGAAAATCGTCGTAGGACCAGAGTACCCGCCAAAATTGTACTGCTAGACGTAGTTGTATTGTCTTTGACTGTACAGTTAATGAAATTAGAATGTCAGCAGAGGCATAAAAAGTGCCTTTTTAAGACTCTTTGGTGTCCATGTTTTCTAGGTTTAAATGTTCCCATTGACTGCGGAACAATATGCTTCTCTATGATACACCTTCTTATGGTACTTAGAACAATCGAAGACATAGAAACTTCTCTTGGCTTTTAAAATAAAACATATATCTAAATGAAGGTAGCGCAGCACTTACCGAATTTACTTGCATAACATTAATTCTCCAGTCATGTGTTTTTGTTGGCATTTATTATTCGCAGAAGAAACCTTCCCCCATCATTGAAGAGAATATTTCAGCGGAAGTATTCTGAAAAGAATGACTTGACGCAGATAGTCCTGTCACGCCAAGTAGAGGGTGAAAATTGAATTGGTTGTGCCCAGCATAGAGCTAGCAGGAGAGTTATTGAGTTAACAACTTACTGCTCCGTATACACTTGCCGTACCCTCTCCCTCTTCCATGTTTCCCTAATGCTTAACTTTGGCGCGCTCGCAGTTTGATTTCCACTACAGTGTCATTGGCTTTCTATGTCTATGGTTTAGTGTTTAATTCTGGTCCAGAATGATGGTCTTAACCCTGACAGCATATATTTAGCATACAAATTAAGTTCTTTATTGTATAATGTTGCACATTAGTAACAACGTGTTTAGACAAGGTTTTAAAAACACTGTTTTTTACTTCATTTTATTTGATACGAAATTTAACAATTTAATACAATTATTTTTAGATATTTAAATCGTAAAGTTGAAATATTTAAATTATTTTCTGGTATATTTTAAAATAAAAAGCGAAACTTATGCAACTTCAGTGAAATACGTATAATCATCTACGCGTCCATTTACACGGATTATTTTACGTGGCCCTCCCCATCCTTTAGCACAGAAGATTTCATCTAAGCACGTCTTTTCAAATAGCTTATACAGATTATGGTGCATGTGACCGAGATTTATAATTCAGTTTAGGAGTTAAAGGAAGAGCGGCATATGTAGCAAAATAATCCATCCAATAAAGCGGAGATTAGGCTTTTATAGGGTGGGCAATCAGAAGTGGTTCTTGAACCTCCCGCATAAAAAGAGGTTACGCTGCGGAAGTTTGCTCTTCGTGTCAGTTAAATATGCCGATGTATGGAGTAGTGGCAGTGTCGGTACGCGTCAGACTTCCAATTGGAACGTCGTCATGACAGACTGCATATAAACATTTAACCTGCATTTTTGACAATAATTGTGACTGATGTCCTGCTAAAAGGCAGTATATAAATAACTAACAAATAATTATGATAATTTTAATTGTTTTCTCACAGAAACCGTGTATAGCAGAGGAGTTGGATAGGTAGAAGCCGACTGAAAAATTCAAAGCTGTAGCGAGGTTTTGAACGACGGGTCTCCAACTGTCTGGCCGGTTCCTCTACCACTGAGCTATCATGTCAACAGGCTAGCATGGCACTGAATTTTTCAACTGACTCGCATGTTTCCCAGTAAACCACAAGGTGATCTCAAATGATTTTTAGCTGACAATCCCGTCGGCGACTTACAATGTTGTAAGTAATTTAAGTCCCAGGATTCATAGTATAGCCACTATTTTGGACAATTGTGATAATTATGATTATGATTATCCACTATGGTTGCCTGTATTATAAATCCTAGGACTTAAATTACTTGGAGTTGTCATCTCAAAATGATTTGAGAGCACCCTGTGGTTTACCGGGAAACATGCGAGTCAGTTGAGAAATTCAGAGCTATGCCGGCATGTAGCCATGGTAGCTGAGTGGTAGAGCAACCGGCTAGAGACCAGGAAATCCATGGTTTAAATTCCAATCCCGGCTTTGGCATTGCATTTTTCAGTCTGAAGTAAATCCAATAAATAAACGCTTAAATTAGTAAACCAACACGGAGGAATCAAATGTCTCTGCAAAATACCAATGTAAACCTTGAATTTAATAAGCTTATTCACTTACTATAATCGCTAAAGGGTTAAAGATTTGCAGGAATTGATTTTGAGTTTTTTGTTAATCTTGAACCTGCAGGATTTGGCTGAATTTACCGCTATATTAATGTCTGTGAGAAAAAAAAAAAAATATGATACTGTTTGAAGTACTTGTACCACGGTAAACATGGTGTTGGTCTATTTAAACAGCTAACAATTGCAAAACACATGCAATTAAGACTATTTTATAACTAAAATGTTGGCTATGTTTGCTTTTATCTATTTGTGTAGGCAACTGTTTTCACAAATAAATAATGAAAAGCCAAAATGAGGATCTCGATTGACTGACAAACTTGTGTAGGTGCAGCTGAAAAAAGTTTTATCAGAGGTAGCCCAAATTTTAACTAAATAATTGCAAATATAGAACACAGATTTCTAAACTATATACAAAGGAAATCAACTCTATTAATCTAAAAATCAGCAACTGCCTCTGTACTCATTGATGTTTTTTTTCTTATCTCAAACTCATTTCAAACTGACTTTGAGGGCTGCATGTCAAATGGTTTCAGGATTTACCCATACCTGGAATAAGGGGTTAATTTTGGTCCAGAATGATTATGTTTCGATATTCTTAAATCCGACATCAAGTCAGCGTGTAAGCAAAAGCCAGAGTAACATTCTTACATTAGTATGTACTAATTTGTGAGTCGGGAGATTCATATCAAGAAACAAGTTGTAATATAGAGTCATGTTCTCCATTTCAGATGAATTGTCTTTGCTACTGTCTCTTCCTTCACCGTGAATCTCAAAATTCTTCTTATCCAACAGCATTCTGGCTGCTCTGTGGCCTCATCTTCTTATTTACACAGCTTATTATTGGCAAGAAATGAAATGATTGTCAACAAGTTTTATGATACTTTAAATCTCTTCATACTTTTACTAGGTATTCTGCGGTTTCTGATCGACCACAGAGCTTTTACCGCAAATAAATAAATATATTTTTTTTCTGTAGTCTTGTCGGGACTCCGGCGCTGTATTCTTTTTCCCTTTTTCCTATTTCCTTTGTTTTCCTATTTGTTTACCGTTTTCTTTTTACTTATAAATTCGCCTAAATATACACATTTACAAACACAAACATCATGCCCGAGGCGGGACTCAAACCCGCGATTCCTATGTCACGAAACATCAAAGCTAGGCACTTTAGCGAGCGCGTTCACGGGGACCGACAATATTTTAAGATTGCTGAACATCAGAAGCCATGCTAATCTGGGTAGTGAAATTTCAATATATAATTCTTGACTGAAAATCAATATTTTTCTATTTACTATGAGTAGAAGGAGAAAATAGCAGTATAAAATTGTTGCTTTTGGATTTTAAAATCGATTTCTAAGGGTAACTGTCTTTAAGCAGGTGAAGGTAGACTAATGAGAGTCTTTGAATCTCTGCCACTGCCATCTTTTCTTAGAAGCTATTTGTGCATAAATGATAACGTGACATTTACTAATCTATACACCATTTATCTAACATAGTAGTGCGTCCCGAAAAGAAATGTTACCATTATTTCACCGTCAAATTAAGCTTTGGATTCCCTGAAACAAAACAGCTATAATAAGATACACTGAAAATACTTTTCGAACCTGCACCCAAGCGTTGGATTGCATTGCTTCCAACCGAGCAAGTTAGTGTCGACCTTCCTGATCCACTTTTTATTTACTTATTTATTTATTTTGTCACCAAGCGAATGGTGAAGGTTCATTCATTCCCCCCCCCCTTTTTTTTTTTTTCTTTTTTTAAATACAGTACCGGAGTCTGATCGGAACTCCGGCACTGTATACCCTACATTTATTTAACTTTTTTTTTTACCTTGTTTTGCCGTATTATTACTGTTTTCTTACTTTTACAACACACTCATATACACAAACATATAACACCCATGCCCAAGGCGGGACTCGAACCCACGATCCCCAGCGCTATGAAGCACCAAAGCGGAACGCCTTGGCGAGCGCGGCCATGGGGACCGGCATCTTCAGCGGTAGGAACCTCGTCCATACTTGCGCTCGTCGTCATGCGAATCTGCTCTGCTCATCCCTCCCTCTCTAGGGTCTCGTAAGGCACAAAGAATATCTTTGTGACTGGGTCCCCTTCCGTAAGTTAATCCAATCCCAACCAATTCATTACATCCTGGTAGGGTGAAGATGAGGATAGCAGCAGTCTAATAGGGCCCACACATTTTACCAAACAACGTTGGGTCTTGGAAACAATGCACATGACTGACGGGCTTCAATAGAGCCGACTTAAAATCGCCACCCCAGAGCCAGGAATCGAACCACGGACCCTCAGCACGAGAGCCGAGAACTGAGCTGTTCCGAGGCCCTGTCATAAAAATAAAATTAAAGATATATTACACAGGTAGGGCGCACTAAATTGCGTGTCCATAACCCCCTTGGTGTATTTGTTGTCTACCATCTGAGTAATCTCACTCAGTTGTGAATCAAGTTATTTCCTTTTATTATTAACTAATTGCTTATTCGACACAAGCCGTGTGTAGGGAAAGAGTGGAATAGGTAGAGTCAGACGAAAAACTTCTATGTCACAGCTGGAATTTGATCCACGGATTTCTCGGTCTTCGTCCAGTTGCCCTAATAACTGAGCTACCATGGTAACAAACAGACACGACATTATATTCCCCAATTGGCTCCCATGTATCAAAGTAACGACAAAGAATTTAATGTTTTCATGGTAGCTAGAGCAACCTGTTGCAGACCAGCAGAACCGTGGTTAATATTCAAACTGATTACCTTTTAATTCCATCTGCTATACCTACAGCTACATCAAACATGAGAACATTTGAACTATCTAGTATTGGATTCAATCATAGAAAAATGAATAATATGAAGTAAACAGATGTGATGTACTAAGTCCACATGAATTTCTCTACTCATTCTTCAACGAACTGTTCTTTAAAATTTTATTCTCGTTTCTACTTCACAAAATTTAGATAAACTTTTGAAAAAATACATTTATTACATATTTGCTTGTAAAATAATAGGATTAGAGGAATATACCAGGCTTAACCCATGGTCAAATCTTTAAATATCTGGTCGCTCCGTGATGGCTTTCAAATTCCGATCTCCTTGCTTGACCAGCAAAAAGAAGAGTTCAAGTATTACCAATAAGAAGGAAAAACATTAAACAATTATACTCAAAAAAGGAAGAAAAAAAGAAAAATAGGAAATTTGATATAAATTATCTGTTTCGCAAGATGTGCATTTTTTTGTATTAAGTTGTCCATTCCTTACGCCTTATTTGTGGAAAAATCATCCAGGATGACTTCAGTGGTTATTCAGTGATAATTCGAAATATACATTTAATTTATCATGAAAATATGTCAAATATATGATTCTATAAATAAAATTGTTAGAACATTTTGATGCATTATAAATTTTCGAAGAATGTTATACCAACGAAGAGAGTTAACACTGGAACGATTTTCTTGAAAATCATCGTGTCGCATTATTGGAAGATACAGAACTTAAATATCAATTTTGTTATTTAGCCGGCATTCGTTTTTTAGTTATTCTGTTAATAAATACACAGATACACACATGCGTGGGAGTTTTAGGATACAGGTGACCTCAAAACAAATATTTCCGTTTAAATATCTACATAAAAGTCATGATTATAATATTATATTTTCCCTATTTAATCTACTATAGCAGACAAAGTAAAAATGCTAAAATCGTTAATTATACATTTAATAAACGTATGAAAAGCTTAGGGAATTACTATATTTTTGTTTAAATTATATTATATTTAATTAAATAGCCACATTTCACTAAAAATACAGTTTTTGAGTACCCTGAAGTGAAAAAAACAATTAGAAAACGTCCATGTATATGTGTCTGTTAAGAGCACGGCTCAAAAACGAATAGCCGATTAAGTACCAAATATGGCATTTAAGTTCAACATATTTCAGGAATGCTACACGAAGATTTAAAAATAAAATCTACCTTAAATTAACCTTTCCAAGAAAATGTTTTCAAAACTTTTGATTTTCTCACAAAAGGTTCTAAGAATTTTGATTAAATTGTAATATGTGTAGCATATATACAGGGACAATAAATGCATATCTTCAATTTTCTTGGAATAGCCAGTGAAGTACTCTTCCTTCTGAATGACTTGCTACATCATAAGACATAAAGTTACATAAATCTCGTTGAAAACACAATTTATATCCAATGTGGAGTAACCTGTATCGAGATTTTCCTTTTTATCGATTTAGAACTTTATATACTTATATACATTTCTAAAATTGGTCTTTTTCCTTTTCTTTTTCAAATAAATCACGTAGCGACTATCTCTTAAAAATTTTGACCTCTTTTTAAGCCTACTGCACTCCACATTCCCGTTGTATTTACAAGGAATGTTGTAATGAAAACATTTCCAAAAATATTTATCTCAAACAAGCGAAATATATCAAATATTAAGTTTATTTATTTAAGAATATTTATTGAATGGAGAGGAAACTCTTATGAGTTTTATTCTATAAATTCCTATAGAAAGTTTACGTTCTGGTTAATTTGGTATATGGAGACTAAAATATCATTTTTAATTTTCTATACGAACTGCATACATAAAGTATAAAGAAAGTATTTTATTCCACTCAAAAATTTAATACCGAGATTTCACCGGAAATACATGTTTTGAGACCCCGTAAACAAAAAAAATTAGAAACATGTGCTTGAGTATCTATGGGAAGCATAGCTCAAAAATGAAGAGTTCGTTAAATACTAAACTTGATATTTAAGTTCAATTTTTTCCAAAGATGCGACACGAAGATTTTGAAGAAATTATTAAATTATTGCGTCGAAAAAAGTTTGAACATTTTGGTTTTCTCAAAAATGACTCTAACGATTTTGATTAAAATGTATATTGAAGATATTTAATTTTTTATAGTCAGACTTACCCTCCCCTTATTTAGGACTGACACCCCCTAGGACTTACAACCGGGTGCCTAGAGCTCAGAAGGCTGTTGGGCAGCTAACGACACCTAACCACAGAATGCAAAACCTGCCTCGTAGCCAGGCATGAGCGTGAGGAAGTGGATGATATGAAATGCAAGCGAGATGGATGATAGGAAAGGTTATGATGGAGCAAATAGTGGAATGATTGGCGGGGAAACAGGAGGATCCGGAAAAACCCACCCAGACGCCGTTTCGTTCATCACAAATTGCACATGCAGGCGCTTGGTATCAAATCTGGGCTGGCTAGGTGGTAGAGATATGAGAAATAATCTTGAACTTTTTGGAAATGGCATCTGAAGACCTGTTTATTCTGGATGAATTTTTCTGAATTTTGCATAAATGATAAACCGTAAGGAATAGACAAAAGCTTACTACACAAAAAATGTAGATCTTAAAACACACAATTTATATCCTACACACTTTTTCGTGAAGCTTGCCATTTTCGAGATATTTCTTATTTTGTTGGTTTCAGTTTTAAAATACTATGCGGGGACTTGTCAACTCCTAGCCACGCAAAGAATTGGATTTCAGTTCCATAACACCACATTTTAAAACGTTTTACTGTCGGTTAGGCCTTGTGCATTCCCTTATTTCCCTTCTATTTAAAGGAACTAAATAATAATACCTACTAATGTTTGGAGATTAGAATGAAATAGATAGAAAAATAAGCCTATTAACAATATTGCTACACAGATGTAGAGAAAGTAATGTGAACGGAACACATCAGATTGTTTTTAAGAATATTTGTTGTATGGATAAGAAACACTGCTTTATTCTATAAATTCCTATATCATGTTTACGTTTTGCGCTGTTTTGGTATATGGGATATAAATATCATTTTTTTACTTTCTCTACATGTACTATGTACATAGTGTATAGAGAGGGTATTGCATTCCACATAAAAATTCAATACCGAGATTTCACCAGAAATATACGTTTTAGGGTGCACTGTATCCAAAAAAAGAAGAAGCACTTTTAGTAAAAGCTCCGTATGTGTATATGTGTGTGTGTTTGTGTGTGTGTGTGTTCATGTGTCAGTGTATTAAATTATTTTCTTCTAAACGTAGGCCGTTTGATAATAACTTTAGTAAGATTAGAATTTGTTGTTTTTGACTTTTTTGACACCGTGTGAGTGTGTCCGTTTGTCTGTGAACACGATAACTCAAAAACGAAAAGTCGGTAAAATACTAAACTTGGTTTTTAATTTTAGTATCTTCCAGGGATGCAACATGAAGATTTTGAGAAGTTTCTCAAAATTGGCTCTAACGATTTTGATTAAAATCTCTTATATGCCAATAAACTGTATATCTTGAATTCTCTGGGAATAGCGTCTAAAGACCTCTTTATTCTGGATGATTTGAATTTTGCATAAATGGTAAGCCGTAAGAAATAGACAAAAACTTACTACACAAAAAATGTAGATCACAATAAAACATACAATTTATCATATACATTTTTTTTTTCGTGGACTTTTCCGTCTTTGAGGTATTGCTTGTTATTGGTTTCAATTTTAAAATACTTAAACTTTTCTCATACGAAACTTATCAACGCGGCCACGCAAAGAAACGGATTTCAATCCCATAGCAACTGCATTTTAAAACATTTTGACTGTCGGTTTCTCTTATTTCCCTTCTACTTATAATAAAACTAATTAATAAGGCCGTTTCTGGTAATGTTTTAGCATTAAATAAACAGAAGAATAAGTTTATTAACAATAATTTGTTACAAAGATACAGAGAAAGTCAAACGAATGTAGTACGTCAGATTTTTTACTACAACGTTTTCTTACTTCGCAAAAAGTAATTTGTTAAAATGTCTCTGTGTTCTTGTGACAACAGGAATTCTTTATAAAACCTTTAGCTCTTTACAACCGGAGATTCAATCTGAAGCATTAAAACCACGTTATTTGCTATATATTTGACAATCACTGCCATGAAGGCAATAAAAATCACGGAATACAGAAGCTGGAAGCAAACTTCTCCGTATTTCGTGTATCTCGACCCCTAAAGCAATATATCATCTCACCCATACACACAACCGCTCCTCATCTAAAACATATCGATGTATTGATTCGAAACGCTGCTGTTCCTTCCGATACAGTACATTCCCTCACAGGTAACTGCAAATATACCTATGGATTTGTTTATTTATACTGGTTTCATGTATGTGAGCTTTGAGCAAATATTGCGTTGCCAGCTGTAACTATGCTGTAAGTAATTTGTTATGAAAATAGTGTACAAAGCAATTATTTCATTCGCTCTCTCTAAACTACTAGTTTGTTCTTCAACGACCAAATAAAGTACATAATTAAAAATCTGATGTGTTCCATTCACACGACTTTCTCTACATCTCTGTAAATTATTATTGCTAATAAGCTTATCTTTTATTTATTTCATGCTAATCGAGAAAAATTAGCACAAATAGTCTTATTTCTTGCTTTATTGTAAGTAGAAGCGAAATAAAGGAGTACCATAAGTTAAAGTGAAAGCCAAAAGCTGGTTGCTATGTGACTGATGTTCCTTTGTTTGTATGGACAGGAGTTGACAAATTCCTGTATGAGAAAAGTATAAGTTTTTCAAGGCTGAAACCAAGAAAAAGGAATATCTCAAAAACGATCAACTCCAAGAAAAAAATGTATATAACATAAATTGTGTGTTTTAACGTGCTATACATTTTTTGTGGGTTAAATTTTGTCCATCTCTTACGGTTTAGTAGTTATGAAAAATTCATCCAGAATAAAGTAGTCTTCAGAGGCTATTCCCATAAAATTCAAAATATATATTTTATTTGTCAGGTAAATAACTTTAATATACGATATTTTCATCAAAATCGTTAGCCATTTTTTAGCAAATCAAAATTTTCGAAAAAGTTCCATGCAAAGGGTAGTTTGGGGTGGGGGGATTTTTCTCAAAATCTTCGTGTCACATCCCTGGAAGATACTAAACTTAAATACCCAGTTTGGTATTTTACCGACTTTTCGTTTTTGAGTTATCGTGTTCACAGACACGCGGACACACTGACACACGGACACACGGACATACACACACGGACCTTTTTCTGAAAATACTATTTTTGGATGCTGGGGACCCTAAAACATGTATTTCCGGTGAAATCTCGGTATCGAATTTTTTGGTGGAGTGCAATACATTCTCTATTCACTATTTACATAGTGAGTATAGAGAAAGTAAAAATGGCTTCGATTTACGGTGAAATGTTATGAACCTATTGAGTTAGAACATATCTCTTTTGAGGTTATACTACATATTTATTTATGTAATCAATACAAAAAGGGAAATTTAGTGAAGTACACTATGATTAACGAGAAGAAAACTTAGTATTATTATATCATAGAAGTGCAAGTTAAATACAACATTTTTTGGTAAAACTCCTTGTATTCGTATAATATTATTGGATTACAAAAATGCAATTTCTTTGATGTTTTATTTTTTACTTTCTCTACACGTTCTACGTACATAGTGTAGAGAAGGTTCTAGGTCGAGATTTCAACGGAAATATACCTATGTTCTGAGGTCCCCTGAGTCCAAAAAAAGCATCTCGGTCTAGGTTTATTCTAATCTACAACCTGAAATAAGTACTGTTTTCCAGCACAATTTAAAACCAATATATATACATACACATATATATTTACATTTTATATATAATAAAATGTAAATGGCGTGTTATTTATGAACTCTCTTTACCTACTGTGGTTCTCAGCGTCCAATTCTAAATTGGGCCTGAAGACCGTTAATTTTGCTCAGAGGCTTCTCTATCAGGCTTGAGGTTCTCTTACGTGCCGTAAATCTGCAACATGGGACCAACGGCTTGTCTTCCCTTCCGAAGGAAGCCATGCTAAGGATTTTTACACCGGAAAAAATCCATCGTCCTCCGCCGGACGATATGATATATATAAACATATCATAGTTTTACAATTCTATTTGGCTAAAATAAGATAAACTCATATTCTAAGTTACTACTAGTTTACAAGATCCTTAAAGTTGTTTAATAGTAAGTTAAATAATGCAGTTATTGTTACTTAAATGAAACCGTTTTTAAGCCATTTATTCTTCCAAAGTATATTTATCACTGCACACTGTCACTTCATACCTTCTTCTAGGAAACAGAAGAATTCTTTATCGCTTACAATTTAAACACATTAGTTCTTTACATCCATATAATCTTTTCGCGCACTGACTTTAAATAGTATTAAAAAGCTAAACGTAATAGCAATTTTCTTGCACTTTATTTAAACGTAAATCTCCCAAAGCTAGATTGTCTTTCTTTCAATAGCAAAGGTACAATGATACAATGTACATAGTAGGTAGATTTTGTATTCATCTCAAAAATTTGATGCCAAAATTTCACTGAAAGTACATGTTCTAAGCACCCCTAAATCCAAAAAAAAAAGTAATTATACTTTCCCTATCCCGTACAATGTCCATAGAGAAAGTATTGTATTTTACCTAAATATCTAATACCGAGATTTTATCAGAAATACATATTTTGAGATCCTCTGTCCAAAAGGTAGTTTTTAGGAAAAAATCCGTGAGTGTCTGAATTTATCTAGGAACATTATGACTTAAATATGAAAGGTCGGTAAATTAGCAAAGTTGGTGTATAGGTTCAGTATCTTCCAAAGATGTGACAAGAAGATTTTTGACAAAATCCCCCCCCCCCCGCAAACTATCCTTTACATGAAATATTTTTCGAAATATTGATATCATCTACAAAAGATATTTACATCACAAATAAAATGCATATGTTAATTTTCTGGCAGTAGCCGCTGAAGTTTTCTTCAATCTGAAGGTTTTAGCCCAACTGGTAAATCTTAAGACATTGACAAAAACTACTACACAAAAAAATGTAGCTCTCGTTAAAACACAGATTTATGTGCAACGCTTTTGTGGAGTTAACCGTTTCCGAGTTTTTGCTTGTTGAAATTTCCAATACTGAACTTTTCTCAAATGGGAAGTCACCAATCGTTTTCCTTATTCTTTTATTTTTCTTCTGGTGATATAAAGAGAACAGAATTTAAATGTAACAGGCACTAGTTGTTAAGATATTTGACTATCGCATTAGCCTAGTTAATTTATTTTCCTTGTACGAAAAAGAAAATAGGATATGATAGGATATGGTCGGAGGGGACCTGCCATCCAACCTGAAGTTTTATCTACGGTCCATCAGGGGGCGCCCCCTGAAGGAATGAGGTGAGAAGATACATTGGGCAGGGAACAGAGACACGGCACACAAATGACACGGCCCTACAAAATCGGTTAGGCCGACCAGGGCCGCTGCCCCACACCCCGGCAGCAGCGGTCCTCATCCCGGAGACTGCCTGAAGTCGGAGGAAGAAAATAGTCACTTTCAGTATCTGTGCCACGCCACACTGAACACCATCGACGAACTTCTAACCCAGAAAAAAACCAAACGAATGAAGGATGAATGAAATAATAAGAAAAACGACATGGAGGGACAGGAAATTTAGGGAATGAAAGAAACCTACTCGCATTCGTAGGCAACCAAGGGAAACCCCCGAGAAACCTCATGGTCAGGTAGGCCGAAGAGCCAACCCGCAACCTCCACAGACGAAATCACCTTAGCCATTCCGTTCGGTGTAAGAAAATAATAATACCGTTTCTGCTCACGTTTATCTCCATTAGCATTAAGTAGATAAAAGAAGAAGCTTCTATATGAATAGTTTGTTGAGAAAGTTATGTGAATGTAGCATACGAGCTGGTTCTTTCTGCTGGTCAAGCAAAGAGAACGGAACTTCAAAGTCATCACACAGAGACCGGCTCTCTGAAGATTTGACTAACGCATAGGCCTTTAGTGCTCGCTTAGTCCCGTTGTATCCTTCTGTATGTAAATAAGTATTAAAGGAATTTCTCCAAATATTTATTTGCATTAATGTTAAATATATAGAAGCACAAGATATTTTTAAGAATAATGTATGAAGAATTGGCAAAGAAAGTCATGTGAATGTAACACAATTTGCTCGAGTTAGCTTATTTCATATTCATGGACTAAACATAGGCGCGTTTGTGTTATTATTTAATAATTTAACCTCAAAACGCAGATTTGAATGAGAGAATTTTTTGATTATCAACATCTTTCTTTCATTTCGGAGAAAACATATATGTTTTCGTTATAACAGGAATCAATCCTTTCGTTTACGTCATCACCGACTCTGACTTGTTGAAAGCATTTTGGATCAGAATTACTTTTTCTGTAGAGAAAGCACGTGATGTTCATAAAAGGCATAACAAGTTTCGCTGAGTTGGAGAGCTTTCAGTTTCTTTCTTCTTACTTATGGTGTAATCGGCTTTTCTTCTCCATAAGATTGACACCACAAAGGCAGGTTTCTTTTGATCCTTTCCCCTCGCCATAACATTTGCTGAGAAACAACGAAAAGCTTTTGTTTTAGACTTCATATGTTACAGGGGAAGGGCGGAAGAAGTTAGCGGCTTTGAAAGAAAGACATTCTTACTTTCAACTTTTTAGTGGTTATTTTCTTCCGCACAGGTACACTAATATAAATAAAATGTGGCCCGTTCCACTAGGCCGCATAGTGTTTTTTTTCGCTCCCTAAGGTTTCCAGCTCCAGGTAACCAACTTTGGACTGCATTCTGTCCTTATCACATATCTATGTGACTAGCCTGATATACGATCGAGATACAGAGAAACGAGGCAATGATTAACGTTAAAATCACTTTGAAATGAATCACCACCTCTATGAAATGTTAGCTAGATTGGTGCACAAGACATAATTCGACCTTCTAGAAAAAAGGTGTGAAGAATTATTTGCGTGTGTCATAAACGGGCGTCAGAAACGCCATTTATATAACAATTTACGCCAGCGACATAGAAATGAAGACGAAACCTTGCGTTTATTTCTACGTCTTTACACTCTCTAATTATATAGTATGTAGAGAAATAGAATACTGACATTTCTTCAGAAATAAAGGTTTTGATGACCTTTGAATACAGAAAAGACATTTTTAGAAAAAAGTCCCCGTATGTGGCTGTTTTTCAGTAGTCAGTCGGTGAACTAAACACGAAACCTTGGTTAAATAGGTACTTATTAAACTTGATATTTAAGTTCACCATCTACAAAGCATGCCACGAAGATTTTCAGGAAAATCCTCAAAACCAAACTATTTTTTAAATAGAAGATTTTTCGAAATGTTCGATTTCCTCAAAAATGGCAATAACGAATTTAGTTAAAATAGCAATTATTAAATATATTCGTATTTACACCATATAAAATGTATATCATGAATTTTCTAGAAATAAGTGGTAAACAAACTGTAACAGGTGGACAAAATCTTACTACACAAATGATTGTGGATTTCATTACGCACATATATGCGTAATATATATACACGGTTCTGTATCGAATCTTTTGCTCATTTAACTTATTTAATTCACATACCTAGGCACATCGTCTAAAGTGCCAGCTGATTACAAATGAAAGCGACTATTTAAACTATCAATATTGCATAAAATTGCATAAAATAAAACATTAGGTTTAATCTAGTGCCTCACCTTAGTTAGGAAGTAGAGCAGTGAAAGAGTTTAAAAGAGCAACTCTTGTGAAAAATATTGAAAATACAAATAAGTTCCAAACAAATAAGAATAAAGCAAATATGTCTCCAAAAATGTAACTCAGGTGCGTATATAGAAAGATAACCTTTTTGCCTTCCTTAATGTTATCGTTGCGGGCCAGACTGAAACTCAACCGTAATGACATATTTATGAGCAATTTGAATAAAAATGAAATGGACATGGTGGAATGAATGGATGCGGTTCTTTTAGGAGCTTATTCTCTATAAGAGATATATGAAACATTATAGTGTTATTTTAGTCGCTGAGACCATATTTGAACAGCAAACTTTTTCGTTGTAACCTAATACAAGAAATTATGGCTAGCCTGAGGTATAGCAGAGGAGCGTCTAATTTCGCCACAATTTACAACATTTGCTTTGTACAAATCGCAACATTCGTAAGAACTCATATTTGACTCTGAACACTTGTCATGTTCGACCCAGGATTAAATTTAGAATAAGCCACGGACGGGACCCCCAGGACTTTGGGGCAGTACACCGAACTTAGGTCCTTGTAGCCCTTTGCCAGTGAGGGAGGGATGAGGAGAGAGATCCGGATGATGACGGGCGCAAGCATAAATGGAGTCCCTATCGGTTATAGTTGGTGAGCCCCTAACCCTTTTGGTGGACCCCCATAGAAAGGTCTGAAACCGGAAGCTAGTTCCCGACACGACGCCAGGATAACCTTTTGCAATGCGCAAATCCAGCCGCAACCCGATGAGCATCGTCAGCTGATACTTTAACCTTGAAATGATGGGAACAGGAAATGGTGGACGGGAGAATTTGGGGTAATGAATCTAGCAGTATTCGCTTGGCAAACAAGGAACCCCTCCCTCCGAAATAACCCTTGGGTCCAGTAGGCGGAGATGGAACCTACAATGCGACGAAACCACCTGCCATCTCGCTCGGTCATGCTCGACCCAGACACTTGGGGTACCATTAAGACATGACTAATACACATCATTATTATTTACTTTTATTGCTGTTTAAATCTAAAAAGTAGAATGTGATAATCTTATTATCCACTTAAAAGTTGTAACAAAATAATACATTTTGGTGCCAAATATAGCACCAATTTAACCATTGTCCTTGGAATGCCAAAATAACTAGGATAACATTTTCTTCAATGTATTTGACAGTTAAAACTACTCTACTTATTTCTGTTTTCTACTTTAGGTGCATGCAAGTGATGCTCAAGTTAAAGCATTTATTTTCTTCTTTCAGATTTAAACCAAGTGTTTCAGCTTTAGTTTCCTTTTATCGATTCGCTGTAAACACACTAAATAAATGCCTTGATAACTAAATGTAACTAAGCTGTATATTGTCACGCCTGCCATTATAAACTCTAGAAATTAGCTTGGCTATGAGAGGATGGATATGGGAAAATGTACTTTTCACTCCAGTTAGGCGTGCACATGGGAAAGCAGCTCTAAACCATCTTTAATACCGGGAAAATTGCCTACACAATCCAGTAAAGTGACTTGGATGGGTTAACTAAACTACTAATTTAAAGACGAACACGTTTTAAAGTAAAATTTATATTGGTACCTTATGTTCCCTCATAGTACGGGGCCAAGCTTGGCGTCCAAGAGGATTCAACGCTCCAGCTACATAACTAGTTCACACTATGTCCGCAATTCAAAAGAAGAAAATGCTACTCTAACGGTGGTTTTTTTAAAGACAAAGTTGGCAATATCGCCAGCATATGAAACATTATATATTCCCAGTATTACCACATCCTGTGCACACAGCCAGGATGTGACAATATTATTCCACTCATGCAGACCTAGATTTTTTAATCACACACTAGCTAAAGTTGTTAGGAAAACGTGGATGGTTAGAGTTATTAATAGACTTTGGACGTGTTGCGATATGGTTGGAATACTCCTAGTTATGTGAAGGCAGGTTTTTACTGAGACCTTCCCAATTCCAAAGCACTGCCGTTCATTCATTATAAGCAAGCGACCAGTGCATGAAGGTACAAAGTCCAATAGATATGTTTTGCTTTTGATACATTCACAAAAGATATTGTAAGCCATTGCAACATAAATTGATTATTCTATGCATGACAATATAAACTTATTATTTTGTCCATGCTATTTATATTTTGTAATATAATGTTTACCATGGAACTGTATACTTATTTCTGTGCCCTATAGCAGAAGCATACCCATAGCCAAACTCAATAGCTCACAGGACTTCAGCCTCTCGCCTCTCCGTTCGCTGTAAACAACGTACAAGTACACTAGCATTAACTGAAATTGAAGTAATATCCCAGCTATCAAGAAGCCGAGGGTCATTTGGGAAGAAGGACTTAAGCGCAGGCGAGGAAATTCGGGGCGGTAGGCTGTAATTTAAGCTGGTTCCCTAACTTATCCAGATATTAGGTACATCCTTGCACCGGCGACACCCCAGTACGGTTCCACAGACGATTCCACAAAGCAAATTTCACCATTCCAAATAACTTTTCTGCTGTCCACTCGCCTGGTACTCCATATCTGAAACTTTATAAGGTAATTAAATGTCAGGAAAAGTGAGCAAAACCTTGAGGGGATATATAATCCACTGTAGCATATTCCCACAATCAGAGAAAATCGCGAAGGAAATTCAGGGCAGGAATGGTTGGTCCAACAGGAACTGAACGCAGGACCTCCTGAATTCAAATAAAATGAATATCTCAATCCAAGCTGTTCTCCTTTTTTCTTGCTAGTTCTTGGATTAGCTTCTTAGTAATTGTTTTTAGCACCCAAAATGTGACAACATTGATTCTTTTGTTGGGATCTTTGTTGGCCCTTTATCTAAATAAGATCGCGAATAAGAATGTTGACCTGTTCTTCAGCAGGGTTTTTTGAGTGAAGCGCTACAACTTAGAATAATCTTACCAAGTGATGCAATATAGAAAATAGCCGTAAACTATTAAATGTTAAGTATTACAAATCTCTAGGCAATTGACAGTGTGGGTTTCTGAAATGTTTTCCGAATTATTTAAAATGAGGAACATAATAGGTGTTTGCGCTCTGAATGTGTGACATTTGCAGCTTACTGGTGGTTTAACTAATGCTGGAATCGAGCCGTGAGATACTGCCCTTGACAGGATAAGCAACAAGAAGTATGAAAACACGGTGGCAAATAGAGCGATATTACAACGTGTAGGATTTGTAATGTAATTATGAGCTCTTGAAACTGGTTAGCATTAATTTCGCGGTGCTTCGCCTTTGACGTCGGCAAGGAACTTTACCCTCTCCCTTCCTCCAGACAGCTCCTCCCTTTACAACACATGCGGGGTGTTCTCTCACAAATGTATTCTGACTGCCTCTAAATGAATTTTCTTAACGTTCATATGCAATATTCATCAAGCCCTAAGGTTCTACAGTTATAAATGGGTTAGCGTATTCTTGTTGGAGTATAACCCTGTGCTTCCAGAGCGATGAGCACAGCCAAAACTAGGACAATAAGACCTCGCAAACTGTCATGCAGGCTTTCCTAACCTGTTATTCACAGCTTATAGCAACGTGCATTTCTGCTAGGAAAAATTACCACTCGTATTCTGGCAGTTCTACTCCTTCTGGCTTACTCTTATTTAAATGAAACGCGAATGTGAAGTACCGGACGTTTATAATTAAACTGGTGGAATTCAGCATTCCACGGCATGGACTGTGATGATTGCACGAGTGTATAATAGGCAGATACAAAGGTAAGTCTTCCAAGGTGCTGACGTCAGTGCTCGTTTTCCCGTTCTCAAGTGAAGATGGGAAATGTTGGTGAGTCACATATACAGTTACATACAGGCCACATATGTGCAAATATTTCTAACAGCGTTTGAGGATGTGTGATGATCAGTATTTGCAGTTTTTCGCTATTTTTAGTGTATAGTGTATTATCCAGCACCCAAAAATTCGATTCCGAGGTTTCACATGAAATACATGGTTTAAGACCCCCTGATTCAAAAAAACTTTTTAGAAAAAGGTCCATATCAGTGTCTGTGTTGTGTGTGTTTGTGTTTGAGGGCAGCATAGCTAAAAACGTGAACACCGTTAAATACCAAACTTGGTATTTAAGTATAGTCTCTTTCAAGATAATCTCCCCTACTCCCAACCACCCTTTACGTTTTTCGAAAATTTTAATGTTCTCAAAAATGGCTCTAATGATTAAAATAACTTATGTTTAAATATCTTAAATGTTATGACAAACGAAATGTGTACCTTGAATTTTCTGGGAATAGCCTCTGAAGAGTTCTTCGTTCTGGATGACTTTTATATATCTGGCAAACCATAAGAGATATACAAAAGCTTACTACACAAACAATGTAGATCGCATTAAAACCACAATTTATGTTATATATGTTTATTTGTTTAAAGTTAATCGTTTTCGAAATATTCCGGATTATTTGTTTCAATTTTAGCCACTTAGAAGTTTATCAAACAGGCAGACATCTTTCTTCTCATTTCTCGTCTGTTTAATCTTAGCAACCAAAGAGATATGAATTTCAATTGCTTCACATAGCGACCGGTTTGTAAAGGACGATAATATCGCTTTCCCTGTGCATTTTCTTATTGCTCTTCTACTTACATGGAAGATAGTAATAAGCAATTCTACTTATGTTTATCTTGATTACCATGGTATGTAGATGATAGATTAATATTTTGAATAAAAGGTTTGTTTACCGAACAACTAGAGGACATCATGTGAATGGAACACATTAGATTTTTTCCCTTCTACTTACAAGAAACCAAGTAGTATGGACAATTTCTGCTAAAGTTTATCTCGATTAGCATGGTATAGATATAAAAATAAGTTTTTTATCAATAACTTGTTACAGAGATGTATCTCATCACATTTTTTAGGTTATGTTCATTGAGAAAATTTTCACGATGACTGTATATGGTTTTATTCCCTATCTCATGCATTCTGTGAGGTCACACGGTTGATCCTCCTCTGCCCTGCATCTTGCCCACTAAGGTGATGTGATGTGAGGGAAGAATTTTGATTGTACTGAAAGTTCAACCTACGTAACCATACGTTTTTGGTTTCTTCCTACATTGTCTGATTATGATTCGGGTTTAGCTTAAATATATTTAAGACAATGACATGGTTTATTTAAATTTAGTTTTATTGTACAACATATAACCCAAACCAACATGTAAGCATTTGCAGTTCCGTTATTTAAACTAATAAATTATCCTCATTACTCTTATAAATGTCAGAAATTAAAATTAAACTTCAACACTTAAAAATCGGGAATTAAGAGAACTTCTGTCACAGATAGTTGATAGACTGCTGTGAACGTTCATGTTTTCGAAAGATAACTTTAGAAAAAAATAACTAATAATGCAGTCCCTTGCAGCATTAGCAGATTTCCCAATTGCGGTGTAAATTAAATGCGAATTCAACATACGTAAAGTCATTTATTACGAAAGGAAGGTTTGAGAGAATCGGTCCCTCGTTTTCTCATTGTGAGTCACATTAGTCGGAGATGTACGAGTTTTACTAGACACACGAGTTATTGTTGCGGAAAGACATCAGGCAGGACCGTTCAAAACAAATTAGACCCAGAAATTTGTGCCTCATTTATGACAATGCTATTAGTAAGTGGAAAATATGAGATATATTTATGTTATATACCATTGTTCTCTAATAAATATAAAATTGTTTGCACTTATTCCTTCCCATCCTGTAAATATACGGTGCTCAGTAGCATATGTGCTGTTTTTTTAGCAAATAAAGACAGATCGTTAGCTTCGAAACGTGGGAAGTATCATTTTTATAACATTTTCAGAGGTTTTACTGCAAATAGAATTACTTGCGGTACAAAATGTTTTGAAAATAAAATGTCCGGAATAAAGAGCCTGGAGTTATTTAAATGCTTGCCTAAGGATTCATTTTCCATTACATCAAATTTAATGGCAATGTTTGGCTCTACATACATTTTCCAACAAAGCACTTCTAAAATTAATTTTATTAAAAACAGCATCGTCGTACACTATTAACTTTCATTAGGGCTCTGTACATCATCCTTAGCAGCAGATATTAATGGACTGGTTCAAATTAAAATATATAAGTAACAGTAGATACAAATGAGGAAGGCCTCATGATTACAAATATTCGATTATGTCGCATAGGATCACGTCCCCGTGCTTCACATGGATATGCCTAGTGTACGTGTAGCTTTGCAGATACACCAATTTAGTAATTCGCTCGCAAGCTATGCAAGAAAATATGCCACATTCATTACTTTGATAAACGTTTCTAGTGATTAAACACACTAATGCTACGAAAGTTTATTACTTTCTCTACAAAGAACATGACACTTAGGTAGAAAGGGTATTGCACTCCAACCAAAAATTCGATATCGAGATTTCACCGGAAATACGGGTTTTAGGGTTTCCTATATATAAAAAAGACATTATTAGAAAAATATCCGTGTGTATGTCCGTTAGTGTGTGCCCGTGAACACGATAACTTAAAAACAAAAAATTGGTAAAATACCAAACTTGGAGTGTAAGTTTAGTGTCTTCCAAGCATGCGACACAAAGATTTTTAGGAAAATCCACCCACCTTAACTACTCTTTACATGGATAAAAGTTTCGAAAATTTTGAATTTTGTGCATATTAAAGGCATTTACATAACAAATAAAATGTGTTTCTTGAATTTGAATTTTGCCGAATGAATTTTTCTGAATTATGCATTATTTATAAACTATACGAGATAAACTAAACTTACTACACAAAACATATAGATCTCGTTGAAACGCACAATTTATATCACATACATTTTTTTCGTGGAGTTGATCATTTTCAAGATATTCCTTGTTATTAGTTTCAATTATAAAATGCTTACGACTTTTCTCTTATGGGAATTTGTCAACTCCTGGCATTGCAGATACACATAGCAAACAGCTTTTAAAAGGTTTGACTATAATTTAAGTCTGATGTATTCCCTTATTTACCTTCAACTTAAAAGGAAGCAGTAATAAGATAATTTCTTCTAGTGTTTATCTCGATTAAAATAACGCAGATAGGCGAATAAGCTTTTTAACTATAAAGTAATGTAGAGAAAGTAATGTGAATGGAAAACATAAGATTTTATTATATTGGCAATCCTGTGCCCATTTAAACTGAAACACCAAAGAATCCGCAAGACCAGTTTGGTGTGTGTATTCGTTCAGGTTACCTGCTTGTGTCAGTTCCGGTTAAGCCAATAGGTTAAGCTGAAAGTAAAACGAAAGGGAACATGTTGCTTGGGCATTTATAAATGGATCATTCTTATTCAACAAAAATTGTAAGAAGTTATTTCTGTGTCGTGTAGTTTTTGTATACAAAGTGTGCCGAATAAAGTCAGTGCAAGTTTTTCGAATATACATCTGAACTTAATTGTAATAAGCTGGAGAACTCTTTAAATCTTTAGTGAAATATTCTCGAAAAGTTGAAGTAAGGCAAGTTCTGGACCAATTGACAGCATTTTGGAATCTTACAAAATGAAATAAAGGTATGTATAGCTTTATAAATGAGATAAAAGGAAAAGAGTGAAATGGAAAGAAAGTTAAATATTTTACTTAGAAGTTATATCACGAACTAGATCATGCCTCTAACAGCGGATAATGCATTTGATTTAACAGCTGAAACAAATACTAGTAGCCGACCTTGTTTTCATTATAAAACACTTTTGTTCCAGAAGAATATTTAGAAGTTAATGCATGTGTGAGAAAAGTGAAAATTCGGGTGTACCATTTTTTTCATGTCCAAGGATAAAACATGAAATATTGTGAATTAAACCTTTTGCAACTGATGGTTAAAGTAAATATTAGAGCAGGAGTAAGCATGTATAATGAGGGTTAAACTATTATTTGGATTAATTCCATTTGTTTGCTGAAAAGTATTTATTATATGTATATCTGTTACGGTTATTGAAAAATGTCATCATTGAAAATGCAGTTTGTTTATTAATAGAACTGGGTTAAAATGTATATGTGGCATATGTAGCAATATTAAATGTATAACCTGGAAGTGAACATCACCTGCCCCAAGTATGCTTATGGTTAATCAATTAGGGTTTTAACATGAATAATTAATAAACACTCTGGGTTCTTTTCTATTATACTAATAAGAATGTTAGTAATAAAGATCTGATGTGTTAGACTCGTATGAATTTCTCAAGCTGTTCTACAAACTTCTTACGTAAGATTATTCTTCTTTATGCACCTTGATAATTGAGAAGCATTAGCAGAATGTTCCTATTACTTAGCTCCTTATAAGTAGAAAGAAAATAAGGAAATAAACTAGGCTAAACAGATTGTCAAATATTTTAAAAGCTGTCGTCATGCGATTATCATTACAAATCCCGTTTTTGTTTGGCCAGGAGTAGAACAAAAATAAAACGGACACATACTGTCAGAAAAATATCAGTTCTTTACAACTGAAACCAATAACAAGAAATACCTCGGAAGCAGTTACCTCCATAACAAAAATGTAAAGGGCAAAAATTGTGTATTTTGACGAGATCTACATTGTCTGTGCTGTAAGTTTTTTTCTATCTTTTGCAGTTTAGCACTTAAGTAATATTCTGCAAAATTCATCCAGAATAAAGAGATCTTCAGAGGTTATTCCCAGAAAATTCAAGATATACATTTTATTTGGGATGTAAATATCTTAAATATATAGGATTTTGATCAAAATCGTTAGCCATTTTTTGGAAAATAATAATGTTCGAAAATGTTTTCATGTAAAGGGTTATTGAGGTTGGGGGGATTTTCTTGAAAATCTTCGTGTCGCATCCTTGGAATATACCAAACCTAAATACGAGGTTTTGTAGATATTTAACGGTATTTTCGTTTTTGAGCTATGCTGCACACAGACACACACGGACCTTTTTCTGAAAATGGTTTTTTGGATGCAGGGGCCCTAGCACATGTGTGAAATCTTGGTATCGAATTATGGGTGAAATACAATACAATACTTCCTCTATATACTATGTACATAGTGTGGAGAAAGGAATAACAAGCTTAACCATTCTTATTTTTTCCCATTCGGTCAGCTACGGACAAGATTATTTCAAATGTTTGTTGTTTTTATTATTAATTATTATTATTGTTATATCCTTTCGAGCATTTGTTGAGGTGACTGTTTTTGGTGCAAATATGTATTATGAGAGGTGCAGCATAGAAACCTTATAAAGTACAACATATTAGAGAAACGAAATAATTCTAAGGAAGCAAAGCATTTGTGAGTTATTTTTACGATTTTGAACCAAAATCTAATATTAAAATTTGAGCAGATGATCGACCCATAATTGTCGGATATGTGCCTACATAGAAAGCTAATTTAACTTATTAGTAACTTTTTTTATTATAGACAAATTCCTGTGTTGCTGGAACGGTTGTTATTTTGTGTATATAACGTATATTTACAAAATAATTTTATATAAACGAGTATTATATAAATATAAATGGTTTTATAATGTTCAGAAACATATTTTTCCGCCAACTAATACCACAATAGAAAATTAGAAGCATAAATTCGTATACAAACTAACCTTAACCTATTCGAAACTAAACTCGCACTAAAGTACAGAAGCCAGTGATTTTGCCTACAGGAAAAAAAAAAAACTCTGAGAAACGTATGACATATGATGTTCTTGACTTCCACTAGCAAAGAAACCAAGCCTTTTCATTAGAAATCCAGCTTTTGAGCAAACATTTCAGCATATACACATTATAAAACCATTTGTTATTTACTTAATACTCGTTTATGTATAATTATTTGGTAAACATCCGCCATATACACAAAATACCAACCGTTCCACCACGCACACGAATTTTTCTATAAGAATAAAAAAAGGAAAAAAAAAAGCTTGACCACCAAATAAAACCTTTGAGTCGTCATCACAAATACAAGATCAATCAATTGCACTTAGTTGCATTCGATTTTTGGAGCAGCCGGAGTTCTGTATAATAACCAACTAATCTATTGCGCTTCGTTCAGACTTTTATTGTAAAAGTGTTGTGTATTCTAATAAACTATTTCTACATTGCCAAAGGTTATTGCGTTACTTTCTGTAATAATTACGTGCAGTATCTAGGTAAAGTATGTAATGCATTCCACACAAAAAGCCCATATCGAATTTCACCGTAACATAAAGGTTTTAAAGGGTGCCCTCAATAAAAACACTTCTAGATAAACGACGTGTGTGTGTGTGTGTGTGTGTGTGCGTGTGTGTGCGTGCGTGTGCGGGCTCAGAAACCAAAAAACGCTAGTTCGGTTAATTGAAAAATATATTCCAGAATACAACACGAATATTTAAGAAAAATAAAAAGAAAAAAACACAACCTAAACTTCAGGTTACAGCAAAATCTTTTTTCTTGTTTTTGATTTCCTCAAAAGTGACTGTGATGGCGTTGTTAAATTACTTATTTTTAAAATATTTGCCTGAGAAATAAAATGTTTACCCTGAATTCTCTAGGAATAGCTTATAAATTCTTCTTTAAGCGGAATGATTTTCTCAACAGGTAAATCGTAAGAGATAAAATATATTCTAAAAATATGTTTCTGTTGTAAAGACACAATTTGTTTTCAATAATTACCGAGATGTACTCTTGTTATTAGGTTAAATTTTTAAATGCTTATGCTTCTCAAGTCCGTATCACCACCATTATTATTATTATTATTATTATTATTATTATTATTATTATTATTATTATTATTATTATTATTTCCCCGTAGTCACGCAAAAAATGGAATTTTAAACCATCACAGAGCGAGCGACTATCGAGTTTTACTATCGCTTAATTAATTTGCATTCTAAATTCCAAATGTGTAATTGTGTAATGAAAATTTAATTGTATTAACAAGTATTAGAGAGAAACATAAGCGTATGTGAAGTAATTTTTAGAAGAGTGTAGAAATTCATGTAAAGTTAAGACATATTTTTGTTCTTTTTTCATTTATGTAACTCCCTCTTAACTTCTGTGGCAATATAAAGAGCTTTGGCCTTAAAAGCAACAACCTCGTTGGCTTTAGGATTAGGTTTCGATTTTTACTGATTTTCATTAGAGAGTACACATTTACACCATGAGAAGAGGAGGAGATTAGACAATTTTCTTCGCCCCAGGAGGGAATCTAATCTGGAACATCTGGGTTACAGATTACAAAAAAAAAAAAAAAAAAAAAAAAAAAATCGAAGTTCATCTTCTCTGTTTTAAAAAGTTTTACGGCATATTAGTTTTTACCTAAGAAGTGTTTCCGAAAGACGCCGTGAAAACCTATTTTGAGATTGCTTGTATGTTTGCGTTTGTTTACATGTTCCAGGTGCAAGCCTCTGCAACCCCACCAGCATATGTTGCAGTCAAATGAGCTTTACCCAATTTTACTGTCCGGTAATTAATATGAACAAACTAGGTATTACTAGAGCTCAAAAAGTGTGATCTGTTACACTCATATTACTTTCTCTACTTATTTTACAAACATCTATTCTTACAAAAGCTTAATCTTCCATCTATTTCATACAAGTCGCGAGAAACATAACAGAAATGGTTTATATATTGTATATGTCCTTGTAGGTACAACGGCAATAAGGAAATGATTACCTAAAGCGATAGTCATTAAAAAGTTGGTCGTCATGAGATCGTATTGAAATTAGGTTCCCTTTGCAGGACATGAGTGATAAAAACGAATAACAGCTTCCCAATTAAAGAATAACAAAAAAAATTTCGGAATAGTATCTTTCAAAAAGATTCACATGTTTTCGTTGTAAGCTTTGTCTGTATATCGTGGTTTAGCGGCTACAAAAAAAATCTGATGTTTTACACTCACGTGACTTTCTCTAGCTACTCTACAAAATTCTTGCAAAAAACTATTATTCTTTCTACACAATGCTAATTGAGATAAAGATTAGCAGTATGTTCTTATTATTTAGTTCCTTATAAGTAGAAGGGAATTAAAGGCATGCACTAGGCTAAAGTGATAGTCAAATGTTTTAAAAGCTATCGTTATGCGATTATCATTACAAATAGCTGATTTGCTTGCCAGGAGTAGAACAAAAGAAAAACGGACACATCCTGCCTGAGAAAAGTATACGTACTTCACAACTGAAACCAATAACAAGGAATATCTGAGAAACGATGATTGCCTCCACAACAAAATTATATATGACATTAATTGTGTGTTTTGATGAGATCTACATATTTTGTGTAATAAGTTTTTGTCTATCTCTTACGGTTTAGCAGTGAAACAGAGTTTGGCAAAATTCATCCCGAATAAAGAGGTCTTCAGAGGATATTTCCAGAAAATTCAAGATATGTATTTTATTTGGGATGTAAATAAATTTAAAATACAGGATTTTAATCAACATCGTTAGAGCCTTTTTTAATAAAATGAAAATTTTCGAAAATGTTTCCATGTAAATGGTAGTTTGTGATGGGGGGAGATTTTCTTCAAAATCTTCGTGTCCCATCCTTGGAAGATAGTGAACTTAAATACCGAGTTTGGTATTTTACCAACTTTTTGTTTTTGAGTTATGCTGCACACAGAAACACACACATAGACATGAACGTTTTTCAAAAAAAATTTTTTTTTATTCAGGAGGTGCTAAAACTTGTATTTCCGGTGAAATATCGGTATCGAATTTCTGGGTTCATTACAATGCCTTCTCTATACACTATGTACAAAGTCGTGTAGAGAAAGTAAAGAAAAAAACTATCCAAAATGATGAGGACTTCCGTGGCTATTTCCAGAAAATTCAAGATACATATATTTTCATTCGTCATGAAAATATCTTATACATGCGGTAATTTTATCAAAACCGTTAAGAGCCACTTTTTGCAAAATTAAATTTTTCTACAAATATTCCATGTAAGGGATTGTTGGGATTGGAAATCTTCATTCGCATTCTTAAAAGATGCTGAAATAAATACCAAATTTGATATTTAACGGACTTTCCGTTTTTGAGCTAAGCTGTTATCAGGCACGTGCAAACTTTTTCTAAAAATAATTGTTTTTAATTATTCTGGGAATCGCAAAACATATTTCCATTGAAACCATGGTATGGAATTTGAGTGGAATGCAATACTTACATGGTACATAGTAGAGAAATTAAATTATGTAACAAACTAATGTGGGTAGCATTGTAATTTGCTATGTTGAAGGAACAACATGATATGGCGTTTTCCCAAGTGTTTCATTTTATAATTTTTAACGCTGCACCGTTATTTTAACTTTTTCGCCAGTGCTGTTTACAAGATTATTTTCTATATTTCAGTAAAGAAAATGTTCTCTTATTTGGAATTGCGAAGAAAAGGGGTTTGAACTGACGTATAAAACTGCCAGGAATTATTAATGTAAACAAATACTTGGGCTATAGCCCGCGTTGCCATGGCCAGCCTACGCATGGCAGAAGTGGGCGATATCCAAGAGATTATGACCAGCATCGCACCTACCCAGCCGGAAAGCTAGGTACCGCTGCCTATCCCAGTTCCCCACTTTTCTCACGTTGTTGAATGCGCACCAGTCCTATACCCGGGACTTAAAATTTGAGATCGAACGCGAGAATATTCCGTTGCCCAGAACTAGAGTGCACATTCTAGACCAGGCATCACCAATTAATTTGAATCTGTGTCATATAAGCAGGCTTTCTGCTTTCATACTTGGGTAAACACAAGACAGGTTCCTTTTGATAGTGTTTAACGCCCGTTTTTGCTACATATGGCACCACAGGTGTTGACATTGATGATACAAGAAATGAAGATGGAGCACTAGTGTAATATGATGGCGGGGGTAAGCGGAGAACCCAGAAAAAACGCACACCTGCGCCACTTTGCACACTAGCAGTCACACTCAGACCACCTTGGTGAGATGCGAGTGGTCTAACGCCCGTAATAGAAGGAATTGTCTCTCTTCCTGTGCAGTATGTCTTGTGTCAGTTTATAATGTTAGGAACAGAAAGCAATACAACATGCAAGCCATTGACTCCTACGTTTATGCCCGCGTAAGAGGAATCTGTTTTACCCAGAGAAAGTGCTGGAATGAGTGTTTATGGTTTCCGGGAAAGTTCGACACTTGGAAAATTAAATTTTCAGCGTCATTATGCAACCCATGCAGGCTATCAAAGGAAAACAAATTTTCTTTCGGATTATTTCGATACCAATTAATTGCCAAGATGCCTGCTCATATTCACTGCTATAAGTGTGAAGCTCTTTCGTTGCAAATTAGTTTGCATGCTTTTGGCGCTACAATCCAATTGCAATGGCATTAACCAAGTTAGGTATTCAGTTTTATTATCTTAATACTAAAATTGTCAATATTTTTTATTTAGATTACTACAGCCAGTTACCGCAAATCCTATGCAGATGTGCATATGTTCATATCTGAAGTAAAACTATCAAACAAAAGACAACAGAGCAATTATTCTACAAATCATGATGAATATCCAGTAGGTGTATAGCCTATTAAATTTGGATTATGTTTCATACATAAAATGTTGCATACTGTCACGGCATTGAAAGAATGGTCTATTCTGGCTTGTCGAGAAGTTGATCACACAATGCACAGCAGGCGATTCGCAAGAGCATTGAGTAAATTTGCTTCTATGCTTCACTCAAAGCCAGCCAGTGGTAACGCCTGCTCCAGAATGTTAAATACCAAACTTCAGCATCTTCAAAGAATAAAATACGAAGATTTTCAAGATATCCCCATTACTTCAAACTACTCTTTGCATAAACATTTTTCAAAATGTTTGAGCTCAAGAAAATTTTAATGATTTTCCTTGATATATAAGTCGTTTGTATCACATGGCATAGAAAAATCTGAATTTTGAATTGGAAGTATTGGATTACATCAAAAAATTATACGTTGACATTTCAACTTATATGCATGGTTTGAGTTTCTGGATTCCAGAAAAAGAAAAAAAAAAAAACAGTACAAATCATGCACGAAGATTTGAAAGAAAACTTCCCTTACCTACCGTTTACTTAGAAAAGCTTACTTTGTTTTTGATTTTGGAATGGTCTAAACAATTTTCATTTTAATACCCTGTGTTTAGCATATTTATGTGTAGGTAAAACGTGTACTATGATTTTGTGAAACTCTCTTCTATTGAATAAAATTTGTCCTGTTTTGTATAACTAGTATATCGTAAAAGATAAGGAAAAATCGTATATAAAATGCAGATCTCTTTTAAAAAACCTTATATGTTCCATTTACATGAGTTTCTCTACACCTCTGCTACAAATTATTGTTAAAAAGATTATGCTTCTATTTACTTCATGCTAATCGAGAAAAAAATAGCATAAATAGTCTTATTACTTGCTTCCATGTAAGTATAAGCGAAATAAGTGACAGTCAAAAGCTGTTTGTACGGACAGGAGTTCACAAATTCCTATATGAGTAAATTATGTGTTTTAAAGCTGAAACTAATAACAAGGTATATCTCAAAAACAGTTCAACCCCACATAAAATGTATATAGTGTAAACTGTGTGTTTTATCGAGATCTATATTTTTTGTGTAGTAAGTTTACCAGCTATGCAAAATTCAATAAAAATCATCCAGAATAAAGAGGTCTTTTGGGCCTATTCCTAGAAAATTCAAGATAAACACCTTATTTGGCAAGTAAATATCTTAAATATTAGAGAATTTAATCAAAATTGTTAGAGCCATTTTTAAGGAAATCAAAATTTTCGAAATTCTTTCCAAGTAAAGGATACTTTAGAGTGGGGGGATTTCCTTGAAAGTCTTCGTGTCGTATCCTTGGAAGTCACCAAACGTTGGTTTTTAACGGTATTTCGTTTTTGAGCTATGCTGCCCACACACATACACATTTATTCACACAGACAGTCACACACTGACATTTTTCTAACAATGCTTTTTTTTTGGATTCAGGTCTCAAAACATATATTTCCGGTGAAATATCGGTATCGAATTTTTGGGTGCAATACAATACTTTCTTTATACACTATGTACATATTACGCATAGAGAAGGTAAAAATAGTTTCAAGTAATGTTTGTGGTAACTAACATAGGCTTTATAATTGGTATGCTTTTCCAATCCTTCAGTTTTTTAAAAATGGCGGCTATGCAATTGTTTCTCGGTATGTCATGGAAAGGGAGTGGACTTTAAACGCCAGTTCATAAACATTTGACTATCGCTTCAATTGTTTCTATTACCTTTGAACCTGAAACGCGAATATAAATTATTTGTACAAACGTGTATTTCAAATAACATGAGGCATAGAGTTTATAAGATTTAAAAAAATAGTTTGTATAAGAAATATAAAATATAATGGCAGAAAGGCATGTGAATGTGACGAGAGTTTTATGTCCTGTTCCCTGTTCACCTTTCAGTTAACTCTTACAGTGTCAAGAAAAGAGTTTGTTATTTTAATGCCAACATAAATATTTGTTTAAGCCCATCTTTGTGGTGAGAGGGTATATATGGCTGCCACGCATTTAGGAGGTCCCTAGTTCTAAGCTGATCCGGATAAGGCTTTTCTTTATACTGAGAAAATGAATTTCGAGTAACTTTAAGCCCTGTGGATTTCGAGAACCTTTGAGCATAATTTAATGAATTTCATTCATCGTCTAATATGACCTATCAGATTAAAGGACTAAATTAAACTAAAAAAAAATCATCCAGAATAAAGAGGTCTTTTGGGCCTATTCCTAGAAAATTCAAGATAAACACCTTATTTGGCAAGTAAATATCTTAAATATTAGAGAATTTAATCAAAATTGTTAGAGCCATTTTTAAGGAAATCAAAATTTTCGAAATTCTTTCCAAGTAAAGGATACTTTAGAGTGGGGGGATTTCCTTGAAAGTCTTCGTGTCGTATCCTTGGAAGTCACCAAACGTTGGTTTTTAACGGTATTTCGTTTTTGAGCTATGCTGCCCACACACATACACATTTATTCACACAGACAGTCACACACTGACATTTTTCTAACAATGCTTTTTTTTTGGATTCAGGTCTCAAAACATATATTTCCGGTGAAATATCGGTATCGAATTTTTGGGTGCAATACAATACTTTCTTTATACACTATGTACATATTACGCATAGAGAAGGTAAAAATAGTTTCAAGTAATGTTTGTGGTAACTAACATAGGCTTTATAATTGGTATGCTTTTCCAATCCTTCAGTTTTTTAAAAATGGCGGCTATGCAATTGTTTCTCGGTATGTCATGGAAAGGGAGTGGACTTTAAACGCCAGTTCATAAACATTTGACTATCGCTTCAATTGTTTCTATTACCTTTGAACCTGAAACGCGAATATAAATTATTTGTACAAACGTGTATTTCAAATAACATGAGGCATAGAGTTTATAAGATTTAAAAAAATAGTTTGTATAAGAAATATAAAATATAATGGCAGAAAGGCATGTGAATGTGACGAGAGTTTTATGTCCTGTTCCCTGTTCACCTTTCAGTTAACTCTTACAGTGTCAAGAAAAGAGTTTGTTATTTTAATGCCAACATAAATATTTGTTTAAGCCCATCTTTGTGGTGAGAGGGTATATATGGCTGCCACGCATTTAGGAGGTCCCTAGTTCTAAGCTGATCCGGATAAGGCTTTTCTTTATACTGAGAAAATGAATTTCGAGTAACTTTAAGCCCTGTGGATTTCGAGAACCTTTGAGCATAATTTAATGAATTTCATTCATCGTCTAATATGACCTATCAGATTAAAGGACTAAATTAAACTAAAAAAAAAAACAACAAAAAACTATCGTTTCAACGTCTTGTAATCCCTTTGTGCCTACAAACAAAAGGGAAAAAGGTCCGCGCGCGCGCGTGTGTGTGTGTGTGTGTGTGTGTGTGTGTGTGTGTGTGTCTGGACAGCATAGCTCAAAAATGAAAAGACTGTTGAATACCAAACCTGGAATTTAAGCTTGGTATCTTCAAAGGATGCGTCACGAAGATTTTAATAAAAATTCCCCCACACCCAACCACCCTTCACATGGAACGTTTTTCAAAAATATTGATTTTCTCAAAAATGGCTCTTAATGACTTTGATTAAAATATCGTATATTAAACCTATTTACCTGACAAATAAGATGTATATCTTGAATTTTCTGGGAAAAGCTTCTGAAGAGTGCTTTAATCTGGTTGAATTTTACGGAATTTTGAATAACTGCTAAACCGTAAGAGATGGACAAAAACTTACTATACCCAAAATTTATAGCACGTTAAAACAAACAATTTATGTGATGCACATTTTTCCGTGGAGTTCATCATTTTTTAGACATTCCTTGTTTATTATTTCTGCTTTGAAAAACTTACTTTTCTCATACAGGAATTTGTCAACTCCTGTCCGTCCATACAAACAAAGGAAATTCATTCACATAGCAACCACCTTTGATTGTCACTTTAACCTATGGTACTTTCTTATTTCGTTTCTACTTACCAGGAAACAAGTAATAAGACTATTTCTGCTAATGTTTTCTCAATTAGCATGAAGTAAATACAAGCCTAAGCTTTTTAACAATAATTTGTTGCAGAAATGTAGAGAAAGTCATGTGAATTAATTTTTTTTCGGGAAGGGCCTCTATATGTGTGTATGTGCGCTTATGTTAACAGAATAACGCAAAACCAAAAATCTCTGCAACAAATTAGTTTTAAAAAGTTCATGTTTCTATTTACTTCATGCTAGTCGACGAAACATTAGCAGAAAGAAAACTTGCTTCCTTGTAAGTAGAAGGGAAATAAGGGAGTAATATAGTTAAAGCGAGAGTCAAAAGGTGATTGCTCTGTGTGTGACTGAAGTTCCTTTTTCTGTATGGATACCAAGTTTAGTATTTTAGCATCTTTTCGTTTTTGAGTTATCGTGTTCACAGACACACGGATCTTTTTCTGAAAATACCCTTTTAAGATTCAGGGGACCCTAAAACATATACTTCCGGTGAAATGTCGGTATTGAATTTTTTGGGTGGAGTGCAATACCTTCTCTATACACTATGTACATAGTACGTGTAGAGAAAGTAAAAAGCTGGTTGAACACCAAACTGGATGTTTAAGTTCAGCAACCTCCAAGGTCGCGATACGAAGGTTTATAAGCAAATCCCCCACTGCAAACTATAATTTATATTTCTGATAATGATGATAACCCAAAAATGGCTCAAAACATTTTAATTAAAATACCGCACATTAAAGCTGTATACGTGGCAAATAAAGCACATGTTTTTAAATTCTCTGAAGACCTGCTTATTCTGAATGCGGTTTACATAATCGAAAAGTCGTAACAATAGACAACATTTTACAACACAAAAAATGTAGATCTTTAATCGTTAATTTATGTAAATCACATAGTTCTTGTTAAGTTAACCATATCCGAGATATTCCTTGTTATTGGTTTCGATTTTAAAGTGCTTAAACTTTTGTTAAACGAGAAGTCGTCATTCCTTTCATATCACTATTGTTTTACTCCTGGTCATGCAAACAAAACAATGCATTTCAATTATATCACATAACAAATATCGTTCAAAAATACGACTATCGCTTTAGCCTAGTGTATTCCATTATTTCCCTTCTGCTTACAAGATAACCTATAATAAGGGAATTTCTGATAATATTTATGTGGATTAGCATGATGTAGATAAAATAACACTCTTTTGAAGGAATATTTTATTTCAGATTAGTTAGAAAAAGTTATGTGACTGGAGCGTAACAGCTGTTTTTATTGGGAAAACATAGATATATGTAATAAGCTATATCGCAACATTGTTACTTTTGCATAACAGAATAGAATAGTATAACAGAAAACAAATTGTAGTAAGCCAAGCATAGTTATTTTACAGTTAGCAACAATATGCCCTTTAGCAGACGATATTCTATTTCAAATCGTAACAAGCGCAAAGAACACCGGAATTTTCTTTGAGTTTCGATGGGAGCACTAAGTGGTAAAAACGGTGAGAGAATATGAGGCTGGTGATATGTCTTTATTATAAGTGCTCTCTGCAATTATCGTTGCAACATGTATAAAATCTTGAAAACAAGAAACAGAAAGTAGAACGTGATCGTTCAGAAATTGCTATTTTTGAGACAAACATCACCCAAAAAGTAATTGTAACATTTGATTTAAAAACCATCGAAAATGCCGTTTTCAGTAGGTAGCCCAAAACTCTAAATATCTGACCACCCTGCATCTTCGGTGCAGTGTATGCCTCTGTGTACCAGAATAAAGCAAACAAATGTTACTCGGTAGCAGTAACGTTGGTAACACGTCATTCTGGAAGCAGTGTGTTATTACAACCATATACTGTGGTGGTAGAGTCAACATTATTAACGAAACAAAAGCCTCCGTCCAGAACACACGACGAAATGCAAGGTTTGTTTTAAATACTTTTTCGTAGCTTTAGCCGTTGCACGTTTACACGCTCATAAAGATCACCCCTATGCTTGAAAGTTTGCAATTCTTTCTTTTTCCGCATTTTTTTTTTCTTTTTGTGACAAACGATTGTTTTCGTGATTGAATATTTGAATATTTTTTTCCGTCTGCTGTAATATAAATGATAAATTTGAAATGTATTTTTTCTTCTATATTATTTTACGCCGGTTTAACTGAGTGGCAATATCGCGACAGATCTGCTAGGATATACTTCGTGGTAAGGTTAGTCTACATAATTGGTTCGTCCCGTTTCCAAAAAGGTCTTAGTGCTAGGTACCTATATATGTGCTTCTTGTGCATGACGGTAGCTGAATGCTTAGTCACATCTTTTAAACCTCTCACTCTGCGATTGGCGTTGAAATTGGGTTCTCTTTCTATGACCAGAAGTAAATCAAGAGATACGAAGTGGATGACGACTTCCCGTTGAGGAAGGTTTTAAATATCTTAAAATCGAAACCAATATCAGGGAATATCACAGAAATGATTAGCCCTATAAAAAGACTGCATATGACATAAATTGTGTGTTTTAAGAAGATCTACATTTTTATACAGTAAGGTTTTGTTATCCTTTACCGTTTATTGTTGTAAAAATGTCATTCAGAATAAAGTGGCCTTAAAGAGGAATTCTCAAGAATTCAGGAGACATATTTTGTTTGCCATGTAAATATATTCGATATACGAAATTTTAATCAAAATCGTTGGACATTTTTGATAAAATCGAAAATTTCCAAAATTATTCCATGTCAAGAGAAGTTTCAAATGAGGGGATTTTCCTGAAAATTGTAAGATACTGCATTTAAATACCAATTTTGGTGTTAAACGGTCTTTTCGTTTTTGAGTTCTGCTCCACTCGCACAAACGTGCGTGCGCATACCCATTTCTAAAACATTTTTGGATACAAGACACCCATAAAACCTGTATTTCCCGTCAATTATCGGTATCAAATTTTTCAGTGTAATGCTCGTACATGGTACGAGGTATAGAAAGTAGAAGCGGCTTATCCTGAGGGAACCATTGTGTTTTGTTAATATAATGCATGCATTCAAAATCTTGATTCTTAATTTAAGATTATTTTTATATTTAACCTGAACAGATTAAATTAATATAACAATCATTTTTGTATAAATTCCCTAATATTTAAGGTATCACGCCAACCTGTAAGGGCAGAGAAAATCATATGAGTGTGAGATATTACATTCGATTTCTTCTCATTTGAATTTTAAGGAAATTCAGTACGTTTGTGTTTGAAATGGTCTATTAAGGGGAAATAATATTGAACACAGGCAACAAAGCTATTTAGCGCCCCCTTCTGCGGGGAGATGGAGGCACTTTAAGAGTTCCCGAGTTCGATTCTCGGTTAATCTGAGTTACCCGGATAAGGGGTTTTCCGAGGTTTTTCCTTATTCTGAGAAGACAAATCCTAGGTAACATTAAGCTGCGTATATCCCGAGCGTATATGAGCATTATATAACCAATTTCATTAATCGTCCGATATGACCTAATAAGTTAAAGGATATTTAATTTAAAGTAAATAAATAGATAAAACATGACATGTTGAGCAAGCGCCACACACATTCACACGAGGTATGATGAGAAGCTAAGATTACAAAGCCTGACGTGAAATGAGAATATTTTATTTCGTACAACCAATACAGCCATCTGATAGTACATATATAGGGTTGCTTTTCACATTGCCTCCATATCGGTTAGGGCACTTATCGCTTCGTGAGACGAGTTTGAATATTCCCTCCTGATATAACTCCTGACCTAGCGTGTTCAGCCATGTTGTCGAGAAGTGTTGCACCTCCGCATCTGAAGCGAAACGTCGGCCTTCTAGGTGTTCCTTCAATTAAGGAAAAAGGTGAAAATCGCTTGGTGCGAGATCCAGGCTATAGGAAGGGTGGTCGATGATATCCCAGCGAAACTGCTTCAACAGTGTGGTGGTATTCTGGGCTGTGTGAGTAGGGCGTTGTTGTAAAGGAAGATAGCACCCTCGGTGCGGATTCCTAGTGTTTCCTCCCGATTGCTTCGCGCAATTGTCGGACAGCGGTCCTGTGCATCCTTCCAAAGGTCCAGGAGTATGACACCCGCACTGTTCAAAAACATTGAGGCTATCACTTTCCCGGGACATGGCGCCACCTTAAACTTCTTTTTTGGAGGAATCCATCGGAAACAAGCTTTCCGGTGCTGCAGAAAGTTGTGAACAATGTGATGGATGATTTCTAAAACCGTTTCTAGTTTCACCGCCATTTCTCGCAACGTGATCCTCTTGTTGTCCTTAATCAGCCCCTTCATGCGAGCCGTGTTCAAATCTGTGGATGCCGTGCTGGGTTGGCCACTGCAATCCTCGTCGGTGACTTTTTCTCAACCGGCCGCAAATTTTCGACACCATTCTACGACATGTTGTCCAAACATCACAGTCTCTCCAAAAACCTGTACCAGCTCGTATGAATGTCATTATATTATTTTCCAAACTGAATAACTCTGCGGATTTCTTCGCGAGACTTCGCCATTTGTGTGTACCTTACAGTGGCGCTGTAGGTGGCAATTGGCTGAAACTCTGCACAGTTGCCAACTGCTTGTACTAGAATTATCGCACACTACTAGATTCACTGTGAAAGACGAAACACCAACAATATAGACCTTGTAACCTTAGTTTCTGATCATCCGTCGTATATCAGTTATGTAGAATTTACAATATTTTATACCTATATACAGTATGTCCCAGAATTCGAGCGCACAAATTGGCAGGATTGTAGAGGGGTTCTAAATAAATAGTTTGAGATAGGGAACCTATTTTGCCAAATGTCAAAGTTATGGTATATTTTCTGTATCGGACATCAATGGCCGAAAATTAAAAGATTTGGACGTGTGAGTCCTTTTTCATTCAGACTGCTTCATTTGTCTGCCAGTAGTCGAAGAAATGCAATATTGGTGCACAATCAATACGATATTTAAAATTATTTGTCTGTAACAATGGAAAAATTGCCAGTTCTTTGTGGGTATGCACGCCTCTGATGATAACTCAATTGATTGTAGATCATATGTAGTTAGTAGCTAGAGCTCTCAGCCAAAACATGCTGGTGGGTGAGGCGGTATATCGCTGGTCATCGAATCACGCGATACAAAGTTCCCACCACTCTCTGAAGTTTCCATTATTTTTTTTTTTTTTTGTTTTTTTTAATTTTCCTTGTTTTTGTTAGAGTACACAATTAGAGCAGCACTAATGCGCATTTCTGAAGCCAGACGATAAGCTCTCAACAATAAATTACGTTGAAAAGACTGTGAATGCCATTTACGTAGCGTTCAATATTAAATGCAGTAATTGCCTAGGAACCTGCGCAGATTAATGCAATTAAACAATATCGTTTATTGAAAACATGAAGATATGTAATGTGTGCTTTGAAACAAAGCAACTGAACTATGATTTTAACGGTGGAATAAAAAAAAAATGTGGGGTTTTGCCAGGATTCGAGCATGTCGGTCTTATGCCACTGGGCTGTTGTACTGCGAGACTGTTCTGCTGAAAATCTTGTCTAATGGCTACACGTGACTACTGTGAGAACCAGAATTACTAAATATTGTGTTCATATTGTAAAAGTATACACATTATGTGTAAGAAACTAAATTGTTTCAACAAGGTGAGAAACTGAGAGCTCACAGACTAGCATCCTAGTTTTATCTAAGCTGCGGACTTCTGAGCTCATGTGCTTTTTGCTGCCACATTGCGCACACTTAAAGACTTAACACATTTCCGTTGAATCAAATGAAAAATGACTGATACGAGTTTAAGCTTCTTGTGGTGAGGTTCACAACAATCCTGGATATTTTGTCAGGATGCGAGGGTCATTTGTTCGCAAGTGCAATCTCTGCAGGGGTGTTGCAGCTTGCCACATCGAAAAGTTCCTCTGTTGACCTGTTGTATTTTGTGCTTCGCGTATTGTATTATTTCCCAAAATCTCTTTCTATTTGCCTTTCATACAGAGATGTAAAAGTAGAATTCACTTTTCTGACTAGTACATAGTTTTTAATTCGTTTTATGTAGGTACTTGTTTTACTACAGAGATAGCCTGTTCCATTTTATTTAATTTGAAGCTCATTTGACACAATGATAAAATATTTTCCTTAATTGTAAATTGGGTCTACAATTATAATGTACATAATACTTCAATGTGTGCTACACTGTATTTTTGTAACTCTATTTTGAAGTGTACCCTTCAGGTGTTAAATGCAGTTGCTATTGAAACGTTCTGCGTTGCACCTATGAGCAATGTATCACCTACATGCTAATCGTACATTACATTTATTTTATTTGTCCAAATAAATCATATTGAGTAACGCAGCAAAATACGAACAGCTCATTATTAAAAAACAAAGGAGAACAACATAAACAAAATCTGATGTGTGCAATTCACATGACTTTCTCTACATCTATGCAACAAATTATTTCACCTAGACGGGCGGGGTTCGATCCCAAGCGACCGCATGTGAGATTTGTGGTGGACAAAGCGGCGCAGGGACGGGTTTTCTCCGGGTACTCCGGTTTCCCCCCGACATCGCATTTCACCGGTGCTCCATCATCATTCATGTATCATCAGTGTCATGAGTGGTTAAAGCGGGCGTTAAACACTACCAAAAAAAAAAAAAAATTGTTGAAAAGCTTATGCTTCTATTAACTTCATACTAATCGAAAAAAAATTAGCAGGAATAGTCTTATTACTTACTTACTTGTAAGTAGAGGCGAAATAAGGGAGTACCATAGGTTAAAGTGATAGTCAAAAGTCGGTTGCTGTGTCACTTAAGGTTTTTTTATTTGTATGTTTTATATGCCGAAACCAAAACCAAGGAATATCTAAAAAACAATCAACTGCGAAAAAAATGTGTATAACATAAATTGTGTATTTTAACATGCTTTACACTTTTGTGTGGTAATTTTTTGTCCATCTCTTACGGTTTAGCAGTTATGCAAAATTCTGTAAAATTCCTCCAAAACAAAGTAGTCTTCAGAGGCTATTCGAGGAAAATTCAAGATGTAGATTTTATTTGTTAGGTAAATACCTTTAATATACGATATTTTAATTAAAATAGTTAGAACCATTTTTGAGAAAGTAAAAATTTACGTAAAAAAATTCCATGTAAAGGGTAGTTTGGGGTGGGGAGATTTTTCTCAAAATCTTCGTGTCGCATCCCTGGAAGATACTAAACTTAAATACCAATTTTGGTATTTCACCAACTTTTCGTTTTTGAATTATCGTCTTCACGGACACTAAAACACACACACAAACCTTTTTCTGAAAACACTATTTTTTGGATACAGGAGACCCTAAAACATATATTTCCGATGAAATCTCGGTATCGAATTTTTGGGTGGAGTGCAATACTTTCTCTATACACCAGGTACATAGTACGTATAGAGAAAGGAATAATGTGTTTATAGTGGCTTGAATCTCCAACTACCTTGATATCTTAACACGATGTACACACGCTAACCATAGCGCTAAATAATGCGACTGTGCTTACGCTGACCGAAATTCGGGTGCGCACGTCACGGTCCACTACGATTTGATCAGTACCGTGGTAACCCTCAAAGAATTTAGAACCCTTGGGCCATAGGTTCTCTACCTCAAACTGTTTATTTAGGATCCCTCTGCAATGCGCCTATTTGCGCGGTCGAATTCTGGGACAACGTGTATATTCTATATATAAATTATAATCAATGCTACATAATTTAACTAAATTTTATAAACTGCGCTGTATTTGACACTACCATATGGTTACAAATTTTATAAAACGTAAAATAAAACAATGGATTTTAAAATTGATTATATTTACGTTCCTTTTAAATAGAGTCTGATCAAGTACCAAATGTGGTATTTATCCAAAGTTTAGTTTTGTGTTTTTTCGCACACACATACAACATTTTATATTTGCTTAAGGTTGAGTAATTGTCCTGAATGCTCCAATCAGACCATTTGGTGGAAATAAAACACTTCGTAACCTGCTACAGGTGGTAAAACGGCAATAACTTGTCATTAAAGAGAGGGAAATACACCTGCGTAGACAATTATCTAGATTTAGTACACCCAGTTTTAACATTGAACAATAAATGGCTATAAATTAATGAAACAAATGAAGAGAAGGTATGTATTATGCAACAAGCTGAAGTAATATTATGATCTAGGTGCATTCCATAGTGACATATTTGGAGGCAGGTTCCACTGGTACTGTTGTATCTCTCTTGAATAGGTAGGTATTCTGTTCACTGTTGTCGATGCATTTCATTCCTTATAGAGCGCATTCTTGTCAATGTAGGTTATGACCACATAAATCATGGCGCTTGCTTCGTCTCGAACTGCTTTATGCAGATCCGCGGTTTTCGAGGTATGTAGGACAAAGAAATAGCATTACTAGCGACAGCTGCATAATGAGCTCCAGTGCCTTCATTAAACTTCCCTGTTAGGCTATTTTGATGCATGATCGATCGCTTCAAGAAACTGCACTGCCGGGAAATGTTAAATACATTCTTTACAGCACAATCAACATTAGCATCATGTTCATCCTTTCGTAAGGATGAAGAAATTTGATATGTTCCATTCTCATTACTTTCTTTACATCTCTGTTACAAATTATTGTTAAAAAACGTAGCCTTCTACTTCATGTTAATCAAGATAAAATTAGAAAAATGGTCTTCCTTGTAAGTGCAGGAAGAATACTACAAAACTTGGCCGTCAGACGCAGTGTCCGTCTCTCGGTCACGTATTCTACACTTGGCTGGCAGTCACATGATCCTCACGCATGCGTGGACGTCAAATAAAATCTCAAATCACATTAACAATTATCAAAATAAACAAAAAAGCTACCTTATTACAGGAGATGTTGGAAATTCCTTGACAACAGTAACTTTGTATGGTTTGAGTTTTAAAAGTTGTGTTGTTTCCCATGCTGTAACTTTTCAAGTATCAGTTTCTAGTGCAAAACGCCTAAGAGGTTTACACATGACCGTTCTAACCTTTCTCCGATTTCGTCTAATGTCTGCTCTATAAGCACAGGCCTGTTTATATATTTTTTCTATCACAAATTATTGATTCCGTCTCTCTGAATTTATTTAAAAGCAAACCAACAGCCTCTCTACTCTGAACACGCACCCAGAAAATTTAATTTCATCCCAACAAAATGATGTAAGCACATACATAAACACTCTTCGTGGTACTGCATATTGCATTTTTAAAGCATTTCAAGGAAAACTAAACTGTAAAACTTGAATATTCTGGGAATATCGTCTAAGGTCGTCTTTATCTAGATGACTTTATCATAATTTGTAAACCCGGAGAGACAAAAATAGTTATACAAACTTTAGATCTCGTAAAGCACATACTTTGTTAGTTGCTATTTGTGAAGTTGGCCATTTCCAAGACATGCCTACTTATTGGTTAAATGTTCTAATATATTTTTCACAAATCATTATTCGTTTTTGTATAATTATTATTTTATACTTCTGGACATGGAAACAGAATTTAATTTTAAAATAATCACATAACAACCAGCAACATTTGATTATCGTTTAAAGCCTACAACATTCTCCTATTTTTATTGATCCCAGAAGATATCTAATTAGACTATTTCTGTTAATATTTTTTCGATTAACATAAAGTAAATAAAATAAAAAGCTTTTGTGAGAATAATTTCTTGCAGAATCGGTGGAAAAAATCATGTGAATGTGGCACACAAATTTGTGTTCTTCTTACAACATACAGAAACTTTTAATGTGTGTTTTGCAAGATTATCACATGAACGTTATCCTCTTGATATAAACAATAAAAATATATTTTTAATGTTTAAATTTTTGATTATTTCCTGGTTACAATAACACGCTCCAGCAATGAAAAATGATACGTCCACAAACAGCACAAAGTTATGTTTTTGAACTGAGAAATAAAAGTGAATGGAGCGGTTTAATAGCACGCTAATTAATGATTGGCAGTCTCTGTAAATGTTGTTAAACTAAAGGCAGTTATTCAGCACTTTCCCAGAAATTGTTATTTCCATCTCGGCACTGCGTAATCATCGGCTCGATTTTCAGAGGTGGCATCCCGGATTTAAAAATTAAAACAAATTGTTTTATAATTTCCTCTCTCCCTTCAAATATATTTTGATGAGTTTTATGCGTTTCTACAACGTGTATTCCATCATGAATACCATGAAAGATAACCTCAAAAACGGCATACACGCAAAGTTCTTAATAAATATCCCAAACTAGGAAACCTTAAGGACGACCACTTTGGATTTACACAAAATATCTGTATATGCCTTTCGGATGTTGCGTGCGTAAGACATACACATACACACAACAAATATATATTCATGTTTACATATACATGTGTGTGTGTGTGTGTGTGTGTCATGCCAGTATGTTGAACATGCAACGATTGTACCTATGCAAACTATTCTCAACAAGATGATGAATTAAAGTAATCATTTCCATGAGTATGAATTGCTTCCTTGTAAGTAGAAGGGAAATAAGCGTATACATTATGCTAAGGCTGTGGTCAAATATTTTAAAACCTGGTTACTATGTGAAACAATTACGGCTCGGTTTGCTTTGCATGGTGAAATTGAAAGCAATAATACAAAATATCTCGAAAACGGTCAACGCTGCAAGAAAAAAGTATGATATAGTAAGTGTAGTAGGTTTTGTCTATCTCATTACGGTTTAACCGTTGTGCAAAATTCCGCGAAAACTCATGCAGAATAAAGAGCTCTTCAGTGGCTGTTTCCAGAAAATACAAAATATATATTTGTGAAGTAAATATCTTTAATATATTATTAAAAATCTGACGTGTACCATTCGCATGACTTTCTCCATATCCCTGCAACAAATAATTCTTAAAAAGCTTATACTTCTATTTAATTTATGCTAATCAGAAAAAGTAAAAAATTAGCAGAAATAGTCTTATTACTCGCTTCCTTGTAAGTAGAAGCGAAATAAGGGACAACCGTAGGTTAAAGTGATAGTCAAAAGCTGGTTGCTATGACAATGAAGTTCCTTTGTTTATATGGATAGGAGTTGACAAGTTCCTGTATGAGAAAAGTATACGTTTTTCATAGCAGAAACCAAAAATAAGGAATGTCAAAGAAACGACGAACTCCACGAAAAAAGTATATAAAATAAATTATGTGTTTTAAAGTGCTCTACATTTTCTGTGAAGTAAGTTTTTGTCCATCTCTTACGGTTTAGCAGTCATTCAAAATTTAGTTAAATTCATCCAGAATAAACTACTCTTCAGAGGCTATTCCCAGAAAATTAAAGATATACCTTTCATTTGTCAGATAAATATGTTTAATATCCGAAATTTTAATAAAAATCGTTAGTGCCATTTTTGAGAAAATCAAAATTTTCGAAAAAAGTTCCATGTCAAGGGTAGTTAGGGTTGGGGGTATTTTTCTCAAAATCTTCGAGTCGCATCCCTGGAAGATACTAAACTTAAATACCAAGTTTGGTATTTTACGGACTTTTCGTTTTTGAGTTATCGTGTTCACAGACACACGGACACACACACACACACACACACACACACACACACACACACACACACGGACCTTTTTGTGAAAATGCTTTTATTGGATATTGGGGACCCTAAAACATATATTTCCGGTGAAATCTCGGTATTGAATTTTTGGTGGAGTGCATTACTTTCTCTATACACTATGTACATAGTGCGTATGGAGAAAGTAAAAATTGTTAAAACCATTTTTGAGAAATTCTATGTTAAGGGTAGTTTGTAGTGTGGGATTCTTATGAGAATCTTCCTATCACATTCTTGGAAGACACTAAACATAATACCAACAAGTTTAGTATTTAATGGCCTTTTCTCTTTGAGCTATGCTTTCCAAAGACACACACACACACACACACACACACACACACACACACACACACACACAAATACCGATCTTTTTTGTTAAAATTCTTTTTTCAGACTCAGCGGAGTCAAAACATATGTTTTCGGTGAAATTTAGACAGTGGATATTTTGTGTGGAATACAATACCTTCTTTGTAAAAAAATAAAAAGATCGTATGTTTCAATAATTGAAATAATTTCTCTAACTTTTGATCGTTCTGACAACAAGACTAAAATGCACTAACATTAGCGAACTACTACAAGGATAGTTTACCAAGCCTCAAGGAAAGCCTATTTTAATTTTTTATCTGTAATTAAAATATAGCAAGTAGGTGAGGAAATTAAAATATAAAGTTGTGTCCATCATTGGGGAGTGTCATTGGCCAAAATCATCCCATTTTATGACACGTAATATGAATTGTTGGTCCAAAAGTGTAGTGCTGTAGCTATTGTGTAGCTGTAGCCTATTGTTGACTAAGTTAGCCTTTTGTAATACAATTAATGAAAATATGCCAGTATTAATTACCATTTATCAATAAGCAAAATATACAAAGCTGTAATTTTTGTAATACGTTCTTGAATGGGTAATGTTTTTGTTTGGTCGGCAAATGCTTTTCCGATGGGCACTGTTCCTACCCAGTTAATGCATCTTATATGTCCTCCGGCTGTGTTCCAGAAAAGCGATATTGATTGGATAGCAATCCGATCTGTTATAGATTAAAAAATCGCCGAAAATCCCCTCCTTAACAATATTGTCGCAACCCCTTTAGGAAATATTACTTAAACCACTATGCAAACTTAAGGAGGTAAACATTCTAAGACTTTCCACACCGGTTTCTTACAGCCGAAGACGTTTCGCTCATGCCTTCGCACACACACAGGGCATCTTCAGGGGACGTTGTTTCCACTCCCGTGACGGAATCTACGCTACAGTTTAGTCAATATACTGCAGCAAGTATGGTGTTGATCAGACTTTCTTCATTCTCTTCTTCTTTTTTTTTTCTTTGTTTTGTGAGGAGGAAGGAAGGCCAGGTGATCACAGAACCATCATCTTTGATGAAATGTCTATATCAAAATCATGAGAGAAATTAAATTCATCCTCTATAGAAAAGAAAGCAAAACTACGTGAAACTTTCAATTATATTTTTTCTTTTGGAATGTTACACCACAAAATATTTAACGAAAGGGATTAGTAAACAATAACCTTCAAAAATTACAAAAGATTATTTTTATAGTAATTCTTTTAAGTTTTTCTGTAAATTGCAAGTTAAGTTATCAAATCTATACAGTAATGAACGTACCGAAGAAAATTTTTATAAACATTTGTATTTAGATTGTTGGGTTATACTTCAACCCTTGTATAAAACGAAGCCTTGCATAAAACCTAATATGGTAGCAGTCATTGTTGATCATGTCCCAAAGCCTGAATACAGGACCTGTTGAGGTTTGATTGTTAAAAACGGTCTCGCAGTTTACTACATAGCAGCAACGTGACAACGAATAATTGATAGGATCAATATGCTGTTATTTTATGGAAAACATCATGTGGCGCTTCTCATAGAGAAGCGCTTTTGCGAATACACAAGAAAATCATTTTGTTATTAAAACGTCATCAAATTTAAGGATATCTACGATTCAATAATGTCTGATTAATATCCTGAAATAAAGCTAGCGTTTACTATTTCCTCACCAAAAATGCGCTATTGAAGTTGACTAAATTCAAAAGAAACTTTGTTTGAAAACATGTGTATATGTGGTATGGGATTGTGGTTTAATGTTTGTGAGCAACATAATTAAAACACGAAAAGTCGGTTAAACATCAAACTTGGTATTTACTTCAGCGTCCTCTAATCAGTATAAACCGACAGTGTAGTTGAGAGGAACTAAGATACACTTCGATTCTTTAATTTATAAGGGTGCGCGTTATACAAAAATTCTCATACAGTGAACAGCAGTGTGTTTCCTTCACTTGTGGCCGCTACACACCGCCTCGCACGCCGGTCGCTGCTGCTTGGACTTCTGCCAAAATAGTCACATTCTCGCAACCGCTCACTACCTCATAGTTTACAATAACAATGATGATAAGCATATGTCTTATCATAAGAAATGTTGCAAAAACTGTACTCTTCTATATGCACATTTCTGAATTCCTCTCAGGAAGCTTTCATTGATACAATATAGTCCAGTATCCGAAAATAAGTGAATCCTTAGCCTGATCTTTTCTTTTAGTTCTTCAATTTCCGATGAAAGATAAAACTCCTAAAGAAGAATGAAGGAAATAAAAACGATAACGACTTTCTAGTTGAGAAAGACATTAACTATTGGAAATTTTAAACAAACAACATAGATATATTTTAGGAAATGTTAATACTCAGACCAATAGTTTGTGCTTTTCAGCTTCGGACATTGGACTCTACTGCGTCAAAGGAAACTTCCTGGGAAGATGACAGAAATGTGCGGATAGTAGAGCACAACATTTCCAATGTATATATTCTAAACAGCTAAAACTAGCCAAGTCTGGGCACATACCTAATGGAAGTACCTGCAATAAGAGAGAAAATATTTATGTAAACATTGTATAGACTTATTTGGTGTTTGAGAAATCTATATGTATGAATACGTGTATTTGTGAGTGCAAGTGTGTGTGTGTGTGTGTGTGTGTGTGTGTGTGTGTGTGTGTGTTTTTAGACAGAATGTACGGTCACCCGACCCATGCGGCTGTGTGAAGCAAATATTGTATTTTGTAAACTTAATAATAAAATACTACTAATACTACTGCTGCTGCTGCTGCTATACAGGGTGTTTCAAAACGACACCAAACGAAGATGTGGACCTTGTCGATCATACCGTACGTGGTACCTGAATATAATTTTCAGCTCTAAATTTGGCACATTCAAAAACTGTCATAAAATCATCATGGATTAGGCAGCTGTACGTAATCAAATGGCACGTGCCTGACCCACTACAAGGGAGATGTCGGTTGGTAGCGATGGTTCCAGTCGCGTGGTGTAGGCGTGGTTTGCTAGACATGCCGGCGCGGCATAGGTAAGATTAGTAAGGAAAAACATAGCATGTGGGTGTGGCGAATGACAACCGTTGTTCCTTAGCTGCCTAATCCCAAATGTGTGCGATTTTTAAACTCTCATAAAACTTTGAATAGAAGAGTTTGAAAATTGCGACATCAAGTTTTGGACAAGTCAAAGTGTAAGCTAATCGACTGCTATCTTCGTTTAGTGTCATTTTGAAACGGCCTATGTATATGTATATATATATATATATATATTGACAAATATTGCTTTGCAGAGTTGTAAGTTTTTTGTTTAGTACTATTTTGTTTATGTCTTACGATTTACTATATATATCGACATAAATTGCTTTGGAGACTTGTAAGTTTTTTGTTTAGTATCTTACGATTTACTAGTTACCCAAGTCATTTAGAATGAATGTAGATGACGCGGTGATATTTGTAGAAGATTCAAAATATACACTTCATTTATCAGTAAAATAGCTTAATCATGAGAAATTTTGATCCAAATCGTTGCAGCCCTTTTTTTTTTTTTTTTGTTGATAAAATTATGTTAAAAAAACATTCCACGTAAAGCGTAGTTTGGGGCGAAGTGGTTTTATTGAAAATCTTCGTACCACAACCTTGATGTCAAACTTAAATTTCAGGTTTGATGTCTTAGAATTAGTATTCAGTATTTTTCTAAAACTTCTCTTCTGGATTCAGGGCATCTCAAAACATTTTTCTGTTGAAATCTCCACATAGAATTTTTATGTGTAATACAGTAATTTCTCCACTTAATATCTAGTAGAGAAAGCAATAAGGTGTGTGCAACAAACTCTCATAAATTGAAGCAAATAAAATAATACATCAGGCGAGCAATTCACTTAATTTTGGATATTGAACTCCCGAGTAAGAATGAAAATCTTCGAGAAGATATTAGAAATATGCTAATAGAAGCCACAATTTGAAAATCCCTTTTGATTATATATGTTCTTATTATCCTTATAATTGTAACCAACGTTGAGAATGTGATGCCGTTGCGTGAGGATAACTTTTTTGGCAGAAAATGGCCGGCTTGAAAGCAGCTGCGCTGTGGCCACTGTGTGAAAGAAAATCACTGTATTTTATGTTAATTAATATGGCCAGAGTATACAATCCTTAACTATGGATTTATGTTATATTTTAAGAAGAAAGTTTTTATACTTACGATTAATGTTATTCACATATCATGAATGCGATCTATGCCATTTATTTCGGAGTAGACAAACAGAGTATACTTCATAACTAACCAAGTAGAAAGAGAAGGCAGTAGAACAAGCTACTTGATAAACTAGAATATGTTAGAAAACCAAATTGTGAAATCTCCTGTGCTAAGGGAAAATGGGCTGGTATTCTGTTCCAAGCCGTCGGGTTTGATAGCCACTTTCCAGTCTAATGTCCAGTCAGATTTTAGTTTCCAAGGCAACCGCATCCCACAAGCTCCTACTTCCAGCAGAAGACTTTGCTGTTATGCCACAGAAAATTGAGGAGATTGCAGTGATTACCAGAAGACTTTAGCTGTTTAATAATCGTAAACTGTTACTTTAACGTGCGTTACATTGACTGTGATATTTTGTAACATTACACACGAAACAATTTAAAACTACAAGCTGTGTCACCCTACAAAGTGCATTGTTTATCGGAGGTCTCGGGTTTAAGTATTGCGGTTTGATTTCCAATTTTTCTCGAATGCCATTGTTGTCTTTTTATTTATATCAGCGATACTCTAATCATTTTCCTTTCACCGTGCTGATTATTTACTTATCTAGGATTCCAGTGATTCGATGATCGTTTGTTTCTCATTCAGGAAATTTATTTGCAAGTCTCTTGGAAGCTTAAGATGTTAAAATTGTAAAGTGAAAGATTGTAAGAAATAAGTGGTCGCAGTGGTGTGATATCTTAAGAATTACAAACAATTTTACTTCATTTTTACTCCTATATTATAACTAAGGACCCATATCTCGGCAACACTTCTGGAGTATTGACAGGAAATAAAAACTGAAACAAACCTTATCATTCATTGCGGAGCGTATAGAAGCCGCGATGCTATCCTCACGACTTGAAATAGTGAATAAACAAAACCCCAAGTATATCTGCTGAGAGTAAAGAATAATTTCTAGTTGAAAATTGCCGTCGCGCGCGCGCGCGCGCACACACACACACACGCACGCACACACGCATACACACATACCCTAGACCTAACAAAGCACAAGTTTGCTTCACTCACGTGCTTTACTGAAACCACTGGAAAGTGATAACTAATCAGCAGTATACTCCACCTCTCAGAAGTTAAGAAAATGCAGAATTTCAATTGCTAGTGACAATTTATAATTATAGTATTCTGAATTTTGTATTATGATATCAACGATTTGAACCTTCTCTGGTAAAGATAGGTAAACCTCAATAAATAAACAAAAGTTTATTACACAAACAAATTTGTTCCATTCACATCCTTTTCTCTACATCTCTACAAAAACTTATTGTTAAAAAGCTTATTCTTCTATTTACTTCATGCTAATCGAGAAATAATTAACAGAAATCGTTTTATTATTTGCTTTCGTGTAAGTAGAAGTGAAATAAGGGAGTACCATAGGCTAAAATGATAGTCAAAAGCTGGTTGCTATGTGACTGCAGTTCCTTTGTTGCTATGGACAGGAGTTGACAGATTCCCGTTTGAGAAAAGTATAAGTTTTTATAGCTGAACCAATAACAAGGGATATCTAAAAAAAACGATAAACACCATGAACAATCAACAAAACTTATAACATAAATTGTGTGTTTTAATGAGCTCCACATTTTCTGTGAAGTAAGTTTTTGTCTAACTCTTACGGTTTACCAGTTATGCAAGATTCCACAAAATTCATCCAGAACAAAGACGTCTTCAAAGGCAATACCCAGAAAATTCCAGATATACTTTTTATTCGTCATGTAAATATTTTTGATATACGACATTCAATCAAAATAGTCATTGTTGAGAAGCTCAACATTTTCGAAAATTGTTCCATGTAATGGGTAGTTGGGGGTGGGGGGATTTTCTTGGAAATCTTCGTGTAACATCCGTGAAAGATAGAAGATACTGAACTTAAATACTAAGTTTGGTATTTAACGGACTTTTCGTTTTTGAGCTATGTTGCCCATAGACACATTGACACACAGGCGCGCGCACACACACACACACAAACATACACACACACGGACATTTTTCTAAAACTCTGATGTGTTACACTCACATGAATTTCTCCAGCTGCTCTACAAACAAACGCCTGACAAAAGATTATTCTTCTTTCTCCACAATGCTAATCGAGATAAACATTAGCAGAATTTTCTTAATAGCTAGTTACTTATAAGTAGAAGGGGGCTAAGGTAATGTACTAGGCTAAAGTGATAGTCAAATGTTTTAAAAACTATCATTATGCAATTATCATTGCAAATCGCTTCTTTGCCTGGCCAGAAGTAGAACAAAAGAAAAACGTACACTTCCTGTCTGACAAAAGTATTACGTTACTTTACAATTTTATTGAAACCAACAACAAGGAATACCTCGGAAACGGTGACGTCCACAACAAAAACCTGAAGGACATAAATTATGTGGTTTGACGAGATCTACATTTTTTGTGTCTTAAGATTTTGTTAATCTCTTACGGTTTACCAGTTACATAAAATCCAGCAAAATTCATTCAGAATAAAGAGATCATTAGAGGTTAATTCCAGAAAATTCAAACTATACATTTTATTTGCCATATAAATACCTTTAATAGGTTGTATTTTAACCAAAATCGTTAGAGCCATTTTTGATAAAATGAAAATTTTTTCCAGGTAAGGAGTAGTGTAGAGTGGAGGGATTTTTGACAAGATCTTCGTGTCGCCTCCCTCGAAGCTACTAAACTTAAATACTACGGTTGGTATTTTACCGACTTATTGTTTTTGAGTTATTGTGCTCTCAGATATATGGATACACGGACACTCACAGAACCTTTTTCTGAACATACTTTTTTGAATATAGGGGACCATAAAACGTGTATTTCCGATGAAATCTCTGTATGGCATTTTTGGGTGGAATGCAATATCTTTTCATGTCCTATGTACATAGTACGTGTAAGGAAAGTAAAAATGCTTTGTTGGATTCAGGAAATCTCAAAAAACTTATATTTACGGTGAAATTTTTGGGTGCAATACAATACTTTCTCTGTACACTATGTACATAGTGCATATAGAGAAAGTAAAATTTTGATTTGTTACTTCACATGAATTTCTCTACATGGCTGTAACAAATTATTGTTAAAAATCACATTCTTCTAACTACTTCATGTAATCGAAATAAACATTATCAGAAATTTTCTTAATTACTTGGTTATTGTAAGTTGTAGGGAAATAAGGGAATACACTAGGCTAAATCGAATGCCAAATCTCTTAAAAGTTGGTTGTCATATGGTTGAAAACCGTTTCTACGCAGAGAAACGGTTGAGAAAAATAAATTTAAATCTGACACAAATAACAAGGAATATCTCAGAACTATTTAGTGGCATAAATTGTGTTTTAATGTGATTTACATTTTTCGTTTCTGTATAATTCTTACGGATTAATAGTCACGCAAAATTCAGTAAAATGCATTCAGAATAAAGAGGTCTTTGGAAGCTATTCCCAGAAAATTCAAGATATACATTTTATTTGCCGTATAAATATCTTTAATATACGGTATTTTAATCAAAATTGTTAGAGCCATGCTTGAGAAAATCAAAATCTTCGAAAATTTTCCATGTAAAGGGTAGTTTAGATTGGGAGGATTTTTCTCAAAACCTTCGTGTTGCATCCCTGGAGGATACTAAAATTAAACACTAAGTTTGGTATTGTATCGAGTTTTCGTTTTTGAGTTATGTTCACCGACACATGGACACACACATAAACCTTTTTCCAATTTTTTGGTACAGGGACCTTAAAACGTATTTCCGGTGAAATGTCTGTATAACATTTTAGAGAGGAGTGCAATAGCTTTTCTATACCTATGTACATAATATATGTAGAGAAAGTAAAAATGTAGATCTCATTAGAAAAATCATTTATATCATATAGTTTTCTTGTAAAACTAACCATTTCCGAAATATTCCCTATTATTTGTTTCAATTTTAAAATATTTGAGCTTTTTTTCAAATGGGAATTCCTCATCGGTTTTGTATCTCTTGGTTTTACTCTCGAATTTCACTGACAATCGTATAGTGGCAGCTTTTAAGAGATTTGGTAGACATTTCAGCCTAGTGTATTAGCTTATTTCTATTCTAAATAGGAATTAAGTAACAATTAATTGGTCTTGTTTATCTTAATTAGTATGATGTGGATAAAAGAATAATTTTTTTTAAAAACGGCCAGAAAAAATCATGTTAAACTAGCTAAACTGTTATTACACAGTTATTTACATATAATCAGGATAGAGAAAGCTAAACGATAATCAGATTTGAATATTTATAAACCATCTAAACAGTAATTTCAGCACAGCTAATCTTTTTGTAGCACCAGTACACACGTAATATGTATTTAATATTCTTAAAAACAGGGTTTTTGTCGAATTATTGGGAATTAGAAATGAAATATTAACCCTATCTACTTTATCGCTTTGGGATGGCTTTGAAATACCATGCTCTTTGTATGACTGCGAGGGAAAGGCGATTAGTGAATTACATTAGAAAACGTATAAGTATTTAAAAATGAAAATCAATAACAAAGAATGTCTTAGGCATGGTTAACGCCACAATTACTTTTACTCGACTCAAATTAATTGACATTTTTTGTGTGGTAGTATTTTATTTATCACCTAAGGTTTAGGAATTATAACCTTGTTTGGAATGAAGTGGATAGCACACCGTTCCAGAAATATCAATATAGATGCATTTTATTTTTAACGTAAATAGCTTGCCCACATTACACTTTTGAGAAAACAACATTTACGAAAAAAATGTTCCTATAAACAGTAATTTGTATGTAGAAATTGAATGAAAAGCTTCGTTTTGCATCTTTAGAGAATGCAGAGCTTAAATTCTAAGTTTATTAAGCAGCACACTTTACGGTTTTTAATTTAGTTTAGTACATTTTTCTAAGAATGATATTGTTTAATTTCTCAAGGTCCCTAAACGCCTGTTTTTCTTAAAACCCCTGCATAGGAATTTTGGGTTTAATGCAGTATTTCTTCTACTTATAAGTAAATGATAGATAAAGTAAAATTACACTTAGTATATTCTTTGGAATTTGTATAGTGTTTTGTTCAAGTACCGACAGAAATGTCGTTTAACTACCGTTTAACTATCCGTAAGGTACGCCGTGTTAGGCTGTAAAATCCAAATGACCTTGGCTGGAGGAAATGTGATTTAGCACTTAGTAGTTCATTCGCTTGCTGCTTTACTCCTTCCACTGCTCTTAAAAGCTTCTTTACTGCTGCTGTAACCCCCCCCCCCCTCACACTCTCTCTCTCGCTGGCTATGGCTTGCTTCCTTATTATCTGATTGCTATTGACACTTCATAAAGTTTTATGACAGTACACTTATTGGTCTTATTTCCAAGTTTTAATAGTTCAATTTACATAACGATGTTTTTCTGTATTGCTATCTATTTATTCATTCATCATCAATATTCAAACCTCTGCGTTATAGTTTTTGGAATATTTTGACACAATTTACTGATATTATATACAATTCCCTGGCTATCACAGGTGCTTACCAATGAATATAAACTATTTTTAGAACATGTATAGAACTTTAGTATTACTGTAACATTCGGAGGTTATTTCAACATAATTAAACAACTTCTTAATATGTATACGTAGGTGACAAGGAACCATTATCACGTTAATGTTACAGATGGAGCTGGAATATTTTTCGTGAAAGTAGATTGAGAATAAAAATGCTCATGTCTTGGTTTCTCTCCACACGCCCAAATTTGCAAAGAAAAAGAAAATTCAAAATTACAACGCCTCATTGATAATAATGTTCAATTCTTTGCACTATCGACGCTCAGTAGGTATTAAACAAGAGAGCTAATAAAAATGAACAATTTTTGTCCCTTCAGATTTTGTTTTTTCTTGGAAGCACCCACCACTGGGAGAAAAATGAAACATCTATGACCGGCATTCTCTTCGCTAAAATAACTCTTAAGTTGTACGTTAACTTTAGTGCGGTCTTGCAGCCTAAGCGTAAGTGCGGGCAAAGTTCGTTGTCATTATCAGTGACTGCCATACTTCATTCAGCGGAAGACAGGCTTAAGGGCAGTCATTATGATTCATAATTTGTTCCGTCTCTACCTATTCTGTAACAGAGTTATCATACACAAGCTTATTATTCTATCTACGTTATGCTAATCAAGTTAAACATTAACAGAAATGGAATGTTTACTTAGTTACTTGTTAGCAGATACATTGGAAATAAAAGGTATACACCAGGCTAAAGCGATGGTCAAATCCTTTAAAAGCTAATTTCTATGTGATTGAAGTGCTTAACTCCACAAAAATGTAGGTATATTTTCATAAATGTTGTATCTTAACGAGATCTACAGTTTTTGTGTCTTACGATTTACCATTTATTCAAAAGTCATCCAGAATGGAGATGTCTTCAGAGGCTATTCCCAGAAAATTCAAATATATATTTTATTTATGTTGTAAATATCTTTAATATATAGTATTTTAACTAAAATAGTTAAAGCCATCCTTGACAATAGTAAAATTTTCGAAATTGTTTCCACATAGGGGTAGCTTAGGGTGCGAAGATTTACCTGGAGTTAAATTTTACTGAACTTAAGTACAAAGTTTGGTATTTTACTTACTATGTGTTTGAGACCGTGATTAGAGACACAAGGACTTGGCTTTTCCCAAAAATTCTTTTTTTTTGGGGGGGGAGGAGAATAAAGGGTATCCTAAAACGTGTATTTCCGGAAAAATATCGCTGTCAAATTTTTGGGTAGAATGCAATACCTTCTCTATCTACTATAAACATGTTATATAGGTGCTAGAGAAGGTAATAGGCATGAGTGAGAATTATGCACCATTGTAAAAGTAATTCGTACTACTGAAACCGTTGTCATTAGGAATCTAGTATGGTGCGTGTTTGGCTGAGTGTGTTTACGATGAACTTTACTAGTAATGTCTCTTGGTTATTTGCTGAGAAATACTCAAATTCTGAACGAGACTTTCAACAGTGTCAGATGGATGATACCTTAAATTGCTTTTGTAAAGATTCATGATCCTTTTGTTGCATTAAATACGGGGGAAATAGGTATGGTGAGTGCACTGGAGCATTTGAAAATTGAAAAGAATGCAGTGATGATACGAAGTAAACAAATAATATAATTTCTGGGTCGTTTAAGCCCTGTCAATTTCTTCCCATTGCTTAACAAATACATTTAAAACTCATTATAAATACCTCCCAGCTTAAATTGATGCTTTTAATAAAACTTATATATTTTTCCTGTTTTTAATGAGGTATTCTGTGCTGGGTTGGGCCAAGTAAAAGACTTGAGTGACCAATCGCTTCCTAATTGAAGAATATATCTTCGCCATTTGCTTTTCATTTTGAGAGAAGCGACATTTATGCACATTCCTGCTGCTATTTTACAGACATCTCTTGAGAGGACAACGTCCAGCGAGGAGCGCATTCAGTAACTTGTTTGCTGAATGAGAGAATCTCTTTTGATGTGAGTTCTATGGACTACTTAGCCAGGGAACGCTGTCCCCGTAGGGTCTTTTGCATTCCCAGACGTTTTATTTTCTCGTTTACGAGATGATAGTCTTGACACCTCGCAAAATGGTTCTGAGCAGTGCTCTCTTCTTGGCTAGGGAATTAGCAACTTCATTGCCTTCAATATCTTCATTCTGGCACCACATTAAGGTAACTGTGTTCCTATTTGGCATCTGGTTTACCCGACAAGCTCTGACTCAACAGTGCATACATTGAAAGGCCTTAACGCGCCCTGGGCATCTAAAATATGAATTTTGGTGCCATGAAAGTCTTTATAAACATTTACATAAGCTCAGGTTTCTAATGCATGAATTTCACGTTGGTTAAATTTAATTATATTGTTTGTTAACGACGCGTCAATTACAGGATCATATTAGTGCCGCCTGTGTGCCAGATTTTTGTCCCGCAAAAGTTCTTTAACATGCCAGGTAATCTAGTGGCTGTCGCTTTTAAGCAAATTTAAAAACCATCGGTCTGGGCCGGGTTTGAAACCGCGACCTTGAGTTAAGCGCCAGCGCCTAACCAACTGAGCTACTTAGACCGACTGAACACATTGAGTATAATGGGATTATACCCAGGGGTTTTTAATAGAGCAATACCTATATAGGCTCACACTAGTTTTTGGGTATAACTATACGATGGTTGCAGCACACATACGTGCACGGCACACACACACACACATACATATAGAACGGACTTAAGAAGTAGTTTAAGTGACTTTTATGACGATCCATATATGAAAGTATTGAAAACATTAAGTTGTTGAGATTTGAAAGTCAGCAGATTGCCGAAGTTTTGCCTACTTCTTGGGATCATCGGAGTTTCAGCTTCACAGATCCCTCGGCTACCCTCGGTCGTCGTTCCTTCGGCTGCAACTGCTGCATTCCTCTACTTATAAAAAATATCCCTCAGCTACGCTTGGCGGCTTAGGGCCCTAAACATTTATAATAGACCAGTAAGTGACTACAAAGTGGCTCTAATGACGAAATAACAAAAGTACCCACGTTTTGAAGTAGTGTCAAGTGGTGAAACCATCGTATACTAATAGTCAAGTTTTCACTTCCATTTGGAATCAACTGTATGCCAGATGAGTGAATATCTTTGAAAATTTCGTCCACTTTCGAGTCATATAAAGTGACTAGATCACACATGCATGTTTATGACCAATTTATAATGAAAAACATGTCTAAAGAAGACATATCCTACAGGAATACTACCAGGAGATTGCTGATACTGTGTGCATGGATTTTAATTAATATATAATATACTATAAAATTTTTTTTGTTATGTTTCAAATACATGTTTGTACTAAATTTAACACAGCTAGCACAGAGTGGTTAATTTTCCCATAATACTGAAAGAACGAACTGGCTCCAGTGTTTTTAAATATTTTGCACAATATTTCGGTTTTGCTGTTGGGGAACTATCTCGAGTCGATGATTAATTACCCCTAATTAGTATATAAATATTTGACGTCGTTATCGAAGTTATCTGTCACGTATCTTGTGCTGTCGTTATAAGGGCAGTTCTGAACACGTCGCTTATTACCTCGGGTGCTGAAATGTTTCCTTTTAGCTATTTTGGTAGAGTGTAATAGTAACGGAGATATCGGGATATGAGATTGTAAGGCTTTCACAATATGAAATTACTCTCCAAGTAACAGATGCTTTAAATAAACACAGGTTTCTTTAATTCTACCTTAAACTACCTGCCTTTTTTTGTTTTGTTTTTTTTGTTTAATGGTTAATCCCTGTAACATTTAGCCTTAGGTTGCACTTGCTCAAAAGTCTTGCATGTCTTTAGACTCCTTTAAAAAGAACATTACTTCCATAACCATCTCACCTGTAAATCTATAAATGTATTATTTACAGACCGGTATTGCAAAGATTTATGACCTTCTCAGATGTATTTTTGGTTATAAACGTTCAATAAAATGTAAGATTTATTTCCAGATACACCAAAAGTACTTCGGTTTCTTTGGTAGCTTTGTTGTTCTTTATTTTCAACAAACATTGAAGAGCTGTCAAAACTTTTCTCTAAAGCTTCTTGTTTGAGGCTAATGTCAGTAACTAAACTGATTTTCATGCAATCCAGGTGCCAATCTAGCGAATTACACCTCCTATATTTCGTTGGCAATTGCACAATAGCAACCAAATGGTATCTGTTACTTCCCTAAGGCCAAAATTAGGTATTTTTTAGTATTTAAACAAGATGTTTCAAGACGTTAGGATAACATCATAATTTTCTATGCTCCGCAGTGGATAAAAAGATATATTTCAGTTCTAATTGCCTTATTTGCTTCTAGGATAGTCGCGGAGTGATACACAAATTATTGCACAAGCCAGTTAAACAGCAACTTAGTTAAAACCCTCACGACACCACAAAGAAGCTGCTGCATGCGCCCTTTAATGTTATCAAAATAATATGTGTTTCTAGCTTAAATTAAAAACAGCTCTGAAACTACCTTGGCAATGTTGCTTCAGAGGTCAACAAGTCACGACAGTCGCTGTTAATGCACAATGACTGCCACCAAATGATTAGCGTAAAACTCACTATAGCCAAAGAAAGCATTGAATTTGGTAGCGCTGCAAAATGGTCTACGCTTCGGTAACTGGGGTACACGGAATACTAAATAAATGAGGAAAAGGCGTAAAACATTAAATAATTGTAATTTTTTGTACTCAAAACTGTATTTTCTTTGATAATTTAAGTTTAATGATTACAAAACGTATTATAACAACATGGTTTCTAGAAGTTCAGGAATGGGAAATAACGTCTCTTTCAAATGGAAAATATCTTTTTCAAATACGCTATGTAAGCAACTATTCTTTCATTGTACCTTTAAAATCAATGAATTACAAAACTTCTAATTAAACTCCGCAGCCATACCATTATTTATAGTACTTGAAAGCGTTATATAAGCTGTGTAACCATTTATGCCAATGACTGGAATAACCAAAAACACTACACTTTGTAATGACAATTTCTCATAAGTGTAATACAGTTGTCAAATTTCGGCTGCCATGTATTGGTAAGAAATAACAATAATTTAAATAGCATCAATATAATATGGTTTATTCTCAGTGAATATGTACATAGAAGAACTAAGGAAACATAAACAAGACAAAAAAAAGGCAACATTTATATAATTCTTTTTTGTTAACGTTGTTTAAAAAATATAAATGGCGCGATATTTATGGAAGCGCTTTAACTACTGTGGTTCTCAGCGTCCCATTCTAAATTGGGTGTGAAAGACCGCTTAATTTTGCTCCGAGGCTTCCCTATCAAGCCTGAGGTTATTTACGTGCCGTAAATCCACTACACGGTACCAACGGCTTTACTTCCCACGCTAAGGATTTTTACACCCAAAAAATACATCGTCCTCGGTGGGATTTGAACCCACGACCTTGGGTATATGAAGTCAGCATGGTAACCATTACACTACGGAGGCGACTACACGTACTATGTGCATACTTAGGTCACTGTTGCGCTAGGGTTGTATATATTATGTGTATATATGTCTTTTAAGTGTAATTATCTATTATAAGAGGGTGCATTTATGAAGGTGTACTCTGTGCTGTAAATTTAAATTGCTATATTTTAATATCTTTGTATCTTTATTTTCGGATTCACTCTTAATTTTATTGTTTTTTAATATTGCTTTTGACTGTGTATTTCCTTTGTCTTTTTATTTTCGTGTTTACTCTTTTAATTCTTTGTTGTGGTTGTTGTTTTAATATTGCTTGTAATGTGTATTACAAAAGCACGTACGGTCTGCGGACCCGTGCGACTGTTGAAATTCTATGTATGATATTGCTGTGTTAATAAATACACTTATTCATAGTGAATAGAGAAGGTATTTTAATGCACCCAAAATATCGATACTGAGATTTCACCGAAAATACGTTTTGGGTCCCCCTGAATCTAGAAAAAGCATTTTTGGAAAAAGATCCCATGTGTGTATGTGTGCATAGTTAAAAAGCGATAAGACCTTTGATTATCAAATTTGGTATTTAAGTTTTGTATCTTCCAAGAATGCGACACAAAAATTTTCAAGAAAATCCTCCCAACTACTCTTTACATGCAACTTTTTTCAAAAGTTTTGATTTTCTCAAAAATGGCGCTAAAGATTTCGATTAAAATGCCGTATATTAAAGATATTTACCTGACAAATTAAATATATATTGAACTTTCGGGGAATAGCCTCTGAAGACTACTTTTTGTGGATGAATTTTACGGAATTTTGCATAACTGCTAAACCGCAAGAGATAATAATAAAAAAAAACAAAAAAAACTTACCGCACAAAAAATGTAGATTGGTTTCAGCTTTAAAAAACTTATACTCTTCTCATACAGGTATTTGTGAACTTCTCTCCATACAAACATAGGAACTTGTCACATAGGAACTTGTCACATAGGAACTTGTCACATAGGAACTATCACTTTAACTTATGGTACACCCTTGTTTCGCTTCTATTTACAAAGAAGTAAGTAATAAGGCTGTTTGTTTCTGGATTAGCATGAAGTAAATAGAAGCATAGGATTTTTAGCAATAGCTTGTTGCAGAGAGGGAGAGAAAATCATGCTAATGGAACACATCAGATTTTGTGCAAGTAGGATGGAAATAAGGGAATACAGTCAAATGTTTTAAAATGTGGTTGCCTTGGGATCGAAATCAGTTTCAATGCGTGGCCAGAAGTTAATAAGTTCCCGTGTGAGAAAAGTTAGGGTTATTTAAAACCGAAACCAACAACAAAACGGCCAACTCCCCAAAAATATATATTTTAAATTGTAAGTTTTAAGGAAATGTGCATTTTTTGAGTAAGTTTTGTATATCTCTTACGGTTTACCAGTTATTCAAAACACAGAAAGTGCATCCAGAATAAAGAGGTCTTCAGAGAATATTCCCAGAAAATTCAAGATATACATTTTTTCTATCACATAAATATCTTATGTATAAGAGAATTTATTCAAGTTTCTTTGAGCCATTTTTGAGAAAATCAAAACTTTAGAATTTTTTTTCCATGTAAAGATATTTGGGGTGGTGGAATTTTCTAAAATCTTCGTGTCGCATCCTTGGAAAATACTGAACTTAAATATCAAGTTTGCAATATAACGGACATTTCGTTTTTGAACTATCCTGCACCCACACACACACATACACACACAGACACACGAACATTTTTCTGAAATGCCTTTCTTGGATTCAGGAGGTTCGAAAACATGTATTTCTGGTGAAGTTCTGATATCGAATTTTGGATGCAAAATCCATCACTATAGACTATGTACATAGTACGTGTAGAGAAAGAAATTAAATAGATAAGTAATCTGTGAAATGGGACGGAATTTGTATTGAAGCTAGCTGAATTATTTTTGCGTTGTGATAAAAGTTGTCTGTATCAAGTTGGGTATAAATCGTCCAAAGATGTAGAAGTCTATAATAAACATACACAAACATTGACTTTTATATATTAAGATTTGGAATTTACAAGCAAACACAAGACGCGTAAATTAATATTATACGAATATTTTTCACAAATTTAACGTAAACTTCCAGTGTTTTAACAGGTAAATTTAAATTCCATATTAGTAATATATAAAATAATACCGAAGTTGTATTTTAGAAATTCTCTTGGCGCAAAATTCTGCACGCAACTGGCGTGGATTTCTGGCTGACTTTATCAGCCCGGACAACTTTTCCAGCAAAGTAAGCTTATTTATAGATACTGCCTAAGATGACCCTTACTAAGGTCAAAACTATACTTTATTGATTCTTTGGCCAGCGCGAATTCTTGTAGTCATTCGAACTGTAATATCTTTCTTGATTCTTTATTGGCTTCTGTCAGGTCACGTGGGTTAATACAACAGAACATTTCCCGTCTTCCAAACTTTTCACCAAGCAATCCTAGCTTGTGTCATCTTTGTACTCACTTCAGCAAAGGAATTGTGTTATTTTGAACATAAAGCGAAATTCTTTCTCGAGAAAACTTTCTCTTTTCCTGCCTTTCTATCGCAGTGATAGTACTCATTTTACATTATTGTATAAACTACATTGTAAATATCCACTAGAGATAATAATTACATTAATATACACACTACTATTAGTCTAGAGAACTGCAAATACCATCTAACTTTTTTTCGTATTTCGTGATGATAACTATATTATTAAGTTAAATATTATATCTGGAATTGTGTTGAAAATGGGCTTTGACACTATGAAGGAAGATAATGTCAGAAAACCTACGCTGTTATGTTATTTATGCGTTTGTGATATTAAAAATGACAATTTTCTCCTTGATTTTGGCCACTATATATGTTTAAAGTAGATGGGCATTGCGTACTAAATGTTTCAATACCATCAATGCTTATATTTAAAACAAAACAAAAAATCTTATGTATTGCATGCACATGGCTTTCTCTACATCTCTGCAAAACATTAAAAAACTTGTGCTTCTATTTACTTCATGCTAATCGAGAAAAAAATAGCAGAAATAGTGTTATTACTTGCTTCCTTGTAAGTAGAACTGAAAAAGGGCGTATCATACGTTAAAGTGATAGTCAAAAGCTGGTTGCTATGTGACTGAAGTTCCTTTGTTTATATGGATATAAGTTGAAAAATTCCTGTATGAGAAAAGCGCAAGTTTTTAAAGATGAAACCAAAAATAAGAAATATCTAAATAATGATCTACTCCCCAAAACTTTATATAATATAAATTGCGTGTTTTAACGTGTCTATATTTTTGTGTGGGAAGTTCTTGTCCAATTCTTACGGTTTAACAGTTATGTAAAATTCCATAAAATTCATCCAGAATAAAGTTGTCTTCAGAGGCTACTCCCAGAAAATTCAAGATATACATTTTATTTGTCAGGTAAATATCTTTAATAGCCGATATTTTAATCAAAATCGTTAGAGCCATTTTTAAGAAAATCAAAATTTCGAAAAAAATCCATGTAAAGGGTAGTTTGGGATGGCGGGATTTTTCTCATAATCTTCGTGTTGCATCCCTGGAAGATACTAAACTTCAATACCAAGTTTGGTATTTTACCGGCTTTTTGTTTTTGAGTTATCGTGTTCACAGACGCACGGACACACACACACACACACACACACACACACACACACGGACCTTTTTCTGGAAATGCTTCTTTTGGATAAAGGGAACTCCAAAACATATATTTCCGGTGAAATCTCGGGATCGAAGTTTCGGGTGGAGAGCAATACCTTCTCTATACACAGTTCTGTACACAGTTCTAGTATGTAGAAAAAGTAAAAATCTGATAAGTTCCATTCGCATGTCTTCATCTTCATCTTCAACAAATGATTGTTCTATTTACTTCATACTAATCGATAAACATTAGCAGAAATGGTCTTCTTATTGATTGCGTTCTTGTAAGTAGTACATAAAAAGGAAATAAGGGAATACCCTGAGCTAGAGTGATAGGAAAAACGAGTTTTGTAACAAAATTTGTTACAGAGATTTAAAGAAAATCATGTGAATGGAACACGTCAGATTGTTTTTATACAAGTTACCCTAAACCGTGTATTTATGATGAAATATGGGTATTCCACTTTTGGGTGGAGTGCACTACCTCTATCTACGTACCATGTACTTTCTTTGTAGAGAAAGCAAAAATCAGAAGGAAATATTCATAACCACGTGTGAGACTCCATATTTAATATTTGGTTTTGTATGAATGTGTTTGACTTGTGTCTCAAAGATATAGTAGAGGGTTTCTGCATTTAGTATAAACTAAATGTGGTTCATTAAAATAAGTGTGATAAAACATATATTAAGTCTGACTTACCTATCCAATTCCTGTCCTACACACGGCTTCTGTGAAAAAACAATTAATCAATACCAATTGACCTTAATAGTTGGCTATACTATGGATCCTGGGACTTGAGTACTTACAACATTCTAAGTCACCATTGGGGTTGTCATCACCTTGTGCTTTATCGGGAAACATGCAAGCCAATTGAAAAATTCAATGCTATGCCGGTATGTTGCCATGGTAGCTCAGTGGAAGAGCAACCGGCTAGAGACCGGGAGATCCGTGGTTCAAATTCCGGCTATGGTATTGCATTTTTCAGTCTAAATCTACCAATCCAACTCCTGTCCTACACACGGCTTGTATGGAAAAACAATTAATCCAAGCATATATTAAGTTTGCAATTAATATAATTTAACTGCATTGGCTTATCTTATCCTTATGGAGGACTTGCACCTTCTGGGATTTGCACGTGAGTGTTTAGTGTCAGGAGCCTGTGCAGGAGCCATCGAACGTTCAATCAATAGAATGAAGGGCCCGGACCGAGGGATCGGCACTTAACCGGGTATGAAAGTGAGGGTTATAGATGATATGATATGAAATTAAGGTGAAATGTAGATGATGATGGAGCAATTATTGAAATGAATAACGGGGAAACCGCCCAGACACCGTTTTATCCACCACATTTTCTATATGCGGTCTCCGGGAATTGATCCCGGGCCGCCATAGCAAGGGAGGAGCATATGATCACCAGACTATGGCGCCACCGTTTATGAGATAATATAATAACAGTTCCTAATACAACACATAATATACATAGTTATAATATAAATAAGATGAATATGTTATTTACAAATCCAGAAGTTAATGACCAAGAGTTATTATGTGATACGATTTTATGCTTTACATGCATTATGAAAAAGGCTTTAAAACTGCATAAATCAGGATTTATCAGTGAAATGAAATGTTTAGTGGGACAAGGCCGGCAAGTGGCGTTATTTAGCAACTGAATACTCGACCTGGTTTCCACAAACCACAAGAGTGTCAAAATGAAAACTTTACATCGTATTTCATTGCTATGTGTTTATGAAAGTAGTGGGATTAAAAGAGAATAAAATATCGTAACTTAGTTCTGTTTAAAATAGCCATATCTCCAGCAAAAGCAATTAGCTCTATAATCTGGTAAATTACAGATATGCGATAAACTGAAATTCTAAAATTGAGGAATTGCCCTTAAATGTAATATGCCCTTATTGGTGTAATGCAGTTGTTTCCCATAGCCATGATCTTTCCTGCAAATTATCGTTGCTATATCTCAAAATAGAAAATTCTGACTCCATTTATAGGCTCTTCTTTTGAAGATACTTAAGGCAACAGCTTCAAGCAGATAGAATAAAATGATTAGGTAAATTGTTCTTAGCAATGTTTTTAGCTATTCAGATTGATTCAGATCTAGAATGGTTAGGTTTATTGTTATGCATTTGTGAAATTTTGAAAATCTACAATGTTTAGGATATCAAAATAAAATTTATATCAGTTATTATACACATTACCTAATAGTGACATTTTTGTCATGTATGAAAATATTATATATTTAATAAAATTTACATATTTAATATTATGTATATAATACTTTTTATTGTATAAATTTATTATTGCAATAAAATGAACTATGTGGTGTATTTTTAAAAATTTTGAGTATAAAAATAACTAAAGTATATAAATAGGACCAATGTTTTTCTTTATTCCTAAAAGTTTGAATTTTGGGAAAAAAATTCTCTTTAGGGAGGGAAGACCTTATTTCTTATAAAAATCCAGTTTTAAAACAAACGAGTTTACAAATAGATATCATATTACCTTCCCTACACGTATTGCACCCAAAAATTCGATACCGAAATTTTACCGAAATGTACTCCAATGAATCCATAAAAAATCTGATGTGTTCCACTAACATTACTTTCTCTACATCTCTGTAACAAATTATTGTTAAGGCACTTATTCTTCTAACTACTTGATGCTACTAAACATTAGCAGAAATGTTCTTATTACTGAATGGCTTGTAAGTAGAACGAAGATAAAGGAATACATAAGGCTAAAGCGATAGTCAAATATTTAATGTGGTTGTTATGTGGTTGAAATCCGTTTCTCTGCATTGCCAGAATTTGATAAATACCGTATGGGAAATGTTTTACTGTTTTAAAATTTAAACCAATATCAAGGAATATCTCAAAAGTGGCCAACTCCCAGAAGAAAAAAGTTGTTTGAAATACGAGATCTACATTTTTTTAGTAGTAAGTTTGTCTATAGCTTACGGTTTAACAGTTAGGAAAAATTCAGCAAAATTCATTCAGAATGAATAGCTCTTCAGAGGCTATTCAGAGAAAATTCAAAATATACATTTTATTTTTGAAATAAATATTTTAATATACGAACTTTTAATCAAAATCGATTGAGCCATTTTGGGATAAATGAAAATATAAAAATAATCCACGTAAAGGGTAGTTTGGGGTTAAGGAATTTTCTACAACATTTTGGTGTCAAATCCTTGGATGATATTAAACTTAAATACCATCTTTGATATTTTAACGACTTTTCGTTTTTGAGTTATCGCGTTTACACACACACACACACACACACACACACACACACACACACACACACACACAGGGACCTTTTTGTAAAAATGTTTTTTTATACAGGGGACCATAAACCGTGTATTTCCGTGATTCAAATTTTTGGGTGGATTGCGATATCTTTTTTGTATACTATGTACTTACCTAGTGCATGTAGAGAAAGTAAACATTATTTTTAGATAAATGTCCGCACGCGCTTGTGTGTGTGTGTGTGTGTGTGTGTGTGTTTGGCTGTCTCTATGATGTTTTCCAGTCTATGAATAACATAACTCAAAACTAAAAGTCGGTTAAAGCTAAACTCTGTATGTAATTTTGGCATCTTCCAAGGATGCAATACGAAGATTATCAAGAAATTCTTTAAAGCAGAACCCTTATGTCCAAAAACTTTCGGGTTTTTGACTGTATGAAAATATCTATAATGATTTTAATTAAAATTCTATCTGTTTAAAACCTTTAATGACACATACATTTTGTATCTTGAATATTCTAGGAATATTATCTAAATTTCTCTTCATTAGGAATCACTTTTGTATAACTGGTAAACCGTAAGAGATAGATTAAAACTTAACCCACAGAAAAATGTAGATCTCGTTAAAGTGCACCATTGTTAAAATACATTGTTGTGGAGTTAACTATTTCCTATTTATTCCTCGCTATTGGTTTAACTATAACTTAAGTCAATTGAAATCCCTTTTTCCATTGTAATTACAAGCAAATTGTAATAAAACTATTTATACATTTATTTCTACTGATGTGAATTCGATACAGCAATAAACATTTTAAGATCACTTTTTGGAAGAATAGATAGAGGTAGCACTATGAATGTAAAGCACTGGAAATGTTTCTCTTGTTGTCAGCTGTAGAAAATTGAAACTATAAAATTTAGCAATGCATGCTTTTTTGTGCAAATATAGACGCTTAAGAGGTTTGAAGACCCTTTAAAGGGGAACATGTCTGTCGTTCCAGATGGTTACTTACAGACGTTGGAATATAGCAAGGATGCTTATTGGAATTCACTTGGTGGCAATTCTGCTGTGTAAACCACACCTTTAAGAATTCAGAAGTGCTTTTTGGCTGGAGTTTTACGATTTTACTTCATCTACTACCTCCTTCCTTTCAGGAGTAACGCTCGAGATTGCCTAAGTTTTCATTTCGTTCACATACTACTCTAAGAGGAAAAGGTTTAATATTCGTGCTACATATCTCGGTTTTTGTAATCCTCGAGAAATTGCCAGATATTGACTTCTCTAAGCAAACGTTCATATATCAATGCCTTAAAGCGAAAGATGCAAGCAACGTAAGATATGGTCCTGAAGGAAAACTAGGCTATAGATCGATGTTGCTCGAGGAACACATTAGAATGTTCCATCAGAGAGAACATGTTTGATGTTCCGTTCACATGAATTTCTCAATCTGTTCTTTAAAACACTATTCTCATAGAAGATTCTTTTATCTACATCATGGTAAAACAGACAAACCTTACCAGAAACCTTATTATTATAATTTTTTTCCTTGTAAGTAGAGGGGAAATAAAGGGAATACACTAGGCTAAACCGACATCAAATCACCCAAAACTGTTGCTATGCCATTATAATTGAAATGCAGTTCTTCTTCTATATCCAGGAATAAAACGAGAGAGATGAAACATAAGTTAAGAAAATATAAGTATTTTTAAAATGAAACCAATAAGAGAGAATATCTCTGAAATGGTTAGGTCTATAAAATATGTATGTGACATAAATAGTGTGTTTTAACAAGAAATACATTTTTATACAGTACCTTTTTGTCTCTTACAATTTACTAGTTATACAACATTTTCAGAATGGACAGGTCTTAAGTGGTATTCCCAGAAAATTCAAGATATACAGTTTGTTATGTATTTTTATTGTTATTTTTGGGGGGTGAAATATAGTACCTTCTATACCTACTATGTACATAATTCGTGTATAGAAGGTAAAATTATTTAAATATGACCACGTTATTAAGCTGCACTGAAGAGATGTGTTTAATACAAAGAGTAAGTAATAAATATAATTTTAAGTGTATTACTTACAACATAGCTGTAAGTACCAACAAATTACAAGACCTATACCACATCACGTATTTTAAAGAATAAGGCGTCAACCTGAACATCTCTGAATTGTTGTCTGTGCGCTCGCTTTAATGACATGCAATTTTCATTCTAAATCATTTATAAAACTGAAGCTTCTCTATCATGCATGGAGTCGTAAAGCATTCATCCACTTGAAACTTTATTATTTTTAAAACTGTTGTTATTTTTAATTAACATTAAAAGACAGATAATAAAATAACTGTTAAAAGCACAATATTTTCCAATTAATGAAATAGTCCTATATATTCCACGCCAGAGTCCTTCTGTTCCTATATATAACAAATTTAATTGCTAAGCGTTGTGTATGGGATATGATTGATTAAAATAATTTTAGGTAACCACTTATACATGTTTGTAGGCGTTTACATTAAAGTCATCCTTCTGACGTTCTTAATATACTATGTGCTATGTAATATTATCAGCACTCATAAATTCCAGAGTGGTATCATTGTTGTGCAACAAGACAGCAAATTCTATAGTATGCTGTATGCCTTCCTTGCCTTGTGCAGTTTGTTGGAGAGGGAGGGAAAATTGTGCTTAGCAACTGTCCGGATCTCTTATCGGGACGCGGAAAGTACATGTCCTTCTAGGTTCGTGTATCTATCAGAAAGCGTCCAATGGATACATCTATTACGTTCTGGATGGTCTTCTATTGTTGTTGTGTTCGATTTGGTTTTGTTCTACTGTTTACTCGGCGAGTTCTTGTGATGAACGACAGATTTCGGTCCCTAATGAGCATCCAGAGGATTGTGAATTCGAGATTCGTAGTGCCACGCCCAAAAAACAAAAACAAACAAACAAAGAAACAAATTAAGCGCAAGAAAATGTGTGACTTTAATAGAGCGCACTAATCACTGTGTGCACGTATGCTTTGATAAAGCGGATTTTGTCAGTTCAAAGCTTGATAAATATGGAATTTTTCATCCATATGTTAACTTGTACATCTAAGGCTAGGTTAAATAGGTTAAATACAACAAGCGGATACGTACTTTATTTAAAAATGGCTATAAAATGATTTCGGTTCTACCATATTATTCTGTGATTAACAATTTCAATATTTTGTAATTAAATGGTGGAAAATTGCGTATTCTATTATATTTGATAACTTATTAGCAGCTAAAAAGAATAGCAGGTTATAGCTTTCTTCTCTGCCATACCTAGTAGGCAGACAAAGTAGACATTTCATTCCACACAAAACTGTGATTTCAGCAACAACAATGTCGAAATCCCCCTGAATCAGCAATTTCGTGTAGAAATATCCGTGCTTGTTTGTGTGTGTGAGGGAGAGAGTGAGAGCAGTATAACTTGAAAACGAAATTTAAATAAAGTACCAAATTTTGTATTAAATACAGCATCTTCCAAATATCAATATGAAGATTTTTAGCAAAATTACACTATTTGTATTGCTGAAATTTTTGAAATAGCGTATTAGGTGCTGTTCGATTGGAAGAAATGTTATATTCTTTTGTACCAATATAAATACACAAAAACATATTCCATAAAAATTGTATATGATTTTTCTGATCCATAAATGATTTCAGCGATATACGTTTTTATTATTTTTAGTTTTTCAGTACCTTTCATTTAAGTGTCATTGGTATATAGTTCTTTCTCGAGTTTTCATACAGCAGCAGCTATTTGATAAATTAGTTACCCTTGTGCCAATAAACAAGTTCAAAATGATAACTAGTTTTACTTAAGTTTGTCTCGATCAAAGATACATATAGCTGAACATGTGTTCCATTCACATCGCTTTCACTGCATCTCTGCAACAAATTATTGTTAAAAAGCTTACGTTTCTATTTACTTCATGCTAGTCGAGAAAGATTAGCAGACATAGTTTTATTACTTGCTTCCTTGTAAATAGGAGCGAATTAAGGAATTACCATAGATTAATGTGATAGTCAAAAGCTGATTGTTTTGTGATTGAGGTTCCTTTGTTTGGATGGAAGGAGTTTACAAATTTCTGTATGAGAAATGTATGTTTTTTAAAGCTGAAATCAATAAAAGAATGTATATCACATGAATTGTGTGTTTTATCGTGATCTACATTTTTTGTGTAGTAAGTTTTTGTTTATCTCTTACGGTTTATCAGTTACGCAAAATATAATAAAAATCATTCAGAATAAATAGGTCTTTAGAGGATAACCCCAGAAAGTTCAATATATACATTTTATTTGGCATGTAAATATCTTAAATATAAGATATTTTAATCAAAATCGTTTGAGTCATTTTCAAGAAAATAAAAATTTTCGAAAAAAGTTCCATGTAAAGGATAGCTGGGTGTGGGGGATTTTCTTGAAAATCTTTGTGTCGCATCCTTGGAAGATATCAAACTTAAATACCAAGTTTGGTATTTAACGGTTTTTCGTTTTTGAGCTATGCTGTCCACACACACACACACACACACACACACACACACACACACACACACGGACCTTTTTTAAAAAATTCTTGGATTCAGAGAGATCTAAAACATGTATTTCCAATGAAATCTCGGTATCGAATTTTTGGGTGCAATACAATAAGAAGGCAAAATCAATGTATATAGCAGTATTATTAATAATGAATCATCTTGCTTAATAATATGTATTTGGAGTCTTTTATTATTACCATATTTTCCTTAACACCTCTGGTTGGTCATACCGGACGATGAATGAAATCAGTGAAATTATACTCAAATGAACTCGGGGCCATGGAGCTTAAAGTTATTCAACATTCATTTTCTCAGGAAAAGGATAACCCCGAAAGAAATCTTATCCGGGTAACCTACAGTAACTAAGATTTGAACTCGCAAGCTCTTGACTGTGAGGCAGACACATTAGCCCACACTACCGAAGCAATCTATAACTATTATTGATAAGGAATTATTTAATACGAACTTTTAGTGTGCCTGCGGGCAAAGCCATGTATCCTGCCGAATTTGAAAGCTGTTTTTCGCCCTTTCTGCGTTTTTTGAACATTTTTATGTATTCTAAAAGTTACAGTAGCCAATGTTTGTTTTAGCTTCACTAAAAGTTTGTAAAAAACACCCAAAATAATAACTATCGACCTTTTGGGATTTATTTTTACTTTCTCCACGTACTATGTGCCTAAATTGTGTATAGATATATTTTTCCAAAATTATTTATTAAACTTTTCTCATACGGGAACTTGTCAACTCCTGGCCACGTGGGGGAAGACGATGGATTCTTTTTGTGCGTAAAAATCCTTAGCATGGCTTCCTTCGGAAGCGAAGTAAAGCCGTTGGTCCCGTGTCGTAAATTTACGGCACGTAAAAGAACCCCAAGAGGCCTCTGAGAAAAATTAAGCGTCTTTCACACCCAGAATAGAATGGGATAGTGAGAACCATAACAGTTAAAGAGCGTCGATATTTAAAACCCCATTTCATTTTCCTGGCCACGCAAAGAATCCGATTTCATTTCCATATTTACCACATTTTAAAGCATTTGGCTGTCGGTTTGGCCTAGTGTATTCCCTTTTTTCGCTTCTACTTATAGGAATTAAGTAAAAAGACTATTCGTATTTATCTCGATTAGCATGAATTAGATAGAAGAATAAGCTTATTAACAGTAATTTGTTACACAGATGTATAAACAATAATGTGAATGGAACACATCATATTTTTTGTATCGGTTATCGTTGAAGTATTAATCAAACTATTTAATTTATACATTAACATTATTAAAAAATGTTACTCTAATAGTTTTATTTTATCTGAAACCTTTCAAAATTACTTAATTTCGTTTGAAACATTTTCATAAATATTCTTTAGTTAAAATAATAGATATTAGTAAAATTTTATCTTTGTCATTATAACGACTATTTTTGGTTAATATAAAATTAAGAACTTTATAATTTAAAAGCTACGCAAGATACTATGTTGAGACTATGTACACATGCTAACAATTTAATGCATTGCTTGCAATATAAATTTCAACAACATATATTTGTAATTGTAGAATTTGGAGATTTCACTATGTGCACTTTAAATAAAGTACCTAAAAGAAATCCGGTGTGTTCCATTCACGTGACACTCTTGACACTCTGTTTTACAAAAATAAATCGAGATAAGCATTACCAAAGTGATCTTATTACTTCCTTATAAGTAGAAGGGAACAAAGGGAATAAATTATTCTAAAGCGATAGTTGAATGTTGGATTGTCATTGGAATTCGCTTCTTTGCCTGACCTGGAGTAAAACAGAAGAAACACGGACAACTTCTTGTTGCAGAAAAATAACTAACAAGTATTTCAAAAGTAAAACCAATAACGATGAATATCTCGGGAATGGCTAACTCCTCCACAAAAGTGTAAAAGTAATAAATTGTGTGTTTTGATGAGATCTACATTTTAATAAAGTAAGCCTTTGTGTCTTTCTTACGGTTTAACAGTTATGCAAAAATTATTCAGAATGAAGATTCCAGAGGCGTGTAAATACCATTAATATATTTTAATCATATTCGTTAGAGCCATGCTCGAGAAAATGAATATTTTCCAAAGTTTTTCCATGTAAAGTGTAGTTTGGTATAGGGAGATTTTTATAAAAATCTTCGTGTCGCATCTTTGGGAGATACTAAACATAGATACCAAGTTTGATATATATCAGACTTTTCGTTTTTGAGTTGTGCTGTCCACACAAACACACACACTCATCTTTTTTTTATTCAGGGGTTCTCAAAACATTTATTTCCGGCGAAATTTCGGATTAGAACTTTTAGGTGGAATACAATATCTTCTCTACGTACTACGTATAAGTAGAGCTAGCGAAATTAATATAAGCTTTGTTAGGAATAGTCTCTGAGTAAAAGGTAGTAAATAACTCCATGGTACGACAGCTCACAAGGAACTTTAGCCTACCGCCCGGCCGCTGCATCCCCCATCTCGATCTATGACAGACGTCATGGATGGGGTGCAGTATTGGAGGGTGAGACGTGGTCAGCGCCAAGAACCCCCCGGGCCGGTTAATGCGGTCCTCATGACCTGGAGCGCTACTTTTCCATCAAGTAGCTCCTCAATTGGCCCCCCAGGGACCTGACGAGGCTGAGTGCAACCCGGACCAGGTCTCCCGCTTGGTAAGCAGCAGCGCTACCACCGCGCCAAGAAGTAAACGATAGTGGATAGAGAAATAGTGTGAAGTTTTGGATCAGTAAATATCATGAAACCCTTTAACTGCTGTATTCATTGTTGACAGTACAGAGTGAAAGGGCCGATAAATCTTTATTTGGCCAAAATGTCGACCTTTATGTCTGATTACGTGCACTTGATACACCCGCAGAACTATTATCCTAAAACATGGACCGCAATTATGAAACGGTTAATTGATAACCGAAACAGCTTATACTTAGTATTGTTTGGAAATTTAGCAGTATATCTGCAATTGCTGGTAAATAGAGGTGTATACAGCTCCATAATACTGCCTATCTAACCGGAACATGGGGAATCTTTGAAGGGCTGCAACTACGTATTAGCGATCTATTATTGCTTATTAATAAATGTTTCTATGGGTTTCCATTACCATTTGTAATAATGGGAACATTTGCCCGTCCTGTTCTGCGATAAAACGTTTCATGAACATGCTACCGGCTATTCATGGCAAGTGTTTCACACCATGTTAAACCGCAATCAGTATAAAAGTTGAACAACTACTTTTGTTACACCTACAACAATTTTAGTTACCAGTGCGGTTAAACTTTATACTAAACATTGTAAAGCTTAATAAAGTCTGCAACTATAACACAATTACATCTCAGCAACAAATTATTGCTAACAAGCTTATGCAGTAAAATTAGCAGAAATAGTCTTATTAAATGTTTCCTTATAAGTAGAAGGGAAATAAGGCAGTACCATGTGTTAAAGTGATAGTAAAAACTGGTTGCTATGTGACTGAAGTTACTTTGTTTGTATGGACAGGAGTTGACAAATTCCTGAATAAGAGAAGTATAAGTTCTTCAAAGCTGAAACGAAAAACCTGAAATATCTTAAAAACCACCAACTCCACAAAAAAAAATGTATATAACATAAATTGTGTGCTTCAACGTGCTCTACATTTTTTGTGTGTTAAATGTTTATCCATCTCTTACAGTTTAGCAGTTATGCAAAATTCCGCAAAATTCATCCAGAATAAAGTAGTCTTCAAAGACTATTCCCAGAAAATTCAAGATATGCATTTTATTTTTCAGGTAAATATCTTTAATATGCGATATTTTAATGAAAATCGTTAGAACCATTTTTTAGAAAATCAAAATTTTCGATAAAAGTTCCATGTAAAGGGGAGATTTTCTTGAAAATCTTAGTATCGCATCCTTGGAAGAAACAAAACTTAAATACCAAGTTTAGAATTTAACGGTATTTTCGTTTTTGAGCTATGCTGTCCCAACCCGTTCCCCCCCCCCACACACACACATGCACACACATGGACCTTTTTCCAGAAATGCTTCTTTCGCTTCAGGGGGGCCCAAAACATATATTTCCGGTGAAATCTGGGTATCGAATTTTTGGGTGGAATACAATACCTTCTCTATACACTATGTACATAGTACGTATAGAGAAAGTAGAAAGAATGAAAAATAATCCTGTTTCCACATAACTTTTCGACTTTATCTGCTACAAAACTTACTGTTAATCCAGATAAACTTTTAATTTAAAATCACACAATTACAAAAGTGAAATTCTTAAAGAGAATGTACCCATATAATGGCTTTGAAATTACATGATCTTATATGTACTTCCATATTACTTTCTCTACATCCACTGCAATTAATTATTCTTACAATAGCTTATTACTTTCTCTACACACACTACGTAGGTACATATTGTATAGAGATTTCACCAGCAATACACGCTTTGGGTCCCCTGTATCAAAAAAAAGGTATTTTCAGAAAAAGGTTCGTGTGTGTGTCCGTGTCTCTGGGCAGCATAGCTCAAAAACTAAAAGACCGTTAAATACCAAACTTGGTATTTAAGTTCGCTGTCTTCCAAGGATGCGACACGAAGATTAGCAAGAAAATCCCCACACTCCCAACTACCCTTTACATAGAAAAAATTTCGTAATTTGTGATTTTCTCAAAAATTGCTCTAACGATTTTTATCAAAAATATCTTATATTTAATATATTTGCATGACAAACAAAATGTATATCTTCAATTTTCTGGGAATAGCCTCTAAAAACATGTTTATTTGGGATGAGTTTTGCAGAATTTTGCATATCTGACAAACCGTAAGAGATAGTCCAAAACTTACCACCCAAAAAATGTAGATCTCGTTAAAACACACAATTTATGTTACATATTTTTTCTTGGTGTTGACCGTTTTTGAGATATTCCTTGTTATTGGTTTTAGCTTTAAAATACTTATGCTTTTCTCATACGGGAATTTGTCAAATCCTGTCTATAGGTACAAAGGTACTTCAATCATATGGCAACCAGCTTTTAAGATATTTTGCTATCGATTTAGCGTATGGTATTACCTTATTTCCCTTCCACTTTTAAGAAAGCGGGTAATAAGACCCTTTCTGCTAATTTTTTCTCGATTATAATTAAAGGGAGTCGAAATGCCAATGTTAAGTTGACCCATTTTCTCAGCAAAAATTTAAAATAATGAGCTACATTTTTAAAGGTATATTTAGCGTCGCCTTTACTGTTGATTGATTGATTGATAAATACCTCTGTTCATTAGAAGGAATAGTATGATTCTTTTGATAAAAGTTTTAAAATATTATTGAGAAAGCTATCATTTTTAATTTTTTAAAAAAATAACTAATCCATGTACATAAAAATATTTTGTTAAAATAAAGCCTGTTTTAGTAACAGGTGTGTTGTAAAAGTTTCAGCTGAGATAATAGGGTATTTGTATAGAGAAATTTACTTCTTCAGAAATTGCTTTCAAACATAATATTTAAAAGCGTAATCTAACTTTCCAAACACAACTTCGCAGCACTTCGAAACTCTCACATGAAGGAAATGTGTGCGGGATTCCACACCTGCCAATAGCTAAAGTAAAATATTCAGCTCAAAATAAAACATCTCTTTCCTAACACTAATGTTTAAAACGTTATTGATGTTTTCCCTAGTGAGTGTACCAATTTATCCTAAAAATCTACTACCAGTTTACTAAATGTTTTAAACGATTTATAACTAGCGAAATCTATATGAAAGCTATACCAAAATGAGCGGGAGGTTCGAAATATTTTTATACAAATAAAATATGAAAATGGAAAAAAATACGTAAATAAAAGAATACGCTTTTAAACAATAATATATTGTAGAATGGACCAAATCAGATTTTTTGGATACAGAAGACTATAAAACTTGTAGTTCCGGTAAAATCTCGGTTTCGTATTTTTTGGTAGAGTAGCTCTCTAGCTATTACTATGTGGAGAAAGTGATATTCTGAAGTACTGGTATACGCAGGCTTGAATGTGAATTGTGATGCAGTCTAGCACTCCTGACATATACATTTATTCGTACAATCAGTGAGACAGGGATGCTGAAAGTTTATGGCTAGTAACAACATTAGAGGCCACCTCTGACACCAAATCCTTTATATTAGTGGACTCTGAGCCAATTCATCATAAGCGGCGTCATGGGCAACTGTGGCCAGTCTGCGCTACGAATTAATATTTCATGGCATCAAGGGCTACGAGAACAAGGAACACAAAATAAATAAATAAATAAAAAAGCAATTTACGATACGTACCCCTCCCAGAGGCAACTCAAAGTTCGTTCTAATCCATATGCAAGTGGAACTTCCTACTGCAACTGTAACTAAACGGATTTAAGAACTGAGTTGCTAATTTGAGCTCCTGAGAAATGAAGAAACATGGAAATTTGATTTGTATTGCTATTAACTCAACTCTATATTAAGTCAATTTGTAGGCAGCACTAAGGTAATAACATCTACGAATGTTTATCTTCGAACTTTGTACTTTATGGACAATTTGAAAAAAGTGTCTTGTTAATTTAGATAAATAAATTTTCTGAAATTAATTGAAAAAACTCTGAATCAAAAAATCTGGCGTGTTCCTTTCACATGACCTTCTCTACGTACTCTTATAAAAGATCGAGATAAACTTTATCAAAAGTTGTCTTATTACTTGCTTCTTTGGAAACAGATTGAAAATCAGAGTACACATTAGGCTAAAGTGATAGTCGCTGTTCGCTATGTGAAACAATTGAAACTAGGTTCATGCTCAGGAATAAAGCCAGAGATGTAAAATGAAATTTGCCTTCCCATTTGAGAGATGTTTACGTTATTCAAAACTGGAACCAATAAGAATATTTTACAAATGGTTAATTCTGCAAAAAATGTATATGACATAATTGTGTGTTTTAACGATATCTGCATTTTTTGTGTAAATACATTATTAGATTTACCAACACCTTCAAATATTTCATCATGATTAAACTTTGGGTCTCTTTTAGGATAATGTTTAGGAATTTTCTTCTTACTTAATTTCCATAAATATGATTTTAAATTCTTAATTTGATATAATAATATCAATATAATAATATAATTGCAGGTCACCTTTTAATAACACGTAAGTTTTTGTCTATGCTTTACGGTTTACCAGTCACAGAAAATATTAAAAAATGAAGAAATCTTTAAAAGTTATTCCCAGAAAATCCAGGATATACATTATGTTTCACAGAATATCATGAATATATGATATTTTAATCGGATCATTAGAACCATTTTTGAGAAAATGAAGCATTTTGAAAAATATTCTATTGCAGGGATTTCCTGAAAATACTGGTCGCAACCTTGGAAGATACTGAACCGATATTTTGTTTTTGAGTTATGCTGTCCACAGACACATATACAGACCTATTTTTAACGATCCTTTTTGGATTCAGCCGACCCTAAAATATACATTTCCCGTGAAATCTCTACATCGAAATTTTGGGTGGTACACAATACCTTATCTATGTACGTTGTACATGTGTGCTAAAGTAAAATTTATTTTGGAAAATTGAAAGATGCCAAATTTTGGATATCCAATGAAAAGTGTGGATGATTAGTAAAAAAAGAAGATTTTCATCAACATATTAAATGGCGAGCACACTAAGGAAGATAGAATTTTAAGAAATAGAAATGGATTTGTGGAAAATAAACAAGAGCAATATAATAAGTATAGTAAATTGATTATAAATGTTGTAAATAAAGAACCATATACGTATTAGTATGTTAAATTAAACTTTAAATTGAAAATATTAATGTTGTATCTATTCATTTTCTAAACCAAGAATGATGTTGTAATTAAGGATAAAAATCATGTAAATAGTCACTAAACTAACAAGAACAAATAAGAAGGTGTAATGCATTAAATGGAGAAGTTTAAAGGGAAATTATGTGTGCACGGTTGATAATCAGATAAATCGGCTCTAAATAATATATACAAATGTTCCAAAAGTATCTCTAAACAAATTGATTAAAGCAGATTAGTAAAATATGTTATACCTGAAAGTAGGGTTTATAATAATCTCTTGTTTTTATCGCATACTGTTTTATACAAGCGAATACTTTGTGTCTACTTTTTATTAAGTTATTTAAAAAAGAATCTTATGCGTTACATTCAAATGACTTCTATATGTTCTAAGACAAACTACGCTTATAAAAGTGTATTCCTCTACTTATGGACCTTATGTTTATTTCGTTGTCAGTATAGATAAATAAGGTAATACACTAGGCTAAAGCGCTAGTCAAATTTTTTAAAACCTACGTGATGACAGAGAAATTTCATTCTGTTTGCGTGGTCAAGAGAAGGGGGAAAAAAAAAGACTTCCCATTTGAATATAAGCATTGAAAATTTCTAACCGATAACATGGAATATCTCAGAAAGCTGAACTTCCCAAATATTCATTTGATATAAATTGTCTGTTTTAACGAAATCTTCACTTTTTGTGTCGAAATGTTATGTCGATCTCTTACGGCTTACCAGTTATGCAAAACTCAACCAAAGTGACTTAACCTTCAAGGCTATTTCGAATAAAATTCAAGATATACATTTATTCCTCTTGAAAATGTCTGAAACATGTGTATTTTAATCAAAATCGTTTAAAGGCATGTTTAGGATAATTAATATTTTCTAAAATTTTTCCAAGTAAAGGTTAATTTGGGGTGAGTTTTTTTTTAATCTAGTATCGCATCCTTGGAAGATACTGAACTTAAATACCAAGTTTGGTGCCTGATGGATTTAACGTTTTTGAGTTAGCCTGTTTAAAGTTGAACACAAACACACAAAACTTGTTCTTAAAATGCTCTTTTTGGGTTCAGGGTAGCCAAATTCAGTGATACCAATGTATCGAATTTTTGGGATGAAATACCTTCTCTACCTACTTAGGTACGTACTAAAGAAAGTAAAATGGTGTGATTGTGAATATATTCGGCAACTTTGTGAAAAGCTATATCTAATAATATTTGAAAGTTGACCAGAATACTAAAATCAATTACAAGATTTAATACACTACATTAAAGCCACAGTATTGAATATACGAATATCTGTGCTTCAAGCACCAGTTGTGTTATGTTATTTTTCAAGTCAGATTTAGGAATTCTAATCTCTTAGTTTAAGTTGCATAGGCATTAAAAACACCCTTTTTACTTTTTCTACATGTACTATGTACATAGTGTAAAGAGAAGGCATTGCACTCCACCCAAAATTTGATACCGAGATTTCACCGGAAATAATATGTTTTAGGGCCCCCTGTATCCAAAAAAAGCATTTTCACAAAAAGGTCCGTGTGTGTCCGTGTATCTATGAACACGATAACTAAAAACGAAAAGTCGATAAAATATCAAATTTGGTTTTCAAGTTTAATATCTTACAGGGACACGACCCGAAGATTTTGAGAAAAATCCCACCACCCCAAACTAACTTTTACATGGAACTTTTTTCGAAAATTTTGATTTTTTAAAAAATGTCTCTAATGAGTTTCATTAAAATATCATATATTAAAGATATTTACATGACAAATAAAACTATATCTTGAATTTTCTGGGAATAGCCTGTGAAGACTACTACGTTTTTTTCGTGGAGTTGATCGTTTTTGAGATATTCCTTGTCTTTGGTTTCAGTTTTTAAAAAAAAGCTTACTTTTCTCATACAGGAATTTATCAACTCTTGTCCATATAAACAAAGGAAATTCAGTCACATAGTAACCAGCTTTTGACTTATCACTTTAACCTTTGGTACTCGCTTATTTTCCTTACAAGGAAGAAAGTAATAAAACTATTTCTGCTTCTTTTTTCTCAATTAGCATGAAGTAAATAGAAGCTATGCTTTTTAACAATAATTTGTTGCAGAGATGTAGATAAAGTCTTGTGAATGGAACAGATAAGGTTTGTTATGTTTATTTCCACGTGATACTGCTTTACTATTTACCTAAGGTAAAAATAAAGAAATGGCATTAACAATTTGATTTGGTAATTTCACAGAAGTATGTTTTAGAATTCCTTAAAATCACGTTTCTTATAAAAATGTGCTGTGTTAGTTTCACAGAATTATCTATACCTACTCTACAACAGAACATTATCAGAGGATTACTCTTTTATCTACTTCAAAATACTTAATTAACATTAGCAGAGATAATTTATTACTCATTTACTTGTATGTACAAGGGGAATAAAAGAACACACCAGGTTAAAATGATTGCCAAATATTTTAGCAGCTGGTGACTTTGCGATACCTTTGACTTAGAAATTCTTTTCCTTTTGCCTGAATATCAGAAAAAGGGGGAATAAGAAATAAATAGAAAAAAAGAAAAAAATACAGACTTCCTATTTGAGAAAAGTGTTGGAAAATATAAATCAATTAACAGTAATATCTCGGAAGTGGTTAGAACCGCAAAGAAATGTGTATTTGGCATAGATTGTATACTTAAAACGCATCTATGTTGTTTTTAGATCCATTCGGCCAGAATTTCACAATATATTTAGTTCGGAAAAGGGCTAAAACAGAAGGAAAGTTGCTGGTAACCAAGTCGGTTATATGTGTCAGCACTTTGTGATTGCGCCGGGGCACCCACATGATGTCCTTATCTCCGCTTCTACTCTCAGAATGATTCTGATCAAAGAATATATTTACCGATTACCAGTTATTATTCAGAATAAAGAAATTGCAAAGGATATTATCAGAAAATTCTGTTTGACATAAAACTATGTGAAGTATATGGCGCTTTAACATTCATTAGAGCCATTTTAGAGAAACCCAAAACGTACGAAAAATCAGCCATGTAAAAAGTAATTTGGAGTGAGAGAATTTTATTGAAAATGTTCGTTACGCATCCTTGTGAGATACTGAACATAGTATCAAAGTTTGTACTTAAAGTTTTTCTTGTTTTGTTTTTGAGTTGTGCAGTTTATAGACACGTTTTTCTTTAATGCTTATTTGTTGTGTTCAGAGGGCCTCAAAACATATTTCCGGGGAAATCTCGACATCGATCTTTTGGATGAATACAACATTTCCTTAACTTCTAGACGTACCAAAGACCATGTACTCCCTAATCCAGATATATATCAGCACAAATGACCTTATAACTATCTTCCTTGAGGGTAGCAGGGAAATAAGGCAATACACTAAAGCGATAGTCAGATCTTTTAAAAGCTAGTTGCTATGTTATTGAATTTCGTTGCATCACTGAAGTGAGAAAATTCCCGTCTGAGAAAAATTTTAAGTATTTTAAAACTGAAACGAATATCATGGAATATCTCGGAAATGGAAACTTCACAAAAAATGTATGATATACATTGTTTTATTTAAGGTGATCTGCAGTTTTTGTGCGGTAGGTGAGTTTTTGTCTATATTACGGTTAACGAGTCATCCAGAATGCAGAGGTCTACAGGGGCTATTCCCAGAAAAGTCAAGATATACATCTGATTTGTCATGTAATATCTTTAATATATGGCATTTTAATCAAAATTGTTAGAGACATCTTTAAGAAAATCGAAGTAAATTGTGGCTGGGGTGCTTTGTGTCACATTGTTGGAAGATACTAAACTTAAGTAGCAAGCTTGACATTTTTACTAACCTTTCGTTTTTGAGTTATCGTGTTTATAGACACACACTGACCTTTTTTTATTATTTCCAGTGAGCTCTTGGTTTAGAATTTTTGGGCAGAATACAATATCTTCGCCACGTACGCATTATGTAGAAAGTAGAAAAGTAAAAGTGGAAAGTAATTTATTTTCTTAACAAATTGCTCCAATAATTTCTTAGTAAAATGCTAAGTTTGAAATATTTTAAAAGGACCTAAGGACTGGTTCCAACAGCATGGCGCTAGGCCACATATAGCGCGCATAAATTTGGCTTTCTCCTGAGAATTATTTTCCCAATCCACTAAACTCACCCTTCGGGGATTTCTTGTGGCTGTTACGCTCCCCGGATTTTAACCTCACATTACTTCTAGTTGTGAGAGCCCAAGGGGTGGGAGAGATATGAGTTGGTGAAGATTGCAATCCACACCAGTGCCATTCGGTAGGACATAATGCGACTTTCACAGAAACATTTCCAGCATTGCATAGGTGTGACTGAAAGACACGTGTGTGTGTTTAGTTTTAATTGTTGTTTAGAAATGTTGATGCAACTGGTTGCTAATTTTCATCGATTAGTATACTTTAGAAAACTAAACGTAATAAATTCTATACATTCTAGGGACATTGTTTCTCCTACTGACCGTAGAAATCGGAATGAAGACTTCCCCTTGATTATAAACAGTGCAGTGAAATTTCAAGGGTATTTCCTATACAAGGTTGATTTGAGTTAATCACACAAAATCTATATTTAATTAACGAGAATGCTCAACCGGAAGTGTCTGCTATTTTCATTGATATTTTCTGATTGATACCTCATAATGGTGGATGTTCGTGTACAAAGACACAAGTGGATATTTAAGATATGTGCAGGTTAAATAAATAGTTGGTACAGGAAAGCAAAAATGTATATAAGGCCATCTGTTAGCAGAATATTTAAGCATATGGTATGTAGAGCAATGTGTTTACACTACGTGTACTGTGTCATTACGACATAGTATCTTCTCAACGGCCCAAAATAAACAGAATAAAGACATGCAATTTATTTACCCACCAAGCATATAACAAATAAATTTAAGTTTACCGAAGTATATTTTAATTGTTTCGCAATACTAAAAGAATTACTTGAATTGAAGAATGAACTGCAGGGCCTCTCAAACACCGTAAGAGTACAAACTGAAGTGCAGAGGTGCTGTGCACGCCTCTTTCGGCTCGGATATTTCACAGTGAGGAAAAAACAAAGGAGAAAGCGAGGAAGAGGAAGACAGAGTTAGCTATTGCTCAAAATTTAGGAGTTGGGCTTTGTATTCTGATCAACCGAGCAAATTCCTCTTTTGCACCTTGCACTATGCAACGCACCGTCACAAGGAAACCTGAGAGACCCTGGATAAAGTATATTAACATGTGAGCGCTATCTCCGCTCCCTGATTAAAAATCAGCATTTATTGGCTTTCCACTTTCCACTTTCTGGAAAAATATTCCTTGTTAACCACTGGTATAATTATCAGAAGATATTTATTGCTATGTCTGTCATACCAGTAAAATATTCAAGGGGTCCCGAGTTAGACTCTCAGTTAGGAGGAGCTATTCGGGATTTTCCCTTATCTGAAATTTGAATATCAGGTAACTTCGAGCTCTGTAAGCTCCAGGCTCGTTTTAGCATCGTTTCATCCATCTTATTCATTAATCTCCGATATCTTCTGCATTTTTAAAGGCCGCTAAACTTAAAAATCTGATGTGTTCCATTCACATGACCTTTTCTATATCTCTGCAACAAATTATTGTTAAAAAGCCTATGCTTCTACCTACTTCATACTAATCGAGAAACAATTAGCAGAAATAGTCTTATTACTAGCTTCCTTGTAAGTAGAAGCGAAATAAGGGAGTACCGTAAGTTAAAAGAGATAATCAAAAGCTGGTTGCTATGTGACTGAAGTTCCTTTGTTTGTATGGACAGGGATTGTTAAATTCCTGTACGTGAAAAGTATGTTTTTGAAGCTGAAACCAAAAACAAGATATATCTAAAAAACAAACTCCACACCATAAATTGGGTGTTTTAAAGTGCTCTGCATTTGTTGTGTGGTAAGTTTTTGTCCGTCTTTTACGGTTTAGCAGTTATGCAAAATTCCGTAAAATTGACCCAGAATAAAGTAGTCTTCAGAGGCTATTCCCAGAAAATTCAAAGTATACATTTTATTTGTCAGGTAAATATCTTTAATATACGAAATTTTAATAAAAATCGTTAGAGCCATTTTTGAGAAAATCAAAATTTTCAAAAAAATATTCCAGGTAAAGGGTAGTTTGAGGTGGGGGATTTTCTCGAAGATCTTCCTGTCACATCCTTGGAAGATACTAAACTTAAATACTTAATGGTATTTTCGTTTTTGAGTTATGCTGTCCAACACACTCACACACAGACACACACACGGACTTTTTCCAAAAAATGCTTTTTTTTGGATTCAGGGGTCCGAAAACATGTATATATTTCCGGTGAAATCTCGGTGTCGAACTTTTGGGTACATTACAATACCTTCTTTATACACTATGTACATAGTACGTGTAGAGAAAATAAGAATATTTGCTTGTATTCTGGGATCCACAAAACTTGTATTTCCGTTGAAATCTCTGTACTTTTGGTGTGAATACAGTACAGGTCGCACTCCAGTTCTTGACGAATTGCATTTTTAAATGAGAGATTAAATGCGAGTCTCTTACCTTTATTGTAAATCATAAGTAAGCAGTACTGTTTGTTGTACGATAAACTAGGCCGTGCTGTGGCTGAGTGGTTAGACCACTCGTCTGTCACCTAGACGGCCCGGGTTCGATCCCAAGCGACTGCATGTGAGATTTGTGGTGGACAAAGCACAGGGGTTTTCTTATAGTTCTCCAGTTTCCCCCATCGGTGCTCCATCTTCATTCCATGTATCACCCGTGTCATCGCCTGCGGGGTCACAAGTAGAAACGGCGGGCGTTAAGCACTAGATACACTGATCTGTTTATCAAGGTAGGCTTGCTCACATATCTTAGCTAAAGATCATTCGTGTAGAAGGAACAAGCAAGTTAAACCTTTCTTACCTACTATGTAGTAGGTACATTCATTATACATAAGTGTTACGTTAGCACGTTGCCTGCTCTATTGTTTACGCGTTGGTGACGCCTGGCAAAGTATCAGTAGCAGAATGCTATTTCAGAAATTTGTGTGCGGAAGTTAACATGCAGCTGAGAATTTATTTTGGAATAACAATTTCTATACGTTGTGTTAATTAACATAGGTACATAGTGAAGCCCAATATTTAAGGAAATATAATGCGAAAGGGAAATTGCAACTAACTGATGTGGATGTGCCAATAAGCTCACTGCAGTGCTTAAATCTGATATAACATGAGTGATGACATCACAAGAATAATCTCTCTCCTATACAGACACAGATCTACTGCACTATGCACAATCCTCTGTGACATGATGTTTACATATTCGAGTATGCCAAATCTCAGAGGAAGCTGTGTTCACAGCCAGAGGAGGTTTACTGAACGCAAACAGCTCCAGCTTCTCTCAAGAGAACCACGATTTGTCAGAGATAACGCGCTTGCTATCTTATCCATACCTCATTAATTTACTCTGTTTTTATGCAGGCTATGCTTAACGTTTTTATATGTATATGTCGAGTACAATGGCGAAAATAGAGCTTTAATATCTTTGTTTTCACAAAATGCATGCATCATCACCACAGTTCATCAGTTACGGCCGTTTACTGGGCTTTTAATGCTTCCCTAGGGGTGATAAACCATTCCCGGGAACCATTTTCATAGCCAGTGGCGCACCGGCTCTGTTATGGTCCTATTTTGGAAATGTTTTCCTCATAAATATTGGAGAGATATATGTATGAGATAGTGAGAGAACACAGATTTATGAGACAGCGTATTTTTAGCCTACATGTTAGCTGTAATAAAAAATGCCACATTCTGCCGGTGCCATGGCAGTGTTTTGCCAACGTAACACCCTAATATCCGTCATTCGTATTACACCACAAATAAATAATGTTACGTTTACACGGCTTTTTGTTATTAACTATCTCTATCTTTTCAAGATATTTTTGCAAAAGCTAACTTCTTCATGATGATAATCGATAAGTCTGTTTTAGGCTGTTCCGGCTCAAAAATCTCGCTGACCTTTTTTTTCATCCCAGATTTCTATGTCCTTGGAATTTGTAATTGGTGCTGTTTGGGGTAATTTTGTTTTCTGTCATATTTTCCAATGATTTTTATATTTTTATTCTTTTATTGATCCTTTCTATGTTTAAATGTTGCCTTATTTTATGATTTTATATTTTATACAATCGTGTGTATCCTGCAATAGGTCTGAGGAATATCATTTGGGCTGCCTGTATTTTTCTTTTCTGTTGTACAGTCACTGTCTATTTTTATGAGCTATAATCCAGAGAGATTGCTTTATAGTTTAATTTATTGAAACTTTCCTAGTTTTATTTTTACTTTCTCTACATATTACGTGATACTCCACACGTCTTCGTTGCCGAGATTTCACCGAAAATACTCACCAAAAGGCCCCCTATATCCAAAAAAAGAATTTATAGAAAAAGTTCTCTGTATGTGTGTGTCCGTGTGTCTATGAACACGATAATTCAAAAACGAAAAGTTTATTAAACACAATCTGGTATTTAAGTTTATTATCTTCAAGGGATGCAATACGAAGATTTTGTGGAAAATCCACCGATTCCATTCTGCCCTTTACATGGAAAAAAATCGAAAAATTATTTTTTATTAAAAATAGCTGCAACGATTTTAAAATATCGTATATTAAAGATATTTATATAACAAAATATATATGCTGAATTTCTGGGAATAGCCTCTAAAGACCTCTTTACTCTGGAAGAATTTTGCTTATTTTGCATAAAACTTACTACACAACAAAAATGTAGATCCGTTAAAAACATACAATTTATGTCACATACTTTTTTCCGAGGAGCTTCCCATTTTTGAGATAACTCTTGTTAATTTTTCAGTTTTAAAATATGTACTCTAACTTTTCACGTACGGGAACTTGTCAACTCCTGGTAACGTAAAGAAAGGGATTTCAATCATTTGACCAGATTTTAAAGGATTTAAGAATCGTTTTAGCATAGTGTATTCCGTTTACTTCCCAGAAAGCAAGTAATAAGACCATTCCAGAAAATGTTTAAGATTTTTTTTACAATTGCTGGTTACCAAGATGTATAAAAAGTGATATAAATGGAACAACTCAATTTTTTTAACATTCTATTTATGCTTCCTGTTATGTAATTAAATTTGTGTATTCTTCTGCTAATATCCTTTTCTACCAAATAATGTCATTTCGCATTCTACTGAAATTAAAATACACGCTGAAACTTCTTCTGTGATCTTATTTTCTATGATTATTCTGGACCGGACCAAATGAGTGTTTTTAAGTGTCATGACTTTGTTTTCACAATTGAAATCTGGATATTATATGTTTGGATATTGTGTTTAATGTGTGTTTGATTCTTAGAAGTTCATCTTTACTTTCCGCTATTAGTATTTGAACATTTGCAAAAACCATTGTCTTTATTATTCTTGATCCCAAAGCTAACCAAGAGTTTTTCATAGTAATCAAATTAAAACTTTCTACAATAATTATTAGCGTTAATATAAAATACGGTATGACATATCCATGTGTAAACTCATTGTTTGATTAATTTTAAAATGCATAATTATTATTTAATAAAAATGCAAGCTACAATTTTGAAATGTGACAACACTATCACCCCTGCTCGTCTGGGTAGTGTGACTGCAGCGTGTGTGCCTCATATTCAATAGGTCACGTGTTCGAATCTCGCTCTGGGTAAGTTACCTCGATAAGGATTTTTGGGTGTTTTCCCTTATCCTGAAAAGAAAAATGTCGAGTAACTTTAAAACTCCATAGGCCCTAAGGCATTTAAGAATTGTTTCACCAATTTCATTCATCATCCGTTATGACCTATCTGTTTAAAAAAACGTTAAGCTAAAAATTCAAAAAATAAACAAATCAAGCAAGATATCTTGCATATTTGATTTCCCAAAGTTTACAGATGCGTAATGTAAAGAGAGAAGACATCTATAAAACTTATGCCTGTTCTTCTATTTATAGCGCATAAGCTAATATGATAATTTCAGGAATCTTTATTTTTGTCTATCATTTATTACATAAACTTAGTAATTTTTTAAGCTTATCTGCTTTAACTTTAAACAATTCAGTAGTTATATTATCAACAACACATCTTTGTTATTTTTGCTGGTTTAAAACATCTTCTAGTACATAGAAAGACATCTTGTTGAAGGTACAAAGGAAACCGACGTTAGCGACGTGCTAAAGCGTGCAACTCGCATTCCGGAGGTCCCGTGTTCAATTCCAGGTGAACGTTAACTCCTGACACGGGAATTTTCGATGGGTTTCCCCGTATGTTCAGACGATTCATACCCTGAATTTCCTGTCCCTTCAGAAATTCCATTAATAATTTTATTTATTCTTCACATTCCACTTTCCATTTTAATAAATATGCATGTCTAGCTTTTCGAAACTAGAATCAGCACTACGACCTGCTCCGATAGAGAGGTAGCACACTCCACCACGATTCTGGATGTAACACGCAGCTCTGTTTGTATATGCAGTAGCAAGTCAATCTCATTAAGGTTGTAAAATTAAGACCATTACCAAAATGTGCATTATTCATCTGCGAAAGTGTAAACCATGATGACAACGTTTACGCATGCGCTATCGACACAGCGCTAAACAGAACCTCCAGTCAAACTCTATTTTTAAGTGTTTCTTGACTATTGATATGAACTAGTCTAACATGATTCTTAATATCTTTTTTCCAATTTTTAAAACAGTTTAAAAGAAACGTCATCACACCTAAGCTTTAAACAAACGCTTGATGTCCTTTTACGCTACTGTGAAATAAATGCATAAATGAATAGGCTACTCTTCCAAAATGAAAGCTCTAAATTTCATTTTGAACCATTACGTAGTCAGTTGAACTTATAATTACAAAAAAAAAATCTATTGACGGAAGTTCGGTAGAAAAATATTCCATTTACTGTGATGGAATAATAGATTATTTTCCCTTGGTCGTTCTCAATTTATGCTTTGGCTTCAATCGAATAATTGAGATACTGGTCATTTTATTTCTCTCTGTGAGACAAAAATATTGTATACATGAATGTGATCCAGCTCTGGCAAAAGAATTGGCCATAACGAAACAATATTATTATGTAAAGTGTTTCTATTGCAATTGGACGTTAGTGGTTTTTAGTAGCTTGTGTTGTCAGTTCAACTGTATATATTACTTATGTTGAAAACAATTGTTTTGAATAAAAAATAGATAATGAATAATAAAAAGAATGTGTCCGTCAAATTTAACCATGGAGCTACATATTTCATTCCTGTCTTTACAAATATGTGAAATCGCCAGAATTTTGTGATGTATTAAATGGATGTCAAAAATAATATTCTCTGCTGTAAACAAGATATCTTCATATTTGATATGCAGGTAGTATAATAATTGTTCAGTGAAAAAAACTTGATAAAAATGAGCATTTTTACGAGGAAAAGTTTGCTCGCAATGGATAAACCTGCCCCAATGTGTTTCGTAATGCAGATGGCCTACCTGACTGGTTCTTGGATGTTATTACTTTATAATTTAAAAAGTTTTCAAGAATTATTCTTTGGCCAAATAATTTGTTTCATTTTCTAATGAAAATATAGTCATTTATAAAATTCTCCCACTGTTGTCTATTGTTTGCAGTTATATTACTTATTTCTTCAACTTTTAATTCTTTCCTGATGTCTGGACTACGTTTTCTATTTTTGTGTATCCAGCTCTATTACTCTTATGACTTTCATTTCTAATGTCTGTATTCTTGTAGTATATATTCTTGTTAATGTACCATGTATCTGACCCATATATTATAGTTGGTACTGGTTTGGTTTTTTACGATTTAATAATGAGGTCTTTTCGGGCTTTGTCTTTTTAATGCTCTTTTTGGCGTGTCTGCTATATAGTTGAATTTATTTATTTTCTCTATGGCATAACTTCTCCCTGGTACGAGATTACATTCTAAATACTTGAAGTGTGATATATGCTAATTATGAATAATAATAGAATGTCTAATACAGCCATAAATTATAAATCTAAAGGTAAAAGAAACCGAAGAAAAAATGGGCAGACCAATTTGGAGCCGAAACGGATTGAAAAGTCCAAAATCGTGAAGACGAAGAAGAAGAAGAAGATAAAATGTTCCTGTATTTGAAGTTTTCAAAGGTAGATATTCTTCTATCACAGAAAAATAAATAGGCCATTATGTGGCCAACAACCACTTCATTTAACTCATTGAGCCAGGTGCATCCACTCAAAAGTGAATTAATTTATTCCATAAAAAGTGTATTATTTTCTCAAGCTTCTTTACACAAATTCATTTATTATATACAGTTTGAAAGTGTAGTTCTGATTTGCAGCAGAAAACTTCTCTTTTGGTTGAAATTTGTTACATGCAAAAATCTTCTGATATGTCACATATATTTAAGGATATGAATGGAAATTCTGAGGAGTAGGTCTATTCTTTTGAGCGATTCCTGTACTTCTGCTGCTGTTTTTATTATATTATTAATATATTATTATTGTTATTATTTTTTATGAATCGCCTGTTTCTAAAATTTCGTTAGTGTATTATAAATAAAATTTGAGCTGTCATGTTATCGAAAATACTGAATCGTTTCTTTTGCTGTTTGTAGCGGTTTAAAAAACACATGTGCTACAAATTCATAGAAAGCCAAGTTGGATTTAAATACCCACCCCACCAAAAAAGAAAAAAAAAAAAACCACAACTCTAACTTCAATTAATATTTATGATTTTAAAACTTCTATAATGGTTTGATGTGCATAAAAGTTTATTTTTTATTTTTGTATTTGCTTTTTCTTGGATAAGATGTGGTGTTTATAAAACTCATTCACAACTGAACGAAGCATACTTAATATATTTACTATTTCAAAGTTAATTAATTCCTGGCTAGTTAGAACCAAATAGTGTCATTCGCTTGGAGAGCTCCTATTCTTGCCAACTTAACACGCATCTAAGTTAAGTTTCTTATATCGTCACGTTTTTTTTCTTATGAGTACATAAACTTCAGATTTTCTTTTTCAAAATATCGATGGTAAAAGCGTATTATATTTATAGGAGAGAGTAAGGGTCTTTGAGATGCCCAGCACGCACACACACACACACACACACACACACACACACCGATGTATACGGGCTTATCGAACACTTATGAAATAATATCTTACTTCTGCAGAATCAAGTGCGTCCTGTCCTGCCAATTATAATCCTCCTAGGTATTTCTGCGATGCAAGATATACCTTTTATTTTCTTTCTACTGTAATACGCAACTGTTGTAGAAAAGTTTATATGCACTAAAATGTAAATTATCGCCACACATACTAAGGGGTTTAATGAAAAATCCTTATAGTTTTTAACAATTAGCTCCTGTGTAATTCAAGCTCCTGCTTGATTAAAGTAGCAGTTAAAGATACAAGAATTAAGAGATAATGCTTTCCCTTTGTGAATAGTATATCTGAAAACCAAAATGTAGGTTAAATGTCAGCATAAATTCTTCCAATAGTGCCGCACGAGTTTGGCGCTGAAAATCCCCCATCCGAAACTACTCTTAACATGGCTCAATTTCCTTAATGTTTCATTTTCTCAAAAATGGGTTTGACGAGTTAGATTAAAATATCATAATTTGATAAACAATGTATAGGTGTATTGAATATTCTGAAAATGATGTCCTCTTCATAGTAGAAGACTTCCATAATTGACAGGCAAAATCATGCTTAACAAAACATGTAGAATTCGTTAAAACACGTGAACTTTGTGTGTGTGTGTGTGTGTGTGTGTGTGTGTTCTTTTTGTGTTAATAATTTCTAATACATTCCTTATGAATGTTGAAATTCTTTTACCTTTCTGAATACTCTTGGAATAGATCAAAATGAGTTTTGGCTACTTGAACTATATTGGGAATATAACTATACAAATATTTTGCAAAATGCTACTTTAATGTGAATTCGCTTCGTAGTTGTTTTTCTCTCACAAAAAGCTTTCCCAGAATCCTTTCACATAATTTATTACTTGAGGTAAATGTACTTGGCATTTTCTCGTTTGTGCTGCGAAATGAACAATGCATGTCAGCATATACTATCCGTTTTGGAACAATGTTTTCACACCTTAATACTGGATTTGCTGTTGTATGTAGCCTCTTGTAAAAATCATTCAAACTCTGTTACGATACAACATTCGTTATAGCGAGGCCCACCTATTTACGATTATGTCTTTCTTCTGCGGTCTCAGGGAAAATAAACTGTCTACTCGGACGTACTAACCAGTCAGTTCTCTTAATAAGTGTAATTATAAACCTCCAAATGCAGCAAATATTGATCTAATGTTGTTCATTACACTATTCTTAATTACTAATACTAATATCTGCACTTATACCTGTAAAAGTAACTGATAGGCAAATGGTACAAGTAATTTGTTAGCTACAAAAGCACACATTCTCACTCCATACCGAGAAAAACGCCACATTCCATCACTTTTCAGCTGAATAGACCGTAAAGACATAAACATGCAAAGGCAAACAATAATTCGTTACGCCACTTCAGATTTCTTTCAAGTTCCACACCCAATAAATTCTCTTTCTTTCTGGGATTTCTCTCATGGAATTCCTTTTTCATTCATTCGCCTTCCTTTCCCTTCACCCCTCATTTAAATTTATCTCTTCTTGCGCTCTTCTTATCTTTGAATCCCTCTGCGGCAGACAACCCGGTACATAAATTCAGATCGATCTGTAGGAAGCTCTCGAGAATCCTCAAGTTAAATTGAGTTACAGGTCGGGCTCCCAACCTCGGGCCTAGGCTCACCTACTGCTACAGGCGATTTGTGGCGCTGGATGATTACAAATTTCTGGGCAATAGGATATTAATGAGTATCCACAGACAGAGAAGCTGTTCGCTCCAGTGAGGGAGAGCTGCATGATGGAATATGTGCATTCGGCAAACCCATCGGCTACTAAAGCATGTCTTTTGACATTGCACCTGCCGGCTACTACAAATTAATTTCTAATCACATTTGCTTACGTAACATAGGATCAGCTGAGCAGTAAATTGAATTTTCTGTGCAGATATTACCTTTATGCTCCTTGAAGTATTATATGTTTCATGTAAAAAAAAAGATTTGTGTAGAAAAAATTACAAATGTTTAACGATTATATTGATAATACTTTATTCCAAAGATTAGAGACCATCGATGAAGTCTATAATTAAATGATGTTATACAAATTGAAAGGTTATAAAACATTTTACTTTCTCTAACAAAAACCTATTAGCATAAATATCTACATGCCATTTTCCAAGAAATACACGATTTTAGGCTCTAAATAACAGTATTTTAAGAAATTGTTTGTGTATGTATGTGTGTGTGTGTTGACACAACTAAAAAATCTGCTGTTAATATTCTTACAAAAGCTTAATATTCTGCCTATTTCATTTTATGAAAATAATCATTAGCAGAAATGTTCTTATTACTTGCTTCCTTATAAGTAGGAGGGAAATAAGAGAATGAAGTAGGCTAAAGCGATACTAAAATCTTTCAAAAGCTGGTTGCTATGTAATTAAATTTTTTTTCTCTTTGAACCGCCAGGAGTAAAATAAAAGGAAATGTAAATAAATGTATTTAACTTTTGTGTACTAAGTTAAGTTGCCTCTTAAGGTTTAAGAGTTACCAGTTATGCAAAGGTCATCTGTAGGACGCCTGCAGAGGATATTCCCAGAAAATTCAAAATATACATTTTATATATATATATATATATATATATCTGTGATATGTTATTTCAATGAAACTCGTTAGTGCCATTTTAGGAAATCAAAATTTGCGATAATTTTTCCATGTAAATATTAGTATGAGGTTAGGGAATTTTCTTGAAAATCTTCGTACCCCTCATTATCCTTTACATGAAATATCTCTCAAAAATTTCTGTAAAAATGTTTGTATTGAAATTTCGTATAATAAAGTTATTTGCAATTTCCTGGGAAAAATATGTAAAGTACATTTCATTTAGAAATCATTTTATATACAGGTAATTTTTGTATAACTGATAAAAGTTAGGATAAACTCAATAACCTACGTAAAATAGCTTTCATTCAAACACACAATCTATTTCAATTAGCATTATTTTGCATCACCTATTTCGGAGATATCCGTTAATGCTATTCAGTTGTTCAATACTTTAATCACTTTTGAAAAGCCCTATCGATATCCCTTTGCTTCTGGAAATGTTATGGAAGGCTTACGGCCATAGCGGCTTACGGTTAAACTTTGAACTATCGGCTCGATTTCCTCTTGTGCATACAAGAAATATGCAATGAAGTTTTTTCTGCAAATGTTAATTTAATCAACATGAAACAATTAGATAAACAACGTTTTATAAGAAAATCTGGTAAATATTAATGTAAATCAGAATGTTTAAATCTATTTTATTGTTCGTCGCTTTAACTTTTTAAAGCGTAAGATACCGCTTGACGGTATGTGATGGGAAATAGTCTTTCAGGACCACACCCGTATACCATACCACTTTCACTTCATGCCAAGCAGATGGCGATAGGGTGCCATAATTGGTGAGAAAATACCATGTGGCACGTGGCTGTCTCGGTATGCTGGTGCCATATTTACTCGCTGTCCGTTTGCAGCGCCACATGTTCCAATGCTTCCTCTAAAATGCCTTCTTTCCATGCATTTTCCATCGCACTTCTCGTATGTTGAACTACTTTCCACAATTTCTCACTCGTTAGCTCATTTATTCTTTTCAACATTGGGTCCTGTACCTCACTAAACCTAAAAGTTTTATTTCGGCGAATGTAATCTCAAGTCGTTTATCACGGCTGTAAGACCTTTTCAAATCACAGTGTCTTTCGTGGTAGTTCTAAAATGAGAACAAGAGCTATGTCCGCGATACATAAAAGGTAAAAACGATTATAAATATAAATGCTTACGGAATTTCTGTGTATAATACAACCAAACTTTTTACAGAAAGAAATCAAACAATCAGATCAGTCACGTATGAGAACGCTCGCGTAAATTTCCACTGAACCCGTAGCTGTTGCAACGCCGAAGACATGATCAGATGACAGAATTCAGCCAACTCTTCTAGACTACATCTCCACAGCCTACTACGAGTACTTTGCTCCGCGACAAGCAGATGGTGAAAAGTGAAGTAATTCAACTAAATTACGAATGTAACGGCGATATTAACAGGTCATGGGAAAACTAAAGTGTGCTCTTGCGTTTCATTGAAATAATATATTAAAGATATATTTACATAATAAATAAAATGTATATTTTGAATTTTCTGGGAATATCCTCTGCAAGCATCCTATAGGTGACCTTTACATAACTGGTAAATCTTAAACCTTAAGAGTCAACTTAACTTATTACACAAAAGTCAAATGCATTTATTTACATTTCCTTTTATTTTGCTCCTGGCCATTCAAAGATAAACATTTTAATCACATAGTAACCCTTTTTGAAAGATTTTATTATCGCTTTAGCCTACTGCCTTCTCTTATTTCTCTTTTACTTAATAAGGAAGCAACTAATAACACAATATCTGCTAATGTTTATCTTGATAAATAAAATAGACAGAATATTAATCTTTTATAAGAATAATTTGTTACAGAATAGAAACACGCAGATTTTTTAGTAATGCGACAACACACACCCACACACACACTTTACACAATTAACTTCTTAAAAAACTTTTATTACGAGCCTAAAAGCGTGTATTTCTGGGAAAACGGTATGTAGATATCTATACTAATAGGTTATTATTAGAGAAAGTAAAATGTTTTATAACCTTTCAATTGGTACAATATCACCATTTAAGTATGGGCTTCAGTGATGGACTCTAACCTTTGGAATAAAGTATTGACAAAGTAACCATTAAACCTTTGTAATTGCTTCCTGCACAAATCTTATATTTATATGAAACATATAATACTTACGTTTCAAAATAAATGACAATCCTATGTGTAAGTGTAATAAAAACGAACAATGTGTAAATAATCTGATAAGTATGAGTCAAACAAGGAAAATACTTCAAGGAAGCAATAACAATAGCAGGTGGAAGTTGGACATAAGACAAAGAACTTATACAAAAACACTGAATGTTTCAGTAAATTTGTTAAGTGTCAATTTTAATAATTTGTAAATTCACATACTAACAAGATTTTTCGACTGCCACCGTGGTCGAATGGTCACCCGGAGGTCCGGGTTCGCTTCCCGTCTGGTGCGGGGGATTTTCTTTAACCATAATTATCCCATATTCTCACAGAATCTGGAAGAATGAATGTGTGTGTGTTTAAGGATTTAAACTTGAATAACCTAATGTTCTCATATGATTGTTTCACAAGTCAACGCCCCCGATATCACAATTGAAGTTAAAGGGACTGTACAAAGAAACAATTAAAAGAGTCAATTTTATGTAAGTTGTTGGTTAATTTTAGACTCCCTAATAAGTTAAGTATGTGATAAAAATGCGGTAAAATCATCTAATTTATTTATTTGTTATTATGTTTAGAATTAATATATGACAATGTAAATGTTTACCCAAACGTGCAGTATTACTCATAATATAATGGGATATGATGTTAACGTTTAGAAGAAGAAAAAAAAAGCAGATGGTGTTAGGGTGCCATCACTTTAGCTGAGTTAACTGACTATGGGTAGATGGCAGCGCAATCGCTATTGCCATCTAGTTCTAGTTTTACCATTGTTATAGACTTCACGCGAAATCAGTATTTGCCTTGGCGTAAGGAAAACCATGGAAAAAAGAAAAAAAACCTGGCTCGATTTCTCGTCTAACCGGATTTGAGCCAGAAACCTCCAAAGTGCCAGGTACAGTGGTTTCCATCTGAACTATCCCACTCGGTACTTCAGAATTGTTTCCTCTTTTCGTTCCTTTTCGCTTCGTTGTAGTTAAACTTAAAATTAATATTCCTGAAAGTATGAGCTTTTAATTCAATTCATATTATAATTTAATGAACCTAAAAAACTTTGCCTTCTAAAACTCTTAATGTATGTAGACTTAATATGTTTCCGTATAAAAAGGCGTTTAAGTCTATGAGGAGTTCGAAAGATGCAATCGATTTTCCTCAATGCTTTTGTTTAGAAATATACATTTCGCACAATTCCCTTCGAAGTTTAGTAATTAGTAGTAATTCTAGTGGCGTTCTTCTAAAAACTTCGCAGATAGGTGCCAACCATTTATGACTAACTCTTAACCTGCATCACATTGTGTTTGGTGTTCTTGTAGATAGAACAAGGTGAAACGTGACTTTCGTATATCGTAATATTTGCAAGTTAACTTACAGATTGAGACCTAGCTAGAATGCTTACACTTTGTTGTTTATCAGAAACATTATTCAGGTGATACCTTCGTGTTGCATGCAGAAACAGAAAATCCTAATCTTTTTCCTAGAATAGAGAATCGCCAACGCCACCCAAACTTGGAATAGTTGAAGTCCCTTATTAGTTGTTCTTCAGAAATGTGATAATTAATGTGACTATTGACAGACACTTAAAGCAATGCATCTGTGAGATTTATTAAAAATTGAAAGTTAACTAATACAAAGAGTTAACTTTAAGCAAATAAATATTCCCTCATCCGGAGATCCCAGGTTCGATTCCCATCTGGGGGGCATTTTTCTTTAACCAGAATTATTCCTTATCCCCCACAGAGCCTGGAAGTGTGTGTGTGTGTGTGTTTGTGTGTGTGTTTGTGTGTGTATATATATATAAACCCAACTGAAAAAGCCTACAGACAACAAGTTGTTTCTAATGTAAAGCCCCCCTATATGACCTTAAAGGGGGCTATATAAATGAAACAATAAAAAAAAAACATATTCTTTTCCATTTCCTACATTTTAGGTACCAGATAACTGAAACTATAAATGAACTGGTGTATACTGATTAATAGGCAGTGGAACTTTGAGCTTCTTTACCTATAAATCTTTATTCAATAGATATTCACACTCGAAATACCCCACAGGATGATATTTGTTTTCCAAACAATCTATTAAAGAAAATAATTATAAACCTTTCAAAATATTGTTCCAACTTTGAGAACTAAATCGAGTTAACCGTTTTCAAGATATTGCTTATTATTGCTTCAAATTTAAACTTCCTAACTTTTCTCAAACGGGACCATGCAAAGCAAACCTAACCTCAATTGTTTCATATAGCCACAATCTTTTAAAACATATTATCGCTTTCGCATAATATGTTCCCTTATTTCCCGTCTACTTACAAAGAAGCAAGTAATAATACAAATTCTGCTAACGTTTAACTTGATTAGCATAATGTATATGAAATGTTTTTGTAAGAATAATTTATGTATGAAATAGCTATAGGAAATTATGTGACATATCAGAATTTTCAGTATTAAATATCCTAAACATATTCTATTATTGAATATCATATGAGGGATAAAGGTGTTATTTTTTAGACTAAGTAGCCTGCTGTGACCTTCTTTACTTTATCTTGAGACTATTAGCTACCAGTCCCTCAGCAGTCGTCCGATAAAAATAAAAGAACAACTCAAAACGTTAGTATAAGAGAAAATTTGGGATTCATAAAACGTTGAACTAAAATAAACATTACATATTAATAATATTTAATTTTAGGTTGTTGTGGGTTATGGGATTTTCTCATAAAAGTAAACACGTTTAAATAAAACATTAGGAATGTATTCATAGATAGTAGTATTATTCTTGTATGTTATGAATATGGTAATTTTCTTACGGCGAACATCGAATTTAAGTAAAATAATCATAGGATTTTTATCTCGAAACATTTTTCCTTCAACTTTTACTGTGTTTTGATACGACTTTTTCATGAAAGAGTGCAGAGATCGCAAATAGAGTGATCGAAAAGTTCGAGAAGTAGTTAGAGAAGAGGCGTGGCAACGTGATGCTTCGTTAGAGCTGCTGATTCGTTTTGAAGTGTTGGATCCTCCTCAATTTTCACCAACTTTCTGCTCTGTGATTACTGTCTATTCGTATTCCTGCATCGCTTGCTGCGAGGAAATTGCAAGCGATAATAGGACTTGAGGTAGTGACGAAAGGCTTGGATAAACTTGTTTTGAGCTGTATAGAATTTCCCTTAACACTTTTGTAATCATCTCTAATGATTTGACAGATAACTGCATTTTGGAAAAGCTGTGTTTCCGCTTAATATATAATGCCGTATTTAAATTCCTATTATATTCTGTTAGATGCTGCAAGAGGAATATTTTCTGACATTTAATGAATGAATAACTGCCACATATACGTGCGTGACAATTATTTACATGAAAGAAAATCACTAGTTGTTTACGTGTGTGAAAGCTCTTACGCAAAGTACAGGTGCAACTTGGAGTATAAACATTGTGGGAAGTCCCTACCCAAGCTTGCAGCTACGGAAATGGACTTGAAAGTTAGTAATCCTTTGTTTCAATATGTTTATTTGACGCATTTGCTTAGAAAAAAAAACTGATGTGTTCCATTCACATGACTTTCTCTACATCTCTGCAACAAATTATTGTTAAAAAGCTAATGTTCTATTTACTTTATACTAATCGAGAAAAAATTAGCAGAACTCCGAAATAAGGGAGTACCATAAGTTAAAGTGGGGGTCAAACGCTGGTTGCTATGTGACTGAAGTTCCTTTATTTAAAGGAGTTGACAAATTCCTGTGTGAGAATAGTATCAAGTGTTTAAAACTGAAACCAAAAACAAGAAATATCTCAAAAAAGATCAACTACACGAGAAAAAAAAAATATATAACATAAATTGTGTTTTAATGTGCTCTATATATGTTTGTTTGGTAAGTTTTTATCTAACTTTTGCGATTTAGTAGTTATGCAAAATTCCGTAAAATTCATCCAGAATAAACTACTCTTCAGAGGCTATTCCCAGAAAATTCAAGATATACATATATATTATTTTTCAGGTATATACGATATTTTCATCAAAATTGTTAGACCCATTTCAGAGAAAATCAAAATTTTCGAAAAAAGTTCCATGTAGTTGGGGTTGGGGGGATTTTTTGAAAATCATATTTAACGGTCTTTTCGTTTTTGAGATATGCTGTCCTCAGACACACACCCACATAGACCACACACGCACACACATGTCCTTTTTCCAAAAATGCTTTTTTAGGATTTGGGGGGATTCAAAATATGCATTTCCGGTGAAATCTGGGTTTCGAAATTTTGGGTGCATTACAATATCTTCTCTATACATTATGTATATAGTGCATGTAGAAAAAGTAGTAAAAGGTGTCAAAATAGTTTGTTATAGTTATACGGAGGATGTTAGATGCCTTTGCTCTTACCTCAGATTACTCATTTGATGAAAACTTAGGAAATTATATTTACATTGTAAACCTCAGGTAAACGTTAACCTACATAAACGTGCTGTTTCTGAAATTCTCACAAATGCAACATTTTATAAAGTAGCGATGACGTATAGGTGACGTTTTTAAGTTTTTCTCTCTCTCACTGCGTTTCCGTGTTGGAATCCCGAATTGGAGAACCTCTGTAACTTAGTTTTATTCCAAGTTTGTTTTGGTTATTTGTTAGTTTTTAATGTTTGAAATGAGCATTAGATGGCATTAAGTCACGTTGACATAATTTTAGCAATTTGATGTATTCTATTCACATAGCTCTGCAAATTACTCTTTAAATGGTTATTCTTATATCTACTTCATACTAATCTAGGTAAACATTATCAGAAATTGTTTTATTGCTTAGTTCTTTACATGGAAAGAAATACTCATGGCTAAGACGTTAGTCAAATCTTTTGAAAGGTGATCGTTACATGATGGCATTAAAATTCGGTAAGACGCTAAAATAATAAAATCGAATAACGACATCCCGGTTGAGAAATGTTTGAATATTGGAAAATTTACAGAAACAATCCCAAATATTTTGGAAATGGTTAACACCACAAGAAACGTATCTGAAATAAAGTATGCGCTTCAGCGAGCTCTACATATTTTGTGGTTAGATTTTGTCTATTTTTTATTACTAGGCAAAATACATCCAGAATTAAAAGAACTTGGAGATAGTCCCAGAAAATTCAAGACATACATGTCACTTGTAATGTAAAAATCTTCATATTTGGTATTTTAATCGAAATCGTTGGAGCTATTTTTGAGAAAATAACACATTTCCAGAAATATTCTATGTAAAGGGTAGTTTAGGGTGAGCAGCTTTCTTGAAAGTCGTCTGTGTTGCATCCCCGGTATTTTGGTATTTAACGGTAGTTTCTTCTTGTTTTACTTTTTTTTTTTAATGTATGCTGTTCACAGACACACGCATACACATGCACACGCTCGCATCTCAAAACATACATTTCCTTGAGATTTCGACTCCGATATTCTGAGTGGAATGCTATCTACCTGCTATAAATACTCTACGAGGCAGAGAAAGTAAAATGTTAAATTTACCATTATGTATCTGTGAATGTCTTATCTCATTAATTTTACATTACTGAAAAAAATAAGGGGCTAGGAAAATATCAAAAGCGCATAGTAATATACAATTTTCTATTAGAAGGTACATAATATGGATTGCGTTTTTGAATTAGCGCACGATAAACAAAAATAGAATTGTAATTATAAATATTTGAGTTTTACCTGTAGCTCCAATGCAGTAAAACAAACTATATTTGCTAGTTTGAAATAATTTCAGCAAATATTTCTCCTAACTGGCAACAAATATCAGAAGGAGCTGCCTATATTGGCCATATCCTAAGCTTCTATAAAATGGATGCATTTTCTTAGGCATGAAATGTTTAGAGTTTTACTTTCTCTACACATACTATATACATAGTGTATAGAAAAGGTATTGCACTCCACTAAAAAATTAGATACCGAGATTTCACCGGAAATATATATTTTACGGTCCCCTATATCCAAAAAAAAAAAAAACATTTTCAGAAATGTGCGTGTGTGTCCGTGTACTCGATAACTCGAAAACGAAAAGTCGTTAGAATACCAAACTTGGTATTTAAGTTTAGTATCTTCCAGGGATGTGACACGAGGATTTTGAGAGAAATCCTCCCACCCCAAACTACGCTTTACATGGAAAAAATTTGAAAATGTTGATTTTATCAAAGATGACTATAACGATTTTGATTAAAATACTCGTATCGTAATCAAATATATATACTTGTCAAATAAAATGTATATCTTGAATTTTCTAAGAGTAACCTCTGTAGACTACTTTATCATGGATTAATTTTACGGAACTTTGCATAGCTTACCACACAAAAAATGTAGAACACGTTAAAACACACAATTTGTTATGTACATTTTTTCTTGAAGTTGATCGTTTTTTGGATATTCCTTGCTATTGTTTTCAGCTTTAAAAACTTAATACGTTTCTCTTACAGGAATTTGTCAACTCTTGTCCATACAAACAGAGGAACTTCAGTCACATTGCAACCAGCTTTTGATTATCACTTTAACCTATAGCACTCCCTTATTTCGCTTCTGCTTACAAGGAAGCACGTAATAAAACTATTTATGCTAATTTTTTCTCGATTAGTATGAAGTAAATAAAAGCATATACTTTTTAACAATAATATGTTTCGAAGATGTAGAGAAAGTCATGTGAATGTAACACATCAGATTTTTTTTAAATTGTATTTGTTTATGCACCTTTGTTCATGCTATTATCAAATGTAAGTCCGTATTTAGAGCTGCCAGACTTATAGATCTGCATCTTTGGCCCTTCAAGCTCTTGCATGCAGTAGCTATGTAGTAACGTGAGCAATTCTGTGAGAAAGTTAACTTATTTTTAACATTCGTAATCATATATTATTACCTTTAGATAGCCCTGCGTAGGCTCTAGCTGAAATTTGTGTGAAAATAACTGACTCTAAATACAAGACTGGTAACTGCTGTGAATGGGTGAGATACGCAAGAGGAGGAGGAGATTATAAAGGCTCTAGCTGAAATTTGTGTGAAAATAACGGACTCTATATACAAGCTGGTAACTGCTGTGAAAGGGTGAGATACGTAAGAGGAGGAGGCGGAGGAGGAGGAGGAGGAAGAAGAAGAGGAGGAGGAGGAGGAGATTATAAAGGGTCTAGCTGAAATTTGTGTGAAAATAACGGACTCTAAATACAAGCTGGTAACTGCTGTGAATGGGTGAGATGCGCAAGAGGAGGAGGAGGAAGAAGAAGAGGAGGACATTATAAAGGGTCTAGCTGAAATTTGTGTGAAAATAACGGACTCTAAATACAAGCTGGTAACTGCTGTGAATGGGTGAGATACGCAAGAGGAGGAGGAGAAGGAGGAGGAGGAGGAAGAAGAAGAGGAGGAGGAGGAAGAAGAAGAGGAGGAGGAGGAGGAGATTATAAAGGGTCTAGCTGAAATTTGTGTGAAAATAACGGACTCTAAATACAAACTGGTAACTGCTGCGAATGGGTGAGATACGCAAGTGGAGGAGGAGGAGGAGGAGGAGGAGGAAGAAGAGGAGGAGGAGAATATAAAGGGTCTAGCTGAAATTTGTGTGAAAATAACGGACTTTAAATACAAGCCTGGTAACTGCTGTGAATGGGTAAGATACGCAAGAGGAGGAGGAGGAGAAGGCACTAACACCGCCGCTGAGCGCGTTTTCTTGGATTAATCCCGTTGAGCTCTGCAGTTTTTTAACGCATAGAGGGTCTTCTGCTCATGTGAAATATGGCATTGTTGGGCCACCTAGATATTCTAATTCAAATAATTACATTCAGTTTAAAAAATCAATTTTTTTAAAAAAAAGTATTATATTTAAAGGGTAATTGGAGGATCATCTTGAAAGTCTTTGTGTAGTATCCTCGCGAAATTTGAACTTGAATATCAATTGTTATCAACTGACTTTTCGTTTTGAAGCTATGCTGTACACTGTTACGCATATGTTTTTTTCTTAAAATGCTTTTTATTATTTAAGGGACCTCAAAACCTATTTCCCCAATAATTCAAAATACATTGTAATGGATTACAGTGCTTCTACAATTGATCATTCCTTGTAGAGAAAGTAAAATTTAATAACAATTATCACTGTCTGCAATAATTGGCATTATACCTACTGAATATATTACTAATTAGGAATGTAAGCTTTAATTCTTGTTTTTGGAGATTTTCAATAATTATTTCCGGAAAAAATTGTCTCAAACACTAGCATAACACACAACCAACAAGCGAGTTACTCAGTACCATATCACGAACAAAATATTTAACAAATATGAAAATCTTCATCACGTCTATTGTAAAAGGCGGACATTTTGATGTATTAACCTTACATATCCCATCGGAGAGAGGAGAATCTCGTTCCGGCTTAATAGAAAGCGGGCGAGGAGCTAATATACAAACAAATGTAACGGATATGATCGTTTATTGCTTATTATTACAATTACTGCAAATATATGAGCTTATTAAACTAAAGTTATAAATACATGTCTGATGTTCGTAATTTCGTTAAGAGTACTTAGTGATGGGACTTGGAGATGTTCAAATGTTTCGTGTATAAGGAACATTTTACTTCCTCAAGCACGTATGTACAATATATATAGCAGATAGTATTTCACCGGAAAAATATGTTTTGAGAACCCCTGAATAAAAACAATATTTTTAGAAACAATGTCCTCGTGTGTGTTTGTGGTAACATAGGTCAAAAACGAAAAATCCTCCGGTTTCTCCCCTCACTCATTCCACCAATTGCTTCATCATTACCTTTCCTATCATCCATTTCGCATAATCCACTTCCTAACGCTTCCTGGACACTCTTTTCAGGTTCTCCATGTTGTGGTCAGGTGTTATTGGTTCCCCTATAGGCATTCGCTTACAAGTCCTAGGGAGATGTCTGTCCTACATAAGAAGAAAATCACGTGTTTCTATACATGAAAATGTCCTTTGCTGTAACATAGCGAGCAGCACCACAAACTTTCAGAAAGGTATTCTTTTTGCTTTTCATGTGGTGTAAAACGTAGAAAAAAGGGAGGAAGAGAAAACATTAGCACCTGCTGGTTACTGAGTCCCTTGCTGTGTTAACACAACTCAGCGGAGATTTTCTCTTACTGCTGTTCGCACAGCAGGTGTTTGTTACACGCTCATGATTATTACTGTTATTAACTGCGTTTCCTTTCTTTTGCAGCATATTTTTCATAGTGTGCATCTGGCTAGCACATGGTTCTGAAGTTACACTTGCAAAAATAACTTCATATAAAAATGTACATGTCCTACTTTCAACCCAGTAGCAGGGTAGCTCTGGAATATCGTACTCGTCGTATATACATAGAAAACAAAGTATTTTCACGCGAATCAGAATTGAATAGATGATATGATTGCTAGCTGGGACATGTTCCAGTTATGACGTTCGCTTCAGTCCATTGTGAGCTGCGATTCCAAAACTTTCCAGTGTGGCACACCATTTGTAAGCCTGCAATTATTTCACGTTTTATTGGAAGAGCTTATATTACAGAATAATGTACAACAAAGGGCAGAAGCGGCATATTTTTGTGAATGAACAAAAATATTATTTGGGACACTATACTAAATTCTGCAGTAAGTGTTTATATATGTATGTATATATGTGTGTCTCTCCCAAACTTCTTTTCCAAATTATCATTTTAATAATGCGTAATCAATGTAAACCGTATGTAGTAAGAACGGACATTAAACCCCATAAAATGAGATAGCGACATTCATGTTTATAACTCTAATGGAGTGTTTACTATCGTTCATTATATCAGACCAAATGAAACAGTAGTAACTTGTCATAAAATATGTAAGGATTCATTAAAAATGCCCTGCGCACCGTCAACTTAGCAGTATTGTTTACTGTAAGTAAATGCTTCGTTAAGGATAAATTATTACAATCAGTGAACTTTCTATACAAACTATAGCCTTAAAAAACCCTAAATCATTTACAATCGGTGTCTTCTTCTGCCAAGCAACCAGAAAAAATACAAAGTAACCGAGTGGAGGGGGAAAATATAGAAAGGAGATTAACTTTGGTTTTAAATTGATAATCCAACATTAAATAGAAATAGTAACGAACTGGGTGGACTAATTTTACGAAGTCAGGGAAGGAAGTGTTTGTAGATTTGCATCCTAAATATTGAAATGTAATTGAGAACAAAAAATTTCTGCAAGTTTCCCTGGTATAGTGAGTAGTACTCTACCATCTCAGAGTGAGGCACTCGGATAAAGTTTTCATATTTTTCATAAAGAAAAGCTCCAGGTTAATTAAGATTGTTTTCTATAGGTTCTGGACTGATTTGAGCATCATTTATCCCATATTCATACGACGTACGTATGGTCTAACCAGTTTAAGAGCATTTAAACCTCAAGAAAAAAGTAAGAAACAGAGAAACCAACAAAGAACATCGATGTATTACCGATGAGGCAAAAGAAGGTTTTGGGGAAAATCTGTGTAATTTCATCCAGAAGGTCACCAAACGCATAATAAAGCAATTTAAAATATTCTATGATGGTTTTAGAAGAGGGCAAAAAGCTCTGCCATTGAAAGTTTGCTGTGTATCAGCTTGGTGGAGGCCTCCCAAGAGGTCAAGAATAAAGTAACAGACTAAATTACTGAAACACCAGGTGCAAAGCAAGTAATGCTTTCTCCTAGTTATAAAGATACATACACTGCCGGTCATCAGAAAAGAAAGATGGAACGAAAGAAAAAAAATCTGATGTAATCCATTCACATGACTTTCTCTATATCTCTGCAACAAATTTTTGTTAAAAAGTTTATGCTTCTATTTACTTCATGCTAAGTGAGAAAAAATTAGCAGTCTTATTACTTGCTTCCCTGTAAGTAGAAGCGAAATAAGGGAGTAACATAGGTTAAAGTGATAGCAAAAGATGGTTGCTATGTGACTGAAGTTCCTTTGTTTGTATGGACAGGAGTAGACAAATTCCTGTATGAGAAAAGTATTTCAAGTCTGAAACCAAAAGCAAAGAATATCTAAAAAACGATCAACTCCACGAAAAAAAATGTATATAACATGAATTGTGTGTTTTAATGTGCTCTACATTTTTTTGTGTGGTAACTTTTTGTCTATCTCTTACGGTTTATCAGTTACACAAAATTCCGTAAAATTTATCCAGAATAAAGTAGTCTTCAGAGACTATTCCCAGAAAATTCAAGATATACATATTATTTGTCAAGTATATATCCTTAATATATGATATTTTAATCAAAATCGTTAGCTATTTTTTAGAAAATCAAAATTTTCGAAAATTTTTCCATGTGAAGGGTAGTTGCGGGTGGGGGGATTTTCTTGAAAATCTTCGTGTTGCATTCTTGTATTTAACGGTTCTTTCGTTTTTGAGCTATGCTGCCCACAGACACACAAACATACACACAGACAGACAGCCACACACGGACATTTTTCTAAAAATGCTTTTTGTGGATTCAGGTGGTCTCAAAACATGTACTCCGGTGAAATCTCGGTATCAAATTTTTGGGTACAAGGCAATTCCTTCTCTATGCACTATGTACATAGTACGTATAGAGAAAGTAAAAAAAAGTTGCGCGAATACTAGCGTAATCCCATTTAGACACGTTGCTAGAATTGCTTTTTAATGATTTTATCAAACAAGAGCATAAAAATGGCACTTGAGAGATAATGCTCTGCTGCATTTAGAAGGTTCTTTCCTGCTTTGTAGCATTGCTGCGGTACGCCTATACAGCATTATATACCCACGCCTGTTACGATTTTGCATTGAACGTGGTTGAAAAATTCACATCATTCCTTATGCTCTGTGTGAGATTTTTCTGCCTGGCAATGTATTTAAAGAAAAAGCCCCGAAACCGGAGCAAGCAACAGATCCATGTGACACTTTGTGCTTCTAACGTGACTCCTAGGAGAGACTCAAATGGCGACCAGATCCAGACAACGACGGGTGCTAGAATGACAGGATTTCTAAAGCTCGTTCGACAACGTCCCACCCAAACTATGAATGAGTCTCCCCGTGATGGGCCCAAATTTGGATGCAGTCCCAATGAGTAGTTCTGACCGACGCCATGGAAAATCCTCTACAAGAAGCGCAAGCTACGCCAAGTGGTAAGACGTCGAACATCGTCGCCTGTCCTACAACTCTGAAACAGATGACATTGAAAGAAGTTATAGGACAAACGAGGGACAGGAAAATCCCAAATTTCAGCTGGAGAAACCACGAACTATCTAGGCCAGAGTGGGTGGTCCCCAGAATCAAACCCAGTACATTCCGTATCCTATTCACTTGTTACAGTAACCCAACGGTTTCCTAATGGTAAGTTAATAAAACCATTCATGGACATATATATATTATGCTATATGGTACACATATGGTGTTGAAAAAGCCATGTCGGATCGATGTGTGTGCTTGCTTGTTTGAGTTTGAAACGAGTTCATTGAGGAAGAGAGGGTTACAGAGGGACGTATTCTTTTGCCTCTGGCGGTTGTATTGTCTCTTATCAGCCTATATAGATTTGCTGACCGCTGCTGAAGACAATCAGTGCCTTACTCACTGTTAACTTACTTTTGTTACTAGCCTCCCTGCTTAGTCAAAATAACCTTGCTGTATACCGATGACAGCAAATTTTGAGAAAACTCCAGATGCAGGTTACTGGTTAGATTTTATTGAACTATGTGAATAGTTCAACAATCCTTCATTACAAAACATAGATTTTTTTCATACATATCTCTGATATGAAAGTTTTCATCTTAAAACAATCATGCCTCAAAACTAATACCAATGTTGGAAGTACTTGAAAGTGTTATATTAGGCATTTTTGTAATGAAGGTTTTAAAAACCCGATGTCCAGAAAGAATAACTGATAACATAACAACAATAATAACAATATAAAAATTTAGATTTCAAGCATGATGCATTTGATGTATTAAAATGGCCAGAAGTTAGCAGAAAGTTAAGTTATGTTGAGTAAAATTGTTTTTCGATACAGCATTATATTGATATGTAATAATATAGCAATACATTTTGAAAAATAAATACGTTGTGCTATATGTATAGTATTTATTTTTCTCTTTACACACGGGTTTTACTTTTTTCGTTCTATTTTCTTGTTCAATTGCAGAAGCAGTTTGTTATTTCAAAATAATGAACAACGAACAAATAATCATAAATAGAATAGAATAGAAATACAATGACTTCAAATACAGCTGTTTATGACAGGATGACACATACTATAGAAATGTGCATATAAACACTATTCCTATAGAACCCATTTTATTCAGAATGCGATGCTTGCACGTTTGCTACACAAACAGATACCTAACTCTATCTATCGTAGCACAGAACTGCCATGTAGGCTACCAGGATTCTTGACACTGGCCTGGATATTCCAGCCTCACATAATTCTACCACTTCATTTCTTTTACTCTTCTGCCCTACACTACACTCATGGGTTAATATTCAAGTGCCAGATTTTGAAAGATTCTTGGTCATATCGGGGCTTTGACTTGAGAAACAATTTGTTACTACTCGCCAAACTGTAGGATTTAAATATGGTTTTACCACACACACACACACACACACACACACACACACACACACATTCATACCTCCGGACTCTGTGGGGATGAGTACCCTCTGATTACCCTTTGTTCCCAGGCTAATGTGTGCATGTCGAACTTTAATTCAAGTCGATAAGAGATTGTTTCACTCTAAGCTGGTGTGGAAGTCTGATGTAAGGAGCTTTTACCAACTAAAGGATAATCAACAGCCAAACCAGAAGTATTGGCAAGTTCCATGCACTCAATGCACAAAAATCATTCAATTTATTAAATTATGGAAAGAATATATTATATAAACATTTAATTCAATTTAAGGAAGTTATCCATTACTGAAAAAACTGTTCAAATTCGATGAGTGGTTTACAAGATACGTTTAGCAAAAACTGCTATCACAATTCCTCTTCGTTAGGATTAGGATTAGTCACGGACGGAGTTCTCAGTCGTTGAGACGGAGCACTGCAAATATGCTCTGTGGGCTCCTTATAAACTTACACGACTCCGGGGAGTGAGGGGAGAGACCCGAAAAACGACCAGATCCGGATGACGAAGGGCACAAGCTTGGACCGGATCTCTTTAACTTTTCCAAATTGAACGCTTGCACCGCGCATGTGCTCACCCAAAAGCTCGCCTGTGTAGGTGTTCCGTAAGGGCCCTAGCCTGAAAATACCCAAAGGTGGGTCCCGATTAAGTGGTCTCGCGACGACACCAGGAAAAAACCTCTACAGTGCTCAAACCACCATCCAGCCGCAACCCACCGAATACCTTTGCCTGGTTCTTTAACTCTGAAATAGATGTCAAAGCAGTGATGATTACAGAAAACAGGTTGAAATGAACCTTTCCATCATTCGTTTGGCGACCCAAGAAAATCCTCGAAGAAAACTATTGTAAGGGAGGCCGGCCAAAGGAAATGAACCTACGACTTCCTGAATACAAGATACACGCTAAATCGCATATTATTGTTTCTGGGGATATTTGAAGGTTAAAGTGTATAATTCACGAGGTGGCTACCATTGATCTTTGCACACGTGTGTTTGAAGCAGCTCTAGAGATGGGGCAGAACGCAGACGCTCTAACGAGGGTAGGGTAAAATAGGATAAGAAGATACGATGGGTGCTTAGATCCTAACAAGACACATTTCAAACATCTAGTGTAGATGAATATATCCTATTGTTGAGTCACTCGGTCTTCAGTATACGGTACGGGTTAATTAATTACTTAAAAATGTAGTGTGTTTTGATGTTACAGATACATCAAGATGTAATGCAGCAAAACTGTCACTGACTTCACACTGCATTTAGAGATAATTTTAGGATTTATTATTTTATTTTTGTTCTTATCTTTATTATTTTAAAGCAACCTTATATTTTTATATTTTATAGATTTCCGATAGATATTTTAATAAATCGTATTAAATATATGAATGCCATTATCAATTCTATTATAGTGCTGTAAATTTCAACTACAAATATTTTTAAGCATAAACTGTTACTCTAGCAACTGAGTAAGTAAGACTGCAACACCTTACACCTACTGCAGAAAACAACACTTCAAGTTTAAAGTATTTATGTATCTAGCAGCAACATTGGCAGGTTTACCGCAATTCAGTATGACAGCGTATGGGGCAGTAACCTTACATGCACCAGCATTTCCAAGACCTGCACAAACCCTCGCATTTTCTCCAGAGACCGCTTTCCTGAGACTGTCAACGCTAAATCGATCTCTTTGCTATATTCCACTTCATCTTCCTTTCGAGTGCCTCGGGTAAATCTCTGAGGAACTTTACATAGCGCCACAGCACTTTACCCCCATTCAAAGAAGAGCATTGCAACCCTGCAGCACAGACATTGCTGCAATTAACTCACTTTATTGGATCTGCTAGTTACCCTTCACGTTTGTAAATTAGTAAATTCGGGTGATAGAGTGCAAACTCTCTTCAAGTTGTGGTGTTAAGGGTGTAAGTGCGCCGACTTCAACAGCAACTTCCTGTCGTTAAGCTAGAATATTATTTCCTGTACCATTTTTCTCTAGAGTGCATGGTTGCAGAAATAAAAAATAAAATTGGTCAAGTATTTGATTGCGAATATATTATCACTCCTTTATCGTTTACTTCTGTAATTATAATAGCATGGTGGAGCTAAAGAAGATAATTATGTGTGTATGTATATATACATATTACAACATTAACTTCTTGACGTTAATCAGAAATATAAGTTGCCCAACCGTTTTCCTCCAGAGTGTATGTCTTTATAAATAAAATAAAAAAATTGTCAAATGCTTGATTGTGAAGATTTCGCCACTCCTTTATCGTTTACTTTTGCAACTAGAATAGCAAGGTAGAGGTACAAACATGATTTATTTATATTTGTACAATTTGTTGCTAAAGTGAGTCGTTAGCTGTAACATGATATCAAAGAATTGCACTACGTCACATGCTGTAGAGCGAAAGGTCAAGTATGTTGACAGTAGTGCTGTACGTCGACACCTTGCACAACAGCTGGTTCTGTAGTGTTTCAGATGCGTTAAATGGATTCGGAACCATGGCATCTTTACAAATCAAGAGTATCTAGATTTACTTCAAAGCTCAATTCTTTAGTTAATTATTTCTGTGGATATTTGAAAAACACCATAACGAGGTAGCTATCATTTATGTTCGCACGCGTGTGTTTGAAGCAGCCCTAGAGATTCGGCAGAACGCAGAAGCTGTAACGAGGGAGGGCAAAACTGGCTAAGAAAATGCAATGTCTGCTTAGATTCTAACACGCCATATTTGGAATATCAACTGTAAATTAACATATCGTATTGTTGACGTTGCGGTTATTGGCCATTAATGCATTTTCTGTTTAGCAAATATGTTGCTTTGATTTAAGTATCCACTGTACCCTGAATGAGGTATTTCTATAATTCAAAATTCAAATTATTTTATCTTTGATTATCAGACTAAATTTTATGCATAGCCACATACATATTTTTAGTTCAGATCATCTCGTGAATACAATCGGATACCTTTAAAGAAAACCATCCCATCCCTGGTCAGCTGATAATATATATAGACACCGGATTTCAAGCTCAAATCAAAACAAAAACAAACCAAAAGCATTCGACTCTGTTGCCAGACTGTGCAGATAATGTACTCAATAATGTTGAATTATCTTCGTTACTTTTCAAGACAGAGGAAATTGTGCTGTACCTATTACTCCTCATACTTGGATCTCCCGGAACGCGAAACTTGTGCACTGATACCCTTAACACACTGTGTGTGGGTGTATACGTACATATATACAAAAATCGTAATATACAATTATTACTAATTAAACTCGAATGATTCATAAGCAGGGATCGTGTACATGTATTGAAATGATTTTGAGGGTATGCCACAGTATAGATACATAGTTCATATTAAATAAAAAAGAAAACCATACATTTAGAAGCTTAAACAGGGAAGTAGTAGTGTCAGATTTGCAGATGCCGGAGGCTGGAACTAGTGTTAAGAATTACCTTCTTACTAAAAATAAAACCTTTAGTAATTATTAACACAACACTTATATTCTGCAAATATAATATAAACATTTATTTCAAGATCAGCGAAGCTACCTTCCCGAGTTCAAACTCGGCGGAGGACGATAAAATGTTCTTTCGGACATTAAAATTATTAGCATGACTTTTTCGGAAGGGAGGTAAGTGTTAATGAATATATAAAAAGGTTTGATTGAGGTTTCAAAATGCATTCCCTTTTCTCGATGTTAGCATGCAGTATAAATTATTTGCCTTAAAATTTAAATTAAATGTAATTGAAATTGGCAAGTTAAAAATATTAAGCTAACAAATAGCTTCCCTTTTAAAAATATTCAACAGAACCAACATTTAATGGAGGTGTCGCATGTATCTGACGAGGACTACATTTTGTTCCATAAATTAAATCTTTATACATTTTGAGCATATTATCGAAAGCCGTTCAATTACGTAATAAACTGTACCAAAAATGATAATTTCCATTCTGAAATTGTATTTGCGGACAATTGAATATAGTAAAAGTGCTTTATTAATTAAAGATAAGACTATCGGCTTGACGCTTAGTGATCGTGTAACTTCCTATGGCATTAATATTTAACAGAGCACAGTGGATGAAAGAAGCCACTTTTGATCCATTAATTGGACATACATTATAAAACCCCATACTGTAGACTTTTAAAACCGGGCCTCACTTACCCTCATCAATATTTAATCACCTGTTAATGCTGTACTTCATTAATGATTAATGATTTTATGAGAATGAATTTATTTTTAGTTTCTATGAAGATTTTTATTTTGAGGGGTTGGGTGAAATTCTGCTATAAAATATTCATGGCGAGATATTAATTACAAATTTTGAACTCTTTTTCTTACTTTGCTGGTGTAATTTCAATCTATTTATTTCATATTATATACGGAAAGCCTTTCCAAATTTTCCAATATGGAGATTGCAAATCCGAACATTCTTTAATAATAATCAAACCATTGCTAGAGGGGGGGCTAAACATAACACGAAGCTAAGTAGGAATCCGTAAATTATCTAAAACTGTTTCAAAATTTAGTTCAGACACATTATATATCTCTGCACTTGTAACACAAAATTTTATTTATTGAAATATCCAAAATGTTTGTACTCGGCTCAGAAAAGCAAAATACCTATGAAGTAAATATTAAGCTATATAAATCATGATAAACGTACACCTACATTTACTGAAAGCTGTTTGAAACATTTGGTTTAGAGACAGTTTTATTAAACGTTCCATTTGTAACCTAGATTTTAAGTTGTCGACATTACCTATATATTTATATTTAGTCTAGAAAAGAGGCAAATATATATATAAAGAATCTGGTGTGATCCATTCGCATCACTTTCTCTAGCTATTCTGTAACAAACTATTCTTATAAAAGCTTATTCTTCTGTCTATTTTATGCTAATCAAGAGAAACATTAACAGAAATGGTCTTACTACTTGTATGCTTATAAGTAGATGAGAAATAATGTAATACACTATAGTCAAAACCTTTCAAAGCTTGGTTGTGAATGAATGCGGTTCTCTTTGCATGGCTAGGAGTAAATACATTTAAAAAGGATTGATTACTTCCCATTTGAAAGAAGTGTTTTAAAATTGAAACAAATAACAAGGAATATTTCAGAAACGGTTAACTCCACACAAATATATGTGACATAGATTATTTTTAACAAGATTTAGATATTTTGTCAATTTCTTACGGTTTACTTATCAGATATGCAAAAGACATTCAGAATGAAGAGTACTTAGAGACTATCCCCAGAAAATTCGAGGGAAGTACATATTTTATTTTATGTTTAATATAAGTGTTTTACTCAAAATCTTTTGTCAGTTTTAAAAAAATCAAAATACTCATGATAGAGGAATGTTCTTGAAAATATTCGTGTCATATCCTTGGAAGATGCTAAGTTAATTATTTAGTTTGAATTAAATTGTCTTTTCTAAAATGGAATTTTAACTCAACATTTTAAGAAACAAATCATATGATCATTTGGATTGAAAAGAATGTAAATAATGTTAATACATCTAAAGATACTATTTGAGGAATAAAGAAGTATTAGGTGATTTATTAATAATTTTAATAAGACACATTAATGTTCTACTTTAACTAACTTATTTAACCAACTTTTCGTTTCTGAATTGTTTTGTTCGGACACACACACACACACGGACACACATGCACACTCAAACATGGACCTTTTTCTAAAAATTTGTTTTTACGGGGTACCCTAAAGCGTGCGTTTTCAGTGAAATCCCGCTGTAGAATTTTTGGTTGGAATCCTTATCTACCTATTTAAGTTGAGAAAATAAAAAGTAAATACTCAACTAAGATGATTATTAGAATTAAGGAACAAAATAACTGTATTTCTTCAACAAAACTTTGGCTATTGGCCACATGTACATGAATTTCGTTTTTAAATTTTCACATAAGAGTTTAGTATGAGCCACCGTTGCTGAAATAAGAACTTCACGAATTTTTGCATTGATTCTTCACAAGAATATGGGAATGCTATAGTATAGTGACTTCCAGTAGTTCGCGGTTAGGTTTCTGACGCTTGAACCGAGAACTAGCTAACTATTGAAATGGCTGTTCTTCATTCCGTAGTCTCGAATTTAATATTGTTATTGTTATTATTATTGAAATTATCATTAATATTATTATCATTGTTATCATTAATGCTATTATCATTGTTATCATTAATGTTATTATTATTGTTGTTATTGTTGTTCTTGTTATTATTGCTAGTATTGTTGTTATTATTATTATTATTATTATTATTATTATTATTATTATTATTATTATTATTATTATTAATAATATACGGCAGGAAGCGGCGGAGTTGAATTTGGGTTAAACTGTTAAGCGATCTAGTGCAACGATGAAATAGCATTCGTGAGTTTTGATTTATGCTGGTGTGCAAAACCTATGGACGAAAGTCACATTCACATGCTGTGCCACTGCCAGGTAGCATAGTTCGATGATACTTGATTCATACATAGAGAGAACTGCTACTGTATGATACTGTAGGCAACTAAACAAAATGCGCAATGAGACGAACAGAAATGAGCCTTTATTCAGATAAAAATAGCTACATTAAAGTCACTATGTTATAATGGTACTCTAGATTTACAAAAATAGAGACATGGTGCTTAGAAGGGTGTATTCATCACCACGGACAGCAATACATGCTCTCCATCGTGCTGGTCACAAGATTTGATAAAAATTCTTGTGGCAGGATGCTCCATTACTCCACTCTTAATGCAAAAGATAGCTGTCTGTTTGATCATAAAGTTATCGCTCGTATTCCTATCAATGCGATAGGAATATGAACCTGCAGCGCAAAATGCTAGAAAAGCAACAAGTAATCTGAGCATCATCCACGTAAGGGCGTTGTCAGGAACATGCTGTCAAATGCGTTGCACTAAACTGCCATATAATACCGCTCCTTTTCACTGGCTAAAACTTGCTAACTTTTACACTTCATCTACTGGTCTCATATACAGGGTGATCCACTACTATATCCCAATCTTTATTTCACTATTATGCATTCACTAACAATGTTATCTGATGGGGTCAGATCTGGCCATCTCGTAGGCCACTCAACATTTCCGCGTCGTCCAATAAAGCATCCTGGAAAATCATTGTCAACCATTCTCTCGAAAGCAACGTAAAATGGGGAGATGCCCCATCGTGCATAAAGTACACATGGTGTACACCGTCCCGGGGGTTAAAACAATGGGATAAACAAAAGTTTGCGACATATCCACATACCTCTGCTATCATTGTTTCACGAAGAATGTAGATAAGTTAAATACCGATAAGAGTATCACACAGTCAACGAAGCATATGATTACAATTTTTCGATTGTAACTCCGGGACTGTTGCTACTAGGGTCCCAGTAATGACAGTTAAAGACACTCAAATGAAACACGGCTTCGTCTGACCACAGAATGTTACTCATGATATCTGGTTCTTCCATCCATCATAACATCCCAGTGTTCTAGTGATAATGCTTGCACAAAATGTGGTTTTCATGTCCTCCAGTCGATCTCCTTTGTTATTCCTTGGACCGAGCTATACCATAAACCAGATTCCCTATGATATCTCACGAACATCTTGGGACTATTAGCAAACGCCGCAGTAGCGTTGGATTTAGCCTCTTCACTGATAACTCTCTTTGGGGGTCTAGCACCTTTATGGTGAGTAACCGAATCTGTTCGCAACAAAATGACATGAGGTCTCTTTATTGTTTTCACATCCAAAGTCCCTCTTCCATCTCCACCATCTTTGGACCTTTACAGTCAACTGCCATGCTTCCATCCTAGCTGTAACCCGAGCACGATCAGAAATGTTAGTCCATGCGCCATCTTCACTTAATTTGTTCGTTAGAGGTGCAACTAACAACAAATACGTAACAATTACCTAAGGGCACGTAACGGAATAGAATAGAATATAATATAACGATAGAGTAGTTGTTTTTACATTTTTTGTGATAGAATAACTGCAAAATAAAAACAGGGACGTAATAGTGCATCATTCTGTATATCCTGGAATTCGGCTCTGCAAAAGTTAGTGCGCGAGTTTTAGAACACAGGTAGAATATGAAGTAAGGATGATAAACCAATGCATGGTAGCTCAGTGGTAGAGCAACCGGCTAAAGACCAGGAAATCCGTGGTGAATTTTTCAGTTTGACTTTACCTATCCAACTCCTGTTCTACGACGATTTCTGTGAGAAAGCAATTAAAATTATCACAGTTATCCATAATAGTTGGCTCTACTATAATTCCAAGAAATTAAAGTACTTACAACATTGTAAATCGCCATTGAGGTTGTCGTCTCAAAATAATTTGAGATAACCTTGTGGTTTACCGGAAAACATGCGAGTGAGTTGAGAAGTTCAGTGCTATGCCGGCATGTTAACTCAGTGGCTGAGCAACCGCAAGAGACTGTGAGATCTGTGGTTCAAACCCTGGCTATGGCTTGACTCTACCTATCCAACTCCTGTTCTACAAAGGTTTCTGTGAGAAAACAATTATCATTATCAATTATCTTTGCTCCAGATTGCATTTAATGTAAATCTGACGGTATGCAGCTCCATTTATCACGTGGACCTTAAAGAATGTCAAAGTGACAATCTTAAGCAAAGCAGCATTTAAGAATAGAGCACTCAAAGGCAGTTTAGCCTAGTTGAGAGAAGTTGTAGAATTTGCTTTGAAGTCAACGTCATCTGCTTATTTATTTTGAAGTAAAAGAGCTGTAAGTCTGGTCATTTAACGGGTAAATCTTGAAATGGACCGCCATTCCAGCTTATAAAGTGCTGCAATTCTTTTCTTGCGCTTATAAGAAATGACTGCAATCTATTCGAGTCGCATAGTGCCGCTCTTAAAACGAGGCTCTTTCATGGGCCGAACTTATCCGCCCACTTCTCCCCATGCATTCAGTACAAGTGGCCCAGCAATATGCATTACTTCTCTTCCGTTGCTACATTATAAGCCTTTTAGTTGCACACAAGCAGTCGATTTGGAAAGTGCTTAGACATAGTTTATAACCTTGTACAGTTGCATAAGGAGCAAAAGATACTCAATCACTGAATCTATACTAATATTTTAAATATGTTTGATTTTTCATTCACCCCTAAAAGCCCCTATTCTTCCTGGTGGATACAAAATATACATTTATACAATATTTCGCGAAATTTTTAAACTAAGTTTAAGGGTTTTCTGTAGTCATGTTAGCCACTTTCATTCTGAAACTATTCTTGCCAAGTTATTATATATAAGATTTTTTAATGAATTTGTGCCCAAAAGGATAAATGGGAGGCATAAGGGACACTATGACTGACTTCCAGGTGAGAATGATAATTTCGATTTATAAATTATATTATATAAATATTCTATAGACTGCTGTGAATCATTTTGGCCGAACATATTTTATAATCCGCCATTTATAAAACAACAGTGACATTTATTCAACCGTGTGCTACCTTTTAACTCTTCTCTTTTCTATGAGAGTTTTTTCTCCTTCGTTTTACGTTTTGGGCATGACATTTATTCCTTACAGTTCAGTTGTGTTCTGATTTGTAAGAAAAGTTGCATTCATAATATAAATTGTGCTACCTATAGCTTTAGGATGCATTTTATGTTTAATTTATTCATTAGCTCAAAATTAATTTATATTGAAACACAAAGAAAATGTTGACACCAACGAATTCTTATCTAAAACTAATAGCATTAACTTTAATTAAAGTCCCTCATTTGTTTTCATTATACTAAAATATCCGAAAATTTCACTGTCATACTTCTCTGACAAAGTTATCGTCTATGTCAGTTTCAATACGTTTATTCCCTAGTTAAATTATTTAATTGCCTTGTCTCGGAATCCATTTGTGCTAGAGCTTTCGAGCTTTTCCGTGATCATTTCTTTATTTCCTCAAATTAACTTGCCAGTTTTTAATCAAATAGCTTTAAACTTAATACCGTTTGTATCCCTTAGAGTATTTTCAATTTAAGTTATTGGGAGAGGAATTTGAATACCATTTTCATATTAGTAAAATATTTCTAGATGTTATTTACCACGAACATTTTGGCAAAACTTTTCATATTTGAGTTTTGGAATATGGGAAGGTAAGATTGTACAGCTTACAAAGAACGATCCTTAGATTCTATTTCTATTTTGATCTCCTAACATACAAATTAACTTTATCTTATCTAAATGAACAGTTCTGCGCTTGCATTATAGGATCAAATGTAAATTAATCAATTTAATTTATATATAATTATATTAATTTAGTTTTAAAAATATGCTAAAGTTAATGAAAATACTATTGTGACTTTGTCCAGATTTTAATTTCCATGACTATAACATGAAAACTACTCCATTAAGAGTATAACATTTTATCTTTGTTTTGTCTGCAGAATTCAGCCTAGAGTCAACACATAATATCGTGGAAGTTTTTTTCCGAGCTTGTTCATCTCATACATCTTATGTGCAAATTTTAAAATTTAATTTTTTTTTTAACAAGTTATACATCCTTGTTGAAGGAATACAATTATTTTTGTTCAATTGCAATAGTCGCCGAGCTAAGTATTTACATTGCTTATAGTTTCTTTACTTAGTATTTAGTACATAGAGCAGGTATTGCCTTCCACGAAAAAAAATCGGCACCGACATTTCACGTTTTAGGGTCGCCTAAATCAAAAAAGCATATTTTGTAAAATATCCGCGTGTGGGTCCAAAGTCTTTGAACGAAATAGCTCTAAAACGAAAAATTAAACTGTTAAACTACTCCTCAATGGATTATTTTTTAAAAGGTTTGATTTTCCCGAAATGGTTGTAATGTTTTGAATAATGTTTTGTATATTAAAGATACTTACATAGTAAATGAAATATATATCTTACATTTTCTGGAAATAACTTCTAAACCGTCTTCATTCCGGAGGAATTTTTCAGAACTAGTAAACGGTAAGAGACAGACAAAATCTTACTGCACAAAAAATACTCACTAAAACACACAGTTCATGTAAAAATTACGTTTTTTTTTTTGTAAAATTAACCATTTCCGAAGTATTCATGGTTATTGGTTTGAATTTAAAGCGATAAAATATTATACATTTCATATATATTTTGTTTTACTCCTGGTCAGGCAAAGAAAACCAGATAGTGACTGTTTTTAAAATATTTGAATATCGCTTTAGTGAAATGTATTTCCTTATTTCGCTTCTAGTTGCAACGAAATAAGTAATAAATCCATTTCTTAAAGTGTTTCTGAATTAGCATGGTGAATATTGAAGAATAACTTTTTAAGAAGAATTTCATGCTGAATAGGCAGAGAAAGTCATGTGAATGGAACACTTCTGATCTTTTTCTATGTAGTGACGAGTGCTTCTTTTTCAGTGTGGTACGAAGACTATGCAAGATTAATTTTTGGTTTGCTTAAGTTGGACGCGAAGATTGCAAGATTGTCTTGTTTACTGCAAATGGATGTCTTTGAGCCGAGTGTAAACATGCTTAGGAACCATTCAATACAAAAGTAATGATTCGGTGCTTTATGGCGCAGATAAAAGTAGTCCATCCCCCTTTTGAATTCAATAAGTTCTATATTAATATTGGTCGTTAAAATTAAAGCGAGCTACAGTAAAACAATGGGGAAAATTTATGCAATATAAATAATGGATAAGTGGTATTTTCTTTGGTTTATTTATATAGCCCCCTTTGTCATCTAAGGTCATATCTGGGGCTTTGCATTAGAAACAACTCGTAGGTTCTTTACGTTGGTTTTAAATCGTTTCATTTTCCTCAAACACACACACACACACACACACACACACACACACACACACACACACATTCACTCTCGCATACAAACTCCTTGGGATTGGGAATAATCCCGGTTAAAGAAAAATTCCTTGCCCCAGCCGGGAATCGAGCCCGTTCAACTTGCTCATCTTTACTAAACCTCGGAATACATTTATTATGTATTACTTATTTGTTCAGTCATTAGGTAGATTAGTACAATAGACATGGTCAAAATAATATATACAAGCAAGAGTCAGTCATATAACAATTCTAGTATTAAGAAATTCATCCAAATTGTAAAATATATTGTCCATCAACCATTTTTTTACTTTAGCCTTCAACTGTAGTACATTCAGATCTCTCATGTGGTCAGGAAGCTTATTATAGGCTATAATGCTGGTTATCAAATAACTATCTTTAACTTTCTTTAGTCTAGTGTATGGTACATGTAGTTTATCAATATTTCTGGTACTTAATTTGTGTACATATCTGTTCAGTTTAAATTGATTTAAATTCTTGTCTATAGCAATTGTACACTGTTAAAAATTTCTGTTGCTTAAAAAATGGTCTATATGGAGCATTGTAAGAAGTATGACATAAAATTCTTATGGCTTTCTTTTGTAGAAGTAAAATATCATTTAATTTAGAACAATTCCCATATGCTCACAGACTATAGTTAAAAATACTTTCAAACAAAGCAAGATATATTTGCTTTAAATAGTTACAAGGTACTTTGATGTAAATAGTTCTCAGTAAATACACAACTACCTTCTCAAGTTGCTGCTCTTGGAACGACAAGTGTATGCGAAAACGCTGATTTGGATATACGGGAGGTAATGACTCATTCGCTGCGTTGTACACTGAAGGACAGCATTGACATTTGCAGATTGTCACTTTGAATGTTTTCTTTACTGAGGAACTAGTATGTTTGCAGTACGTAATTGCCTGCTTTGTTTCGGGCATGCAGAAGTATGTCACGACCCATCACCAGTGACGATTCCTTTCAGAAAGGCATGCCCTTCTGCGGTGTACCGCGTAAGTGATCCCAGCTTGTCATTATTCGCTGGCCCTTGTGGTTGTCTGACAGGTTCTAAGGCACCCAGCGAGCACCTACTGCACGGAATTTCAACGTATCATAAACAATATCGTACACTGCACCATAGGCAACGTTGAACTGTTGCGATAAGGTTCGCAGGTGCACACGCCAGTCCTTCAAAATTGCCGGATAAATGCCTCTGAGATTCTGCGGAGTTGCAGTTGTTACTGGCCTCCCGGAGCGTGGCGAATCACTTAGGTCCACACGGCCCTCTTGGAAGAATGCACACCACCTGGAACATTCCTACGACACATACAACCATCCCCATACACGCCACGCATGACCCTGTGAATTTTACTCGGTTTATGCCCTTTAGCTCACAAATATTGAACCACACCTCTCTGCTCTTCACACGTCATCTGTGCATTAGTATGCACATCATCTTTGTTATGTAATTCACTCTCCTCTCGCTACAGCTGCACATGAAACAAAAACTACCCTCTTTAGTGACACTTCAAAGTATATCTGTGTGAAATTGGGACTCTAGCTGCAATACCAAGGCAGAAATACATTATTGTGCGTTACTTTTCGATCCACCCTCGTACATATGCCCATGTTTAAACTCCTATTACACCCCTATTCCTCTTTATTCTCCCCCTTCACTCCACCGAACTCCTCCTTTCCCGCCTTACTCTTTTACTTTGCCTTATCACTCTTGGAAGTCCAATGGATTAGCAAGTGCATATATTATTTATTGGCAGCCGCTCTTCTACCATTCCCAATAAGTGGTGTTTCTACTTCATCTTCATTCATCTATTATTTACTTTAAACTTAGGGTTTGTGATTGATCTATACCTTCAGCATTCTTTCCTTTTTGCTTTATCTAGTACATAACAATATGTTATGTACACAGCAGTACATAACATATTGCATTCCACCTAAAGTTTGATACAGGGATTACACGTTTTTGCTGTAAGCAACATAACTGAAAATGAAAATGTTAAATACCAGCATTTCTCAAAGATGCAATTCGAAGACTTTCAAGAAAATAAACCCAACGCAAACTATCGCTTCATGATACGTTTTTGTGGTGTTATACATTTCAGAAGTATTTCTTATTATTGACCTAAATATTCCATAGTTAAACATTTCTAAAATAGAAGTCATTTGTTTTTCTTTTCTTTTTTCCTTTTTCTTTTGTACTCTTAGCTGATCACAAAGAACTTGAGTTTCAATGACAACACGTAGCAACCAGTTCTTAGTTTTATTTACTATTTTTTAACCTGGTAGGTTATTTTAGACGCTGAATGAAATTATTGAAATGAGGCTCAAATGAACCCGAAGTCCATAAAACTTAAAGCTACTCAACTTCGTCGTCTCGGAATAAGGGAAAACCCTGGAAAACACTCTTATCGAGATTGGAAATCGGGAACTCTTGAATAAAGCAGAAAAGGTACCACCACATTCAGAGGCGGGCCTATAGGAAATGGCTATCGCTTTAGTAGCGCATTCCCTTATTTGCCTTCTACTTACAAGGAAGCAAGTAATAAAACCTTTTCTGATTATGCTTATTTCGATTAGCATGATGTAGATAGAAGAATAACTTTTGTATAAAGAAAAAGTCACGTGTTTTTACTTTGTCTACTAAGTCAAGCTTTTACCTTAAGGTCCTCTAAATTCAAAAGTTCAGTTGTATTAAAAGGTCCGAGGGTATGTCGGTACATCTGTGAGCAAAAACGAAAAGTCTGTTAAATACCAAACTTAGTATTACAAATTCTGCGTCTCCTAAGATACAACAAAAATATTTTAAAGAACATCTCCAGTCCACACTCCTTTAATTAGTTAATTATTCTCAATTTTTTATTATATCAAAAATGGTTTTAGCAGTTTGATTTAACTGCCACTCATATCAAATGAAATGTATATCCTGAATTCTCTGAGAATAGCCTTTTAAGCCTATTGATTATCGATGATTTTGCATAACAGATGGACTAAATATTATTGCACAAAGATTTACATCTCGTTAAAGCACACAATTAATGCCATAACTACTTCCGATATACCTATTGATTGTTATTCGTTTAAATTTCCAATACTTGAACTTTGCTGAAATGGGAAGTCGTTATTTTTTCCTTGTTTCAGCCTGTTTATGCAAGGAGAACAGAATTTAAATGCCACCATATAGTGACGTGATGTTAGAAGACTATTGTTTTCCCCTAGTATTTCCCTTATACCTACTTCACATAAATTATGTGTTTTGACAAAATCTTGTTTTTGTATGGTAAGCGTTTGTTTATCTGTTACGGTTTATCAACTGCGCAAAATTTATTAAAAATAAACAGGACTTTATAGAGACTATTCCTAGGGAATTCAAAAGATGCATTTTATTTGCCATGTAAATATGCTTAATATAGTATTTTAATTCAAAACGTTAGCTATTTTTGAGCAGATCATATTTTTTGACAATTATTCCATGTAAAAAGTAGTTGGAGCGTGGGATTTTCTGAAAATTTGTTGTGTCTCATATTTGGAATATGCTAAACTTTAATATGAAGTTTATTGTTTCATCGACATTTCTTTTTTAAGTTATGCTATTCACAGACACATATATGCACGGACACACATATACACAAGAACCTTTTTCTAAACATTTATCCTCTAAAATATATATTTTCAGTGAAATATTGGTACCAAATTTTGGTTAGAATGCAATTTCTCCTCTACCTACTATATACATTGTACATAGTACTAGAGAAAGTAAAAAGCAATTAATGAACAAAGTTCTGCGTCTCCATTTCTTTTGCAACGTACCGAATTAATACGCATTATGAACACGTCTGACAATGTTGAGCTATTTTGTGGAAATGTTTTATTCTTTTCAAAACTTCCCACCTATTGAGTTCATTCTAGTGGTTTGACTTGAAATTAAGTATTTTTGAGCCCTGTTCTTCTGAATGGTTCAAGAAAATTCTCAATAAAACCTGTAGACTTTGTATTTTTTTTTCTTTCTCTCTTGCTTCTCCTCACCTTAACGCTTCTGTTGTTTTCATATTTGTTTGTCATTTTACTTACTACATATACAAGCACATAAACGTCTATTTCCGAAGCGAAGCTCGAACCCCTGCATCACGAAGCACAAAGTTAGGCACTAGCGGTACAAAAAGGAGTTATATAAGTACAAACGTTGTGAGAAATGAAGGCACCCTTAGACGTTGTCACATTAACGACTGGTTCTCTGCTGAAGGGTTTTCTAAATCATGAAAAGTGTCTTCCCTTCAACGAGATATTGACTCTCAAGTTGGAGCTGCAGAGGAAATGGAAATGGCAGATAAAGGAAATGAGTTGGGGCGTTTCATTGGCATTTAATTATGTAACACTTCCCAGGGAATTAGTCAAGACTGCAGCTGTCATGGAAGGCTCAGTATACTGCATTATGCCTAGGAGCATTTCCATACAGTTTTGAAGGTACGAGGGGTGCTCAATAAGTCAGAAAAATATATAAAAATAAATGATTTTTGGTATCTTTTAATTTATATTTCAACATAATTCCCTTTTAGCTCGATACTCTTTTCCCAGCATTTCTCCAACTTTTTAAGCCTTCCAAATGGTAGCATTTCGGAAAGTCCTCAGAATAGGCATATGTTTGGGAGATGACCTCTTCGTTAGACGTAAATGTTTTCCGCGTAAATGTTTGGAAATAAAAACAGCACTGGAGGCCAAATTGATGAATAGTGTGCATATTGCAGTATCTCGAACCTTAATTTTACAATTTTCGCCATAGAAACTGCGCAGGTGTGCACTCTTACATTGTCTTGATGCAAGAGAATCTTTTTCTTTGCTAGATGAAGGCGTTTTTTCTGATTTCTTCGTTGAACCGGTACAATAATGATGTATAATACTCTCCATTTATTTTGCTTCCTTTCTGCAACTAATCAATGTAGATGATTCCGCGTGTATTCCAAAAAGAATCTAAACCATACCATGTCTACAGATTTCACCACCTTTGCCTTCTTCGGAGCCAGTTTCCCTTTAAACTCCCACTGTTTTTTCTGTACTTCTGTCTCTGGAGTGTGGTAGTGTATCCATGTTTCATTCATAGCTATGTATCGACGCAGAAACTCGTCAGGATTGTGACAAAAATATGCCAAACATTTGTCAGGCCTAATTTTGGGTGCAACATTCAGAACTGTGTATCTTGTGATATACCTGTGGCCTATACTATTTCGCGGACTGATTTGTTGGTCCATATCCTGGATTTTGTGAATTATTTTCGAGGAAATCACTTCTATTGGACGTTGGGAACGATGTTAATCATTTGTAGATGTACGGCCACGTTTAAATTCATTTATCCAGTTGTAAACTGTTGCAAAGGCATGAGCAGATGTGCCATGAGCTCTTCCAACTTGGCTTTTCTCTGTTTAATCACCGCACGAAACTAGCTTTTTCCCTCCATATTTATAAGGAAGCCCACGATTGTTGATTCAATCGCCTTTGGCAACGAAACCAATTTATGTACATAGCCGAAACTATAAATATCATCTAGTAAGAAACGACGATTTCTAAATACAAAACTTTTTTCGTTGTTGTGAGTGTAATTTCATAGATGTTCTAAGGACTTATTGAGCGCCCCTTGTAGTATATCGCATAACACAGACCACCATTTATTTTCTCTTGATGCACTTGCTTCAAAATGAAAGCTTAATTAAATTTACTTGTTTACCAACTAAGTATTGCCTGCATTCCAATGTCATATCAAGATTTCACTACATTTATATGCTTAGTAATTCCCTCAGGAACCGAATATGCGTGCACATCTGTGCGTGTGCGTGTCCAACTACAAAACGAAAGATAATGATACAGTTTATATTTCACATTAAATTATTTTAAATGTTGCAGGTCAAACACCATCTGCTTGAACAAACTTTTTATTTCTCTAATGTGCTCAAAACGGCTCCAATTATTGTAGGTTAAAACGTCATATAAGAGAACGATTAATGTGTATAAATATTGAATTTTCTGTTAATAGGAACTGAAACCGTATTCACGCGTACTGAAAGTTGTGTAAACTTGAAACTTTTAGAAACGTAAATGCTTTCCTTGGAATAAAGGAATGTCTTGCAGGATTTCTGAATAAATCTGTAGTACAAATTACCGAAATATTCGCTGTTGGGTAATTTATGTAATAATTGTCACTATTATCCGATTTTAGGATTCAAGTTTAAACAATTTTCAAGTTGAAATACGTTTAAGATATTTTCATAGGAATAAAATCTATATCTTGAATTTTCTGGAATAGAAATTCTTTTCATCATGATTAATGTTTGTGTTAGTAAGCCATAAGTTAATTTTTATTTATTTAGGTACATTTTAATTTTAATTTTATTTACTTTTTGTAGTTCAATGTCTTTTAATTTGGTAGTTTCTAACGGAGGTAAATGAAGTTGATTAAATGATGCTGAAATAAACCCGTGGTCCACGGAGCTTCAAATCCGGGATAATGTTAAGCCTGCAGCAGCAACTACTGGTGGTTCAACTGGAGTTTAAAATGAAAGACACCAAATTCCGTAACTTGACGCACTACACTGGTTGATCATAGCAAGACTGGGAGAGGCGCTCCTTGGTGCACACCTCCTTGCCTTCCTGAAGCAACAACGCTGGAAGCATGTACGAGCAGAAGAAAACGACGAAGCAGTTAGAAGCAGTTTAAGTTGGAACAAATACCTACATTTCTGAAAAGAAAAAAAATAAAGAAAAACTAAAGGGCATATTGTTGCATTTGTTGGAAGTTAACATTTGTTATTTTAATTTGTGAAAATACGATTAAAAGCCTATTAACAGAGATGTAGTTTGCATTAACCCTATATCTCTATTTTAATACAGAATAGCCACTCAAATTCGTCTTCTCATTATAAAAGAAACTCTTGAAAAAAAAAAAAAAAACTATCCGGTTACTTTCCTTAACCGAGATTCAAATTTCGGACCTCTTGAATGTAATGCAAAACCATTAAAGATACTTTAAAATGTATATACATGGTTAGAGGACTTATTTCCTAGAAGTTTTGTCTTTTTGATTTGATACTTTGCTTTTTTTATCTCGCGTGATCAAAAACCATACCAAAGCAATCGCATTTTTAAAATACTTACTGTCGCTTTATCTACAGTGTCCCTCTTATTTGTAAGAGTATAATGAAAGTTTGTCGGATTAACAAGAATTAGAGAGAAGAATAGTTTTAAACGAGTGAGTACGGAAAGTCATGTGAATACAACTCACGCGATCTTTTTTCTCCTTGTTCCAATGTGAGATTTACGAGAAGTAACGCGGCTCTGTCACATGTTCCCATGGTGCCTGTTTAGCGTGCCAGAGTGTCGTAAACTTGTCAACAAATTACATTGTGTTCAACTTTCAAGCACTACTTTGTTCTCAAGAAATCCTAACACAGCTGAAATGCATTTTCTTTCCGCAGTGTGTAAATGGCGCCATTATTACGTTTTATTAGTATCCATAGTAATAAAGTAGTCCTTGCCTGTACAATTTTTGAACAAAGCACTGATACCAAGAGGAGGATTCAGAGTGGTTTTGGAGTAAAAGAAACATTGATCTATCTTTCTAATAAATCAAACTTTAACACAAAATTCCTGGATTTTGGTATGTGAATATGTTTAACAATGCATACCGTAGGTTAATTTGAAATCACTTTATGGTTTACCGGGAAAGATACGAATCAGTCAGATATTTAGTGCATTTTAGCATTTTGCCATGGTAGATCAGTGGTCAGAGCAACCAGCTACAGGCCGGGGGATCCGTGTTTCAAATCCCGGCTATGGCATTGAATTTTTCAGTCTGACTCTACCTTTCCTACCAATCCAAATGCACCACGTAGCTCATTTTTATTAGAACAATGATAAAGAGCTTTATGAGCAAAATTAAGCGGTCTTTCACGCCCAGTATAGAATGGGATGCTGCGAATTACAGTAGTTAAAGAGCGTCCATAAATAAAACTCCATTTCATATCTGCACATTTCCTGCAGGATTTTCCAAATTTCAGATATACGTCGCCTTAAGAATTAAAGGCCACCAAATCTTAACACTTCGTTTCGAAAATATTTGTTGAGTTCCCTGTATGTACAAGACGCTGTTCCCTTCATTCCTTAGTAAACAATCTGACATTGTGCCCGCCCGGGCAGTGTGATGGTAGGTAGCGCGTCTGCCTCACATTCAACAGGTTCCGAGTTCGAATCTCGCTTAGGGTGAGTTATCCGGATGAGGGTGTTTTCGGGGTTTTCTCTTATCCTGAGAAGACGAATGTCGCGTAATTTTAAGCTCCATGAATGCCAAGATCATTTGAGCATCACTTCACCAATTTCATTCCTCTCCCAATATGACCAACCAGATTAAAGGACGTTCAACTTTAAAGTAAATAAATAAATAAATAAATGCCACTTTGTTTACACAGAATATATTTATTTCTAATGGTCTTCTTTACGCTTAATATTAATTTTATTAAAAGTACTCATTTTAATTAATTTTATTATGAGTAGTGTATTATATACAGGCACATGTGAAATATATTCTTATTTTAAATTACGAGTGCACTATATGTTAATTACAAAACCGTCGTGGAGTCAGTTAATATACTGTGTTCCATTTTAAGCCGTCGCTAAAAGCTGGCAGCTGGCTTGCGAACCCGATAATGCTGCGGTGTCACATACTGCCATGTCCTGCGCTCTTATCGTCAATTTACTGCACGCATTATTTTTCTTGTCCTGTGGCAACGTCCTTGTTGATCGCGTTTCCATGCACTCCCATTTTCTTTAATGGACAAGCAAATTAGTTGTGACAAGATAAAAAGCGAAACGTACCTTGTTAAACAAAATTCCTCATCGAAGTTTATGCTGCTGAACTCAACTAGTACGTTGCGATTCATTTGCATATTGGTAAATATAGATATAACTGGTTGGCATACGGTTGGCATAGTTTCTGCTACAGAGCCACTTTAATAGGTAAATATTTACCTGATGCCATAAGTTTATGCACTGAAATCAGACTAAAAAGTAGTTTACTGCGACATCAAAGCCTTTAACATGTTGCAATTATTGTTAATACATATGCAACTGTGAAATAAAACATTTGTGTATGATTAAAACATTTTGTTTCATAATATAATATGAATTTTAAAATGTAAGAAAATATGTCATTTTTTGCACTTGGCGCACTTAAACTACTAATTAACTGAAACTTATTAACAGAAACTTCCAAGTTTAAACCATACTTTCTCGCAAACTTTTCCAACACTTTTCTATACTCAAAATATTCCACATGATAAAAATTTTCACTGATTTGTTTGAAATTGTTATACTATTTCTCTAAAACACCTTAAATAAAATTGTCATATTGCCCTTTTGAAAATATGCACTAAATTTTGCTAAATATATCATTAAGAGTTTTGTAGAGTACGAAAAGTAGACTTTTTTACCACTAAGTGATGCTAATATAAAATATATAACAGGCATATTTGTAAACTCATTGTCTGCAAAACTGGATTTTGTTGTAAAATAAAATGTAAATGGACGCTCTTTAACTACTACGATCCTCAGCGTCCCATTCTAAATTGGGCGTGAAAGCCCGCTTAATTTTGCTCTGGCTTGAGGTTCTTTTATGTGCCGTAAATCTACGACACGGGACCAACGACTTTACTTCTCTTCCGAAGGAAGCCATGCTAAGGATCTTTACACCCGAAAAAATCCATCGTCCTCTGCCGGGTTTGAACCCACGACCTTGGGTATATGAAGTTAGCATGGTACCCATTACACCACGGAGGGTGACTGATTTTGTTGTATGAATATTTTAACAATGCACAACGTATTGTTAATTTGAGATCATCTTGTGGTTTACCGAGAAAATGTGGGCCGGTTGGAGAATTTAATGACGTGTCATTTCTATTGGAACAATGAATTTAGACAGTAAAAATTACTATTTAAATAATCATGCAAGCTAGAGTTTTGATACATGGTAAAAATATCAGTTGTTTTCTATAATAATTGGTATACATTGAAATAATATATTAATATATTTAATTTATATCTTTTATACTCTGAATTTTTCAAATGTTACAGTTAAGAAGTAAAAACCATCAAATCTTACGACATTTCGAAAATATTGAGCTCTCTGTATGTAGGGTATGTCACTGTTTCCATGATTCTTTCGTGAACAGTCTATCACTTGGTTTACAAGGATGTATTTATTCCTAAAATAGAGGAGCTTAGAAAATAATTTAACGATTTCGTGCCCTGTTTATCAGATTAGGAAATCTTATTTTGGCATATTCCACAATTCGTTTGAACAATTCTTCAAGAGATTATGTTAAAATCACGATATTTCTCTGCCTTCTATAGTATATTTTAATATTTCCTAAAAATCTATTGTTCTCTATAATTTAGCGGCACAAGATAAATGATATTGTTAAAGCGGTAGATAAGTTCATTATCCAAACTGGCTTAACTCCCTAGCCCTTAGTGGCTCTTTAGTGCTGAAGACTAGATGTTAATTTGCCTCAATGATAGAGGTGGTATAATTGTTATTTTTGTGAAAGTTGCACCAATGTTCCAGTTCCAAAAATCTGATGTGTTCAGTTCACATAGCTTTCTCTAGCTGTCCCATATACAAAGTGTTCTTACAAGAGATTATTCTTTTATCTATATCATGCTAATCGAGATAAACATTAGCAGAATTATATATATATATATATATATATATATCTCAGTTGCTTCTTTGTAAGTAGAAGGAAACAGGTCAATACGTTAGGCTGATGCGTTATTCAAATCTTTTAAAAGGTGGTCGCTAAGTGAAACAATTGAGGTTCGGTTCGCTTTCCGTGGTTCCGTTTGAGAAAAGCTAGAGAGTTTAAAATTGAAATCAATAACAAAATATATCTCGAAAACGACCAACTGCATAAGAAAACCGTATTTGACAAATTCTGTGTTTTAACGAAATCTACATATTTTGTGCTCTATGTCTTTATTTATCTCTTACGGTTTAACCGTAATACAAACTTCTGAAAACTCATCCAGAATAAAGAGCTCTTCAAATACTATGCCCAGCAAACTCAAAATATGCATTTTATTTTTAATGTAAATATGTTTATGTACGGCATTTTAACCAAAACAGTTTGCTATTTTTGAGAAAAGCATTTAAAAAAAAAACCACGTATTTGTGGTGTCATTTCCTTGGAAGATACTAAACATAAATGCCAAGTCTTTTCGTTTTTGAGCTATGCTGTCCACATACTCACAAACACACACTACTTACGCACACCTTTTTCTAAAAATGCTTATTTTTCAGACTCAGGTGAACTCAAAACATATTTCCAGTGAAATCTCGACATTGAATTTGTGGGTGGAATACAAAACCTTCTCTAGCTACTATGTACATTGGATATATACGTGCTAGAGAAAGTAAGAAAAAAACCTCCTAGTGTGAAATAAGTCCCTACGTTTACGGGTACACTTGATTCTCTGTTACTTTATTCGGGTTCTTCTGTATCAAATACCAATTCTTTATTTTCTTACAAATAATTGTTGATTTGTCCTTTGAATGCAGAAAAGGAGGCGAGTGAAACCGAACAGAATTAAACGTAATGTTTTTAGTTCTTAATATACGTATTATTGAGTATTTCGTTTCAATCAAAAGTTTTGTACTCTGTCTGCCTAATATACTTCTTAAAAACTAACAAATACTCGCGCGTATATATAAGGTACTATATGTTATATTGGTTTCCCACGTATCACATACTAGTTTGTCATGTATTTTAATACAATTGTTAGGATTTAAAAAAGATTATGCTTGTAATTATTAAATTCTTATGTTTGACCCAGTTAAGGTAACAGTTATTGGAAAATCATTAATATTTATAATGACCTTTAACCAAGAATAAGTTAAGTATTAACTGATCACATACTAGTTAATCATGTCTGTTGGTATCTCATTTGATTCTAAGAGTGTAGTGATACTAGGAATCTCCTGATTTCTGTCATGATTATTTGAAATAAATTGCATGGTTTAAAGAGAACTACACGTTTCTATTGTGTACTTTTATCTATAGCTTACATTTACACAAAATTCATTCCGAGTGAAGAAATCCTCACAAATTTTAATGGAGTACTTCAGATTTTTAAATAAGCATGCAAAGAAGTGGAATTAAGTTAAATATCTACATTTGACATAATTTTATTGTGCTTTTTTTTCATTTTTTTGAGCTGGCTCCGCCGTAACGTGCAACACTCGAGTGTCCTGATTCGATTCCTTAGACCACCCATTCTAGCATAGGTCTCTCGTGATTTTCCAAGGTTACCAAGGTGAATGCTAAGATGAAGCGTTCTATCTATAAATTCCTTTCTCCCATTTTTATCCTTTTAACTTCCCCTTTGTCACAGGTAGACGTAGAGGCTGTGTATGGCCGGTCGGTGTCGGACTGTTTGGAAAATTCTTGCGAGTTTGAAAAGCCTTCTTAGCCTGTCAAGTGTGTCTTCCGTGAGCGACATCCTTAACGCTCCAGGGATATCATGCTGACCCCTGGTGGAGGGCAATGGAATGTTTGGATGTAAAAATACTTAGCATGACTTCGTTCGGAAGGAAAGTAAAGTCGTTGATTTACGGCACTAAAAGAACCTCAAGTCTCATGAGACCTATGAAAAAAGTTAGGCTGTCATTTAGGCCCAATATACAATGTAATGCTCTTAACTACCTAACAAAAATTAAAACTTTTAACCATTTAAATCACGTTGAATATTTTATTTTTTATAGTCGGCTTACCCTTCCCGTATATTTAGGACTGACACCTCCAGGACTTGTAAGCGGATGCCTAGGGGTCAGAAGCCAACGGCACGAAACCACAGAATGAAGAACCTGGAACGAGTGGTCGGCTCGTAGCCAGACATGAGCGTGAGAAAGTGGATGATATGAAATGCAAGCGAAACGGATGATAGGAAAGGTGATGATGGAGCAATTGGCAGAATGAGTTGCGGGGGGAACCGGAGGATCCGGCGAAAAACCGCCCAGAAGTCGCTTCGTCAACCACAAATCCCACATGCGGGGCCTTGGATTTGAACCCGCGCTGCCTAGGGGGGAGCCCAGCGGTCTAACCACTCGGCCAGGGCGCCGTCCACTGGGCGAAAACTACCTTTGAAAAATGGAATGCTAGAAGTTTTGATGACACCACAAAAATGAAATTGTCAATACATTCAAACATCTAATGGATTCATTTACATAATAGCATTGATAATTTTATAAACTTGGAAAACGAGTCAAATTTTCGAATTTCAAAATTCATAAAAAAGACATTATTTGTCCACTCACTATATTCGACCATTCTAACACTTTATATTCAGTTTCATTTATAGGTTTATTCCTACTACATTTAATACACTAACACGAAATTTTACAAAATATAATTTAATTGAAATTTTACTGTTCAATACAGTTGAACATAACACTTAAAAGAACTTTAGTTCTGTAACCAACCAAATTTGTGAGAGAACCTCTGCAAGGCACCTTTCTGAGCTATACTTATTCGAACCTTGAAAACCACTTTTCAGAACTATTTTTTCGCAGCCCTAACTTATCTGAAGTGCAGAGCCTATGACGTCACTGTTACTTTCTCAAATAATTTGAAAGAAGTAGATTTAGTAATTACGCTCCATTAAACTTAGAGTGTTTTACATTAAAAAACTTGTTTCGTGAATCAAAATATGCAACTTATGTGGCTGTAGAAAATATTATTAGTAAACCAGTGCTTTAAAAGATGGTTTAAATGGAATTTTGGGCTAAATCTTAATTATATCGTTTTACATAACTATCCCTCCACAAACCGATCCATCACATGCTTCAGGAGAAAGCAACAGACGACTGGTTTTAGGGCTTAGTCTATGCGTTAATTCATGAAAGCAAACCTGTTTAGCTGTTCTTTAGTTACGTTATTTGTAACAAAATTTGGGGAGAGGCTGAGGTTGGACACAAAGCTCAGCCCGTAAAATACGTGCCTGTTGTAGGGGTCCCGGGTTCGATTCCCAGCTGGCTGGAGGTTATTTTTCTGAAGCTCATATTATTTTTTTATCTTTCCCAGAGTCTGAAAGTATCTATGTGAGTGAATATATGTATGATCAATACGGCCGCGCTGTGGCCGAGTGGTTAGACCTCTCACCTAGACGGCCGGGGTTCGATCCCAAGAGACCGCATGTGAGATTTGTGGTGGACAAAGTAGCGCTGGGGCGGATCTTCTCCGGGTACTCCGGTTTTCCCCATCGCATTCCACCGATGCTCCATCATCATTCATATATCATCAGTGTCATCGCGGGCGTTAAACATTACAAAAAAAAAATGTATGATCAGCGACATCAATTAAAGATGAATAGAAACCCAACGACATTCTGTATATGATAGTCAATGTTTTCCACAGGGAAATGTCACCGATAGGACCATGTAGTTAAATGGAACGATAATAAAACAGGACAGAAATCAAAACTGCGTCTATCTTTGTTAATTCAACTTTGAGGTGGTTCCGTAATGCAAAGTTCAAACTTGCACATTTTTCATCAGTTTTCAGAACTGCAAATTTTCCTGTCAGAACTATAACATAACCTTCTCTAGCACTCATGTGACAGTAGCTAGAAAAAGTGCTCCACCCAAAAATTCAATGCCGAGATTTCCGCGAATATATATTTTGAGGTCCAAAAAACAACTCTTTTTACAAAATGGCTGTGTGACTTTGGGTAGCGTAGCTCAAAAACGAAAAATCGGTTAAATAGTAAACTTGGTATTTAAATTCTGTATTCTCCAAGGATGTGATACGAAGATTTTAAAAAGAAATTGCCCTTCCCTCAACTATCTTTTACAAGGAAAATGTTTAAAAATATTGGTTTTCTCAAAAATGGCTCTAACGATTTTAGCTAAATTCCTATATGTTTAAGATATTTTTATGACAATGAAATGTATATCTTGAATTTTCTGGGTATAACCTCAGAAGAACCTCTTTATTCTGCATGAGTTTTGTACAACTTTTGTGTAACTGGTAAACTTAAGATATAGACAAAACTTAACACAAAATGTTAATTCGATCTCGTTAAAACACAAAATTTATGTCATATCCATTTTTTGTAGAATTAACTGTTTCCAAGGTATTCGATGTTATGAGTTTCAATTTTAATTACTTTAACTTTTCTTAACCGGGAGGCCATCTTTCTTTTTGACTCTCTTTTTATTACTCCTGGTAAGTAAAGAAAACGAAATTTCAATTGTTTTTAAAGGATTTGAATATTGGTTTAGCCTGGTGTGCTTCTTATTTCCCTTTTGCTCACAATGAAGTAAGTCAAAGTACGAGTTCTACTAAAGTTTATCCTGATTAGAATTATGTTGATAAAGCGTAAGCAGAACAGCTACTTAGTCACGTGAATGAAACACATAAGATTTTTAATTTTAATTTTCTGAAAATCATAAAGGTGTGACTCGATTATCCCCGTTTGGATGTTCAGCAAGATATCTTTGCACTAGTCTATTGTAAAGGGACGTAATGAATTTCTCTGACCTCGCTTGCTAACCTCGGGTAGAAATGCTGAATAGCTTAAATGCTGCGTCCTCTTGCTCGTTTTAGGTACGCGGGAACTGCTTAGATTATATAATGTAGACCAATTGATACAATTAGACTGTTTTACTCTTATTAGCTTTCTTAATCATGTATATATCACGTTTTATTTGTATACATACTTCTGCAATACTTATCGGAAGTCTTTTCCTGTATTTTTTCCTTATTTGTACGGACAAATTTGAATTAAATTTGATATAATCAATTTTTATTAGTCGATGTTTAATTTTTGTGAAGTATTAAACATACAATATATGAACAGCGGTAAAACTGTTAAGTATTTCTCACACACGTACGAATGAATACTGGAGTTTGCGCCAATAGTTTGTAAATACAGTATGAGTTGACTCCGGAGAAAGCGCCCAAATATTACTATAATGTCCTTATTATAGACGCTTTATTTTCCTCATCGTGTGTGAAACATACGGAAAGTTTCTCGTGAAGTGTCGGGGCATATCTGCGTATTGTAGGCTGGGCGTGAAAATGTTTCCTAAACGCAAAAGGAGACAATAGAAAAAGCAAACCGACAGGGAGAATATTTAACGCATTTTAAATTGTCATTTTGTACATCCACATGGAAAGGCGAGCAAAGACAAACAAAGTGGCAAATATGTGTAATACCGCGCTCCAATAATCCAATAAATACACAAACGAAGTGATTGCACAGAGCATATACATTAATTTAGCATTAATGCAAGGTATTTAAAGTACCTTGAACAGAAAATGTAATAGCATTACATTTAAATATGTTGTTCTTTTTCATTATAAAATAAATCATGATAGATAATAATACAGTTATTATTAGAGGGAGGTTAATGTTAGCGAGGTTAGGGGCTAAACCTGACACGCCATGCGTCTGCTTGACAATAGTGTTGTAGACACGTAAGGAAATTACAAAGAAGTTATAATTCTTTATCGGATCCATCAGTTTTTTTTTTAGTGACTGCGTTTACTACACGCAGTAATGACACAAGTAATGAAGATGGAATGCGATGGTGGGTGAAACTGAGAACCCAGAAAGAAACTCGCCCTTGTGCCGCTTTGTCTATCACAAATTCCATATGCGGCCGTTTCGGACTTTTTTTTTTTTTTTTTTAAATACAGTTCCGAAGTGTTGTCGGGATCCAGACCTTGTAATATTTTTCCTGTGTTCCTTCTTGTTTCGTTTTCCCTACATTTCCTTTGTTTTCCGTTTTATATTTGCTTACAAATACTCATACATATGCACATTTACAAACAAAAAATTCCCATGCCCTAGGCGGGAGTCGAACCCACGATCTTGCGCCACAAAAAAACCAAAGCTTAGTGATCGCGGTCACAGGAGCCGGGTTGGGGTTAAGCCCAGACCGCCGTGATTATGTACAATCCTATACTTTACATGAAATAAATTAGTGGCTACAATAATGAACATAGTATCGGTTTAAATGTTGTTGTTTTTTTTTTTTTTTCCACACAAGCCGTGTGTAAGACAGGAGTTGGATAGGTAGAGTTAGACTGAAAAATGCAATGCCATAGCCGGAATTTGAACCACGGATCTCCCGGTCTCTAGCCAGTGGCGGTCTGTAGTCAGTAAACATATTATTAAACCAATACCAATTGACCATAATAGTTGGCTACACTATGAATCCTGGGACTTAAGTACTTACAACACTGTAAGTCGCCATTGGGGTTGTCATCTCAAAGTTTGAGAAAACCTTGTGGTTTACCGAGAAATATGCGAGTCAGTTGAGAAATTCAGTGCTATGCCGGCATGTTGCCATGGTAGCTCAGTGAAAGAGCAACCGGTTAGGGACCGGGAGATCTGTGGTTCAAATCCCGGCTATGACATTGAATTTTTCAGTCTGACTCTACCTATCCAATGGTCATAGTGTTATTAATTATTTAAAAAGTAAAATAAATTCCTAACAGGAAATAAATTAGGAGCTACAACAATAGCATAGTACTATTATTTATTTGAATAGTAATACAAATTCCTATCTCAAAGGCCTGACTTCAGATCGGGGCAGAAGATTCTATGTTGTTTGAAACTGATAGAAATACAAGGCCTTACACAAAATACAATTTAATTCGTACAATGTATTTGTTTATACAAATCAGATTTTATATGTTTACTGGTTCACTGCAATGTGATCTTGATTTATCATGATGAAGATAAGTGACTCCCGATTACTTTTGTTAACTTAGAGGACAATTTGGATACAATGCTCCAGTGCCTCTGTCTTCACAGTTAATGAACATTGGAAATTCGGAACATTTGCCTCTGAATTTAAGCCCTAAAACGTCGCTCAGGTCTTTTTTCATCTTGAATAGCGTTGCCCATCTCTGTAGCTTGCAGACAACTAAGCAACTGAGTTAAACTGCACATACTTTTACGAATAAGTCGCAAAAGAAACGTAATGTACAATATATTACCTGAATGTTGGTAGGAGTGCTTTATTTATGTAGTCATTATATGTATGCCACTTTCCCTACACGCACTATGTACATAGTATACAGAGAAGATATTGTATTCCACCAAAATTCGTTACCGAGATTTCACCGGAAATATATTTTGAGACTACTGAATCCAAAAAAAAAAAAAAAAAGCATTTTTAGAAAAATGTCCGTGTATGTGTATGTTTGTGGTAAACACAGCTCAAAAATAACAAGACCGTTAAATATTCCCACCCTCAACTATCCTTTACAAGGATAAAATTTCGAAAATTTTGATTTTATCAAAAATAGCTTTAACGATTTTGATCAGAACCTCTTATTATTTACATGACAAATGTATGTCTTGAAGTTTTGGGAATAGCCTCTTTATGCTGGATGATTTTTATTGAATTTTGCAAAACCAGTAAACTGTAAGAGATAGACAAAATTTACTACAAAAATGTAGATCTCGATAAAATACACACATTATGTCATATATATTTCTTTTTGTGGAGTTGGCCGTTTTAGAGATATTCCTTGTTATTGGTTTCAGTTTTAAAATACTTGAACTTTTTTATACAGGAATATGTCAACTCCTGTCCATATAAACAAAGGAACTTCAGTATATAGCAACCAGGCTATTGACTGTCACTTTAACCTATGGTACTCCTTTATTTCGCTTCTACTTACAAGGAAGCAAGTAATAAGACTATTTCTGCTAACTTTTTCTCGATTAGCATGAAGTAAATAGAAGAAAAGTTTTTTAACAATAGTTTGCTGCAGAGAAAGTGATGCGAATGGAACACATCAGATTTTTCTTCTTACTACTGCTGTCCATTTCTGTGGCAACTTAAGTAAGCAACTGAGTTAAAGTGCACTCACACTTTTACAGAATGAGTCACAAAAGTAACGGTGCACTATTACCTGACATGTATTTTGGGTTACTTATGGCACCAGTTGAACCATGCCTAATTACACGTGAATCGTTCATCCAATTCCGTTGGCACAAATTCACGACACGCCGCAGATTCATGTTTATAAAGGTCAGAGGTATAACCCCAGCCTTTGTTCTAGTAGGTAATTTTTAATGTTTGCGCTGCAACTTTTTAAATATTCGCAGTGTGAGAAGTGCAAGGGGAAACTACGTGTGACCACGCAACCTTAATCGGATTTTTGCTGGGAGCTGTCGAAACTTTTGTATGTTCTAAAATTTTAAATCTCGTCACGGTAAACTTTCGCTCTAAAGGATCGTTAGGAAATGTTCAGGTGTTAGAGCTTACTACACCTCACAAAGCAAACGTGATGAGGTTTCTGTTAATCAGTCTTCTTATACTCACTTGTACCAGTCTCTTATCATCCACCCACCTCTTACCTCAGATCATTCTTTCCATTTGGCCGTTTATCCATAGCTTTTAATTTTTTATTTTTTGGTAATTTATATTCTATCATTCTGTCAACACAGCTTTCCATTTCTTTCTATTTTCTCTTCTCTTATAATTAACTGAAAACATGTGCATATCCGATCTCTTTCTTTTATTCCAATTTTATGATTTTGGTGTATTCCCTTGCCTTATCCCATGAACTTCATCTCTGCTGCCAAAAAGCACAATCTCTCTTGCTTGTTATTGCCCATGATTCGGAACCTTACACTAGAGTAGGCACAACCTTAACTTTGTAGAATTTCCTTTGTGTTTCATTTCTTGTTTTTCTTTCCAAAGTTCTTCCACGAGTTCCATATATAGTATGAAATCTATTGGCCTTTTCTCAATATCTTTGTTATACTTAAAACTAGTATCACTTCTTAGATAGTTGGAATGATATACTCATTTTAAAATGTTCTCATTTTTAAAACCATTATTTTTTACTTATTACTAGATAGTGAAATATTTTAATCAATAATACAATAGTGAGTTAATTTTCAATTTTCCGCACGTAAAGATAAGCTGAGATTGTGATAGCATTAGTTGAGCATAGCCCACAACCATCGCTACATAATGTAACAAAAATGATTTTCAAATTTCTCAAAGAATAGAATCTATGTAAAATTACTGCTTGCGTTAAACTAGTATTATTATTGTTATTATTATTATTATTATTATTATAAAATGAAATGAGCCCATAAGATAGGAATATTTACAACAATTAGTATAACCTCAGAGCATCGATCTCTCCAACTCTAATTTTATGTATGTCATCACTTATAAACATAAATTAACGTCGATGCTTACCCTTATCTGATTAACCTCTTAAAATATTTAGTAAAATGTAAATGACTTGTTATTTATGGACGCTCTTCAACTACTGTGGTTCTCAGCGTCCCATTCTAAATTAAGCTTAGAGGCCTTTATATCAGGCTTGAGGTTCTTTCACGTGCCGTAAATCTACGACACGGAACCAACGGCTTTACTTCCCTTCCGAAGGAAGCCATGCTAAGAATTTTTACACCCGAAAAACTCCATCGTCCTCCGCCGGGCTTGAACCCGCGACCTTGGGTATATGAAGTTAGCATGGTAACCACTACACCATGAAGGGCGACTTAGAGCATTTAGTACCTGTTTTTTTGCATTCATAACCTTTCTCTTTATTTTATCGTTCTCTACTATGTACAGAAAGTAGGGGAAATATTACACTCCAAATGCATTCGATGTCGATGTTTTACCGGAGGTCGGCTGAATAAATAGGTGATATGTTCTATTCATTTGACTTTCCATAGCTACTCTATAACAAGCCCTTCTTACAGAAGCTTAACATACTTCATGCTAATCAAGAAATCATTAGCATAAATGGTCTTACGGAAATAATGATATACATTAGGCTAAAGTAATATTCGAATCTTTTAAATGTTGGTTGCTGTGTGAATGAAATTCATTTGTTTGCATGGCCAAGAGTAAAACAAAATAAGAAATGAAAAATAACCGTTTGAGAAAAGTTTGAGTATTTTAAAATTGAAATCAATAATGAGAAAATAACCACAAAAATGTATATGATACAAATTGTGTTTTAACGAGATCTACATTTTTTGCGTAGTAGCTTTTTGTCTCTTACCAGTTATACCAAATTTATCCAAATGAAGAGGTTTTCAGAGGCTATTCTCAGAAAATTCAAGATACATTTTAAGTGTCATTTAAATATATAAACAGTATTTTAATCAAGAAAATATTGAAAAAATCAAACTTTTTGAAAAATATTTGTTATATAAAAGGTCATTTGGGGTGGGAGAATGTTCTTGAAAATCTACGTATCACATCCTTGGAAGATGATGAACTTTATTATAAAGTTTGGCATTTAAGCGGCTTTTGATATTTAAGTTAGTTGTTCACAGTTACACACACACACACACACACACACACAGAAACACAAATGGAAAGTTCTTCTAAAAATGTTTTTTCTTAGATTCATGTTACGTAAAAACGTGTATTTACAGTGAAATTTTGGTATCGAATTTTTGGGTGAAATGCAATGCCTTTTCTACCTACTATGTACATTCTACGGGGTAGGGAAAGCAAAAATGAAAATTCTGGTGAATATGTGATATTTTAAGTTCAGCATATTCCAAGAATGGGACACAAGGATTTTGAGAAAAATTGCCCTACCTCAGACTACCCTTTACATCGAAAACTTTTCGAAAATATTTATTTTTTCATAAATAGTCTGATGTTGATTAAAATATATACATTTAAAATATTTTGTAACGAATGAAAAAATATATATATATTGGAATTTATTAGAATACGCTCTAAAGTCCTCAACAATCTCGATGAATTTTGTTGAACTGGTGGACCGTAACAGATAAACAGAATCTTACTACAAAAAATGCAGATCTGTTAAAGTATACAATTTATGTCAAACACTTTTTTTGTGGCGTTAACCATTTCCGACGTTTTCCTTGTAAATTGCTTAAATTTTCCATTACAAAACTTTTCTCAAATGGAAAGACATTCTTCGTTTTTCTTTCTTCTGGTTAAGCAAAGAAAACGGATTTTAAGTTATCATATAGGACCGCGGCTCCTAAAAGACTGACTATCGCTTAAGCTCAGTGTATTTCCCTGTGCGGCTTATACCTACGGGGGAATATATAATAAGAGTCTGTCCATTGCCGCCTCACTGTGCCTCTGTGATACGTTTCTATACGAGGGTCCCACGTGATGTGTTAGTATTTTCATCTTTCGTCCTCCATCCGTGAGATGAGGCCGCGCCGTGGCCGAGTGGTTAGAAAACTTGCCTCTCGACTAGACGCCTGGGTACGATCCCAAGCGACGGCATGTGAGATTTGTGGTGGACAAAGCAACACAAGAAGCGGGTTTTCTCCGGGTTCTCCAGTTTCGCCACCATCGCATTTCACCGGTGTTCCATCTTCATTTCATATATCACCAGTGTCATCGCCTGCCTTGCCACAAGTAGTAAAAGCTAAATATTATCTAAAAAAATTAAAAATCCGTATGATGTGAACTCCCCGTTTCCACTTCACTCTAGTAGCTGTTTGTGGTTGACCTTCGGGATACCGACTATTTGGAAGCTATCTCTTGGTTATTCCTAGAATTTTCCATTCCATTTTTATCTGACATACTTGAAGCACGTAAATGTGGCTGTTTGTTGTTGACCATGTTTGGCGTCCGTATGAATTAGATTTTTCTTAACCGCAGTTCAGTTCGACATAAAATGTATTCTGAAAGTATGAGGGCAAAAAACTATTTTAACACGCCCTAATATATACGTGAGGTATGGCAGAAACCACACACCACCGGGTTCTAATCATGTCACCTGACCAGAGGAATAGCATCCAAGAAGGAAATGCTTCTCGAGTTGCAGACGTTAACCAGCATTCTCACATTGCCAATTAGAGCTCGGTGGCTTCAAACCCACGTATGCACCTGTAACAGCGTCTCTCGGGATATGCAGATTTGCATGATATTCGTACAGTGTGTGTGTGTGTGCACAACCGCAAACTAATTTTGAAAGCTGTTCCATCAGCATTTCCTTAACGGTTCTATGCTACACAAACTCTGCCCCTTTACACACGCTTTTCTTTTCATTCTTCCCACAGAATATCAGCAAAGGGAAAACTGTTGTTCATTGTGCCATATTAGCTTATTCGCATTTGGTTTGCAGTGCACTTTAAACATACCAGAGTAGCATTACATCATAATTCAAAAACGCAAATTCCGTTAAATATAAAACTTGGTATTTATATTTAATATTTCCAAGGTTGCGACACGAAGATATTAAAGATATTCCCCAACCTAAACTACCCTTTATATGTTAAAATGTTCCAAAATCTTTATTTCCTAAAAATGGCTCTAGTAGTTTTGAATTAAAATAACACTTATTAAAATATTTACATGACATTACATTTTATTTCTTGAGTTTCCTATGAATAGTCTCCGAAGTTCTCTTTATGCTTAAGTTTTTTTATAACTGGTAAAATATATACAAAACGTGCTACAAACATTTAGATTACGTCAAATATACATTTTATTTTCTTTGCATTTTTGTTGTAGAGCTGACCGTTTCGGTTATATTCCTAGATATTAGTTTTAATTTTGAAATATGTATACTTCTATCAAACAAGAGGTCGTGCATGCTTCTTGCATGCACATAGAGACAATCTTTAAAATATTAGATTATCGCTTTAGCCTAGTGTATTCCTTTAGATCTCTTCTAGTTAGCAGAAAGTAAGTAATAAGACCATTCTGCTAAGTTGTATCTTGATTAGCATGAGTTGAAAGAAGACTAATCTTTTATAAGAACTTTGTAGAAAGGCACAGAAAGTAACGTGATTGGAGCATATCAATTTTTTTTCAAACAAATCTATGAACACCATAAAAACTTCAATCATATATGTTATTATACACAATTCTTTCGAAAAATGCTCAGACTTCCAGCTGTATTTGTGTAGGATAAGACAGATTTTGAATAGTTATGGTTAAATAAAATAAAAAAAAGTTGATCCTGAGAAAAATAGCTGCAACATCTTTTTTTAGCCAGCGTAACGATTTTAAAGGGCGTCCAAAGCATGTTTCTTTTGCTCTAGGAGAATCAAGCATTGCAAATATGTAGTTTAAATTGTGGTACAGTTTTTGCAAAAAAAAATCCAAATATCGATATTTTCGCCAAAATTGCTAAAAACATACTTCGTTTTACCCTTCACATTGAAACCTTAGGGTTTTTATCTCATATTCCAATTGTTTTAGTAAAAGGACATGTTCCGTTATTTAGTGATAGCAGTTTCTTGACCAAATTTTCTTTGAATGGTAATTTTGGTTTATCAAGTGCTCTCATTGGTTAGTATACCTATTGTGTGTTCATGATTGGTGGAACAGCTGCTCTCTTTTAATATCTCTTACTTTAGTATCTGTATTTCTGACAGGAGCAGATACATATTTTCAGATTCTATCTTTATTGGTAGTCGTAACATAAATAATTGCATAAAATAATGATAGTTATTATACGAATAGTGTTAACATAGTAAAACAATTAGATCCTTAACTGGTCAGTACCATTGCAAACCCATTGTAACGTAACAGTATCAGAATTAATTTGTAGCAAAATACTTCACATTTATAGCTTGAATATGAATAGGATCCTAATAATTTGCATATAACACACTTCAAAGAACCATCATCTCCATGGTAACTATGTATTATATCACTAGCATGGTTACGTAATGACGATGCAAATTGTTTTCTTCTGACAGTGTAGAACTTTGCCGCAAACTAAAACATATATTCCGCTTCTTTCTATAAATAAGAAAGATTCCTCCTACATCAGCAAAAACATGGGAGTCGATGGCCTGCGTGTTTGATTGCTTTCTGTTGCCAATATTATAAACTGGCATACCATACACTGTACAAGGAACAAGAGAATTCCTTTCTTTCTATAAATAAGAAAGATTCCTCCTACATGTGCAGAAATATAGGAGTTGATGGCCTGCGTGTTTCATTGCTTTCTGTTGCCAATATTATAAACTGGCACACCATACACTGTACAAGGAACAAGAGAATTCCTTTCTTTCTATAAATAAGAAAGATTCCTCCTACATGTGCAGAAATATAGGAGTTGATGGCCTGCGTGTTTGATTGCTTTCTGTTGCCAATATTATAAACTGGCACACCATACACTGTACAAGGAACAACAGAATTCCTTTCTTTCTATAAATAAGAAAGATTCCTCCTACATGTACAGAAATATAGGAGTCGATGACCTGCGTGTTTCATTGCTTTCTGTTGCCAATATTATAAACTGGCACACCATACCTGTACAAGGAACAAGAGAATTCCTTTCTTTCTATAAATAAGAAAGATTGCTCCTACATGTGCAAAAATATAGGAGTTGATGGCCGGCGTGTTTGATTGATTTCTGTTGCCAATATTATAAACTGGCACACCATACACTGTACAAGGAACAAGAGAGCCTTCAAGAGTATACCTACTGCGTACAGGGAGCAAGTCTGCTTGCTGCAACACAAATAAGTTGGTGACGCCTGTCTTAGACCAACCAATATGCATCAAGAGAACAAGCATTTGTTAACATCGGTTAAGTTGCTAATAAAGTGTCAGCACTTGTAACGTTAGTGAAGACAAAACTTATTAGTAGTATTTAACGCTCGAGCAATTATCTTGAGTTGATTCACCTATATTTGGGTAGGCGATTATAACTTTAAAATTAATTTTATTGCGGATAAAATCAAGACTGCTAAATCGTAGAGTTTTATAATATCCTACGGTGAGAAGTCGGCCCTAGTGTCTTCTGCACAGCGTGCAAGAGCATAGAGGAATGCGCATGTTTGAATTCCCTTCATTAAATACAGAATACTTTGAATATGAAGAAATCAATTATTATTACTACGTAAAATTAAAGATGGTCTTACATTTTATCTGAAGTAGAAAAGACAAAAACAACGTTCCTGAAACGTACACTAAGACTCTCGAACTACACAAAGTGTATGAGCTGAGCCGAGAAACTAGCCACTGGAAGATCTACTGCTACCATCCACACCGGCGGTCGTTGTCGAATACCAGAAAAAGAAGACGGAGATTCCAGAAGACTTCTGTACAACAGAAGCAATGACCAGAGATGACTGGAAGGAATCAGACCATGAGCTGAGGCTTGTAGTAACCACATTTGCTGTTTATGGATTTCATATCAAAATATGCTGCACCAAGAGCTTTCATTAGTCTTATAAATATTGCCTGTGCTCCTTATGTGGGAAATGCTGTTAAAAATACCACTACTACAGCGTAAAAGCAGCACTGAGTCCGTAACGAAGTTTGGTATTAGTGAAATTTACTAGACTTGCACCCTTCCTTATTATTATATTTTATCTGTAACAGTTTGTTTTATGTAAAATTTGAAAACGGAGTAAATCATATGTGAATTAATATACTTAAAACAATACGGTAATGGCATTAGTTCTGCACACATTTATTTCATTATTATTTGTTTTGTAAAATTACCTTTCAAATTGCAATGTTGCGGTCAACTTTCATTCTAGATCATTCTTAGCTGATAAGCTATAAGCTAAGGAAGCGTTACCATAATACAGAATTGAACGCTTTAAATAAATTTGAGTTAATTTAATCATAACGGATTACTTTGTACCAATTTTGCAAAATTTATTATTATTATTATTATTATTATTTTTTTTGTCATGATTGTCATTATTATTGTTAATATTTGTTATTTATTATTATTATTATTGTATGCAGGCGGGGCCGTGGCCGAGTGGTTAGACCACTCTTCTTCCACTGAGGTGGCCCGGGTTCTTCCCAAGCTCACGCATGTGAGATTTGTGGTGGACGAAGCGGCGTCTGAGAGGGTTTTCTCCGGGTCCTCCAGTTTCCTCCGCCACTCATTCCACCAATTGCTCCATAATCACTTTCCCTATTATCCACTTCGCTTACATTTCATATGAACCCTTCCTCGCGCTCATGTCTGACTCCCAGTCGACCACTCGTTCTAGGTTCTTCAATCAGTGGTTTCGTACCATTGGTTCCCCTATAGGTTTCTGATCCCTAGGCATCCACTTGCATGACCTAGGGGAGTGTCAGTCCTAAATACAGGGAGGGTAAGCCAATTACGAACGAAATATATATAATCGGAATCGGAATTACTGCTCTCATATCACACAGAGGAGTTCAAATTTTGGGAAATCTAATAATTTTAGGATTTTAGGACTATGCCATTTCAATATCATGTGCAGTACAATAAATACCATAATCTTCAAAATACCGTATTTCCCCAATTTTGAGCCCCCTACTGTACACAATAAAATTTGGGAATTATGCTTTCTGTTTTATACTGTATCCAATATGCAATATAATTATTACCTCATATAATAGGGGTGCTAAAATTTGGAGAAATAAGGTATTTTTAAGATTACGGTGTTCACTCTGTTGAATGGTCATAGCCCATATTAAATAGGTTTCTTCAAATGCTGAGCTAGTAATATAAGAGCAATAAATTAATTGTTCACTTTATATGCAATATAAAATAACAAATAATATATTTTTATATTTATAAAGTAATATATTGTCTAAAATGGGCCAAAATAACCATCAAAGGCCAAATTGGCTCCAGTTTATGGTAAAAGTTTCAATGCTATGCTATCGTAACATTTCCTGTGTATATTTTGTCACATAGAATGATCCTGAATGAGAGTTGAAGGCAATATTAAATTTTAATGGTAATTTAAGAAATAAAATAAAAAAGTTAATGCCACTAATATAAAAAAAAAGCGGATTCAAGAAGTAAATAATGGAGAAGAAATCGGTTTTCGAGAAAACTTTTGAATAGAGTTATTGCTGACACATGTTTAAGCATTGTTACGTTATGGCCCGTTTAGTATTGGTCTTTCTTTCATAAAATGTAATTATCTAGCCGAATGTTCTGCAATTATAAACAGTAACTAGAATGCAGTGCCCGTGGCGACAGAGTATTGCTCCAATCTCGGCTCCTATAACGGATTTTTTTACAGGTCCGCTTCGGTGAAATAATAACGTAAGCTAAAAATGAATTCCCTTCGCTGAACAAACACCGTATGGAATAACAAGCAGGTATGGGAGGCATTTCAATTAAATTTCCAGGGGCGCATCAGCCAATATTCCGTATAGACTTGCCCGTACGTGCTCCACGTACTGCCACTCTTCCTTCTTGTGGCAACTTCTTCCACACGCGACCCTGCGGTTCAACATGGGCTTACCGCCTTTTAAATAATGTACCTTCTTTTAGTTTTAAAAGAAACACACAGTGATGTTTGAGGGCATGTTCTTTTATGTCACAAATATTACATTAATTACCTCCTGGCGTTGGCTTTATAAAGCTGTTACATACTAATGAGGTCAGAATTTACTATGCGCGCCCTTACACCAGTTTTTCCCTATTCTGTTTTTTTTTTTTTGTCCTTTTCTTTCTTTCTCTACGCATCCACTGCATACTATGCACGTTAGTTGAATAATTTAATAATGAACCTATTCTTTCTGTTACCTTTTCGTGTTTTTACGTCCCATACTTCTTGTTTAATACATATAGCACGAATGAAAAGTTTTGAATTCCACCGAAGAATTTGAGATGGAATTCATCGTAAATATGTTTTGAGGTACAAAAAAAAATTTAGAAAAACTTGCATTTGTGTCTGGACGGAGTTGCTCAAAAACTATAAGACGTTAAATACCATACTTAGTATTTATGTTTAGTATTTTCAAGGATGCGACTCAAAGATTTTCAAGAAAATTCCCCACCATAAACTACCCTTTATATAGAAAAAGTTTTGAAAACTTTGTTTTTTATAAATGGCTAACGATTGTGATTAAAATACCTTATGTTTAAGATATTTTATGGCAAACGAATTGTATATCTTGAATTTTCTGGGAATAGCCTCTGAAGACCTCTTTTTACAGACATTTTCATAACGGCTAAACCGTAAGAGATAGACAAAAGCTTTATGCACAAAGATTGTAGATACCTTTAAAGCATATAATTTGTCATACGTTTTTTCTTTTTGGGATGGCCGTTTTAGAGATATTCCTTGTTGGTTTCAGTTTTAAACCATCTAATTTTTTTCAAATGGGTCCATTCGAAGCTAACCGATCCTCAAATGTTTCAAATAGTGAGTAGATTTTAAAAGATCCGATTATCGTTTTAGCCTAGAGTATACCCTTATTTCCCTTCTACTTACAATTCTACAAATGTTTATCTTGATTAGCATGATGTAGATAAAATAATTATCGTTTGTAAGAGTAGTCATTATTTGGAAAGCGAGAGAAAGTTAAATGAATGGAACACAACAGATTTTTTTTCAACGCCTTGTGGTTAAATCATACTGCTTGATGAACCAGAGCATAAATTTCAGCACTTGCACTACTGGGCTTGGGGCTGTTTTATTCCAACCTCCGATACGCTATAAATAAAAGACAAGTTCATAGAAAACAATTATTTTATTACTAAAAGTTTTGTAACTTGTGGTTACTTTTCAACATAATCACTGAAAATATTGAGACATTTATCGTACCTGTGCACAAGCTTTGCAATACCCGCTTCTAAAATGTTACCGCCAATGATTTGAAACGAACCTTAACGTTAATTTGAAGATCTTCGACGTTTGCGGAGAGCCATTCATAGCAAACGAAGAGGAAAGTTGACTTCGGGAATTGTGCCAATCCATGACAACGTTCGTCTACACACACACTGCTGGCACAACCCATCGCCTCCTTGAACAATTTCAATGGGACATTTTCGATCGTCCGCCGTACAGTGCTGTTCTGGCACCCAACGACTTTCACCTTTTCCCTGAAATGAAGACGTAGGAGGGCAGCACTTTCAAACCAACGAAGATCTTCAAAACAACGTCAATGCTCAAACCATAAAAATTGGAATGGTTTAATTGAAAATAGAATGTCAAAATTATAAATAATAATAAAATAAAAAAAAATATATATATGTATATATGTATGTATATATGTATATATATATGTATATATATATATATATATATATATATATATATATATATATTGTATATGTAGTGATAATTACTCACTTTAGCAAGGGACATTCATTTGTTTTAAAGCATGCTGATTACTTAATAAACAATACCCTAATGATGCTTTAGGGTAACGTTGTTGGACCAAAGCTTACTTCTGGAAATACATTTAAAGGGAAAATATAACACCCTCATTCCCGTTTCCTTCCGTTCACTTCCGCCTTCCCTCAAACTCTTTACACCATTCTCATTCTGAATTACGTAGGCTCTTTTGTCCACCTCATTTGGTGATACTATTTGAAGTGATCCGAAGATCGTTTTTGATCGGTGTATCATTTGAATGATTCTGAAGATTGTCGTTGATTGATTTATATTTGAAGGGATTCAAGAATCGTCGTTGATTGGTGTATCATTTGAAGGAATCCAAAGATACAATTGGTTGGCATTCTTAAGAATTTCGGCCGTTTTGTCACCTACTTTCTAAGATTTTAATTGCTTTTATATTCACTTTTGCGGATCAAATGAGACTAGGAATGCTTTTTTTTTGTGATATGTATAGTGCATAGTAATTCTTAAGGAAATAAAAACAATACTTTATTTCATTTTATGTGAGAAAATATTAAATTGAATGGAAAATAAAGTGTAGATCAAATGTACGGATTCCGTCATTTATTTCATGCTGATAATTTCAAGTGAAACTAAGCTATTTGTTTTAAACGCCTTTCTTTGATAATCTAGCTAAAAGAATTTTTTAGGCAATACTAATGAAAACAGGAGTAAGAATGCCGAGAAAAAAGTATTCATAGCCGCGTAACGCCATTGAGCTGCACGATTTTTTTTTTTACTTCCAAAATTAGCGTAACTCATGCTGAAAAGGAAAAGTGCTTCTCAGCAAACGATCGTGAAACTATTTCAAAAACAAATGCACGCCCCTGGTGGATGCAAGACAGGCAACGCACAATTTGAAAGGTAAATTTCTTGCGATCATGATCCAATTGTTATCGAAACCCACCCGGAGGTGACAACTGCACAAAGGAGCACAAAACAAAGTAGATGCCAATAAATTCATTTAGGTATATATTACAATAATTAGTTCATACAGGAATTAAGCTATCCTTTTTAAACGATTTCAGATTAGATAAGCAAATAATCGTTTTCTTAAACAATCTGATGTGTTCCATTGACATGACTTTCTCTACATCTCTGCAACAAATTATTCTTAAAAAGCTATACTTTTATTTACTTAATGCTAATCGAGACAAAAAATAGCAAAAATTGTCTTATTACTTTCTTCCTTACAGGTAGAAGCGAAATAAGGGAGTACCATATGTTAAAGTTTCTTTGTTTCTACGGACAGGAGTTGAGAAATTCCTGTATGAGAAAAGTATAAGGTTTTTAAAGCTGAAACCAAAAATAAGAAATATTTAAAAAACGATCAACTCCACGAAAAAAAATATATAACACAAATTGTGTGTTTTAATGTGTTCTACATTTTTTGTGTAGTAACTTTTTGTCTATCTCTTACGGTTTAGCAGTTGTGCAAAATCCCGTAAAATCATCCAGAATAGTCTTCGGAGGCTATTCCCAGAAAATTTAAGATATACATACTATTTATCAGGTATATATCTTTAATATACGACATTTTAATCAAAATCGTTAGAGCCATTTTTGAGAAAATCAAAAATTTCGAAAAAAAGTTCCATCTAAAGAGTAGTTGGGGTGGGAGGATTTTCTTGAAAATCACTCACTCTCACACATGCACGCACGCGCACACACGGACCTTTTTCCAGAAACTTTTTTTTTTTGATTCAGGGGGACCCAAAACATGAATTTCCGGTGGAATCTCGGTATCGAATTTTTGGGTGCATTACAATACCCTCTCTATACACTATGTACATAGTAAGTGTAGAGAAAGTAACAAATATCTTTAAAGTGAGTGTTAAATCTACCTTATTGCCAGTCACCGAGCTGTATAGCGAGTCAAATGTACTAGAGACCCCAGAAGGATAATCTGGAGCAACAAAGTACTCGAGTTAAGGGTCGCGCTCTTATAATTAAGCTTTGGCAACACCGAGTCTCGTTGGAAATGTCTACCTCCGCTTCCAGAAAACATCGCTCAAAGCAACGTGTGTACATATAATTGCATTCAGAGCTGTAGCTGGTATATACATATTAATGCGCTTTCTCGGAAGTAAAAATGCCTCAAGAAAAATACCATGCCATCAATTCCTTGCCAGTCCAATTGTATATATGTAAACATTATTTAGCACAATTTGGAAAAATAACAATAAAAATTCAACAACTCCAAATCATACGTTACCCATCGTATAATATGTAAATTTCGATTCATAAATCAAAGTCGTGGTATTTAAAGGTAAAAATAATTTTCTATAGGAAATAAAAGTTTAAATTAAGAATAAATATTTAATTTCTTACAACGCAAAATGGCAAATGGGTCTGAAATGAATAGTAAAAATACAAACATTTTTAAATACATAATATATAAACAATTAAAGAGAATATTAAAATAAGGGAAGGAAAGACTCGATAATAAAGCTGTATAAAACAATGACCACTCCTGCTTTAGTTTATGGATCTGAAACATGGCAATGACTAATCAACACAAAAGAACAAGAATAGAAGACACTATAAAAACAAAGGTATGAAACAAGATATAAGCATACAATAATTAAATGGGACAGTAGAAAAATATAGAAGCAATTGGAACAATATTTGGAGATACAAATGGAGTCTGTGTAGGATGAAATAATACTATAAGTATTGTTAAGCAAACCAATAGGTAGTCTTTAAATTGAATCTTAGACAAATTTAGTTATTTTTGGAGGATAGGTCTTTATTTCTTTTTACTTAACACACCCCTCACATACCAATCCAACACACCCTTTACCCTCAAGCAACATACCCATGGCTATAGAAACCCAGAACGGTGTCAAAAAATAAAGAAGAAAAAGTCAGAGATTTGGAAGCTAAAATAGCCTAACAGGTAAAGGAGAACAGGATTATAAAGTACATAGCTGTGTTTCGAAAAATGTGAGGAAAGTTTTAGGACATTCTTAATAATCCGTTTTGAACTGCAAAGCTAAACGTTATTTGCGCCTTTTAAAATTAATATACCATAGTGAAAACTAAGATTATACCAAAAAGAGCAATAAGTGGAGCTTTTGACAAATGTATAGACTCTTGGGCAGGATTTATTTCCACCACGGCGTCCATTACGCAAACACATTTGGACGTGTACGTATCCTGTATGAAATTACAAAAAGAAATTTGTCAAAGTTGGTCCGTTCGTTTATTTGGAACACAACAAGATAGATATTCCATTAACATTTTCCTTATACAAATACAAATACATCCAATTAAAAAAAAACACACACACAAAAGTTCTAGTGTTATATTCACGTGACTTTCTGCGCTAACGTACTATTTTTTCAAATATGTTCTTCTCTCTGCTTCATGCTCATCGATACAAATATTTACATAAACTGTTTTATTACATATTTCCTTGTAATCTAAAGATTTTCGCAGTCGCCTTACCCTCACTGTATTTAGGACTGACACTCCCCTAAAACTTACAAGTTGATGCCTAGAAGTTAGAAACCTGTGGGGCAGCCACAACGCCACAGAATGGAGAACCTGAAACGAGTGTTTAGTCCGTAGCCAGGCATGAGCGTGAGGAATTGGATGTAATGAAATGCAAGCGAAATGGATGATAGGATAGGTGATGCAGTAATTGGTGGAATGAGTGGCGGGGGAAATCGGAGGACCCGAAGAACACCCGCCCAGACGCCGCTTCGCCAAATCCCAAAACCCCGTGGGTTCGAGTCCCGCCTTGGGAATGGGTGTTATATGTTTGTGCAATGTGTATATGTAAAAGAAACAGTAAAACCAGTAAACCAGTAATCAGTAAAACCTACGGGGGGAAATGTAAATAGGGATACAGTACCGGAGTCCTGATCAGACTCCGTTACTGTTTTTATTAAAAAAATTAAAAAAAAAAACAAAAGCGGGCGATCAGGATCGAACCCGGGCCGCCCAGATGGGAAGCGAGTGGTCCAACTACTTGGCCACGGTGGCGCCTTTCCTTGTAGATACGAGAGTAAAATCAGCTAATACGTTAGTAAAATGTTTAAGGGCGCGTCGCTATGTGGTGCTTTGTAATTCCTTTCTGTTTTTATGAGATAGAGAGAATAACATTTCCCAGTTGAGAAAACTTTTAAGTATTGGAAGATTCCGACCGATAATAAGGAATAGCTTGGAAATGGTTAGGTCAACAAATATTTATTTGACATTACAGATCTAAAAGTTAACGGTTCGAATTTGTCTCTCATTGTTTCCTAGTTATGAAACATTTTGTTCAAAATGAAGGACCTCAGAAGCTATACCAAGAAAATGTAAGGTATATATTTGATATCGATGAAAGTATCTAAAACATAAGACATTTTAATCAGTATCTATCGTTAGTCACTCTTTATAAAACTACATATTTTGGAGGTGGATTCAGAGTGTATACATCACATTTTTGGTGGAATGCAATATTTACTCCACCCACTAAGTGTGTGAAAAGATAAAATTGAAACACGAATATAAAATACAACCAGGTTTCAATATAATGTTTGTTGTCAATACCAGATTGATCTGAAATTACAGATAAATATTCGAATAACTATTAAATTCATTGTTAAATTATATTTTGAAATGTTAAATAACTTGATATATCCATCCCCATACTTCTATTTCTTGGCCAATTCATATAAAACATCTATAATTGGAAAAACTAGTTGGAGAGGCTTTCAGTAATATGAATATCTTCGACAGTTGAATATCATAGAAATGATATCCAATTATATATCCTCTGGTACTCAAATTTAAATATTTTCAAAATAATTTTACAGTTTGTCTAACCACATATCGGGTAGTTGTTTCACATTTTACATAAACATTATTTAATAAAACCTGGACCATTGAGACATTTTGTTGATGTTATTTCCTGACTAATACACTTTTTTCTTTAAAAATATCTTAAATCGTTTTCAACCACCAAACAAATATGACCATAATCAACAGCTAAGAATTTAGCTTTTTCTAGCGAATGTTCACCTGAATCTTTTCTAAGGCTCCCATTCACGTCGTGATGCATTTTCATCATCCCCGTCTGAACTGAGGGGTAAGAGTTTGTCCTGTTAATCGTCAGGTTTCTCTTGGGACGATGCTAACTAAGAGATGACACATGAACTACTATAAGGAAGTTTTAGAGAATGAAAAGGAAGTCTCGCGTTCTCTTTAACTACTTAACTCTCTAAGAGGGCGCTAACTGCCCCTTATGTAGACTAGAAGAGAAAGCTACTTGAACCTATCGAAAAGCATTTTCTGGAGCTAAAACCACTCGACCAGTGGAGAGATGAAACATGAGTTTGTTGCGCAAGTCATTGTTCAGAAGGGCCGGCCTAGAACCGCAGATGGCCGGCTATGCACTCACCCCGGCTGCTGAACACACACATACACACGCACAACCACCTTTATAACTATAAACAGCCCTTGTGAAACTATTAGAAATTATTATGCACTTTAGATTTTTACTTTCTCTAACCCGCATTTACAGTGTACATAGTGGATAGAGAAGGTACTGTATTCCACTCAAAAATTCAATGTCGAAATTTCACCGGAAATATATTTTTTGGGGTCCCCTGAGTCATAAAAAAGTATTTTTAGAAAAATGTCTCTGTGTGTATCTGTATCTGTTTGTCTGTCTTTGGACAGCATAGCTTAAAAACGAAAAGACCGTTAAAGAACTTTGTGTTTAGGTTTGGCATCTTCCAAGAATGCGACACGAAGATTTTAAAGGAAATATCCCCACCACAAACTCCCTTTACATGGAAAAAATTTCGATTTTTTTTCCCTCAAAAATGGCTTAAATGGTTTTAATTAAAATACCACATATTAAAGTCATTCCATCACAAATAAAATGTATACTTTGAATTTTCTGACAACAGGTTGTAAAAACCTGTAATTTTGAATACATTTAGCTGAATTTTGCATAACTAGTAAACCGTACGAGACAGACAAAAATGTACTACACAAAAAGATGTTAAAAACACAATTTATGATATACATATTCTTTTCATGGAGTTGACCGTTTTAGAGATATTCCTTGTTATTGGTTTCAGTTTTAAAATACTTATACATTTCTCATGCGTGAGCTTTTCAACTTCTGCCCACGCAAAGAAACGGATTTCAATCCCATGGCAACCATATTTTAAAACATTTTACTGACGGTTTAGCCTAGTGTATTCCCTTATTTCCCTTCTACTTGTAAGGAACTAAGTATACGTCCGTTTCAACTAATGTGAATCTCGATTAGCATGCAATAGATAGAAGAATAAGCTTATTAATTTGTTACAGAGAGGTAGAGAAAGTCATGTGAATGGAACACATCGGGTCTTTAAAATATGTCCAGTATTTTTGTGTTAACGATTTCCTTTATATTATTACCAAACGGCTGATTCTGGCTTACTGGGATTCGAATGTCAGTAGAAGATTTCTCATTTGGTAAATGTATTGCATTCATTATGGAAACTGCCTACTGGAGCATTCTTCCTGAATATGTACATTACACTGTACTTATTAGTATTGAAGAACAAGACATGACTTATATTTCACACACACATACATGTACACATACACACGTCCTCTTTTAACTGAGATGCACTGTGCAGATTGTAACAGATTTAAAGCTGTATACAAATAATAAACAATAGACGTGCTTAAGAAATATTAATAAATAATAAAATTATTGTAGATGACATGTTTAATTTTTTATAAGAAATATAGTCTACAATCAAGTGAATTTGCATACATTGTTAGGATTGAGGTTCGCTCTTCAATTAGATGTATTGTTTGGAATGTTCTATTTGGTTAATAGCGACAGATTTGTATATACGATATTTGGACACTAAAATTTTGTTTAGTAAGATTAAGGAAGAATTTGTTCTTGGCGTCTGAAAGTTTCTTGGGTCGTAAAATATTTCTGAAAGTAACCCCCGTCTCAGTGCCATAAAACTATGGTATTGTAATAAAAATCTTTTGTGCTGTTGAAAATCTTTTATCGTAGGAAGAAATAAATACTTTTTCTGTGAATAGTAAAGCGCATTTTATTAAGGAAACACGAAACTCCGGAATGGTTACTGCAAGAATGCAATACTAAAATCATTGGAAATCGTTTCTCAATGTGGAGAGAGAAAGGTACGATACATAAATAAATTGTATAAAATACAGGCTGTAAGCGGTATAAATGCAAATATTTGTATTTGTGATTAAGAACATTGTGATTAAAACACTACATTATTAATTAATTGAGGCACTTACACACGTACTTATTAAGAATAATGTGTTTTTAAGTTGGTACCTTCTCCAAGTAGGCGTGGCACACACGGACCATACGTAAATATCTTGGCGGAGAAGACGTAACGTCTCGCGGTAGCGAGTTTTATATTGGAACTGAGTCCAATGAAAATATGGAGCAAATCGGATAGTTGAACCGACAGCTGTTGTTAATTTTGCGGCGCACTTAAGACCCTGCAAAAATCAGCAGGAAGTAAATGATGTTTATTTGTAATACATCTTTTATACGAAGAGAAAATAATTAACACACCGCAGAGGATACATATTAAGGTACTATTTATCAAATTATATGCATCTATTTCCATAACATCCTGTATTTTCTACAGTAGCCAAGAGTTATATTACAGGTACATATATCATATAATTATGTATAATAGTTCTCTAGATTAATAAATATGAACCATTTTTCGTATGTTAATGGATACTGATCGGCAAGGGCATTTTTATTACAATCTGTCAAAAATTATAACATCTTTTTATAGTAAATGTTTAGATCACCAATAGAGAAACAACATTTCGCTCTCCCCACCTTGCTTTGGGCTGTACAGCATTTTGAATGTCCTAAAATACATATGGTAAATGTTTAGATCACCAATAGAGAATCAACATTTCGCTCCCCCACCTTGCTTTGGGCTGTGCAGCATTTTGAATGTCCTAAAATACATATGGTAAATGTTTAGATCACCAATAGAGAATCAACATTTCGCTCCCCCACCTTGCTTTGGGCTGTGCAGCATTTTGAATGTCCTAAAATACAGATTTGGCTTAGTATGCTATTTATAAAATATTTAGAAAGAGTGCCACACGTCTCAAAATGTGCAGAATTATTTATTATATACTACAAGAGACAACATTATTATAACGTCAATAATATTTCTTCAAAAAGAAACGAAAATGAATAAATTTAGAGATAAGGATGTCTAACTGCTCAAATAATTATCATAATTTAATAATGAAAGTATTTCTAATATCAAGACATAAAGCTTCTGAGCGTGGTTCAAAACTCCAAATAAAAAGCACAGCAAGCAGTTTTCTCAAATTTTGAGGTGTGTGGAACATTTTAATAGTTCATATATTTCAAAGTACTTAACCGATTCCAATTACATTTTATATGCATATTAACATAACAGGACAGCATACACATAAAGATTCTAAATAAATTTAGTGAAAGATTCTAGATTTAAAAGTTAACTACTATTGTCCCTTACTTCTACTAGGCATACTCTTGTCTACATTTGCCCTTCATGACAATATGACTAAAAGAGCACAATACACTAGAACTAAAAGGTGCTTATGATCTATATTTTTAGGTGATTTCATTTAAATGGTTGCATTTCACATTTTATTCCGTAAATAGTGGGATTAAAATGTTTTAAGGAAAGAAGAATAGTGCCAAATATTCCCACACTAAAAATGTATATTTCAAAATGATCAATGTTCAAAGTCTTCAGCTAGTAGACACGTGTGTATCGAAATGAATTAAAGAAAACAAGAGGCACTTACAGAAGAGAGGAATGTTACCGAAAACAATAGTTATTAATAGGGTTAGCATTTTGGGGATAGCGGGGCACATACGAATACTAGTTGTGTACGTACCGAGAAGAGACCGACCTGCATTGGCGACTGCACGCGCCGCATGTAAACATCCTGTAATAACGTGCTGGAGAATGTGGCTCGACGCAACAATATAATATGCTGCATTTTAACTACTAATTTGCAGATAAATGCCTTTGATAATAGTGATTGCTCTTCAATCAAGATTTGCAATTCAAACAGAAGAACTTTGTAGATATATCTATGACAATTAACACATATTTGGAGAAATCGAACGTGTGCCAGCAATTAATTAGAGACCTGTGTCACCTGTTTTAGATCGTGTGACAAAGAAAGTGAAGACAGTTTATGGGGAAAAAAGTCGAGTGCTTACTGCAGGCCCTGCATGGGCAATTAATTCTTGCTGAAAGGCATTTCCCCGAATATATAATATACAACTTTTACTTATACCTTCAAAATATTTTTATTATTGGTTGATTTTTTCTAATACTAATATTTTACTCAAATAGGAACAGTTGAAGACGTCAAACTTTTACTCCTAGTCATGCAATGAAAACCTAATATCAATTTCATATAGCGACCAGTTCTTAAAATATTTGACCATAACTTTGGATAATTTTCGAAATCAAAATAAGAAAGAAGAAAATTTCGGCTAGTGTTTATCTCGATTAGCATTAAGTAGATAAAATAATATTCTGTTATAAGAATGTTTCTTTGCAAAATTGTTAGAGAAAGGTGTACGAGTGTAAGACATCAGACTTAATTCATTTCAACCCTCATGATTACAGACATTTATATACGTTGTGTCAAAGTACTCAGATTATTGTGCTAATAGCTTTTATCAGAGATTTACACTGCAGAAAAGGTTACCTCAAAAGAAGCGGTGGAATTTTGTTTCATTGGCAACCTTCCACCGAGTAAAACTTATATCGAAATACCAATGACAAAGGAAAGGATAGGAGTATTGTTACAACCAACTCCGCCCCAAATCTTTTTCTTTCTATATACATAGTGAATAGAGAAGGTATTGTATGGCATCCAAAAGTGTGATACCGAAATTTCACCGGAAATATATGTTTTGGAAACCCCTGATTCTAAAAAAGAGTATTTTTAGAAATATATCCGTGTCTGTGTGTGCACGTGTTTGTGAGTGTGGGGGGGGGGGGGTGGGGAGTAGTATAGCTCTAAAACGAAAATTTCGTTAAACACCAAACTTGATATTTAAGTTCAGTATCTTCCAAGGACGTGACACGAAGATTTTCAGAAAAATCCCCACTACTCCTTTACATGGAACAAATTTCGGAAATGCAGGTTTTCTCAGAAATGACATGATTTTAATTAAAATCTCTTGAATTTAAGCTATTTACATGACAAAATGTATATCTTGAATTTTCTGGGAATAGCCTTTAAAGACCCCTTTATTCTGGATGACTTTTTCCGAATTTTGCATAACTGGTAAACCGTAAGAGATAGACAAAACTTACTACACAACTAACGTAGTTCTCGTTAAAACACATAATTTAGGTCATACATTTTTCGTGCAGTTGACCGTTTCCGATATATTCCTTGCAATTGGTTTCAGTTTTAAATACTTTAACTTTTCTCATGCGGGAACTTTTCAACTCCTGGCCACGCAAAGAAACGGATTTCAATCTCATAGCAACCACATACGACTGTCGGTTTAGCCTAGTGTAATCCCATTTTCCCATCTACTTATAAGGAACTACGTAATAAGACCGTTTCTGGTAGTGTTTATATCGATAAGTATGGAGTAGATACATGAATAGGCTTATTAACAACAATTTACTACTGAAGAGGAGAAAAAAAGGTAAATAAGGGTATTATAATGAGTTATCACTATCCATGCTATTCAAATTCTCTCAATGAAGGAACGAAATTCATGTTTTTCGTTTGCTTATGATGGAGTAACATTGGAGGCGCGGATGGTTTGCAAACCATGTTGAGCAGCTTATTTGGTTTTCATTTCTCATTGCTTACCATGGCAGTCACGTTTGAAATTTCCGCGCCATTTTTCCTCAGGGTTGATAAATATTTGTTGTTTGGCTTTGCTGAAGCATCAAGCCCACCCGCATCCCAAAACTCAGGAAGTGTGGCCAAACAAAGAGAGAGGGTGATAGAGGCATGATCGTACCTTCAATATCCGCCACAGCAAATTTCCTGTCACTGCCAACCTCTTCCTCGTCTTCCTGCCACAACATCCAGCTTTTGTTGTTATACACACGCCTTTTTACTTATTTAAAAGCGGCCCTCATTTTATACAATAAACACTCCTATTTACTGCACATAGAGGTAAAACGATTAATGTTGTATTTGAAGACTACACATATCATGTTGACCAACAACTTTTATATATGACCCTCACTATGTTTGATATTTTAATAGATTTGTTTCGTATTCGGCTTACCCTCCCCGTAAGTGTATGACTGCACCCCCTAAGACTTACAAACCAAAGCCTAGGGGTCAGAAACCTGTCGAGGATCCTATGGCACGAAAGCACAGAATGGAGAACCTTTTACGAGGGTCGACCGGTAGCCAGACATGAACATGAAGTAGATGATATAAAATGTAAGTGAAATTGATGACTGGAAAGGTGATGATGGAGCTATTAGTGGAATGAGTGGCGGGGGAACCACAGGATCAGGAGAAAATCCGCCTAGACACCGCTTTATCCTCCACGAATCCCATAGGCGGGCGCTTGGGATCGAACCCGGGCCGCCTAGTTGGGAGGCGAGCGGTCTACCCACTCACTCTCGGCGCCGCTCTAATACATTTGTAAGCATGTGAATTCTTCAGATAAAACGTCAGCTGTTTAATGAACCATAACACAACATGCAACGGTAAATCAACTTTTTTCAGCTGGATTATTGAGATATCAACATCAACTCCAGTCGTTCTCCGTGGCCTATAGGTAACACGCTAGCCTCTGAGTCCCAAGGTCGCGGATTCAATACCAGCCGAGGGTAATGATTTTATTTAGAGGAGCCTTAGTCTTAGTATGGATTCCTTCGGAAGCGAATTAAAACCGTTGGTGTCGAGTTGTACACTTACAGCACGTAAAAGAACATCAAGCCTGACAAAAGGCCTCTAAACAAAATTAAGCTGTATTTCATGTCCAATATAGAATGAGACATTGAGAACCACAACAGTTAAAGAGCGTCCAAAAATAAAGCTCGTTTTAACGTGCATTTGATAACCGAAAACCAGATAATTCCTGCACTTTTAAGCTTTTGAAATTGTGTTTTTATCAAAGCACATTCAAATAATATTAATCTTCAAATCAACTGCTTTAATAAAAAATGTATTTATTCAGTTCTGGTCTTAGTGTAAATTGCAGCTTATTTATCGCCTCATTTTCTAATTGGTTAGCATTCTGTGATCCATTCGGCATTCATTAATTTATAAGGCTTTGTTATCACATTGATGTTGCAGATTGAGTTGGGATTGTTTAGTGAAAGTAGTTCGAAAATAAAAAAAAAAAAAATTATTCGATCAACACATCTTAATAAACTTGAAACAATTATATTAGATTCTATCATTATACCCGTTTCAAGTTTTTCTTTCCTATAGGCCCAAGTCTAATAAGAAATCAATTGCAAATTAGAAGTTTAATTCATTTTATGTATGTTTATACACGTCTAGGGCCCCTGTATCACAAACAAAAAATAGACAAAGTTCTGTGTGTGGTAATGAACATAACTCAAAAACGAAAAGTCGGTAAAAGTTTATCTTCCAGGGGCTCGAAGATTTTAAGAAAAATCCCCCCAACCCAAACTACCCTTTAAATGGAAAAAACTTCGAAAATTTTGATTTTCTCAAAAATGGCTCTAACGATTTTGATGTAGATCTCGTTATAACACTAATTTGTCATTAGCATTTTTTCGCGAAGTTGAACTTTCTGAGATATTCCTTCTTATTTGTTTCAGATTTGAAATACTTGAAACATTTGTGTGTGAGAAAAGTTTAACTTCTGGCCATGCATAGGAACGGACTTCAACCACATTAGAAAAAGTTTAAAAGATTTAACTGTCTTTTTGGCCTAGTGCATTCCCATCTACTTACAAGGAAGCACGTAATTAGGATAATTGCTGCTAATTTTGATCTCGGTTACAATGTTACATGTGAATGAAACACATCGATTCTTTGTAGGAAAGTTGCAACCATATTTTAATTTTATCTGCACTTTTAATTTGATTTTACGGTCATTTTTGCCTTAGCCTAATGGTATTGTGTGTTTTTAACTTTCCTTCTTTGGTAGAATGAAGTAGAGGACCCCGTGCTCTTAAAACGATATTGGGATGACAGGATAGGTAAATAAACATATAAATAAACCATTGGGTATTAATCGAAGGTTAAAATGATTTTCAGTTGTATCAAACTTCCCCAATTCATTCGGTTTCCTTATGAAGCACTGGAATTAGTACTACTAATATCATTTCGTTATCTTGTTCCCAGTGTTTCGCCTATATCCCAATGTGTCTCTTACCAAACGGTTTCTTATGATCCAATGTCAAAGCAAATTTCTTTTCCTTCTTGCTCCATTGTTTCTAGAGTAGTTCATATGCCTATTCATCAAGCAGACTTCACTCTTCAGGCGCTTCTTCATTTATTCTTCTTTTAACATTCACAGAAAATATTTCTTTCTCTATTAAAGTGAGAGTTGTTAAAACTTCTATCTATTGCTTCTTGGCCATGTAGAGTACATTTTAGTAACTGGAATATACAGATAAATAACAATCTAAACATGATCAACTATTTTCATCCAGCTTTTTGTGTCCTTTTTTCCATCTAGAAGGGCTAATAACTAAATGAGCAGACTAATTTTAGAAAAAATTATGCTAAATGTCGTTCAGTCTGAAATGTTTAAATGCGCATTAAAATCACTCTTTGCTGCTTGATTATGAAAATTGTAATTAAACAGTTTTAATACCCAGCCCTTGATTTTACTCTGATGGATTGTGTTATTTAGTAATTACCCATCAGCAGAAATATGTTGGTGCTAATGCGCTTACAATTACGCCATAAAATTTATGCACGCAACAGGTGTGCTCCACAAAATTAATTTCATCTCCTAAACGCAGCAGTTTTTGAAATTTACATAGAGATGTGCTTCATCGCAATTAATTCAAGACTTAGTCTTATATATTGGGCGTTTGACTTGCAACTCAGGAAACGTTTAGCTAATATTTTAAGCATAAGAAAATGGTGAAATATATTTTTATACCTTGTGATTTTATAAACAGATATTATACTTAATATGAAGTATGCCAATGATCTTGTATGATTATGAAATATTCTGTATCCAATAAGTTATTATTGTTGTTATTATTATTATGGTTATTGTTGTTTTATTATTGCTATTTTTGTTATTTTTATTTTATTATTATTTTATTATTATTCTTGTTATTATTGTTGCTAATATTATATTGTTATTCTTGTTATTGTTATTATCATTACTCATTAATGCCCTGCCTTTATGTTTCAAACTACAAAGCAAATAATGCCGTTTAAACTAATCTCAAGATCATACCGTAATTAATCGTATTGTATTAAGAGTTCTATGTATCGTATGACGTAACTTGAATATTTCCACTGAATGAGGTATAAAACAATAGGTTGAGAGAAAGCTTGCCATACGCATAAATTCATCAAGGAGGAGTACACAGTCTTATTCTGCAACATAAGCGGTCTCTAATGAAACGAAATAATTAATTCATACAACAAGTTCTTTCATTTTCTTGCTAAATGATGTATAGCTTTGATAAAGATGTCCACAGAAAATTTACGGTATGAATCATATTAACAGAAATTTTAAAAAATAAACTAAAGGAAATAAACCAAAATAAAAATATCGAATACTCTTGCGCTTCCCACATATCATAATGGAGCTAAAGTGTGAGCCTTCTAAGCTGCATATGATAGTATCCAAACAGTGGAAATCAGGATTTTAAGTAATGTTGTAGGAAAAAACTTAATATCAAATAGAAATAAATCCCCTACATTTATGAAGCTATCAATCTGACTGTCAGTCTCACGCTCACTTACACTCGGCAGATGTAGACGATCATCCAGCCGACACGCGGAGGTGATGTGGCCAGCATCTCGGAATTCCCCAACCGGACTATTGGCTATGATAGCCAGGATCAATCCTATCGCAGCTAAATTTTCTAACATATACTGACTCTCTCTTGGGTCTTAAAATCCGCTCCCCGAGGGTGACCCCTTTATTCTGCATGAATTTTACTGAATTTTGTCTAACTGGTAAACCGTAAGAGAGAGAGAGAGAGACAAAAAAACTTACTACACAAAAAATGTAGATCACGTTAAAACACACAATTTATGTCATATGTTTTTTTCGTTGAATTCACAATTTGGTATTCCTTTTTATTTGTTTGAGATTTAAAATATTTAAAACTTTTTTCTCACGGAAAGCTGTAAACTCTTGGCCTTGCATAGAAACGGTTCTATTCTCATGGCAACCGGCTTTTAAAAGATTTGACTATCGCTTTAGCTTACAGGAAAGCAAGTAATTAAGACAAGATCTGCTAATGTTTATCTCGATTTGCATAAAGTACATAGAAGAATATGCTTTTTAACTATAATTTGTAACCGCGATGTAGAGAAAAGCATGTGAGTGTAACACATGAGATTTTTTCTTTAAGTGGTGACCTAACGGTAGGTACAACAACTGTTGCTCAATCAGAAACGTTGCATGGCGCTGCTCATCTAACAGAGTGCATTGAAATCCAAAAACAGCTGAAATGAAGGTTCCACAGAGCACAACATTTCTCATTTCAAGTATAAAGATAAATAGCTTTTAGTCTAGGACATTGTTCCTAGGGTTATAAGTGCTAGCCAGAAGTCATTAATGAAATAACTTACTTTTGGACAGAAAAAGCCATAGTCCACACTAGGTAAATAAAATAGATGGCGCATTTGCTTTCAACAGCCATCTAACTTTGGCTTAAGGGAACTACTTGCTAGCAAAAACCGAAAGTAGAAAAGGTCGTTAGTTTGGCTTTGCAATTAATTAAAGAGTAAATTTGTAGCTTCGTTTAGAACTGTTGAGAGTGACTAGACACGACCCTTTGAATTTTCTTTTTTACTGTGTAGTTCACAAATGACCAGTCTTTCTTTTCTGGTGCTGATTGCAACCTGAAACTTTAAATATGTAGGTTGCGACGTAGCTTTGATCTCTCTGAACGAACGTTTTATTTTACTTATCTGAAGTATTTACTTAGCTTAACAATAAATGTGTCATTCTTAGTGCAATGTCATTATCAGAGCTAAGAAGTTCGTACCGTTCTCCGCTCCGCATTATAGGTTGCTACCAGCCATCTAGCCGCATCAAAACAAATCATACATAACAACGCATAGTGGAGAGGTAAAGAAACCTGTTGCCAAGTAAACAGAATGTTTCCAGAGAACAAAAATTACTTATGAGGCATTCATTAATGCACAACTGTTTAGATTATTAATTATGTACAACATACAAATTTTTACATATATACAGACTGACTCTGACTGATTTCCTTCTTTACATATGTACATTATGAAAACACCTAACATGGATTGGGTATTCTCTGATCAAATGTAAAATAATATCCAAATAATAGGATTAATTTCCTAAATATCTTATGACTCTTACTAGGTAAAAACCAAAGCAGGAATTAAACTAAATCTTTGCTCAACTGCACCCGTATTACTGAAAACAATAATGTACTTCTGAAGCCTTTCAAATGAAAAACTCATTCTACGTTTCAACAAACAAGATTTGCAATGCAAAAAAGTTCATTCCACTCTGATGTGATCGGGGCATATTTGAAACATGTTATCAGTTCACTATCAGCATCACCAAGCAAATATCATTTGTTGGGATCTAAAAGTGCAACATGTATGTGATACATCACACTAAACCCTGCATTCCTTTCAAATACAAGTTTCATTTTCATCTTTATTGCAGGTAGGATGTTCGTAGTTTGTTAAATCCATCTTGACAGTTCTTCTACATGCCGCACAGGTTCAGTTCAGCTCCACAATCACTAATATATTTCTGTGAAGCTGTTCTGTTACTAGAGTTTGACAGCTTGTATACTAGAACTGCCATCGGTTTCTAAATAAGTACATCAAAAAGTACACTGCTAGAAAACTCACTATAGCTGCAAAAAGCTAATTTTGTACAGAACAAAGATGTTATTCCAGCACCTTCCTTGCTACCAACGTGCTTCTGTGTTATGCAGTGAATAGCTGTTTTGCAGTAATAGGTTGCATTCTACACCGACCTTGGCTCATGCAAGTAGCGCCGTATGGTATTTCCAAGTCTGGCCGCTCTTGGTGCGAACTTCCTAGCTCTGGTCGTTATATATGAAAATCGTTGAACTTAGCCTCAGTGCGTCCGGCAGCGATATTGAGAATGGTGAGGTTATTTGAGGGTGATTTTTCTTCTTTTCTCTGCATTTATTTTACATAATCATTTAACTACGTGGTCACATCGCGACCACGCAGGGAGATAGCTTCGTGGCTCGGATTGTAATGGACACTTAGCCGTCTAATCCATCTCCTATACCAGGATCTCTGGTGTAAGCGCTAGTGTACTGCACTGCGACTTCGCTAGGTTAACCAAAGTTAACACCCTTCATCTTCTTCCTCACCTTCACCGCTGTTTCTTCTTCACTGTAAATGGGAAGCCAGTCGAATCGGACCTAGCTATGTGCGATGCAGGCAACCTCGGCACATCTGAGATTTGAGAAGGCCTGCCGAATCCCGCCACGTGGCCACATAGGCCTTAGTACTAGGCAATTATATCTCTACTTCTATGTGTGACGGGTAAACGAGAGTTTCAACAGTGCGATTTACTTCTCCTAAAACACCTCAAGTGCTATACAGATGTCTAGACAAAATTGGGCAGTCTTTCACAGTGTTGGGCGCTGAAAGCCATTGCAGTTAAAGATAAACTGTAAATCAAATTTTTTTTTTCGACAGGTGTCCGCAGAGATCTTACTACCAGACAACTGCTGCATCTCTGCTTATACCGTGTCAGGCAGAGGGCACTAGAGGGCACTACCAATCTAGCAGTTGGTAGATGATAGCTTCATTATTACTGTCTATTATGAATTTACTACTTTTTTCTTTTTTTAGTTAAAGTGAAACTTTGGATTATGGAATCAATAATCTAGATCGGTGTTTATCTTGGCAACTAAAGCCATGATAAAAACTCCAGAAGATAGGATGGCCCTCGGGATTTGAACTAATGGCCTCCAGAATGCGACCACAGATATTACCACGTGAGCCATTCTGCTCGATGGGGTTGAATATGATTTACAAACATACAAACAAACAAAAAATATTGTCACATCACCAGCGTTATCCACTTCTACTTCACTTAATCTCCAATATTTGGAATATCAAATTTATTTGGAATTTATCACTCCAGAATTTGAATTGAATACGTCACTATTATGGAGAGAATCTCCTTCCTAATTCTGAGAACCTGCTGAAGATTGCGCAAAGAGCTAGTGGAGAGCAAGAGAAGCTGACATGCATTTATCCGTGTCTTTGGTGTTCTGAACGTGAGTTACTTCTGTATTGCCATGGATATATCAGCACCGTTTGTCTTCTGAACGTGAGTTACTTCTAAGAGTTACCATGGTTGTAGTACTGCCTCTCGCGGGCCGAACGTGAGTTATTCAAATGTGAAATGCATGTCACAGCCACTATCGAGGCTGCTATTTATCCCCTATGACTGTTGTTTCATATCTTTCCTCCGTCTTTTATGTTTTGTGTATTTTTGTTCTAACCGTCCTTCCAATGTTGAGATCTTACAAGATTCGCAATGAATGGCAATTATGACATAATGGAGGTGCCTTTTGCTCAGTGCCTTTTAATTAAGCTTTTCTTCATTTTAATATACTTTATTCAAGTAAAATGAAGTTCACAGTTTGCATGCACATGGTCTCGTCCTTTGTATAATCAGCAATCGTGGCATGTTAGTTCTTTAACGCCCGCAAGATAGTGCTCTGGAAGTTCTGTCTTGGCTACTAGACTGACAGCTAGGAGGGCACGCTGACTAGCTTATGTCATTATTACAAATTCGCGGTAAATTCCGAATAAGTTTAACCTCTCGGTATTATAAGTGTTATAACGCTTATTTTTCCATATATTTTTTGTTGCCACACACACTTTATTATTAATAATATCCTGCAAAGCAATATACTCGTAGACTTTGTTGCATTCATGAAATGGAAAACAAATTACGGTTGTTTATATAATGTTAGTTGGCTTTTGTTTCTTTTAAATCCCACGCCGAAAAAGTGTGTTGCATAAAATGCTTTATTGTTGTATGGTAGTTGAATTTGGCAAAAATATAATAATAAATATTTTGCAATGAAGGTTTTAAACTCGTTATTCTCTGTATTATAGCAGGAGTACGGTTTGCAATTGATATAAAACGGACTCACCAACTGGTCGCTCTTTAAGTGAAGCAAATAGCAAATTTGTCCAATATCCTGCGAATCGCCTTCTGTGCGACTAACTGCGCGGAAAGCTAGAATAGATGATTCCTTTAGTACTGCGGCAACGTGCAATATTTTGTGTTTGTAGAATCTGATCCATCTTTCATAGGTTCATACAGCTTATGTAGGTTCATCATGAACCTACATTAGCTCTATTATGTCTCTTGAATTACTATTACCTCGGATATGAACATATGCATATTTTCATAATTATGGTGATTGTAAGTGAAGTTACTTCAGAAAATAAACACAAAAAATATTACCGTAATAAACCATTAGGTTTCTTAACTTGGTTAATCCCATTATTGTTGCATTGCAATTCCAAGGAATACGAATTAATTTGTAACGAAAAGCAGTGAATTTGAACTGCATCTTAGTATTTAATTGTTGTCGAACACAGTTCGAAAGAAACGTCCTTTTCCTTGGTAACTGTCGCATTCACTTACATGGATTTTGTAATGACGAATTGAATTTCATGAGTGCAGAACTTTGCCGCAAACTAAACATTTATTCCGCCATTTTCTATAAGTAGGAAGATTCTTCCTACGCAGGCATAAGCAGCAGGCATAGGAGTTGTTTGCTGCGATACAAAATCAGACGAGGTGGTAACGCATGGTATGTAAGCATGTATATGTTTGTATGTGTGTACACATGTGCATGTGTGTAAGCATGTGAATATGTATCCATGCATATATGCATACTGTTGTTTAATTAAATGCGCTCATTCACTCTTTAATAACTTTATTTTATATAAGCTACATATGATTACAAACTTGCAAACCCAAAATTTAAGCTTTCTTGCTAAGTTATTTGTTAATGAATAGAAAGTCGAATAATTTTTTGGTTTTAAATTTCAACCTGAGATTCTTCGGAATATTTGGCCTATTACGCATTAAGTACAACTGACGTGAAACATCGTTCTCCATGTTTTTGCACAGAGTTGAAAAGGAGATTTCTTATCGCCTGCCATTTTCATTCCCAGCTTCTTTTGTCATTCACGCACCTTCTTTGTAAAAAAAATCCTCTAACAGCCTCTTGCTTTTACATCAACTTCTTTCTTTTTTCTCTCAAATGATTCCATCTATCCTTTCGAAGCAGGAGGATAGCAGACAAAATCGCTTTCTTCATCTCGCAGCTTCGTTTCTCAACTCAGAATATATTTCAGGCTTCTTAACTTCTCGCGCCTGTCAAGCGCGACTCAAGAGTGATGGATGTGAAGGGGTTACGAGAACTTTACAGACTCCCCTACTTTTAAATATGACAGGTGTATAAACTTACCAAAGTATTTTCTGCAGCCAGCCCATTTTCGGTCTTTACATTTTTTACATTCGACATTTCTAGTGAATGTCATTATTTTCCCTCAACTGGGGCCCACCACAATAAAAATAAAATTTGATGTGTTACACTCATATGAGCTGCTCTACAAACAAACTTCTTACGACAAATTATTCTTCTTTATGCACAATGCTAATCGAGATAAACATAAGCAGAATGTTCATATTACTTGATTACTTATAAGTATAAGGAAACTAAACGAATGCGCTATACAAAATGACAGTCAAATATTTTAAAAGCTGTTGTTATGCAATTGTCATTGCAAATCGCTTCTTTGCTTGGCCAATAGTGGAACAAAAAAAAAAAACAACAACTTCCTGTCTTCTGAAAGAAGTACAAGTACTTCACAACTGAAACCAATAACAAGAAATGTCTCGGAAACGGTTACCTCCACAACAAAAATGTAAAAGACATATAAGTTGTGTGCTATTTTGTCTATCTCCTACGGTTTAGCAGTTAACCAAAATTCGGCAAAATTCATCCAGAATAAAGAGATCCTCAGAGGCTATTCCCAGAAAATTCAAGGTATACATTTTATTTGCCATGTAAATATACTTAATATTTTAATCAAAATCGTTAGAACCAGTTTTTAGAAAATCAACATTTTCAAAATGTTTTCCATGTAAAGGGTAGCTTGTGGTGAGGGAATTTGCTTGAAAATCTTTGTGTCTCATCCTTGAAAAATAGTAAACCTAAATACCAAGTTTGGTATTTAACGGTCTTTCGGTTTTTGAGCTATGCTGTCGACGGACACAGAGGGACCTTTTTCCAAAAATACCTTTTTTCGGACTCAGGGCAGCCAAAAACGTATATTTCCGCTGAAATCTCAACATAGAATTTTTGGATTGAATACAATACCTTCTCTATCGGCTATGTACATTGTACGTACGGTTAGTGAAAGAAATTACAAAACTCAAACCCTATGTTCACAGTATTACGCCCCTATAGTAAACAGTAAATATAAAAAGGAACATGATACTACAATTGTCAGTTGTTTCTGCTACTCTTCTCTTCTGAGTCAGCGAACGAAACTCAACTTTTAATAATTGTATTGTTATACCACAATTACATATCCGGAAAAATGTTATATTTTACTTACATAAAGTCAGTTAAGTACACTTATAATTTATGTTCAGCATCTTCCAAGGATGCAGCTGGAAGGTTTTATAGAATCTCCCCTCCAAACTTTACTCTTTATATTAAGATTTGTCTTATATTTTATTTTCTCAATAATACCTCTTTACAATTTTGATGAAAATATCACATGTTTAAGACATATGTATAAAACGTATAATATGTTGAACTTCTTGCGGATAGCCTGTGGAGCCCTCTTCATTCCCAAAGGCTCCCTTCTGCTACAAAAATATAGATCTCTTTAAAAAATATATATATTTATCTAGAAATCTTTTGGTGGTATTAGCCTTTTACGAAATATTCTTAGTTATTGTTTTGATTTTTCAAATATTTGTAGTTGTCTCAAATGGTATTAGTTCTCCTCGTGGTCAGTCACATAAACTAGACGGAATTCCACATAGCAAGGCATCTGTTAAAAGTCTTATCACTTTAATCTATAGCACCTTCCTTATACCCACAATGAATGCGTAAATATTTAATTAAACTTTACTCTATTAACACGAAGTATACAAAACAATAACGTTTATAAGAATACTTTGTAGAAGAGTGGTTAGAAAAAGTAAGGCGAATACAACACAACAGATTTTGTAATCAAAGTAATTGAGTTGTTATATATCATGTTTTATTGCAATCACTGACCTCATGCGAGGTTGACCAGAGCGATCCAGAAAACAAGATAGAACATTTAAATAGGCATAGATAAACTTTAGTATGTAGAGAACATTTACATCTAAACAAATAAGCACCTATTCTGCTTAAAACGATTAATTAATTCTAATTTTCTTTTGTTTCAGGTAAGTGTATCTGTGTCGTGTGACGAAGGATGTTATCCTGTAAGTATATAAGAAACAACTTACAAATGCATTGTTTATTTAGTTCTGATGTGTCGATGATCATTTCGCCCGTGCATCACCGGAGTTGTGGGCTCTCAAGGTTACCTTAGGTTTTATTTGTGTGTTTTCCTCATCTAAGTTGATTATCCGTATTTGCAAAGAATACACTAATTTATAATTATGATTTGAGGCTTACTCCTGTACGTTTTATAGTTTCAAAAACGGTGGAATAAGTTAGTTGTATAATTAATTATTGTCTCAATGTGAAGATAATTTTTATTTGAATTAATATTCTTATCACTTGATTCCAAAAATTGTTTCCTTGTGTTTTTCTCTTATCCTCTTACATTACTGGATCTTTTGGAAACTTTGCCAACATCTAAGAAAATCAGAACAATTCTTTGTATTCCCAGACACAGTACTTAATAATTACCACTTTAATATCTCTTAATGAAAGCATCTTCGTTCTCATAACTTAAACATTATACCGTCAAGATGCATTGGTAAATTCTTAGTAATATTGAACGTACGTTGTGACCACAAACCGGCGCATTTATTTCACTGTATTGGTAAAACTGAACCGAGAACTCTACAGAAAGCTAGGCAGGAAAATCTGAAGTGTTCCATTCACAAGGTTTTCTCTGTTCTGCAAACAAAACCATTCTTAAAGATTATTGTTATTATTATTATTATTATTATTATTATTATTTTATCTGCATCATGCTAATAGATAAACATTAGCAGACATGGCCTTATTACTTGTTCCTTATTAGAAGGGAATACACTATGCTAACGCGATAATCAAATCTTTTAAAAGCTGGTCGCTATGTGAACAATTGGTAGTTCGGTTCGCTTTGCATTGCCAGCAGAGAGACGAAACAAAAGGTGACGATCACATTTGAGACACTTGTGTACTTTAAACACGAATGACAAGAAAATAATTTGAATACAAGCCCTTTCTTTTAGAGATCTCGCAATATCTCTCCAATAAACTGTGTTTGAACAACAACCTACATTTTGTGAAGTAAATTTTGTATACTTTAGATTTATGGAAAATCCATCCTGAATGAAGAGATCTTCAGAAGTTATTCCTAAACAAGTCAATATATATTGTTTGTGATGTAAATTATTTTAATATATGGTATTTTAATCGAAATTGTTAGTGCCATTTTGAGAAAAACACATCTTTTTACATGTAAAGGATAGTTTGGGGTGGGGAATTATCTTGAAAATCTTCGTATCGCATCCTTGGAAGTTACTAAACTTAATTCCAATTTTGGTATTAAACGGCTTTTTCATATTTTAGCTATATCGTACACACACATACACACGCACAAAGATCAAGTTTTAAAATTGTTTTTTTCTTCTGGGGTCCTCAACATAAATATTTCCGGTGAAATCTCGACATTGAATTTTTGGGTGGAATATTTATCTACCTATTATGTGCATAGTATGTGTAGAGAATGTAGCAATCTTATATATTGCATGTCTTTCTCTGCTCTGTAAATATACTATTCTTAGAAAATAGTATCGTTTTAACTACATAGTATTAATCAAGATAAATATTATTACGTGCTAAAGAAGTTAAGAAACAATGGGCGAAGAGAAACACAATATTTCAAACTCGAAGTTAAATGCAGACATTTAATTGTGTAATTAACAATGGAACAAATTTGAAAATGTGAGCAAACTTACTTTATTTGAATGATCTAGGAAACCTATTAGTGATTACATTTATATAAAGTAAGCAGAATAATGAATATTTAGTTTCTCTAGCAAATATGTAAAATAGACATAGTAGGTAAAAAAGGTAATTATGTTGAACCTAAAAATTCAATACCGAGATTTCATTGCAGATATATGTTTTGAGATTCGCAGAATAAAACAGCCGGATAGCATAACTCAAAAACGAATAATCTGTTAAATACGAAACTTGGTATTAAAGTTCAGTAACTTCCAAAGATGCAACACGAAGATTTTAAGGAAAATCCCTCACCCCAAATTACCCTTTACATGGAACAATTTTCTAAATTTTAGCTTTTCTCAGAAAGGTCTAACAATTTTGATTAAAATACTCTGTATTATATGACGAACATGTGTATCCTGAATTTCTTGGGAATAGCCTCTGAATGACATTTGTATAAGTGGTAAACCACAAGGGATACACAAATACTGCTTCACACTCGTGTAAATACGCGGTTTATGTCATAAACATTTTCTTGTATGGTTAATCATTTTCGATATTCTCTTTTGTGGTTTAAATTTTAAAACACCTAAAGTTTTCCCAAACGGAAAATCCTCATTCACTCATCTCCCTCTCGGTTTATCTCTGGCTATGAAAAGAGTACCGAATTTGAATGACAAATATATAGCGATGGATTTAAAAACATTTGAATGTCGCTTTAGCCTAGTGTATTCACTTTGTGCCTTCTATTTATAAGGAACTAAATAATAAGACAACTTTTGCTAATGCTTATTTTGATTATTTTTGAATAGCTTTTGCAAGTATAGTTTTTTTACAGAATAGAAAGAGAAAGTCATGTGAACGTCAAATTGTTTTATTTTTTAATTGTATTCATGGAAGAATATAATTTGGCCTTATCCACTCCTGCTCTTGGAGGAAATTCGGGAAGCCAATATACAGAAGGTGTTTGTAATAGAGGAAATGGCAAAATATCATGACCATGAAGCCCTCTGATTACCACCAATTACACTGTTGTCTCAGTTCGATTGAGCTGGTATGGGGACCCCTTAAACATGCCACAAGAAGATGTGATAACATAATAACTCCATGGCACGACAGCTCACGGGGAACCTTGGCCTACCGCCCGGCCGCTGCGTCCCCCATCTCGGTCCACTACAGACGTCATAGATGGGGTGCAGTATTGGAGGGTGAGACATGGTCAGCGCCTCGAGCCCCTCCCGGCCGGTTAATGCGGTCCTCACGACCTGGAGCCGCCACTTCTCCATCAAGTAGCTCCTCAATTGGCCCCCCAGGGACCTCACGAGGCTGAGTGCACCCCGGTCCAGGTCTCCCAGCGGGGGAAAAATCCCCACGCCGGTACTGGGGATCGAACCCAGGTCTCCCGCTTGGTAGGCAGCTACGCTACCACCGCGCTAAGGAGACGACCACAAGAAGATGTGACTCCCTCTATAAGTTATAGTGTGTACAAAGTGTTGAGCGAATGTACTGAATATAGGTTCGTGTGTATGGGAAATATGTGTTCAACACACCATGCAACAAGAGCGGATTCCAATTGCGCGATGTCAATCATGACAATGCTTGGTTTCTGATGCATGTGTGAGTGACAGCGAGGAAGGCGAAGATATAGCGTAATGTAAGTAAAAACTTTGTAGTACTCTGTTGCACTCAGTAAGAACCTTGCTAATGTTATTATTCACTTGGTACTCTAAGAAATAAATGTCCATGTGTGTAGCGCGTGTTTAATCGGAGGAAGCGTGACGCTTTCTATGCCATTGAATACCTGCAATCTTGTCATAGCCTTTGATGCCTCGCCTGTTAACCTTTTCAGCAGCATGATAATACTGGCTATGTAAACTGAACATACGTGTTGGAGAAAGTAAAATGTATTTTAGACACTTTTTTGTATGAAATAATTATCTTTTTAGGAAAGAAAAGCCTATGTACCTTCAACTAAACCTACATTGAGCGTTTAGCACGTCAAGGGCCAATGTTCTTCGAGATACTGCCGTATTCAAATAACAGAATTTGTAATCTATAAGGGAAATTGAACAAAGCTTGGGATAAATATTATCAAATTTTATGTTTAGTAATATTAAGTTTCTTTCATGCTTATACTATATATTTATGGTGTATATTTTGCTCTATTCTCATTATTTTACAAGTTTGTAGAATATGGCACTGAGAGTGCCATTGCCTATTTGTGCATTCCTTCTTTCATCTGTCGAACACCGGAAATATTGGAAAAGTAAAGGTTATTAATAACATATTTTATACCTAGTAATAAATTACAGAGGATAGAGAAAGTCATAGATAGACAAAGTCGCATAAGATTTTTTAACACCAAATTTTAATGACGATATGAGGAAAAATCGCCATAATGTTATGAAGTTACGCTAGGAAGTATTAAACTGAAAATATAACCTACTCTTCAAGACAAAGCCTAAGATTCACACGAACAAGTTTGCACAGAGTATGTCCATTGTCATGTTCAGCGCACCTAGGTCAGTCGCGCTCGATCTAAAAGAAGGAATTAAATTAGAGGAAATGAGACAAAAAAATGCCAGCATTTGCCTAGCAAGCACAGGAAATTACAACAAATGTAAATTTTCCCTCAGAAGGGGGTCACATCAGTGTTTGAACACGCGACATCATTCAGAATCACCCTCGAACACTTCCGCTCGTGTCGGTCAATAACAAAATAGGTAACAGTAGAGTAGCTATCGAACCGAGTGCGGTTTGTAAACCTGACGTTCGTACCTTCATTCCTCGGTTAGTATGCCTCTGTGGAATGTTTGGGGTTAGATTTTCGTTCTTTCAAAGGAGTAATGTAAAACATTCGGGAAATGTTTGGATCCACAGTCTGCACTCCACTGAGCATCACGTTGGATTTTCCGGTAAATGTTTATAGTGTGTAGTGATTAACGGATATTCCGCAGATGAAGAAAATCCGGTAACTCAGAAGACCCCTTAGAGAGCATTTAAACCACAACACAATTCATTTCTTATTGTGGTAACCTTATTGTCAGCTGTTAATATGCTTAAACTGTTATTATAATGTGACTTGCATTATGTATTCAATTATGTAATGTAAAACTCAAGTCAAATATTAAAGCGGCATGTCCAGTCCTTCCCAAGAGGGCTGCAAATGTGAGCTCTAGAGCCTGGAATTGTCTTAATATCGTGATTAAAACTAATTTCCCCTGTTGTTTCTCGAACCCTGATCTCTTCCTGATATTATTTCAACAACTACCAAAGCTGATTTTTCTGAATTATCCAAATAAATAGGACAACATCAAAACGCTACATGGTCACGTAAACGTGACACCTTCTTCAGTTGATTACATTAATACTTCAATATATGTTTTTATATTGCACGATCAATGTAAAACCGAATAAATCGTATCTGCTGTTTACAGAGATTGTAACAAAAATGTTGGGAGACAAGAAATTTTGATAAAAATCATTCAAACCGCCTGGGTAGTGTGGTGGTAGCGTGTCTGCCTCACATTCAACAGGTTGTGAATTCGAATCTCGCTTGGGGTGAGTTACCCGGATAAGAGGTTTTTTCGGGGTTTTCCCTTATCCTGAGAAGACGAATGTCAAGTAACTTTAAGCTCCATGGATCGCGATATCATTTGAGCATCAATTCACCAAAATTATGCTTATAAAATGATGCATGAGAAAGAAGGGAAGGATAGCATATCTCAAATTGAACTTGAATAAATACGGAACTTAATGTTTAAATAGAAGCTCAGCACTTTCCAAGAGTGCTAAAATATCATTTTCGAGAAAATCTGCCATCGAAAGCTACTCCTTAAGAGGAAATGTTTCATATTATTCGTTGCTTTAAAAACTCATTTAACAATTTACATTAAATATTTTTGTATTTGAGATAACTGAGCAAGCTGGGTTTGCGATAACGTCTGCGACTCTCATTAGGAAAGTCCCGAGTAAAACCTCCGGGTCCGACCAAACTGCCTATTTTTTTCTTTTCTTTTTTTTTTATCGCAAAGACCTCGGTTGCTAGGCGAATACTGGGGAATGCTGGTAATTTGTTTTGAAAATGTTCCTATCATCTATTTCATCACTATATTTCACTTCCTCCTTCACTACCATACCAGGCATGTTTATGTCAATTGCTCTTGAACATTTTTTCGGTCGCCTCTACTCAGTTATCAACTGCTTCGGCTGCTCTCACACACGGAGTTTTTCCTAAAATATTTCTTTGAATTTAGGTATCACAAAACCTGTATTTTCATTTAAATCTTGATATCGAATCTATGGTTGGAATAACGTACCTTCTCTACCGTCTATGTATGTGGAAGAGAAATGAATAACATTTTAGAATGTTATGTAGCATATATATTATCTTAGGGGATGGGAAAGTCCTTGTAATATGGCACTCATATTTTTCAATTAATATTTATTTTGTTAAGCTAATTACACCCACGATGGCCACATACATGAAACGATTATTTGTATAAAATTAAAGGCAGAAAGTACAGAACCGACGTAGGAAAATGTTCTTTTGCTAGTAGAACCACAGAACGGACCGAATTGCCTGTAGCAGCCCTTTGGGGCTGCCCTCACACCTTAAACATGTTTAGGGATAATTTAAAGAGAATAAATGTTAGATAATTAAAGTAAACATTTTGAAGTATTTAAGGATCTCAGAAACCCTTCTGTAACTATTAATGTTGAGGTTTCATTGTAACTGTTTATAAACATGCTGATAATTGACATAAGTATTGCTCTACTGAATAATAAGTAGTTAGGTGTTTCAAAATCCATGTGTATATATAGTATGTTAGTTGTACTATTATCATTAATATGTATTTAGTATTATTAATTTGTATTAATATCATTATTAACTAAGATTATTATTGTAAATGGATTTTGTACATTTAACTCTGCCACTTGGCACCACCCAATTGCAGAGAATACATACACACACATCGCATTCTGCCTGTATTCAGCCACTGCGAGCATGTTCTCTAGTTTACGGCAGGTTTATTTTGCTGGAACAAGGATGGCTGCCTACCTCAGCAGGAGCAAATGTCAGATTAACCGAGCTGCGGGCTCCCTGCTACTCAGCCCAACATTTTCAAGCGAGAAATCAATTAACAGGACAAACCAGTTAAAATGCCATTGTTCCAATCCGTGCTTGCTTTATCAAGCTTTGGCACAGTTTCCTCGGCTGTATTTATAGCATCGCTTCTTAAGTATTTCAGTAAAATGTGTTTACCTTAGTTTGAACAGACATTGTATCAATTCGGCAATAAACTTCCCAAATTATGTGGCAAAATAATGAATAAAGTAACGCTAGTAAGCCTTAGTGACTGATGGAATTCCAACACTCCGGCAACTACAGAGATTTTGTATGTTAAAAAGTCTGTTGTGCTCCATTCACACGACTTTCTCTACATCTCTGTAACAAATTATTGTTAATAAGCTTATTATTCTACTTAATGTAGAATTATCTTTAATATACGATATTTTAATCAAAATCTTTAGAGCCATTTTTGAGAAAATCAAAATGTTCGAAAAAAGTTCCATTTAAAGGGTAGTAGGGGGTGGGGGATTTTCTTGTAAATCTTCGTGTCGCATCCTTGGAAGATACTAAACTTAAATGCCAAGTTTGGTATTTAACGGTATTTTCGTTTTTGAACTATGCTGTCCACAGACACAGACACGCACACACATGGACTTTTTTCCAAAAATGCTTCTTTTGGATTCAGGGGGACCAAAACGTGTATTTCCGGTGAAATCTCGGTATCGAATTTTTGGGTGCATTACAATACCTTCTCTATACACTATGTACATAGTACGTGTATAGAAAGTAGAAAATTTTAAGTATTTTAAAATCAATAACAAGTAATATCTAGAAAACGGCAAACTCCACGAAAAAATGTATATGATATAAATTGTGTGTTTTATCGTGATTTGCTTTACTTATAAAAAATTTCGATCATTTTTATTTACTCAAAAACGACTTTTACGATTTCGAACAAATAACGTATATTAAAAGATATTTACATGCCAGATAAACTATTTATCTTGAATTTTATAGGAGTAGCCTCTGAAGATTCCTAATTCTGGATGAATGTTTCCGAATTTTTGATAACTGATAACTGGTAAGTGGTAAGAGATACACAAAACGTTACTGCATAGAAATATAGATCTGTTTAAAACACACAATTTATGTAATATACATTTTTTCGTGGATTTGACTTGTAATTGGTTTCGGTTTTAAATAATTGATAACGTTTCTCTTACGGTAATTTGTCCATTCCTGGCGATGCAAAGAAACGCATTTCAACCATCTGCCAACGAGATTTTAAAATATTTGACTATTGTTTTAGCCTTCCCATATTTGCCTTCTACTTGCAAGGAAACGACTAATAAGACCATATCTGTTAATGTTGAACTCCATTACCACGAAGAAGATACAAGAATAATATTTTTAATAATAATGTTACAGAGATGAAAAGAAAGTCATGTGAATGGAACACATTAGATTTTTGCTATGAAATTCTCCTGAAAATGTATTTTGATTTGAATTATTTGCAAAATGTATTTTCTATTGAAAGTCTGCCGCAATGAGTTTTTCATACGTAACCTTGTTTGAAATAGAAAACTATGTTCTACTGCAAGTGTACACTGGAATTTTAGTTATATTTTGAGAAAAGAATATAAAGATATTTTAGAGAGCCGGGTTTGTTATTATCGCTTGAATTCAGGCCTTGATACCAATATGCTTAGGTATCATAAAACACATTTATATGAATGGAAGTAATCCCAAATAACTTTATTGCTTTGCATTCGCTAATGAGATGTCTAAGGGGTAAATTAATATGAAAGGCTAATTTACCTGAACAGAGATAAACTATGTAATAAGATTGTTGCCCTTCGTTAGCGACATGGAATTGCTGAAGCTTTGTATTAAAATCACTGTTTTTGACGAGATTATATGTAAAAAAAAAATGTCACAGTGAAATCTATGAAGGCAGAAAGATCAATTACAATGTGATTGTGATGTGTCATGTGCTGATTGTAAAATATGTATTCCTGCTTACATTTGCTGCTGCCCTAATTCTGCCACAAAATGTAATATTTGCGAACATAGACCATGTCAGGCGAAAAGCAAACATGAGTCCTCCATAACTCTGATGCAGAACATAATGAAAATATTTTAATTATGGGAGAACTTTCAAAGCACATTAAACAAAGAGTAATAAAGGGCCTAAGCAAACAGCATCAAAAATAAAAACTTGGACAGAAAAAGACTGAAATAAAGCACCATTCTAAAAACATCCTAGGCAAATTTAGAGTGATGAACAGTTCTAATTAATTAGCAGAGCGATTCAAACATTAAACCCAACAACAGAATCTTGTAAACTCAAAATATTTCTTGCTTCAGAATTGTATTCGCCAAGTTGAAAAGCCCATTAAATTTGAGTATCAGCGTTTTATTCAACTTAAGCCCAAGAAACATTTTTCCAAATCCATATCAGGACTCTGTGAAGGCGAACAAATTATTAGTGTTAGTTTAATTATTTTTTCAACAAACCGTGGGAAGAGCAAGACTTGGATAAGTGGAATCACACTGAAAAATGCAATGCCACAGCCGGAATTTGAACCAAGGATCTCCCGTTCACTAACCGATTGCTCTACCTTTGAACTACCATGGCAAATGCCGGTAGAGCATTAAATTCTACAACTCTATGTTCCTGGTAAACTATAAGGTTAAGTTCTTCTTAAAAATATAATTTCAGGCCACCTTATAGACCACGGGGAAACATGTGAGTCAGTTGAGGCATTTAATGCTGTGTCGGTATGTTACCATGATAGCTCAGTGGTAGCGCAACCGGCAGTAGACCGGGAAATCCGTGGTTCAAATCCTGGATATGGCATTGAATTATTCAGACTGACTCCACTTATCCAAGTTATTAGTGCTTCATTTAACCACAATTTTGATTACAAAACAATCCCTGTGCCTCTAGAAATTCACCAGTCCGTAAATGTTGGCTGAAACATTTCAGTACTTCGTTATCTATTCCGAAATTTTTTTTTTTTTTTTTTTTGTTTTTTTTTTTTGTTTAACGTCCTTTAACCTGGTCATATCGGACGATGAATGAAATTGGTGAAATGATGCTCAAATAATCTCGCGGCCCATGAAGCTTAAAGTTACTTGACATTCGTCTTCTCAGGATAAGGAAACCCCTCCCCCAAAAACCTTATCCGAGTAACTCACCCTAAGTGAGATTCGAACTCACGGCCTGTTGAAAGTGAAACAAACATGCTACCACCACACTAACCAGGCGGGCGAAATTAATTTTGTTTCTTAATTAAAATAACGAGACCAATGAAGGGACGAGAGAGAGAGAGAGAGAGAGAGAGAGAAAAGAAAAACGGCAAAATATACCTTCAAATGTTAAGTGAGTACAAGTAAAAAATAATCTTAAAATCTAATGTCTTGCAGTCACATTACTTTCTCTGGCTGTTCCAAATAGGAACAAAACATTATCATTTTAATCATGCTAATCGAAATAATTACCTGAATTGGTCGTATTACTTGCTTCCTTGTAAGTAGAAGGGAAATAAGGGTATATATTAAGTTAAAGCTACAGGCAAATCCTTTAAAAGCTGGTCACTATGTGAAGTAATTGAGGTTTGGTTCGCTTAGCAGGTCCCTTTATAGAAAAGTTAAGTAGTTTAATATCTCAAAAACGTTAACCTTGCAAGAAAAGCGTATAGGACATAAATTGTGTGTTTAAACGAGATTTAAATTTTTATGTAGTAAGTTTTTGTCTTTCTCTTACGGCTTAACCGGTATGCAAAATTCTATAAAAGTCATCTAAAATAAAGTGTTTTCAGAGGCTATTCCCTGAAAATTCAAAATACCTATACATTTTATATCTGATTATATCTTTAATATACGACGTTTTAATCAAAATCGTTAACCATATTTGAGAATATCAAACTTTTCAACCATGTTTCCATATAAAGGAAAGTTTGTGGGGTGAGGTTTTTTTTTAAAATCTTCGTGTTGCATCATTGGAAGATACTGAATATAAATACCAAGTTTGGTTTTTAACGTCCTTACGTTTTTGAGCTATACTGTCTACAGACACACACGGACTTTTCTGCAGTGTTTTTTTAGTCTGAGGAGACCTCAAAACATATACTTGCGGTGAATTCTCAACATGAATTTTTTGGGGTGGAATGCAATACCTTCTGTGACTGCTATGTACATTGAATGTACTTACGTGCTAAAGAAAGTAAAAACACACAGTTTTTTACCAACATACACAGCGGTCTTGGTGAATATTTATATATGCTACTATCACATTGTGTTCTTATTTTTAAGTATATTTTATTTTCATAACATTGGTACCTTTTATTATATTTATGAGGTGAGAGTAAATTTCCTGCTAGCAGAACAGCTATGGTTTGCCCAATCGAACTAAACTCTGCCTATTTACTACCGAACTGCGATTCCTCTAGCCAGGATTTGGAGGACAGGTTTCTCCATTAAGAGTCCCTTCCCATTTTTATGAAGCAGTGTAATAATATGTACAATAATGCAGTAATTCTTGTGACACTTTACAGGTACACTTAAACAATCAATAGTTCATAATTCTGTTAAATTTTCATGATTTCTCTGTTTTGCAAACCATTCTTCTTTCTACTGCATGCTAATTGTTATAAACATTAACATAAATGGTCTTATTACTTGCTTACTGCCTTCTAAATACAAGGGAAATAGGAATACGCCAGCTAAAGATATAGCCAAATATGTGGCTTTGATTTTATTTGCATGGTTATGAAGGAATGGCAACTTCGTTTAGGAAAATTATAATAATTTTAAGATTAAACCAAATAACAAGGAATATCTCTGCTATTGTTTACTCTACAAAATATGTTTATTACAGAAATAGTTTTGTTTTAACGAGATCTACATCTTTGGGTGTAAACGTTTTGTCTATCTCTTATAGTTCACCAGTTATGTAAAAGAATCAACAGAACTAAGATGATATTCCCAAGAAATTCAGGATATGCATTTTAATATCCATGTAAATATCTTCAATATACTATATTTTAATCAAAACCCTTGGAACCATTTCTGATAAAATAGAAAAGTTCGAAAAGTCTTGTATATTAAGAGTAGTTTGGAGCGGTTAATTTTCCTGAAAATCTCTATTTCGTATCCTTGGAAGATCCTGAACTTAAATGACAAGTTTATTTAGTATTTAACCGAATTATTTTTGAGTTATCGTGTTCACAGACACACGCGCGCGACACACCTTTTTACTATAAATGCTTTATTATTATATGGGCACCCTAAAGCGTATATTTCCAGAAAATCTTGGTATTTAATTCTCTGGTGGAATATAATACGTGCTCTGCCTATGTACTATATAGAGAAAGTAAAACAATAAACGTGCTAACATATTCTTTGGAAGAAAAATGGATAAAAAGCAGTAGTTTAACAGAACACGTCCGACTGAGTGCTATTCTTAGCATGTCAGCTGGAACATACGCATTCCAGCTAGTTCTAGGGGAGCTGATTAGTCTGGCTGGCGGCAAGCGGGAAGGTAGAATATTTCGTCTCAGCGTCTTAGCATTCGGCAAAACAGAGATTTATGTTGGCATGTCTTGCAGTTTTTAGTAAAGTGTGTGTGTATATATAAGCTGATGATATTTCAGGGATTAGCCTAGTCCTACTGGTCTACTGACAGAACGCCTCTGGTGCCATTGCTCTAATCAACTGATATAAAATGACAACATGCAGGCACGACGTTAAATTTCCCAACGGACTTCTCCAAATTTACCCTACTTAGGGCATATGTAGAAAAGGAACTAACTACTCTAACAGTGATCAGTACGAACTCTGAAATTAGGTACTTATGACTAGAGAGAAAGAGCAGACGGGTTATCGTTTGAGGGATTGCTAGTTACAGGGGACTAGACCCAAGGAGACAGGCCATGGCGCGCCCTGCTCTGCGATGAGGCGAATTACTATGCCAGTCTTACACTCGGACTACGTGTAATGAATGACAAAGCACATGACTACACATGCGTCAACGTTTCTTTTATTGTTTTTCCTTTTAAATCTGATAGCCACATTAGTTACATACGCATTATTTTGTGGAGCACTAAATAATGATTTTAACGATGTTTTATATAACTGTATATTAAACATTTAATTGTTTTTCTTTTCAAAATCGAAATGCAGTGGCAAATACAGTCATTTCTAGAAGAATTTGGAATGGAAATCTTATCTACTAACGGTGATTCTGAGAGAATTTTCTAAAACAAAATTTCGTAGGGATTTGGTCATTCTATTAAATATGACCATGATGAAAGATACTAAAGAAGTAACATAGATTAAGCACACTATGTTCACAAACTACAAGTTTGTGAACAAATATTTTAAATATATATTTACATTCGTTACATCTTAATTATAATACTTCAGGTTATATTAATTATAAATAAATATACGAGTATAAATGTAATTTCCATGTTTGCGTAAATGTTTACTGAATGCAATCGTGAACTATTTAATTAAACAAAGATGTACTAGTTCCGTCTGCCGTTGCTTTGTCTTTGCTATTCAAAAACCGTTTCATAGAGCACTTGCTGCTTGCGTCTACAGGAAAATGTGCAGAGAAGTTTAGTCCTTCCGTACCACAAATGCGCTCTCTACTTTCGACATTTACGTCTCAAGATGAATTAAATGACATGGAAACGACGAAACAATACAAATGATTACGTGTCGGCGTTATGTTACCATCGTAGTTAAATTTGTTGGAGCAACGGAAATGCGAAGATCCGTGGTTCAAATACTGGCTTTAACATTAGGCTTTCCTATAGGATAAAACTTGTCTAGTTATTGTTATCATTGCTATACATGTATTTTTGTCTCTTTCAAAATACCATGCGTAGTCATTAGGACAGTAACAAAGTCATATAGTTTTCATTTGCACTAAGGAAGTTGCTCAAATTGATACACATCTTGTAGACGACATTTCCGAATCCGGTTGATTTCGAAGGCTGATATTAAAACACTCATGTTTACTTTCTCTGTTACTTATATACCGTTGTTCACGAGGTTGGAGCGGGGGCGGTTGTCTTGTCGACACCCGGAACCAGTGGTGATGGCGCCTGCGTGGCGCTCCTGACCTTAAGAAATATCTATCAAAGAGTTACAGACTTCCCCTTGATTCTGGGACATCACTGCACCCGGCCTGTGACCGCTTGTGGTTCCTACACTTCATCCCTTTTTATGATTTTTTTAACGCACAATAAATCCATAAAAATCTCAATGCGTAAGTTGTCCTCCACCATTGTCTAGCTATTACCTTCACCTACATTGAGCAGGGGAATTACTGCATTCATCTAAAAATATCTATATCGAGATTAAACTAGAAATGCGCATTTCGAGACTCCCTAAACAAAAACGAACAATTCTAGCGTGCGTGTTTGTGAGCAGATAACTCGAACAATGAACAACGAAAAGATAAACAACATTTTTTATATCTATCTCTTCCAAGAATGCGACAAGAAGGTTTTCAGAAAATATATTGATCCTAAATTGCCTTTTATATGGAAAATATTGGCCAAAACTTTTCATTAAAATAGCATGAGTTTAACATATTTTTATGAAAAATAATATGCATGGCTCTAATTTTCCGTGAGTAACCTGCAAACACCTCCTCATTCAAAACAAATTTTATATAACAAAAGGTGACTACTCAAATGACCGAATTAATTTTTTGAGGCAGTAAGAATTTCTGATATATCTTTATCATTGGCTTAGTCATTTAGGTACAAATAGTCAATATCGTACATTTTTTTAAATTGCTAAGTAGTTATTAGTTGCTTTATTTTTCCTCGTGGTCGTCCAAAAATTTGAAATATTAAAGCCATCAAATAGTGACGTAGCTTTGAAAGATGCAACTATCATTTAAGTCTTCCGCCCTTTTTATCTGAATTTGGAATATATAATGAAAAATTATCTCGATTAAACGAAGTATAGAAAAATAAAGGGTTTATGTAGAAGAGAAACTATAGAGTGAAACTCGCACATTTTTATTTTGCCGGTACCTGAGCTTATAATGGAATTCTCAAATGGAAAATTACTTGCGAGTCACCGGAGGTGTCACATTGTTGTACCAATAACTGGATCGGATCAATAATTGTGATAATTCATTATAACAGCTATCCATTATAGGTTCCCAATTTCGTCCTACTCGAAATTAATATTCTAATGAAAGTGTAATAACATCTGCAGTTTATAGATTTATTGTTTTCCCACTATGCGTCCATTTTAAGGATAGTGCCGCTTTAACAGGATAGTTAAAGTATCTTGCAACTTTGTACTGTATCAGGGAACTTCAAAAGCCTGAAACATTTCCGTAAGTAGAGGAAAAGTGATCATTGGAATATTTGCATTTAACCGGAACTTCAGTTACTACTCAAAATAGTTTTATCACAACAAATAAATTAATTTCTTGTCACAGCATATTAATTCAAGCCTAGTTAACAAATCACAATAATTATGTAGTTTATTTATAATAAGATAGCCGCTTATTGAGACCACTGAAAAAAACCGTACTTAACAGTGAATTAAAACTGAATAGACAAAACTATTTCTCTAATTCTCACCATATCTGTTTGTACGTCTGTTTCTGTGTGCTTGTACAGCATAGCTCAAACATGAAAAATATTGTATTTGCATCATGCTGTCACCCCCAGTAGCGTAGTAGTTACCATGCTAGCCTCTAAAACCCAAGATTGCAAACCTGGCAGAGAGTGATGCATTTTTTCGGACGCAAAAATCCTTAGTCTAGCTTGCTTCGGAAGGTAAGTAAAGCCCGTGGTCCCTTGTACCGCTTAGCTGCATGTAAAGAACCGCATATCTTGAAAGAAGAAGAAGGTTCCCGAGCAAAATTCCGCCATATTACGTCCATAAGTCGTACAGTGCCATCTGTGAGCGACGAGCTGATACCTCGTCACCATGGCGTATAACTGCGAAATCACGAACTAGAACTTCAAAAGCGACACGAAAACCTCGTAATGATGCCCTAAGATCCACTTAGGAGCTACAGGAAACAACGAACTAATTACATCGTGCTGATCAGGGTAAACCTTAGTATAAATGGTCTTGCTGTCACAGCTATACGGTTCTGAATGTAGCTTGGGGATGCAGCTTGCTTAAACAGGTTTAACTGAGTTTATTGTGCCACAGCATTTAGTGACACTGTCATTTGTGACGGTATAGATTGCTTTTATTGGCTACATTCATATTCCTTATAAACGTACAGTTATTTCATTTGACATTCTTTATCTTAACATTTTACACGAGTTCAGGATGTTCATGTTTGTGAGAATATTCACTTTTATTAAAAGACACTTCCCATGACGTCCTGTGGACTTTACCATGATATCGTCTGCCCCTTAGTAACAAGCAGCATAATGCTGAACCTGGGATTGCCATGTGTCACTGGGATGTTCTAGAATATTTGCTTGATTGCCTAATATCCTTTGAACTTAGGGTGTTCGTACATCGGGTATGAGGAGACCCCTCCCCCCTAAGGGATCATAAATCTATATAAAGAGCAGTCATCTTCAAGGAGTTGGGTACTCTCCACTCACTCTCTCACTTGACACTTCGAAGCTCTGCTCTTTGGTCGTCGGCTGCGACCAGGCAGCGATGATCATGGGCGCGTCGTCCTTGCCTTGGTCTTTCGGTTCTAGACATCGGCCGGGGTACGTGACACTCCCCTAAGGCGGATTATATTTGATTCTATTTGTATTACTGTATTGGGCCAACCAGTTAAATAAAGGTTAAGAATGAATAGACAACAGCATGCCAAGTGAGCCTTCTATCTCAAATCCGTCCAGCTACGTTCCTTTAGTCATCGGCGGGCTCCGTGGCAGTACTAACATCAGGGTTTCTTCATGAAGGGAGCCTGTTCTTCTGAAATGATTACTTTATGTAAGCAAAGAGTTGAGTGCCAATAATAAGCTATTTTATAGTCGGAAACAAACAATAAAGTATAAAGTTGAAGACCAGTAGTAGAGTCAAAAACCCCTCATTGGGACTTTAGAGAGATGTTTGTAATGTTGATAGCTGCCTGAAAACGCTGAAAGGCGCCCCACAAAAGCTGTAGTGCACGAGGAGCCCCCGTAGGGAAAACAGATACACAGTAGAAAAACGAACAGAAACAAGACCAAAGACGGGCGAACTAGTCCACCAGTCCTTTATATAGCTTGAAGGGGCCTGGAAAGCTCTTCGCAGTAAGGTGCAGGCTTTGCCAAAAATGGTGTGCCAGTAATCTAGGTTTGAGCTGTAAAGTCAGACAAAATAGAGTATTCAAATTATTCTAGAGCATTCCTAGTGATTCATGAGGCACCAGCGTTACACTTGATGCTGAGCAATTCTGCAGTAACTATGCGGAAGATGATGTTACGATAAATTCCTGGGATTGTCATAGGAAGTGTTGGACCATATTCTCCCTGTTACAGCTGGGAGTGACCAAGCTTCATTATACAAGGACAGATTTGAAATATGATGTCTAAAATTAAACATTGCTATAGTCATAAATAAATATTTGGGAATTAGAGGAATTTCTTTAAAATCTTTGCGTCGCATCTTTGGAAGATACTGAACTTATCAACGTTTTGTTTTGTCGGGTTCACAGACTCGGAGGCATACTGACTCTCTCTCTCACTCACACACATACACACGCCCCTTTTTCAAGAACGTGTAAATAAAGTAAAAATAGATTATAACCCAAACTTGGTGTGTCGCCTCAGCAACTTCAAAGGATGCAACATGAAGATGTTAAAGAAAATTTCTCACCTCAAACTACCCATTGGAATATTTATAAAAAGTGTTGATGTTCTTCAAAATGCCTCTTAGCGATGTAATTAAAGTACCATATGTTTAAGAAAGTTTTTGGTAAATCAAATATACGAGGGCAGTCCAGAAAGTCCCAGATGTTTTGACCTATCGTGGCGATGAGTAAGGCTAGAGCCGTCATCTTGGTGTTATAACGTTCCTATATTCAGTACACATCCTGCTGTGGTGCATGATGACTGCTTCTTCCTTAATTTGCCCTCTACGAGTTGTCAAAATGTGCGCTGCTATAGAAAATCCCGCCACTTATGAAGTGCACCAAACTCCGTGAAATTTGGGGAAAATGATCCGAAAGTTCTGTAATCGTGAAACGACCGTTTTCACGAATTTTGTCATTAATTTTCATTGGAAATAGACCAGTTACAAGGCTAGGCCTACCACTGGAGTCCTCGTCGTGAACATTGGTACGGCCATTTTTAAAGTCAATGCACCATTGCCTGACTCGGCTTTCACTCATTATTCCTGCCCATAAACATCACAAAGCTGACGATATATTTCAATTGGTTTGTTGTTTTTTAGCCAACAAAAACCTAATCACAGGCTACACTTCATAAGTGGCGGGATTTTCTATTGCAGCGCACTTTTTGACAACTTGCAGAGGGTAAAGTAAGGAAGACACAGTCATCATGCTACCACAGGTGAATACATACTGAATGTGGGGACGTATTGACACCAAGATGACGGCTCTAGCCCTGCTCATCGCCACGATAGGCCAAAACGTCTGAGACTTTCTGGTCTGCCCTCGTATATCTTGAAACCGGAATTGTTGTCTTATTAAATTAATAATTATTTAATTAAACAATAGTGTGAAAATATATAAACAACATTAAAATCAACAATGATGCAAAAAGCTAGGGTTATAATTTAGCCAGTAGGCGAGAGCCTTTAGCAAGCAAATCGTTTAGGTAGAACTCGGACCAGCCGGGCAATTGGATGAACTCAGCCACGAAGTCCATTAGCTCAGGGGTTAGTTCATTCGAAAACATTTCATTAAGAAAAATAACGGAGGCTCGAAAATGCATGTAGACCATTTTTGGGAATTAAAAAGGAAAAGCAATACTTAGGAATTTAGCAAGTCAGAGTGAAAAGCAGTGTCAGAGATGTGAATAAAAACCTTAACGTAGGACTTTGGTGGATAGGTAGAAGTAGGCGAGACTTAAGTTGGTGAAAGTGTGTGCATTTAGGAAATTACTTCTTTTACTTAATCCCGTTACTGATCATACAAAATGTTATCGGAATGAGCACCGCTTCGCAAATGACTCCAAAACGCACAAACATATATTTCCGGTGAAATCTCGGTAATGATTTTTTGGTGGCGTGTAATACTCTCTCTATCTCTATGTATGGAAGAGAAACTAAAAAATTAGCAGCATATTTTCAGGCTGCTACTAACTTTTTATCCCAGAATTATATTTGAATATACACACACCAAGTATCTAATGCATGATGTATAGCTTTGGTTTACTCTCTTGCTAAAAGGAATAACTGAAATGCATTAACATTCCCATTACTCTGCAGCTGCACATTCTATATAAAATTCTAGACAAGAACATGACATTGGCTCTATAAATATTTATCGGGAAGAGGGGGAGGGGAAGGGTTCCTACATTCCGTTTGTATGGATAAAAGCTGGTAAAACATCGCTTTACATGGCTGCATTATTCATTCCCCAATCAATTTCTATTCAAGTGTGTTCTGTTTGCTATAATGTACAGAATTCTCATTTTTTTCGTCCTCGGTCTCCTGCGGGATGGATTGCAGACAATTACATCGGCTAATACTACTGCAGATACAAGAGGCTTATTCCAGCAAAGCCAGAAGTCAAATGTACTCATGGGACTAGAGGATTTTATGTATATGCCGTGTTTTAGAGCTCAAATGATTTCTGAGACTTTTTTCCGTAGGAAACGAGTTCATACACGCTCTCATTTACCACTCAAGAGACATTATTGAAAAGTATTGTAAATAACGCATAAAATGAGATAAAAATATCGGCCGCACGCACCTTGATGAAAATCTGATGTGTTCCATTTACATGACTTCCTCTACCTATTGCATCATATTATGTCTCTATCTACTTCTTGTTTATGCATATAAATATTAGCAGAAATGTCTTTAATAGTTAATTTCTAGTAAGTAGAAAGGAAATAAGGGGGACTTTGGGCTAGGGTGATATTGAAACCATTTAAAAGCTGGTTTCTGTCTGATAGAAATGCGGTTCTTTTGCAGGGCCAGAGGTAAAACAAAAGAAAGATGAAACCAAAGACCAGTTTCCGTTTGAAAAAGGTTTAAGATGTTAAAAAAAGGAAACCCAGTAAGAAATATCTTGGATAGCTTAACTCCTCAAAAAGGAGTATCTGACAGTTTTTGTGTGGTAACATTTTGTCTATTTCTTACCATTTACCGGTTAGTAAAAAGTCTTCCAGAATTAACAGTGTTTCAAAGACTTATTACCAAAAAACTAGGGATATAAATTTTATTTTCCAGGTTTATGGCATTAAGTCAAATCGTTAGTCATTTTTGAATAAACCGAAAATGTTGAACGATATTCCATATAAAGGATAGTTTTGGGTGAAGGAATACTAAAAACCATCCTGTTGCATCCTTGGAAGATGCTAAACTTAAATATAAAGTTCTGCACTTAATTGACTTTTCATTCTTGAGCTATGTTCACAGATATATACCGGACTTTTTTTTTAAAATTGCATTTTTACTCTCTCTATACGTACTATGTACATAGTATATAGAGAAGGTATTGTATTGCACTCAAAACTTTGATGCTGAGATATCATCAGAAATACAGGTTTCGGGACCCCCTGAATGCAAAAAAATTTTTTTTTAGAAAAATGTCCGTGTGTGTGTCTGTGGTCAGCATAGCTCAAAAATAAAAAGTCGGTTACATACCAAACTTGATATTTAAGATCATTATCTCCCAAGGATGCGACACAAAGATATTCAAGAAAATTTCCCCCATCCCCAACTATCTTTAAATTGAAAAAAAGAAAAAAACATTTTTATTTTCTGAAAATTGGTTCTAACGATTTTGATTCAAATCTCTTATATTTAAGATATTTACGTGACAAATAAAATGTATATCTTGAACTTTCTGGGAATATCCTCTGAAGACCTCTTTATTCTAGATGAATTTTTTTGAACTTTGCATAACTAGTAAACCGCAAGAGATAGATAAAAACTTTCTACAAAGACATACATTTCATTAGAACATACAAAGTATGTCTTATATATTTTTTTTTCATGGAATTGACCGTTTTCGAGATATTCTTTGTTATTGGTTTTCAGTTTTAAAATACTTAAACTTTTCTCATACGGAAATTTGTCAATTGCTGATCACGCAACGAAAAGGATTTCAATCGCATTTTAAAACATTTGACTGTGTATTTGCTAGTGCATTCCCTTTATTTTCCTTCTACTTAATAAGGAACTAAGTAATACGACCGTTTCTGTTAATGGTTATTTGATTGGTAGGAAGTAGATAGAAGAATACGCTTATTAACAATAATTTGTTAAGATATGTAGAGTAAGTGATGTCAATGGAACACACAAGATTTTTTTATTCAGTGGTCCTCAACACAAATATATTTCCAATAAAATTTCGGTATCTCTACCTTCTATGTGTATTGCAGAGAAAGTAATAAGAATAGTGACTACACATGATCTTGCTAAATTGGAGTAAAGATGTAACTATGGCAACGTAAAGCGGAACAACGTTAGCATATTGTTTGCTAAGCAGTATTAATGAATGAAATGAAAAAGTATAAAGGAAGTGTGGAACAAGCAATCACAGAAAACATATTCCATAGCCATTTTTCCGAAATCATTTGTATGGTTTAAACAGAACGTAAAATGTATTATTGTTTATAAATAGCTTTTTTTTGTAGTTTGTTTTTCTTTTTTATTGTTATGACTTTTATTGCTGTTGCACATCTTTTATAATCTTTGTCGCAATTTCTCATAGCTTAATTTTATATAACCATTATAACATATGGTAAAATACTTTTTTGTAATGTTTATAACATTTTTTTTTGTTTGTAAAAATCACACTATATATATTTTATTCTGTGTCACTAGGCAAACTTATTTATGAGACAGACTAATAAATAAAAACATTATGTATAACGTTTCTCTACACGCGTTATATTGTAATTTTAACATACACATTAGTTCAGAAGGCAACGAAAAGGTTGTAAGATATGATCACTCACATTTGCAACTTGTCTATTCTAGGAACTACAGTAATGAGCGCGCAGACGTAATGCAGTTAGAAGAGTATAACCGGTTTATTTCCGAAGTCACGGGCTGCCACATTCTCCCTGTCACGTCGTCGCTCTCGTCCTCGTCCCATATACTAGCGGCCCAGACACGAGACTTACACATTTTATCAGATAAACTTCTCAATTTAGGACATGAGTTAGGAGTATTTATTTAACTAGAACGTATTATCGACAAGAAAACAAACAAGGATATTCTGAAGCGTAATGAGGGCCTAGAGTATATGCCTCACGTTCAAGAGGTACCGAGTTCAAATTTCAATTGGCATAAGTTATTTCTACAAGAAAACCGGAGTTTTCCTTTATTTATAACTATCAGATAACTTTAAACTGTATGGATCGAACACATTTAACATAATTTCATATATTCAATCATCACATAATAAAGACCTATAATGTGAAAGGATGTTTAAAATTAAAACATGGGAATTCCTGTGATTAAAATTCTCTAACTACTATCAATGTCATCGATAAATACTCAATATGAAGCAAATTTAGCTCAGATATAATCAACCATCAAAAAACAAAGAAAAAACTGAGCATATTTAGAGCCAAAAAGTCTTACTCTTGTTGTTTTGTGTCGATAATTTGTAATAAAATATCAAATGAAAGACGACAAATTACAAGGAGTTAATGGGTTTTAATCATTGTAAATCTTTAACATTGAAAATAATCAAAACGAAGTTACTGTTGCTTGTTATTGATTACAATATTTATCACATTTACAATATGTTAGCGAGAAGAGAAACTCATCTAGACTAGAGGGAATTTAGTTTAACAGTGAGATGGCATACAGGAAATACTACATTTTCGCAACTGTTGAAAAGAGTGGCTCAGGTTTTATAATGCTTTACTTTTTGTAAACGTACTATGTACATAGTTTATAGAGACAGTATTGTATTGCAGCCAAAAATTCATACCAGATTTCACCGGAAATACATGTTTTGGGACCCCCTGAATTAACTTTTTTAGAAAAACGCCCGTGTGTCTGTCTTTGTGTGTGTATGTGTGCGTGTCCGTTAAATACCAAAATGGATATTTAAGTTCAGTGTCTCCCAAGGACGTGACACGAAGATTTTCAAGAAAATCCCTCTAGCCCCCAATTACCCCTTACATGGAAAAATTTCAAAAATGTTTGATTTTCTCAAAAATGGTTCTAACGATTTCGATTAAAATCTCTTATATTTAAGATATGTACATAACAAATAAAATGCATACCTTGAATTTTCTGGGAATAGCCTCTAAAGTCCTCTTAATTCTAGATGAACTTTTCTGAATTTTGCATAACTAGTAAACCGTAAGAGATAAACAAAAACTTACTACATAAAAAATGCATAGTCCCTTAAAACACCAAAACTATATCGTGTACATTTTTTCCTACAGTTGGCCGTTTTCCAGAAATTCCTTGTTATTGGTTCAGTTTTTAAATACTTAAACTTTTCTCATACGAGAACTTGTCACCTCTTGGCCACGCAAAGAGACGGATTTCAATCCCATAGCAAACATATTTTAAAATATGTGAATGTAAGTTTAGCCTAAGGTATTCTTTTATTTCTCTTCCTCTCATAAGGAATTAAGTGATAAGACTGCGCTAGGGCCTCATTAGCATGGAGAGGATTGAAGAATAAGCTCATTAACAATAATTTGTTAGAGATTTAGAGAAAGTCATTTGAATGGAACACTAAGACTTCTTTATAAATGAGTTTTACAAAAATATGCCTCAATAGAATTTTATAAATACCGACTTAATACCAGTGGAAATTATTTTTAAAGCAAAAAATCTTAATCTTATAAAATAAAAAAAGTAATGAGGATTTTACTCAAACTAAAATAGGAACATTTTACCATGTGCATTGAGATCTGCACACTAATAATAATAATAATAATAATAATAATAATAATAATAATAATAATAATTAATAATAACTCCACAAGGAACCCTGGCCTATCACCCCCCGCTGTGTCTCTTGGTTCATGACAGACGTCATGAATGGGGTACAGTATTGTAGGGTGATGTGGTTAGCGTCTCAAACCCCCGGCCGGTTAATGCGGTCCTCATGATCTGAAGCAGCTATTTCCCTATCAAGTAGCTCCTCAATTAACCCCCCCCCAGGGACCTCACGAAGCTGAGTGTACCCCGGACCAGGTCTGCCACGCCGGTACCGGGAATCGAAACCAGGTCTCCCGCTTGGTAAGCAACTGCGCTACCACCGCACTAAGGAGACGACCCAAATATGCACACCACAAAACATAAAAATACTTGTTACTATAAAATAGCAAGTTTGTTCAAGTTCCATCACGCCACATCGCGATTCGCTGCTATGCGCATGTGTGACCAGAGATATGTTCGCCGCTCATAAATGGCGCCATGGAACGAAATCACGACTTTGCGGATGTGAAATGGTGAAATTTTCCCAGGGACTTCTCTCTTTCAAGGTATGGGGTCCTTTTACCAGTGACTTTAATTATCCTTCGAAGGAAAATATATAATTTGAATTATAGTTGAAATCTTTATTTTATTAATTTAAATTGACAACATGAAATGTGATAAATCGATTTAGAGTTGCGTTATCAACAGCAAATCCGAGGTTGAAGGTGAAGTACTATCTTGTAGACCTAGACATTGTTGTGCAGACTTCTTCTAGGATTCAGGATAATGCCTAGGGTGTTTACCTCCAAAAATATTCATCATCCTCCGTCGGAATTGAACCTGGGATCTTGCGTATTAGAATCTAGCATGGCAACAACTACAGCACAGAGGACGACTATCTCGTGTTATGGCATTAGAGAATTATAAGCTCTGTGTTGTTTATAATCTACAAGTTGAAGTATGTAAAATTAGCTGGACCTGCAACAAAACATAGGTCACAATGGCGATGAGCTGAAAGGTCTACCTTCGAAATTGCCTGTTGCCCTGATACGTACATTGGAACTGGAATTAAATTTCATATCGAAGTCAGAAATAGGGATTCACGAAATACAAACATCATTAGAGATTCAAAATAAATGTGTGCATTCCTATTGATACAGCTTGCATGATTAGTATATGAATAGCCATTTAGCATATATTAAAGTGATATTAATAATTATAATTTAGTTTCCGACATAACGTTAAGTAAACTTCTGTATAATGGTACGTTGTTCAAAAGGAGCGGGCAGTGAAGAGCCAGAAGTCTCGTGAGCTACTGACAAATGTAGGTAGTAAATATGTTAGTATTTTGGCCAAAAAATACCAACATGTACAAATAAATATTCATAAAGTTATTTACTTAAGTATGTGAGCTTTCACTGTAAATGGGTACAGATGTAAGTATAAATTTCTGTAGTAAACATAAGTTTTTATTACAAAGTATAAACAATATGAACAACATAATAAATCTGTACAAAACAGATGAAAAAATCTGATGTGTTCCATTCACATGATTTTTTCTACATTTCTGTAACAAATTATTGTTAAAAAGATTATTCTTGTATCTACATAATGCTAATCGAGATAAACATTATCAGATGTTGCTCTTATTACTTGGTCCCTTGTAAGTAGAAGGAAAAAAATATGTGTTCCATTCATATGTTGTGAAGCTGTTCGACAAACAAATCTGTTACATAAAACATTAATCTGTCAAAGATAAACATTAGCAAAATTAGTCTTATTACTAGCTCCTTGTAAGTAAAAGGAAAATAAAGGAATGCACAGGCTAAAGCTATAGTCTCATTCTTTAAAAGCCGGTCGCTATGTGAAACAATTGAAATTGCAATCATTTTGCTTTTGAGGAGTAAACAAACGAGAAACGAGAAGAAAGAGAGATCCCGTTTGAGAAAAGTTTAAGTAGCTGGCTAAAATTGAAACCATTAACACGGAATATCTCGAAAACTGTTAACTCTACAAAAAAAATTATGTGTTCCATTCACATGATTTTTCTCTACATCTCTGCATCAAATTATTGTTAAAAAGCTTACTTCATCCAATCGAGAAAACATTAGCAGAAATAGCCTCATTACTTGCTTCCTTGCCAGTAGACACGAAATAAGGAAGTACCATAGGTTAAAGTGATAGTCAAATGCTGGTTGCATGTGACTGAAGTTCCTTTGTTTGTATGGACAGGAGTTGACAAATTCCCGTATGAGTAAAGTATGTTTTTCAAGGCTGAAACCAAAAACAGGAAATATCTAAAAAACTATCAACTGCACGAAAAAAAGTATATAGCATAAATTATATGTTTTAAAGTGCTTTACATTTTTTGTGTGGTAAGTTTTTGTCTATCTCTTACGGTTCAGCATTTATGCCAAATTCCTCAAAATTCATCCAAAATAAAGCAGTCTTCAGTGGTTATTCCCTGAAAATTCAAGATATAGTTTATTTGTCAGGTAAATATCTTTAATATACGATATTTTAATCAAAATCGTTAGCCATTTTTAAAAATAATTAAACTTTTCGAAAAATGTTCCATGTGAAGTGTTGTTGGGGCCGGGAAGATTTGCTTTAAAATCTTCGTGTCGCATCCTTGTAAGATACCAAACTTAAATACCAAGTTTGGTATTCAACGGTCTTTTCGTTTTTGAGTTATGTTGTACACACACACACACACACACACACACACACACACACACACACACACGGATCTGTTTCTAAAAATGCTTCTTTTGGATTCAGGGGACCCAAAATATGTATTTCCGGTGAAATTTCGGCATCAAATGTTTTGGTGGAATACAGTGCGCTCTCTACACACTACGTACAGAGTACGCGTGGAGAAAATAAAAATGAGTTTCATTAGTGATTTTCAACTACAATATATTTTCTGAATGTATCAAAAGCAAATCGTTTTATGTTGGCCATCATATCTTCAGAACTGGCCAGTGATTATTGTTGTTATTATTATTATTACAATTATTATTATTTATTGATATTATTGTTATTGTTATTAGAGTTGAAGAAAATTATTCAAGACAAAAACAGCTAGTCTCTACTATCGCCTATAAGTTTTCAACCCAGAGGTCTGGGTTCTATTCTCAACTATGGTGCTTCATTCTGCTTTAATCTGAGTTATTCCTTAATATGCTGGAAATATGAAAATGGCTGTGTATGCCAATTTCTTTATTGTTTAAAAAATTGATGTGTTACATTCACAAGCCTTTCTTTACTTTCTGTCGTTTTTAGTGGAGTAAGGGAACTAGTCTCGTGAAAGTTTGTTTCTATCTAGTTCATTTTATTTAGATAAAAACATTGAAGAAGTTACTGCAAAACACAATATAAATGCGAGAAACAAACTAACATTAAAATATCTTTGAAACGGTAACAAAATCTCTCTTTTTTCACATCTTTAATCTGGTGGGCCATATAGGATGATGATTGAAATTCATGAAATGATCTCGGTGTCCACGAGCCTAAAGTTACTCGACATTCTTCTTATCCTGGTAATGGAAAACTCCGAGAAAAAACCATTACTCTTCTAACCAAGATTGGAACTCCGGACCTTAATTCCACAAAGCATTGAACTTTCGAGCCATTAACAGCGGATATATTGGACATATCCTATGACGCCAAAATATTTAGAGTAAATTGCGGATTTTAGAAAGGGTTTAAACATTCAACGTAGTGCATTTACGTCTATCACTAGCACTTGCCATTTACACAAGATTATATTACTTAATTTCAATAAAACGATCACAGTTTATTCCCAAAAAATGCAACATAAATTTTAATTTTCATGTAAAAATGCTTGACAAATGTTATTTTGATAAATATCGTTAGTCATTCTTGACAAAAATCGAGAAAAAAATATCTAGCAAAGGGTAGTTTGTTCTGGAGAGACTTAATTGAAAATCTCCTTTGATATATACTGCGCTAAATATCAAGTTTGATATTTAACTTTCATTGAGTTTTTTAGTTAAAGTTTTCACACACATACATACGGATTCTTTATTGGATTCAAAATGTCTCATAGCATGTATTTTAAATGAGATCTCTGTATCAAAGCTTTTGGTAGAATAAACACTCTACGTAGTGGAAAAAGTAAAAATTGTAAAACACATATGAATGTGTTTTACTATACAAATGAAAGAATTTAAAACAAAAAACATCACAATTGAACAGTGTCCTTTACAAACCACAAAAAAAAAAAAAAAAAAAAAATCGGAGATTCATATTCTTGCCTCATTATTGGAATGCCGTACGGAGCTTCTATTGAATGAGGGGCACCATATAGTTGGGGAAGGAAACTGTTATCTGCTGCACATTCTGCAAAACAACATCACGAACAAGCACCGACCAAAAAACAAAACCACGATACCAGGTGAAAATAATGTTTTTTCTTATGACACAGAGAAGTAGCTTGGAAAGTCAGGACTGATCTATCAAAAATTATGATACCTTCACATTCAGGTGTCTAACGGAGCATTATATTCGTTCTTAATGGAACAATAACAAATCTCTTACATTCAAATGATTTCCCTAGTTATTCTGCAACAAGATATTCATACAAAAGTTTGTTCTTTTAATTATTTTATGCTAATCGAGATAAACATGAATAGAAATGATTTTATTTCACATTTTATTGTAGGTACAAGTAAAATAAGAGAATACAACGGCTGAAGTCTTTTATTAGTAAGTCACGTTATATTGGATTTGAAATACATTCTCTTTGAATAAAGAGAATAAAAAAATCTGATGTGTCCCATTCATAGGACTTTCTCTACATCTCTGCGACAAATTATTGTTAAAAGCTTATGCTCCTATTTACTTCATGTAAATCGAGAAAAAAAAATAGCAGAAATAGTCTTATTACTTGCTTTCTTGTAAGTAGAAGCGAAATAAGGGAGTACCATAGGTTAAAGTAGTAGTCATAAGCTGGTTGCTATGTGACTGAAGTTCCTTTGTTTGTATGGAAAGGAGTTACAAAGTCCTGTATGCAAAAAGTATGTTTATTAAAGGTGAAACCAAAAACAAGGAATAACTCAAAAACGATCAACTCCACGAAAAAAAATGACTAACATAAATTGGATATTTTAACGTGCTCTATATTTTTTGTGTGGTAAGTTTTTGTCCATCTCTTACGGTTTAGCGGTTATGCAACATTGCGTAAAATTCATTCAGAATAAAGTAGTCTTCAGATGCTATCATCACAAAATTCAAAATATGCATTTTATTTGTCAGGTAAATATCTTTAATATATGAAATTTTAATTAAAATCGTTAGCCATTCTTTAGAAAAACAAAATTTTTGAAAAAAGTTCCATGTGAAGGGTAGTTTGGGGTGGGAGATTTTTCTCAAAATCTTTGTGTCGCATCCCTGGAAGATACTAAACTTAAATACCAAGTTTGATACTTTACCGGCTTTTCGTTTTTGAGTTATCGTATTCAGACACACACACACACGGCCCTCTTTCTGAAAATGTTTTTTTTTTAATACAGGACCCTAAACATATATTTCCGGTGAAATTTTGGTATCGAATTTTTGGATGGAGTGCAATACCTTCTATATACACTATGTACATAGTACGCATAGAGAAAGTAAAAACTAATAACGAGTTCAATTTTGAGAAAATTGTAACTTTTGGAAAATGTGACCCAATAACAATACCTTGGAAATGTTCAACTCCATCAAAAATGTTTGTGACATTAACAGTAGTTTTTGGGTGTAAGGATTTTCTTTATAAAACCTCTGAAGATGCCAAATTTAAATATCAAGCATGTTATTTGAACTTATTTTCGTTGTTTAGTTATGCTGTTCACAATATATTTAGTGCATTTGTGATTACCTAAGGAACATGTTTAAGACTCTGTATCAGGTTTTATAATTTTAGGAGTTTTAATTAAAACAGGCGGATTATTAGCACGTACTTATTTTAAGAATATATTTTTGGAAGTGGTTTTTTTAAGGGGTTTAAATATATTTTATATTTTTTCTACAGGTTTACAGACACGAACTTTTTTATAAAAGTCCTTTTTTCCTTAAAACTAATATATCCGGTAGAGAATCAACATCGCATTTTTGGGTTGAATATTCATACTCTTCCAATTGTAGGTGGAAGTAGAAAAATTAAATATGTATGACTGAAACAGTTTGTTAACTTGCATTGTTTGAAACTAATAACACCTGCCACAGCTATGGACTTAGTGATATACTCGGGATCCTTGCTTCAGTTCTCAGTGTCCTGTCATTTAGTCACCAGCACAACAGCTCGACAAATGTGGTACTGAAGTGATTCTCCTGAAAAATCCATTAATTGCATCATCTATATTAATCTGGTTGTACAATATGTACGCTTGGATAAATGGATAAAATGGGAGAATGTTTCATAAAAGCTGATGTGTTCCATTCACATGCCATTCTCTCATTTCTTACATTATTATTATTATTATTATTATTATTATTATTATTATTATTATTGTTGTTATTTCATTTTTATTAAAGATTGAGAGCTATCTTTCTTTTGTTCCGTTTTCCCTTCTTCTGTTGCTTTTCTATTTGTTTCCACTTTTTTTTAATGATACAGATGCTTATATACATTTACAAACACCCATGCCCGAGGCAGTACTCGAACCCGAGATCCCTTGCGCCACGAAGCACCAAAGCGAGGCACTCGTGACCATGGGACAGGCTATTCTTAAAAGCTTATTCTTCATTCTACTTCATGCTAATCGAAATAAAATATTAGCAGAAATGGTCTTATAACTTAATTCCTTGTAAGTAGAAGGAAAATTAGGCAATATACTAGGCTGAAGCGATAGTGAAATATTTTAATAAAAAGTTTTTAAGTGGTTGAAATCCATTGCTTTGGTATGTTACGGAGTTGAAAAATTCCTGTGTAAGAAAAATTTTAAGAGTTTTAAAATTTGAGACCAATATTAAGGAATACTTAGATATGGTTAACTCTACAAAAAACTATATGATACAAATTGTGTGTTTTAACGAGTGCTACATTTTTTTGTAGTAACCTTCCCTCTATCTCTTACGGTTTACCAATTATTAAAAAGTCATTCAGAATGAAGTCGATTTTAGATGTTATTTCCAGAGAATTCGCGATATATATTTTATTTTTCGTATGAATATAATTAATATATGGTATTTTAATCAAAATTATTAGAGGCATTTTTGAGAAAAACAAAATTTTCGAAACTTTTTTCCATGTAAAGTGCATTATGGGGTAGGAGGAATCTCTTGAAAATGATAATTTCGAATCCTTGGAGGATGGTGAACTTATATATCAAGGTTAGTATTGCACCGACTTCTCGTTTTTAAGTTATCATGTTCAAAGAGACGCATGCGCACACCACACAAAACTGTTTTTCTATTCTTTTATTTATTCAGGGGATCCTAAGACGTGTACTTCCAGTGAAATCTCGGTATCTTAAGTTATGGGTGGAATGCAATACTTTCCTTACCTGTGTATTATATAGTAAGTAGCGAAATTAAAAAGATTATTAATTCCACCTATAGCTCTGTTCAGTGTTGTTTATTCTTAATGCATTGAATAAAATATCCATAGTAGAAGTCTCGATTATTCGTGGAAGGATTAATTGCTTTAGAGATTATCTGCGGTAATTTTAAGATTTTTTTAGTAGTGCCGGTGTATTTAGTTTACATTCCAATGTGATTACATTTTGAAAGGTTTGATGAACTATGATTTTCTGAGGATTATAAAGTAAGCCTCCGCGAGTAAGCTTTCATTTTTACGGCACTTCATTCATCTCTGACCATTCAGACTTTAAACGGGAGCTTAGTATTAATCAGCTGTAAACACTCCTTTTAGCATTTACGAGCCTAGAACACACAAATGTGGTGTATGTGCAGCATAAATAGAATGGCTTCCTGAGCTGAACATTGACTAGGAGGCTATCAGTGTCATCGGTTGGTGTACGATAGCAAATAAAAGAAGAGTCTATGAACTTCCTCTGCCAATCACCAAATTGTTCGACTGACTATCTGTCTGCTTTTACCCTCCCATTTGTTTACAACAGAACACTCTTGTTTAAAACAGATAAAGCACTCCTTGCTTCTCGAGAATTTCTTATATAATTGAAACTTTGTTTTAATGACAATAGAAAACCAGGAAACATAAATAACGGGTAAATAAATAGGTAAATCACTAAACGAAATATAGATAAAATGTCCTGAATTGATTAGTACGTTTAGCGCATTGTTATTCTAATACACCGTATATTATTAAGGCTTTTAAGAAAACTCAGTATAACATTTAGATGAATTTCTTATTTATTCTGCAACAAATTCTTCTTCTTTATACATCATAATTATTCAAATAAACTTTAACAAAAATGGTTTTGTTACTTAATTCCTTCTAAGTAGAAGGGAAATAAGGGAATACGGTAGAGTAAAGGGGTAGTCAATCATTTAAAAGCAGATCGGTTTGTGATGCAATTGAAATTCTCTTTTCTTTGCATGATCAAGATGATAAAGTGGAAGACGACTTCCCATTTGAGAAAAATATAAGTATTTCAAATACTTACTAATACCAAGGGATATCACAGAAATGGTTAGCAATACACATTTAAATCTGAATGAAAATAATATAGATTCTTTGAAAATTTAAATTGTGTGTTTTGACGTGTATATTTTTTGTGTAGTAGGTGTGTCTTTGTCTATCTCTTACGGTTTACCAATTATGCAAAAGGGCCTATTACCAAGAAATTCAGTATATAAATTTTATTTTCCATATATGTTCAATATGTGCTGTTTTAAGCAAAATCGTTTGAACCATTTTTTAGAAAATAAAAAAATCGAAAGATCTTCCTGTCGCATCCCTGGAGGATACCAAACTTAAATACCAAGTTTGGTATTTAACCGATATTTCATTTGTGAGTTATTTTTTTCAAATTATGAGGTCTTTAAAACATGTATTTCCGGTAAAGTCAGAATGAAAAAGTGAAATATAATACCTTCTCTACTTGCTACGTACGTACTTGTTACTTGGTAGAGAAAGGAAAGATGACTCTTTCCTCGTCTCATTCCATGCGGTTTGGGTGATTAGCCTGTGAAACGAATGCTTTTATTTGTTCTTGAAAGTTTGAATTTTGGGAAAAAAAAACCTTTTTTTTGGGGGGGGGAAGAAGGGTGTTTGTTTAATTTTACTTAATTGTTACTGCAACATTTTAAGAACCTCGCAGTTGAATGCCACCACATAAATGCAATATGACACGTTTTAAATACGATTACGGCGTTGAGAGTAGACGTTTCCTTGTTATGCAATCAACTTAGATTACCTAACAATGGCCGATGGTGAACTACAGGACAGCGAAGAATGACAGTTCTACTGGTAGGTTTATCGCACTGAGATAACTAAATTGCACAGAAATCCCCTAGACTGAAGACTCAGAAGCGGTAGGTATTTATCATTATGTCACGTGACTTAATGTTTCACGCGGGGTCCTAAGAACAGGGCTCCAGAATAAAAGCATAGAGGATAATATGAAGATAAGGCTCAGGTCCTAGTGCAATGGACGTGTTTTTGTTGAACTCCGAAAATAATTCCTATGATCTAGATGTTTCCTGTGGGTCCTAACACCTTCTCATATTTTACGGCAGTATCAAATAAATGTTTTATACCTTTCTCTTGGTATTGATGGATCAACATAAGTGAGAATGTTTTGAAATCCTTGCTGGGTCGAGCAGGTGTAATGCTATACGCACGTTCTGATAGTACATTGTTTAATAAGAACTATAACTCTTTAAATTTTCAATGCGTCTCTCTCTCTCTCTCTCTCCTCTCTCTCTCTCCCTCTCTCTCTCTCTCTGTTTCTCTCTTTTTGTAGAATAGGACATTGGACACACAATGCGTATATTCATGGGCTATCTTTACGAATTATGCATTCACGTCTAGTAATTTTGGAAACTAAACGTAGTTAAATACTGCAGATTAAGAATATACAGAAAGTGTATTACATTTAGCAGCACAAACTGCCCCTTTTTAACCTGAGTTTAATTTTGTCGTGCATTAGAGGAGTTGCAGAAATCAACGGATCTATTTCAGTTAAAACCTGTCAGTTAGAAACTAGCATGAGCGACCTTCATTTTACCCGTCTTTCCTTTATCAGCGGAGACGGTGAGCGGTTTGCACTCATCGATAGGGGTAAAACGAAAGTCGCTCATGCCAGTTCCTCACTGACAAGTTTTGCCTTTAAATAATCCCGTTGAGTTCTGCAACACTTGTAACGCACGGGTAGTTGGGTCACCTGTGCGGCGGTTCGCGTTATAAATGAATCCGGGTTTGAATCTTGCGTGATGGTTCGGGAGATTAAGGAATAGTGTGGAAGGGAGAACGCCCTAGTTCAGGATATGTCAGCATGGAATCTTTCTCAGGTGGTGTTAAGACCCATGTGCTTTCCTTTGAGTTCACTATTACTGTTGAACCCTTTATTTCTTTTCTATATTATCTGCCGTCGAACATACACGCGTTCATCCTGAGTTCTCTCCCCTTTCAGCTACTGTTCACGCGACCATACCTAGCATCCCTCATTACTTGTGACAGTTATTATGGTGTATTAATTAACACTGTTTCTATAACGGTTGAGCATAGCTTGTTCGTCCACCACTGCACGTCTTATCTGATTGGTCTGCCTTAGCAAGTGTGTTGCTCCTCTTGGCCAAAAAGAAACCCGTTGCTTTTTATTTTCTCTACACGTACTATGTACATAGTGTATAGAGAAGGTATTGTATTCCACCCCAAAATTAGATACCGAAATTTCACCGGAAATATATGTTTTAGGGCCCCTGCATCCAAATAAAAAGTATTTTAAGAAAAATGTCCGTGTGTCTGAACACGATAACTCAAAAACGAAAAGTCGGTAAAATACCAAACTTGTTATTTAAGTTTGGTATGTTCCAGGGATGCAACACGAAGATTTTGGGGAAAAATTCCCCAACCACCCTTTACATGGAACTTTTTTCCAAAATTTTGATCTTCTGAAAAAGCCGGTCCCCATTGCCAAGGCGTCTCGCTTTGGCACTTTGTAGCGCAGGGGATTGTAGGTTCGAATCCCGCCTTGGGCATGGGTGTTATATTTTTGTGTATGTGTGCGTGTAAAAAGAAGAAAACAGAAATTCAGTAATCATACAGCAAACAAAGTAAAACAATTAGATAAATAAAAGTAAGGTATACAGCGCCGGAACTGTATTTTAAAAAATTAAAAAGAAAAATGCCTCTAACGATTTTGATTAAAAGTTCACATATTAAAGATATTTACCCGAAATAGCATGTATATCTTGAATTTTCTGGGAATAGCCTCTGAAGACTACTTTATTCTGGATGAATTTTACGAAATTTTGCACAACTGCTAAACCTTAAGAGATGGACAAAAACTTACCCCACAACATATGTAGAGAAGCTTAAAACAGTTTGTTATATACATTTTTTCGTGGAATTGATAGTTTTTGCTTTCAGCTTTGTAAAACATACTTTTCTCATTCAGGAATTTGTCAACTCCTGTCCATAAAAACAAAGCAACTTCAGTCATATAGCAACCAGCTTTTGACTATAACTTTAACCTATGGTACTCCCTTATTTAGCTTCTACTTACAAGGAAGCAAGTAATACGATATTTCTGCTAATTTTTTCTCGATTAGCATGAAGTAAATAGAAGCACAAGTTTTTTAACAATAATCTGTTGCAGAGTGTAGAGAAAGTCATGTGAATGGAACACATCAGAGTTTTTTCTTTGTCATGGCTACCACCGGGCGATGAGCGCTTTCGTCCGCTTAGGTTCGGGTCCCTCCAGGAACGATACCAGGGTCGTTTGCCAACCCATATAGGTACTGGGCACATTCACCATAGAGAAATCCGTCTTTCCACTTTTCGACGTCTTTCACAATATTTCTTCCCTGGGTATTTCAACTGTCCCTTCTTAATTTGTAAATATCTTCTAATTCCAGGTTATGACAGGTATTGTCACACCTGGTATAATTTATTACTATAACAGTATTAAGAACAGCGAATTTGTCAATTTGTGAATCTCCAGTGCAACTATAAGTTTCTTTTGTTTCATTTGCACGGTCCCCTTTAATCTTGAGAGCCAAGTCTATATTAATTGTAGGTTATTACAATAGGTTAATCATTTTATACCATTAAGAACACGCACATTCACCCTCACGTTCATATTTACAGACTCTGTGGGGAATAGGGGATAATTCTGATTAAAGAAATATCTCCGCCCCAACCTGGGATCAAACCCGGGACATCCGAGAGATAGGTCCGTTAACTAACCACTCGACCACGGAGGCAGCACGATTTTACTACTACAGTTACAGAGTTTGGGTCTATCAACTTTAAGAGGTGTCAGCAGATCGCATGTCAATCTGTTTAAACATTAAGTAATGAGATGGAGTATTTTAATAATGTTTTGTGAGAAAAAAAGTTTGTCTAAATATACTTTAAAGCGGATTGTTTACTCTATCATATGTTATAAAATAAAACAAAATTATGCTTTTTGTATAACTCTGAACTTTGGAGGCCAGTGCACAGTTAATATGTACATTCGAAGACATTAAGTATTCGTTTGGAAATAGCTATCGTCTTTTCACTGACTTCGCCCATATCTTCCACCTGTTTGCTATGCTCTTAAAAGCGTATTGGACAGGGCACCTTACCGAAAGTAAGGAAATGGAAATGTAACGTAGCTTAGTGACAAATGAATTTCTGAGTTGCGAAATGGTGATTGATCTCTAAGCTTTCTTGTTGGAGAATATCCACCTTTCTCGTTGGGTGATATAAAATTAGGGAATATTTTCTCTGCGCCACATACTGAAGTTGTAATGTCAAGGTAATTTGCTCACATGGGACTAAATTAACACACTGCGTATGCAAGTCAACTTGTTCTGACGGAGCGTCAAGCGGGGTTGAGGGATGAAGGATTGAATTGTCAATCGGCTTTATCTCTTGATTACCCGGATGGTATGTTGCATCATGAAAATCGTAGTAAGGCCCGAGTCCCCGCCTAACGTTTGCATTTTCAACAAAAGCATAGCGCCAAGCGTATTTTTGTTTTAGAGTGTGCATAGGTCTTATTCAGGTAGGCGAGAATATTTGTAGCAATTCACACATAATAAACGTTAAACATTTGTTACTCTCTCAAATCAAATACGATAACTATATGAAAGAAAAAAGTAGTAATATGTCATTTATGGAAGAGTATTGATTTATTAACGAAGAAGTTTATACTGGATTAATATTAAGTTTTAAATATCTCGTGCATAAGCATTCTTTACTGTTCTTGATGATCCAATGAAATAATAAAAAACTGGAACAGGTTATAATTAAATGAGAGTTTTGCAGCTCAAATGTAGATTGAAAATCCTGAATAGTGCCAAGCTATCGAACTCTATATTCAGAACAAAAACTTTGTAGTATTAGCAGATTCTCCGGCGAAATAAGTATGGGAGTTTTCCTTCTGTAAGGAATTCTTTTATGTCTGCAAGAAACATGAATCTATAAAGCATAGCTTATCTTGAGCATCTGGTATAGTGTTGCTTTCATCCCAAAATCGTAAACTTCCGTTCTTTATACTTTTAGTAATGTACCTCTGCTTACTGTCATCAGAATTATCGTAATGGGTGATCATAATTATGATAACTGTAAAGAAATAAAAATATGATTCTGCCCTTTTCTTTCAGGAGAGTTGAATAATCTTGCGGTGCTGGATAGCCATCATTTCCTGCATTTTCATTAATTGTTCTAATTCTGAAAGCTTAAGGCAACTTTTACAGCATTAATTATATTGCATTCAATCAAAATTCCTCCACAATTAGAAAAAATCAATTTATCTATCTTCATAGATTATATTTGGACTTTTACCAGTGAAATCGAATATCAGTCGATTCATAATTTTCTAAAACTTTTCTTTTCTGTATATTCTTATCTGATATTTAAACGAAATTCTCATCAGTTTGCGTGTTTCTTTCCTAAGAATTATTGATATACTGCTTTTGACATTTCTAGATGAAATCTTTGAAATGAATAAAGCAGTTTTTAAAGAATTTTAAAAACTAAATTGCACGTCGCTAGTTCCGCAGTGTATTAATACAGCCAAGCATTCTGCTCCTATGATTGAAAATGTAACACGGCAATGGTTTATACTTTGAGAAAAAAAAGAGGATAACACAGGGATATTAATTTTCTTTCCCGAAAATAAGGAATAAAACTAGCGAAAACCTCGAATTATTAGTTTAACGATACGTTGATATAACTGTTTCAATTGTTTACTCACAAAAATCATAAATCATTTGCTAATTCATAAATCATTACTCGTTTAATATGTAGATACTTTAAATTTTATGAAAGAGTGTCAAAGGCCTCGATTTCTGCAAATGTACCAAAACCTGCATTTATGACTACAATAGACAGCACTTTATATCTTCCATGATTACAAATGGAAATCTGTTCATAAATAAATATCTTTTTTCGTTCTTTCGCAACATTCTGTCATTACTGGACATTACGAATTTTCAGTCGAAACTGACTGAGCTACTGCACATAATGCATTCTTAGTTGAAACTGAACTCTCTGCAGGGCTCGTTTTCTTTTTTGTACCTTCGATCACCTGGCAGGAAACTTCCACGCAGTCCAAGCAGTCAGACGTTTAAAGTATCGAAGGTGTCACGAACTCGTGAGGTGCAATAATCGCAGCTTCGATCCAAATAAATTGCCGATAGCACACGTGCATATTCACGCAGGTGTAACAATGAACGGCAACAACCTTCGAAGCAAGCCGCTGACGTACCTACCTGTGGTGACTGCAGCCGCAAGGTGAGCCACCATATTAAATGCTGAAGATAAAATCCAAACACATTTTTACAGTCTCTAACACGCATGTGCATGCATACGTGGTAGTAGAGAAGGTATTATATTTCACCCAAAACTTCAATGTGGAGATTTTACTAAAAATATGTTTTGAGGTTCCCTGAGTCAAAAAAGCATATTTAGAAAAATCTCCATGTGAGTGTTGGGGGGGGGGGAGAGGCTGCGTAGCTCAAAAACGAAAAGTCGGTTAAATTCCAAATTTGGTATTTAAATTATCTTCTATGGATGCGACACGAAGATTAAATCACCTTACACCTAATTACACTTTACATGGAACATTTAAAAAAAATGGATATAATGATTTTGATTAAAATGCCGTATATTTAAGATATTTTAATGAAAAACGAAATTTATATATCTTGAGTTTTCTGGAAATACTCTGAGGAAATCACTTCATTCGGATGAATTCTGTACAGCTTTTGTATAACTGTAAACTATAAGAGATATGTAGATAAAAACTTATCACACAAAAAAATGTAGATCTCGTAAAAACACAGAATTCTTGTCACATACATTTTTTGTAGGTGTAACATTTTCCAAGATATTCCATGTCATTGATTTCAATTTTAAACTTTTATCAAACGGGAGGTAATTTCTCTATTGGTCTCTCTTTTTTTTTTTTTACTCCTGACCGGGTTTTAAAGGTTTGACTATCGCCTTAGCATAGTGTATTGGTTTGTTTTCCTTCTGCTAACAAAGAAGCAAGAAATAAGGCCAATTGTGCTAATCTTTATTTCGATTACAATGATGCATATTAAAAGTTTTGAAAGAAAAGCCTGTTTGCGGAACTATTAGTGATGTGATTGTCTTCTATTCGCATTTTAATTTAGTTTCCTTGCGCTCGATAAGTGCAATGAAATGTGTTTTAATACACCTTTCTGAATGTTAGTGATGATTTGAACAGTTCCTAGAAGAACTGGCAGTAAATACATTTGATGTACCACGCAGATAATCTACTATCACATTGCTTTATTGCCTTTTCTACTGCTTTCTTACTATAATAATTGTAGAAATCTTTTATTCCAACAAAAAATACGATGTAGAAATTTGACTGAAAATGCATGTTTTGAAACTCCATGAATAAAAAATAAGTATTTCATTCACACGACTTTCTCTATCTGTTCCACAAACATAAGCTGCTTACAAAAGTTATATTTTTACCTTCTGTATATGTACTATATACATAGTGTATAGAGAAGGTATTGCATTGTACCCAAAAATTCTATACCGGGATTTCACCGGAAATATATGTTTTGAGACCACCTGAATACAAGAAAAGCATTTTTAGCAAAATATCCGTGTGTGTCTGTCTGCGTGTGTATGTGTGTGCCTTTGGGCAGCATAGCTCAAAAACGAAAAGACCGTTAAATACCAAACTTGGTATTTAAGTTCAGTATCTTCCAAGAATACCACACGAAGATTTTCAAGAAAATCTCCCCACCCCCAACTAACCTTCACATGGAAAACATTTCGAAAGTTTTGATTTTCTAAAAAAATGGCTCTAACGATTTTGGTTAAAATATCATATATTAAAGATATATACTTGACAAATAATATGTATTTCTTGAATTTTCTGGGAATAGCCTCTGAAGACTACTTTATTCTGGATGAATTTTACGGAAATTTTTGTTACTGGTAAACCTTAACAGATAGACAAAAACTTATCACACAAAAAATTTAGACCACATTAAAACACACAATTTATGTTATATATATTTTGTTCGTGGAGTTGATCGTTTTTTTAGATGTTCCTTGTTTTTTGTTTCAGCCTTAAAAAAACTTACACTTTTCTCATACAGGAATTAGTCAGCTCCTATCCATACAAACAAAGGAACTTCAGTCACATAGCAACCATCTTTTGCTATCACTTTAACCTATGTTAATCCCTTATGTTTCTTCTACTTACAGGGAAGCAAGTAAGACTATTTCTGCTTATTTTTTCTCACGTTGCATGAAGTAAATAGAAGCATAAACTTTTTAGCAACATTTTGTTGTAGAGATATAGAGGAAGTCATGTGAATGGATTACATAAGATTTTTTATCTAATGTTAATCGAGACAAACTTAGTAGAAATTGTCTTATTACTTGTTTCCTTCCAAGTAGAAGGGAAATAAGGGAATCTGCTAGGCTAAAACGAATAGTCAGATTTCAATATGTGAACAGCTGGAAGTTTGGTTCGCTTTGTAGTGTCAGCAAGACAAATGAGAGCTGAAAAGAAAGAAAAGTTCCACAGTAGTTTAAAATTGAAACCAATAACCAGGATTAATTTGGTAACAGTGAGCTCTACAACAGAAATGAATATAGCGCAAATTCCGTGTTTTAACAAGATGTACATTTTTTGTATAGTAAATGTCTATTTCTTATGGTTTACAAGAAATGCAAATTTCAGCAAATGAATAGTTCTTCAGAAGCCATTCCCAGAAAATTCAAAATATACATTTTATTATTCATTAAAATATCTTTAATGCACTTGGTTTAATAAAATTAGTCCAATTTCAGAAAATTAACAACCTTTTTAAAAAAAATCCATCTAAAAGATAGTTTGAGGTAAGGGGAATTTTCTTGAAAATCTTCGTGTCACATCCTTGGGAGAAACTAAACTTAAACACTACTTAACGGACTTTTCGTTTTTCAGTTACATTGGCCACACACACACACACACACACACACACACACACACACACACACACACATTGAACTTTTTCTAAAAATGCTTTTTGGTGTTTCAGAAGATCTGAAAACATATACTTCCGATGGAATATCTGTATTGAATTTTTGGGCGGAATACAGTATATACCGTATCTAGTGTGTACGTTGCACATATACGCCAGAGATAATCGAAGGGGTTTCTGAAAGTCCTGTGTGTGCCTATTGCATGTATGTATTTGAAACAGTACAACATAAATATGAACATTTGCTTAAATGCCGAACTTAGATTTTAGACCATTGGTTTCCTAAGTAAAACACAAACGTTTTCCCTAACAAAACTATCTACATATGGAAATCGCTCGTTATAACTGATTTTCTCAAAAATGCCTCTAATCACTTTGTTTCAAATGCCATATGCTGAAAATATTTTCAAGACAAATAAAATTTATATTGTAAATTTTTTATAAAAACGTGTTACGTTCACTTCATTCTGATTTATTATTGTATAATTATAAAAATAACGATGTAGATTTCATTTAAGAACACAACTTATGCCATTGTTTAGTACTGTTGGTCATGTCTAAATATTCTTATTACTGGTTTGAATTTTTAAATATGCTTTTTATCAAGCGATAGGATGCAAGGAGTATGACATTTCAAAGTAAGTTATTTGTTTGTTTGTTTATTTAAAAGTAATTACTACTTCAGCATAATCTGAGATACAAACCAGCTGTATATAGTACCTTAGTGTTAAATCGCATGTCTGGTGTGGCGTATATAAAAGCATAGGTATAACAGAATCTAAGTTGAAGCATTTTGTAACAAATTCTAATCCAGTTTAGTACTGTTTTCTTTAAAATTTGGCTTTAATAATAGTTGATTACATACTGAGAACATAAGTATAGAGATAAATATAAATATTACAAGAAATAAAGAAAAAAGGATTAAAATGAAGCAGCTCCATTGTTAATTATTATCATAACAATTTTATTATTTTGTTTTACAATGATTTCAATATCTTTTTACGGTTAACTACAGATTAATTTGAACATCTTTTCGTATTGACAAACTCATTGTGCTCTATCTTTCTACTGTCCTCTTAATTATCTATTGTTCATGGTTTCAACAACTCTATTCTTTCGCGTCCTTTGAGGTCAAGCAATATAACGTAAACATTGGAAAATACTATGCATAAATTCGTTACGTTTTGCAAGTTTTTAAGGTTTTTAAAGTTGGGATATACGTACTGAAAATTGATATAATAAGTGCGAATTAGCATTTAATCTAGAAAAATTAAAAGTATATGCAAAATTCGGCCTCAAAAGTCGTATAGGATTCTGTTATGCGTCATAACAAATAATATCAGATAATTGGTTGGTTCTTTGTGGTACTTGATTCAAATATTTATTTACAGTCATACATTCGAAAGTAAAATAAGAGGTAGAAGATACAGAAAGTTTCGGTAATAGAAGAAAAAAAGCAATATTTGAAGTCGGAAGGTTTTTTTGGATAGTGTTTAACGCACCGCAGGCAATGGCACTGATGATACATAAAGATGGATCCCCGGTGGAATGTGATGGCGGGGGAAACCGGAGAAAACCTGCCCCTGCGCCGCTTTGTTCACCACAAATCTCTCATGAGGTCGCTTGGGATCGAACCTGGGCTGTCTAGGTGAGAGGCGAGTGGTCTGACCACTCGGCCACGGCGTGGCCGAAGCCTGAAGATTAAGAGGTTATTGCACAGCGCAATGCAACAATTATTTGAGAGTTAAAATTACGAATGCTGGAAGAAATTATACTGAACTTAAACAGATAATAGCACTCAGTATTCTATTAGCCAATGTATGTTAGAAATTTTTCCAACGAAAGCCATACTATGCTGACAGCGTATTTCATCGTAGTGTGTTTGTTTTTAATTTATAGGAATGCATTGTGTCAGATTGCTTAGGCCATGATTGAAACATTTGTTATTTATAAATGGTTTTATTTATATTGCCCTTTTAACTTCTATCGGGGGCTTTGCTTTAGAAAAAGTGCTGATGTTTACTCGCTGAATTGTAGGATTTGTTAACACAGTTTTTTTTTTTTTTTTTTTTTCCAGTATTGTACCATGAAACACATACACGCACATACTCCAAACTCTGTAGAGGATATGGAATGATTCGTGTTATAGAAAATTTACCACCCCAGATGAGAATCGAATGTGGGACCTGAATGAATCTGGGTGAGAAGCCACAGGCTTTACTACCGCTAACTAAATATGTTAAAAATAAATGAATTTTCCGTGTTATTAACCAGTCGAGTAACAATTGTACCTTCAAAAATTTAATGCGGGTGTCAAACTTGTATCCTTTCATAAGATAATTATTATTTTCAAAACAATTATGAAAAGAAGCATTCGTTAATTGTGAAAAATATCAGCACTTGTGCCACTACTGATGAGAATAAGGAGTGTGAAAGTTATTATCCTCACTTGAATGACGGATTATGGGACAAACAGATAAACAAGATAAATGAAAAGAAAAATGTACAAATCTGTTAATAAAGGGAAAGGATTATATCTTTTAGGAATATAGAAATATAAACATTATTTTGACATTAGGAATGAATTTACGCGGCCCTGAGCTCAAATATCTAGACAGACAAAAGTATAAAAGAGTAAATAAGGCAGGAAATGGACAGTAAAACCATATATACATGTACATAAAACAAAATTTTCTTTCGGCGAAATTAAATGTAATCCCTTCATAATGAGCTTACTGTTGTTTCAATATAAATTGGTCTTGATCTGAGCAAACATTCCTTACTGCTACCTGCAGTATCCTATATCAATTAAGTGACTAAATTAACAAATGAGGTTCCTGGGCCCTACTGCAGTGCAATGAAAGGATTGCCGCCCCTGAAGATAAGACGGAGGGACATTTTCGAAACACACTGTGTGGAGTTCATGTGAATGTCGTGTACTCGAGCGAGCCAGTTATCAGGGAACAATCAGTAGTGCTAGATCAATACCAGGCCCATATCTAATTACCAGGACAGTCGCCTGCCTCGCTGATAGCTCTGCATCGTAACGTCCTTAAACTGAGTGTCCTTCCGCTCTAATAGGCTTTCCTGCTTCATCAACAACCTGCTGCTAAAGGAACGTCCCATCCACTCTCGTCACTCTTTAAACCACAAGTCCGAGAATTAAGCAATTATTTTTTTAAAATGTCTTATTAAAATATTAATAGGTAGAGTTAGACTAAAAATGTCGATGCCATAGCCGGGGTTTGAAACACAGATCTTCCGGTCTCTAGCCGGTTGCTCTTCCACTGATCTACCATGTCAACATGCCAGCATAGCATTGACTACTGACACAGTCTGACTCTACCTATCCAATTTCTGTCCTACACACGGCTTGTGTGAAAAAACAATTAAACCAATACCAATTGACCACAATATTTGGCTATACTATGAATCCTGGTACTTAAAATACTTTCAGCATTGTAAGTCGCCATTGGGTTTGTCATCTCAAAACAATTTGAGAACAGCTTGTGGTTTACCGGGAAACATGCGAGTCAGTTGAGAAATTCAATGTTATGCCATTATGTTGCCATGGTAGCTCAGGGGAAGAGCAACCGGCTAGAGACTCGGAGATCCGTGTCTCAAATCCGGGCTATGGCATTTAATTTTTCAGTCTGACTACCTATCCAACTCCTGTCCTATACACGGCTTGTGTGAAAAAAAAATCAATAAATATTAACAGTTTACCAAGGTTTGGTTATTGGTATAGCGCACTTGTAGGTATTATAATGTGTAAAGCCATGGTTATGATGAACATAAAGTAAAGCGTTTCTCATCCGGAGGTTCTGGGTTCGATTCCTGGCTGGGACGGGGAATTTTTCTTTAACCAGAATTATTCCCTATACCGCAAAGAGTCTGGAAGTATGTCTGTGAGAGCGAATGTGAATGTATAAGGGGGGAAGAAACCGATATGACCTTAGATGTTAAAGGGGGGAAGAAACCGATATGACCTTAGATGTTAAAGGGGGATATATAAATGAAACAATTAAGAAAAAAAAAATAGTGTCTTAACGCGATGTAGCTTGAGAGTTGCTCAGTGACATTCTTATTCTACCCATTACGTTTAGTTGTGTGCTAGGTTACTAATTTGAACCAAACGGCCTGAAGCAGAAACAACTAGCAATCAGAATCTTGTTACATTGAGTGCATCCTGATTAAACTTTTAATTTAATCCATTTCTTGACTTCACTTTAACTGACAAGGATCCATTAATCATTGCTCAGAAAACTTCAAGCTCATTTATACACCCAAATATATGTAAAACCTTCGAATATTACATCCTATCGTACAGTGGGGCCACTGTTAAATATGGAAAAACTGCGACACAAACTGATAGCCTTGAAGTTCCGTTGTATTTATATGCCCAGAATGAGAAAGAAGGAAAACAAATAGGGTGTTTTCACGAGATCTGAATTTATGTTCAGTATCGTCAAAGGATGCGACATAAAGATTGCACCTTGGAAGAAATTTCAAAAGTTTCGATTTTGTCAAAAATAGCTCTATCGACATTTTTACTTTCTCTACACGTACTATGTATATAGTGTATAGAGAAGGTATTGTATTGCTCCCTAAAATTCGATACCGAGATTTCACCGGAAATACATATTTTGGGTCCCCCTGAATCCAAAGAAAAACATGTTTAGAAAAAGGTCCGTGTGTGTGCGTGTGTGTGCGTCCGTGGACAGCATAGCTCAAAAACGAAAAGACCGTTAAATACCAAACTTGGTATTTAAGTTTGGTACCTTCTAAGGATGCGACACGAAGATTTCAAGAAAATCCCCCCCAACTACCCTTTACATGGAACTTTTTTCAAAAATTTTGATTTGCTCAAAAATAGCTCTAAAAATTTTGATTAAAATATCGTATATTAAAGATATTTACTTGAAAAATAATATGTATATCTTGAATTTTATGGGAATAGCCTCTGGATGAATTTTGCATAACTGCTAAACCGTAAGAAATGGACAAAAACTTGCCACACAAAAAATGTAGAGCACATTAAAACACACATTGTTATATACATTTTTTTTCGAAGAGTTGATAGCTTTTGAGATATTCCTTGTTTTTTGTTTCAGCTTTGAAAAACTTGTACTTTTCTCATACAGGAATTTGTCAACTCGTGTCCATACAAACAAAGGAACTTCAGTCACTTAGTAACCAGTTTTTGACTTCAATTTAATCTATGATACTCCCATATTTGGCTTCTACTTACAAGGAAGCAAGTAATATGACTATTTCTGGTAATTTTTTCTCGATTAGCATGAAGTCAATAGAAGAATAAGCTTACTAACAGTAATTTGTTACACAGAAGTGGAGAAAGTAATGCGAATGGAACACATTAGGTTTTTGTTTATGATTTAAATGTTATATAATTTGTTGGATCTATTTTTTAGAAAATTGGAAATGTTGAAAAGCCTATCATGTAAGTGCAGATTTCTTCTATTTGTTTAACGTCCTTTAACCTGGTTAGTCATATCAAACAATGAATGAAATTATGTGCTCAAATGATCTCGGAGTCTATTGAGCTTAAACTTGCTGGACATTTATTTTTTATTATTTTTTATAAATACAGTTCCGGAGTCTGGTCGGGACTCCGGCGCTGTATACCCTACTTTTTATTTAACTAATTTGTTTACTTTGATTACTGTATAATTACTGAATTTCTGTTTTACTTTTTACACACACACATACACAAACATATAACACCCATGCCCAAGGCGGGACTCGAACGACATTCGTCTTCTCAGACAAAGGGAAACCACGAAGAAAGCCTTATCCGCCTAACTCATCCTAAGCAAGATTCGAACTCGAGACCTCTCACATGTAAGACAGACACGGCACCTCCAACTACCGAGGTGGTCTGAAAATCTTTGTGTCGCATCCTTTGAAGATACTGACAATAAATACCAAGTTTGGTGTTTTACCGACTTCTTGTTTTGAGTTGAGTTATGCTGTTCACACGCGCACGAACATTTTTTTTTAAATTGTTTATTTATTCAGGCTACTCAAAAACGTATTTCCGGTGAAATCTTGGTGTCGAATTTTTTGGGAGGTGCTTTCTCTATCTACTATGTTAATTATACAAGGTAAATAAAGGAAAGCTTTCATTCGCAGGCAAAAATGAATTTAAAAAATTTGATGTATTCCATTCACATGACTTTCTCTACATTTCTGCAACAAAGTATTGTTTTTTTATTTTATAAAAAATACAGTTCCAGAGGTTTATCAGCACTCCGGCGCTGTATTCCTTTTTTCTCCATTTTTTCCAGTTTCCTATATTTCCTTAGTAGACCTTATTATTCTTAACGTTTTCCTGTTACATATACATACACAAACATGGACACATTTACAAACACAGAAACACCCATGTCCTAGGTGGGACTCGAACCCACCATCCTGTGCACCACGAAGCGCCAAAGCGAGACACTTTAGCGAGCGCGGCCACCGGGATCGGCATTAAATTCCTTTAGCAGAGCGTGGTTTCGATCCACGGACCTCTGGGGTTGTTAAAAAGCTAATGCTTCTATTTACTTCATGCTAATCGAGAAAAAAAGGGCAGAAATAATCTTATTACTTGCTTCCTTGTAAGTAGAAGCGAAATAAGGGAGTTAAAGTGATAGTCAAAAGCTGGTTGCCATGTGACTGACGTTTCTTTGTATGGACAGGAGTTCACAAATTCCTGTTTGAGAAAAGTAAAAGTTTTTCAAAGCTGAAACCAAAAACAAGGAATATCTTAAAAGCGATCAACTCCTCGAAAAAAATTATATGACATAAATTATGTATTTTATGTTCTACATTTTTTGTGTAGTAAGTTTTTGTCCATATCTTACGGTTTAGCAGTTATGCAAAACTACGCAAAATTCATCCAGAATAAAGTAGTCTTCAGAGGCTATTCCCAGAAAATTCAAGATATACATCTTATTTGTCAGGTAAATATCTTTAATATGCGACATTGTAATAAAAATCGCTGGATCCATTTTTAAGAAAATCAAAATTTTCGACTTTTTTCCATGTAAAGGATAGTTGAGGGTGTGGGGTTTTCTTGAAAATATTCGTGTGTCATCCTTGGAAGATACCAAACTTAAATACCAATTTGGTTTTTAGCGGTCTATTCGATTTGAGCTCTGCTGCGCACACACACACACACACACACACACACACACACACACACACACACGGACATTTTTCTAAAAAGCTTCTTTTTTTTAATTCAGGGGCTGTCAAAACATATATTTCTGGTGAAATCTTGGTTTCGAATTTTTTGGTGCAATATAATACTTTCTCTATACACTATATACATACTACGTATAGAGAAAGTAACTAGTATATGTTAATATTTTAAGATCCACTATGATCCTAATAACTGTTTGTTTAATTTTTTAAACAAAAAACCTATTAAGCTTTAATCAAAGAATGATAAAGCAAAGAAAATAATTCTATTTATAGTACAAAAATAGATGAGCGTGCAATGCACGAAACTAAATGCTGTAAAAATTGTATAGATAAATTAAATATTTTTTATGATAATCTAGAATCCTTAATCGTCCCTTAAATACACTTTTGTTTAACTAAAACTAGTAAAAAGGTTTTGTGCAATATGATCATAAAAAGTACATTACATTGGAATCAAAATATTTTTTTTAAATTTTCACTTGCTGAAAAAATTACTATAGTATAACACATTTTCAATTGTAATAACTTTAAAATCAATATAACATATTGGGGTAAAGTCCCTAAATGCTATGTAGGGTTCTAGTATAATTACTATAAAACTTTTGAAAATAAGTTTTAATTTGTGTAAGCGGCATGGATTTGCGTTTATCTGTTGATGCTTATACTTCTTGAACAAAAGTACGCAGTATTCCAAGCGTAGATATTTTTCTCGTTATTTGTGATGCATTTGCTACAGGTTCCCTCGAAAAGTATCATCACTTTTTGGTGTTATGTCTGCATAAAGTGATTTCTCAAATTTGACAATACCCAAGTGTGTTTTCTCATGTATACATTTCCAACCGCAGCACTCCTCTCTATCAACATGGCATAAACATAAAGCAGAGAAAATGGAACATCTATAAACTTGAGTGCATATAACACTGTAGCCCATTTTGGTCACACAGTGCATCAACTCTGCAATATCCTCGAGGATAAGGAGAGAGCCCTCTCTCCAAGTAAGTGCCTTGGGATACTTGCCAAATTGCCCAAGTATTCCCTTTCAAAATTCCACAAGGAGAAGTTAATCTCAACAAAGGATTCACTTCTCTCATCCTTCAGGCAACATGTAGCATACAGAGAGATAGAGGGCGAGCGGATGTAATAAAATGCAACATTCAGTTGTGATGGAGTGTTCAAAGAGGTAAAGGGAAATATTATTCCCTAATGTTCTCTGTAGATGTCTCAGTTTATACGCTCTTTAAATATGTAGCTTCATCTGGTTTAAAAGAAAAGTATTAAAAATGTCGCTTCTCTTATCTGAGTAATGTTCTATAAGTTACGATTTGTATTATTCCTATATCTGAGGTACTAAACAACCTACTGTTAAAGAGGTCACGACGTGGCACAGTGATTAAACCACTCCCCTCTCCTCTAGATGACTCGGGTTCGAGATTTGTGGTGTACAAAGCGGCGCAGGGGGGGTTCTCCGGTTTCCCCCGCCATCGCACTCCACCGGTGCTCCATCTTCATTCATGTGTCACCAGTGTCATCTCCTGCCATAACACAAGTAGTAAAAGATGACGTTAAACATTACCCCCCCCAAAAAAGTATACCGGTCCCCATGGCAGCGCTCGCTATAGTGCTTGGCTTTGTTGCTTCGTGGCGTAGGGGAACCTGGGTTCGAGGCCCGACTTGGGAATTGGTGTTTGTGTGTTTGTAAATGTATATATGTATGTGTGTATTAGAATTATCACAATTGTCCATAATAGTGGTTAAACTAAGATTCCTGGGGCTTAAAGTACTTACAACATAGTAAGTCGCCATTGGGGTTGTCAGCTCAAAATAATTTGAGATCACCTTGTATGGTTTAGCGGGAAACATGAGTCAGCTGATAAATTCAATGCTATACACATGGTAACTCAGTGGTAGAGCAACCGGCTAGAGACTGGGAGATCCGTGGTTCGAATTCCAGCTATGGCATTTGATTTTTCAGACTGACTCTACCTATCCAACTCCTGTCCTACACACGGTTTCTGTGAGAAAACAAAAGTGTCACAATGTGTGTGCATTAGAAGCAAAAAGCAAAACGGCAATCAAACAGAAAAACAAAGCAAACGTTAAGAAAATGGAAAAAGAGGAAATAGACTGACAAGACTCCGGAACTTAAAAAAGAAATCCTCGCCGGAATCAAAGCAAGTCATTTACTCTGAACTTAATATACAACATTCAATGTCTTTCTGAATGTGCATTTAGAAAGTAGATCCCTTTAACAGGTCACGGATCGTACCTAGTGCACTGCATTTTACATTGGCGGGGGGGGGGGTTCTAAATTTTATTTCCTCATGAGTAATTTTGGGAAGTTAGGCAAAACTTATTTTTTTTATTTTTTTTTTTATTTTCTTTTTCAATTTGGGTGACTTTATTAAAGAAATAAATGAGTTGAACCTTTTTACATCCATGGTTTTTGGTCTATTTTAGGCTTGCACCCTATTTGGTTTGTTATGATATTTTCTGTAATTATAATTTCCCATCTCTTTCTCCTAGGGCTGCAGTTATTCATACGTTTTTGCCTCCTTTACATATACTATCTACATAGTGTATACAGAAAGTATGATATTCCAGCCAAAAGCTCGGTATCAAGATTTCACCAGGAATATATGACTTGAGACCCCCTGAATCCAAAAAAACAGTTTTTAGATAAAAGGTCACCGTGGTCTGTGTGTGTGTGTGTGTGTGTAGACGGCTGCGTACACACAAATCAAAATCGAAAAGTCCGTTAAATACCAAAATTGATATTGAAAGATACGAAACAAAATACTTTCAAAAAAATGCCTCCACCCCAAACTACCCTGCACATGGAAAAGTTTTCGAAAATTTTGATTTTCTGAAAAATGGCTCTAACGATTTTGATTAAAATACCGTATATTAAACGTATTCACATCACAAATAAAATGTATATCTTGAATTTCCTAGGAATAGCCTCTGAAGTCCTCGCCATTCTGAGTAACCTTTGCATAACTGGTAAACCGCAAGAAATAGACAAAAAATTTACTACACAAAAGTGTAGATCTCGTCTAAACATATAATGTAAGTCCTGCATATCTTTTATCGAATTAACCGTTTCTGAAATATTCCTTGTTATTGGTTTCAATGTTTAGGTACTTTAACTTTTCTCAAACAGGAAGTCATCTTTCCTTTTGTCTCTTTTGTTTACTCCAAGTAAGCAAAGACACCCAAATTTCAATTACTTCTTATAGCGACTGGCTTTTAAAAGCTTTCACTATCGCTTTAGCCTAGTGCATGTTCTTGTTTCCCTTCTACTTGTAAAGAAGAAAGTAATAAGACATATGTTGCTAATACTGCTGGTCCCCACGCTCGCTGAAGTGCCTCGCTTTGGTGCTTCGTAAAGCAGGGGATCGTGGGATCAAGTCCCGCCTTGGGCACAGGTGTTTCTGCGTTTGCAAATGTGTATATGTCTGTGTCTGTATAAGTAAAAAAAAAAAAAAAAAACTAAAAACGGTACATAAATGGGGCAATGAAGGAAGCTAGAAATAAAAATAGGAAAAATAAAACAGGAAACTAGCACCGGAGTCCTGACAAAACTCTGGCATTTTATTTAAAAAGAAGTGTTTATCTCCATTATCATGATGCAGTTAAAAATTAATCTTCTGTCAGAATAGTTTGTTAGTGAAGAGACAGGTTAACATTCATTAACATGATGTAGCTAAAGGATTAATCTTTTTCAGAATAGTTTTTAGTGAAGAGATAGGTTAACATTCTTTAACATGATGTAGCTAAAAGATTAATCTTTTTCAGAATAGTTTGTTAGTGAAGAGATAGGTTAACATTCTTTAACATGATGTAGCTAAAAGATTAATCTTTTTCAGAATAGTTTGTTAGTGAAGAGACAGGTTAACATTCTTTAACATGATGTAGCTAAAAGATTAATCTTTTTCAGAATAGTTTGTTAGTGAAGAGACAGGTTAACATACTTTAACCTATTAAGTCATATCAGACGATGAATGAAATCCTGCAAAAGATGCTCAGAGGAGTTCAAGGTCCTTTGAATTTAAATTGAGATGGATTCTTGTTGTAAGGATAAAGGAAAATCCCATAAATACCTTATCTGGGAACCTCTTGAATGTGAGCGAGACTAGCTACCCTCACACTTAGAGGCGGACATTTATAGCATTTGATATGCACTCAAAAACAGAACTCTGTAAGATCTGGCATTTATAGCAGTACAGTTTTGCTACTGGATATAACCTTTAAGTTGGACAAAAAGGTGTTATCCATGCCAATCTTTGAAGGTGCAATAAAACAAAAGCTGCAAGCACCAGCGAGAGAGGAAAAAGAGCTAGTGAGTTAACGTGTTGTAAGTAAAAATGTAGGTCTAGAAAAACCTAAGAATATTTTGATGTTCTGAAATGTGAAAGTTCTGCTTTAACTGATTCGAGTCCTTCCGAAATAACGTATTTTAAATATGCTCCAGTCACTTCAGTGGAAGTAGAGCATTCTTTTTCTAAGTTGAAAAACTTTCTCTCTGACAGGCGGCTGTGACAGTTGACACCTTGCAAAATCATCTTGTTGCTTGTAATCAAGAAAAGCTAGAGTGCGCACTTTATGTGATAAATTATCTTAGAAAACAATTTTCGTTACAAGAGTGAAATTACACAGCTTTCGATTTTAGTAAATGCCTTATAAATATATTACTGCCTATTTTCGGTATTTTAAGTGCGTTTTTTGGGTGATTAAATGAAAATAAATGCATGAAATTTCGGACTCGATTCGTGAGTGATAGTATTACATTATAAGCTGTGTTAAAAGTGGTATTTACCTGCATTGAGACATTCCTCGTTGCCAAGTGATAATTCATAAACAACTGCCACTCTGTAGAACCAATTTTAAAAGTATAGCAGCTATATGTGCAGCGATGTTTGAGCATTGAGTGTTGCACCATCTAATTTTTAGTTTCTCTACACGTACTAGGTGTGAAGACAAACAGTAGACTGAGAAGGTATTGTATTCCATTCAAAAATGTCATGTGGAAATTTCAACCCAAATATATGTTTTGACGTGTAAACATAAAAAAATCATTTTTAGAAAAAGATGTCTATGTATGAAAAGCAATAACTCAAAAATAAAATGTCGATTAATACAAACTTGGTATTTAAATTTAGTACCTTCTGTCTCTTGAAATTGTACCTTCCAAATTTGCGAGTCAAAGATTTTTAAGAAAATCCCCCCACTCAAAGCAATCCTTCACATGGAAGATATTTCGAACTTTCAATTTTCTGCCATAACGATTTTGATTAAATTTTGATTTGAATCTGTGTAGTATGAAATAATATTAGGAGTATTGTTAAGCAAAGCAATGTTTTGAAATGAATTTTGGGCAAATTTGATTATTTTGGGAGGATAGATCTTTGTTTTTGTTTTTTTTTTCCTTAACACACCCCTTGCATACCGATACAACACACTTCTAATAGTGTATATTAAAGATATTTATATCGCTAATAAAATTCATATTTTAAATTTGTTAGGAATAGCCTGAAGACCGTTGTATTTTGGATGACTTTTGTATAATTAGTAAATTGTAAGCGATAGGCAAAATCATATCGTAGATCTCATCCAAATATACCATTTATATGTTTTACTTTTTTTGTTCATTTTGCTTTACTTTTTCATTTTTGTAGCCGATAATATTTGTGTGTTCACTGTTTACTGTCTGATTCCTGTAAATTTTGAAGACCTGTCATCCGACTCGAAATAAAGAATTACAACACTGTTTTGCCACGCGTGACACCAGTTCAGCATACGCGTACCCCTCCCATAGGTTAAGTGTATAATGTATAAATATAACTGATGAACTCAGTCATTTGTTGACATACTCTTATAGCTTCGTTCAGAGGTGATATTTATGTCACATGTCTATGCATGTTAAACATTCTGTGTATTGCAGTAACAGTATTTGTTACATTTTGTTCCTCCCTTTTTATCTGGAAAAAAATACTTTAAATGAGCCAAGAAAACATGTAAATTTTGAGAAGATATCAAGATCATCCATATATTAAGTATAGATAGACCATAAATGGAGAACAGAATGTAACAGAAAAAGCATCAAGGCAACAGTATAGTAATGACAAGGAGCAATACACAGAATGTTCAATATATATGGTCACTTGGCAGCTATTGCCATATTCCTCCCCCTTCTTTGGAGAGCATTGCTTCTTGTTGTTGTTGCTAATGTTCCTGTTATTGTTGCTACTATTACTGTGTTTGTCGCTATACCTGCTGTTGCTGTTGTTGCTGCTCTTGCAGTTGCTATTGTTATATTTCTGTTGTTGTTGCTGCTGTTATTGCTGTTTCTACTGTTGTTTTCTGTTACTGTTTCTGCTGATGCTATTGTTGCTCCTGCTTCTAGAATGAGAAGGTATCTATATTGCTCTGCTTGTCAAGATAGTTCACCGGTCTAGAAAGCTCCTGGACACATTGAAGATGTTGGGCGATGCCGGACTAGAAGTCAACGGTTTCGCGCAAGACGATGACGTCACTTCATAAATGTTGGCGCTAGAAGTTTTTACCTTAACCTGACTGGCTTCCAATTGGCAGCGATGATGCTCTGTATGTGTGGAGGTGGACGATTCCACCATATGCTTGGTAAGAAGTCTCAGGGACTTCAGGTGCGAGGCTTTTAAGATGCCGCAAAAATTGAGAAGGCTTGTGATGTCCAATTTTCTCATGCGTTAGCAACTGTTGAATGCGTTGCCAACAGTTCAGGCTTCTTCAGCTTAGAATATGGTTCTTCGGTTGGTGGAGTAGTAATAATATTATCCACGTTGGTAGCGTATCTGTGGTTAGCAGTGGTTGAACTTGCTTCTCTCATGGAAATACCGCAAAGCTCATAGGTACTGTCTTTCTGCCTCAGCGAACCATAATGCTGGTTTGTCGAACCAAAAAAGTTGTAATTTTAGCGAAACAAGGCAGAGAGAACCTGCGGAAATATCCATCGTCATATCTTTGTGAACACACCTTGATATCATTCATGATAGTCCAATTATTAAGATCAATAAAATAATATACTTGTAATGCATTAAACTTTAAAAACGGTTCTGCTTATTTTTAAACGAACCAAATTAAATAAACTTCATTACACTCAAAATTAAGTTTAAATATTTGATGATAAACTGAAGATGAAGTAACAAACACCTTAAATACCTTAAAAAAATCACCAGATGTGGTCTATCTGTATTTAATAATAGTTAAATATTTAAATAGTTAAATACAGATTTTCTAGATAGCCATATAAAATATACTTGTTTTGTGGACTTATTTAAAGTATGTTATTACAGAAAAACCGGAAAAACTCCAAAATAAAACAATTACTACGTTTACAGAATAGTAATCAAGAAGCAGTACATAAAATGATTAATATACATGGTCATGTGGCAGCTTTCGCCACGTTAAGTTCTTGTAGTGTACTAATATAAAAGGCACAGGCAAGCATTTGATGATATACGCCTAAGTCCTACGTTGCGAACCATAGCAGTACCACGTAGGAAGCGCTGAACTTAACAATAGGATGGAAAGGAAGAAATAAAGAAAGAGAGAAAAAGAAAGAAAGAATCAAAGCTGATTTTGGAGAAGTACTCTCCATTTCAACATGGGGTAACCAACAAAATTTTATCAAAATCTGACTCCAGTGATTTCTTCAGTTACTGGGAATTTCAAAGAAGCAAGCCCTGGATCTTCATTTTTATTTTTGTTAAGAACGAAATATCTGATTTATTTAATATTTCTGAAAACAGTACGACGACGTTAACTGATCTTTGTTTTAAACGATAATTTTATTTATTTTTTGTAAGTTTAAGAGCCATTATACTGGGAGAGGTATTGAATTATGAGAGTTTTAATGGGTGAAATTATGTCCGGAACTCATGAAGTGCTCAGTAGTCTTCTCAGAATAAAGGAAAATCCTAACCGAGATTCGAACTCGGAACCTCTTGAATGTCAGGCACACATACTGTCCCTACATTACAGAGGCGGTCTAAATGATAAATTATTTTGCAAAAAATGCTGATAACGTTTATTAACATTACACAATGTTGGTTTATTTTACTTGTTTCATGATCAAGTATTTTGTTTAAAATCCGTTAAAGTTTATATTTCCAGTCACTTCCATCTGGAATTTTTGTTTATTACACCACTAAAGGTTTTTACAATTTTATGCTCGTTCGACACGCAGTTTTACTAAAGTTGTGTTTAAAGCTTGTTTCAGCAGAACGAAATACATTTTGCACTGCTTTTGAGACACAGTAATTCAGATTGGAAGGGTGAAAACATCAAATGACACAGATGGATGAGAATCTAATGCAGATATATTGCTCTTCCTCATTTTATAAAGTTTTGCCATAGTCCAGCCTTTTCGTTCTATAGACAATTTCCTTTGATACTCACACGTTTCTCTACACTTTGAAGGTACTCGCTGCCTGAGGTGGCACGCACCAATTAAAATGTAGTATAGCTTCTACGGAACTTTACAAACACTGCGCTTTGTTTATAGTTACTGTTGTTGAATATTATATTGAGATTACAAATATGTAAATCTCTCATAAAGTGGTTATTGCATTTTAGTATTTCTCTAAATCCTATATTTCTTACTGAACATGAATAAATATTGAATAAGTTACAAGGGGTCACTGTGACATTAATGTTATGCATCCAGCTAGGTTTTTCGTAGTGAAACTAGATCAAAAATGAACACCCCCGTTTTTTGGCTTTCTCTCCCTTATACTCAAGTTTGACATCTAAAAAGTATTTACAGATTAGAATACTTCATGAATAATATCTAATTAGCTGCATTTAAAAAGTAAAATACAAGAAACATTTGCCAGTTTTCCCTCTTCATTTGTTTTTGTTTCTTTCTTTCGTTTAGAGACGTCCATTACTGGGGGAAAAATGTGATTGTGCCTCTTATAAAAATTTTGTTTATTTTCTTTAACAAAATATTCTTACAAAAGCTTATTCTTCTATTTAATACTAATCAAAATAAACATTAGCAAAATGGTCTTCTTACTTAGCTCTTATAAGTAGTAGGAAAACAAGGGAATACATTAGGCTAGAGTGATATCAAATCCTTCAAAAGTTGCTGGCTATGTGATTAAAATGTGGTTCTCTTTGCAGGGTCAGTAGCAAAAGAAGAGTAAAAGGAATATTAAACTCCGTTTGAGAAAATTTTTAAATGCTTTAAATTTGAAACCAGTGACAAGGAATAATAAAGTACATGACATAAATTGTGTGTTTTAATGAGATATACGCTTTTTGTGTAATAAGTTTATGCCTCTCTCTTTTGGTTTACAGTTATGCAAAAGTCATACAGAATGAAGAGATGTTCACATAACTTCTTATCTAAATTTTTCATATACGGCATTTTAATCGTTAAAAGCTATTTTTGAGTAAATACAATTTTAGAACAATTTCCGGGGTAGTTTGGCGATGGTGGATTTTCATGAAAAATCTTCCTCAAGTTTGGTATTTAAACGCCTTTTCGATTTTGAGTTGCGCTGCTCACACACGCGAACTTTTTTCTAAATATCCTTTTTATGCAAGTGTTTTCGATGAAATCTAGGTATCTAATTTTTGGGTGGAATGCAATACCTCCTTATCTATGCCATATACTAAGTATAGAAACTAAACAGGAACGTAATTATAGTCGATATCTTCGCGATGAGGTTTTGTTTGTGTAATCTTTAGCTCAGTTTTGTGCACAGATACTTGTAAGCTCGATCCGGGCAAATTCATTATCAGCACCTGGCAGTTGATCGTTGGGCAGAAGACAGGGTTAAAGTTAGCCGCTTTGACTTTAAACTACACACTTTTTTACCGACGATTATGGCAAAGAAAGCCGAGACACGAATATCTTTATTTTTAATACCTTTCCATCTCAATATGAAAAGGCCACCTTGTTAGTTTACATACACACATATAGGTAATACAAAACATTACACACTTTGCAAGGAATGCATGACGAAACTGAATTAATGGCGCTATGAGTAATACTTCCTGAAATGCACCAATTAAAACAAAGAAACCTCAAATCCAGCTGCTTATAGTCATCCTGAGAGTTGCCTCCTTCCTGTACCACGAATACAGTAGATAGAGAATGTATTGCATTCCATACAAAAGTCGCTACCACGATTTCACGGGAAATATGTTTTGAGAGTTCCTGAGTAAAAAAAAAGTATTTTAAAAAAGCGCGCACGTGTGTCTCTGTAAATAGCATAGTAAAATATGAAAATTCGGCTAAATACTAATCTTACTATTTAAGGTCAGTATCTCCAAATATGCGACATGAAGGTTTTCAACAAAAGCCCTCTACCACAAATACTCTGTATACAGGAATAATTGCTAGCATTGCATTTCTCAAATGCCCCGTATGTTTCCCGGTAAACCACAAGGTGATCTCAAATTATTTTGAGATGACAACCCAATGGTGACTTGCAATGTTGTAAGTATTTTAGACCCAGGATTCATAGTGTAGCCAATTATTATGGTCAATTGATATTGGAATACCAAACATTGTAAGTCACCATTGGGATTGTCATCTCAAAATAATTTGAGATCACCTTGTGGTTTACCGGGAAACATGCGTGTCAGTTGAGAAATTCAATGCTATGCCGGAATGTTGCCATGATTGCTCAGTGGCTAGAGATCCGGGAGATCCGTGGTAAAATCCCGGCTATGGCATTGCATTTTTCAGTCTGACTCTACTTATCCAACTCTTTATTCGGATTTATACAGAATACTTTCCGGAATTTTCTGTTTTCTCATAAATGATTTGAACGATTTTGATCAAAAAGATAGTTTCATGGCAAATACAATTTTCATCTTGAAGTTTCTGGGAAGAGCCTTAGTCTTCGTTCGGACGAAATTTTGAATACCTACTTTGTATAACTGGTAAACATCAGGCGATAGACAAAAAATGGGCTTCACCTTAAACGTCGATTTCTTTGAAACACCCTGTTAATTTTAAATAACCTTTTTGTTTTTAAGCCATTTCCGAGATACACATTACTAATGATTAGAAAGGTGCAATACTCATTCTTTCAAGTCCTTTCGATGTTAAGTTGTTTCTTGCGATTTTATTGAAAGAGTATGGAATATTAGCGTTCACTTCTAAAATATTTACTGATCACTATTTTCTTTGTATCTAAAGGGAAATGTGTAGAGTAACTATTTCTGCAAGTTTTTTCTCGATTGAAACGAAGCAGCTAATGAACTATAAACACAAAATGCACAACACCTTATGATCCATCTTGGCAACCGCACAACGTGAAACTGGACTAGAAGTTTACAAGGAAGTTCACTGTCCAGGTAGTAATCGTCACATAGACATCATTGCTATATATAGAAGAAAATCAGAAGCAGAGATGATAGACCCGACATCTGCTTTGAACTGAAGAAGTTCATCTGCAGAAACAGAAAATATAGGAGCTTCCATACCATACTTTAAAGAACAATGCTACCTCAGATAAATAACAGTAGTAAGCCTACCTTTTGGACCTCGAGGAGCAATCGCAAATATGTTGGTGAAATTGGGGGCGAAATATAAAATTAATAGAAGTGATGAACAAGCAAACACACAGAGCATCACAAAACATTCCATACCTATTTTTAAAATCATTTATATGCTTAAATTAAACGTAAAATATATTATAGTTTAGAAATCGCTTTATTTTTGTAATTATTCTTATTTATTGTTGCATATATTTTATAATCTTTGTTACAATTTGTTCCCATAACTTAATTTTTATATAACTAGGTATTATAAAGTATGATAAAATATTTTTTGTAATGCTTGCTTATAACATTTTCTGTTAAAACCTCTAAATGTATATTTTTGCTCTCTCTCCAGGCAAACTCATTTACGAGTCAGACTAACAAATAATTAATAAGATGAGTAGTATATAGGGTAGAGACAGCTATCTGCTGTGAATAGAATATCCAATTTTTCAAAATCTTTTTATGTGAATCTGGGCAACAAAGAAGAAAAATAATGATTAACATGCTCTGTGATTTCAAGTATGCCTTGATACTATGTGGTCATTATTTACCATAAGATGAGCCTGTTCCGAACCTTCAGAATACTTATGCTAGTCGGCCCATCTCTTTAATAATGTTTCATGCTCTTGGGTTCATCTGATTTATATTTTAAAGCAGTTTGAGCTATATTGTATGGTATACCGCGCTGCGTATCCATTAATAACGTTGTCCCATAATTCTGAACTGGAAAGTTGGCAAACCTATACATAAGAGGCGTCGTAATTCTTGGTTAAGCCGTGAAGTGAATGTAACGGTTCATTTACAGCAATTTGCATGCACGGTATAGATAATAGTATTTAAATAAGCAGTTGCGACGGACGTTATTCATGCACGTACATTGTACATCAGTGGAAGGCTATGCGCTTCGAGACCGTTGTCATGATGTACGATCGTGTTTTATTGGCACTTGGTGGTGCAGTCGTCTACCCTACCTAATAATAGGCCAGAGCACGGCAATTAGTAGAGATGTTTGTTAAGCCGTAATGGGCGTGGTGGAGGTTGGAGGTGTGGGCTTAATTATCTGCCGACCGTTAAAGGGACGGCATGTCTTACATCTCCCAATGGCGTTCCAAATAAAACCAATGGGTAATGTTGGATACAAAACGCCATTCTGAATTCTTGTCGCAGATTTTAGCACTTTACTACATGTAATAATCTCAGAGTTAAAGACATGGAATAAATAACAAGTTGAAACTATACTTCGTACATAGCACCAATGCGGGCTCTTCCCCTTGGAAAACCGTTATCTAATGATTAATTTTGAATAAAATTGTACAAATTAAAATGTTTTACTTTCTCTAAAGTACTATGTGTCTCCAAATTACATGCTTCCACCACTCTGGGTTGCACCAAACCTGATATGTTAGTGGCTTCTCGTATTTAACTATCTGCCAGTATATCCCATCAGGGAGTAGTTGCTTTCCTGTATTTATCTCTGTGCCAATATATCCCATCACGTAGTAGTTATATTGGTAATATAGATAGGTCAGCGGTTTCGTATAACGTTCTGCCAATATATCCCATCAAGGAGTATTTGTATTGGTAATATAGATAGGTCAGGGTTTCCGGTATATAACTCTCTGTCAATATATCTCATCACGGAGTACTTGTATTGGTAATATAGATAGGTCAGGGTTTCCTGGTATATAACTCTCTGTCAATATATCTCATCACGGAGTACTTGTATTGGTAATATAGATAGGTCAGGGTTTCCTGATATATAACTCTCTGTCAATATATCTCATCACGCAGTACTTGTATTAGTAATATAGATAGGTCAGGGTTTCCTGGTATATAACTTTCTGCCAATATATCTCATCAGGGACTAGTTGGTATTGGTAAGTATTCTGTCTTTCGGCAGGTCCCTCAACGCAAAGTTTACTATCCATAACTTTTCTATCTTCTGCTTCCTTCTTCAGCAACCTATATTTCCATATTTCCCTTAAACAGCCTAGTAATTGAATTCTTCTTCTTCCAAGACTAATGGTTCCTTCTACTTTTCTTTCTATGATGTCATGTAATAGACATTTTGTTCTTAAAATATGCTTTATACAGTTTGCTTTCTCATGCACTCTTCTAATAACGTTTCAGCTGTCACCATGTCCGTGAACCTTATATTTTCTATTCCTCTCCACCCCCACATCTCAAAACAATTGCTCTCCACTTGTCTCAAAGGCCACGTTTTTGATTCGTTCAAAACAATCTTTCAAAGCACTTTACCAGATATTTATGTAGCTCCAGGTTCAAATCGCTAGCCAGCAAAGTTCTCCTCTTCATGAAGGCTTTTGTAGCCATGGCAATTCATGATCTCCTTTTATAACATTCGTTAAATTTTTGCACAAATTTGTATCCCAACAGGCAAAAAGTAGATAGTATTCCATTCATCACAATGTAATAAAATATTAGAAATAAACATAATAAACCAAAGCAAGATTAGACATCATCTGTCAGTAGTAGCAGGGAACAGACATGCGATCAGAAAAGAGAAGAGAAGAAGCTGAATGCGGCTTTTCTGAAAATGTACAGACATAACACTCTTCGTGACTTTGCATTTCTCGAAGGACCTGTATCATGTGCACATGGGTATCTCTGCTCCACGTTATTGGAGAAGCTATAATTTGGAATGTATAAAATTTCCGTGATTTGGCGATACAATTCGCATATGTACATGTGTGGCGTGATGGCTGTAGCTTCGCGCCGCTGAGCTTAGGCCAAATGTTACGAGTGCCACGTGTGGATAAACAGAATTCAATGCTTAACGCAGAAGAGATTGTTAGTTCGGTTTCGGGTAGTCAGTATTGATATACATGTAAATTTACTTTACTCTAAACAAAGAAAAAAAGCTGATAAAAACAGATCAGGCGAATCGTTAATAAAACTCGTCGATAGGAAAATCATGTATAGTTATAAAGCAGAAACAACCTGATAAAATGGAGAAACGTGTGGATACTTACAAGATAGGTGGAAAAATTCAGTGATAAATCAAGAATGGAAACTATAATAAACTTAAAATTAACGACAGAACAGTTGTATGAGATAGGCGCAGTTCCAACAAAACCATGTCCACTCTGCGATGCATGCGTTTGGCCTGCCTCAAAATATGTACTTCGGTTAATTATCGATATCCAATTTTTTTGGCGGAATACAATATCCCCTCTAGGTACCTACTATATACATTGTACATACGTATTAGATAAAGTAAAATATACTTTAATGTTTTACGCACCACGAACGCCAGCCTAAAAGTACTCATCAGCTCTACCTACCTATGAAGCAGGGAACGTAGTAGTTTGAGAAACGTATTGCTTTAGAAATCCACGGAACTAGTTTGTTTACGCTAATAGTAAAACAAGCCTTTAATAAGACTGCAACAACTTTGTTGAACATGTTCGAAAAATGCTTATATTGTACTTACCTGAATATTACAGTGATTTGTGATTTGAAACTACTGTTATAATTTTATCCCAGTAATATTTATATAATGATTCTTTTATATGTAATTTAATGTAGGGTTTTACTAGTTTTATCGACTCCATGTCAAGAGATGCCTATATTTGTAATGCATCAATGAAACCATTAGTAAGGACCTAAATAGATAGTTTTTATTCCACACCATTAGGTAATTCTACCCCTGATAAATAATTTCATAGCTCAACCCACGTCAGGCAACGTCACACAGGAAGAAGAACAGCGAGGTAGCCAGATATGTAGAAACAGGTTTACAAAACCAATGTTATATTTTCTTGTAAGCGTTGTAGTATAATCCTAGGATTTGCTGATCGTTGCGGTGCCTTTTGTGGTGGGATCTTGAAGCGGAACTTATAACTTGCAGGAACTAAGGTCTCACAGTCTCGGATTGGTTGGGCTGCTGGACGACTCTGGAGCTCCGCCCCCACTCCTTCTGGTCCTCGATGTAGTAGCTGTGCTCTAAGCGTGTTTGGCAGATTTGAATTTGCCGCTAAGCCTGTTTACCTTGGCCACACTTTCATTTGGCGGAACTGGAGATTTTGTTACGCGCCAGACCGATTGTTGTAGCAGTTTTAGTATCAAAATACATTTTTAAATACATTCTTTTAATGTCTTTTAGGAAACGCCATGCCTTTAATGACGTCACTGGGTATTTTCTGCAAATGTATTTCTTTTCCATTTTAAGGTTAAAGCAACAAGTTCACATATACTTTACTACTTGTTTATGTACTTTAAAGTAATTAGCTAAATACTGCGTCAACGTCAATATTTGTTTATCACTTTATTAAGATTGAAATTTATTGCTTTGGTTTTATTATTTTATATTATATATTAACTGAAGAGCTATGTATAAAATATTTTTATATCTTTTGTGGTTTGTGGTTTATCAATTTTGCACTAATATGTGCACACTTAGCCTTGGGCGCTAGTTCTACGGGAAGCGAGAGCCGCGGAGAAGAGTGTAAACCACTAAAGATAGTTTCTTTCTTTGAGGACCTCAGTCATTATGGTGAATAGGTTATCTTAATTTACCGCAAACTAGTTGAATTACTAAACGAAAAAAGAACATCTGCATATGCATGAACCCTGCAATCTATAAACAGAATCAAATCTTAGTATTGAATCCACTAGGTGTCAAGGTGCACAGTGTGCATGCTTCAATATTGTCGCTCTGTTCTGTTTTTGAAATTGTGCGAAACCTACCGAATTAAGACTAGGGAGCCGAGAGCCCAAGAAAAGGTGCATCTTAGTATGCATCCTTTCCCGTCCTACTGTATATATACTATATGTAATTGTTATATATTTAATTTACGACGCCAGAAGTTCATAAACAAATATTCTCAATATTATCTACGGTTCTGCAAAATTTATGTCCCCATGAAATCAAATCTGAAGTGTAGCTTCTACGCTGATGTAATGCTTCAATTATGATACGAGACTCATCTGCCATCTCTTCACATTGTGGCTGAATCCCCAGTCTCCTACAGCGGGAAACAAAGTTGACAGATGTTTCTTCTACTGCATTTCTGTAACACGTCAAACGAAATTAATGTACTGAAAGCTTTGCGTTTGTAGCTCAGATCTTGGTTTCCTCTCACAGTATACTGCTTTAAAATGCTAAACAACTTTTCACAGAAACAAAAACAGAGTTGTAAATACATGTAGCAACATAGTGTTCCAATGGCGAGCACAGACACATCTAAAAGAATTCGTAGGCTTCCACGGCCGTTTTCAAATACAGTGGCTGCATCCGGTATTGACCGAGTTGTCTTGTAGCTCATCTTTTCGTCAACTTTCCGCGCAACTTACGTTGAGCTTCAATGTCCAGAGAAGAAGCTCAAAATAAGTTGTGCGAAACGTCAGCGAAAACATGAGCTACAAGACAGCTCGATCTATCCCCAAAACAAGTAGCCACCAGTGTATAAATAAAGTTTTTGGAGATATGAAACGTGCAACTGACGTCAAATTAGCAAAATAAGTCCATTACTGACAATTTATTGTTTTTCACACAAGCCGTATGTAGAAAATTAGCATCCGTTTAAAAAATGCAATGCCTTGGCTAGAATTTAAACCGCAGATCTTTCGGGTTTCTTCTGGTTATGAGCTACCATGGTAATATGCCTGCACAGCATTTAATTCCCAGCTGACTGGAAATTTCTGTAGTAAACCACGATGAGATCTCAAATTCATATTGAAATGACATACTCCGACGACTTGCAATGTCGTAAGTACTTTTAAGTACTTCTTCGTGGTTTAACCAACTACTAGGGTAATCAATAGTATTTAATTGTTCTCTCACACAAACCTTGGGAAGGGGAAGTTTGGAAAAGAAGTACATAAATGAAATATTCAATGCCATATTCGGGATTATAACCAAGTATCTTTCGATTTTCGTCCGGTTGTTATTACCAATTGAGTTGTCATGGTACAAGCATTGAACATTTTCCATGGCAAATGAAAGTAATGGTACAGAAGGCGACTGCATTACTAGGTCTATCTAGCCAATTTATAAAGTACAAGGGACCGGAAGGTGGTTGCGCAATTAAGCCCACAACTGTAGAAGACCATCGTACTCTCATCAGAATAAGTTGGTATGCAAGGCTACTGCCCATCTTGAATACTTCTTCTTATCTACCAAGCAGATCCAAATTGAATGACTTTGAAATACCGTTCTCTTTGCATCATAGGAAGGAAATGAAACGAATAATCGCATCTTCTTCCAAAGAAACGATTGAATTTATTCCCGTTGCGAATACAAAGTTCTAGATGAACTGCTGCTTCCATCTCTCTTTGGGCCGTCTTACTACTGGATGATAAGAATATGCTTGCAGGCGATCAGGGGCCTTTCTTTGTACATGCCGGTGCCACTCTTCTGATACTGTACCACTTCTTCCACTATGCTGTTTTTTTTTTTTTTTTTTTTTTTTTTTTTTTTTTTTTTTTTGTCATTTCTTGGCTGCTTCTATGGTCTCTAAGGCTCACTACTAATATAGGTCTTAAAGATCTTATTTCAGCTGCTTCAATTCGAGTTTTATCACTTGCTCTTAGCATCCATGTCTCACTTCTATAATCACGGAGGGTTTTGAGGTTTTGTTGTGTAGTCTTACTTGGATTTCGTGATTCATTTTCTTTCCCAAATATCTTTTTGTACATCCGTTAAACTGTTGTAGTTTTTTAGATTACTTTCCAAGTCTTTGTTTTACATATTTATATTTCACATCCCAAGTATCTGAAAGTATTCACTTGTTTTATTATACTGTCATTTATAACTATATTAGCTCTAATGATATGTTATCCTCTTATTGCCATTGCTTTTGTTTTGGGGATAGATATTGTCGTGTTATATTTTTGCAAACTTGGAGACTATCTACCAATTCCTTGATCATCTGTAAAGAGGATGCTATTAAACAAATTATCGTTTCCAATATTCAGATGGGTGATATTTTCTTAATTCCATTCTTGTTTGATTTTATTCATACATAAGTTCAAAAATCTGATTTGTACCATTCACATGACTTTCTCTATATCCCTGCAACAAATTAATCTTAAAAAGCTTATACTTCTATTTACTTTATGCTAATCAGAAAAAATGAGCAGAAATAGTCTTATTACTTGCTTTCTTGTAAGTAGAAGCGAAATAAGGGACTACCATACGTTAAAATGACAGTCAAACGCTGGTTGCTATGTCAATGAAGTTCCTTTGTTTATATGGATAAGAGTTGACAAGTTCCTGTATGAGTAAAGTATAAGATTTTCATAGCAGAAACCAAAAATAAGGAATGTCTCAAAAACGAGACGAACTCGCGAAAAAATGTATATAACATAAATTGTGTGTTTTAACGTGCTCTACATTTTTGTGTACTAAGTTTTTGTCCATCTCTTACGGTGTATCAGTTATTCAAAGTTCAGTAAAATTCATCCACAATAAACTACTCTTCAAAGGCTATTCCCAGAAAATTCAAGATATACATTTTATTTGTCAAGTAAACATCTTTAATATACAAACTTTTAATCAAAATCATTAGAGCCATTTTTGAGAAAATAAAAATTTTCAAAAAAATTTCCATGTAAAGGGTAGTTGGCGGTGGGGGGATTCTTTTCAAAATCTTCATGTCGCATCCCTGGAGGATACTAAACTTAAATACCAAGTTTGGTATTTTACTGACTTTTCGTTTTTGAGTTATCGTGTTCACACACACACACGGACCTTTTTGTGAAAATGCTTTTTTTGTATATTGCGGATCCTAAAACATATATTTCCGGTGAAATCTCGGTATCGAATTTTTGGGTGGAGTGCAATACCTTCTCTATACACTATACATAGTGCGTATAGAGAAAGTAAAAATCTTATGTGTTACACTCACATGACTTTCTCTAGCCGTTCTACAAATTTCTTACATAAGATTATTCTTCTTTCTGCACTTTGTTAATCGAGGTATTCAGCACAAGGTTCTTATTACTTAGTTCCTTATAATTAGGAAGAAAATAAGGGTATGCCATAGGCTAAATCGATAGTCAAATGTTTTAAAAGCTGTCGTTATGCGATTGTTATTACAAATCGCTTCTTTTCTTGGCTAGCAGTAGAACAAAAGAAAAACGGACTCTCCCGTCTGAGAAAATTATAAGTACTTTACAACGAAACTAATAACGATGAATACTTCGAAAACGGTAAGCTCCACGAAAAAAAATGTATGTGACGTAAATTGTGTATTTTAACAAGGCCTACAGTTTTTGTTTAGCAAGTTTTTGTCTCTCTTACGGTTTATTAGTTATGCCAAAATAAGCAACATTCATCCAGAATAAACAGGTCTTTAGAAGCTATTCCCAAAAAATTCAAAATATACATTTTATTTGTCATGTAAATATATTTAATATAGGATATTTTAATCAAAATCGTTAGAGCCATTTTTAAGAAAATCAAAATTTTCGAAAAAAGTTCCATGTAAAGGGTAGTTTGGGGTGGGGGGATTTTTCTCAAAATCTTCGTGTCGCATCCCTGGAAGATACTGAACTTAAATACCAAGTTTGATATTTTAGCTACTTTTTGTTTTTGAGTTATCGTGTTCACAGACATACGGACATACGGACACACACACACACACACACACACACACACACGGACCTTTTTCTGGAAATACTTTTTTTGGATTCAGGGGGTCCTAAAACATTTATTTCCGGTGAAATCTCAACATCGAATTTTTGGGTGGAATGCAATACTTCTCTATCCCTATGTACATTGTACATACGGGGCAGGAGAAAGTAAAAAGTATTGGAAATAAACCAAAACCTTCTTTTAGCCCTTGATTTATTTATATTGTTTATTTCTATAACAGTATTATCAAACGAGATTTTATTGCATTTAATACATTTTATAGAATTTTAAATTTACTCAGGATTTTCCATAATACCCTTCTATTTACCCTACCATAAGCCCTTGCATAATACAGGTGGTAAATTAAATTCTCCTCTTTTCTCCATTATTTGTTAAAGAGCATCGGCACAAGATCGCCCCTTCCTAAATCTGCTTTGCTCTTCACTTAGGATACCTTCTGCTATTGGTTGCCGTTTAATTTTTATTATAAGTGAGTAAATCTTGCATGCGTGTTTGGTAAGAAATGCCTCTGTAGTCAGAACAGTTTTTTCGATCTACTTTCTTGTGCAAAAATAATTAATATATATATATATATATATATATATATATATTTCTATTCATTGGGAACCTTTCCTTCATTCCATATTTCATTGAATAATTGGAAAAATCTCTTCTTTCACTTCAAACTAGCACATTTTATGAGTTCACTATTTATATTATAAATTCCAGTAGCTTTCGTGTTCTTTAAGTTCTTTAGGGAATTTTCTGGATCTAGCATAATTATTGCATTATATGCATTAAAATTGTTTGTTTCTACATTGTGAGATTCTTCATGTACAAATACACATTAATTGTATGTAATCGATTCTGTGATAGACATCTTGTACTATCTGTTTTTTTACTTAGTTTTAAAAAATTTTAAACCAAATCTCTCACTTCCTAAAGGTCAAGTTCTATTCGCTTAGCAAAAGTTTCCCACATTTTTTATTCGTTTGTCTTGTCAGTTTACGAACTAATGCCCTCCTATATTTATATGTAATATAATCTTCCGTTTTGGACGAATTTAGCCATTTTAGGTATGCTTTTTTCTTCTTATCAATTTATTTTTTTAGCTCTTCATACCATATTTTTAATCTCTTTGGTTTCCTCTTCCTTTGTGTTCCTAATACTTCCTCGCCTATTTTAAGAAGGGCCAATTTCAGGGTTTTCCAATCCTGTTCTACATCTCTCTCTCTCTCTCTCTCTCTGTCTCTCTCCCTCTCTCTCTCTTCCTCTTATTATGTTATCAAGTATTTTTTGGTAAAGTTGTCCATTACTATAATGTTCCAATAGCTGTTTTTTTCAAATTTTCATCTTCTGTTTTGTTAGTTAATGTATTCTTTTTTCTGATATATCGCTTAGGAATATTTATTTTCGAAGTCTCCAGATCTGTGTCCGCTTCACCCCTCTATTACTTCTGTCTAGAAATGTTCGTTTGCAATAATATAGATGTTCTACCTCGTTCCCTCCATGTGTATGTATGTATCTCCTTGTTGGGTAAGAAGGTGTTTGTTATTCTGAGATTATAATAAGAGCAAAAGTATCTCGGCATTTCTCCCTTTTTATATTAAGTATTTTCACCATGTGATCCTAGTAATTTAGGTATAATAACTTTACCAACTCTAGCTTTCAAATCTCACAATATTAATAAATAATCATTCTTGCCAGTTTCTGCAACTCCTTATAAAGATGTTCTGCTTCTTTCACATTTCCGGGTGCATATACTCCAATTTATTACTGTGGTTTATACCTGTTTTTATACGAAGGCATATGATTCTGACATTAATCCAAATGTAGTCTAATACTCTGATTTTAAATTTTTATGAACGAATATACCAACTCCTTAAGCTGCGTTTTTTTTTTCTTTTTCCACGCCTGAGTTTAGAAATATATATTTATCAATTTCCATTGAGCCTTTGCTGGTTGCTGTTACAACTAATATTTGTATATGACTTTTCCTAACTTCCGATATGATATCCATTATTTTTTAGTTTATGTTCGACGAAGCAATTGTCAAAATTTCTAAAAGCGTTTACCTTGCCATTGCTATTGTCGTTGAGGATTATATCTGTCCGGCTTATTGATTTGGCTTTGTGAGTAATTATATTTTTACTTGGATGGACTACCAATCCATCGCAAATCTCCCAACTTGGAGTACCAGAGATTGTTTATTCGAGTCTCCTATCCCCTAGAAGGACTGCCTTCTCTACGGCTTATGAATTCCCTCTGTTCAAGGAGATTTTCTGTCGAAGTCACCCAACCCTTAGAAGGTTGTATTCTAAAAGGCTCAGGAGATCCCTCTTCGCGGATTTGTTTCCAGAGTTTTCCTTCTCCTTGAGACAAATTGCCCTTAGTTCTTGAAGTAGAGTTTGGGCATTTCCTCCCAATCTCGATTGCTTTATGTTTTATCCTCCAGTACTCGGGTGACCGTTTGCAATGGATATATGTACTGCATGATGGGGTCGCCACATCCCTACGTCTCAATAATCACTTCCATTTGAGAAAAGTATAAATATTGAAAAATTTAACCAACGACCCGGACTATCTCCCCCTAAGAAAAGTATTTGAATATGTGTGTGCTCAAACGATGTTTAAACATTTTATTTAGTAAGTTTATGTATTACTTACGGTTAACTAATAATGCAAAACTCATCCAGAATGAAGAGTACTTCAGAGTCCTCATAAACTTGAAGAAATGCATGTGATGCATCACAAAAATATCTTAAACATACGGCATTTTATCGCCTTCCGTGGCGTAGTGATTACCATGATTAGGTTGTGGGTTCAAACCCGGTGGAGCGTAATGGATTTTCCTCGGATGTAAAATTACTTGGCATGGTTTTCTTTGGAAGCGAAGTAAATTTATTGCAATCTTTATTTGCTCCTAAAAGAACTCCACTTCTATATGAAAAAGGTCGCTATTCTAATATTGCTACGTTAACTGTCTGCAAGTGCAATGTCTTCCTACAGTGGTGACTTGATGAGTACGTCACCATGTGGCGTACTAGAAATTCTTGGATAAAGAAACAACTGTAAGATTGGCCCAAAATACGCCAAGGTGTGATGAAACTTGAGGCTGAATGTGGTATTTTCAGAAATGTTCCGCTACGGATAGTGAGGAATTACTTTAAAATCTTCGTGAAGGATTAACTAAAAAAAACATTGCAAAAATATTTCATAACTAACAGGGAAGGCAAATTAAATGAATCCGTTACTTTAGTTTAAAAAGTTTATCGTGCAAGTTAGTAAGTTATATAACTTTCTATATGAGTTTGCATTTCCACTAATTAAATATATTATAATGAATAACATATTCACAGAAATCTCTAAAATAATTACTAGGAGTTGTGCTGAAAGTCAGCCATTTCTGAAGAGCAAATTTTATTCCGGTGACAATTTTACAGTCCGCTAAATCTAGCCGTAGTTCGCTGAGCTAGCGACACTTGATTAAGGAACCGTGTCATAACATCCTCACTGCGAAGTGCTGTAAGTGAATTTCATCCTTCGCCCCCACTGTGACCCCTGCAGATGAGTCTGCACCAGTCTCATCCTCTAAGATTGAACATCATCAATAAAATTATCGCCTGCCTGCATGAACCTGAAATTAGAGTGCAGGTGCCATCAAAATATCTTATGCTTTATAATCTTCTTCGCCATTGTTCGTAATTCTCCAAGGTATTATTAGGGTTTATATTCCTCGCAGCTGTTAAAACTTCAGAAGCGTTAAATTTACCAGTGATTTGGCGAGGTAATAATATTCTCGCCAACGGCAAATATTCCATGAATTGAGTTGTAAAAGTATTGCTACGATTAAGGCAAGGATCTGTGAACATCGAGAAATGCAACATTTTCTGACTACTTGGATATTGTTGCAGCATCAAGTACAAAAGAGTGAAACCGCTATTAAGACATTCATTTTTACTTTCTCTACATTGTACCATATACATAGCAGGCACAATAATTTTCCGCCCAAAAATTCGATTTCGAGATATCAAAGGAAGTATATGTTTTGTAATCCCCTAATTAAAAAAACTTTTTTTTAGAAAGTTTTGAGTGCGTATGTGTGTATATTGTCCTTTAAATTCTAAGCTTGATATCAAGTTCAGCATCTTTCAAGGATGTGACACGAACTTGTTTGAAAATGCAATTCTCTAAGGGTTTTGATTAAACTGCCACATGTTAATATGTTTTATTAAGAATGAAATGTAAATTTTCAATTCTCTGACAATAGTCTCTGAGGTCCTATTCATTTTCGATTACTTTTGCATAGGTGGTAAACCGTTAGAGGTAGATAAAAAATATAAATATATTACTGCACAGAAAATGTAGATCTCGTTAAAATACATAAATTTATATCACATACATTTTTGTGACTATTTTTGAGATATTCCTTGTTATTATAACTCCATGGCACGACAGCTCACGGGTAACCTTGGCCTACCGCCCGGCCGCTGCGTCCCCCATCTCGGTCCACTACAGACGTCATGGATGGGGTGCAGTATTGGAGGGTGAGACGTGGTCAGCGACTCGAGCCCCCCGGCCGGTTAATGCGGTCCTCATGACCTGGAGCCGCTACTTCTCCATCAAGTAGCTCCTCAATTGGCCCCCCTTACGAGGCTGAATGCACCCGGGGCTCGAACCCAGGTCTCCCGCTTGGTAAGCAGCAACGACCATTCCTTGTTATTAGTTTCAGATTTAAAATACTTAGACTTTCTCAAACGGGAAGCTCTCATTCGCTTCATATCTCGTTTGTTTTACTCCTGGCCACACGAAGAGAACCGAATAATTATATCACATTGTGACTATTGATTTAGCCTAGTATTCCCTTGTTCCCACGTATTTACCAGGAAGTATGTAATAAAATATATCTGCAAATGTTATATTGATATATGTGAAATAGGTAGAAAAATATGCTTTTGGAAGAATATTTTGTTGAAATGGGAAGAGAAACATCTTATACTTTTACTCCAAGTATTTATTTCTTAATATTCTAATCTGAAATACTCATTGGATCTTATGGCTTATCGTGTGGATTTTAAATTTGAGTGTAACATACATAGATCTCCCTCTGTGGTGTAGTTATCATACGGGCCTGTAATAACCGGCTCAATACTGGTGGAAAGCATAGCTTTGGCAGGGAATTGAAGCCGTTAGTTCTGTGTTCCCGTGAAATGTTTATTTGGTTCCTTAACAACATTCCTCGTTTTAACGTCCACATAGTCATTATTTCGTCCTAGGTGTCAGATGTTTCAAATATAGCGACACACCGAGATGGACATTGAATGACTAAAATAAATAAAAACACAAATAAATTGTTACAAAGGTATTTAATAATTTTAATTAGTTTATGAGAAATAAAATGTTATACAGATTATTGAATTTTTCACTTGTTTAGTATGAGTTATGCAAAATAATTTCAACTGTATTATTTAATACATTTCATTAGTCTGTGTACGAAACGTTTTATTTCCGCAATTCCTGAGAATTTCAAGCTAAAGAGTTATAAAACTGGAGTCCAAGGATCATTTTGAGTAGAGAAAAATGGTAATAAAACTCTGTGCTAGATTTGCATTGATCGTTTATAAGAGATATGGAAATTATTCTAAAAACATTTACATTTCTTTCTACTCTAGTTTTAATTGAGACAATCCTTTGGAGAAATAGATTGCAGATTTCGTTATAAATACAAAGAGAATAGTAGTGAAATGTTTAAAAACTGGACGTTATATGCTGGTCTGAAAATGTCATATCATTTGGCAACAAGAAACAAATAGATACCGAAAGGACTTTAAGATAATGGAAAAAGTACTGAAATCCGCCTCGCGGGTGATGGGCCTATCTGCATCACATTCAAAGGGGACGAGTTACCAGGACATGTTTTCTTTTTGTTCCCCAGGATATCCTTATTCCTAAGAGAACAAATGTTGGTTACTAAGTTTCACCAGCATTTCACTCATTTCATTCATTCTTCGCCCAATATGACCTACCAAGATTATGAGTAAATAAACAATTCGAACCTTTAATAATGGATGTCTCAATAGGACAGTAAATATATATAACAAAAATTGAGTGTTAAAGAGATCTGGAGAGCGACTGACAAGCCTAAAATTAAAATTGAAATGAATTAGTAGCAGCATTCGTAAACAATGTGGTAAAAACTTCCAACAGAAATGTTTAAAATATCAGGTGTAAACAGGGTTGTTGGCAAGTGTTACAGCGCAATACGCTTGGAATAAGTATTTCTCATGCAGCGACATTGCGAGCTGCTTGTTACCATAAAAACAAAGAGCCTATATGACTATTTTCCCACACGATATCCAGCAGGTTGTAAACAGAAAAGGCATGTCGTATTACTGCTGCATGAATAACAACAGACGAAGTGACGTTGTCCAGTCATTCGGTCACAGGATGACGTGGTGCGCATTCTTCCATTGGTCTTCTGGAGATAACTCTCTATAGCCTGTGCTCATATTCATGTTCCAAACTTCTAGTCTTTCTTCTATTGTATAAGTTAATCCGATTTATCCACCGTTTCTTCCCTAATAACCGACATATATATCTTTATCTAGTGAATAAAATGAAACTGTTACATAGTTTGGAAATAACATAATTACATAATGTATATATTATATATAAGATGGGAGGTAAATAAGTGCAAATAATTTGATATTCAGTTGAGAACAATACGTATAACATATAGATACATTTAATTTTGTCTGCTTACTAATAGCACTGTCATAAATGGACACATTTCGGGATATGTGTTTAGAACGGTCCTACCGCTGCAGTTTATATCACTCAACGGCCAGCTCCTGCGTTCAGTACAATTCGCACACCGCCGTTGTGCATTCACACGATCCACAGTCAGGAAACGAGGGACCGATACAGTTACACTTTCCTTTGACAATGGAAGATTACGCATACTCAATTAGCAAATATTCATTTAATTTAAGTCGTACCCGGGGAATCTGCCATTGCTGCAAGAAAATGTATTATCAGCGATTTCTAAATTGTCGTCTTTCCAAAAGACGAACGTTCACTGCAGTGTAGCAAAGGATGTTCTCATAATTTCCCAACTTGAAGGTTTTTTTAATTGTTAATATTAAGTTTTAATTTCTAACCATGTAGGAGTGATGAGGACAACCTTGTAATTTAAAGAACGGAAGTGCAAATTCTTACACGTTGATTTGCGTAATGTATTTGTTTAATAAAACTAAATTTTAAAAATAGCGTGATTGTCATTTTGTTCAGTATCTTTAAATTTAAACGTGAATACATTGTGAATCCTAGTCCAGTAATGGTGTATGAAGCAAGAAAGTAATACCATATGATTACTTGCAGTGCGATCGATATTCCTCCCTCACACCTATAGTTGGTCAGGACAAAGGGTAGAGGGAGGTCAACCGTGTCACCTGTTAGTAAACAATCACTGAACGTCTAAGATAGGGAACAATAGCGATCTTAAAAATGAACATAAACTTTAGAAAATAGAAAGAAAAGTAAAACAACAAAAATACTGGATCATAACATCGTCCTCGAATGCTGTTAAAATATTTGCACTTATTCGTCTTCCACCCTATATGTATATACAACATTTACATCGCATAAAACAGTTATAATAATCGGAATACTTAGTAAGTTACAAGCAGCATTGAGCTAAAGGGGATTAAAGGATAAAAATGAAAATAATATACTGCAAAAAATAGTAGACAGTCTATTTGGTCTCATGACATCTAAATAGCTTAGCATTTTTATGTTAATTTCTCTATTGTCTAAAAATGTGTGTTGAATACACCTTTTGTTCACCCGAAAACCATGGAAGAATTAAATTATCGATCTCCGGTGTGCTAGATGCTTCCCGCGGCAGTGATTTTGTTAATCAAAATTTATTGCACAATGGGTTGAATCCACTGCGATCCTCTGATCGCATCTATCTTATAGTGAGGGGAAAGAGAACCTGCATTCTCAAATATAACTAGAATAGTATCTTTGTAATATATTTTAACAGAACTTCCGATTTCATTTCAAGAAACAACTATTAGTTCTTCCACAAACTTACTACCATCATAAGCTACTAAAAATAACTCTTTTTCAATTGTTTCTAAAAATTCTGCCGCATATTTCTTTTCGACAGTCGCTGCGGCCGCGATGACTACTACTGCTCACTACAATTTCCCGTTGAAACTGAATCTGTGCAGGGTTTCATTCCCCTTCTTATACCTATCGGTCACGTGACAGGAAAGTCCAGAAGCAGTTGCATATGCAAACCACCGCAGGTGTCACAAATTCATTCAGGTGTAACAATAACCAACTTCAACGTCAAAGCATCTTCCCACAGCATATGTGTTTACTCACATGGGTATAACAATCTCAGCTTTAAACTCGAAATAACTTGCCACTCGTACACGTGTTCACTAACGCATGTATAACAATGCGTGTCAATCAGCTATGGCTTAGGAAGCAAGTCTTTCATACATGTTCGGCGATTATCCGGGGTGTAGTCACAAAATTTTAGTAAAGTTAATGGGTTTCAGGCGTGACAGCGTGGCCGAGTGGTTAGACCGCTCGCCTCTCACCTGGACCTCAATCTCAGGGGACGGCGTGTGGAATTTGTGGTGGACAAATCGGCGTCTGGGTGGGTTTTCTAAGGGTTCTCTGGCTCCCCCGCCATTCATTCTACTTATTATTGTTCATCACCACATCGCTCATACATTTGGGCTTCATTTAATAACATCTACTTCTCTCATTTCATCCTGGTTATTGGCCGATCCCTTGTTCCTGTTCTTCATTTTATGATTATACGTCCGTTGGCTCCTCGACAGCCTTCTTATTCTAGGCACACACGTGTAAGTCCCAGGGAATGTAGGTCCTCTACACGGAAAGGCTAATTCGTGTATTTTACATTAATACACTTTATTTTCCCATCTCCACTAGAGATATTTTGTTGCTTATAGCTGATGATACTGGTAAAATTTTTGTGCCATGTTTGGCTTACTACCAACTAGTGTACATGCAACGAACTCCCCAGTGACCCTTTGCCGGATCTGCTTAACGTAAGGAAAATTGTGTTATGTTGATACATTTGTGGTTAACCCTGTGGAGTTTGTATAATTAAGGACAGGCACTCGACGTCTCGTGCAGTAGTCATCAACAACAATGACCTCGCTTCCCGCCCTCTTGTCGCTGTGCTGGTTTGCGTGGGCTACCTAATGTACACACTCCGAACCATGGATTAAAACTTAGCAAACACCAGTTGCTGCACGCACTTTCTGATGCTCGGGCAACGCTTCATATTTACAAGTACCTCTGTCAATTGTTGGTATTACATTTCTTATAGGATCTTAAAGCCATATACAGATGGTTTTATATTACCAGAGCTTAAAACAGTGTTTTGAAAACAGCTTTCAGTTAGTTAACGTGCAAGATGTGGCAAAAACGTTTTAATCTTTCACTGAATCCAGACTGTATTATTAAATCGTGAATTCGAAAAATCCCATATGGCTAAATTAATAAGAAAAAAATCTACAATTATTGAGACACACAAGGGAGTTTATTATCCTTTTCCCGACATTCGTTGGAGGTTTTACCAATTGTTCTAAACTGAAGCTTTATTCAAGGTTATATTAGACACAATTTTATTATTAGTTGAACACCTCATTCCTACTTCACATGCATAAAGAATAGAGATATTTATTTAAGTGAGAGAAAATAACTTATAACGCAGAGAAATAATTCATTATGTAATTATTATCTAAAGGAAAACGTTCTGGAAATTTTATAAAATATTTCATAATAAATAATCTAAATCAAAATCTACAAATTATTAAATATTTATTGTAGTGCTCAAAACACAGGTATTATGTATATCAGTTTTCTCAATATTTTATGCATTTAAAAAGTCCCACAAAAGTATGATTTAAAGTAAAATGTTTGTTCTTAGTATATAAAAAAGTCATTCAATCCGCACAACAATTCGTTTATCTCATAATACCAGCAATATACCTTACCTTATTCTCACAGTATTAAGTTTCAGAAATACATATACATTACCTATTTGCTATGGAAGTACAGAGAAGGATATACGTGCTTTACCACCTTATTACAAAAGTTATTGGGTAAACTTGTCTTGTTACAGAGCACATATTGTTAAAAGCGAAAGCATTCACGTTGTACTTATTGCATCCAATAATATTTCTCTCTTAACTGTTCTCTGTTGTGTTCTTAGTGAATATACTTGTAGCTAAATGAGTCGCAGGGAAATAACTGAAAGTTACACTGATATCTTATGACGAGTGATGGAAAGTCGATGCTCAATCATATAATCATACAGAACGTCTATCCAGAGCACAAACGAACCATTCCGTGGAGCTTTCCATTAGCTCCAATACCTGATTGCTTAGAAAGCCCCCCCCTTATCTACATTTGATCAGCGACTCTTCGATTAGGTCTAACGACAGATATCATCAACATACTCCCAATGGCGTTGTTTCTACATTGAGGATGGAGCGTCCAAACCAGGGAAAGATGGAGCGCAAGAGACCAGTGTAACAGTATAACTCAGTGAAATTACCATGGTTATCTGAGTCAATTGTTGTTCAGGTTTATATCCTTGTTTTTTTATACTAAAATGTTTTAATTTTATCTATAAATGGAAATAAAACAATGTTAAATAAAGCTGCATACGTTTTCGATCAGAAAGATCCTATTCCCTGCCAGTTATAGCTGTTATAAGAAAAAATCTTGTATTATCTTGCTTTATGGCTATATCCTATTCCTCAGTTGTTTTCCTTTGCAAGTCCCAAAATTTCTGCCTCTGATATCTTTGCGATGCACCTCAGCATTTTATCGATTGTTTGTTCGCTAACAGGACATTATTTCTTCAGTTTATGTTCCATTATAAAGTACTATCGTATGAATTTTTAAGTTAGCAGTTAGGAAAATGATGTGGGTTGGAACATAAAATCAAAGACTGTTCCTGCACGTTACCGATTGTTTTTCTTGTGGCTGATAGAGTCAAATACATCTTTGTCTATCCATTGGCCATTTGAAGATCAGTTTATATCAGAATGTACAGTAAACTCTTATTTTAGAAATTGTGACTTCAGGTTTCATTTCAGCAACCAAATAAATCCACGTGTTTTGGTTTGGATTTCAGGGCAGTTTATGTATCTTTAATTAGAAGTCGAGTATAACGACTATTTTTCTTTTATTTGTTGCTGCTAGTTGTTATTATTGATAAATATCTTTTCTGAAGTGGGCAAGAAAGTTTTGCTTCTTTTTGTTATAGCGAGGCTTCGAAAATTTTTGCACTTTCCTTGGAAAATAATTATGTTCCATTTATAGATATGTCCACACTGGGACATCCCCCTCCCCAAGCCCTGTCGGCCATTCATTTTAAGCAAACGCAACGGGTGCATGTACAGCCTGCTCCGAAGGTACGAACTCCAATAGAAAACGTTTTGTTTTTAATACATTCATAAAATATATTATAATCCATTGCAGTAGTTTTACACGAATGAAAATGGCATATTTACCACAATACAGACTTATTATTTTGTTAATGCTAATTATAGTTTGTAATAAAAACGTATGTTAACTTCAGAACTGTATACTTACATCTTTGACTTCTGCCTCCCCCTTCTCCACTCACTTGTAAACAACGCACCAGTATACTAAAATTAATTTAACGTAAAAAAATGTCCGAAGTGAATTGCCAAGCCAAAGCGTCACTGGCAAAATTAATATAATTATTTATATGCCTCCTAATTGCAGTCGTTTGCCAACTCTGAATTTGCAACTATAAGCTTTCACAGCGGCAGTTCATTATTAGGGTTATCTAACTTTTTAAAACTGTATTTACTATAAGTGATACAATAATAATGAAAGTAATAATGAAAATAATAATAATAGTAGTAATATATGTATTTTATAAATTACATATCGAAATGTTTATAGATTATATAAGACGTTGTTACGCAAACTTCTTTTACAAAGCTCAAACATAGATAATTTCCGTTGTATAAAGCAGAAAATTAATTTTTTGCAATGTTTAACGCTCGCTTTTACTGCTCTGGCACCGCAGGCGACGAAACTGATGATACATGAAGATGGAGTCCCGTTGTCCACCACAAATCTCACATGCGGTCGCTTGGGATCGAACCCCTGCCGTCTAGTGAGAGGCGAGCAAATTAACTGAACGGAAGTTACGGCAAACAAACACTGAAACTACAATATATTCATTGTAAAACCAAGCAAATCTGGAAAGGAAAAATAGCCGCTGTCACTCTAAACCAGGTATCTCAATACGAGCGTCAGTCATGTTACTTCCATACCACTTTCCTTTTTAGTTCAAAGCTGTACTATTACTCAAACACTTTCCTCTCAATTTGTCATTTTGTTATAGATGTGAGTAATAGAATGTAAAAAAATACAAATGGTGTTAGTTTTTCTCCTCTAAAAAAAGAGCAGGCCAATAATGAATAGTGAAACAACGGTTTTTTCTAACCAAGAAACATTCTTCGCAAGTTATCCATTTTGTATTGTACCAATAGCTCTAGATACTACTTATACAACCCTTTATCAAATAGAACTAATCCGCTGTCTTTATTTGGACACTATGTTGGGTAGAGGATAAGTAGATTGTGAAGATAGCTTGGAAGAAACTCTTTTCCCCAATCTCTCAGAAATACAACAATGGAGCTATCGAGGTAGGTCTCTACTGGTTCCAATTATACCCTCGCGTTGTCTCTTAGACTGAACAGTGGTACGTGGGTGGAATGTTGCAATTTATCATAGATATCGTTTGAAGTTTTCACTACAGAGGGTATATTTTGTTTCATGTGCAGCTCTAGCGCGAGAAGCGTGAACTACGTAACAAAGACACATGCTACTGTCGTCCACATGTGAAGAGCAGGGAGGTGTGGTTCGATATTTCTGGACCAAAGGGCATAAACCGAGTAAAATTCAGGGACATGCGTGCCGTGTATGGGGATGGTTGTTTGGGCCGTAGCAATGTCTCCAGGTGTTGTGTATTTTTCCAAGAGGGCCGTGTGAAACAGTGATTCGCCACGCTCCGGGAGGCCGGTAACAGCGGCAACCCCACAGAATGTCGTAGACATTGAGACGATATTGCTCATGACACGTTGAAATTTCGTAAAGTTAATGGTTGCTGGGTGTCTAAGAACCTGACAGACAACCACAAGGGCCAGCGAATGATGACAAGCTGGGATCTCTTAACGCGGTACACCGCTTTGTGAAAGAAATCGTCACTGCTGAGTCGCGGGCATCCCTCTACACGCCCGCAACAAAGCAGGCAAGTATGGAGTAGAAACATGCTGGTTCCCAGTAAAGAAAGAATTCAAAGTGACTCAATCAGCTAGAAACGTGTTGTGACAGGATATGCATGGTGTTTTATTGGTGGACTTTGCTGAACTGTGCAGCCTATATTAAAACGTTGGTGAAGTTGCGTCGTGCCCTTCGTGACAAACGCCTCAACATTAATGCTGACTATGTAAAACTTGATGACAATGCTCGCCCCCGTGTTGCTGCTGCTCCTCGGCAGAAAATCACCACCATACAGTCCAAATCTTGCACCGTCGTACTTTCATCTGTTTTGTCCCTTAAAGAAACTGGTATCAAGACGGGACATATGTGTTGAGAAAGTTGGTAACTATGTCGAAATGTAGGTAAAATGTGCAAGTTCATTTGTAATTTTCTTTTTTACATTTTGTAAAGCAAAATATTGTGCGTTACTTTTCGATTCGTCCTCGTATATTTAAACATTAACAGCATCACTCGATTTTAAATAGCACGACTGTAGCGGAGGACGATTATATTTCAACCCCGTCCAGACGTAGCCTGTCACCTATGGCTATCGGGAAGTAGGCTCGCTGGTGCCAGCTTGCAATGAATGCCATTGTTTGTATAGAGGTACTCGGAAGCATTAGGATACCGAATTGCTCGGACGTTCAGCATGGTGAAGAGCATAGAAGCTGCATTGACCAATAATGTAATCTTGATATCACACTAAAACCGTGCTGCAACACAATACGCCGTTATATCACTCTTCTTGAGAAAGGTGATCATATCTTTCATTTACTGCAAAGAAACTTTCGTACAAAACTAAAATAAACTTGTGTTCTTATAAAATAAAAATAACAAGCTTACATGGATAAATGAATTGAACGTTAAATTCAATTAACAGCGTCTACTGGTAATGTAGTTCAAAAATATTGTCCAACAAAAAACAATTCTCAATGGTCTATTAACATTAGTAAGAATAAGAGCTAACATTTAGCAAAGCTTTGATAAAAATTGTGTTAATATCATAAAAATAAACTGTTTATTTTACGCTTAAAGCATTATTAAACTTGAGATCTATATATATATATATATATATATATTACATTGATTACATATCAGCAAAGGAATCTGACTTCATTGACGTTAATCCGTCGTGTATTTCATTTTGTATTGAAAACAAAGTTAAACCATTTATTTACAACTTATAGAATTTTTAAGGTAGCTGATGACCAATTTTAATTTATAAAATTGTCTTTCAGCTTTGACCGCCCTAACAGCAACAGTTGTGCATACATCAGGATACGCAGATGCGGAAGAACTATGTGCAATAAAGAGTAGATTAACAAACTGTTTCATATTATATAGTAATTTAGATTTGAAGGAAGTTCTGGTAATATTTGTGACGTAAACAAAGCTGATCTGAAAAGTTTTCTGAAACTGAGCCCAAAAATTGCTGAATTACCCTATACGCATTTTCTACTCATCTTCGTGCACTGTAACAGATTCTAAGGTTGTGAGCATGTTAATATCAATGATAAATAGTTATACAATATGAAGTCGGTTTTGGTGCATGCGCATTGTGGTCGGGCAAGACGCTCAGCATGCTGCCAAGTGCGTAAACACACTGAGAACGCGGGCACGTTGTGAATCCCCCGCATTCAACCATTCTTTTATTTATTTTTAAAATATTTCACCTGCAACCAATTGTGGCAATAATAAAGAATCGTCTTATTTAAATGTATGTTTGATGTATAATTTGTTACTTTTGTTCTTACCAAGGATTTTTAAAAATATTTTTGAACGGGAACCCTACCTTTATTGCGGTGTGAAGAGGTTTTACGTTTACTGTCCGGCAATTTAAGGGCCCCCGATCCTATGCACCAGTTACAGCAAATCAACTAGGCCAGTGCAGGGCACTTTAGTCGCCCTCCGTGGTGTAATGGTTACCATGCTGACTTCATATACCCAAGGTCGCGGGTTCAAATCCGGCGGAGGACGATGGATTTTTTCGGGCCTAAAAATCCTTAGAATGGCTTCCTTCAGAAGGGAAGTAAAGCAGGTGGTCCCGTGCCGTAGATTTATGTTACGTAAAAGAACCTCAAGCCTGATAGAGCGACCTCTGAGCAAAATTAAGCGGTCTTTCACGCCCAATTTAGAATGGGACCCTGAGAACCACAGCAGTTAAAGAGCGTCCATAAATAACATGCCATTTACATTTTTATTTGCAGGGCACTATTTCTTGTTATCAACAAACCACTGACCAAACCCAATGAGTACCTTAGGAGCTAAATCAACGTACAAGAAATTTCATTTTTTCCCTATAATTAGTTGTTAGATTAATGAGGTCATTGCAAAATATTTGGCTTTAAGGCGGAATATTTCTATTGGAAGTTCTAAAAGTTCAGAGCTCTACGCTAAATATTACTCAAAGCACTTATTTAAAGAATATGTTCATGTTCTATATAGTAATAGAACTGCTAAACTGTTCTTTTACTATCCAAGCAAAATTGCATATTTTAAAAGCCGTTAGATATATGAATTAATTGAAATTCGGTTCCCTTTGCTTACTAGGAACAAACAAAAGAGATTAAATAAAGATGGTTTCGCGTTTGAGAAAAGTTTTAATAGATAAAAATGAAACCAATAACTCATAGTATCTCAAAAGCATCTACATTGTTTCTATAGTAAGTTTTTGTCTAACTCCTTTTGCTTACCAGTTATACAGAAGTTACAGAATCTTCGGAGGCTATTCCCAAAAAATTCAAGATATATTTCATAAAAAATCTTAAACATATGGAATTTTAATCAAAATCGTTACACCCATTTTTGAGAAAATCAACCTTTTCGAAAAATGTTGCATGTAAACGGGTAGTTGGGACTGGGGCGATTTTCTTTAAAATCTTCGTATTGGATCCTTGAAAGAAAAGGTACTTAAATCCAAGTTTTGTATTTAAAGAACTTTTTGAGATAAACTTACACACGCGCGCGCGCGCGCGCAAACACGGGTGCACACACGCACATTTTTTAAAAAATGTTTTTTTTTGTTTTTTTTTATTTCAGGGGTAGGATCCCATTAATTTCCAGTGAAATATCGGTATCGAATTTTTGGGTGGAATACAATATCTACCTTCACTATCTATTATGTACACGTGGTAGAGAAGGTAATGATGCCAATAAAAAGTTAAAAAAAAAAAAAGGAACATAAAATAGCGGCTTAGGGATATTTCTGAGCAGGGTGAAAGAGAAATGGATTGGAAAGGTAAAGAACATTAGAAGCAGAGTAAGGTAGGTAATGAGGAACGAAGTGGAATCTGAGGTAGTCACCCAGTTAAGCCAAAGAGCTGTAACAATACTGTTAGGGTTGCTAACAAATTTGTACAAATACAAAGATGATTTTAATTACAACGTAAGTAATGTAAGAAGAGATGTACAAAGGAGTAAATAAATAAATGTCTTCATAAAGCAGTCCTCATTTTGTACAGCAAAGAGACAAGTAGTTAAAGCCTGACACACGTCTAAGTTCAGTGCCGCTGTTTGCATCAGTCGTTATGTATCGTTTAGGAATCCAGCGTGCTATTCGATCCCGCAGATATGAGTGCGCCGGCAGAAATACCTGGCAAAGCTGTAAATCAAGTTTGCCCACGACTATAAAGGTATTCTATTGGAAACACGTAAAAACAAAATGGGCCACCGCCCGTCATAGAGAGTATTGATTTGCATTTGTTCTCAAGCTGCTAATTTGCGCGTGCTCATAACTCAGCCGATAACATCAACCGAAATGTATACCACATTTTCTCAATGGACAAATATCTAATCTGCTTCAGTAAAAAAATCTGTATTTTATTGAAATAATATCTGTTCGTATCTATTGAAAGAGAAAATTGTAACTGATATTGATACAGGGTTTACACGTTCAAACAAAGCTAATAGTTAATGTCAACAACAGTGCAAGCTTTATTTGATGGCCAAACAGTCTACATAAAATAGGCTGTGCATAAAGAACCCGAATTCATGTTGCTATTAAGCTCCCTTGAAATGGTGTACTCTGGCAGCCTCACGAATTACAAAAAATGCGTATCAATGTTTTTGCGTAGTTAAAAATTTAATGTCAATACATAAACATGCAAGTATGAGCAGTTAATTCTGTAATAAACACGTCTACTGTTCAGCTAACACATTCCAAATATCACTCGCGACACATTGTACTTGTATTCAGAACACATGAAAAAACATTTTGAATATAAACGATAGGAGCCGTATTTCGCATGAACTGAGTTCAGTGACATAACACTGCATTGCCTGAGACATTTCTGCTTTCTTTTTTCACGACGAAAATGTGTGCGTCCCTTGATAAAAACATATGAGCATATATGGTGGTGATGTTGGCACCTCAGGGAGCGCAGAGATCGCCGTATGCGTACGCTAACGAGCTAATAATTACTGCCGTTACCATATACGTGTCAGAGAACAAAAAATCTGCTGTTCCATTCACATGGCTTTTTATACATATCTGTAACAAATTATTGTTGAAAAGCTTATTCGTCTATCTACTTAATTCCGATCGACATAAACGTTAGCAGAAATATTCTTATTACTTGCTACCTTGTAAGTGGAGGGAAATAAGGAAGTACACTAGGCTAAAGCGATGATCAAACGTTCTAAAAGCCAGTTGCTATGTGGTTGAAATCGATGACAAATTCATGCACCAGAAAAGTTTGAAGCATTTTAAAACTGTAACCAATAAACTGTAAAAATATCTCGGAAATGGTCAAGTTCACGAAACAAATTTTGTGTTTTAACAAGATCTACATTTAGTTCCTCAGATGCTCTTCCTAGAAAATTCAAAATATACATTTATTTTTCATGTAAATATCTTCAATATATAGTATTTTAATTTAAAATCTTTAAAGCCATTTTTGAGAAAACCAAACTTTCTAAATTCTTTCCATGTATAGGGTAGTTTGTAGGGATTTTTCTCAAAATCTTCGTGTCGCATCCTTAGAATATAGGTACTAATCTTAAATATTAAGTATGTGTTTTAATGCTTTTTCATTTTGGATTTATCGTGTTCACGGACACATATACACACGGACCTTTTTCTAAAAAGATTTTTTCAATATAGGGGACTTTCGGGTGGAGTGCTATGTTCTAAGTAAAGAAAGTGTCTAGAGTATATTTCATTAGTTTTAGTGTCAGTCACGATAGTGATGGCTTTCAATCATTTTCCCTTCTCTTTTGCAGTGATTTCAATGTAATAATAAAAGTTTATATGTTTAATAATTTGTTTCTTGACTATTCAGAATTTCGTTAATCCGGATTACCTGCGGTCCACTAGTCCGGATAAATGACCTTCTTTATTTGGTTATAATCATCATTATACATTCTTGTGTATTTTAGTTGGATATTAATCTAGAACAATGTGACCCTAGCGCGAAGTTATTACGATCCACCAGTGCGATCCCACGCTGGCACGTTTTACTGGCCGGCTGAGTGAGGATAATCAGAACACTAAACTACGCAACAAACTAATTTACATCTCCCTGCAGCTTTGGTAATGAATTTTAAAATGTTTTTAATCCATTGCAATAATTTTGATTTTGCAGTTATTTTAGTTTAAGTTAACAATTTCGGCGACTTCGTAGCCTCCACCTCGAGAACGTTCAGCTTTATATTATAGGGGGCTGCTCTACCCACTTGGTGTTAGGCCTAATATTGCCTGAAGTCTAAGCGTAACTATAGATCTACGCAGTAATGCTCATTAGCATCTAAGTTTTACAACAGCAGAATCACTAAGATTACTGTCTTGAAATATTAAGAGGAGCCATAACTCTTCACTTTCATAATTCCCTGTCACATTTTCCCAGCGGGTATGCAGACTTTCGGCCTTGTATCCTGACTCCTAATTTTCACCTCGCCTAGGTTCCCTGTGGCTGTCCAGTATGCCCACTCTTTGACTGTGCAGGTGCAATAGCGGTGTTGCTGCACTTTCCCACCTGAACTACTACTTTTTATTTTTCTATGTTCTTTCCAGTGATGAGTTTTTAGTGCGTACGGCTATACTCAGTTGGCGAGTCCCACACTACCAGCTCTCCGGAGTAAAATATATTTTCCCTCCACTCGAAAAAATAATTTAGTTTAGTTCAGATAGCTGAAAGTTAGGTGGCTAAAGATGACAGTGCCCATTGCAGTTAAGTTGTGGGTTATGGTCCAACAGTTCAGTTATGATTCGACTCAAGGACCAGTTGTGTTCTGATCTGCGTATGTCAACATTGTAACACTTGTGCTACATGAGGGCCTAATTGATATAGTATAAAATGCATTTACCATCACTTGGTGTTCTCATCTGTTACTATAATAATTAAATTGTATAGTAGAAAATTTTACATGTATAAAATTAAAAAAATATATCCCCAGAGTTTCAATAAGTACTGTGACTATGCCCCACCGAAAGTGTGTGAATGGCTTGCTTCGCAAGTCATAGTAGACTTTTGTAATTCATTGTTACACTTGCATTAGTGGACTCGTGTGCCGGCGGCAAGTTCTTTTACTTCGAAGCTGTAATTTTTTCACCTGTGCGAGGGATATGTGTACCTTCGGAAGGTTCTTTGACGTCAAATCCGGGTATTGTTACACCTGCGTGAGTTTGTGACACCTGCGAAACTGATTACAATAAATTATTTAAAACATAAGAAGGAGATCCAGATAGTTTTACACCCGCTAATTCTTTGTGACCCCAGTAAATATTCAATCAGAATTATATGTTTTATTTGCTTAAGCACTTGCGATTGCTTATGGAAATTTCCTGATCGACAGGCATAAAAGGGGAACGTAACTCTGCTCAGAATTCAGTTTCGTCGAGCAATAATAATAGTCGCCACTGCAAACGTCAAAAGAAAACTATGGCAAAATTGTTGCGAAAGCACTGAAGAAAGACTGTTATTTGTAAGCAGATTCTGAATGTAATCAGTTTGTGGAAGAAACAAAGATTTGTTTTTAGCGATAAAGAATATTTTTGTTACACTAAGTATAATTTGTTATGCTGTTGTGTTACACATTTATATCATTCTTCGAAAACAAGGATCTGAGATGCAAGGAACATACAGTGGTATACTACAGGCTGAAAATCTGTCTTGAACTGTAGGCCCTTGCGGTTTTAGTCACTTCAACTGTATGAATAATCGATACGCTATTGGGAATCATGAAACGCGTTTACTTGTGCCTCTTGTAATTAATTATTGCTTTCAACCATGCTCGCCAAAGCTCAATGATAAAATACCCATCAAGTAACTCTGATAACGGACGGCAGTAACATTGAATGATTCAGTTGCTGGTTATTGCATTTACACATTTTATGTTGGGAAACAGAGGCAGGCATGTGGTCTGTAATTCGTGTACGTAACGGCTAAAAGCAGTGAAATGTGTGTCGACTCTGCATAACATTACCTTTTCTTATACTGTCAAGAAGGCATTATCTCACTGATGTTGCAGATCGAGCTGGGAGAGTAAATCAAAAATAAAAATACCTCTGTTTGGACTTTCCCACAGACCCAAATGTGATAAGAAAACAATCTTTGCAAATATGAATGATTCACTAATAATATGTTTGCTAATCGGTGTTGAATAATATTCAAAGAGAGAACTTACACAAATGACTAATTTTATGTATCTCTTAAGCTTTCTTCTCTTTCTTTCTTGGAGCAGGAAAGAAAATTTGGTCTGTTCCATCCACATAACTTTCTCTAGCTGTTCAGTATACAAAATATTCTTACAAAAGAGCATTATTTTATATATATCATGCTAATCGAGGTAAACATTAATAGAATAGGTCTTCTAGCTTGCTTCATTGAAATAAGGAATTACACTAGTCTAAAGTGATAGTCAAATCTTAGTAAGCTATATAAAACAATTGAGGTTTCGTTCGCTTTGCAAAGCAGCAGTAAAAAAATAGAGATGAAACGAAATGTTTGAGAAGAATTAGGTAGCTAAAAATTGAAATCAATAACTAGGAATATTTCCAAAATATTCGACTGTAACTCGAAAACTGTCGACTGTGCAATGAAATCATATATGCTATAAATTATGTGTTTTAACGAGATCTCCATTGCTTGTAGTAAGCTTTTGTCTGTCTCTTAACGTTTCTAATTACCTATACAAAATTCTCAATATTCATCCAGAATAAAGATGTCTTCAGAGTCTATTCTTAGAAAATTAAAAATATACATTTTATATGTGATATAAATATCTTTGATACTCGGTATTGTTCTCAAAATCGTTAGTCGTTTTAGAAAAAATAAATTAAAAATGTTCGATGTAACGGGTAGTTTGTGGAGGGAGGTGTTTCTTGAAAATATTCGTATCGTATCCTTAGAAAATACTAAACTTAAATACAGCGCTTGATGTTAATATTCTTCGTTTTTTAGCTATACTCCCTAAACACACACACGCGCACGCGCGCGCGCGGACATTTTTATAAAAATGCTTTTTTTTGGGTCAGGGGATCTTTAAACATATATTTACGGTGACATCTCGTGATTAAATTTTTGAGTGTCTACGTGCTAGGGAAGTAAAATTAAAATATGTAATAGGCCAATATTTTCATTATTAAATAAATCCTTAGTTGAAAGCATTAGTGCAGTCTTGCGTGTCTTTTGTAGCGTTGGTATGAGCAAAGTTCATTATCAGCGCCTGTCCTGCAGCGTAAAATCTGAAAAATAGCAGTCAATTGTCTCTACTACTTAAGATACCAGACTGAAAATTGTTACAGGATATAGCTGCCTGAGTTTTAAATGAAATTATTGAATTTTATCAAAAAAAACTGTTAAGTAATACAGAATTATTTTCCTAATTCCGGCAATTTATTTCAATTGATCAGCAACGATTTAAAAACGACATATTACTAATACTCGAATAAACCCACAATACAACTAAAATGTTTTTAATTGTTTTGTTCCATTTATATGGTGTCCTCAACGATACTTTTGGAGTAATTGCTCATTAGTACATATGCTCAGATGCTCATATTTCATTAAATTAACATACACGAAAAGTAATACACGTTCATTCATACTTCCTTACTTAAGGAAGATGGAAACTATCCTGGCTAAAGAAAATTCCCACCCTCCAGGGGACCTCCGGATTTAAATGCCGGCTTGTTAACCCCAACCTTCATAGGCAGTATCCTAGACTTTCAGGCAGATACATTTGCTATTTTAGCTAGGATTTGGAAGAGTGTAAGATGTTATAGTAACAGACGGATTCTTATGCTGTGATACCTGAAGGCTCTCGATAAGAACTTGGATATGTCCAAGTTGATCTGAGAGTATCGCGAGTCCCTCATGGTATTAGCTGCCCGCAATTCGGTTCAGTCGAAATGGGTACCGGGGCATATGGGGATTCTGAGTAGTGAAAGGGATATGAAGCAGCAAAGAGGGTAGCTGACCATAAGGGCATAAATAAGTACTGGGCTCTCATCAGGAGCACGAGAAATACAAGGTGTCTACAAATTTTTGGACGACTTCTTAGGATTATATTTTCACTAACTCTTAATATGAATAAACCGCCATACAATCACTTAAAAGATTTAAACTTGAAATTTTTTAAAATAAGAACTAAAGCTTTCCTGGCGACGTGTTAATTCAAAATCTTTTCGGGCTTCTAGCCAGGTAAAAACTTACCTGGCTAGAAGCCCGAGAAGATTTTGAATTGAAATTTTTTGTTCATCTTAAATGCACTCGATGTGAGCAGCCCGTGAAATACGGCAGATATTCATGTCTCACCTTTTCAAGCAGTTTTGTGTGATGCTCTCTTAGGCTTTGGTAATGAGCCATCCCAATTCCGTCAACATCGCTGGGATGTAAATACTACAGGAAGAAATTGCAGACTGTAAGGTAAGATGAACGAGGTGGCCAGGTATTGTATATGACTATTGCAAGACCAGATCAATACAAAGTACGCGTTTCTCACTTGATAACAAACGAAAATTAGATGTACAACACATAACTTCAATCTTCCCTATTTCATAAGTTGGTACGACAATTTAAGTATGATATGTTTTGGTGAAAATAGTCTTATGAAATCTCTAAAAATTTGTAGACACCCCGAACTTGAATTCATCTGCAGGGTTCAGGGACTTTAAAGCTCTCATGTGGAGGTTGGACAGAAGCAGATCGCGAGACCACGTTTCTTTACAGGACACTAACGTTAGAGGGCACCTGCATAGAATGGGGTAGCACGTGAACAGGTCAACAGGTATATGACACAGCCACCCATCTATCACTTGCTCACTGAAGAGCCCTCACTTTTGGGAGTCAGTTTCCAATATTGGAGGAGTTTTCAGATCACGGTCCAGAATATGAATCAATTCATTATGAATATCGGACTTCTGGATCAATGCAGATCTAATGCACGTTCCCAGCATTATTGTCAAAGGTCAGTGTTCAGCAGTGCTCCTATTATTTAATGTAACTATCGTCAATAGTTTCTGATTCATTAATGTTAGAAAAAAGTGTTGAGAGGAAAAATGATTGTAGCAAAATCAAATGTATTTGCAAAGAAATAAAGAACATCGCCTGAGACTGTGTACTTAAGAGTATCAATTTTACTTCTCTACCTAAAAGTTTCTGGCAATTATGATTTTTCTCTAATTGAAATGATGCAGAGTTGACAGTATTAAACGACACATGCTCTACCATCTTGAAATATACATTTAAAATATTGCTGATGCCATCAACATTAAATGATGTCAAATTAAAGCGCAAATAGCTATTAAACAGTATACACAAAAGTAAAGATGTCACGAAAAGTATTAAGAATATTATTTATTGGTAACTTTTGCCATTTAATCTCCCCTTAGATATGTATAATATAAAGTTTTTGAACATTTATCCTTCATTAGGAAAGCTAAACAATAATATCCTCCTATCGCCTATTAATCATTATAAACTTCCTTATATCTAGGCATATTTTCATCACTTACAGGTGCAAAAACGAATTAAACTTAATCGATAAAGTCTGATGTACTACATTCTCAAGTCAATTATAAATTCTCATGAAGGAATAATTTCATAAGCCATAACAAACTTTTGCGAAGAAAATGAAAAGAATCCAATGAAAAAATCATGTAACTTTAATGGCCCACTCTCGCATAAGCCATTGTTACAAATGCTAATTATCCTTTCTGCTTCATGTTAATTCAGATAAACATTTGCAGAAATTTTCTAGTTGCATACCCATGGATATTTGTTAACACATGCTATTCGTCATATGACAAAAAGTATTTATTTGTGCCACCTGTAATATAAAATTTGATATTGGCAGATGATAGTATTTATAGGAATTAAAATAGGTCTTACATATCTTATATATGATTTATGCGCAGTTTACTTAACATGACTCTTAAGATGTTTCGTTGGACGAGATTTGTCTTGCTACGTTTATTTTGCTATGTGACACTCACTGAACATAGTAAAACAAAATGGCCTAAAGTTTTGATCATTGTTCACAATTTCAATGTAATTAAACTGTATTATATTATAATTATTATTCACCATAGACATGAATCACAAACTTCAGTGTTAAAATGAAGTTGATGACCTGGTTATTGTATCCCCCATTACTATTAATAACAATGTGAAGTATACTGCCATACTAGTGTGATAAAGAGTTTTTTTTTATTTCCGAAATTCTGCTAAACACTTACTGAAATAATGACTTTTACAGATAGTCAAGACTGAAAAGTTTAATTCTCGCCTCCATTCAGTTCCTCTCATCACTGAGAAACCATGGTAATATTTTGATACGGACTTAGTTATTTTTGAGATTGCATACCCCTTTAGCGACTTACGATCGTAAGTAACTTAAGTTCTAAATAATGATTCCATTTTGTGATGAAATTTTGAAAAATTAAGAAAAATACAAAAAGTAGCAACTTTTTGAGATTCCTATTAGAGTTAATATAAATAATCTGATATGATAGATGCTTTTGTAAAATCGAATACTGTAAAACCTATTTTTTTTTAATTTAATACTATTTGAAATGTATCGGTGGAACTTTTTATTATAATAATGAATTTAGATAATAAGTTAAGTAGTATTAAATAACCACGTGAGTTGAATTTTGAAACATAGAAACAATATTGCTCTTAATCTGTGTAATAACTGGTACAAATTTCAGAGATATCTTACTTGGTTTAGATTTTCAAATGTCACAGATGCATTTCTTTAATTAAATACTGACTGGTGAGACCGTATATTGACTGTAAGACACTCTTTTATTTTCAGGTATTTATTTCAATGTAACATCACCTTGGGCCTTGCATTTATATTTTAACACAGAGTAACAAAAATAGCTAAAAAAAAAAATAAAAAAGGTTAATTGATGAAAACAAAGATGTTGTTTTGCAAAGGGAGATGACTGTCCTTTATTGTCATTCTAAAAATCTGGCAAGTCTAATTATGATATCCCCATTCACATGACTTTCTCCAGCTGTTCCTCAAACTTTTCTTATAAAAAGTATTGTTTTGTTCATATTATGCTACTTATTTATTCAAATGTTTATTTTGTTATATCTTACAATGATAATTATAAATATACATCACCTTGGTGTCAAAATTTTAATTAGTTACAAAAGACATTACTATATTCTATCTGCAGTTAATGAACCAAGATCAATCAAAAAGTGTTTATATATCTTGTAAAATTTTGGAGAATAACTATTACAAAGGAGGTTGACTTGCTCTGTTTTCTGTAAATTGCATACTCCATTAAGTTCACGTATATGGTACTCGTATGCAATAATCAGTATAATTTAGATATACTCTGACTAATAAACCCGGCGGAGGACGATGGATTTTTTCGGGCCTAAAAATCCTTAGCATGGCTTCCTTCGGGAGGGAAATAAAGCCGTGGGTCCCGTGTCGTAGATATACAGCACGTATAAGAACCTAAAGTCTGATTGAGACGCCTCTGAGTAAAATAAGCGGTCTTTTACGCCCAGGATAGAATGGGACCCTGAGAACCACATTTCATTTTATTTCTGACTAATGAGGATTAAATATTTTGCGTATATCTGGTAGTTTTTGTACGAGAAACATACTCTAGAAATGTGTTTAACCTTCACCTTTGATGTAATTTCTGTTGATGAAGTTATCATCGTGAAGCTTAGACAAAGAGCATTCATTACGTAAGCGTCTGGTATTCCATATCGTTTTTGCTCTGAAGCTCGTTATATTCATAAGTGGAGGTTAGCGATATGAAGCGCGTTGGATCGTGAACGAATATTGATATCGCTGATTGCGGTCGAGTTGCACGAGTTTGGATAACCACATGCGCCGTTCCAACTTTTTTCTTTGCAATGCATAAATAAAAGTTTACATTTGATGCAAATAAATTACGAATGCAGTATGCTAACGATTCAACGTTTTAAACATACATCGGCATGCCGCTGCACTAATTGCGTTTTCTTCCTGTGAAGCATTTCCATATGTTTAGCTAGTGCAGGAAAAGCAAAATTAATTTCAGCTAACGGTTGTTGACATTGTTTTAAGATATTAATATGCAGTTATAGCAATTTTACTTCATATCCACAGCTTAAGTAACAGTTGTGACTCATCTTGTGTCAGTTGTTTCTCGAAGTTTCAAGATTTCATTAGCGCCAGCTGTAACCAAGTTTCCACCGAATATCTCACTTCTCGAAGATAATGTATAAATGGAAATACCTTCTGCTAAGTTTCTGTGAATTGCCTCACATAACTTAGCATCTGATCATAGCCCTCACTAGGACTTAGGTCCTCATTTTTGCTACTCCTTTGCACCAGGTGTTTATGTGAAGGAAGGCGGTAGCGTGCTAGACATTCTAGCAGAGGATCTGTATAGTTAGGTTGTATCGATGATGGTAATGATAATAATATAAATAGTAATAATGTATCCAATGAACTTAACTTTACTAAGGCTAAAAGGGCTGTGTGTGTGTGTGTTTTGTTGTTGCTTTGCCCAATATTGTGTCTGTGCAGATTCGTACATTAACTGAAAGAGAGAGGATTTGTCTGAATATATAATAATTAGTTTCATATGACATTTTTGATAAATTATTTTAAAGGGTTAAAGTGATTCCGATGGAAACATTTTAAATTTCTAAAATTCCTCTATTATTCCCCCTTAAAGTCATGTTTTTCAGCAGTGGAACAGCCAAAGTAGCTCTCCAAAAGTTTGCATGAAAAAATGTAGTATACACTTGTCAAATATATTGTAAAAAATGTCAATATTGACTAAATTGACTTTGCAGGTTTTGGCCCACTGCTGCAAGGATTTCACTAGATGTTTCGACGCGTAGACAGTTTATGGCTGCCCACGTCCATGGGTCGTGCACCATTGGGTGCTCACACATCACTCGGTACAATTCACCTTTCACTGCATTTCTCCTTTCATTGCTAGAAAATAGCGTCACAATCTCTGGAAACTCGTCGAAGGTACTAGAAACTGAAGCTTGGAGGACAATCAAGCGTTCTCTAAGATTCCTGTTACATCCTTTTTCGTGTTATTTACGCGTCCCAGCCGCATACCAGAGCGAACATGAGCACACCCGGCCGAGATTGTCAATATTTACCAGCCCACCTAGCGCTCACCAGGTACGCGCGTCAACCCATCAAGGAAGACTACCGAACAACCTCGCGGGGGGGGGACATGTACGAACTTGGGTCTACTAAGTCTCCAATTTAGTGCAGGAGGACATTGAGGCGTCTCACAACCCCGCCCAGGCTCACCGCTCGGACATACCCAATCTCCCACGGGAAGCATTTTATAAGAAATGTAGTTCCGATAATCACATGAAGACAATGGAATCCAGTTTCTGCAAAAAAAAAAAAAAAAAAAAAAAAAAAAAAGGATGTTCGGGCCACTGCCACGTCGAGTCCAACCCAAACCGTACAGCTCCCTTGAGGGAGGATCTCAAATGTTCTGGTAACGTCAGAAGTACCACGGTTACTGAGGGTCCGCAGCGCTCTTACCGGATCAGTTGAAAAGGTCGGAACCTCCTTGTCAAAACTACAACCAATCTCGCTCCCCACTTGAGGTTACTGACCTTGTCACCGTGGAAACTTTAAAACTCAGTTTCCCAACAGGCCGCTGTGTGACGCCAGAGCGTGGTTTTGCTTACATAGCAAGCGCTAGAGTCTAGGACAGAGCAGCGACGGTAATGTGTCTTGAGTTAAATGTAGTTGTTCTAACGTGGTCATCAAATTTAAACAAAACTTATTACCTTTATTATGAAACAGAATCAGACCAAGTGAATAGTGACTTTGTCGTGGATTTAAGCTACAAGATCAGATTGCACATCTCAAGGGTGTTATTTTAGTGATCATCCTGTTGTAAATTTTTTTTTCAAAGTAAAGTTAATTGTGTGAACGTCAATTGCACAACAAGATACTTCACTTATCTCAAAATATTGTTTTAATGGACATGTTTTAGACATGTATTGAATGTTGTAAAAATGTTAAAAAAAACAATCGCTTCTAAGCAAATTCTTTTATAGCTAGCAACTTAACATTCAACTGATACACTGATCGCAATCATTATTTTCAATTGTAAGGACACTTCTTAAACGTTTTTATATATTAAAATACTTAACAGATTTGGAGTTATCAGTCCTAAACTATGTTTTTATTTTTGCAACTTTACACAACACATTCGATATGCAATTACATTAAAATGTTTCTCAGTTACAAGTATTCACTTTGCTATTATAGTTAAAATTCTTACGCCACTGCTCCAACAAGGCCAAGAGGCTGGATTGGCTCGGTATTGTACGCCCGTCTGCTCTCGAGTGCAAGAGAAATTCTTGTGACTTCACAGAGCATTGAGTTGGAATGTCTGGTTTAGTAGCTTAACAACCTACCTCCATGGAGGGACTACTTTTCTTGTGCTAGGCTGAGTCTACTATAACGTGCAGCAGGGTTTCGTAAAGGTGCGGTGCGGTTTAGTTGCTAATGTACAGAGACTCTGCCTACTCGGGTCTAGATCAACCAGTAGAGCACTTGTTTTTTTTTTTTTTTTTTTTTTTTTTTTTTTTTTTTTCTTTTTTTTTTCTTTTTTTTTTTTTTTTAGCTTAACATCCTTTAACGTGGTTGTTCATATCGGACGATGAATGAAATTGGTGAAATGATACTCAAATGATCTCGGGGTCCGTTGAATTTAAAGTTACTCGACATTCGTCTTCTCAGGATAAGGGAAAACCCCGAAAAAAAACCTTATCCGGATAACTCACCCTAAGCGAGATTTGAACCTGTTTAATGTGTGGCAGACACGCTACCACCACGCTACCACCACTTGTTGAGATCTCTTTTACTTAGAGCGCGTACATGGTGCAGGTATTTACTAGTTGAAAGGAACAATATTTTCTTTCCTTTGAAACGAAACTCGCCTTTATTTAAAGCCTTTCAACACAGTTCCAAATGTGAAAGATAGTTATCTTTCTTTTAAAATTGAAAACAATCTGTGATTTAACGACTTTATTCCCAAGGAAAAATATTCCCTTTACTTACGTATCTTTCCCTTGCTTGCATTTAGCTTTATTTCCAGCTCGAACTAAAATATTCCAGACAGTGGCTTTCTCATTTCCCCGGAAAAATCATATCTCGTCGAAAGTTGTAGCGAATGTACTCTTCGACGTAATATTACTTTGAAGCAACAAATTCTTTTATCACCTTATCTTTCTGTCTGATGAGGAAATGTTATCTCTCTGACTTAGTGTCTCGAAAACCTCGTTCCCCGACGAAGTCACAAGGAGAAATGAAAAGGCTTTCGAAATTTTCCTTGGTTACTGCAAAAATGTTCCGGTACTAAAACAGGTGTTGACACGAAATTAAACAGCTCATCGCCATATGAAAAATCTGATCCTTTCACATGACTTTCTCTACATATCTGCAACAAATTATTGTTAAAAAGCTTATGCTTCTATTTACTTCATCCAAAATTAGCAGAAATAGTCTTAGTACTTGCTTCCATGTAAGTAGAAGCGAAATAACGGAGTACCATAGGTTAAAGTGACAGTTAAAAGCTGGGTGCTATGTGATTGAAGTTCCTTTGTTTGTATGGATAGGAGTTGACAAAGTCCTGTGTGAGAAAGGTATATTTTTTAAAGCTGAGACCAGAAACAAGGAATATCTCAAACAATCAACTCCAGGAAAAAATGCATACAACATAAAATGTGAGTTTTAAAGTGCTCTATGTTTTTATGTCGTAAGTTTTTCTCCATCAATTACGGTTAAGCAGTTATGCAAAATTCCGCAAAATTCATCCAGAATAAAATAGTCTTCAGAGGCTATTCCCAGAAAATTCAAGATATACATTTTAAATGTCAGGTAAATATCTTTAATATATAATATTTTAATCAAATTTGTTAGAGCCATTTCTGAGAAAATCAAAATTTTCGAAAAAATTCCATGTAAAGGGTGGTTTGGGGTGGGGGAATTTTTCTCAAAATTTTCGTGTCGGATCGCTGGAAGATACTAAACTTAAATACCAAGTTTGGTATTTCACCGATTTTTTCGGTTTTGAGTTATCGTGTTAACAGACACACGGCTACACACACATGAAAATTTTTGTGAAAATGCTTTTTTTGGATATAGAGGACCCTAAAAGACATATTTCCGGTGAAATCTCGGTATCGAATTTTTGGGCGGAGTGCAATACCTTCTCTATACACTATGTACATGGTACGTCTAGAGAAAGTAAAAATCGACTGGCGAAAGCAAAACCGCAACGAAATTCTATGGTTTCGAAAAAAGTAACCAAGGAGTAATAACATAAAAACACAAAATGTTGGGAAACGAGTATTCTTAAGAATGCTATCAAAAATACAAATAAAGCCGGAAATAACTGTGGCTATTGGTCCGCTACCTTGCTTCAAACGTCAGCTAATATCGTTCATTACACTTATGTACGGTATTCTTTAAGCTTATATTCTTTGGACCAATCAGAACGATTATTCAATAAGCTTTCTAAGTTCTGCAATACTTGGCAGTGCACTCGTCACACCAGATGATCTATTGAGTTTTATTTATACATGTTTTAGATATATAATTCAGATTGTAAATGCTTCAGCATTTTGAATGGGAGTAAATGTGTTTGGAGGAAGAAAAATTTTTAATTTTAACACATTTTTAGCCTTCTTATCAATTTTTATTTGCAACTATAGCTCTCGAAATTTCCAATATTAGTTTGTAACCATGGAGTTTTGTTATTTATTCTATATATATACATACATATATAATAAATAACACATTCTGCGGTGCTAAATGCTCACGTAGCACAGAGTTGTTTGCTATCTCCTGAACTTATTGAGCTGAAATGAAACGAATCGAACCTAGCTTAACCTAACTTGTACCTTTGTGGTTCCTTTTCATACGCGATCAAAGATGCATCTGAAGTTATTCTCCTGACCTTACTTTTGGTGGGATTCATAAAATTTGAAACTTTCTGGTATGGAAATATGAAACGCACATGGTGCTATTGCTGACTACCTCTTAGCAGCAAGCTAACACAGAGAACGTTTCTGCAAGAAAAAAAAATTGTTCCACCTTCCATGACCCAGTCCTCGTTTATTACTCGAAAATACCTTTATGTAATATAACTGTTATTTTTCGTTGTAAATTAAATATGTAGTTTGTCTCAAACTATTGTTCATTTTTTAAAACGAATTAAATTGATTATTAAATTGGTACTTTTAGTTTCGTTTTGTTATTGTTTATCATGCTGTATACATACCTGTGTGGATATATTCAGTGTTAAGTTTACATTTTCATTCATCACATCTGAAAAGTGCAATTCGCTAACACAGAGGTGTATTAACACCAGCGGTGATCTGCGAGTTCTTTCTCTGAGGGCATGCGTGATTGGTTGCGAAAATGGACATCAGTTAAATCGACTGAAAACATTTAATGGAGGCAAATAACACATCTGCTGGATCCAGTCATGAATTGCTTTTACGATGTAAAATCAAGCAGGACACGATAAACTATAAGTATTTCTATTATGCCTACCTAATAACTTTCTTTATCAAAAACTTTACGGAGTAGGCATTTTTTTTCCATTATTAAAAGCAACACACCTAAGTTACCGTCATTCGCTAAATTACTATACGGCGAATCCCTTACGATCATCACCAAATAGGCGATGAACCTAGGGAGGTAACTAAAGCGCAACCGACTGTCGATAATGCATAACTTGTGTTGCCTGTAAGAGGCAGAAGCCTAAGTCTCGCCTACATCTTGACTATCCCATCAAACTCCCTATGTCTATGTTGTTGAATCATTAAACTCCACCATTATTTTTCACGCTTTGTCTCTTGGAAAACTTCAAGCTCTATGTTTCCTTCCTATTCCTGAAAATGAACTAATGTGTACATTCGATCACATAGATTTCTTAACGCACTGAATTCCTGAATCTTGAGCTAATGTATTTCTTGTAGACAGAATTTACTGGAGCCCCTGTTTAACCTGGATTCCCTGACTTTACCTAATTGGTATTTACCAACGTAACTTGCTAATGACTGTTACTTCTAACAGAATTATGTTTCTGATTTTTACACTATGCAGATGTTTTAATAAAACGAAATTGTTTGTCTGACTATATATTCTCCCAAAATTTCTCTATAAATAATTATTAATTTACTGTTGTAAGAATTCCAACATCAACGTTAATACTAGTTATCTATATGAACATAAATGTAAGAAGTTATTTTATTTGTCATACCAATAATGTTAACTACGGGATAATAGAAGTTGTGGGTGCTGTCTTCACGAAATAACCAACTCTAATATTGGAAATACAATTCTTGGAAAAGCAGCTGAAACAGAATTGACAAAAAGAAATATATTACTTAGAAACCTGGTGCAGCAATTCAATTATTGAGAAGGACCTTATAATAGATGAATTCTCACGGTTCAGGAATTTTATTAATATCTGTGTGCACCACAGCGACTAAAGATAACTAAGTCATGTCCGCAACACAGAAGTCGTGCTCCAGGCTACACACGAAAGATCAACGGTTTGCCACATTGCAGAAACTAGGATTATATTTTATTGTACAGCGTTTTCAGAAGTAAGATTTTTTTAAAGAATTGAATCGTTCTCTATATGAACAAACTGAATCATTCAGCTGGAGGAAGAACTATATTCATTCAATAGATCTGTATCCACATTAGTGCATTCTTCAACCTAGTTACAGCAGTTTATTTATTAAGTTTTAATAACGTTTTGATTGCTAGAAGTATACAAGAATTTCGACTATTAAATGGTTATCAGGGAGGAGCTTGTAAACATGAGCTCACTAGTGCAACTCGTCTTTATTTAGTGCTAAGATAAAAATATCACATACGCTTCCATATCTCCTGCTGTTTTCAGTTTATTTGAACAGAAAAGTACATTTTAGAAGTGGACTACACCAAGAGAACAGAAGAATCTTATCAATAAGGTAATCGTACAGGAAGTTAAATAAAAATAAATGATGTTCCATTCACACGACTTTCTCTACATATTCTGCAACAGTCTAATTTCAGTAAACCTTACTTTTCTATCATGACTATCTGAGTACTACATTGCGGTTACTTAGCGTAAACTTATAACAAATTCATTATAATTTCTAAAATTAAGACTAAAATTATAAAAGGTTATACTTCAAAAAAGTTAAGAAACACGAAGTGTAACTTGAGCAGCGCAGCTTTAGAAGAACATGTTAATAGACAGACAATATTTCTCATATTAGAAGAATTTTTTGGAAAAGGCCAGAATACTTGAAGATCCTTATGTATTTCAGAGGTGAATAAAATTGTATATCCGAATAGTAAATCTGTATTAAATACTGTAAGCTCAGTGACACGAGATAAAGGAAAAATTCTAATACCTCGAAGGGCAAAAGCAGGGTCTAGCTCAGCTCTTTTCAACTTAATTGTATGAAAGTTACATCAAGAATGCAGTCGGTAAGGATTTTATCTATGTGTTATAAATTTGTATTGTTATTAATAATAATTTAACACAACGAACAAAACCTCAATTTCTGTTAATACACTGGCGTGTAAAACCTAAGGGCGAAAGTAACATTCGCATGCTGTGCCACTGCCAGGTAACATAGCTCGATGAATCTTGATTCATACATAGAGAAAACTGATACAGTAGGCAACTAAACGAAATAAACCTGAAGCGAACAGAGCTGACACTTTTATTCATAGAGAAAATGCTATACTTAAGCCACTGCGTCATGCATGTGATGGTCCTCTAGATCTACAAAAATCTGATGTGTTCTATTCACATGCCTTTCTCTACATCTCTGCAACAGATTATTGTTAAAAAGCTTATGCTTCCATTCATTTCATCTTAATCGAAGAAAAATTATCAGCAATAGTCTTATTACTTGCTTACTTGTAAGTAGAAACGAAATAAGGGAGTACCATAGGTTAAAGTGAAGGTCAAAATCTGGTTGCTATGTGACTGAAATTCCATTGTTTGTATGGACACGAGTTGACAAGGTCCTGTATGACAAAATTGTAAGTGAAATTAAAAATAAGGAATATCTAACAAACGATCAACTTTACGAAAAAAAATGTATATAACATAAATTGTGTGTTTTAACATACTCTACATTTTTGTGTGGTAAGTTTTTGTCCATCTCTTACGGTTTAGCAGTTATGCAAAATTCCGTAAAATTCATCCAGAATAAAGTAGTCTTCAGGAGATATTCCCAGAAAATTCAAAGATATACATTTCATTTGTAAATATATTTAATATACGATATTTTAATCAAAAGTGTTATAGCCATTTTTGACAAAATCAAAGTTTTTGAAAAAAGTTCCATATAAAGGGTAGTTGGGGTGGGGGGATTTGCTTGAAAATCTAAGTGTTGTATCCTTGGGAGATACTTAACTTAAATACCAAGTTTTCAAAAATGCTTTTTCCAAAAATGCTTTTTCTGGATTCAGAGGGACCCAAAACATATATTTCCGGTAAAATATCGATATTGAAATTTTGCGTGCTTTATAGTAGGTACATTCTCTATACACTATGTACATGTACAATGTACGAGTAGAGAAAGTAAAAATAGAGACGTGGTGCTTAAATGGGTGTAATTGTGAGCTATCTCGTTCGGCATGATTCCTCTACCAAAATTGTTTTAAAATAAACGAATAATATAAAAACCTATATAAAATCTTATGTGTTAAACTCGCATGGCTTGTACTACTTGTTCAACAGTCAGTCCCACTATTTTTACTAAGTTTGTACTTATATCTTTTTCATGCTAACCGAGATAAGCATTAACAGAATTAATCTTCTTACTTCCTTTTAGATAGAAAGGAAATAAGGGAATACATTAGTGTGTTTGCATGGCCATGAGTAAAAAGAAAAAAGAAATGAAAATAATTATAGATAATACTCATTTGATAAAAGTATAGATTTTGGAAAATGTAAACCAATAACAAGGAATATACAGAAAATGGTTAACTCCACACATCTGACGTAAGTTGGGTATGTTGACATGATATGATTTTTGTGTCTAAATTGTTTGTCTGCTATCTTATGGTTAGTTATACAAAAGTCATCCAAAATGAATACTACTTCAAAATTTATTCCGAAAAAACTCAAGATATACATTTCATTTATCATGAAAATACCTTAAACATTGATTTTTTAATCAAAACCGTTAGAGCCATTTTTGAGAAAATCATACTTTCCAAATGTTTTACCTATAAAGGTTAGTTGGGGTTGGGGAATTTTCTTGAAAATCTCCATGTCGCATCCGTGAAAGATGTTGAATAAAATATAAAGTTTGGTACTTTACAGAATGTTTGTGTTAGGCACACACGAAGCCCTTTCTAAAAATACATTTTGGATTACCTATACACAAAAGTGTATTTTGTGTCAAATCTAGGCATCGAATTGTAGGATGAAACACAATACCTTCTCTACCTAAAATGTATGTGGTAGAGAAAGTGGCAAAGTACGCAGATTGTTAACAATTATCTGCACTGTAATCAGAGCTCACAGAAAGCAAACAAATAATTTAACTTAATTAAAAGGTAACAGCGCCGGCTTCCGGTATCAAACCATCGATAGTAAAATTAATGGAAAAACGGAAGTAAAGATAATTATTGATAAAAATGTAATAAAACGGGTATAACAGGAAACGAAATATACTAGAAAATATGTGATCCATTCATATGACTTTCTCTACCTGTTCTGCAACACATTATTGTTATAAAAGCTTATACTAGTATCTACAACATGCTGACCAAGTAAAACCTCAACAGAATTGTCTTAATACTCATTTGCTTACAGGGACAAGAGAAATAAGGGAACATACTGATACTAAAATATTAGTCAAATCTTTTAAAACCTGGTCGCTAAGGGTTGGTTTTCTGCTCAGGAGTAAGATAACATCTGATTAGTAACATTTATATGACTTTCTCTACCTATTCTGCCAAAGACTGTTTTCTTACTAAAATTTATTCCTCTATCTAATTCATACTCATTTAGACAAACATTACCAGAAATTGTTGTATTACAATATTTAGGAATTCGGGAATACAATGGTTAAAACATAAGACGCTTTTAAGAGCAGCTCGCGAAATTCCAGTCTCTTTGCATGAACAGGGTGAAAAACATGCTTTACAGTTTTCCATTTGAGAGAGTATAACTGCTGAAGAGTTTAAACCATAAACAAGAAACGATTTGGAAGTAGTTAGGTCCTTAAAAATATACTTAACGTAAACTCCATGTTTTAACGGGCTCTCAATTTTTTTTGTGCAGTAAGATTTTGTATTTTCTCTTAGCTTATGAGTGACAAAAGTAAAGAATGAATAAGGCTTCAGAGGGCGCTCCCAGAATATTCAAGGTATAACTTTTATTTTTATGATAATTATCTTTAATATATCTGAAGTACAATATTTAGTTATTTTTGAGAAAATCGAAAAACACGAAAAATCTTCAACGTAAAAGGTAGTTAGAGGTTAGTAAATTTTCCTGAAAATCTCCATTTGGCATCCTTGGAAGATGTGGAAATTAAGTATCAAGTTAGATGGTTAACTAACTTTTCGTTTCTGGTTATGCTCACTCACACACAGAAACAGTATGACGCACACTAACAGACACAAATGCACGTTTTACTTACTAAAGCTACTCGTTTTGAATTCCGGGCCCATAAAACGTGTATCTGCAGTGAAATTTTGTATCAAAATTTTGGTAGCAATATCTTCTCTACCCACGATATGTGTGGTAGAGAAATTTAAAATTAAAGGTTTTTCCTCAGAGGATAAAATTAAAGAACATAAACTGAGCTAGAGTTAACATTTGAATCGAATGATTGAAAACGGTTACTATTATTAACATAAACATGCTCGAGAAAAGAGAAAAACAAAAACGCAAAGAATCTGATATATTCCACTCATATGACCTTCTGTAGCTATTTTACAACAGATTATTCTTACAAAAACTCATTCTTATTTTTACTATTTGCTAATCAAGATAAAAAGAAGATAGCAGAAATGGTCGTATTAATTCCTTCTTATAAGTAGAAGGGAAATAAGACAGAACACTAGGCTAAAGCGATAGTCAAATACTTTAAAAACCGTTGCTATGTGATTAGAAATTCGTTTCTTTGCATAGCTAGGAGTCATTACATTCTCGTATGAGAGAACTTTATGCGTTTTAAAATTGAAAACCATAACAGGGAATATCTCGTAAATGGTCATCTCAGAGAAAAAACGTATATGACATAAATTATGTGTTTTAACGACATCTATATTTTTGTATAGTAAGTTTTTGTCCACATCTTGTGGTTTACTAGTTATGCAAAAGAGATCCAGAATGAAGGGATCTTCAGAGGCTACTCCCAGAAAATTCAAGATATGCATTTTATTTGCCATGTAAATACTTTTAATACACGACATTCAAAATCGTTACAGCAATTTTCGAGAAAATAAACATTTTTGAAATTTGTCATCATGTAAGTGTAGCTTGGTTGGGAGCATTTTACTCAGAATCTTTGTGTCGCATCCTTAGAAGATAATAATTAAACTAGATACCAGGTTTCGTATTTTACTGACACACAGTGTTCACAAACACACACGGACCTTTTCTAAAATGCTTTTTTGATACAGAAGACCATAAAATGCTTATTTCCCTTTTGACTACCTTTGACTTACAATATCCTAAACCTTCCAGTATTTAAAATCCCGGTCAAACAAGTTTAGTTGTATGGACATTTTTATCTATTACAAAGTTTAGCTCCGTTTCCGAATTAATCCGTTTTAATCTCCCATTCGGTTGCCCTTTACAACTTTGACATAATCATCATCGTCCTCACACCCACAATTTTAGAAATGTTTATCTCAACAATTGCATACGTAATTTATCTTTGGACTCTGAACTAAGACGCGCAATACTTTCCCTCTTGACAGTGTTACAAGTATCCGTTGCTCCCATCGCCGATAGTTCAATATGCTACGAGTTTCTCCCTGCGAATATTTGTACTCTCCTTTTTTCCTTTTCTACACGTACTATGTTAATAGTGTATAGACAAGGTATTGCACTCCACCCAAAAGTTCCATACTGAGATTTCACCGGAAATATACGTTTTAGGGTACCCTGTATCCAAACAAAGCATTTTCATAAAAAGGTCCGCGCGAGCGCGCGTGTGTGTGTGTGTGTGTGTGAACACAACTCAAAAAAGAAATATCGGTATTTGACATAACTTGGTATTTAAGTTTAGTATCTTCCGGGGATGCGACACGAATATTTTGAGAAAACACCCCCACCCCAAACTACTCTTTTCATGGAATTTTTTTCGAAAATTGATTTTCTAAAAATGGTTAAAGATTTTGAATAAAATATTGTATATTAAAGATATTAACCTGATAAATAATGTATTTATCTTGAAATTTCTGGGAATAGCCTCTGAAGATTATATTCTGGATGAATGTTACGGAATTTTGCATAACTGCTAATCCGTAAGACATAGACAAAACTTACCACACAAAAAATGTAGAGCACATTAAAACACAACACTTATGTTAAATACATTTTTTTTTTCGTGGAGTTGATTGTTTTTTATATATTCCTTGTTTTTGGTTTCAACTTTAAAAAAACATAACTTTTCTCATACGGGAATTTGTCAAGTCCTGTCCATACATACAAACAAAGGAACTTCAGTCTCATAGCAACCAGCTTTTGACTATCACTTTAACCTATGGTACTCCTTTATTTCGCTTCTACTTACAAGGAAGCAAATAATAAGACTATCCCTGCTAATTTTTCTTCTCGATTAGCATGAAGTAAATAGAAGCATAAGCTTTCTAACAATTATTTGTTGCAGAGATGTAGAGAAAGCCACGTGAGTGGATCACATCAGATTTTTCAACCTCGTTGCCTCCCTCCTCCCAGCATAGACAGATTCTATAAGCTCCACCTGTTTTCTAGGATTCCAGCCGACAATACACGAGCTTCCTAACTTTCACTGATTTGATTAGCCAGAACATTTGACTCTCTCGGGGTGGAGAAACAATGGGGGTAGTTAGGAGTTGCCGTTCAAATATTTAACACACTTTTACTTTAGTATATGAATTTATTCGTGACTAGATTCTTTTACTTATTCAGACAAGCACTTTGCTTTACATTCTATTTTACTCTAGTTTGTATAGCTTTCAATCTTCGTCTATTTAAATTTGCTTGTTTCGTAAGATTAATAACTTTTATCACGTTGTTCACCTATGACATATATAACAACCGACCTTCACATTGTATAGCAACTTGGAGAGTATGCGTGCGTGCCTATCAAACTTGATGGTGAGTGTCCCTCGGACTTAACAGTGATTGAGCGTATGTGACCCAAAACTTAATAGTGACTGCCCCAACAGTTCCAACCTATTACTTATATAGTAAAATCTGGCGTCATGGCTGCTTCATTTTCATTGGTCAAAAAGACCACGAACTTGGCGTCTATGTGTTCCATAATGCAGTTCTCCTTACCCAAAATGCATCATAAACACCACAGGACTGCCTCAACACAATGGAAAAAAGTTACTTCTCAAATATTCAAGACTTCCCCGGTATCACTTTCGCTTATTTTTCTGTTACACGCACATGCACAAGAGAATTACAATAGCATTCACCCTCACAAAGAATTTTCCTTTATGCAGCGACCTAGTTTGGTAAACAGCTTGGAGCTGTGCTTGCTTTAAGCTAGCTCTCTACAATTTTAAGTTGTACATTAAATAATAATCAATAATTAAAAAGAATAACAGTAATAATAATAGCGAGGCCGACTAACGGTCTCAATTTGACTATCGCTTTGGCCTAGTGTATTCCCTTATTTTCCTTATACTTAAAGGAAGGAAGTAATTAAGACAATTTCTGCTAATGCTTATGTCGGTTATCATAAAGCAGACAGAAAAATCTGTTTTTTGATAATAATTTGTTACAGCAATGTAGAGAAAATCATTTGAATGGAACATATCAGATTCTTATGTTTTTCGCCCAACTTTATTTAACACTTTCATTATATTAATTTCTTTCCTATGGGTTATATAATTATGTTTCAGTGAGTGTCACCCATTGAAACAATAAATTAAATAAACAGATTTCATGAATGCACAAAATGTACAATTTATTTTAAAAATATTCTTCTGTCTACTTCTGTCTGATGGAGATAAATATTAGCAGAAATGGTCTTATTACGTGCTTTCAAGTAAATTGAAGAAAAATAAGGGTGTACTATAGGTTAAAGCGATAGTCAAATCATTTAAAAGCAGGTTGCTATGCAATTGAACTTCGTTTCTTTTTATGGCCAGGAGTTGATACATTTCCATATGGTGAAAGTTTTAAGTATTTTAAAACTAAAATAAAAAAACTAGGAATATCTCGGAAATGGTCAACTGCACGAAAAAATGTATATCATAAATTGTGTGTTTTAATGAGATGTAGTTAGTGCAGTAGATTTTTACCTCTAAAGGCTATTTTCAGAAAATTCAAAATACACATTTTATTTGTTCAGTATATACTTTTGACGCGCTGTATTTTAATCAAAATCGTTAACGCCATTTTGGTGAAAATTAATTTTAGAGTTTTTTTTCTATGATAGCTGGGTTGTGTTGAACGAAGCCGCGTCTGGACTGGTATTCTCCGGGTCCTCCGGTTTCCCCCGCCACTCATTTTTCCAATTGCTCCATCATCAACTTTCTTGTCAACCATTTAGCTTGCATTTCTTACTACCCACTTCATCACGCTCAGGCCAACCACTCTAAACAATTTCTCCTTTCTGCGGTTTCGTGCCATTGGCTCTCCGACAGGCTTTTGGCCCCTAGTCATCCACTTGTTAGTCCTAGGGGGTGTCAGTCCTAATTATGGAGAGGGTAATCCGACTACGATAGTTTTGGTTGGGGAAATGTTTGTCAATAGCTTCGTGTCCTTGCTTTGCTATTTTACCGACTTTTCGTTTTTGAGTTATCGTTTTCACAGACACACGGACACGCACACACACGCGGGCGCGCGGAGCTTTTTCTAAAAGTGCTTTATTGGACACTGTGCACCCTAAAATGTGCATTTTCGGAAAATCTCTGTATCGAAATTTTGGGTGGAGTGCAGTGTTTATGCTACGTTCTTCCTCATACAGTGCCATCTTTTATACCATTTTATTAAAAACTTTAATCCTTCCGAAAATGAACTCTTTACATTCTCTACACAGTAGGTAGAGAAAGTTCGATATTGAGATTTCCCCGGAAATGCATGGTTTTTGGTTCTCTGTATTCAAAACAAGCATTTTTAGAAAAAGTGTGTGTACGCGCGCATGTTTGTATGTGTTCCCGTGTGTCACTTGGTATTTAAGTTTAGTATCTTCCAAGGATACGACACGAAGATTTTGAGAAAATTTCCCCACCTCAACCTACCCTTTACATGGGAGAAAATGTCGATAATTTTAATTTCGAAAAATGTGATACTAATAATCTGTATTAAAATACTGTACAGCGTAAATTTGAATTTTCTTGGAATATGCTCTGAAGCTCTCTTGGCTCTGGATAACTTTTGCATAACGGGTAAACCGAAAGAGATGACAATATAACTACTGATTGCACAAAAAAATATAGATTTGGTTAAAATATTCAATTCTGTCATATACATTTTGTTAGAGTTGGTCAATTCCGAGATATTCTTCGTTATTGATTTCATTTTAAATACTTAAAACTATTGTAAACTATTGTAAACTCCTGGCAATGCAAAGAAACGGATTGACATATGGCAACAAGCTTTTAAAAGATTAGACTATCGCTTTAGCCTAGTGTATTCCCTTTTTTTTTTTTTTTTTTTTTTTTTTTTTTTTTTTTTTTTTTTTTTTTTTTTTTACCATTTGCTTACAAAGAAGGAAGTAATAAAACCAGTTCTGCTAAGTTTATTTCAATTAGCATAAAGTAGATAGAAGTACAACGTTTTAGCTATAATTTGTTACAAATATACAGAGAAACTCGTGTGAATGGAACACATCAGATTTTTGTTTTTATTCTTTCCTTGCTTGTCTTTTCCTTTCTTCTATCTGTTTTAATGTTTCGCTTCTACTGCACTTCTGTTGAGCCCTAATTTATATTCCACCATAAGCCCCTGGATTTCCCAGTTGTAATTTTTTTCGTAAAAAAAGGAGAGGTGCAACTGAAAGTAAGCTTCGCCTTTGGAAGAATGAATTGCGAGGCGGAGGAGCATTTAAAGCCCGATATAATTCCCATTATTTAGCAGCCGTGAATTGGTAACGCCTTTTACGAGAACAAATTCATCTGTGAAGGCGCTAACGTAATAAATGCTGGGAGAGATTTTATATCGCAGACCGTTCTCAAATTCTTTCAATTGTAAGGGATTTACAGCTCAATTAGGCAATCCCTGTTAATCAGTCCTTTAATGTTCTTGGTCACAGCGCTGTGGATAATAAGGGACAGTCTAATCAACTCCGAGCCTGCAAAAGTGACATTCAACAAAATAAGTTACCTACGCTTCAATTTAAGGTAACACAATTATTTCCTCTAACCGAGTCAGACGACTCGGACGTCTCATCTGGAAGTGGTATTCGACAGGTGATCGGATCGGTTCCCCGAGGCCGACTTTGACCCATGTTTTTTTCGGGAGTTTTCCCAGGTCACTAGGCGAATGCTGGAGAGGATTATTCATTCCCCGGATTTCCTGTCCCTTCACTTCATCCGTCCGTATCCGATTCGTATTCGGCATATCTTAGGTTCGACCTTCCTACTCTAACACATTGGTTCTTTTTTTTGTCGTTTCGCCGGGATCGGTATGCGAATGCTAGGATAGTTTCTCATATACCTCGACTTTCTTTTCATTCCTTTTCTGTACATCTTTCAGGTGTGACTAAAGATTCGTTGCATATGGCAGTTTCGGACAGATATCTCGGATGCATGCTCAAAGGAAAGAGTAAACCCCTTGGACACTAGAGGGATGCCTGGTCGACGGGCGGTTGATCGTTCTATCTGGGTAGCTCTGTAGTCGGATGGATTTTCAAGCCAGGACTTTTATGTATTTCCGCGCGCATCCATGGCCTGTTGCCTCCTGTAGTTCCCTCACTTCACTTTCTCCTTGGGGATGTTCGTCGCGTTAGACCTGTGTCCGACACAGTGTGCAAGGTGTTCTCCCTCTCTGGTCTCACCTATTGTATACCTTTACTACACGTGCTACAAAAAGTAACAAATATGCCCTAGGATATACTCGTAAATTAATGCTCAATTACAAATGTTTTGTATAGCGGTTTCTACTGTGGGGCGGTAACGGGGTTACGGGCTCGGATCCCAGGTGCAGGTTTTGGGTATTAGGAATGGTGTGGATATGAGGATGCCCTAGCTCAGATTTTGCTACTATGGAAACTCTTTTCAGGGTGTAGTACGACACAAGTGCTTTATTCAATTATTTCGGCCTATTTCCGCCGTCGAACACACACGCATTACTCTGAGTTTTCTCCTGTGAAACTATGCTTTTTGCGACCACAACTATTGTTACTTATTAATTTTGATGCAGTGATATCGTCCGTACTCTGGTGTGTATTACAATAACCATTTCCCTCCCAATTAAAGGTAGCCTGTTTGACTTCACCACGAACCCTAAATATCACATCTTGATTCTGCCGATGTTCTACGCCAAGAGCCTCAAGCTGTCACATCTTATGCTAAGTCTCATACTAGCAATTACAGATTTTTGCGGTAGATACGGATTACAGAAGAATTTTCTAGTGGTATTTTTATATTTCTGTTTTTATTTTATTTTTTATATTTTTTACCCCAACGCCATTTAACCTGATTGGCCATATCGGACGATGAATTAAATAAGTGAAATGATGCTTAAATGATCTCGAGTCCATGGAGCTTAAGATTACTCGAAGTTCCTCTTCTCAGGATAAGGAAAAACCCCAGGCAAGATCCGAACTCGCGATCTCTTGACGTTAGTTTTGTATTACAGTTTTCATTCATTTTCACTTTCTCAGCATATATGTACAATGGGCATGGTAAATAGAGAAGGTATTGTATTCCACCCAAAAATCAAATACCGAGATTTCACCAGAAATAAATGTTTTGAGATACCTGAATAAAAAAAAAAAAAAAAAACTCTGTGTGTGCGTGTGTGTATGTTTGTGTGTAGACTATAACTGAGAAACTAAAAGTCCGTAAAATACCAAACTAGGTATTCAATTTAATCTCTCTCAAGAGCGACACAAAGATTTTCAAGAAAATCCCTACACCTGAAATTATACTTTACATGCAAACCATTATTGAAAGTTTGGATTTCCTCAAAACGGCTGTAAAGATTTTGATAAAATGCGTATATTAAAGATGTTTAAATGAGAAATAAAATGTATATCTTGCATTTCCTGCGAATAGCCTCTTTATCTTGAATGGCGTTTGGTACATTTGTATAATTGGTAAAAATAAAAAAATAGATAGAAACTTTACATAAAATATTTAGATATCAACAAAACACACAATTTATTATTTATTTGTAGTGTTTAAGGCCCGCTTTTACTACTTGTGGCACCGCAGGCGAACACAAATTACGGTCTCTACATTTCTGTTGTAGAGCTAACCTTTTCCGAGATAGTCTTTATCTTAAAACAATTATACTTTCCTCAAACTGGAAATCGTCTGTATTTCTTTCCTGTTCTTTTTTCTTTTTTTTTATTCCTGGGCATGCAAAGAAGCGAATTTCAGTAACACTCTCATTGCGACAACTTTTAAAACATTTGACTGTCGTTGTAGCAGTGTATTCCCTAATGCCTCTTCTTCTTATAAGGAACCAAGTAATAGGACCATTCTGCTAATGTTGTTCTAGAGTATGGAGTACGATAAAGAATAATCTTTTGTAAGACGTTTATTCGTAGAACAGGTAGAGAAATCGTGTGAGAAGGACACATCAGAGTTTTTTTATGCTTTTAATTCAATCGTATTAAAAAGCATTTCTCTCCGTGTGCTTAATTTTTATCTTCCTTTTTTTATTTTCTTCCCAATACGAGCTCTTTCATTCAGCGCATTATTAGTGTTTAGTACAGTTTACTTATATATCTAGTAGATAAACTATGTTGTGGTATCAGACGTGAAGCAGTTGTTTATTCCTTTGAGCACATTAGAATTACTGGCACATACCAGCTGCGAAAGTTCTAGCGAGTTCCTTGAGATCACTTGAATAATATAAGCGGAGATGTCGTGTATGAACATAAGGAAAATGTGACGCCAGAAATATAGCCACCGACATAAATATTTAATGTACTTTGGAGATTTATGACTGAAATCATATCGTAGCAAAAATGTAACCAGATACATGAGTTGTGTTCCACATAGCTCGTACGGCTTCTTAAGTGAAGTGATCCGCTTTCCCTCTTGAATAAGTGATAAGAGAGTACGAAACAAACGGGTGGTAAATTGAGCACATTCTTGAAAATGCAGCCTAAAAGGAATAAAAGTAATTTTAAACATATATTTTGCAATCTTTTACACAAATAGCCTAGGCAAATAAAACTAGAAAAATGTAATGTATCAATAAAATAAAGAATAAAGGCATATGCAAACCAAAGTCGCGGGTTCAAATGCAGCCCAGTTCAGTGATTTTTATATGTACTGCGTGACGAAATTACAGCAAAATGGCGGTGTAATTGATATTGAGTTAGGCAATTGACAGTCGTTAACAAATAAATAACTCCCTACCGCAACACCGCTATATTACTATGGCGAACCGGAACGGTGGTTAACTTCTTTATTTTAAATTATAGTTAAATAGCTGAGTACCACCAAATCTCAATGAATCTGAGCATCTAAAAATGAGCATGTTCAATTTAACTTACTCTCGAAAAAAGAACTATTCCATAACTTTTAAGTAAATTAAAGTAATAATTTAATTTATATCTAAATAAAATTCTTCCTAACATTATTGTTTAATATAAACAATGATAACCACAACAATGACATCTCAAATAGAAAATCTGACAATAGAATTGTAGTACGTTTTATTGATAAATCATACGAAGCCGCTTTATGAAACTTTACTTTGAGCAATTCAACTATTAAATAAAATATGTAAAAATCTTGATTTAAGTTCATCAATATAAATACATCTGCATAATTATAAAACACTTTCACTTTGAATTTTTTCATGTCATTATTCTTTATTTTAGGTAACAAAATTCTTGGTGACAACATTAAAAGTCCAATATACTTATGTACATCCAGTATTACATGAAAAATTAGAGCACTATAAGTATATATATTGTGTACACAGAGATTAAAATATACATCTACTACACATTGGATTAGAAAAACGGTAGTTCGAATAGAAGTAATAGAACAATGTTAAAATCATACTACAACAAATATTAACAATTGAAAGCAAATTAGGCATAACGTGTTAATAGTTATGGTTCTTAAGAGTTTTATATACAATTACATAGTTTGGTTTCTTGAAGGTATGTTAATACATGAATTTAACTTTTTGTGTGCCTTTCAATTTACACACAGTTTCAAAAACTATGCACGCTGACATATTTAATATAAAAAGACATGTACATGTTCCTTCTAATACATTCCAACGACCTCCTTTCTGTAAGGTCCTCTGATGTAACATAGGAAAGGTGTATACTTACTTACCACCACCCAATGCAGAGAAATAATCTGTAATGCTAAACTCACATGACTTCCTGTAGCTGCTATACAAATTTCTTACAAAAGATTATTCTTCTTTCTACACAATGCTTATCGAGATAAACATTAGCAGAATGTTCTATTACTCAGTTCCTTATAAGTAGAAGGAAACTAAGGGAATGCACTAGGGTAAACTGATAATCAAATGTTTTAAAACCTGTCTTTTGCGATTGAAATTGCAAATCAGTTCTTTGCTTGGTCAGGAGTAGAACAAAAGAAAAACAAACCTGCCCTGTCTGAGAAAAGTATAAGTACTTTACAATTCAAACCAATAAAAAAGAATATCTCGAAACATTTACCTGCACAACAAAAACAAAAAGCACGTTTTGACGAGATCTACATTTTTTGTGCTGTAAGTTTTTGTCTATTTCTTACGGTTTAGCAGTTAAGCAAAATTTGGCAAAATGTATCCAGAATAATGAGGTCTTTAGAGGCTATTCACAGAATATGCAAAATATGTATTTTAAAGGTATTAAATGTCTTTAATGAAAATCGAAAGAGCCATTTTTAAAAAGATCAAAATGTTCGAAAATTTTTCCATTTAAAGGGTACTTTCTGGTGGGGTATTTTCTTGAAAATCTTCGTGTCGTATCCTTGGAAGATATTAAATCTAAATACCAAGTTTGGTATTGAAGGTCTTTTCGCGTTTGAGCTATGCTGTCCACACACACACACACACACACACACACGAACATTTTTCTAAAAATTATTTCTTTGGATTCAGGGGTCTCAAAACATTGTATTTCAGGTGAAGTCTCGGAATCAAATTTTTGAGTGCATTACAATACCTTCTCTCTATACACAATGTAGAAAGTACGTATAGAAAAAGTAATAATGCTTTTTACGGACTCAGGGGACGCCAAAACATATATTTCTCGGCATTAATTTTTGGGTGGAATACAATACATTATTTATTCAGTATGTACATTGTACATGCGGGCTAGAGGAAGTAAAAGTGTATTTATTGTACTGTCCTCCTATAGGATTAAACGTGCATCCTTGGGGTACCTCTTGCTAATTATCTCTTCTTGAAAGCAGAATTAGTATATAATGTAAAATGAAATGGACTTAATTGAATATTGCGAGGTATTCCTGTCGCCAAAGTCCTCGAGGTCCCATGCCCAAGGTAAAGTCATGTCGACATCCCCCATGTGTCATCCGTGACATGCAAGAACCACTGTCTGACCTGCTCTCTCACTCGGATGTGAGCCGTCCAAAATTCATGCTTGCCCCTCGAGGATTGTGTGACATCATGCCAGGAAAGAACATGACTAACGAGACACACAGGCTGTGGTGCGAATCAGCGTTACGTAGTAGTGGTACACTTAAATACGGCTAACATTGAATACTTCATAATTAACTTTACCTTTTCTATGAATTTAACAAACAATCTATTTCTCGTTGAGAATATAGATGTATTAGGCAACTTTAATCACTTTCTTTAGCCCGTATGTACGATGTACCTTGTCGGAATTTCATCTGAAATATATGTTTTGAAGTTCCTGACCTTAAAAAAAGATCCGTGTGTGTTTGTGGACATGATAACTCAAGAACAGAAAGATCGTTAAGTACCAACTTGGTATTTAGTATCTTCTAAGGATGCGGCACGAAGAATTTTAAAAAAATTCTCCCCACCACAAACTACCGTTTTTTGAAAATTTTGTTTTTCTCAAAAATAGCTCTAACGATGTTTATTAAAATACCATATTTTCAATATATTTACTTCACAATTGTAATGTATATTTTGGATTTTCTGGGAATTGTCTCGGAAGACCTGCTTATTCTGGATGTATTTTGCTTAATGGTTAATAGACAAAAATTACTAAGCGAAATATTGCATCTCATTAAAGTACACCATTTATGTCATAGATGTTTTTATTGAAAGGTTGGCCGTTTTCGAGATATTTCTTGTTATTGATTTCAATTTTAAATTACCTAACTTTTCTCAAACGCCCATTTCTAAGCGAACCGAACCCCAATTATTTCACATAGCGACCAGCTTTTAAAAGATTTGACCATTGCTTTTGCCTAATGCATTCCCATATTTGACTTCTACTTACAAGGAAGTAAGTAATAAGACCAATTCTGTTGTTTATCTCGATTAGTATGATGTACATTAAATTATATTCTTTAGTAATAACAGTTTATATATAGAACAGCTAGAGAAAGTTATGTTGTTGTAGCACATCATCGGGCCATCACTAGACTAGAAGAATCACGTGACTTCAGTTCCAGCCGTAGCCTGTCTATCTCCTTAGCTGCGAGGAAAGGATTACAGACATCCCCTCCAGTTTCCCCTACCCTCATTTAGATATAGAGATAGAAAACTCATTCACACTCTATACAAAACACTGGCAGCACTAACACTCTGGTGGTGCAACCTTCAAACGCTATACGTATATTTCCATAAAAAAGTGATTTCCCCTTTAAGAGAATATATTAAACACTTACCTCTTAGAAATAAAATAGATTATAGCATGAAACTTTTGGACAAATAATCTACGTTAGAAAGTTGTATTTTTGTTTTCCCTCCCTAAAATGTCGTTGTGTTGGCTACGGATCTTATATTTGAAATTTAGCCAAGGGAGGATAGAATCGCCGTTTTACTTATTTCGTTAAAAATGGAATTTGTCTAATTATGAATAATCCACCATAATTAAAATGTCATTTTTGGGAACTTACATCTACTCTGACAGAATGAAAGTCATATGATGCACATATCTTATATAAAAGTTCTCTGTTGTTTTAAACCTTCCGCATAATGGCTTTATAGCCATTTTCTTTCAGAATATTCTCACAAAAATAGTATTTCAATATTCTCAACAATTATCTTAAACAAGATGATTTATTTATACTTAATTTATTTATTTTTCATCCACAAGATAAAATATTTTTAGAAGTTACTCATTATATGAAAAATTATATCGTTATCATAACGTATTGTTACAAGGGTTAACATAAATTTCAAAACTAACGCCAGTAGTTAGGTATCTGTAGGAGATTAGTTTCGATTTTAACGAGTAAAATGAAAAGCGTAAACTACAAATACATTGTTCACATAGTTATTTAAAGCTATGCATCTATGGAATTTAATAAAAATTGGATAAACTTAAAACATTATTTTGTTTCATAACAAAATTAAATGAATTCTAAATTTTAAGAAAACATGTAAATTTTCCAGCTTGGCTAACTTGAACTACCAATGAACTGAAACTATAAATGGGTAGGCGCATGCATATTAATAGGCACCCCGAACTTTAAACCTTACTTTCTCACAAACTTTTTCCGTGCTCAAAATAACCCAAACGATGCAATTTTGCCCTATGTGTTTCAAAATGTTTGTAATGCCTCTCAAAAGCACAATTAAGAAAATTTCCTTTTTGAAAATAATGCTTAATTTTGAAAAACTAAATTATTAAATTTTCAAAAACAATTTTTAGGGTAGGAAAAACAATAATTTTTCTATATTAATTAGGGCTAATATAAAATATATAATATGACAGATCTTTTTGTAAACTCGTTTGCTGTAAAACTGGACATTTTTATGTGATTATTTTTTAAAATACATCACGTGACTCATTTGTACTACAACAATTAATTTATTATTTTTATTCTTGTTATTGTTATTATTATTGTTATTCTTGTTATTGTTATTATTATTGTTATTCTTGTTATTATTATTATTATTATTATTATTATTATTATTATTATTATTATTATTATTATTATTATTATTATTTCAATAACCTCGCAAGCTAGAATTTTTATGCATGTTGGAAATCTTAACACTATTGTATATAATAACTTACATAAGTTTAAATAACATATCTGCGGTGGATCTTCCAAATTTCACATATGTATCACATTAATTCTTACTAAATTATGTGCAAAAATGGCCTGTTATTTATGGACGCTCTTTAACTGCTTTAGTTCTTAGCGTCCCATTCTATATTGGGCGTGAAAGATCGCTTAATTTTGCTCAGAGGCGCCTCTTATCAGGCTTGAGGTTCTTTTGCGTGCCGTAAATCTACGACACGGGACCCACAGCTTTACTTCCCTTCCGAAGGAAGCCATGCTAAGGATTTTTACGCCCGAAAATCCATCGTCCTCCGCCGAGTTTGAAAAATTATGTGCAGATATCACGTTTCTAGCTGTGTTTGTTTTCAAATGTGCAAAGAGCAGGCAAATGAGATTATCACTTAAGCAACTGCTATAGTGAGCATTAGTAGTGAGCTACATGTTTCTCGTTTAATATATCTAGATTAAAGAAAGAACAACTTGGCCACTTGTACATTATAATATATTTCTAGTAAATAATTATATTCTGGATAGGTAGAAGTAGACCCATAAATTAAATGCCATAGCCTGAATTTTAACCACAGTCCTCCCGGTCTCTGTCCTATTGCTCAAATTACTGAGCGATCATGATGATATACAGACGCGACATTAAATTCACCAACTGACTTGAATTTCTGGGTAAACCACAAGTAGTTCTCAAATCGCAACCCCAGTGGAGACTTACAATGTCGTAAGTACTTTTTAGTTCTGGGCTTCATAGTTTAACCAGCTTTTAGATCAATCATTGTATAAACATCAATTATATTGTTTTTCTGTCTTAGTGGTAACATTTAAAAATAAAACAGCTAATGACCAACATTTTCACCAGAACAGTACTGTATGCTGTCGTATGTCTTTCTACCCCCACTTTGAGTGCTTAAAAATGGCATTACTTGATTGAGAAAAGTAATTACTCTAGAGGTTTGCATTTTACGTCCCAGCTATTTCTTTACCTTTGATTTGATCAAAGAAGTTGGTCAGCTGAAATATAGTGCCGTAAACAGAATATTTCCTCAAGCAGAATACATTTAAGCTCCTAGATTTAGAGATGAGGTCAACTCTAAATTCCAAATGTTGCCCTTTCTTCCCATGTATCACACTATTTGTGATATAGGGCACAGTAATTGTCCCGAATGCACATGTTAGAGCTGGTACGATGCACAAGTTGCAGGGTCGTAAAATTGTGTGCCCAAGACGCTGCCACTGACGGGCTATAAAGTGCTCTAACTGCTGATCTCATTTCCTGAAATGCTCGCAGAAAACCACAACTTAAAGCCACTCGTCCAACAGACAGACGTTAGGACTTGGACATGAAGATTTTACAAGCTTAAAGCTCAAGATCACATACACACTTGTGGCTCCCTTTCAGACTAGTGAGTGCGCTTACCTCCTGCACTGTGTTTAATGGGTATTTAGAATGGGACTTCATGATCAAGAGATTCCCTTCAAGACTGTTTAGTAGATCATTTATTTTTGCTTTTAAGACGTTCTGTGTATTCAACTGTTAAACCTTTGCAGTTTAGTGCGTTCTCTTTCCATAACTGGGATAGCATCCTTATTCATTTCAGCATTTATAATAAAAAGCTGATGTGTTGCATTCACAGGACTTTCTCTATATCTCTGTAACAAATTATTGTTAATAAACTTATCTTTTATTTATTTCATGCTAATCGAGAAATATTAGCAGAAATAGTCTTATTTCTTACTTTATTGTAAGTAGAAGCGAAATAAGGAAGTACCATAGGTTAAAGTGAAAGCCAAAAGCTGGTTGCTATGTGACTGATGTTCCTTTGTTTGTATGGACAGGAGTTGACAAAATTCCTGTATGACAAAAGTATAAGTTTTTCAAAGCTGAAACCAAGAGAAAGGAATATCTCAAAAACCGATAAACTCCACGATAAAAATGTATATAACATAAATTGTGTGTTTTAACGTGCTCTACATTCTTTTGTCAGTTAAGTTTATTCCATCTCTTACGGTTTATAGTTATGCAAAATTCATCCAGAATAAAGTAGTCTTCAGAGACTATTCCCAGAAAATTCAAAATATACATTTTATTTGTCAGGTAAATATCTTTAATATATGATATTTTAATCAAAATCGTTAGAGCCATTTTTTAGAAAATCAAAATTTTCGAAAAAAGTTCCATGTAAGGGGTAGTTTGGGGTGGGGGGATTTTTCTCAAAATCTTCGTGTCACATCCCTGGAAGACACTAAACTTAAATACCAAGTTTGGTATTTTACCGACTTTCTGTTTTTGATTTATCGTGTTCACAGACACACGGACACACTGACACACGGACACACACATGGACCTTTTTCTGAAAGCACCTTTTTTGGATACAGGGGACCCTAAAACATATATTTCCGGTGAAATCTCGGTATCAAATTTTTTGGTGGAGTAAAATACCTTCTCTACACACGATGTACATAGCACGTATAGAGAAAGTAAAAAACTGATGTACTCCATACACATGACTTTCTCTACATCGCTGTAACAAATTATTGTTAAAATGCATATTCTTCATCTACATTATGAAAATCGAGATACATATTAGCAGGAATTTTCTTAATTACTTGCTTCCTTGTGATCAGGAGGAAAATGAGATGGTTCACTAGGCTAAAATGAATCTAAAATCTCTCTGGTTACCATATAGTTGAAATCCGTTTCTATGCAGCGCCAGGAGTTTACAACTTACCAGGTGAAAAAGTTGAAGTATTTTAAATCTAACGCAAATAACAAGGAATATCTCAGAAATGGTCAACGAAAAAAATATACATGACTTAAATTATGTGCTTTAACGTGGTCTACATTTTTTGTGTTGCAAGTTTCTGTCTATCTCTTAAGATTTACCATTTACGCAAAATTCATTCAAAATAAAAAGGTTTTTAAATGCTATTCATAGAAAATTCGAGATGTACATTTTATTTTCCATATAAATATCTTTTATTTACGGCATTTTAATAAAAACCGTTAGAGCTATTTTTGAGAAAACCAATATTTTCGACTTTTTTCCATGTAAAGGGTAGTTTTGGATGGGGGTATTTTTCTGTAAACCTTTGTGTTGCATTCTTGGAAGATACTAAACTTAAATAACAAGTTTGATATTTTACCGACTTCTGGTTTTGAGTTATCGTCTTCACAGACACATGGAACACGATTTTTTTCCAAAATACTTTTTTTGATTACAAGGGACCCTAAAACGTGTATTTCTGGTGAAATATCGGTATCGAATTTTTTGATGAAATGCAATACCTTCTCTATACACCAAGTACATAATACGTGTAGAGAAAATAAATATGCTTCTATACACTTCTGAAATATAGACATTGCCCAAAAACAAAAAGAAAGGAAAATGCGGTACAAGCACTAGAAATGCAATGAAGGATGTTTTGGAATGAATAAAAATAGAAACCAAAAATAGAGAAAGATGAATATTCACAGTCTCAAAGAAAAAACTCCACGAGTTATATTCACGTGAAATTAAGAAATTATTCATGCAAACCGTATTTTTGTAGCTACTTCATGCTAATGAGATAGACACCAACAGAGATAGTCTATTACTTGTTTCTTTATAGGTATAACAGAAATACAATAGTTCAAAGCGATAGTCAAGTCTTTTAAACTTGACAGCAAAGTGATGAACATAGATTCTGTTCCCTTTGCATGGCCAGAGAAAAAAGTGTTGTGTTACATTCATATTACTTTTTATACTTATTCTGCAGCACAATATTCTTGCAAAAGCTTATATTTACAACTACGTCATGTAAAACTAGATAAACATTTGCAAAAATACCTGTATTGAACCTGGCTTGTAAATACGCGGGAATAAGGGAACAGACTAGACCAAAGCGATAGTCAAATATTTTCCGACTAGCTGGCCACTATGTAATAGTATTGAAGCTCTTTGCTTGACCACATGAAATATAAACGGATCAAGGCTTTCCATTTGAGAAATGCGTAGATACTTGAAACAAATTGTAAGGAATATCTCGGGGTGGAGCTCAACAAAAATATGGATTATAAATGTTGTATTTTAACAATGTATATAATGCAGTACATTTTTGTCTATCGCTTACAGTTTGTCAAGAATGAATGGAGCATCAGAGACGATTCTCGAAAACTCAGGATATAAATTCGATTTTTTTCTTCTGTCTTTTTGTCGGAGATGTTGAACTTTAGTTTGATATCAAACTAAATTCTACCTATGTACTATGTACTAAGTAGAGAATGTATTAGACATGAAATTTCATCGGATGTACAGTTTTTAGGCTCCCCTGTGTCTAAAGCGTTATAGAAAAAGGTCCGTCGTCTTTGAACACGATAACTGAAAAAGGAAAAGTCGGTAAAATACCAAACTTGCTATTTATGTTTACTATCTTCCAGACATTTGACATGGAAGATTCTGAGGAAAGTTTCCCCTCCTGAAACCACTACCCTTTACATGGGACAAATTTGAAAATTTTTATTTTCTCAAAAATGGCTGTAACAACTTTGATTAAAATGCCGTATATTAAAGATATTTATATGATGAACAAATTGTATATATTAAGTATTATGGGAAGAGCTTCTGAGGACCTCTTCATTCTGGATGAATTTGTTTAGTGATAAGTCGTTAGAGATAGACAAAAGTTTACTATATAAGAAATGTATTTCGTTAAAACACACAATTTATGTCGTATACATTTTCTTCGTGGAGTTGCCATTTCCGAAATATTCCTTGTTATTGGTCTCAGTTTTAATATGCTTAAAATTTTCTTTCTCGATTGGCTCACAGTAGACAATAATTTGTTACAGAGCTTTTTTATAGTGTTTCACGCCCACTTTTACTACTTATAGCAACACAGGCAATGACGCTGATGATAAATGGAATGAAGATGGAACAGGGATGGATTACGATGACGGGAGAACCCGGAGAAAACACGCTCCTGCGCCGCTTTGTCCACCACAAATTTCATATGCTGTCACTTGGGATCGGCCCTGGCCCGTCTAAGCATGTTACAGATATGTAGAGAATGTCATGTGAATGGAACACACTAGTTTTCTTCAAAACGTGTTTTAACATGAATCTGGGTTACTTTCTTTATTTCATACGTAATAACTAGGTAGAGAAGGTATTGCACTCTACCTAAAAATTCGATATCGAGATTTCACTGCAAGTTCACGTCTCTGGATAAAAAAAAAAAAATTAGAAAATGCTCCATATGTGTACCTGTGTTTGTGGATACGTTAATTCAAAACCGAAAACCCGTTTTCTTTCTAAACATTCTCAATTTGCTGTAGCAAAAGATATGTGGGACAGAGATTTTAAAAGGTAACGCCAATTAATGAAAGTTGGAATTTGGTTAAGCTTTTGTATGCATAAAGATGTAACTCCCAATTTTCTCAAGTAATAGAGGGTATGAAAATAAACATTCTTCTTAATAAAGCCGTGCCTTCTCCCGCCTCTGTAGTGTGATGGTAGTTTATTTGCCGCACATTCAAGAGGTCCCGAGTTCAAATCTCGGTGAGTTATTCGGATAAGGGTTTTCTTTTTCCGGAGTTTTCCCTTACATTGAGAAGACGAATATCGAGCAAATAAGCTCTTCTACCTCGGTCTCATATAAGCATCATTTTATTTATCCATCGTCCGATATGACCTACCAGGTTAAAGGACGTTTAAGGTGAAAAAAAAAAAAAAAACTAGCGTGCAGGAATGTTTTGTTTTCAATATAAATGAGGAAGCTTGCATTAGCGATCTATATGTTGCCATGGAAATAGTAAACAACTGAAACTAATTTACTGCTCCATGTAAAAAAATATGTTCTCTGAGATGTTTACTTTGTCTAGCAGTATGTACTCGTACAATGTACAAAGTAGATAGAAAAGGTATTCACCCAAAAATTCCATCTGATATTTCACCGGAAGTGTGTGTGTGTGTGTGTGTGTGTGTGTGTGTGTGCAGCATAGCTAAAAACGAAAAGTCTATGGATCAAACTCGGTATTTAAGTGCTGTACTTTCAAGGTTGCGACAGGAAGATTTTCAAGAAAATCTCCCCCTCAAATACCTTTTACATGGTACATTTTTCGAATATTTTGTATTTATAAAATTTACTCTGAGGGTTTTGATTAAGACACCATATGTTTAAGATATTTTAATAACAAATGAAATATATCTTGAATTTTATTGGAATAGCCTCTCAAGACCTCTTCATTCTTGATGACTTTTTGTACTGATAATAAATAAATGACAATAGACAAGAGCTTATTATAAAAAGCATGTCTAAATACTCAATTTATGTACATACATATTTTCATCTTTTGTTTCATATCTATTTTGTTCCTCGCTGAGCAAAGAGAACCGAATATCATTATGTATTTCATATATCAATATCTTTTAAAAGATTTGACTATTGTTTTAGCCTAGTGTGTTTCTTTATTTCTCTTCTGCTTACAAAGAAGCAATAATAAGAAAATTTTAGCTAATATTTAATTCGATTAGGATTATGTATATAAATGAAAACTTATTTGTAAGAATAGTTTATTTGTAGAACAGTTAGAAAGCCATGTGAATGGAATACATTATTTTTTGTATTTACCTTCATGGCATGACTTTACAAATATTCAATCTCCATTCGTGTAAAAGGCATTTGGAGCAGCTTCCAGCAATGCAAGTTTGAACTCTTAAAGCAACAACCCCTTGCATCCTATTTCTTGAAGATGGGATCAAAGCCCTCATAATAGCGTTTAGTTTCAAATATGACGTGCGCTGGGGATAGTGGGTTCGAGTCTCGCCTTGGATATGGGTGATTGTATGTTTGTTAATGCGCATATATGTGTGTGTCTTAAAAGCAAAAAGCAAACGGTAAACAAATAGAAAAACAAATGAAATGCTGGGAAAATGGAAAAAAGGGAAAAGAAAGAATGAACAAAATAAAGGAATACAGCGCCGGAGTTCCGACAAGACTAAAAAAAAAGAATATGACGGTTTGTTCAGGAGCGAATTGACTTACGAGAACTTATTCTTTGAAGATTAGATTTTGCAGAGATCTCAAAATAATTAAGGACTGGCCCTAAATGTGTTACCCATTCGATGAGTATGAAGGGCTACCATTTTATATTAAAAGCTCAAATATTAAATATGAATATCCTAAAGGAAACAATTTCCTGAATGGTATTTACATACCATTAACGATGAGCCTTATTCATATCTATACATAGGGCTTACAAGGTACGCTTTTCAAAGTGTTCTTTTTTCATTTCTTCCTTCATATCAGAATATCTTAAACAGAAGCATTACTTTACTAAGAGAAAATGTTGGAATCCATACCCGTCCTATATAAACAACACTTTTGCTATGTGTACATCTATTCTGATCTAAAAGAAATGATTCTATAGTCAGAGTCAAAATTCTTATAACATTTTTGGTTTAATGGTACTTTTAGCTTAATCTTTCTTTGTTGTATTGTAATATAAATGACATTAAGGTGTCCTGCACTGAGGTCCCACAAATACTTTGCTGAGCTTTTTTGAAAGTTTTTTCAGACTTTATAACTTGCAGGCGAGCTCAAGGAGGATCATTTCAAACTTGGATGTGATTGGGCAGTACTGATGCCGAAGAATGACGTGTATCTGATGAATTGATGACATACCAGCTAGGTGTTGATGTCATATCCCATGGGTGTTTGTTAATTGTAGAGGTGCAGGAAGGGGTGTAACTGTGCGGATGTTACTCTCTTCTTAAGCCTGAAATATGTCTTTCCCAAATTCATTTCCGATTATGGTTTAAATTTATGTATAATCAGTTTCTGTGGTGCCATATTTAGTAAGGTCAGACATCAAACATTTCTAAAAGAAATTAGAAAGTTATTTTCATATTGACATTTACTTGGTCATGTACACATTATTTGTACCATTTTGTACTATTTCTCAATTTATGCAATCTCTAGCTCTAGTGGATCTGGTGGTGAAGTTTATTCTGTACTTCCATCCTCGGAACAGCCGGTGTCTCTTAAACTTAGACATGACATCTTGCTAAAACCACAACGGAGCAGAATCAATGTTACGAACTATGGAGTGTGATTTCATTTAACTTCTGCCCACATACGTCAGATGTTGCCATTTTAAATTAATTCATCTTGTGGAAAATGAATTGGGATGTCCATCTGCTGCGAAAAAGCCTAAAATAGTTGACTATGAAACTAGTAAACTTCCTGGGAGATATTTTGCTTGTATTCTGGGTAAATTAATATCACTAATAGCCTTTGGGGAAATAGGTGCAGTGCAGAAAATTCATTCCTGGGACGTAACTGAACTGCATTGCAAGCAACAATCAGTAAGCTTTTATCAGATTTAGTAAAATTCTACCCCATGTCCTATGGATCACGGTTCTTCTCTGACAACATTGCGTGTGGGAGATTTTTCTGTCATTGCAGGATTACATTATTTGATCTGAAAGTTTTAAAACATTTTACAGTACTAGACAAAATGCAGTATGCTTTTTTTACGTTATTTTCAACCTTTAGTTATATAATGCAATTCACGACATTATCTTTACACGACAACCTCACTCTATCTTTCTCTGTATTTTTAAGAGAGAGATAGAGACATAGAGTGGTTTTAACTCTCTTTCATATCTCATCTCTACAAACAAGAATTAATAATGACTCATTCTTAAAGAATACTTTATTCTAAAGAGAAAGGGATCACTCTACATGGCATTCTGTAGAACAAGAGAAAACCGCGGAAGATCCTTATTCATGCATTTAATCCAACCGGGATATCAACACGGACCTCAATATTGTCAGGCAGATTCGCTACCTGACGAAAACTTTTAGTCTGCAAGTAACATATAACACAATTAAGATAGTCCTCAAAGTATTCCTGAGATATAAATGAATTTCAAATTAATTTCCGTGTTAATTTCAAATTGGTTTCTGTGGCTGACATACGAACCGCCAACGTTATTCACAATAACTTAACTGAAAAACCTGATGTGTTTCATTCACATGACTTTCTCTACAATGTTATCTGTAACAAATTATTGTTAAGAACCATATTCTTTTATCTACTTTAAGATAGTCCAGATAAACATTAACAGATATTGTCTTAATTTGATGCTTCCTTGTAAGTAGAAGGAAAACAAAGGAATACACTAGGCTAAAACGATAGCCAAACCTTTTAAAAGCTGGTTGCCATATAGTTGAAATGTCTGTTTCTATGCAGGGCCAGAGTTTATAACTTTCCGTGTGAGAAAAGTTTAAGTACTTTAAATTTGAAATAAATGAAAAGGAATAACTCGGAGATGGTCACTTTTAGTAAAAAAGTATATGAGATAAATTGTGTTTTTATAATTTTTCAAGTTGACACATTTCTTTCGATTCAAAAAGTTTAGAAATAAAAAAAAATGTAAGGTCAGAGAAAAATGTTATTAGTTTTTGTAAAATCTATTACAATTTACAATCTTCTATATGGAAACCATGAAGTCCTAAAGACTGGAAACTTCAAGCGGCTTTAATGATTAAATAAGACAATTCCAAGAATCACCTCCTTTTTGCTTTCTGTACACGTACTATGCATATAGTGTATAGAGAACATATTGCATTCCACCCAAAAATTCGATACCGAGATTTCACCGGAAATACACGTTTTAGGGTCTCCTGAATAAAAAAAAAAAGCATTTTCAGAAAATGGTTCTTGCATCTCTGTCCGTGAACATAACTCAAAAACGAAAAGTCGGGAAAATACCAAAATTGATATTTAGGTTTATTATCTTACGTGGATGCGACACAAAGATTTTGAGAAAAATCCCCCCCCACCCCAAACTATCCTTTACATGGAACAAATTTCGAAACAGTTGATTTTCTCAAAAATGGCTCTAACGATTTTGATTAAAATACCGTATATTAAAGGTATTTATATGAAAACATATATCTTGAATTTTGTGAGAATAATCTCTAGAGAACTTTTTATTGTGAAAGAATTTTGCGGATTTTGTGTAACCGGTACACCGTAAGAGATAGACAAAAACTTACTACACAAAAATGTAGATCACGTTAAAACACATAATTAGTCAAACACATTATTCTTGTAAAGTTAACACTTTTAGAGATATCCCTGGTTATTGGTTTCAATTTTAAAGTATCCACCTTTTCTCAAACGGGACCATGCAAAGCGCACCGGACCTCAGTTGTTTCCCACAGCTTTAAAAGAGTTCGCTATTACTTTAGCTAGTGCGTTCGCTTATTTGCCTTCTACTTACAAGGAAGTAATAAAACCAATTCTGCTAATGTTTATCTTGATTAGTATGAGGTAGATAGAAGAAGAATTTTTATAGGAATATTTGATATGGAACAGCTAGAGAAAATCATGTGAATATATCACACCCGATTTTTTCTACATATATCGTAGATTAACAGATAAAGCTTTTGAATATGTTTATATATTCTCTATATAGTTATTTAGGTTTTATATTTTCTTCTACAAGAATAAATGTTTGCTATTCTTTTCCTTAATTTTATTATGTTTAATGTTGATTTTAATTTTCCTAGTTCACTTGCTAGTCATGCTAACAGCGTCCCATTAGCTTATACGTTGTGCAATACTTTCTGGCTCGCGACTTTTCGAACTCTACCCTACGCTAATACCTCCACTATTTTCTTAAGGTGTGAATTTGTCATTTTTGGTCAAAATCACGTTTGTGTTTTATTGCACAAATCAAGTCTTTTTACCTTGGTTTACATATGTCCGAAGTTTTCTGGTCCTACATGTCTGTGACTTAATTAAATTCATCATTTTTAAAAGCCTACATCCGTTAAATGGCCGTGTTATGCAAACTTTAATTTCAATTTTTTACTATTTTAGTTTTTAGTGTAGTTCTGCAATCAAAATCCATCTCTGGTTACAATTTTATGCAGAGACCGAACATTGCACTGAATGTTTGAGCTATTATGGCTGATAAAACCACGGTTTTGACATAAAAAACAAATCGTATGGCATAAGAGTAAAAAATGCAACAATAAGTATATTAAATATTTTTATTCTGCACAGAAAGCAGGTATCCAAATTCCTAAACATAATTTAATTAATGAGTTTCTACAACATTCAGCGACGTTTTTGGCCCTATTACATTAAAATTGATAAATTGGATTGGTAAGTGAGGGATGAATTGAATAACATTAAACAAAGGCCCTTCCTGCCAGAAAAAAGAATTTTGTCCAAAATTCAAACCTTTAATGAAGAGATACATTTTGGAATCATGCGTTTTTAAGCAGAAAAACATGAACTAAAACAGTATTCAAGCTGCAGGGGGACCTTTCAACTTTCATAGGTCATGTAGCGTACGTGTACAAATATTTAAGTTCCAATGTTTAAAATTCTAGAAGTTAGATTTCAAACCCATTAGCCTTTAAATATATAATTTTGACAATAAATTCAGAATATGTGGTAGGCAGTGGCAGTGTTTGGAATTAAGAGCTTGTTTCACAGTTTGGCTCATCCGTCATTTTAGTTTTCCGAATATTTCTTGATGTGGTAAGTCACATAAGTGGTTATATGTGAGGTGGCTTCAGATGTTTTGAATTTCTGTTTTAACGTCATTTAAGCTTCAAAAGATATTCTGAATATGCATTTTCCATTTGCACTGTTGAATGGGGCACACTACGTATATTCCGTTTTTGCCATTTAACACCCAGAGAGCTGAAATCTGCCTAGCATTCATGTACATTTTCTGTTACCATAATGCTCCGGATTACGTAACACGAGTGTACAGAATGGGCAGCAGTTAATAAATTCCCAAACGAGCACCCATTCACACAAGTGAATGTGGTATAATTGAGGCCTAGTGTGGCTAAATGTTGCGGACGTGTTGAAGACAGACAAAACACATCGGGCCAACGACGTAATGAAGCAACAGATGGCTAACGTGATGAAGGAAATAACACTACGTGGAGATAGTTCTACACGTGTACAGTTTTACTGATCGCAACTTAGGTTAGAAAATACAGCATTTTATATTATATTGCAAAGTTGGCGACTTCATTACAAACATTTTCTATTTCCAGAAGCACTGTTTAGTTATGTTAAAGGGGAGATTTAAAGTTTCCAACTTCAGTACTCATAATCTCAAACTATTTTAAATATTACATTTTTACAGCACATAGATGTATTGATTTAGTTTTAATATTGTGCTTTATTAAGGACTATCTTTCTTAATTAGACAAACTGTTACAATTTGTCAGTAATTAACTTTCAAAACATAACCAGCATATTAACAGCACTTCATTGTTTAAAATTCTATTCGATATTTTTATTTTTTCTCCTTTAAGAGTTGCTTTCACTATCTTTAATTAGCATCTTTGAGTAACATCATGTGACACAGTTACGCGGAATTTGGTGCTGACCGCTAGGGCCGGTAACAGATAAACGAAGATAAGCGGCGCTCTCGATACACTATTGATAGATAACTAGAATCTTCTAGAGGTTTTATTCTTCTCTTCCACTCCTCCATAACGTTTCCAAAAGGTTCTGCAGAGATATCGACTGCAGTATAAACCAGGGTTCTGGCGAGATCGAGTAAGTGCATTGAATGATACGCGAGAGAGTTTCTAGCTTGACGGAAAGGTGTGTGCCGTGCAATGGGAGTTACTTCCGCGAGAAATCGGAGAAATCTTGTGTGCGACTCTCCAGTAAGTAAATTGTATGTCATTATGCAGCGACATAGCGACAATAAAGTGAAGTTAAGCGACAGTGCTAGTGAAGTGTCGGATAACAATTGGAGGAAGTCACTCTCGTATCAGGAGTAGGGTTAAGGGATTAAAAAATCAAGATAAAAGAACCGCTTCAAATATTATTCACCGTGATGGAGGAGCTGCAAAGAGAGACGAACAATAGAATTGACAAAATTGAAAGTGAAATGAAGTGTAAAACTGGAATGGAGAAGATGGAGACTAAAAGGATATCCAGAATGGAATAACTGCGAACTGAAATGATGACAGGAACGAAGGCGTGTAAAGGAAGAAATGAATGAAATGGAGAAAATTAAATCCAAACTAAGGTTTGATATTTACTCCATGAAAGCTGAATAAAGGCCCTGATGGACCACTTTACCAAGGAGCTAAAAGAAATTAAATCGGAAGAATTACTGTGGTAGGAGAGCGCCAAGTCAGCAAGAAGAACGCTGGGCGGACACACGAAAGAAAACAAGAGGATGATGGAGGACGCATGAACGAGCGTCTGGACCTGCAGATAACGAGAATGGTGCTTCTCTAAGCCCGGTTGCAGTGTAACCTGCTGTTGGTCGGAACGAGGAGATCTTTAAGTTGGAGCCATTGCCTACCCTGAAGGATAGGGAATCTGGCACGATCCGCGTGGGGGTGTATTTCTCACAAGAGGTATTGGACCATTTGGGACCCCCTGGTGATCAGGAACGGTATACTGAAGACAGTGTGGAGCTTATATTAAAGTAATGGAGACAGTTTATTTAGTGCCTGCCTTAAGACCAGTTCTGCAATCAACTATCTTAGAAAGACCACTGTAATTAATTCTGTGAATTAGTATGACAGAAAACCCGTTTCTGCCGCTTGTCCTGTAAATGATAATGAATTGACCTGCTCAGGATCCTTATCTAAACCCGACAAATTGCTTGTTGGGTTCTCTGAAGCGATAACTTCTACCTTTATCAGAAACACGTCCCTGCCTTCAATGTAGCTCTTCGCGAAGAATGAACGGTTTGTTTTGCTCCCAATATCGAGTATCGTTGTAAAGCTGAGGTTATTTTAAAGGCAATCTTTGTCGAACCAAATTGAGCGTCAGTATCTTTGGAATATCTATTGACAAACTTAACCTTTTTGGTGTCTTAGATTCCATATTTTGTGCCGCATGTAGTTAATGAGATTAATATTTTGGTGGTGTATAAGTGATAAAGAAGACATCGCTTTATTCTGTAACTGCAGACAATTAATTATCTTTCTGTAGCAGATTGAACTCTTCTAAAATGTTGCTTTATCATAGCACATGAACAAATTTATAGAATAATGCAATACAGAAATTTGGTTCACGTTGTTTATTTTAATCTGATATTCGCTATATACAGATGTGAGAATAAAATATGAAAAATATGCATTATACAGCAATCCACAAATATTTAACTGCTGATATCTTCTTGCTTATAGATAGACCTCGGACTTCCATACGGTCCTACTTTCTCAAGTTACTACGTTTGGAACTACTCGAATAGGAGGCAATTATTCATTTGCTCTATTGTGTGGTGAAGGATAACATTGCTATTTGATTGGATGACGATTTCATTTCTATAATATATGTGCCCATTTCTGAAACCAAACTTAAATGAATAATTTAATTGAATAGAGATGTTAAAACAGTTTACTTTTATAATCCCATGATTTATTTTTCCACAGTCCTATTACAATAAAAACATGTTTCATAAGCGTTAAAAATGAATGAATATTAACAGATAGATAATATATTTTCAATTACATTTTTTCCAAACGTTTTTAACTTTTTATATGCTGCTTAGAATTGCAGTGATGCTAGATATTTCCACCCTGTGTTTTTGAACGTGTTGATAATGAGTGCTTTCCCATCGCTATTACTATAGTAGGCTTGGAGTAATTGACGTGACGTCATAGTGGGGTTGTCCGTGCATGCCAACCTGCATCTGGTCTTGAGACAATGAAAAGGCAATGAAGTCCGAGGTCTCCTTAAACCCCTAGACTGAGATCGTTTCTTTAGTAAGTCTCACAGTGATAAAATGCGAGTTTAACTTAATATAAGATTCAGAATTGTCACTTTTCTGAAAGAAGTAAGGAAGTTACAAATTAAAGGATTTATGGTCAATTATATATTGAATTAACACACAAACACTCCTATAAATTAAATTACTTAGACATGGTAATACCTTATATACAATTGAAGTTTATTGTACGAGAAAACATAATTTTTGCAGCACCGTGGCAAATAAACCCGAAATAAGCAATTTGGAAACACCCAACTGAATGTTTTATAAACAGAATTAATTATAGATTTCCCAAACATATTTATAGATGGTACAATGTGCTAAATGCAGTGTGCGTGCCATCCTGTAATCGACATAACCTTCGCATCTAATTTAAACGTGCTATACCTTCCCTTTCTTGGCAGTTTCCCTTTTAGCGATTAACAAGGCGTTCAAACAATAGCTAAGAGACAGCTACCGCCTCTTAAGTGACAGCAAGAAGGCAAACAGTTTCCGAAGTGAGCATCAAGTGCCCAAGGCTCACCTGCATACCTTCTATCTCCGCTGGAGCAAGTTTATTGAAGATTATAACATGACTCCAAATTCCATACGTTGTTTCAGTTCTTGGTTCTCGAAGATGACCGCAAGGTTGCTGAAGGGACCGTGTTTTCCTAACTACGCATAGAGTCAACTCATGCCTATGCATACTGAAACACAAAATGGAGTATTTATTTACGCAGGTGTATAAATATTCACTGTATGCCATGTGTTACTGGAGAAAAAACCTGCTTGTTAATCTTGCACTGCCTGCCTTTCCTTGCGATGAAGTATTTATTTTAAAATTTATATTTATACCATTCAAGCATTACACAACATAAAAATCTTTCATGGACTTAAATTACTCGGCAATTTTCCCCGCAAGTGGCAGCTTTAACTTTTTGACACTTGACAGACACAGTACAGATGCAAAGATGATGTAACAACCGGGTGTCAACAACAGAAATCCAGCACCCAGGACAGAAATTCATGATGAAAATTTGTTGTGAATATAAAGCTCATTTCATTGGAAATTGAAAGCCCCTCAAAGAAGAATACATAGAAATTCTTAAGCAGTTGACTTCAAGATGTTTACACTTAAATCATATGGTAATACAAAGAATGTAATAATAGCTGCTAAACATCGTTTGGGTAGTGCTATTTACAGATGCCAAAAGAATGTACGAGGTATGCGGTAATTTGTAACATGTGGTGAATCATACTTTGGCTTATTAGGCACTAGAAGTTCCCCTTGTCAAGGCAGGCGTCGACTAGAGATCTAAAACAAGCATTGTGCCATCTTTTTACTTTCTCTGCACGTACAATGTAAATAGTCTGAAGAGAAGGTATTGCATGCCACCCAAAAATTAGATACCGAAATTAGACCGGAAATATATGTTTTAGGACCCCTGTATAACAAAATATTTTAAAGAAAAAGGTCCGTATGCGTGTGTTTGTGTGAGCATGATATTCCAAAAACGAAAAGTCGGTAAAATACCGAACTTGATATTTAAGTACAGTATCTTACAAAGATGCGACATGAAGATTTTGAGAAAAATCTTCCTACTCCACACCACCCTTTACATAGAAAAAAAATCGAAAATTTTTACTTTCTCAAAAAAGGCTCTTAACGATTTTGATTATAATTCCGTATGTTAAAATATTTACATGGCAAATAAAATGTAATCTTGAATTTTCTGGAAATAGCCTCTGAAGCCCTCTTTAATCTGGATGAATTTTGCGGAATTTTTCGTAACTGGTAAACCATAAGAGATAGACAAAGCTTACTATGCAAACAATGTACATCTTTTAAAATACACAATTAATGTCATGCACATTTTTCTCATGGAGTTGACCATTTCTGATATATTCTAAGATATTCCAATATTGTTGTTCCTTTCAGTTTAAAAATACATGAATTTTCCCCATGTGGGAATTTGTAAACTAGTCATACAAAGAAACAGATTTCAACCACATGGCGACTCTCTTTTAAAATATTTGATTATTGCTTTAGTCTAGTGTATTCGCTTATTTCCCTTCTACTTATACGGAAGCAAGTAATAAGACTATTTCCTCAATATCGATTATCACAAAGTAGATAGAAGAATAAGCTTTTTAACAATAGTATGTGACAGAAATGTGAAGTAAGTCATGCGAATTGAACGCATCAGATTTCTTTATAAATTATGGGCATCAGCTATCAAGAAAAGCTGATAACTATATTTTCTTGAGCTCTCATATAGCATTGTTGCCGTAGACGGGAACATGACTTTTCTGTATTTTACGCTGTCATTGCATTAAATTAGAAGGCCGTGAGATGCAGTATTGAATTTTTCCAGATTAACCAACGATTAAATGAGAAGCCCACCGCGAGGTTATATTTCCCATATTTAACAAATTAACCATCATGATTTATGTTTATTTGAGAAACAATAATTTAAACGACAGTTTAAGTGAAGTGTAATTCTGATGATCCTAGATCTACTTCAGCTATATAGAAATTGAAATGCAATAGAGTTAAATGCTAAGTGGTAACACTGGTGTATGGGCAAAAGTGTTCAGTTATTCTTTGGCAAAGCGCATGCCTTCTCGACTAGGACCATTTTTATATAAAAATTCAGTTTCGGAGACTTGTCGGGACTCTTGCCTCATTTTATTCCCATTTTTTTCCATTCTAACCAAAATTTCTTTTAGTTTTCTATTTGAATACCGTTCTTGTTTTTGGCTTCTAATACACACACATGCACATTTTCAAACACATATTCCCAAGACGGGACTCAAACCCACGATCCCCTGCGCCACGAAGCACCAAAGCAAGGCACTTTAGCGAGCGCGGTTATGAGGACCGGCAACCATTCGTAATATGAGTCCAGAGCTCAGGAAAATGTGTGTAAGGGTACATAAATATTGCCAGTATGCATGCTTTATGAAAACCAGTTTTTTTCTACCAGCAAGACGCCGGGACTGGAGGACCGTTCTCGATGGTAATGTTCAGAAAAACTTCTACCAGTTTTCCATCACATGCCTTGTTCTCTCTAGATGAATCTTTAAATGCAATTCACTTTACAAAGAAAACTTCAAAAGTTCATTCATAAAGTAAGTTATTACACCTCACTCCGCTATTAGTGTTAGCAAGTACATTAAAGGGTTTAGAGGATAGAGTCAAGGTGTGATAATTTACCTAGCTCTGTGGTGATAAAGTACAACTCTTCTAGAGACAAAAAGCCATAGAGGAAGAAGCTAAGAGAGCCGAGAGGTACAGTTTGACAAATGGTGGGGAAATAGCCAGCTCTCCGCGCTACTGACTTTATTGATGTCTGCGAGGGCATTCTCGTACAGCAGGCGGCAATCATTGAATAAATATATCAGAGGTGGGCGCCACATGACTCATGTTGTCTCTGGCACAAGTATTTTGTTCCTTAGGCAGGCACATGTTTACCTTAGGTTGTTGTGATTTCCTTGAGCAGTACAGAACCGTTCTAGCGTTGCCCTCCTCTCTGGGGTTGAAGATGTTTACCTCGAGGGGTGTTTGAAACTTCGCCCTTTCCATATTCCCCAAGAGGGCGATGGAAAATATGTTGCTGACAGCGTGCTGGATATATATATGGTCCTGACGCCTCGAGATTAGTTTTCACGCAAGGGAAGTGTGATAGAAAAGTTACCAGCACACTAAGGCATTGGGAGCGGCAGAGGTATTAGGTTAGTGAAACTTTATAACATCAATAAGTTGGTAATTAATTTCTTATGATGAGAATGCGGTTTACACTCTTTCTTCCGCTGAAATCTCGCCAAGCATTTTCCTTGTAAGCGGTATAGATAGATCTGCAATAAAGTTAGCATCCTTTATCATTGGATCGGCTACGATTTGAAACCAAAAGTATACGTTTAGACGATATAAGCTTATAACGCACCCTGTTGTAAATCTTAAAGAATATAAATTTGTAGCTGAAGTAGACAACACATGTGGTTCATGCATTAGGAGTCCCAGTTCACTTATGGCTTCATGTGTGCCATATCTTGACCACCACTTCTCTGGAGCATTCATCGGTCCAGGAGCTTCTTAAGCTTGCCTACATTGTCATGGCTAGATTCCTCCTCCCGGTCTATATTTCAACGAACAACCGAAGCGTAGTTGATTCCTGCCGTATAAGTATTAGAGTAAGCGCTGATGATGTAAGTCTATTTTTTGGAAATAAACCCAGGTTCAAAAACTATTTTAGTTACATTAATAAATATTTTGGTTAATTATATATATATATATATATATATATATATATATATATATATATATATAGTTTGTTTTCAGTAATATTTAATCTGCTGTACTGGAAAATGCAATTTATCTAGAACTTAATGACTGTACCAGCTGCAATATTATAAGTTTAAAGTTTAGAATAGGTATATCATTAATTTCAAAGCTTTGAAAGCAGCATTTGACGAAAATAATGTAACGGAAACAATATGTCCAATTTCGTGACGTGGAATACATTTTCTGTCTCATATTTAAGAGATTCTGTGTTCGAATCTCGCTTAAAATTAAGTTTTACATATGGACGCTCTTCAACTGTTCTCAGCCTCCCATTCTGTATCAGGTGTAAAAGACCGCTTAATTTTGCTCAAAGGCCTCTTTATCAAGTTTACGATTGTTGTAATCTACGACACAGGACAAATGGCTTTACTTTCCTCTCGAAGGAAGCCACAATAATAATTTTTACGCAAAAAAAAAAAAAAAAAAAAAATACATCGCTCTCTGCCTGGTTTGAACCAAGAAGCTTGGAAACCAGAGGCTATCATGTTACCTTTAGACCAAGGAGAACAGCGAATCACGGTTAGGGTGAGCTACCAAGATAAGGTTTTTCAAGGTTTCCTCATACTGAAAAGATGAATGTAGGAAAACCTAAAAACTCTATGTACTTCAGATTCATTTAAGCAGCATTTCACATATTTTATGCATTGTCTAAAGGTCATAAAAGTAAACAAAGGAGGGAAGAAATAATAAACAGCAGGAAAGTAATCATTAAAAACCAATAAAAATCTGATGTGTACCATTCACATGACTTTCTCTATATCTCTGTAACAAATTATTCTTAAATAGCTTATGCTTCTATTTACTTAATGCTTATCAGAAAAAAAAAAATAGCAGAAATAGTCTTATTACTTGCTTCCTTGTAAGTAGAAGTTAAATAAGACGGTACCATTGGTTAAAGTGATAGTCAAAATCTGGTTGCTATGTCACTGAAGTTCCTTTGTTTGTATGGACAGCAGTTGACAAATTCCTGTATGAGAAAAGTATACGTTTTTCAAAGCAGAAACCAAAAACAAGGAATGTCCCAAAAACGATGAACTTCACGAAAAAATGTATATCACATAAATTGTGTGTTTTAACGTGCTCTACATTTTTCATTTAGTAAGCTTTTGTCCACCTCTTACGGTTTAGCAGTTCTTCAAAATTCCGCAAAATTCATCCGGAGTCTATTCCCAGAAAATTCAAAATATACATTTTATTTGTCAGGTAAATATCCTTAATATACGAAATTTTAATCAAAATCGTTAGAACCATTTTTGAGAAAATAAAAATTTTCGAAAAAAGTTCCATGTAAAGGGTAGTTGGGGTGGGGGATTTTTCTCAATCTTTGTGTCGCATCCTGGAAGATACTAAACTTAAATACCAAGTTTGGTATTTTACCGACTTTTCGTTTTTGAGTTATGTTCACAGACACACGGAACCCCCCCCACACACACGCACATATAGGGACCTTTTTCCAAAAATGTTTTTTGTTTAGACAAAGGATACCCTAAAACATGTATTTCCTGTGAAATCTCGGTATCGAATTTTTGGGTGGAGTGCAATACCTTCTCTATACACTATGTACATAGTGCGTATAGAGAAAGTAAAAATAGGTACATATGAGAGCGGTGATATATTTATAAAATCTTCGAAAGTGATGTGAATATGTAAACAAAATGTCGACAGCCGATTCCCATCATTTGGGTGCCAACTTAGTATGTCCATTAAATAGATTTTAAACCGTCAGTGACTTCTAATTCGCATTGTTGGCCCCCTCCTAAACCTACACATTATTGAAAACTATGGCGTCCCTACCCCTACATCTCTGCCCATTCAAGTCTGGATGTTGTTTAGATTGTAGTGCTCTATGGCAATTCTATACAATGATCTAGTCAAGATGAGCAAACTTGATCAGTAAGAATGCAGGAACTAAGCCGCAGGATACAGAATTTCAGGTATAACGAATTGTATTCAAATGCCTCTTCCATCATTTCGATTTTCCCAAAAGCTCTCTTAGTACGTCCTTTCCATTGGGTGTGTGGCCAGGCGCCCCTTCGCTATTTAAAATAACATAGATGAAGTCTGAAAGCTTTAAATTAAGTTTATAATTTCAAATCTCAAAAGTTTTTGCTTCTTAGGTTTTCTTTATGCCCTTTTATTTTTTTTACTATGATTAGTATTGTGTTCCGCCCGAAAATGCGCAATCGAAAACAAATATTTTTGAGATCTCCTGTATAAATTAATACATTAACAGAAACAGGTGCGCACGCGCGCGTGTGTAGTGTATGTAATGTTTCATATGTGTGTCTCTGTCTGTGAACAGCATAATTAGGCCGCGCCGTGGCCGAGTGGATAGACCACTCGCCTCTCACCTAGACAGCCCGGGTTCGATCCCAAGCGACTGCATGTGAGATTTGTGGTGGACAAAGCGGCGCTGGGGTTCTCCGGTTTCCCCCGACATCACATTCCACCGGGGTTCCATCTTTATGTATCATCAGTGTCATCGCCTGCGGCGCCAGAGCAGTAAAAGCGGGTGTTAAACACTACAAAAAAACAGCATAATTAAAAAAAAAGTTGGTAAAATTCCAAATTCGATATGCAAGGTAAGCATCTTCCGAGTATCTCTACTATGCATAATAAGTAGGGGAAATATTGCATTTCACCAAAAAATTCATGTCCAGACTTTGAGATCCTTGAATAAAAAAAGTACATTACTACAAAATGGAACGTGTATATGTGCGTGCATGTGTGTGTGTGCGCGTCTTTGTGAATAGCATAATTCAAAAACGAAAAGTCCCTAAGATTCCAAATTTGACGTATAGTTTCAGCATCTTTCGAGTGTGCGGTACGAAGATTTTCAATAATACCCTAAACTACACTTTGCACGGAACGTTCTTCGAACATTTGATTTTCACAAAAATGGCTCTTAATGATTTTGTTTAAGGTCTTTTCATATCGAATAAAACATATATCTTAATCTTTCGGAAATGTCCTCTTATCCTCTTCGTTCTGGATGACTTTTTGCATAACTTGTACACAAAATTTAGACTTCCTTTAAGCAGAGATACATTTTTTGTAGAGTTAACCATTTCGAGATATTCCATGTTTTATATTTTTCTGCTAGAACCTACCAAGAGGACCGACATTCAATATCATTTCATAGCGACAAGCTCTTAAAACGTTTTACTATCGCTTTATCTAAATATATTTCCTCTTATATATGCAAGGAACTAATTATATTTAAGTTTATATCATCAGATTGAATTGTATAGAAGAATAGACTCCTGGAAGTATCATTTGTTGCAAAATAGGTACAGAAGTTCGTGTGAATGAAACAACACAGGTTTTGTATAATTTATTTTCTCTTTAAGATATCCTTCTATAGAGTTATTGCAGGTCTTACGGAAAAGTTTATATAGCCAGGTATACAGTCATTCTACCGCTTTTAGCTCTTATAGCAATTTTCTTTTACATCTTATTCTTCACTTACCAAGATTAACTTTTCCCTTGTTCTGTAACTTTGGTATTCTGTGGCTAACCTTTGTTGCAGCCATATTTCTACATAAAGAACCTATTCTACAACAAGCTCTTAGCTTGCCTATATGCATGTTTATGCAACAACAACTAATCCAGTCTTTGTTTCTGTTTCTGACTTCGACTACTTCTTTGACAATACTCCTACATACCATCTGATTACATTTGTGTTATATTCCACTATGCGAAAAGTTTCTGCTTTGTAACAAATTAAGTTTGAGTAACATGTTCCATTCAAATGCCTTTATCTACCTGCTTTGCAAACATACTCTTCTATCCACTTCATTCTAATGAGATAAACATTATCAGAAATTGTCTTATTATTTGGTTCCTTTAAGTAGAAGGGAAGGGACACACTAGGCTAAAGCATAATCAAATCTATTGAAAACGGTCCTTAAGCAATTTACTTTGAAATTCGGGTCTCTTTGATTAGAAACGAGTAAAACAAAAGAAATATAGATAATGACTTTATGTTTGAGAAAACTTTAAGCATTTTAAAATTGAAACAAATAACAAGGAATATTTCTAAATGGTTAGCTGTTGCGATGTTGTCACACCTTCGCATCCGGATCAATTTACGAGAGAACATGGATGGAAACAGAGCACAGAGAAATTTTCCTGACCATCACGTACAGCAACCTTCCAGGGTAAATAGTTCTCTTAATCGTCACTGCAGCAAATATATTATTTCAATTATAATTCATAATGTGTGTTATTTTTCTTGGTTCTAATTTAAATTCATTTGTTTTACTTAAAGTTAATTTTTTTATTCTCTGTGCTCACCGCTGCAGAATACTTTGTTTCTCCTTGGCACGGTGCAACACGAGAGAACATTCAGAAAGGATGCGACCAAACACACTCATACAGGGATGGCTCGCCCGGAAGGTACTCAAGGAGTCGACAAGAAACCCTCGTCTGGAGCCCTTCTATACTATAGGGACAATTTTCCCTAAGCTGGACTACTGAGTGGTCAGGGCAACGTTTCGGCTTTTATATTTATTGTGAGCAGTAAACTTCCTTTCGGTTGCTTATACTTTGAGAAAGGTTTAAATGTGAGATGGTATATTCCCACACTGTTTGGCTATGTTATATAAATGTTATTACTTACGATACATGAGAGTTGATTTTGCCTAAGACTTTTCTTCCACATTTGTAAGTTCAACAGATTTACAATATCCACCTTCAATTCGCTTTATGTTTGATGCTACGTGACAGTAGTAGAGAATACAAACCAAGCAAAAATACAACGACATAAATTGTGTGTTTTGACGAGATCTACGTTTTTTACGCAGTAAGTTTTTGTGTCTCTCTTATGGTTTACAAGTTACGCAAAATCCACTCAGAATGAACAGGAATTCAGAGACTTGCCAGAAACTATAAGAAATACACTTTATTTCTCATGTACACATAATTTTAATATACATAGTTGCCATAAAACTGTCTTGTAGCAGAATTTTTGTTTCATTGAGCACTTTTTCATTTTTGAGGAAGAATTTACTCAACTAAAGATCACGTTTTGTCTTAAATGTGGTGATATTTTCTGATGAAGTGGAATGTAAAGACGTCTTGGTTCGGGTAGGACCAGGAATTTTCTTCACCACTGTTTGCGCACTGAAGTCCAATGAAATATACTGATCGTTAGTTTCTTGGGTTATCAAGGATAGTTCTAACATGATAAATATTTAAATATTAATGTGCTGATACTGATTATAGTATCCAATTTACTCCGGAAAACTATGTTCAAAATCCTCTGATTATTCCCAAAATTATGAAAATACCACTCTCCAGAATACGCCATTACTCGAAGAGTTCATAGCTAATACATGCAGGAAACATTTAATTGACTGATACAAAGAAATATACTTTTGAAAAGATAAAAAGAATTATTCTAAAAACAGATCTTTTTTCCACGATCTTCAATAATGTTTTGATAAACAAGTAGTTGATGTTATTATAATATGTTAAACCCATTATTTATGGGTCAATTTTAATTTTCACTGAAGACTTCAATAGACAAATAACAGAAACATCAATATAGATAAACAGAACATACACATTATAGAAACAACGAGCGTTCACTCCGTGCCTTGGTCAATACAAATTTCTCCACACACACACACACACACACACACACACACACACACACACACACACACATATTTCTGCGAACTATATTTGATTATTTTGGGAGGACCGGTCTTTGTTCTTTTTCCCTTATCACTCCCCTCACATACCAATCTTGTACACTCAGACATTAAAAATGCGCCTGGAATTACTTGACGTAGGACGGAGTCTTTACGCTGACTCCGCTCACGACTTCCACCGATTTTGGGCAAAAATTCTTTTTTTGGGAGGAAGGGCCTTTGTTTAATTTTACTCAATTCACCCCTCACTTACCAATTATTCTCCATGATACTGTTGCCCATTTTCGTTATGTACTTTCTATAGGAGCTGTATTTGCCATTATAGCCGGTTTTGTACACTGATACCCTTATTCATAGGATTATCTCTTAACCCAAACTGATTAAAAACTCAATTTTTAACAGTACTTGTAGGTGCTAATTTAACATTTTTACTTCAACACTTTATAGTTCTTAAAAGCGTACTGATAGGCCACGTTATCGAAGGTAAAGGTACGAACATGAACCATAACTTGTGAAAAATGACGTTCTGATTTGCGAGCTGGTGATCCCTATACTTTCTAGTTGGACAACAATCCACCTCTCGCACCGGGTGATACAAAAATAATGTTAATATTTTCTCTGTGCTACATATTGAAGTTCTAGTACCAAGGTAATTTGTTCACGTAGTCGATTAAGCTAATACACTGCTTATACTAGTCGTCCTGTTCTGAGGGAGCGTCAAGCGGGGTTGAAGGATGAAGAGTTTGCCTTTTCTTACTCGCGTGGTACGTTGTATCAGAATAACAGCAATAAACAACGTGGTAAGATACTCCACGTGAAAAGTTCATATTTTCAGCAAAACCACAGTGCTAGGCGTATATTTATTGTTCTTGGGTGTACCATTTTAATATATATAAGAGTGTACAGAGCCCACACAACACAGTTGCTATTACAGGTAATACGCAGCAACGCGTATCTCACAGAAACATTGGCAAAAGGTTAAATTATTCAATTTCCCCGCTGTTGAAAATGCCCCGGTGTACCCAATGCGTAGTTTAATAGTTTCGTTCTGTACTCTGAACTAAAAGCTTAATGTAATGTTGCTATAATAATCCAAAAACTCAGCTTTGAAGCTGCAGTAGAAATTGAAAAAAAAAATGCTGTATTCCAGTCCGCAACGAAATTACATTTTTGTTTCACGTGCATCGGTATATAATTTACCAAACTGTAAAACTGCGGCCATATTTATGTTGGCAAACAGCTGTAATGTGATCAAAGGTAAAACTATGTTGGAACTTATCCTTATTGCCGGATTAAATAGGTTTGATATTTACAGTTCACTGAGCTACTAACCCTTTATAGGAGCAAATATTAACATCCTGTTATCAGATCAAAGGAAAATGTTGCTGCAACTTAAACGGCCGGGAAAATCGCATTAGAAGTACATTAGCGCTATCAAGTTAGCAACCTCTAATAAATCAGATACCGAAACGCTTCATCTGGAATATTCTCCTCTGTGCTACTTCTTTTTTTATTATGCTCAACGATGCGATGTGATCTGAGTGATATTAATAACCAAGTTCGATTTCAATCAATATCGTCGCGATTTCGTGTGTTACCTGCTGCCTAAATGACAGGTACTTAAAGCGACAATGCTAACGGCAAAATGTAAAATAAAAGTAGTGCTTTTGAACCCCTTCACAATAAGAATTAACCGTAAGTATTACCCAAACTTAAAATCTAGATAATAATTGTATTACAAAATTACGTTAGTATATCTAAAAGTCCTGCGTGTTTCATTCATATGACTTTCTGTACCAGTTCTGTAACAAGCTGTTCTTACAAAAATGTATTTTTATCTATTTAATGGTAATCAAAATGAACATTAGCAGAAATAGTCTTATCAGATACTTAGTTCTTCATAACTAGGATATAGGAGGGAAATAAGGGAGAACATTAAGCTAAAGTGATAGTCAACTCCTTTAAAAACTCGTTGGTATACGATAGAAATTTGTTTCTCTTTGCATGACCAGGGCTAAAACAAAAGAGAAAGAAATGACAAATTCCCGTTTGAAAGAAGTTAAGTATTTTAAAATTGAAACCAACAACGAAGAGGTCTCGAAAATGATTCATTAAATAAATGGCACGATATTAACTGTGTATTTTAGCAAAATCTAATTTTTTTATGTAGTGAATCTTAACCTATCCCTTACGGTTTATCAGTTATTCAAAAGCCTTTCAAAATGAAGGTGTCTTCAGTGGTTATTCCCATAAAGTTCAGTTACACACTTTATGTCTCATGTAAATATCAAGGATAGTTTAGGGGGGGGAGAACATCTTCCTGAAAATCTTCTTCACATGCTTGGAGATGCTAAATTTAATTCTCAAATTCACTTTTCGTTTTTGAGTTATGCTTTTCACAGACTATGTACTTCAAGTAAAATTTCGGTATCGTTTTCTTGGGTGGAATACGATACCTTCTCTATATACCATGTATATTGTGTTTCATATGTGCTAAAGGAAGTACACATTTAAGGTTAGTATGTATAATTCTTCATTAGTGATTATCAGTTTGGAATCTAGGCATGACATCGAACTTGCATGTGCATTATTTGTGGAAAAAAGGAAACAATATAGCAACGTAATAGTCCAAATAACAGAAAATAAATTTGGCTTCAGGATAGGAAGCAGCATTCCGTGAGCTGCTTAATAGAGCAGGCTCAAGACACACACTAAGATACCCAACGAAAAACTATTTTGTAGTATTCATATACTATAGCAACACCGTGGACACTATTAACAGAAAAAAAGCTCATTCAAAAGCTCTACCTATGAATTGGAGACGCACCAAATAACAAAAGACTGATCAGACACTCTTAAGATATAACCACATCCAAGTATCTGATGGTGCCACCCTATCCAAGACTTTAACTCAAATGGAGTATTGCAAGTTGATCAGATCGGCCCGACATCATTAGGCATATCTCGGCAACACTCATACGCTACGCCGATGATACGGTAATAGGTTCAGAAGACAAAGAAGAGCTGCTAAACAGCCTCACATCATGGGCTCTGGAAAATGACCTGCAAATAAACAATAGCAAAACCAGACAATTGGTTTTCAGAAGAGGAGGTAAACTCACAGCAAATGATACTGCCCCTTCAAAATAAACCACTAGAACTAGTACCAACATTTAAATATTTTAAGAGTTTCTCTCCAAACAACGCTGACAGCCTTCAATTTTCACGTGAATAAAGAGCAATGGCAGCAATAGAAGTAATTTATAATATCCAAACCCCAAGAACTTTCCATAAAGACAGAAATAGACGGCCAAATGGGATCCACATAATCTGGGAGCAACTAAAAGTCAACCACCTCATAACTTTAGAAAAAGTCAAAGCTCCCTAAATGAAACGAATCCTGGGAATTGGGAAGCAGCACCAGCAACATTGGCCTACGTCTTAACAAAAGAAACTTTCTTCACAGAAGATATCAGAATGCAGATACTCCTGCCAAATACCACGGCGTACGAGAACACACGCCAAATGCTTATGGAAAAAAGAAACACCTTCTGGAGTGACTTTTACACAACCGACGCTAAGGCAACGGAAGAATGGAACCAGACAACCATGAGCTTCGACACATAGTAAAGCGATATGCAACACCCGGCTTCCAACAGTATTCTGCCTAAATAAGAGATTTCATCGATCGGATGAAGATTTTATCTGTGAATTGTGCAATAAACATTGTGAAAGAAATCGAGCAGGAAAATGAAAAAAATAAAATAAAAAAATAAAACTAGGACTAGATTAATGTAATTCAGTTTATATGTGCCCATTGTGAGTATTACATTTATAAAGTAGCAGCGCAATAGAAGAATGTAATAAGCACTTATCACACACTACCAACATACGTTCTAAACATTTCGTTCTATTATGGGCCACATTTTATGCAAGACAGTATAACTTATATCAAAATGAACAAGAGCAAGCTAGCCTTTTAAAGGAAGTTTCAGTCCATCAAAGATGACCAAACTGAAAAAGAGTAACTTGCTTGTTAACTATGTTCTCCCAAGGTTTAGTTGCATTTAGGCTCAAATATAACATATAATATGCAAAACATAATAAAAAGATAAAAATAAAATGAAATATTTTTGCCTTCGTCTGTATGTCGCTAATGAAAATGGATATATAAATGACATAGCTGCCTTCCGTTTAACGAACGACACTCCCAATTTATTCTTCACGCAAAAAGGCCGAGTTATCTAATATTGGTCTAACGTTTACTTTCCTATCTATCGCAGCGAAACTCTGTCATAGAGGTGATATTAAAAGCATCTCTTTTTTACATAGATTATAACATGTTAATATTTTCATTTTTATAACACTGAATCGTTTCTCAGGCCAGTCACACTGAGAAGTCATATTGGTTTGAGAGAGACAAGCTTTACTTACCAGAAGGTGGGACTCTTGCGGATGAAAATACCTCCAATCTAGGGAAGTGGATCACCTTTTATACTTGCTGGTGTACACAACCTCCTTAATTGGTCTTTACGTCTTAGGCTGCCATAAAACTCCGCTATTTAACGCTCTATTGCAATTGGCTGCTGCTTACGTTTGCATTTGTCGATATGAATGACTTGGCTGCAAGAAGCGTGAAAAACCAGTTAAGCTTCTAAAAGTAAATGTTACAGAGAATAGGAAACAAAGTTTGAAACTTTTTCCAAAATCGTAAATTACTGTTGAAGAAACTATTTTTGAGGTGTATAATTCTTTTATCGAGATATTTCAAATGCATGTGTTTAACGATAGACTATCTTTTCAAAGCCAGTCGCTATGTAATGACTGATATTTTTCTCATTGCATGCCCACAAAAGAAAGATAAAAATATACTGTTGAGAAAAGTATTGAGAATTTGAACATTTAAACCAGTAACAAACAATATCGCGGAAGTACTTAATGTCTGGCATGTTTTGTTTTACATAAATGGTGTTCTTGAAAGAAATATAATTTTTATATACGTACTAGATTTTATATACCTCTTATGGTTCACAAATGATACGAGTCTCACAGAAAAAAGAGAATTTCACAGTCTATTTCCAGAAAATTCTAAATCTGTACTTTGATTGTCTTGAAAGTAACTTCAACAGATGTTCATATTTATTCAACGTTTTTCGTTTTTGGGTTATGTTTTCAGACACATTTACATACATACTCACATGGACCCTTATATTATTGTTTCATTGCGCCACAAAATATGTATTTCCATGGAAATCTAGACGGCAAGTTCGTGAGTAACAATATAGCTCCTAAACTTACTATAAACGTAGTAACACCTTCATTTATTCATCAAGTCATAGCCCCCTATAAGAATGTATAACCAAGAAATCTGGCCTATCTCTAACTATACCATAGATTTCGAAAGCTACATTTTCCCTCTTTCGTGGGAAATATTGTAAGAAATCTCGCTAAATCTCTCTAACCATACCATACATTTCGAGCTATATTTCCCCTCTTTGGGGGAAATATCGTGAGAAATCTCACTAAAACCTGATAGAATTAGGATACAAACGTCAATTTTCAAGGAGGGCTATACAAACGAAACAGTGAAAGCAGATAAGATAATCTATAAAATGTTCTGGAATCTGCGCTGATGTTTTTGCTGATTGCTTATGTACAAAGTTGTACATATCTATTACTTTTCCTTCTGCTATTTCTGATTATGTGTTCTGCGCTGGGGCGTAATGGCCCAGAATGTGGAACCGGAATACTTTCCGGCAACGGAATGCATGAGGTTCAGTTCCACACATGGAGTTGCGGATTTTAAGTACCGGATATAGGACCGCTGCCCATTCAGCATTGTGAGGTAATTGAGGAGCTGCAATAGGCAGTAATTCCTACTACCAAAGCCAAAATTCTGACATGATGCTAAACAAACCCCCCCCCCGTATTGGTTGTCGTGCACCATTGCCTCCAAGTACAGGTGAAATCATATATCTTGACTGAAATCATGCGCCTTAGTGATGAGTAACAAAACAATGAATGATTATCGCTCTTATTGCCATTATACTCTCTCGTGTACGATAATGAGAGAAAAGTACCAGGCACAGCCTGGCTATAAACAAAGCTTACTTGGTAATAGCCGAAGGCCTCCCGTGGAGCTCTTTGTATAATAATAGCTATCACTGCAGCTAATGTAAATTGGTTACGCTTGTTTTTCATGTATCTAACTCTAGCTTTTAAAAAAAAACTGTTATTTATGTTGAAACATTGCCTTGAAAACAATAGAATGCGTCTTCAGAGTTGGTCCTTTATTTTCTGTGATGTAAAAATGTTCGCAGTTTGTCGAATCCTATAAGAAATTAGATTTTGTGCACATTCGTCATCTTTGTTTGCCAGACGTAGAGAAGGGTATTGGTGCACCAGAATAAATTTTTCCCTCTTAATTCTCCTAACGTTGCTACTGATACCGGTTCCCGAATTTCATAGTAGACCAGTCTTGTTTTTTTTTTGCTGTAAATGTATAAACATTGCTTATAAATATTCATGTTGAAGAATGCCATAATTTACTCCTAGTAAGGGCCATTTCTAAATGCCGTCCTAAAGGCAATAGATTCGCTCTTTTTAAAACAGACTTTAGCCCTTACCAAGTAACAAACGCTCCGAATTTGACTTATTCAGATGTAACTGGGCATTACTCTCCATCCTTCGGTTTTTTATTTAGTTTATTTTCAAACCTTCCTATCCAACTTTAGGCTGCTAAGGACAAACAAAATCAGCATATTGTATAAAACAATGATAAACATTGAACTAAAACGTTATAATAACAAAAACCCAGAAAGTGTCAAAAATAAAGTTCGTAATACCTGATATCAGAGATTAACAGTATAATAGAATAGCAATATATCAGAGTAGCGGCATAACAATGTATTAATACCTAAGCAAAACAGTAAACATTTAATATACAAGCAAACAATTTGGGTACACAATTATGAGCTGAATGAATGAGTGCTAAATATGGAGATTGAGCCCTTTAGTGTCATAGCAATGCCATATATTATCTTTTTCTCGGGCTCCAATAATTTACTTCAGATAGTATTTGATTTTGGACAAATCTACCTTTAGGTGCAGATGTTCTTCGTCCACCACTATAGGCTGGTTATTGTAATCTTCAAATCTAACGCAGGGTTGAGAAGAGGTGGGTTGAAAGGCTATTATGCCTATTCTTCGGTTACTGTCTTCGCTGGAGAGACCATGGAATTCTTCACGCAGTATAGCGCTTTCCTCTTAAGACATTTGCCAGTGTAGAGCTTATATCATGATAAGATGAGTTGCATAGTAGGTCACCGTAAGGGCATTTTCATAGGACGTGTCCAGGAGTTGCATACTCTCTGTGACAACGTCGACCTTGGACTTGCTGTACAATACGACGCACAGTTGATACATTTTCTGTAGCTTAATAAATTACTGTAAATTGTGTACGTGCGTTCAGTTGGAGGTCTGATCGGGCTATAGCACTGTAGTTACTTATACAACGTGTTAGTAAATCCTTGTAAACAGTTATGGAATGCCATTTATAGAGAAACTTACAGTCCAAATATCGTCCAAACAATGTTGGCTTTTAGTCGGTTGAGTAGATTTTGAGATCACCCTTTACATGCACATGAGCACGTCTGACGAATGAGTGCAGTTGTTGGAGAAGGTCGCTGGTGTAGCATGGTGCGGTTTAGAGCGATCAGAGAAAGCGGCACATGGTGCCGTACAGTCTATCAAAACATCAGCACAGTGTACGTGAATAGGAATCGAGTAAACTATCCATAACTTAGTGTTTTCTTTAACACTAGTGAATATATTTTCAACTTTGTTAGTGTATGATTTCGTGCGGCGGTGCTTGCGCCCATTCACTCAACTGCTGCATTCCAGTATTGCCAAACTGTACACCCCATGCACCAAGAGTGATGACGTAATACCGCATCTATCTGTTTACGCAAGCTGTTTGCATGCATTCTTCAGACAGGTAATTGCTATGAACACATACACAAACAATTTTTCTGTTTTTATAAATATTCAAGTTTCATCACGCCTTGTCGGTATATATTGGGTCACCTTAACGACGGTTTCTTAATCAGGGAATTACCTTCTAAAGGAAGCCATGGTAAGGAAAACACCCATCAACCTCCGCAACCTTGGTTATTAGAGACCAGTGTGGTAACCGTTACTCCGCGAAGGGTAACTTTTTATAATATTAACATTGACTATTATTTTAAAAATTTACATGAAGCAATAAAAGATGACAGATAATCTATTATTGATGCGCCATAGAATGTTCTGGAGTCAGCGATGACCTCTGTAAGCAAAATAAGTTTTCGTTGATTGTTCATGTGTAATATTTGAGATACCTGTTCAGTTTTCTTGAGCTGTTTCTGAAGCTAATAGCATTAATGAAATGTTGCACTCTGCAGTTTTAATTTAAAACATAAGTAATAAGTAGAAGCTCGCAATCGCAGTAATGAGTTGAGTGCTGCTGGGGGAATATTTGGAGACGTGTATAGTAAATCTGGTACATAGCGGAGAATTCTCTAGCTGCTTTTGTCTCAGAGGAAACATTCAGATAACTTCAAGTTGAAGCTCACAGTGCGCCTCCTGCCAAGCGTGGTGGAATGGTGTTCATATTGACAACAGGCGGCTTCAATTCGCTATGAAATACACAGCAGATGTGTATTGCGGGCTCTCTTTATTCTCGCATTAATTAAGACTCGTGAATTTATATGTTTTTATTGCTCTGAATAGACAGATGCTTGACATAAAAAGTGAATTGCCTATACTTCAGTTCTATTTTGAGGTTATTAAGACTATCGAAATTTCTCGTTCTACATTGATTTTTCTACAACTGTATCTGAATATATTTTGCCACTTATGCAGATGAAATGATAAGGTTATCATTTCACTCATATATGCAACTGTCTCTCAAGTGTCCTTTTTCTGTGTTCACTAACACTGATTATTTTATAGACTTGAATGTATTTCTGATTAGCAACTTTCATGTTTTCAGTAATTAGCAATCCAAGCAGACTTACTACAGCGCATCTGTATATACCTACTTAAAGCACCAATGTGGTTAAAAAGGACTATCCAGAATAACTGTTGGTCCTGCTTTTTGAGGGGTCCCTCGTTTGATTCCGGAGTGGGAATGTTTATCTAGCAAGGATTATTCCTTATCCTTTCCAGGAAGTCTAAACGAGACTGTGTATGTGTATGACCTAATGTATAAACCGCAAAGAAAAACCAGAAAACCATCACGGTTAATACCTCGCCAAAAGCAACACACTCCAAATGTAAAAAGGCCAACGATACGACTTTGGTAGATAAGTAGAATAATAAAACGAATATACACAAATTCAAATGTAGAAGAGAAACATATAAATTATTTTACTCTTAGTTAACTTTACGATTATGGAACTTGACTACATATTTGAAGAAAGTACTTATTATATTGATGTTGTTTTTACATTTACAGTTAACTAATACATTCATCTCTTGATCTTTATGAAATGCTCCTCATTATATTCACTTAACTGATGCAAATAAGACCAATTAAGTTATCGCCTTGATTTGGGGCAATTACTGCATCTACCGTTGATTTCCTCTGACGTCTCGTCAAAATAACTAGTTTTTATCAGTTAAATTCTGGCATTTATCTGTGAAAGAAACTTGCTCCTCTCAAAGAGTAAAATGTGCATGTGTGAATGAAATAAGCTACTCAATTATAATTACCAGCAAGAAAGACAATGTTAATGCATTAAATTCGGGTATACAGAAATATTTTCAGAGAGTAAGGAAGTGTTTTGAACAAGTAATTTGAGAGCGGAGACCCATGGCCTGTTGTTTAAATTTCGAAGTTACGTCCATAAGTTTCTGCAGTGCCACTACGCCACTGGCTAATGATCTCATTCGAGACCACAAAAGACACAACAAAGGAATGTTGTAATAGGGTTATGGTTGTGATATTAGCTACCGAATAATAGGTAGTAGTTGTGTTTAGGTTGGGATCTCGTCCGTGGAAGTTTTCTTCCCCTTCTTTTTTAAGTCGATCATGTTGCAGTACTAGCATACGTTTTAATGCATGTCTCAACTTAGTCATTTTAATTTCATCACTCCTATCAATCTCAATTCCATAGTAACCAGATTTTAAAACATTTGACTATCGCACATACTAGTGTGTGCATTCCTTTATTTACCTTTTGCTTAGAAGGAAGGAACTAATGCTAATGTTTATCTCGATTAGCATGAAATAAAAAGAACACGCTTTTTAACTATTATTTGTTACATAGATGTAGAGAAAGTCATGTGAATAGAGCACATCCTTTTTTTAGCGGTCTCCAGTTCAGATATAGATTAGGGATACCCACGAATCAGTCTTTACACTGTTAAACGTTGCGATCTGTTTTTGTTTCGAGATGCAACAACTGAAACTATATATTGGTATCTTTGACCCCAATTTGGACAAGGTTATGCAGGAAACAGATTGATATTCGCAGATGAGGTTACATTGTTATATTCAAACTGAGGGAAATCATCGTGTACCACTCTGGCTCCCAGGGGAACACGATACCACGCAAGATAACGTGGATCAACTGTACCGTCAAGGGGATGTATCTCCCGTGTTAGGGTTGTATATCACGAGATGATGTTACTGTATTGTGGCGCTTTAATGAGGTATTATACAGGCACCCATGCATACCGTTGTTCCTTCTGTGAGAATAAAACAAATCAATATGATTCATTAGGATATTAATTTGTCTCCACACGATAAGTGTATTTAAGATTATTTATCCTGGGTACAAATGAACTCTATGGCCTAACAGAATTAAAGTTTCTAGTAAGTGCTTGAGCTGAAGTGGAAAAGCTGATAATTTTAATTCACAGAACGATATAGCTAATAAGATGCTTAAAGGGGATTTGATGCAATATTTTGTTCATTGTTACTGTTCATTTTGGTAGTAATTCTCATTTCTAAAACTAAAACCATTGCCCTATCACTCTAATTTCAGAATAACCTTACTAGGTAGTGATTTGTATCATCTTATTTTCTATTTGTTTTTACGCTGAATATGGAAGGGATTTCCAGAAGGACATTTCCTGACAAGTGACTGTCCCTATTTTCTTATATTTTAAGAAGTAATGAATAAAATAATGGTTTAATCAGTAACATTACAAATTATTGTTGATGGCTCTTGCTTCACAACGTTTATCTGCCCTCAAGATGCTGGAATATGCGATCAATAAATACTTCACATAAAAAGTACAGACACCAAGGGTAATAGGACAAGTTGGTATAAAACGCACACACACACACGTATCACCGCAGGAGTACTCATATAATAAACTACCCCTTTAATGACCCAGACGCAATAAGGCAAATTCAGAACAATCAAGCAATAACATTCTCCATAAAATGTGCCTCTTATTAAAAATAAAAAATTAATCTCAGATATAGCTCTCCACTTGCCGTATGAAATATTAAATCATTTTGAGAGACGAACCGGGAAACGTAATACAATCAGAAAGTCCAACAATATTACTCGCCCTAAGAACGACTAAATTTCTTTAGCTAACCTTGATATTATACGAATCACCTGGCATCCCAAACATAAGAACACCAGACAAGGTTCTTAACCCACAATCCTCACTTGTGAAGCACGAAAATAAATAATACCAATTTGACATAAACTTAAAATTTGATAAATACATACATTCCAATTTCAGAAAATTTAAGTATCCAGAAATCAATCATATAAATTCTTATCAATGTTAATTCTTCATGACACATAACCTTTAAACACGCGAATATCATTCCTACATAAGAATATAATGTAATAACAGAAACTGCAGAATATTGTCGGTGTTGATCGAGTGTGGAGCTCAGCAGATCTTAGGGAAACTTATTTTCTACGTACAAAACAACAGTGGTAGGGTGTTTATATACACGTTGCATGCATATTCAAGAATATCATATGCACCACAAGAAAACCGGACAGCGAAATCTTCATGCAGTATCTTTCGTTACTCAACTGAAAGATTATCACCAATAAAATGTCATAAATGGAGCCGCATCTGACCTCATTTATGTAAAGCAAGAATCGAGCAATTTTTAAATATTCTTTGAACATTTTTTACTTCTGCGAACAGCTGCTGATGAGACAATACACATTCAAAGCCAGTGCAAGACAGGAGCAGATTTAAGGCAAAAGTGGCAATAGCAGTTGCCACTCTATGGTTAGGAAGTGAGGTAAAGGCTACAAGGTTTTATCCTCTTAGAACTAATACTTTAATATATTGTTTTAACTGTATTTGACAAGAATGATATGGTACAGTCTGTTCCATTTTATAGTACTAGCTAACAGAGCTAGAGCGAATGTTCCTTTACGTGCCACATTTACTTATTCATTAATTATCTGGAATATGATTGTTTGAAAATGTATACACTTTGAGATAGTTTATATACATACGATTCCTAATATGCATAAAAATCGGCTTCTTCTGATACCTCATTGTGATCAAACTTCAAGTTGTATTAGGTTTGTAAGCATATTTAAATGGCGTTCTGCTGTACCGAGACCAAACCCTCAACTTCGAGCACAAGAACCTGACACCCATAATACTTGCAAGCCTATAGGAATCAAAATGAACTTCGTGCACTACCAACAAAGAATTAAGTTCGCCGTTACTTAGGATTGTAATCCAGAAGGACCATGATAAAACCCTAATTTTTGGATTGTAATTAAGGGCAGTTTAAATTATCTGTCACGATCTCGAAGTTGTTATTCAAAGATGAAGCATGAGAGTTGCGACTGAACGCTCCCTGTAGAGCCGTTGAGTTGTATACATATTGCGACTGAATGTGCCAGCCAAAAATATAGACGAATGGTAAGGCTGAAAAACATCCACTCGGTAGTTTACGTATCAACGAATAACCATAAATTTGATCCTTGCACGATTACAATATAACATATGACGTCTGTTATAATTTTCTAATAGGACCGAACATAAGACTTAGAGAGTGGCATCCAAAAGTGAAATGACATGAAGATACTAATGGATGTAATTATTATAAAAAGCACATTATTAACAGCAGCCAGAGTTACTGGTTACGCAGACTGAACTTGGTTGTTTCCGATGTCTAGTAACGAATTTCCCATTGAACTGAATTGTCTTCGGAAACGTTGTATCTCCACTACTTATACTTTATTGGATGTCCTTTCATTATAGCTACAGCTTTATACAATTTCTATTGTAGACGGCTTTTATGCGGTATTTTATTTCTCTTTATTTATTTACCCATCTACCTTCAATCTTACAAGAGATATAGGCATTGCCAAGTAATATAAACAAGAATATAATATGAGCATAGTTTGGATATATTTATCCTAGGCAGTTCAGTTGTTGTAGGTTTAGTCGAAATCATCTAGGTTCAATCACCATCATGATTTTCAAGTAGCTTCAAGGCCATTGTCTGTTTTTTACTTCAGCTCGTAGTCACATGAAATATAAGAAAATACATAATGCTTTCCTTTTGCTCATACAATGCTCTACATATGCATTCACAACAAGGACTGATTTTGTTTTAAAGTTTTAACCATGTCAATATTTCACCAACTCCTCTTTATAAGCTTTCCAAAAGCCAGTTTATTGTAAGTGGACACCTTTCAGAAGTTCAAATGCACAAATATCCACAGGTGATAGGTCAGGCGTCTGCTGGAAATTTCGCTGAAAGGAATGGCAGGTATTCTTGCCTCTAGAAAATTGAGGCTTGAGCCCGCTGTGTGACTGGAAGCATGCTGATTGTACTGTCTGCCCCCATACAGAGCTGAGATGTCATTGGGGTCAGAAGTTTCTCTGATAGTACAGAAGTTGATTAGCAACTCGGCGGATTGCCAGTTGGCCATTGTAACACATATCGGCGATAATCATAAATCTTTTCGAAGTACCATTTTTGAAACATTTTCTCTGCCTCTTGGTGGTAGTACACGGGATTTCTTGAAATCACTTAAATAGATATCTGCCTCATTTAATGCAACAAAAGAGCTGCATCTTTCCCCGCCATGTGTGTCTCATGTAGTTTCCTATGTTTATACGAGGCAAAATTTGTGAACTTTGCTTTTATGACTCTTTTCCAAGTTTAAATCCCTATTGATTATGGTGTCAATACTTTTTAATGATGTTTCTATAGCTTTCTGCCTTAATTTCCATTGCATAAAAGATTTTACGAATTACAGAAATATCACTTTTTCTCACTCCTCTTTACAAGTTTTCCATAAGCCATGTATAGTAAGTGAACGTCTGCCTCTCAAAGCTCTTTTCAGAAGTCCAAATACACAAAACTCCATATAGTTGATACAGCAGGTGACTTTATTGGAATGTTGCTGAAAGGAGTGTACTATTCTTTTCCTGGTTTTGTTTCTAGAAAATTAAGGCTTGAGCCCGATGTGATTGGAAGCGTTATTGTGGTGCACCCAGACCTTACTTGCATCTGCCCATACAGAGCAGAGATTAATTGGGCTCAGAACATTCTTCTGATGCTACCGGGAGTTGATTTTGATATTTAGTAACTCGACAGATTGTCAACTTGTCACTGTAACATAATCCCGCAAAAATCATAATTCCTTTCGTAAAGTTAGGTACCATACATTCGGAGTACCATTTTTGAAAAATTTTCTCTGCCTTTGCACGGTAGTAAATTGCGTGGAGTTTGTCGCTGTCACTTAAGTGTCGTATGCCTCATTCCAATTTCACAACAAACTTCCATTTTTGCTCGCCAGGGTGTCTCTCATACAATTTTCTACTGTTTGTGCGACGTTCTCAAATGTGACGAGGCAACAATTTGTGAACTCTGCCTTTGACATTTTTCCAAGCTCCAATCCCGGTTGATTGTGGTAACAGTTTTTGTGATCTCCCTAATTGGCATGCAATGGCTCATCGTGTGTGTGTGACTAGGTTACTGCCAGACTTTTTTCCCATTTTATTGCACAGAATTTATCTCTTTCTTGGAAACAATGACATTTCGCTTTCGACACACCTTAAAAATAGCGAAATATCTGCAATTCTCATCGGCAAGGCCAAAAATTATTAAAATGGCTTGGTATAGACTCCTTAAGTCTGACGTCACAGCTAGCCGTTGTCATGGAGATGACCACCCTCTTATTATACAACTCTGTTTTCTAAGGCAAGTTTGTGTAAGCCTCTAATATAGTTAATAATTGTGTAGTAATTAGGCTATAATACACCAGATTTAATTACTTTGGGTTGAGCCACCATATTCAGGATAGTTGAGGCGACAAAGGCTGTTTTTTTTTTCTCCCGATGGTTGTGTGTTTCGTCCTTGAAAGCTAGAACATGACTAAGGTCCACAAACGACAAAAACGAAGCCAAGAAGTGCAAGACTGCTCTTTGGTTTGTATAAAAATATACTTATGCATACAGAAAGATCATACTGAAAAACATAAGAAACTAACATCATATGCTTTTGTTTTGCACGATATTATTTATTGGTCTTACAGGAGAGCTGACAAAGCACTTTTTAATGTGCAGTTGGCATATTAAAGATGGAATTAAGGAAACTGGCAGTTATTTTCTTTTGGAGAATCCAAGGAAAGGTAACTTAAAGAAAGGCTAGCAAGTCCACACCTCTAGTTTTTATTCTCTTCGTTACACTCGCCCTTTCCGGTAATAGGTATAATATTTGGATTTATTTTACTAAGATCAGGTATCCCCCAATTTCGAAATTCCGGAATTTTAGGTTTAAAACATCGTGTATCTCAGCTAATCTCAAATTAGAAAAGCGAAAAGAACCTAAATAACCATATGGCACAGTATAGTACTTGGACCTCATGGTGTTACCTAGCCTACGCAATTAAGCCAGCATAAATACAACACGAGGAGCAACTATCGTACATTGCGTGTTTATAATTACATATTGCACTGATTTGTCACAGTTGCAAAATCACCACATTTACTTCAGTGTTTTATTTGTTTCTCTCTCATTTTTAAGGTTAGTTTAATGCGTTGAGTATAGCCAAAGTGTTGCCTCACTCGGCATATTATAAACTGGGTGCCATGTGGGCTGTTTTCCCCAACATATTTACATATCTCTACAATACCAGGCAAACTTGAAGCTACAAGGGCCAGTGCTAACATGCTGTGAAATATCATTATTAAGTATAATATAAATATTTTGGTCTTATAAATTATCCTCCAAGCTTTTTTTTTTTTTGTAGCTTAACGTCCTTTAACCTAGTTGGTCATATCGGACGATGAATGAAATTGGTGAAATGATGCTCTAATGATCTCGGGTTCCATGGAGCTTAAGTTACTCGACATTCGCCTTCAAAGGATAAGGGAAAACCCCGAAAAAAAACAACCTTATCCGGGTAACTCCCTCTAAGCGAGAATCGAACTCACGGCCTGTTGAACATGAGGCAGACATGCTACCACCACACTACCCAGGCGGGCTCAAGGCCTTTATATTTTCTGTGAAGTTATGGTATGTTTCAAATGAAGCTTTACATTTAGTGTTGGATGTTTGTAAAGTATATGATTGCCATGTTCCTTGTCTGTGCCGTGATATGAATGGTGATAGGTGAAAGAAGTATACCTTGTGATCTTATTACGTGATTCTTTACTTTAATTTAAAAACAATAAATTACAAGATATGTTAGGGGTACAATATTGTGGAGGCTAGTGTTTGCATAATGACCGCTACGGAAAAATAGCGGAAGCTTTAATAATTTATTTCGTCGAAATTAGGCCTTTGACCTACAAAAAAACATATCAAACCTTAAACATGATGTTTAATTCATTTAAATATGTTCAGAGGAAATTCCATTATCGGTTGAAAAACTAAAGTTTCACCGTTCAGGCATTTAGGTAACATTGCTTCAGAAGTTATCCCAAATGTTATTCTAGGTTAGTTCGCTATCAGTTCTATGCTTTTTGGTTAACTCTATGGGTACTAAACGATTTACATAATCTTACTCATTTTATTTATAGAATAAAACATAAAAGTAGTATTTAATTATTCTTAACTCGGCCTCTGTAAATCACCATGTTATACCGAGCGCCCATTAAGAGCAGATATATTTACCACTATAATTAATCATAACTAATAAACACCTATCAATAACTGCTACAGAACATAAGTATAATTATATTCCTAACATTTTATTTATCTAGGAACAATAAATAGTTAATCTATACTTTTCAAAATAAACTTCTCGCAAAGCAATACGCGAATATTAAGAACAAACTGCTTCACAACCAGTTGTTTGGAAAACCGTAGCAACGACTGACGTCATCACTTAAGGAGTCCACATGCTGACTCTAGGCAGGCAAAGCAATGAATGGTATATTTATCGCGCAAAGCGTTGTCTCCAGTTCACAAACATTAGTAGTACAACCCACTTGAAAATTCGTTTCCAGACATCAGTTACGGCCTTCTGTATATGCTTCTCATCCTCCGCGGTCTAATGGTTATCATGCTAACTTCATACACCCAAGGTCGCGGGTACAAACCCGGCCGAGGATGATGGATATTTTCGGACGTTAAAATTCTTAGCATGGTTTCGTTTGGAAGGGAAGTAAAGCCATTGGTTCCGTGTCGTACATTTACAGCACGTAAAATAAACTCAAGCCTGATACACAAGCACCTGAACAAAATTAAGTCGTTTTTTTTTTGCCCAGTATGTATATAATGGGACACAGAATCACAGCAGTTAAAGAACATCCATAAATAACACTCCATTTCAACTTTTATAAATGTTTTTTTCGCAATTCACATACTGCCTGTGAAAGGAAGGCTAATACCTTAAATCGCAATTTACATCCCCGTTTTCAACTTATATACGGTTAGATAGTAATTTACTAAACCCAGTTATTTTTCTTCTAAGCCATTTTTGTGACGATAATGAAGGAATTTCAGTAAATGTCATAGAATTAGAAGTATACTATTGCTGAATGATACAAATAAAGTGAAGCCTCTTAATACTATTTGTGGAAACCAGAACCTTTAACTCTTGACCCTTCATGAATTAAACCTCATAAATTATATCAATTAACCCACATAGAGATACCGTATATTTTGTATATTTATAAGCATTTTATATATCGATCACGCTTTGATCACCCATGGGTTTATAATGAATTTACTTTTAGGATACAAAGTGGTACATATTCGATAAATAATGTATTTAAACCTCCCTGCTCACTCTGACGAATTAAAACCATTAGATTGGATTTAAACTACGGTTTTACTATGAAAGTCAATAAATAAAAGAAAAAATCTTATTTGGGGGCTGATTTATTCCTTCAACTCCCCCGCTGTATATCGAATGAAAAGTGTCAATGCAGTATATGTATCTGTGAAACGCCGCATATTTCAAATTTAGATAACGTTCATAACAAACTTATCTGATTGTTCAAGCTTCCTGCTGAAGTATTGCAATTTACAAAATGGTGTCCATTATAAATAAAGAGTCTGTCTGCTTTAAAGCCTTTAACTGAAACTGCCGCAAAAACTGTCCTTTTGTATTTAACTAATAACCCTCTTAACCGACATTTCTACTTTCTCTACCACACTTGTATTATACACATCGCAGGTACACAAGTTATTGTATTCCACTCAAAAATTAGATACCACGATTTCATCCAAAATAATTGTTTTGAGTCAATCTGAATTTAAAAAAGAATTTTTAAAATATGTCCGTGGGCGTGAATCTCCATGTGTGAATATGTGTTTGTTTGAGCAGCATAATCCAAATTCCATTAAATATCAAAAGTTGGTATTTATGTGGAGCATCCTCCAAGATCGCAATACCCCACTCCAACTACCGTTTTTAAAAAAATTACTCTTAACAATTTTTATTAAAACACAACATATTTAAATATGTTCATGATAAATTAAATTTTTATTTTGAATTTTCTTCATTTGTTGATTTTTAATGATTTTGCATAACTGGTAAACCGTAAGAGATAGACCAAGTTTGCTACACAGTAAATTTTAGATATCGTTAAAACTCAAAATTTTACATTTCTTTTGTGTCGTTAACCATTTATGAGATATTCTTTGTTATTTGTTTTAGTTCTAAATATTTTCTGGCCATGTGAAGAGAAGCGAATTTCCATCATATATTAACCAGCTCCTAAAAGATTTTTTTTTTACTTTTAACCTAGCAATTCCCTTTCTTTCTACTTATAAGGAAATAATGAATAGAATAATTGTGCTATTTTTTATCTTGATTAACATGAAATAAATGCAATCAGCAGCTCAACTAGACAGTACGAAGTGTAATGCAGTTGAAAGTTGGGACTCAATAATGGAGTTGTATTACAGCATGTTATAGAAAATACTAAATATGCCAGCGATATAGTTGGAAGGGGTACATAACACACAGGTAGAAGCGATGAAAGAATTAACTTTGCAAAATTAATATTAGGTTTACCTGGAGCTTTACCAAATGCAGTAGCAATATATATATATACACGTCTTCTCAGGATAAGGGAAAACACCTACTCTGGGTAACTCACCCTAAGCGAGATTCGAACTCGTGACCTGTTGAATGTGAAGCAGACACGCTACTCCCACTTACCGAGGCGGACTTACTCCAGTATTGTACCAAGGATCGATCTAGGGTGTGGCAGTTCGTGTACCACTAATTATTCTCTTTATGGCATTTAGGAACGTTTATTGTTAAAATGTTTAATTTCAAGCTATTTAAAATCCATAAACATGATGGGTTTCCATAATATACGCGTACAAAACCTTTCTGCTGCTACCCTGCTATATATGTTTGCCATTAGTATACATTTATTTATACTTTGGTCGAATAAAGCTTTTACAATATGAAACATCGCCATTTTCATGTAAATTCGGGCTATAAATATTAGAATAAGTATGTATTGTTAATGAAGGCTGGTATTACCAGTTTAATGTGAGGCTCATGTGTGTGCATAATATTAAACATCCATTAAATATTCAACGCATGTAACATGGAGGGAAATACTTTCATCCTGTAAAACCTTTTTCGGTATAGCTGATGTTACATTCACATGACTTTCTCTACGTATTTTGCAACAAACTATTATTATAAAAGCTTACTTTGCTATCCTCTTTACGTATATATATATATATATATATATATATATATATATATATATATATATAAACGTGTGTAGGAATAATTTTACTAGATGCTTCCTAATAGATCCTCGGAAATAAAAGAATCCTCTAAGATAAAGTGATGATGAAATCTTCCAAGAGGAGGATTTTCCGTTCTCCTTTCTGACCAGGAGGAAGAAACATGGTTAGATAACGCGTTCCCATTTGAAAAATATATAAGTAGTTTAAAATTAAAACCATTAGCTAAGAATGTATTGGAAGCAATTAACTCTGCAAACATGTGTGTTTTAATGAGATCTACATTTTTGGGCAGTAAGATTTAGCCTAACTCCTAGGATTTACCAGTTATACAAAAGCAATCCAAAATGAATAAGACTTTAGACGTTATTACCGAAAAATTGAATATAGGTATATTTCATTGAGTATAAAATATCTAAATCATATGTTATTAATCAAAATAATTTTAGCCATTTTGAGAAAATTAACACTGTCGAGAAATGGTAGTTTGGAATGGATGAAGTTTTTGAGAATTTTCTTGTCGTAGAAGGTGTACTTAAATATAAGGTTTGGTATTTAACCAACTTATCATTTTTTTGAACTATGCTGTTCACGCACACGCGCACGTACACACACGCACACACACGCGCACGTACACACACGCACACACACGCACACACGGATGTACACCGAAACTTTGTCTACTACAAAAGAAATAGACAACTTCAACTGCCTGTAAAACAAAAACTATTAGAGATAGCAACCTAATTATTTTAGAGGTGTGTTGAGAAACTCTCAAAGTTTTGTTTGTGACTGTTGGTAACGCTGTAGTGTTTTGTTTGTTGTTGTTGCAGAAGCTGAAATGGCGGAAAATCCTGTGGAAAAGGCATATTGCGTGTTGGAATTTTCTAGAATGCAATCAGCAACTGTTGTCCAACGACATTTTAGAACACGTTACCACAAAAATGAAATGATGCGCTCACAAAAACCAGCATTGTCTTCATCAAGTCGCAACATGTCGATGCAAAAGTCACGCCGTATGACCTTATCTTCTTCACTCAGAAACTGCAACATCTGTAATCTGTAAGGCATCATGTGCAGTCGCTTCCGCAAGATTTTCCTTACAGTTTGCTGTGGAATTTGTAATTGCATGCTTGCCCTAGATGTCGATTTCTGTGGGCTTCTTATGTAGGCAGAACGAACACGTTCAACGTTTTCTTCCGAAACTCTTGGTCTTCCAGAGCTCTTCCCTTTGCATCCCGTTGTCCCGAATTTTGTATACCAGGCGTAGATTGACTGTCTAGTCGGTGGCGTTTTGTGGTAACGTGTTCTAAAATGACGTTGGACAACAGTTGCTGATTGCGTTCTAGCAAATTCCAACACGCAATATGCCTTTTCCACAGGATTTTCCGCCATTTCAGCTTGTGCAATAACAAACAAAACACTACAGCGTTACCAATAGTAACAAACGTAACTTTGAGAGTTTCTCAACATACCTCCAAAATAATTAGGTTGCTATCTCTAATAGTTTTTGTTTTACAGGCAGTTGAAGTTGTCTGTTTCTTTTGTTGTAACCCTGTATATATACATTCTTTTTCTTTTTTTCAAGGGACCTCAACACAAATATTTGCGAGGAAATAGCGGAATTGAATTTTTTAGTGGAATGTATTACCTTGGTATTTAACCAAATTTTCGTTTTTCTATTCTGTCGAAGACAGGCATGGACCTTTTCTGCATACTTTGTGTTGGAGATATTGATTGTAATCATAGAAGAAATTTTATAACGTCTATTCCCACATAAAATATATCAATCATAATCAATTCATTAATAAAATATTAGGAATTTGGGCTCAAGGTAGAACTTGGTAAACGAGCGGAATGACTCCGGTGGTAGCTTCTGTGGCGCCAAAAAAGGGATGTCCGGGTTCAAGTCGAAGAGTCGAACAGTCTGATTGGGGTTTTCGTGTTTTCCCTCAATCGCCAAAAGTAAATACCGTTTTTTAATACCACGATCCAAAGTTCAATCTTCAGTCTAAAACAATAACAGAACTAAAATAGATATAATTGCGATTGCACTGCCATTTATTCACATACAGGTGTTAGGAGTTATCAGTGCGAAGATTTCGCGTGCTGGGAGATCCAAATATAACGAAGTCCAATAACAGTTACATCTATCTTGAAAGGTAACAGAAATAATTCAACATTATTGAATACATTACCATCGCAGTTTGGCAACAGAGTAGTATTTAAAAGCCTAATGTTTTGTGATAGTTTGCGGCCAGGCCAATGCTTTGTATTGTGCTTGAAATTCGTTTTGTCACGTCCGCGTGTGTTTATTAACAGCTACTGCCACTCAGGGGTGGGTTTTATTTCAAGCTATTCAGTCTTATTCATGAGACCTTAAATAAAATCACTTAAGAAGCTATGTAAATAAGATTTAGTTTTGAAGTTAAAATATAAGGCAAATTTAAATTAGAATTATGAAAATGTCTCATTCAGGTGTATCGTGGAGTAAATTAAATCAAAGCCTCTGCTTTGCTAAACAGGAAAGAAAAATGTGTTCCATTAGCATCTGTGCAGGTATAGCGTCTTCTTTGCCAATTTTGCCCTACTGTGATAGAGCTTCTGCATTCTGCCCAATCTGTTCTCACTGACAGAATCATCTGTTGTGCAAGATGTCGAGGCACAACATTACTTACCTTCCGCTCTACAGCACTTGGCATAATTCCCAAGAGTATGACCACGACTTTATCTCAGTAGATACGCTGGAGTCCAGCTCTATAATATCATTTTGTGGCTAAACTACGAATTTTAGCAACATTAGTAAGACAGGATAACTCATCTTTTGAAGACCTTCAAAAGTAAACGACAAAGGAGTGGAGACATTCGCAATCAATATTTGACTATTTTTTTATTTATGCAACCATTCACTATAGATTAAACTGGTAGAGGAACTTATGTTTCAGCTTGTAAGGAAGTTGCCGTTGAAGTCTGTGCACCCATACCCCTAACAGCTTGTATAGTATAAGCAGTAGGATGGATGACATCTGCCTGTCGTGGAGCAAAGTGGTAAGAATGATGTGAGGAAATGGAACCTTAAAAGGCTGTTTGCTCTTTCCCATCTGAGTACAGATGACAATATTTGACTACGGATGGTAGTGCAGCTAGATGAAAGTCACTATCAACACCATCTGCTTGGTGTTTCGAAACGAAAGATAAAATGGTTTGGAAATGAGACCTTAGAAGACAACTGTCCACATATACCGTTAACGAGGTATAATTGTTTTTAGTATCTTAAAAACTTAGGACGTAGTGGTTGGTGGGCAGCACGGAGGAGCAAGAGTGAGGAAATGGTCAGTCAAGTAGCAACGGTAACTTTCCCTCTCAACATTCTTTTCTAAGTTGCTAACCTACAGCACCAATTAGTCTAAGTCTCCACCGTGAACTTTAGGAGTATTAAGAGGCTACAGAATTACTACATTAAAAGCGGAGTTGTTGTTATGGGGTTAGCGTGTTTGTCCCAATTTTAAAAGGTCCTAATTCGAAAATTGACGGGGACCGCCAGTATATTTAATTATATTTTCACCTATTTCAATCACTCTTTGTGTGATTAGACCTTCTCACTTAGAGGGCGTTTAACTGATTTGGTTATTCAAATTATCATTTTTATAATATAAATAAGAGCAGTATAATCAATGTGAACATGTAGAGAGCGGCTCGACTATTCGCGCTCAGTGAAACAAACATTTATTTCTGTTCATTAGTGTTCAAGATTTAACACTCGCGTTTTAAGCTAATTAATATTAGATGTTTTCAGATATTTTTATATATTGACTGCTCAGATCAATATAAATATAAAGATAAAAGAAGCTTTAAAAGCAATTCTATCACCAGCAATATTCTTTTCGCAGACGATACAGTTGTCTTCCATGAAACAAAAGATGTTGTAAATAATCTCTTTCCTTATAAATAAAGGAATGACAGTTTACCTCCAAAAGCTCCAAAAACAAAGATTATAGTCTTCTTGGGAAAACAAAAAATAAGTAAAACTGTATTGAGGGATAAAACAATAGAACAGTACACCATTGTAATTATATAGAATGTCAAATAGCTACTTAGAACGTCAAGCAATCTATATAAAATTTCAAGTATATGTGGCATAATAAAACGGAGTTTTAAAAAATAAAAATAAGTGAAGACAAGAAGTATTCTAAAATTGTATAAAACTATGTACTATGCAAAATCTGGACTCTAGAACGATTTGATGTTATAATGACGGAGACGGCAAAATGTTAAGGTGTATATCTCTATATAATTTACCCCATCGTGTAAGAAATGTGCATAACTTAGATAATAAAATAGTAGAAATTACAAATAATTGAAAGAATGTAGTAGAAGAATGATTTCTATAAGATCTACACAAGTCATTTATATATACAAACCAATGGAAGTATACATTGAAAGAATGCCTTACATAAGATCTATGCAAGTCATTTATACGTACAAACCAATGGAAGTATACATTGAAAGAATGCTTTACATAAGATCTACACAAGTCATTTATACACACAAACCAATAGAAGTATACACTGAAAGAATGCCTTACATAAGATCTACACAAGGCATTTATACATACAAGCCATTGGGAGTATGCATTGAAAGAATGCCTTACATAAGAGCTACACAAGTCATTTATACATACAAGCCAATGAGAGTATGCATTAAAAATGCCTTACATAAGATCTAAACCAGTTATTTATACATACAAACCAATGGGACTATACATTGAAAGAATGCCTTTTATAAAATTTTCACAAGTCATTTATACACACAGGGCAATGGGAGTATGCACTGAAAGAATGTCTTTTATAAGGTTTACACAAGTCATTTATACACACAAGCCAATGGGTGTATGCATTGAAAGCATGCCTTATATAAGATTTACACAAGTCATTTATACATACAGGGCAATGGGAGTATGCATTGAAAGAATGCCTTTTATAAGATTTACACACGTCATTTATACACACAGGGCAATGGGAGTATGCATTGAAAGAATGCCTTTTATAAGATTTACACACGTCATTTATACACACAGGGCAATGGGAGTATGCATTGAAAGAATGCCTTTTATAAGATTTACACACGTCATTTATACACACAGGGCAGTGGGAGTATGTATTGAAAGAATGCCTTATATAAGATTTACACACGTCATTTATATATACAAGTCAATGAGAGTATGCATTGAAAGAATGCTTGTCATAAAATTTACACAAGTCATTTATACACACAAGCCAATGGGAGTATGCATTGAAAGAATGCCTTATCTAAGATTTACACACGTCATTTATACATACAAGCCAATGGGAGTATGCATTGAAAGAATGCCTTATATAAGATTTACACACGTCATTTATACATACAAGCCAATGGGAGTATGCATTGAAAGAATGCCTTATCTAAGATTTACACACGTCATTTATACATACAAGCCAATGGGAGTATGCATTGAAAGAATGCCTTATATAAGATTTACACACGTCATTTATACACACAAGCCAATGGGAGTATGCATTGAAAGAGTGCCTTATATAAAATTTACACAAGTCATTTATACACAAAGGGCAATGGGAGTATGCACTGAAAGAATGTCTTTTATAAGATTTACTCAAGTCATTTATACATATATGTCAAGGGGAGTAGCATTGAAAGAAAATCCTTATATAAGATTTAAACATACCAACCAAGAGGAGTAAGAGATGTCGAACGACCTGTCGTAGATCGCAAGAAACAGAACAGACCTACCTTTTTTTTTTTTAAATACACTATCGGAGTCTGATCGGGACTCCGGCACTGTATACCCTACTTTTATCTACTTTTTTGTACCTTGTTTTACCGTATTATTACTGTTTCCTTACTTTTACAACACACACATATAACACCCATGCCCAAGGCGGGACTCTAACCCACGATCCCCAGCGCTACGAAGCACCAAAGTGGGACCGGCACCTTGGGGCAGATATTGTGATGATGACGATATCTGTATCGATTGTTATTCAAACAGAAATTCTCCATTACCTCACTTTTATATTTTATCCTAAAATACTTATAAAGTAGAGCTTTCATTTACATTGTCTTTCATTTCTACATTATGTTTAGTAGCTCTCTGTTTGGTTATTTCCCCATTTTGCTATTTGCTTATCCACTGCATACCCACAGATGGTCTTTAAGATATTGCTCCATTTTCTGCTGCTCTTTGCCAGCCTGTTACCAGTGTTGTTGATTTTATGCCCATCGTTTTTCTCGTGATCTTGCCCTCCCCATTTTCATTTAGTTTCGTGCTGTAGCTGCTACATCTCGCAGAGTGCTCCTTCGAGAATCTCCCAGTTCCTTATTTGCCCCTTAAATGAAAGTTCAGATATTTGGACTCAAAATTGTCAGGAGCACAATTAAAATCACAAGTTGGGTACGTTGATAACGGAGGCATTTAATTAGAACATTCTGTTTACGAGGAAGTCCATATTTTGGTAGTATTGTTCTTTTTATTTCACTTGATGAAATGATGATTCACAAAACCGCATAGAGTTCTAAATCGAACAACTAGAGATCTAGACTGTCAGAATTATCCTTGCGTTCATCCATCAATCGTTATTAAAAATAGAAATGTAATTTCTCACGTTAATTAAGACTATCATACCAATGTTAGATACCAAGTTCACTCTGACCATTTCTTTCGCGCTGCTCTTGCTAATTTTGAAACACAAATGCAAATAAACTAATGTTTCGAACAGGTTCCATTGAGACTTCGTGTGATCTCAAATGCAAGATTTTAAAGCCGATAGACTTTTTAGTTAACTTTATTTTAATCCCTATTTTGCCTAGATATTGAGGAATCGATATCGCCAGTTTAATTCACAGTTCTATCGTTTTACCCTGATTAATTTTGCTGTATTACGATATGTTTATCCAGCTCTGTAAAGCATTATTTTCTTGTAAACATTTTTATTTAAGGGGTATATAAAGGCGTTTATATGTGTAAATAATACTATGTTTTTTTTTTAAACAATGTTGAATACTTTATAAGAATCTTCTAAGCAATGGCAACAGGGCTGTGCGAAGTTCACAGTTTTATAGAACACTCCTCAAGTATGGAATGAGAAATCTTTAATTTAGAGTCGCATCTTGGGATGCTATGATTATTTTTAACAATGCACTATCCGAAAAGTGTCTTTAGATAAATATAAATATCGTAAATAAATTATGACCTTAAAATCTGTTGAATTCCATTCACATGACTTCTCTAGCTGTTTCGCAAACAAACTTTTCTTTCAAAAGACTATTCTTTTATCTACACCATGATGAACATTGCCAGAGTTGTCTTTTTGTTTATTTATTTTAAATAGAACAAAAATAAGGGAATACACAGGCTAAAGTGATAGTCAGATCTTTTAACGGTCGGTTATCATGTGAAACAATTGAAATTAGGTTCTCTTTGTTTGCTAGGAATAAACAAAACAGAAACGTTCTACAGAAAGATGGTTTTCCGTTAGAGAAAGTTTTAAGTGGCTTAAAACTAAAACTAATAACTCGGAATATCTCGAAGTAAACAAAGTGTATGGCATAAATTGTGTGTTTTAATGGGATCTATATTTTTATCTATCTCTTACGGTTTACCAGTTACACAAAAGCTATGCAAAAGTCATCCAGAATGAATAGGTCTTCAGAGGCTATTACCAGAAAATCCAAGATATGCATTCCGTTTGTCATGAACATATCTTAAAGATATGGCAGTTTAACCAAAAGTTTAGCCATTCTTGAGAGAATCAAACTTTTGGAAAAATGTTCCATGTAAAGTGTAGTTGGTGGGGCGATTTTCTTGAAAATCTTCGTGTCGCATCTTTGGTAGATATGGAACTTAAATACCAAGTTTTCTATTTAACAAACTTTTCGTTTTTGAGATATACTGCACGCACACCTCGCATACAAAGACATGTTTTTTTAAAATTGCTTACTTTTTGGATTCAGGGGATCCAAGACATGTATTTCCGGTGAAATCTTGATTTCGAATTTTTGGGTGGAATACAATACCTCTCTATCCATCATGTACATTATACATAAAATGAATTAGATCCTTATAATATTCGATTACTCAAAAAAAATCAATAAAGGATCCACATTTATTTTCATTTCTATTTTTTCTATTATCTTATTTAACAATTTTATAGGCCTATTCCAATATAGGAAATTAACATTAATGGGGCAATTTTTGAGTGCCAGAGAAAGTAATATACGTTTTGAGAAACACGCCAAATGTACGGCATCAAATCATATAGAAAGGTGTGTGTAACAATAACTGAATTAAAATGAAAATTTCTGCAATAATCCATGCTTGTGGTTACACATGCTTTGACAAATGCCAAATTTTAAACTAGAAAATGAAAAAGAAAAGCATATAGCGCAATTTCAAATAACATCATAATTCATAAACACCAAAGGTCTAGAACGTGGCGAAACATTATAAAACGTTATATAAAGCGTTAAAAAGTGTAATACAAAGCTGTATTTGTACCACTGAACCAAATAAACGTACTCATAGATAGAAAAACGATACAAATGCCATGTAAATATATCTGGACTACTTGCTGCTTTGACTTATTCCATAAAATATTTATTGCAAATTTATTGAAATAGAAAGATGAAAGTTAACATAAATGAAACATGCGTGGTGAAAAATTACAAAAATTAATATATGTGGCATTTGGAATAGAGTAATTACTACAGAGATTCTTGTGCAACCCATTTAATTATGTGATAAAATACAGAAATAAAAATAACAGAATAAGAACTTTCAGAGAGACAATTACCGTAAAGTGATTGCCTATTGTCTCGTACAACAGAGAGATTTTAAATTGGAAGATGGAGTCCTGGATACCTACAATTTAATTAAAAGCTTGTAATCCCCAAACCGAACATTGAGTTCGTAAGGCAAACAATAAATACAGTTGCTCTAATATATAGAGACGTAATCAATTTCGCTGGACAAACAAGTGATGCTGATGTAGAAGCTATTCCATTGTGTGTGCTGTAGCCATAAAACAGGGAGGAAATTTCAACTTCCTTTCTAGCAATATTTGAAAACGCCGTCTCTGTCGTTCTTTGAAACAATCGACAGCACTAAAGGATGGAAAGAAAAAAATAAAAGGGGAGTGGAGCATCTTGAGTGGTAGAGAAACGGTAAATGGACACGGAAAGAAGATGACGTGGAAAATAAACGTGATTTGTTGGAATGGAGGTTCTGCCGAGAACAGCAGAGATGTCACTCAGGTGCCTCTGAACGACAAACTCTCTCCTCTAATGGTATTTGTCGTAATGGTCGCACATACCTGCGCAGTCCCATTTCGTGAACCAGAATAAAGCTGAATTTATCACTCGATAATTATTGTTAGAGAGACACAATATAGAATTAAAAGTATGAGATCTTATCTTTAATTGACCGTTAGAAGGTTGCTGTATCCAAAAACATTTCCTTACAAAGGGCTATTCTTCTATCGTAATCAAGATAAAAATACTCTCATTACTTACTTTCTTGTAAATAGAAAATCTTTTAAAAGCTATCACTGTGTGAAACAATCAAAGTTCGTTTTTTTTTTGTTCTTTTTTATTTATTTATTTATTTATTTTTGCATTCCTGAGAGAAAACTAAAAGAGATGAAATGAATGTTGACTTTAAGCTCAAAAAAATCAAGTAATTTATAATTGAAAGCAATAACAAGGAAACTTAACTGCACAAAAATGTATATCACATAAATCGAGTGCTTTAATGAGGTTTACATTTTGAGTGTAGTAAACTTTTGTCTATCTCTCATTGTTTACGAGCTATAAAGGAGTCATCCAGAGTGAATAGAGGTTATTCTCAGACAATATAAGACAAAAATTTCAATTGTCATAAAACTATTTTAAACATGTGGCATTTAAATCAAAATCGTTAGAACATTTTTGAAAAGAAATTGGAAAATGTTCCATGTAAACGATGGAGTGGAGTGATTTTCTTGAAAATGTTCGTGTCGCCTTCTTGAGAGATACCAAATTTAAATATTAATATTGGTATTTAATACACTTTTTGTTGTTGAGCTATTCTGCCTACACTCACACGTACACACACAGAAAATTTTTTTTCTTCTTCTTATTATTATTATTATCATCATCATCATCATTATTATTATTATTTTCATTTATTCAGGGGTGTTCAGAACACTTGTTTCGATCTCGGTATCGAATACAATAACGTCTATTTATTATGTACGTCGTACATTCATGCTAGAGAAATTAAACAGAATGTAAGATATTAGCTGGTTTACCCACGGGTATCTTTTTACTCTTATCTATTATGTACTGTACAGATTGGGAGGTGAATATGTGCAAATAATTTGATATTTAACACATTAATGTATCTCAATATTGTCTTCCCACTAACAGCATTGTCATAAATGAAGTACAAATTTCAAGATCTAATTTGTTTTGAACGCCTCTCAGCTGTGTTTACATACATCACACCACTTAGTCAGGACAAAGCGAGGGTCAATTGCGGGGCATTTTTTTATGGTAGCCTAACGTTCTTTAATCTGGTTGGTCATATTGGAGATAAATGAAATTGGTAAAATGATGCTCAAATGTTTTCGGGGTCCATGGACCTTAAAGTTTCTTGAACTTCTCCTGTTAGGATAGGGGAAAACACGAATTAAAAAATCTTAATCGGGTAACTCACCCTAAGCGAGATTCCAACCCGCGACCTGTTGAATTTGAGGCAGACACGTTACCAACATACTACCCATGCGGTCTCCGTGGGAATTACATAACAACCAAAAGTCTGAGATAGGGAATAATAGCCATCGTAGCGGGCGGGCGGGCCTGCCTAAACTCAGAATGGCATAATTTTAGATATAAAAAATGCCTAAGGCACTTTTGAAGCTCCGACACTAATTTTGGGCTTTTCAAGTATAAGTTAAACATAAGACTGTTATATTCTCACGGTGTCGTTTCAAAACAGTCAGTATAAAATTATTTAGCTTGCCCTGCTAACTAACTAGAGTACAAATTACAAATCAAGTACTATTACCACCACCACCACCACCACCACCACCAAGTATAAGCTAAATATAAGAAAGTTATATTCGTTTCAAAACAGTGTGTATAAAATTTATTTTGCCCTGCTAAGGAACTAGAGTACACATTACAAATCAAGTACTATTACCACCACCACCACCACCACTACCACCACCATCATCACCACCGTCACCACCACCACCACCAAGTATAAGCTAAGTATAAGAAAGTTATATTCGTTTCAAAACAGTGTGTATAAAATTTATTTTGCCCTGCTAAGGAACTAGAGAACAAAGTAAAAAGTAAATTAAACAATATCACTAACATTACTAATACTGCTGTTAATGCTACTGTCAGATATAAGCTAAATATAAGACTGTTATGAGTATGTTCGTTGCAAAATAGCCCTATACAATCATTTAGCTCGCCTGCTAATGAACTTCAGTACAAAGTAAGAATAAAACAAAACAGTACTAATACTAATAATAATAAAAACAATAATAAAGGTAATAATCAAGATAATATAGGAGGATTAAATTATTATACAAATACTGCAAACTTGCATTTTTATTTTCCATCTACTTTTACTACAAAAATTCCCAGCTCAATCTGCGACATCAATATGACAATGCCCCTTTTTATGGCTCTTACACCAAACACAAGTACATTGTTAAATTATCCTAAAGAATTAGCTAAATATAAAGGAAGTAAATGGTTTCATTTACACAAACACACCTATTTGTCGCCCCAATTTTTTACTTTAATTAGGATTAAATTTTTTTTTATTTTAAGGGTATATTTGAGCAAATAAGAGATATTGAGGAATTTTAACCTAGTAGCTTTTTTTGATCAACATTTCTTCTTAATTGGAATATTATAATTCAATTCTATCATTTAGGGTTATATACTCTATTTTGGTTTAATTAAAAACTAAGGGTATTTATAAAGCTTACTATCAGGTGGAAACTAGCCACAAAAATTTATAAGCAAGAAACAAATAGAAATAGATAAGCAAATATAATAAACATCATCTGCATCAACAGAAGGAAATATGAGGCAGAAAAACCACAGCAGAATCTAGCAACATCGCTACTGTTAAATGCTTTGCCACGTACGCATATGATTGCTGGATAGAATAATACAATTACAGTGTACAAACAAAAATTGTTGGCTGCTTTTTTGTGCTTCCTACATAAATTCAAAACGTGTGCACGAATTTATTCTTGCTTTTATTGTAGTATCAATTGCAAACAACGTATTCAACATTTTGCAAAATTTTTACTTTCATGGGCTCAATGTGTTCATATGCATGAGCCAAGCTCCAACGGCAGATTTCCTCGTGGTTTGTTTGCTTTATCTTTCCATATTTTGTTGCAAACAAAGGCCGTTACCAATATCTGCAACACGAGCTAGAGTTCTGAAAGAAATAAAGGATTAGATCTGATGTCCAGGAAGAAGAAGGTGAATGCTTGGAGTGGCTGCGTGTATGTTGAAACACTTGGAAAATATTAGTGTATACATTTTGTGGTTGCAGAACCTATGCCATCAACATAAAATACTCGTACCGGAGGGATGCCAAACAATCACAGATTATCAATCGAGCACCAATAGTGTTTACCAATAACTTGAATAAATGACTCTTTCAAACCAAATACAACTTTTGGTCATTTAAGACTCAAGGAATTAAAAATATGTTCATAATAGCATTCGCCTTTGGCCCATTCGTCACCCTAATTGGGGAAGGAGGAGGGGTTGTGGTTACACATTACCTAATATCGCTTCCTATTTAGTAAGGTGGCTGTCCCTATTAGCGAATGAGTTGACAAACCCAGCATAGGTATGCTCTATTGGTTCGATATAGACCACTCGCCTGCAAGGTATAGAACACTTGCCAATAAAAACATGACGTAATAAAGTACCCTACAAACGGTAAGGATGCGGTGTACGGAACAAGACAGTGCCGGTTTCCTTCTGTGTCTTGTGTACCCGTGAAAACTTAAAGAAGGGGGGAGGGGTATCTGTAACTACCTATTGTCTCACAACTGAGTATTATTTGCCAAGAACCTATGTCAAAACGTTTTTGAAGGACTTTTCAGACATGTTTGAGTAACACCATAATCAGCTCTTAAGAAATTATTTTCAAGAATATTTTTGACATTCTTCACTCTAGTAACTTAGGCAATTCTGTGTAAAAGTATTATTTCTTAATTTGTGTTATAAAGCACGAATAGATCATTTAATTTACAATTATTTTACCAATCCTAATTACCTAATTTTCACTTTGTTTTTGAAACTATAAAAATCTGTTGCAATTCGTTTTTATACATTAGAAATAATGTTATATTTTCTTGTATTATGTCTAAATAGCGATACATACCAATCCCGGAGATTCCTTATTTCAAAACTACATAAAAGTGATTTGTGGCAAGAATAGCATTGAAGCTTATCCAAAGTTTTTCTTCCCTTTCTAATTATAGTTTGCTTAACAAAAATGAAAACTTTTTTGCTGAGTGTGCATTCATAATACAGAATGCTATTTTGGTCATACTAATCGAGAAAAACATTCTGCCATATCAAGTTAATTCTCATAGATTTAAAAATCAAATCTTTAAATAAAATGAGACCAGCAATTAAATTGGTTGCAAGTCAAATTGCCAAAGTTCTAGGTCTATTAATATTGCTAATTGTTTGATACATGCTACTCGTATAAAATGTGTAATATGTTCAGTTGTTCCCTGAGGAACTAATTGAATAAATGGCGTGTTGCATTTGCACGAGTTTCTCTACTCTCTCTTTGGTAAACTCTTCTTAGAAAACCTTTTCTTTTATTTGTGCTAATTAAGATGCAGTTTTTGTTGTCACGTTTACTCATTTTATTGATACCTAAAAGGTTAAAGCAACATTCAGATTTTTTATAAATGAGGTAATAATAATTTGAACTCCTATGCTTTTGTATGACCAGGAGAAAAAAAAACCTTTTTGGAATAAATTGCATGCTTTAACGTTTTGTGTAAAATGATTTTGTTTGTCTCTATGGGTTTACCTGTTACAAAATAGTAAGTCAGAATAAAGAGGACTTCATAGAATATTCGCTGAAAATTCGAGATACGCAGTTTGTTATATATATCATAAACGCACGTTATATTATCCAAAACCCTTAAAGCAATTTCTGAGAAACTTAGCAATTGTGAAAAAAAATGTTCATGTAAAGGCTAGTTTTCGATGGGAGACTTGTTTGCTACATTCTTGGAAGGTGTTTCACTTAAATGAGAAATTTTGTTTACCTAGTTTCCGTTTTTGACTTATGTTGTTCACAGTTACACACACAGCTCGGAGGCATGTGATCCTTTTTCTACATCTTTTTTAATACAGGGGGTCTCAAACATGTATTCCTGGTGAAATTTCGGTATCATATTATTAGGCAGAATACAGAATTTTGTGTATCTACTGTAGATATCTAACTGCCATAAAAATAAGGCCTATTTCCCTAGATAGCAATAGTTTTTTCCTTCCATAATATTTGTACCGTGGTTATAATCTTTGATTCACCAAGCAAGTATGAGTTCTCTACGAGTTTGGATCGAAAAACAATAGAGACACAAAAATGAACTAATTATTATAAAAGAATGGTTCTGATACCGCCTCTATGACTTAAAACTTAATAGTTGGTACAAATGAAAACGCTAGACCAACACGACATGATTTGGCCTTCTAGAGGAAGGGGTGAAGAATTGTTTGCATGGGCCTTAAACTGAAAGACAGCTTCGTTATTTCTATGTGCTTTCATAATTGACAGATGATCGCAAGCTTTTCGTATTTATTTCTATGCTTAATTACATTATATTTTATTATTGCAACGAAGCATTATGAGATCAGGACAACTGGACTGACTAAATGTTACTCTCTGGGAGTTCGGCCTTATTTCTGGGCAATGAAAGTACCCAGCCTACCAGCTTATGCTGGAAGAGTAAAGGGCTACGTTTTTCGTTTGCAACATAATCAGCTAGTAAAACATAGAGCACTTTTTGTGCAAACCAGTATACGTAGTAGAGAGATTAAAAAATCGTCTTCGTTAATATTTATCTTAACTGCGTTTGATAATTTTGACATATTATTTTGTTTGTCCTTGGTGAGGTACGAGATGGTATTTCAAATTTGGATATAACCATTCTTACGTTTAAAGATTTGCGCAGCTTAGTGAGGTAAATCCAAGTAATCATGCTGGTCAGTGCTACCGCTCTTGCATCAGTGAAAACGATGATGGAATCTCATTGAGGGGAGATCGTAGGTTTGTGTTGAGAGTCCGTATACAGCAATAATGCAAACAGATAAAAAAGGCTACCATGTTCTCCACTTCCATTACCACAGCCGTGCCGCGGCCGAGCAGTTAAGACCTCTCGCCTCTCACAGGCCACCACATGTGCAATTTGTGGGGGACAGAGCGGCGTAGGGGCAGTTTTTTGTCCGATTTCCTCCATCTCATTCCACCAGTGCTCCATCTTCATTCCACGTATCATTAGTGTCACTGCCTGCGGTGCCATAGTAGTAAAAGCGGGCGTTATACACTATAAGAACTTCAGTTACAAAGTCTTATTTTTTTTAGAGTCAAAATGCGCCTTAATATTTTGATTTAATCCTACAGTGGATTTAATCTCTGAAATAAATAAGAGCAGGGTATACACCGTTATAGAACTAGCTATTGGTAGATACTTAAGGTGAATATAGAATTTTTAATAAATTCTCAGTCAAACAGGTATCTTTTTTTCTCTAAAAACAAAAGATCTGTATCTGAAGTGGAAAGCATGTTAAACCTTTCAAGCTGTTTAAACTATTCATATATATGAGATTCGGACACTAATACAAACCTGGAAGCTGCTCATAATGAGTGATTCCCTCACCGTTTCCGCTGATATGCAAGTACGCAGGTCGACTGCGCTAACACGGCCACTGACTGGTGTTTACTTGGATTTACCGTGTTGAGCTCTGAAAGTCTTTAAACGCATGGCGGGTTATCTGCTCAGGTGAAATACGGCGCTGTAATTGGCATACACATTGTGCTTGGTGGGTGTTATCATCGGAGGTAAGCCAAGAGATGAATAAAGGGAATCCATTTCGCGGTCTGCGATAACAGGGTCTGCAAGAATCTCACGGACGTAAATAAAGCTCTAGCTAATACCAGCTTCGCAAATGTGTGCCCTATAAAAATATTACGACATGACATAACGAAAACTATTTTATGCCAGCATCAAAGTTTCGCCTGCTGTAGCAGATATGATAATGCTATAAATGATATTACGCTCAGACATTCAAGTCAACAAAACTGCCGCTTTCGAGGAAATATAACGCTAAGCTTAACTGCGACAATTTCGCATCAGTTCTTTTATGGTACCCTCTAGTTAAAAGTAGCATTCTTCGTAATAAAGGAATAGCTTCTGGAATAGCATTTCATACGAGTATTTTCTTATCACTCCGTCTTAAAATAGCAAATTGCTAAAGCTTACTTTTATTGGTGACATATGATGAGGATACCTTAACACCCGAAGAAATGTTTCACATTCTCTGGAAGTCTGACGAGCAGAACAGTCTCAGCTATATAATATATATAATATAATATGCCAATTGACTATTCCAGCCTATAGATCTCTCCAGCTCTTCCTGATTATTTAGCTCTTGTTCTTTAAGGTTTGAGATGCAATGCTTCTTTTGGTATCCTACGTGCATGCGTCCTGGATAATGTTCGATGTGTTTGTGTGGGGAGGGAGGTGGGGCTTCTGAGGACAACATAACTCAAAAACGAAGACACCGTTTAACATCAAACCTAGTATTCATGTTTAGTAGAACACGAAGGTTTTTAAGCAATTCTTCTAACTAAAACTTTCCCTTACCTGGAAAAAAGTTTTAAAATGTTATTGTTCTCAAAAATGGCTCTAAAGAATTTGATTCAAGTACCCTATATTAAAGATATTTACATCGCGAACAAAATGTATATATTGAATTTTTTTGGAATATCCTTTGGAAACCTCTTTATTCTATGAATGAATTTTGCTGAGTTTTGAATAATTAGTAAACCGTAAATTATATACAAATACTTACTACACAGGAAATGTAGATCTCGTTAAAACCCATAATTTATGCATATGCAGTTTTGTAAATTTGACCGTTTCCGAGACATTGCTTGTTATTGGCTTTATTTTACTGGAAGCCACCTTTTGTTTCATCTATCTTCTTTGGCGAACAGAAATTCAGTTGTTTCACATAGCGACCAGCTTTTAAATGATTTGACTGTAGCTTTAGCTTAATGTATTCCCTTCTTATTACAAGGAAGCAAGCAATAAAACAATTCTGCTAATGTTTATCTCGATTGGCATAATGTAGATAAAATACACTTTCGTAAGGATAACTTGTATGTCAAACAGCTGGAGAAAGTCGCGTGAATAGAACTCATGAGATTTTTTGGTGGTGATGATGATATAGTTACTTTATTTATAAATGTAACCTGATAGCCCACTTATTATTTTTTTAATCTGTTTTTGATGTATTCACTTGTAGAGCACCCTTTAGCTACTGTGGCCACAACGAGGGCTTTGACTTGTGAAACAACTCATATATTCACTGAAGGTTATTGCCGTTAGGTTAATCAATTTATATGATTAAACACACCCACATTCACTTTGACATGCACACTTCCAGTCTCTATAGGGATAAGGAATAATTATAGCCCAGCTGGGAATCGAACCCGGCACCTCCGGTATTTTACTTTTGTGCACAATTTAAGGCAACAAACACAGACTGTTCTGTAGTATACATATTGTTAACCACGCTGAGTAAGTTCAGCTAACAGACAACGTGCTTCTACTTTATTCTTACTCTACAGTATTAAAAAATCTGATGTATTCCATTCATATGTGTTACATTCACGAGTTCCATTCTCTACACCCCTACAACAAATGATTGTTAAAAAGCTTATGCTTCTTTTTACTTCGTGCTAATCGAGAATAAATTAGCAGAAATAGTCTTATTACTTAATTCCTTTTAAGTTCAAGCGAAATAAAGGAGTACCATAGGTTAAAGTGATATTTCACTGTCGCTGCTTGCTGTTTGCTATGTGACTGAAGTTCCTTTGTTTGTATGGACAGGAGTTAACAAATTCCCGTATGAGAAAAATGAGTTTTTAACGGTGAAACCAAAAACAAGGAATATCTAAAAACAAAAGAAAAAACCATCAACTCCACATGAAAAATGTATATAACGTAAATTGTGGGCTTTAACGTGGTCTACATTTTCTGTGTGATAAGTTTTGCACATCTCTTACGGTTTAGCAGTTATGCAAAATTCCGTAAAATTCATCCAGAATAAATTGGTCTTTAGAGGCTATTCTCAGAAAATTCAAGATGTATATTTCATTTGTCAGGTAAATATCTTTAATATCCAATATTTTAATCAACATCGTTACAGCCATTTTTTGATAAAATCTAAATTTTCGAAAAAATGTTCCATGTAAAGGCTAGTTTGGGGTAGGGGGATTTTTCTGAAAATCTTCCTGTCGCATCTCTGGAAGATGCTTAACTTAAATACAAAGTTTGGTATTTTACCGACTTCTCATTTTTGAGTTATCGTGTTCACAGCACACTCAGACACAGGGACACACGGACACACACACGGACCTTTTTGTGAAAATGCTTTTTTTTGAATACAGGGAATACTAAAACATATATTTCGGGTGAAATTTCAGTATCGTGTTTTTGGGTGGAGTGCAGTACATAGTACATGTAGAGAAATTAAAAAAAACAAAAAAACAAAAGAGACAAAAAAAGACGCCTCTCAATATAAGTATATAATAATAATAATAATAATAATAATAATAATAATAATAATAATAATAATAATAAAATTGTCCGTAAGTGCGAAACACAGAGGGAGAAATGTCATTCGCAATATATCATTAGTCGCGCATTAAATAAACAAGGTGTTTAACATTTTCTAGACATAACAAACCGTGTTCTTTGCAGAATTCGATTTCGAAGTAATTATAATTCCACTGGTAGCTGAGGACTTTATGCAAAGAAACACAAATGCAAAGTTCTACGTTAATGTTTTAGATTATTATTAAAACTTTGTTTAAAGCGAGTTAACATGCACTGTAATAAAATGGTGCAAATTTAAGATTGCTCACTCATATAGCTGTATTTGGATTTCCAAATCCGCTTTTTGTTCCTAAGTCAGAACTATTTTCATTGGGTTTTTGTTGTACACTATTTGTGGTGAGACCGACCAACAAAACAGTGTGCAACAAAAACCCAATGAAAATGGTTCTGACTTAGGGCCAAAAAGCGGATTACGAAATCCAAATATCGCTATGCGAGTGAGTAATATTAAATTTGCACCATTTTATCACAATTCTATGTTTCTGTTCTCGGTTAAGGTCGCGAAATTAGCTAAGAACCTTAATTTGTTCTTTATAAGTTTTTAAACTTTAGTCAAATATGCCAGGATAACCATTCAAACATTCTGAAATCCCGAATAGCAGAATTTTAGTCTCGTGTGTTAGTGCATTTTGAGGGAAACCTGTCTCGGGGAATGAGCACTAGCGCGTAGGCTTGCGGTTACTAAAAGAGAATTTGAGAACAAAGGTTCCTGGCTGCTGCGCGGAAGAGGGGTACCTGGGTAGGAATCCGGGTTCGGCGTTTACTGTGGTTGGAGTGTAACAAGATTAGCTTTTCCGGAGGTGTGTCACACCCTCGTGCTTGTGCTCTAGTATACCTACCTGTGTTTGGAACATTATTAGATGACGTACAGGCGCAGCAACGATCCATGTTAGCTTCTTTATGTTCTCTATTGTCATATTCTCTTTTGCCACCCGACAAAACTCTGTTTACCAAAATACCCAGGCTAAGAGGAGTTTGGGCTAAAGGGAGCACTCTCTTAAAACTTATAAATAGATTGATTTATTTACACGAAATAATAGTGGTAATAATAATAGTAATAATAATAGTAATAATAATAGTAATAATAATAGTAATAATAATAGTAATAGTAATAATAATAGTAATAATAATAGTAATAGTAATAATAATAGTAATAGTAATAATAATAGTAATAGTAATAATAATAGTAATAGTAATAATAATAGTAATAGTAATAATAATAGTAATAGTAATAATAATAGTAATAGTAATAATAATAGTAATAGTAATAATAATAGTAATAGTAATAATAATAGTAATAGTAATAATAGTATTAATAGTAATAGTAATAATAATAGTAATAGTAATAATAGTATTAATAGTAATAGTAATAATAGTAATAGTAATAGTAATAATCGTAGTAATAATAGTAATAATAACAATAGTAATAATAACAATAGTAATAATAACAATAGTAATAATAGTAATAGTAATAGTAATAATCGTAGTAATAATAGTAGTAATAATAATAATAATAGTCATAATAATACTCATAATAATAGTCATAATAATAGTAATAATAATAGTAATAATAATAGTAATAATAATAGTAATAATAATAGTAATAATAATATTAATAATAATATTAATAATAATAGTAATAATAGTAATAATAATAATAGTAATAATAATAATAGTAATAATAATAATAATAGTCATAATAATAATAGTCATAATAATAATAGTCATAATAATAATAGTCATAATAATAATAGTCATAATAATAATAGTCATAATAATAATAGTCATAATAATAATAGTAATAATAATAATAATAGTAATAGTAATAATAATAATAGTAATAGTAATAATAATAATAGTAATAATCGTAATAGTAATAATCGTAATAGTAATAATAATAATAGTAATAATAATAGTAATAGTAATAATAATAGTAATAGTAATAATCGTAGTAATAGTAGTAGTAATAATAATAGTAATAGTAATAGTAATAATAATAGTAATAATAATAATAATAGTAATAATAATAATAGTAATGGTAATAGTAATAATCGTAGTAATAATAATAGTAATAGTAATAATAATAATAGTAATAATAGTAATAGTAATAATAATAATAGTAATAATAATAGTAATAATAGTAATAGTAATAATAGTAATAGTAATAATAGTAATAGTAATAATAGTAATAGTAATAATAGTAATAATAGTAATAGTAATAATAGTAATAGTGGTGGTGATACTGAGAATATTATTGGAAGTACAGTGATCATATTAATTTCAAATTAATAAAATGATTATTGAGATTGGTATCAATGACTTGTTCTTTGATAGCTCAGCTTATACGCTCTACGGAGGATTAAAAAATTTGCATTTCGTTCCAATATTTTGACTTTCATTACTATGTACAATAATTAAGACAATTTCAAATTCCATCCAAAATTCGATCTCGATATTTACCCCAAATTCATCCAAAAAGAGGAGTTTTATAAAATTATCCAAGTGTGAGTGTGTATTTGTGGATTGGTATTTCTATGTCCTGTGAACAAAATTGTTCTATAGCAAAATTTCCCTTAAGTTCCAAACTTTATATTAAGTCCAGCATTTTCCAAAAATGAAAGACAAAAATCTTCAAGCAAACCCCATCATTACATGAACCATTTTTCGAACATTTTTATTTTCCCAAAAATGCCTCCAACGGTTGTTATTGTTTTTAGATATTTTCATAACCAATGAAATGTATACAATTTGAAATTTCTGGTAACAACCTCGGATGATTTTTGGATAGCTCTCCCACAACTCTTGAACCGTAAGTCTTTTTCCGTTGTCTAAAGGTTCAAACTTGTGCACAGTGTTGTAAAATCCTTTGTGTGGCTTCCTTCGTTAGGAAAATAAAGCCGTTGGTCCCATATCGTATATTTATAGCACTTAAAGAAAACCTTAACCCTTATAAAGAGCTCTGAAAGCGCTCATGCACGCCCAATATACAATGGGAACTAAGAACCACATCAGTTAAAAATGTCCATAAATAAAACTCAGTTTAACTTTGTAAGAGTTATACGAAGTCTTACTACACCTAAACTGTTGAGATCCCGTTAAACCACAATTTATAAAAACCAAATCCTTTTTGTATAAAAAAAAACCATCTCCGAGATATTACTTTATTTGTTTAATATTTCCAGTAGTTAATACCTTCAGTAAGACGTCTCGTTTGTTGTTTTTTAAAATTTGATTCCTGGCCGTGTAAAGAGCACCGCATTTAAATGCCCTAAAATGAGATTGTCAAGTTAGCCTAGTGTATAGCATTATTCCCCTTGTACCTACAAGGAAAAAGTAATAAGTCCATTTCGGCTAATATTTGTCTCTCAATTAACAAAAAATAGTTAAAGTAATATGCTTTTGTAAGAATAGTTTTTTATTAAACAGGAACAGGTAGAAAAAGCCGTGTAAATGCAATACATTGAGGATTCCTCTCTCCCTTTAATGGTATGATTACATGTTCGTGTAAATCTCGGCGTGAATGAATGATATATACAGTGCCAATAATGGCGCCCATCATTGTTGTAGTTATGATGTATACTACAGGAGTGTGTGTGTTCATTGTGTTATGCTTAAAGTAATTCACATGTGTTCTACCAGCTTCAATTTATAACTAAATTCCAAATGGACAATTTGTATGTTATTAGAAGAATTTAACAGACAGGATCCGTTGAAATGTGACCGTCATGAGTTCTAACCAAGAAGGTGAAAGGAGTTGTTATGGAAGGTATTACAAAAAAAAATCCATTTACATGATTTTCTCCATATCTCACATGAATTACTGTTAAAAAGCCTATTCTTCTATCTACTTCATGCTAATCAATATAAACATTAGCAGAAATGATCTTATTACTTGCTTCCTTGTAAATATAAGGAAAATAAGCGAATACAGTAGGCTAAAGTGAAAGTCAAACCTTCTAAAAACTGGTTGCCATTGGTTGAAATCCGTTTCTTTGCATGGCCAAGAGTGTACAAATTGATATGATAAAAGTTTTAAGTATTTTAAAATGGAAACCAAGAACAAGCGATAACTCAGAAATGGTCAACTTCACAAAAAGTACACAAATATGACATAAATTGTGTTTTAAAGACATCGACATTTTTTTTTGTGCAGTAAACAAGTTTTTGTGTATCTCTTAGGATTTACCTTTTATGCAAAATTCCTCCAGAATGAAGAGCTCTTCAGAGCCTATTCAAAATAAGCATTTTATTTGTCATGTAGATATCGTTAATATATGGTATTTTAATCAGACCAGATTTAGAACCATTTTTGAGATAATTAAAAATTTTGAAAATTTTCATATAAAGGGTAGTTTAGGATGGGGGTATTTTTTCCAAAATATTCGTGTCGCATTCTTTGAGGATACTAAACTTAAATACCAACTTTTGATATTTTACCGAATTTTCTTTTATAAGTTGCCGTGTTCAGAACCACGGACAAACACAAATGAAAATTTTTCAAAAAATGCTAAAACGTGTATTGCCGGCGAAAACGTTGTATCGTCCGTGTTCATGACCGCTGTCAGGTTCACTCTGGTATGCGGCGTGAAGTGGACATGCGGTTGGATGTTTAAACAATACGGAAGAACGGCGAATTGCAATAGGAACTTTCGGGAACATTACTCTCGAATTTTCTCCAAGCTTCGACTTTTCAGTATCTTGTACTGGTTTCTAGAAAGTTTGGAAAGCAGACACACTATAAAAGGAAGGAAGAATTGCAGTGAGTTGTTTTGATTTGTACTGAGTCGTGAGTGGCTGTTACCGCGCAGTGGTGCGCGAGTCATGGACGGCGTGCAGCCATAAACTTTCTACGTGTCGAAATATCGAGTGAACTATTTGCAGCAGTGACCTTGATTATTTATTTGGAAATAATTTTTAAGCCATAAATGCGTTTGTTACACTATGTAGAGAAAGTAAAAGTCGTAGCTTTGCTAGGGATTTCAAACCAGTCTTGCTGTTTCGCCTGTCTATAACACATGACTGTTTTTTTTTTTACGGAATAGTGCAGATACAACATACCTATGGAAGCATTACAATCGGTCTGATCGACTACATAACTATGTAAATGTATATGATTATCTGTAAGAAATGCTTAAACATAAAGTTAATTTAACGAATTGCGTTGTGCTTGACAATTATTGGGGTTTCTAATATTTTGACTGCAAATATTTGATAAATGTCCAAATTTAAGGTCATCAAATTATATGGTAGCTCCTCACGCGGCCTCTTTCCACCGCGCGAGAGATCCGAGAGTCACCGCGAAAGTAGAGCCGGCAAAGGCATTGCAGGCTTTACCTTAAACATGTGCTGACAATATTGATACACTATAACAAGTTAAAGACATTCTCGCTCATTTATCTAAGCTTAGCAGCATAAATCCGCATGTTATCTATAGAAACTTAGTGATAACATCATGCAATAAATCATAAAAATTCCTGCTGCTGAGCTTAGACGAGTGAGCGAGAATATTTTCATAAATTGTGCTGCCCGTTTTGAGCCGAAGGCCAACATTTCGTAATTTATCTTAGGATAGGTAAATTGCCGGCACCAATTTCGGATCTCTCGCGCAGTGTAGAAAGGCTGCGACAGGAGTTACCTTATACTTTAGTGACCCTATATATATTAACTGGTGGCAGTGTTGTACAAACGTAGAGGGAACATCATTTCAAACATATTTTATAACGAAACGTGGGCACAACAAATTCATATTGTTTCGCATTGCAAACGTTAGTACGAGAAATACTCACTTCTACACGAGCTGGTAAATAAAGCAGTGGTGTGGAAGCGGTAGCTACGATCAAAACAAACCTTTCAGTTCTTCTGCGCATGGGTATTAGCATTGTAGCCATAGTAAAGGTGGATCAATTGAACTAGGGAGTTCTAATATAGATTTCTTACAAGAAGCAAAACTCATACAAACATATCGTGATCATGAGAGCCAAGTGGCCTGTCACGCAACATAAATACGCAAGTCAACGTACATGGTTCATAATACTACAGTTATTATTCTTTTTATCGAAATACTTAATGGAGAGGAATCTGAATCGGACAGTAAGTTAAGGTGGTTGAACTATCTTAGCAGAGAAATAATAGATTGCCGGAATAAAATATCTAGGGAGAAAATCTGATGTGATCCATTTTCATGAATTTCTCTACCTATTCTGCAACAAACTGCTCTCACAAAATAGTATTCTCCTATCTACTCCATGATAATCGCAGAGAAATTAAAAGAAACAGTATTTTTACTTAGTTGTAATTAGAAGGGAAATAAGGGAATACGCTAGGCTAAATTGATAGTCAAATCTTTTAATAGGTGGTTACAATGTGTTTTAACTCTGAAATAGTTTCTCTTTGAATACCCAGGAGTAAATGAAAAGAAATGAAAAGCGGATGTCGACTTTCTGTTTGAGAAAAGTATAAGTATTATAAAATTGAAACCAATAATAAAAAGTGTCTCGGAAATCGTTAACTCTACAAAAAATGTACACATAAATTATGTGTTGTAACGATATTTATCTCTTACGTTTTAATTAGATTTGTAAAATGTATTCAAAAGAGAGCTTCAGAGGCTATTCCCAGAAAATTCAAGATGAACATTTTATTTTTTGGTGTAAGTATCTTTAAAATAACCACATTCTAATCAAAATCAATAGAGCTATTTTTGAGAAAGTTAAACATTCGAAACTGTTTCCATGCGAAGGGTAGTTTCGGATGGAATCTTAATATCAAGATTGGTACTTAACCGGCTGTCCGTTTTTGAGTTATTCTGTTTACACGAATACACACACGCGCGCGCGCGTCCACGTTTACCTTTTTCTAAACTTCTTTATAAGGAACCCTAAAATGTTTATTTCGGGCGAAATCTCGGTATTATTTTTTGGTTGGAATGCAATACCTTCTCTACCTATATACTATGTAGGAAATAGAGAAAGCAACATTTATTCTTGCCGATTTCTGGTTTGGTTTTGAACCTTCATTTGGCTCTGCAACTCACAAGTTAATTATGCATTTATGGGCGTCCATTTTTTAAACTTCTTCGCTGAATCTTAGTGGAGGTGGCCTGGACGCGCTTTGTCCGCAAACCTGCTAGAAGATGACAATGGATGAGCTGTCGAAATTCGTCCAGGCAACCTCCAGCAAAATTCAGCGAAGAAGTTTAAGGAATGGATGTCCATAAATATATAACGACTGCCTCCGTGGTCAGCGAGCTGAACTTCTCACCCGTAGGTCCCGGCTGGGGCGGGGAACTTTTCTTTAACCAGTATTATTCCCTAACCCCCACAGAGTCTGGAAGTATGAATGTGAGAGTGAATGTGTGTCTGTGTTTAGCAATATAAAACTGATTAACCTAACGTTCTAAACCTACAGCAATATGAGTTGTTTTACAAGTCAAAGCCCCCGATATGACCATTAAAGTTAAAGGGGGCTATACAAATGGAACAATTAAAATATGTATTACATTAAATATTCGCTTTTAAATGCGTTTCTTTTAATAAGACATCATAAGTTAATGTTCATGTTTTGTCATCTCAGTGAAACCTTGATGTCGCTATATTTTATGCTTAGTAGTAATTTTGTCGCTAAAGTGTGACTTCTATCTAGGGAAAAATGGGGAACGAATAGTACTACATTATTAATCATAGTTCGGCAACATTCTTGAAACTTTAGCATACTGCTCTGGAGACTTTTTTTAAACCGCTTCACCAAATTACCTTGAGGAATTCAAATTTATTTTCTCTACAATGTACAGTACATATCAAACGGAGAAAGTATCGAATTCCACCCAAAATTACAGAGATTTCAACGTAAATACATGCTTTGAGGACCACTTAATTCCAAAACAATCGTTTCTAAAAAGAATTTCATGTGTGAGTGAATAGCATTACTTAAAATGATAAGTCCGTAACTTCATAATATGCTTGAAAGTAAAGATTTTTTTGTAACTTTTGATGTTTTCAAAAAATTCTTTAACAATAAGATATATTTACAAAATCTTACTACATAAAACTTTAGTAAAATACATAATTCAAGTTAAACATTATTTTCTAGTAAATCATTTTTGAGATACTCCTGGTTTCAGGTTTCAATATCATAATAGTTATACTTTTCTGTAATGAGAAGTTGACATTTACATTTCATCCAGGTCATGTTGGCTGAACGGAATTTCAATGACATTACATAGCGACCAGCTCTTAAAGGAACTGAATATCGCTTCAGCACTTATTTCCCTTGATCATTAAGAAAATATGTAATAAAGCAATTCACATAATGTTTAACTCGATTAGCATTAAGGATAGTAGTGACTGTAATTAATTCTGGACACTATTTTATTAAATTAAATTTTAAATTTAAATGGGTTACTGTGATCCAATTTTAAACATTACATCATTTTATTAATATACATTTCTATTTTATAATCTTATTTGTCTTGCCCGTATGTACAAAGTACATAGTGGATAGGGAAGGTATTGTACTTTTTCCAAACTTCGATACCAAAATTTCACATGGAATATATCGTTTGAGGTCACCTGAGTCCGAAAAACACTTTCCCCCACCAAAAAGTCGTTACAGCCACTTGTCAGAAAATCAAAATTGTCTATACTAGTTCCATGTAAAGTGTAGTTGGGAGTGAGGAGAGTTTCCTGTCGCATCCTTGGAAGATACTGAGCTTAACATACCAAGTTTGGTATTTAACCCACTTTTCGTTTTTGAGCTATGCTGTCCACAGACACACACATACACACAGACACACGGACCTTTTTCTAAAAGTGTGTTTTTCGGAAAAAATAACCAGATTGTGAAGGATGGTCACGGGAATGGAGCCCACAGCTTCCCGAATATGAGCCGCACTCGGAGAAGAATAATCTGTGATAATTTAATTGTTTTCTCACAGAAACCGTGTGTAGGAGTTGGAGAGGTAGAGTCAGACTGATAAAGTCAATGCCACAGCCGGAATTTGAACCACAGATCTCCCGGTCTCTAGCCAGTTGCTCTACCACTGAGCTAACATGACAACAGGCCTGCATAATATTGAATTTATCAATTAAATTATCAGAATTGTCCACAAAAGTTGGCTATACTAAGAATCCTGGGACCTCAAGTACTTGCAACATTGTAAGTCCCCATTGGGATTGTCATCTCAAAAACACTTTGAGATCACCTTGTGGTTAACCAGGAAACATCGAGTCAGTTGAGAGATCCAATGCTATGTCGGTATGTTGCCATGTTAGCTCAGTGAAAGAGCAACCGGCTAGATACTGGGAGATCCATGGTTCAAATCCCAGTTATGCCATTAAAGTTTTCAGTCTGACTCTACCTTTCCAAGAATACTCTGATCAGAATCCAACGGGTAGTGAAGGCGATAATGAAGGCCAGGCCTCTAGGAGAACACTGTAAAAATAAGCCTCTTCCAGATAGGCATTTAGGGAAAAGGTGTTGATCTTTCCATGTGTAATTATTGTTACTCGTTAGCTCTAAATACATAAATTGAATAGCGTAATAAAAACACACGTACAAAGTAAATTGGAAGTCATATTTGGAGAAAACGCCAAATAACAGTATACTCAAGGGACTAAAACCCACAAGGGAAAAGGAAACCAGGTAGAACAAAGAAATGACGACATTAGCAATTTGGACCCGGAACGGGCTAAGCCCAAACCGTGAAATGGACATCTCTGTAATGGTCAGAACTGCGTCAAATGTTTTAGCTGAGGTACTGTCCGTTTTATGAATGCGAGTAGTTGCTTCACAAAGGAAATGGGCTCCACCCAAAACAAATGACTGTCATAAATCCATCCCCACACCCAGAAAAGAGAAACTTTTATGTCCTTGAAGACCAACAGTAACCCTGATTTTATGGAAGTGATGGTCACATATTGACTCCACGCAAAGTCTTATTCGCCAAAGTTTCGAATTCCGGTTGTTATGTTTCATTAATTTGCAAATGTTCGCTGAGTGTGACGATGTAGAGTGCTTTATTTGTTTCTTGTAAAAACCCATAGTATTTTTCAGAATGTTTCTCACTTCGTGTTTTGTATCCCGAGAGAAAGTCATCTAGGAACAGTTGACTATGTTAAGAGATGGTCTGATGGAAGGAGAATTGTGTTATAAAGGTTCCTCAAAGGACGCGGCCGAGTTGCACGAATTGCCAACTAGACAGGATTTACTTGAATCATGGGCCGCAGGCGCCTAGGCTAGAATTAAACACTCTTAAGTTCTTGAACATTTCTCTTCGTCACCTCAAAACCTGAGAGATTTGCTACAGGTCCATACAATATAACATTAGAATGCTTCTTTGGTTTCAGGAAAATGTCTATACAGCATAACACTGTTTAAAAATATAAAATTAATGTAAGGATTTATTTAAAATCCATATATGTATGACCTGAGTTCACAACTTGGACCTATTTCGCTTTGAACTTGTCGGGAAACTGCCTTTTTCAAGCTATATAGAAACAATATCGTATTGCAAGAAATATCTGCTTTTTCTTCCTTTCTTATCTCTATCTCACGCATTCGTTGTGTAATCTATCTTAGAGTGTAGTTGCTGAACAGAAGCGTATCCCCTTCATCCCTAGTGATTCCCTCGTCTTGCACCTGCAGAATAAGAGAAGTAAGGGTAAAGAACTCAATAGGCATCGCATTTCTTCACTCTTCAACATCTATTGATTTCCATTTCTCTTCAGAGGTATCCAAATGGACATAGTGAGCTTATTGCATTTAAAGTGAATTTGTTGTAACTAAATATTCTTAGCGTCGTGAAGAACAGCAGATTTAGACACGTGTATACTTTGACAAGTTTCTGTAATATGGATATGCTCTTTTCTCATGAGCGGTAACAGTGTATGCGTAGGGTCCCCTGTATCCCAAATAAAAAGAAAAAGAAATTAGAAAAAGGTCCGTGAATCTGAGAACACGATAACTCACAAACGAAAAGTCTGTAAAATACAAAAATTGGTGTTTAAGTTTAGTAGTATCCTTCCAAGGATGCGACACGAAGATTTTTAGGAAAATCCCCCTGCTCCAAACTGCCCTTTACCTAAAAAAATGTTTCAAAGGTTTTCATTTTTAAAAAATGGCTCAAACGATTTTATTAAAATGCAGTATATTTAATATGTTTACATGACAAATAAAATGTATATTTTGAATAAATTTTCTGGGAATTGCTTTTGAGGCGCTATTCTGTGCACTTTCCTGAATGTTACATAACTGCTAAACTAAAACAGATTGACAAAAACTTACCATAAAAAATGTAGATCTCATTAAAACATATAATTTATGCAATGTACCTTTTTTTTGTTACTGTTTTGAAATACTTTTCTCATACGTGAATTTGTCAACTCATGGTAATGCAAAGAAACTGCTTTTAAAAGATTTGACTATCGCTTTAGCTAGAGTACTCCCTCATTTACTTTCTGCATACGAGCAAGCAAGCAATAAGACCATCTCTGCTAATGTTTATCTCGATTAGCATGAAGTAGCTAGAAGAGTAAGCTTTTCAATAGTAATTTGTTACAGAGATGCAGATAAAATCTGTGAATGGATACATCAGATTTTTTACTCGCACCCTTCACAAAGCGATACAATACACCACATATTCCAAGAATACGATACGAAGATTTGCACTCCAAACTACGTTTCACATGAAAAATTTTCCGAAAAGATTGATTTTCTCAAAGATGACTAAGCAGTTTCATTAAAATGTCATGTTTTAAGATATCTTCATGAATATGTAAGTGTATAATTATCATGCAATATTGAGGAGTAGCGTCTGAAGTTAACCATTTTGAGATTTTTCTATTTTCAGATTTCGTGAATTTTCTGATACATTTTTCTCGATGGGAAATCATATCCGTTTTTATTTTTTACTTTCTCCAGTACATATAAACTAGGTACATAGAAGGTAGAGACGTTTTGTACTCACTTAAATGTTGGAAACCCAGATTTCGCCAGAAATACATGATTTGAGGACCCCTGAACAAAAAAACATTTTTAGAAAAAATAGATGTGTGTATGTGTGAACAGCATAACCCATAAACGAAAAGTCGGTTAAAGTCGAACTGGTGTTTAAGTTCATACCTTCAAAAGATGCGACACCAGGATTTTCAGAAAAATTCCCTCACCCCTACCTATCCATTGCATGGAACATTTTTCGAGCATTTTGATTTTTGCAAAAACGACTCTATGTGTATTAGAATACGTATGTTTAAGTTATATTCATGACAACGAAACATATATATATTTTTTGTATAATTGGTAAACTGTCAATGATAGACAAAAACTTACTACACAAAATATATAGAAATTGTTAATATGCACACTTTATGTTATACTCTTTCCTGTACTACCGTTTCCCAAGATATTTCTTGTTATTAATGTCAAAATTTAAACTATCAGTTTTTGCAAAATTGAAATCATCTTTTGGTTCACTCTTGGCCATGCAAGGAGAACTGAATTTAAATATCTTAGGAACAGATTTTAACAGATTTTACTAACACTTTAGCCTGGTATTTCTAGCATTTCGCTGCTGCTTACAAGAAACCACGTAATACACTATTTCTGCTAATTTCATTTGCATTAGCATGATGTAGTAAAAAAATAATGCTTTGTAGAATTAGCTTGTTTCCAGATAAAGTCTTATGAATGGAACACCTCAGGTTTTTTTTTTCCATCCTGATTTTTCAAGGTGAACGAAATGTCAATGCCCTTATAAATCAACCAATTCTTTAAAATGTTCTTTTTGCTAATGTTTATTTTCATTAAATCATGCGAATGTAACACATCACATCTTGTAGGTTTGTGCATAATCTATATCGGCAGAAAAGTCTGACTTGAAACTTCCCGAATAATTTTTAAGAGAACGGAGAGAGCATACAATCACGATGTTCAGCGATGGAAATAATATGCAAATAAACCTGACTGAACGTACATGCGAAATTGTAAATCAAATGATACTTGGTGTAAAGTTATACCGAGAACTAAAAAAGGATTCATATTACATTAAGCTCTATGAAGAGTTATTGCAATAATATAACTGTCTTGAGGTTCATTTTAAAACGTTGTCTTTCATGTCCCAGTAATGTGCTACATTATATAGATATTCGGTTTTTATTGATACGACTTTTTCCTGGAAACTAGTGGGTACCTGCGAAATTGGAAAATTGCCATAGCAATGCTTCAGTGCAACCTTGCTATATTTCTAGGTTTCAGAAATGATACTCTAGCCACATCATTACATCTATATACTGGAATATTAAATGAACGAAAAACAAGGTGCTTAACAAATCAAATATTAAAACAAATAATCACAAAGTTTGTTCCTTCTAAAAAGACTTTGATTCCGAGTTTTAGACTACTGTAACAATATACAGGATATTATGGTTATATATACAGTTATTTTGGTGGATGGTACCTTAACGTGTGTCTACTTCTGTGTTTTGTAGTTGTTTTTTCGCTTCGTTTGACAGTTTTCCCACAAATCAATCGTTTAATTTACTACCCCATGCGCTTTGCGCCTCGAAATGAACAACGCCTGTCAGTATAGACTACTCGTTTTGCTTCCACCTTCTCACACCTCAATACTTGAACTGCTGGCCTAAGTAGTGTGAGGTCATTGGCCTTGCAGAAGTCCGGAAATGAAAATATTGTTGTAATATTGTCCATTACAGTGTTCTTAGTTACTAATACATATATCTGCATTTAGATCCATAGTAACCTATATACTGACTTTCCTCGCAGTTTTGTACGATTAAAAGTAACGCCTTGCCTAATGCTGATAAAAATTATGTTTTAGTGTAATATTTAAATGTAAAACAAGTAATATAGTGTTACTCTTTGATACACCTCGTGCCTTCATTGTTTTAATTACACAAAGCTAAATGCCTTTACTAAAACAGTTTTCAGGGAAGCATAGTTGAATTATACAGTATCACATTATATATAAATATATAAATGCACAGCAGATATATTTAAATGAATATAACGTTGTTATGAGCAAGCTAAGTCATTTTCAACCAATAAAGCCAGGACGTATCGAAATTAGCTTGATCTGTTACCGGATTTTCGATGTGATGTTATAGATTACAAAAAAAAAAAAAAAAAACCAAGTTCAGCCTGTTAGCATTTGTATACCATTTACGCTTTACCTGTGCTCAGTGACTTATGGTTACTTTAGGTGTACATTCTATGTGTTGATGGTGGTTTGAGTGTAGGTAACTTGAAACCAGCTGTTTAAGAATGCTATAAGTAATGTATTTCTGTATTCATTGAGTCTAATCCAGACCAACAGGCAGAAGTACACTAGCTCCATTATCGGCTACGCCGAAAAGGATTTTTGAGTAACAGAAAAGCTCCCGTTCTTAATTAAATATCGAGTGCATATGATATCACTTATTCTCGTTATGGAAGACAGAAGCAAGACATCGCTGTACCATTGTGCCAAATACGACTTCGGATGACAAGTGGTCTTATAAGGGACCATCAATGTTAAGAAAAATTGAAACCGGTCTATACACTATCTGGAAAAGCACACTGAAACGTGTAAAATAACTTTTACATGGAATATTGCATCATATCCTGCCTCTATACGAATTAGAGTAGTATATGTGCGTTAGGGGGGGCGTCAGTGACCAATCAGATTGAAGTTAATTTGAGTTGCTGGCGCTATGTGTTGGCTTGGACACTGCCGGGCGAAAAAAGTTGGCGAGGGAGAGGTGCTGATTTCAAGTGCAGTGAACTTGTAAACGTCGTACGACTGTTGAACCGCGTTAATTCGTTTAAATCATATCACAGTATTCACACACCAAACTTGCAATGAATTTATATAGTATATTTTATAGGCAATTAAATACCAACTAATATTCAAGGTGAGAATTTAATATGAATGAGTATACTTATTAAACTATTGTATAATTGTCAATAATGTAGCAATTTTATTTAATTCTCTTTGACAATCTCCAGAGAATGATAATAGAAATTAATGAAGAAAAAAGGTGTTCCAAGTAAAAAGATTCTTACATCAGCCATAAATGAGTAATCAGCTAATTTCAATAATAATAGATAATAGATAAGACATAAGTACTTCAAAGTAAAAAAAAACTACCTCTTCTTTATCTTACTTTTCAATACCCTTTCAGGTCGCGCGTTGCGAGTGGTTAGACCACTCGTCTCCCAGGTGCTCCATCTTCATTTCATGTATCATTAGTGTTTTAACCTGCAATGCCGTCTGTAGTAAAAGCCGGAGTTAAACACTATAAAAAACATTCCTTTTATAAAACATCTTGTTTGTTTTCATAACTACTAATAAAAACTAATCATTTTAGGCTATGTCTGTGTGTCGAATTTCAAATGTGGTGAACATTCTTATTGTAAATCCGTGACATGGATTTGACAATATTGTTAGGTTGTTGCAAGTTGATATCAATGTTATTAAACACAACGAAATCAGATACGTCGGTCTATTTTTTGAAAAAAAAATCGGAAAAAAATGTCTAACGGCTACATTTCTGAAATGGATTATGCCAAAATATTTACCTTTTAACTTTTTAGGTTCACAGAATTTTAGTGAATTTAAATGTCGGGTATTAAATAATTATCCTTGTGAGACAACTAGGAATTTAACAGTCGACAGTACGTTCTCCCACACCCGCTTCTCTCGCCTGACAATGACAAAAAATGCCGATCCCGGTGGCCGCGCTCGCTAAAGTGTCTCGCTTTGGCGCTTCGGGGTACACAGGATCGTGGGTTCGAGTCCCGCCTTGGGCATGGGTGTTTCTGTGTTTGTAAAGGTGTCTATGTTTGTGTATGTATATGTAAAAGGAAAACGCTAAGAATAATAAGGTCTACTAAGGAAATATAAGAAACTGGAAAAAATGGAGAAAAAAGGAATATAACGCCGGAGTCCTAATAAGCCTCCGAAACTGTATATCAATTAAAAAAAAAAAAAGGAACACGTTGCGCCAACAGTTCAAACTAACTTCTATTGGATTTTGGTGATCCCAAACCGCACATCTTTACCACTTTATAACTAGTATGTGCATGCATATAGGCTGTAATATTGGGGTTTTTACATATTTGAGTGTACCCTTTCCAGGGTATATAAATCTGTTTCAATTCACTAATTTCTATTGCATTTTGGTGATCCCAAACCGCACATCTTTACCACTTTATAACTCGTATATGCATGCATATAGGCTGTAGTATAGTGGGGTTTACATATTTCAGTGTACCCTTTCCAGGGAATATAAATCTGTTTCAAATCTTCTTAACATTGATGAATGGTCCTTTGTTAACATACGCCTGTCCTATGAGGTTACACTTTTCCTTCGGTTATATTAAAAGGTTATGACATAATGCCAAAAATTGTTTATCTGGTCATTTTTACTAATATTTTCACATAATTATATTTCGTATCATCTTTAAATATGTTATATTTGACATCTTTTCTATTATTTCCACAAACATATTTGATTTGTAATATTAAATTCTGCTCTCACATTTATTATATGCTGCAGTAAATAGGAAAATAACTAGGTAACTGTTTTAAGATTCCCCTCATAACTGAATATGCTGTACTCTGTGCCTATTACTTTATATCCGTAGCTACACTAGTGGAACTCAACGCGAGTTTTCAGTGAGGAAACTGCCCTAAATTACGAGTAATCAAGGAAGAACCAGTGTGCTCCATAGAGACTGTAGGAAGTTCATCAATCATAGTGGAGGAGTTGAAAGCAAATATTGATAAAAGAACTCCGAAAAATTCACTTTAGACGCCTACTGTTTGGGTGGAAAATATTTTTCAGTTGATGAAGACCTGAACGTGGTAGCGACATCTTGGCTGAAATCTTTTGATATTTACGATGTAAATTCACGAGCATATTTCCAGGCGCCACTATAATTGTTACATCTGCATTAAAAATCGCTACCATGTGGCAATAAATATTTTCTCAGCAATGACGATTACGTTGAAACGTATAATAAATGTACTGTAACTTTTTAAATAAAGTTTTGTGTTATCTTATTTTATTGCTTAGTTAGGACAAATCATTCGTTAATTTCTGGAAGGCCTTTGTAGAACCAAGATGTAGGCACGAGGCTCGGCATTATTAGATGCTTCAGCCTCATTAAAGCATTTTCTTTACATAAAGAAAATGGAAAATTTCAAGGACAGCATACTTACTTTCTCTACACATACGACGTACTTAATATATAGAGAAGGAATTGCATTGCACACAAAAATTCGATACCGAGATTTTGTCGGAAGTAGACGTTTTAGTGTCCTCTGTATCCAAAGAAGTATTTTCAGAAAAAAGGTCCGTGTGTGTGTGTCAGTGTGTCTGTGAACACGATAACTCAAAAACGAGAAATCGGTAAACTACCAAAATATCCTTTACATGGAAACAAATTCGAAAATTTTAATTTTCTGAAAAGTGACTCCAACAATTTTAATTAAAATACCAAATATTAAAGATATTCATATGGAAAATAAAATGTATAGCCTGCATTTTCTAGAAACAACCTCTAAAGATCTCTTTATTCTGAATGAATTTACCTGAATTTTCTAGGTAGTAAATGGTAAGAGATACACAAAAGCTTACTATAGAACAAATGTAGATCACGTTGAAACAGACAATTTATGTCATATACGTTTTTTATTCGTGAAATTGACTATTTATGACATATTGCCTGTTATTTGTTTCGAATTTAAAATACACACAGAAATTTGTGAACTGAATTTCATCTATATGGCAATCGACTTTTAAAAGATTTGACTATTGCTTTAGCCTAGTTATTCCCTTACTTACCTTCTACTTTACGGAAGCAAGTAATTAAGTCAATTTCTGAAGAATAAGCTTTTCAACATTAGTTTGTTACAGAGATGTAGCGAAAGTGATGTGATTGTAACACATCAGATTTTTACTATTTTATAGCTAAACGAATAAGCAGAATGAAGGGCAAACTGAAAATAAACGGCGAGATGAAATCAAACGTTACAGTTGGATTGTTGTGTGTCTGCCTTGAACTGTTTCCGATTCATTTCAACTAACATTTTTAAAGTCCGATAACTCCTGCTAATTGTGGTGAAATATAGTAAAGCGTTTTTATTACACACAGTCAACACGCTGTTAATTATAATTCAGGAGGTAGCATTTTAATTTATTTTCTCTCTGCTCTCTCATCTCCTGCACAAGTACGGATAAATAGTTTCGTCGACATCATTAAATTAAACACTAACATAAATGTTGTATGTATTTGCTTTGTGATACATAGGTATTAATAATTAATAATGGATAGCGTCTGATTTCTTTCACCTTTAAAGCCACTTTTTTACACTACACAAGAGAAAATTATGCATTAATTTCTGTACCTATTCTGCAAACAAAGTACTCTTACAAAAGATTATTCAATTATGTGCATCACACTAATCCAGATAAACATTTTCAGAAATGGTATATTGCTTCCTTGTAAGTAGAAGGGAAATAAGGAAATACACTAGGCTAAAGCGATAGTCAAACCTTCTAAATGCTATGTAGGTAGGAAACGAAAAATGATTCCCGTTTGAGAAAAGTTTAATATCTTTAAAATTGAAACCAATGGCAGGAAATATCTTGCAAACGGTTAAATGAAAAAAAAATATAGGACATAAATTATGTGTTTAGCAGTATTTATAGTTTTTGTATAATAGATTTTTGTCTACCTCTTACGGTTTACCAGTTACATAAAAACCATCCAAAATGACTTCAGAGGCTATTTACTGAAAATTCAGGATATAAATTTGTTGCCCTCCGTATTTATCATGCTAGCCTCATATATCCAAAGTCGCGGGTTCATACCCGGTGGAGGACAATAAATTTTTTTTGAGGCTGAAAATCCTTAGCATGCCTTCCTTCGGAAGGAAAGTGAAGCCGTTGGTCCCGTGTTCGTAGATTTACAATACTTAAAAGAACCTCAATCCTGATAAATAGGCCTCTGAGCAAAGCTGAGCGGTCTTTCACGACCAATATAGACGCTGAGAACCACAGAATTTAAAGAGCCTCCATAAATAAAATTCAATTTACCTTTAAACGATATACTTACATTTAATTTTTTTATGAAAATGTCTTAAACATATGACATTTTAATTCAAACCGTTTGGTTCACTTTGAAAAAATACATTTCGAAAAATATTCCAACTCTATGGTGGTCATGTGGATTTTATTGAAAATCTTTGTGTAGCATCCTTTGAAGATACTGAATTATTCCATATTTGGTATATAACGGACTTTTTGTTTTTGAGCTATGCTTCTTAGACACACACACACGAAATTGTTCCAAAACAGGTTATTTTTTAATTCCGGTGATCTCAAATCATGCATTTCTCGTGAAATCTTATCAAATTTTTGGGTGAAATACAATACTTTAACTACTATGTACATGTACATACATGTTAGAGAAAGCAAAAATAAAGGATCTTTGATTTCATCACTAAAACTAAAAGTTTACAGGAAGCTTTAAAGTAAAAAATTTGATGTGAATGCTGTTTTAAGAAAATTCTATCGCCAAAATAAAGGCATGCATTGGATTGTTTAGAAATGGAGTAACTTCATGAAAATTTGAGCATCATTTTTAAGTGCATAAAATATTATATATTTCTTCTAATTTACCGAGCGGGATGTCCCAGGCGGTTTCTTTTGTATCCCACATGTGGAAGGTCGCGGATTCGATCCCCGTGGCTCATCTGACCCATAGTTATTTGGGAGTTTCCCGGTTAGAATGATGGATAGCTTTCATTCACTCCCCGTACCTCTCTCCAAGTCGTTTCCATTGTCATTTCATCCAACAACCAATTGGGTTCTCTCAAGTTTGCAAGTGTTTGCGATGGTGCTCGGTGCAGCGTGACAGGAAGAAAGGATGATCATTGTGAATCTGTCCGTCCCCTGAATTCGGCTGGTTGCCGGGATGGGGGAGGGCGTTGCATCCTGTCTACTTGTCCGGCTGTAGGAATGCTTTTATCTGGAAAATGTAGGGACACTGTCATTGCTGTGCTGTTACTCCTGGTTCCAGCCGCCCCGTGCATTATCTCTCCGGGGTGTCCTCTCTTGGGCATAACCAAAATAAAGTTCGAGTCCCCTCCGTCCATATTCTATTCCTATTCTCCTAGTTTTCTTTTTTCAGTTAAAAGTTCATTTCTCTTTCCCGATACATACGTACACATAACTTTTCACTTGATCCGTTTTTCTAAACGTACACTTTAGTGATTCAGAGTAATACGCAAACCTTATTTTATGTTAAGTCTCCACTTCTGTTATTTTTAACGAATGTCTTACAAATCTTAAGACCAAAATGCAAACAATAGAAAATGCTTTAAGGGCAGTGTTGTTAGATATGAATCAGGGTAAATTTTTCCGCACTGAGAGCGGTATTTGATGTAAAGTACTAGAGTTTGGGAATGGGTGTGATAGATCTCCGTTAGTTGATTCATGATGATGTTTGAAACCAGCTCATAGCCATCCATATTATTAATTTGGAATTTGAGATGGAAACCTGAATCACCGGTCTATTAGATTTCTTTGTACTGCGCTGACAATAAGTAAGTGAGGAATGTGATAGATACAGATTCTCTGTTTTCCAACTTTAATGCTTCTTAGCACCAGAAATTCCTGGAAACGTTAAAAACGGCTATTTTTCAGATATTAAAATAATAATGTAAACTCTAGAATATAAATCGCCTGCAGCTGCCTTATATATATTCGAAGCTTATTCGGTGATTCAACTAGAAATTTGTGCAACCATATTCTCAATAATAATAACAATAATAATAATAATAGTAATAGTAATAGTAGTAATAATAATATGATAATAGTAATTGTAAAATTCAAACTGTAAGGTCTTAAATTAATTTCATTAAAATCACAAGACACAGTACTACTAATGTTCACTTTCAACTATTGATTTCATCATCACAGAAGAAAAATGTTGGAGGTGAGCTGACAGTAAGTGTACAAACTCCGCCCCCTGTTTTTGAAGTTTGTTAACTTGCAATCCCGCAAACGTTACCCTATCTGCGCTCTCATGCTCTTGATAGCCGCAATTAAATAAACCGTTCAGTAAAATTATTTTGCTAAATTCTAAATCAACTTAAATGTTGGAACGAGACAACCACCCGAGAAGGCGCCAGAATAAAAATATTGTTCTTTAGTTCTTCTGCTCGTTTGTTGTATCTTTGAACCCGAATATACCATATAAAACAATTGTGGTATTGCTGTACCTGTGGCTGCGATGTCTGTTCTCCTGTTAGTCACCAGCAGAGACACACTGAACGTCCTCATGTACCATCTAAAACAATTGTGGTATTGCTCTACCTATGGCTACGACGTCTGCTCTCCTGTTAGCCACCAGCAGAGACACACTGAACGTCCTTGTGTACCATCTAAAACAATTGTGGTATTGCTCTACCTATGGCTGCGATGTCTGCTCTCCTGTTAGTCACCAGCAGAGATACAGTGAACTTCCTCGTGTACCATCTAAAACAATTGTGGTATTGCTCTACATTTGGCTGCGATGTCTGTTCTCCTGTTAGTCACCAGCAGAGACACAGTGAACTTCCTCGTGTACCATCTAAAACAATTGTGGTATTGCTCTACATTTGGCTGCGATGTCTGCTCTCCTGTTAGTCACCAGCAGAGACACAGTGAACTTCCTCGTGTACCATATAAAACAATTGTAGTATTGCTCCACCTTTGGCTACGATGTCTGCTCTCCTGTTAGTCACCAGCAGAGATACAGTGAACTTCCTCGTGTACCATCTAAAACAATTGTGGTATTGCTCTACATTTGGCTGCGATGTCTGCTCTCCTGTTAGTCACCAGCAGAGACACACTGAACTTCCTCGTGTACCATATAAAACAATTGTAGTATTGCTCCACCTTTGGCTACGATGTCTGCTCTCCTATTAGTCACCAGCAGAGACACAGTGAACTTCCTCGTGTACCATATAAAACAATTGTAGTATTGCTCCACCTTTGGCTACGATGTCTGCTCTCCTGTTAGTCACCAGCAGAGACACAGTGAACTTCCTCGTGTACCATATAAAACAATTGTAGTATTGCTCCACCTTTGGCTACGATGTCTGCTCTCCTATTAGTCACCAGCAGAGACACAGTGAACTTCCTCGTGTACCATATAAAACAATTGTAGTATTGCTCCACCTTTGGCTACGATGTCTGCTCTCCTGTTAGTCACCAGCAGAGACACAGTGAACTTCCTCGTGTACCATATAAAACAATTGTGGTATTGCTCTACCTATGGCTACGACGTCTGCTCTCCTGTTAGTCACCAGCAGAGATACAGTGAACTTCCTCGTGTACCATATAAAACAATTGTGGTATTGCTCTACCTTTGGCTACGACGTCTGCTCTCCTGTTAGTCACCAGCAGAGATACAGTGAACTTCCTCGTGTATCATCTAAAACAATTGTGGTATTGCTCTACCTTTGGCTACGACGTCTGCTCTCCTGTTAGTCACCAGCAGAGATACAGTGAACTTCCTCGTGTACCATATAAAACAATTGTGGTATTGCTCTACCTTTGGCTACGACGTCTGCTCTCCTGTTAGTCACCAGCAGAGATACAGTGAACTTCCTCGTGTACCATGTAAAACAATTGTGGTATTGCTCCACCTATGGCTACGACGTCTGCTCTCCTGTTAGTCACCAGCAGAGATACAGTGAACTTCCTCGTGTACCATGTAAAACAATTGTGGTATTGCTCTACCTTTGGCTACGATGTCTGTTCTCCTGTTAGTCACCAGCAGAGATACAGTGAACTTCCTCGTGTACCATCTAAAACAATTGTGGTATTGCTCCACATTTGGCTGCGATGTCTGTTCTCCTGTTAGTCACCAGCAGAGACACAGTGAACTTCCTCGTGTACCATCTAAAACAATTGTGGTATTGCTCTACATTTGGCTACGACGTCTGCTCTCCTGTTAGTCACCAGCAGAGACACAGTGAACTTCCTCGTGTAGCATCTAAAACAATTGTGGTATTGCTCCACCTATGGCTAGGATATCTGCTCTCCTGTTAGTCACCAGCAGAGACACACTGAACTTCCTCGTGTACCTCCCAACCTCATTGTTGGAGGGTTTGAGCCACGTAGATGTCCTAATGTGACGATTGTTGCCCAATAGCTCAGTACTCCGGCTGATCCCACCTCCCAATCTGAGAAAATTATACTGTGAAGGGCACTTACGTTGGCTATTTAACACAAAGTTATCAAAATAATTGAATATTTACAGGTAGCAGTTTAGGTGAGTTTCACCATCTAATAACATAATGCATTTAAGATCTGAAGCTATTTTTATTATCCACAGAGCTTAGAAGCTAAGATGTGACAAGATCAACACTCCCATCCGGTAGAGACTCTTAATTAAATACCAATATTTATGAAAATGTGCATAGTGGGCGAGGATACCAATCGGCCTAATTGCCCCTGTTTGACGTGTTTAGATACCTCTTTGCGTGTGAGAATATTGTTGCAGAATTCCACTCAACTCTGGTAGTTCACACCTGCCCCGTAGCCCCGTAGAGTTCTGCAACTCTTTTTAGCGCACGAAGGAATCTGTACACGCCAAACACGCGTCAGTTGGCCAACAATAGCTGAAAGCAGCAAGTAACCATTTCCAGGCCAGAAGCAATCAAATCTGCTTGCTGACAACATAGAGTGTCTGCAGAAAAGAAAATGAAACTAACAAAGCCACCAACATTCTGTTTACACACAGTTAAGATGGTCGAAAGCTTGGATTTTTATGACTCCAATTTAACTAGGTTGTTACCCGTAAAGTTCATTATTAATAGCCAATACCAATAAAGCTTCAAATGTTTAATTATGTTAAATTTAAAAATTTCTAAAAACTAAACACTCGAAAATCAGTTTATTGACGCGCGCACGCACGCCCAAACCTAGTGCTAACAAAGGTATGTTCGCTTTCTCGCATGCTTTGGTGAAACCAGCGGAAATTATTAATCAAAGAGGCTCAAACTACCAATTCTGGTTCTACAATTATTTAATAGCTAGTAATAATTTAAATATTGGTAGTTTAAATTTTTCTATATAAACGCCAACTGGGAATGACATGACTATCTGAACACTACCTGTCTGTTAGCTAGCGAAACAAGGGAAATGTTGTAAGAGACCAAAGAAACTGAAGTACTGTGGTATATTTCAAAGTAGTTCGTGTGTTTTATTGACTTTAAAATCGCACACTAGAGAAATTCTTAAAAATTTTAATAGCATATTTTGGTGAGTAAAATTGAAGAAATGATACTTAGTATATTTAAAGATAGTTTACGCGGCGATACCTAAGTAAACTAGTAATTATTTTTTATATTATAGTAATACATTTAAATGAAAAGTTTGTGCTGGAATAAAACTGTATGATATATTATGCCTACAGCTCTTGTTTCCTTTTCTAAGTTGTTATAAAATCCATTAGTTAAAAGAATACATAACAACCCCTTAAGGAATGTTTAGAGCATTCTGAACAAAATTAAAAAATTGTCGCAGAGGAAAACAAAGCGCATCAAAGGATTAATACTACAGAAAGGGAATATGATGTTACCTCACAGCTGCTTGTATTACGAAACAGTCCTTTGAATTCGTTACACACAGCCTCTTTTATCATGAAACATGCAAGCATTTAAGACACATGCAGTGTGTAAACTTTTTTTACGTTCTGTAAAATATTGAAACCCTACATGCGTCCATTTCTGCGCATGAAAACCCGTACATGTTTTGTTTTGCCGCAGGAACGCACACAAAAGTAAAGCAAAAGGAAAAACATTTAATTTGCTACCGAGATACAGCAGACTCCTGTGAAAGTATACTTTGTGTCAGCCATGACTCTGAGTTTTAAAGCTACACGCAGTGACAAGCGACTCGGGTAAGTGAGAAATAGGCATCAACTCTCTTGTGCGTGAAAGGAGGGTGTAGACCCGCAATTATTTCAACATCACGATGTATTCCGCAAACATGTTTCTGACAAAATATCTTCTAAGTTGTTCTGTACCTTTTTACTTTCTCTACATGCACTATGTACAGAGTACATAGAGAAAGTATTACACTGCACCTAAAAACTCGATACCGATATTTCACCGAAAATACACATTTTAGGGTCCTCTGGATCCACAAAACATTTTTAGAAAAAGATCGTGGTGTAGCCGTGTCTCTGTGAACACAAGTCGGTAAAACTCCAAAATATGTATTTGAGTTTAGCATATTCCAGGGATGCAACACGAAGATTTTATGAAAAATTCCCCCACCCCAACCTACCCTTTACGTGGAAAAAATTTTGAAAATTTTGATTTTCTCAAAAATGGCTTTAATGATTCTGATTAAAATACCGTATATGAAAGATATTAATATGGCAAATAAAAGGTATATCTTGAATTCTCTGGGAATAGCCCCTAAAGACATCTTTATTCAGAATGAATAGCTGGTAAACGTAAGAAATAAGACAAAAGTTACTACACAAAAATGATTATCACGTTAAAACATACAATTTATGGCATATACATTTTTCTCGTATAATTGACCATTTCTGAGATATTTCTTGTTATTTGTTTCAGATTTAAAATACCTAAACCTTTTTCACACGGAAAGTTGTAAACTCCTTGCCCTGCATAGAAACATATTTCAACCACATGGCAATCAGTTTTTAAAAGATTCGACTATCGTTTTATCGTAGCGTATTCCCTTATTTCCCTTCTATTTACAAGAAAGGAAATAATTAAGACAATTCCTGCTAAATTTAACTCAATTATCATAAAGAAAATAAAAGTATATGGTTCCTAATAATTTGTTACAGCGATGTAGAGAAAGTCATATGAATGGAACACATCAGATTTTTACTTTATTATTACATTTCACATAAAAAAATCTGTATGTATACTTCCCCGGCAATGCCTGCATTGGGAATCCCTGAATAATAATAAATAAAATTATTTATGGAAAAGTTCCGTGCGTGTTTGTGTTGTAGATCTCGTTAAAGCCCACAATTTATTCCCAATAACATTATTGACACATAAACCGTTTCAAAATAATGTGCTAAATGATTAGACGTTTAAAGTATTGTCATTTTTAAAGTCCTGTCGATTTTCATTTGTTTCTTTGCTGCAGGGAAAGGTATAGTTAAATTCTTAAAATATTTGAACTTTGCTATTCTCTTTGTATCCTGGTGAAACGTGTAATGTAGCTATTTCTGCTAAGATGCATATTGATAAAATATTGCACTAAGCTTTTGTATGAGTAGTCTATATAAAACTAATATCCTTCAAAGTTATAAATAAAGAAAATTTATCTTTAAGTCTTAGTACAATTATATACCTACCAACCCTCTGATAAGGGGTAGAGGATATAGAAACTCCTGTGAATGTAACAATAGTTTATATTAAGAAATTTAAGTGATATATCTGTAAAAGTTGACAAAAATTGTGATCAAAAAACTTCTTTTCGTAATAAAATTATATGAATTTTAAACTTTAAGAAAATGCAGTGTTCCGCTTATAAGTATAAAAATAAACCTTTACAATTTCAAAACTTTGTATAAAAATGGGTTAAGGTTGAAGAAATTAAGAAGTTTTGATCCATTGATGCTGTTAAATTGTATTTCCAAGCTTGCGCAGATCCTTACTTAGGAGATGCATATTAGTTCGTTCGTCTGTCAGCATGTGGGCACCACAGCAAAAAGTCTTTTCTGTGCTGGCATCAGTACGTAAGTCGAAAACAGATCTACAAAAAAACATCAAACGTGTTTGGGTTGACTCCACTTTTCTTGGCTTACGACAAAGAATGTATGCTGCTGTTAAGAATATTCCACAACATATGCTTCATAATACATAAATTGTGGTTAAATAGTGGTTGAAAGTTTCACTCGATCTATTAGGTTCATGAAACATAAGGAACCATAAGGTAGATAAACGCAAAAATGCTAGTTTTCACTGGTTGTAGCTATGGTTTCGCCTCCAGAATCACATTTCTTCAGAAGTCCTAGCTATTTTTTTGGAACATCCTGTATATTATTTTTACCGCTTGGCGCGTTTTAATTACTGATTGAATGGACCCGTGAATGCTTATTAATAGGCACTTCCAACTTTGAAGCTTATTTTCCCGAAAAGCTTTTACCAACACTTTTCCACACATATAATGCAATTTTAGGCTAATTTGTTTTGGAATTTTTATACTGCCTCTCATAAGTACATTAAAATCAGTAGTATAAATTTTCGTAATAATTTACTAATTTTGAGAAATAAAGTATTAAATGTTGAAAAGTCAAAATTTTTGGATAGTATGAAACGTAACAATTTTTCTTCAGCAATTAGAGTTAATATTAAAATATATTACAGATCTATTTGTAAACTCATTTGCTCTGAAGTTTGAATTTTTTGTGGATATTTTTAAAAATATATTATGTGGATCGATTTTATTAGAACAATGCATTTAGACGATAAAAATTAGTAAATAAACATGCTGCCATAATTTCGATACATGTAAAAAATGAGTTATTGTGTGTTATAAGGGTATACATTTAAATAAGATATTTTGGATAAAGCGTATTTTCCAAATTTACAGATGTATGCATTATCTTAACGAAAGTTATCATGTCTATTCTAAGCAACAGATTGGGGAGTAAAATTTTGTTTTCAAGATGGTTTTAAATACGTACATACAATTGGTGTTTATTAATTTCGGAACTATCATAAATTATTTTCCATCATTTTCTGTAAAAGTATGAGTAAATTAATTTGTCCTACATTTGAAGAAGTTTCTCTTACATGATACAAGGTGCATAGGAGTAATTTCTGACTTTTATTGCAGACAGTTTAATAAGCTTATAAAATAAAAACGTGAGGTTTTGTCAGTGGTCACTTTAAGAAACTTTAATACATTTACAGGCCGATTAATGCGGTCTTAACGACCTGGAGCCACTTCTTCTCCATCCAGTAGCTCCTCAATTGACCCCCCCCTAGGGATCTCACGAGGCGAGTGCACTGCGGACCAGGTCTCCCAGCGGGGTAAAAATCCCCACGCCGGTATCGGGAATCGAAACCAAGTCTACCGCTTGGTATGCAACCGCGCTACCACCGCGCTAAAGAAACGACCACATAGTTTTTCATTATTCATTATTAAACTCTATAAGATATTTTGGACCTTTAATAACACTTGGTCTTTTTACTCAAAATTTAGATTTAATTATAATACAAAACTTTATAATTTGAATTCGTCAGCATAGAGAACCATGATGAAACTTAAGCTACGATACTACTCTTCTTGAGTTTTTTGACAATACTTAGTTGGAAAAATTTAAGCCGGACTGAAATATGTATTAGATTTGAAAATTTAATCTGAATTTTATTTATGAACGCTTTTTAACCGTTGCGATTCTCAGTGTCCTATTTTATTTTGGGTGTGAAAGATAACTACATTTTGCTCAGAAACTCTTCATTAGGCTTCAGCTTTTTTACGTGCCGTAAATCTATGACACAGGACCAACGGCTTTATTTCATTTCCGAAGGAAGCCATGCTATGGGTTTTCACGCCCGAAAAAAACCTTCGCCCTCCACCGGGTTGGAACCCACGACTATCGGAACCAGAGGCTAGCTCCTAGACCACGATTACGATATATCCTTTGGGGAGTTTGAGCAACTATATAATTTGATATAGTGAAAGCAGTGCGATGAAGAACCACAAATCTGTGGTTCGACTCGGAATCATAGACTCAGATCTAAATACATATTAGTTTTCGCATGCACATGATGATTTTTATCTAATCCAGGTTTATTTTATTACAAATCCAAATATTTATATTATTGGCTATAGGTACTGTTTTTCCACTTGGTTTCCATTCAAAGCTTGTCATCTAGATATCAGATTGTGTATGTCAGTTGGAAACATTGAGCTGGTCTCGCTCTCCCGAGCGTGGGACATCTGGCAGCCTTGCTTTACCTCGTTCTGCCTGACACTACTACCTCAACGTCTGACACAACTTCTACCCACCGCTTGGTCCCCAAGACCTTTTGTGCACATCTGTGGTGTTTGAAATGGTCTCAAAGAATATTAAAGTACAGCTCTCTGGTTTGTAGTATTTAATTACAGCCGCCATTTTAAAACGAAACTACTCACAGCCGTTTGTCAGAAGACAATAAAAAGTCATGGCATTATAAAGGAAAGATTGAATATGGGTTCTCTAACGTTTGTTCACTGTCTATGAAAGGCTGTCGAGAAAGAACATTGTGTCCCTTACTTATTGAATGACCTAGTAGATACTAAAACGTTAATTAACCCTAGGCGGTGTTAGCTTTGAAGCTTGATATCAGACTAGATGTCTCAGTTGTTTAGCTGCTGGTATTCTTATCCTAATATTGTGGGTTCAAACCCGTCCAGACTGATAATTTTGAAGTTAACTCCCATGTTCTGCAACGTGGAAGAATTATTGCGAGACAAAATTCCACCACTGGGTTGTGGGTTCAATTCCATCTAGACCGATGATTTTAGGTGTGATAATAAGCAACAGCTGCTTGTCAGTAGATTTACTGGCTTATAAAGGATTCCTGCGAGACAAAATTCCAGCAAATCGATGAAGCTGTTTAAGGATGTTGATAATTGACAGCGTCGTTGACAAACAAAATAATAATAATAATGATAAAAACAATAATAAAAATAATAATAATAAAAATAATAATAATAATAAAAATAATATCATTATCATTTTAATACATTTTAATGATTATCGTCTCCAATGCTGTAAATTAACTAGATGTGGAAATTATAGTATAACTTAATATCACCTTCTTTTAATTCTTATCTACTTGCAGATAATAATATATAGTACTACTGCTACTGCTGCTGCTGTTGCTACTACTACCACTACTGCTACTGCCACTGCTACTACTCTACAAACAATAATTCTCTCTATATCATACACTTTTCTTTGCGAGTGATCGATCCGCAGTGTAACTTATGTATACGGTGGTGCGGATGTAGCCAAAAGGCAAGCAGAGTAACAATAGCTTCATATGTGCTTACGATCAATAGTGGCAGCAATCAATCCTGGTGTCGAAGCAGCATTCTCCCGAAATTAAAAAATCTATTATTAGAGGCATAAATCAGTTTAGGAGAGAGAGAGTTGTCAAAAGCAGCGCTTTGGAAATATTTCTTCAGAAAAGAGGCAAGTATAAATTATCCGGGAAAAAAGTCAGGGTGGGTTTTCTGAGAGCTTTTCAGGGCGGATGGGGAAGGAGCAACGTTGTGGCGAGCAGCATTTCTCTTAGGCGTGCTGTTACACACACACACACACACACACACACACACACGTACACACGCACACACCTGCCTTCTCAGGCTCATAAATAATGGTCACGAAATTAAAAATTAATTCTGCGGCTGGAACACTTGTTGGGCTACAGTCCCTGTACTTCACTGTTTAGTGCTGTCTTAGACAATTTCCTGCCCACTTATTTTTAAAACAAAGAAAAACTGCTGCTATAAATTAGACTAACATTCTAACACTATGCTAATGTGCCGCAGATGCTACTGTGTCTCCAGAACGAGCGAAATAAGAATGCTAATTCGTCTGCTCCTTGCATTCAAATTTGTGTCTTAAAAATGAATAAGGTACGTGTTTAAGTGGTTTTATGGTATAAAATACCATAATTATAAGTAGGTAGGTACACAGACAGATAGACAGACATGTAGGTGACAAGAACATTAAACATGTACAGCAACGTCAATCAGAGCTTACAAACATTCAATACTGTAAAACTCCTGGACCTTATAGAGAGGATTTTTCTTCAAAATAATTATAATCTCTCTCTGAAATTTGTTAAATGCAAGTTTCTTAATTTTATCAGGTAAACTATTAAATAAATTAATAGATACTATTTCAAAACTTGTTTGTGGTTTACTATAATTATATATCCAAAGTAAATATTAGTGCTACTTCTTGTGGAATAATTATATTCTACAGTTTCACAGATATTATAATCTTGTATATTCTTCTTAATATATAGAAGACAAGGAAGAGTGAAGATTCCAAATTCAATAAAATGTATACTTGTTTGCATATCATATCAAGAAAATCATTTTACGTCAAATTTTCTAGAGAACTTGTTCGTATGTAATAAATATTATTATTTCAAATGGAAGACGAGAGCAGCAAGGATCCTCCTTCTCTAGCACGTAGTATAATGTACATGGTAAGTGAGATGGTATTATATTTCATCCAAAAATTCCATACGGAAATTTCACCGGAAATACATATTTTGAGGACTCTGTTACTCTGTTTCTAATATTTTTGGAAAATTGTCTATTTATGTGTATGTGTGTGAACAGCATAGCTCTAAAATCAGAAGTCTGTTAAACAAAACCAAGTTCAGTACCTTCCAAGGATGGTGCACGAAGAATTTCAAAACCCCCCATACTAAATATAGTATATTTTTAAAACATTTTGATTTTTTTAAAAGTGACTAACGATTTTGATTAAAATGACGTGCGTTTAAGATATTTTTCTGACAATTGAAATAATATCTTGAATTTTCTGGTAATAGTCTCTGAAGTCCTCATCTTTCTGGATAACTTTTACATAACTGATAAACGTTAGGGACAGACAAAATCTTAATACACAAAAAGGAAGATTTATTAAAGCAAGTCAATTTATGTGAGCTACATTTTTTCCGAGGTATTCCTTGTTACTGGTGTAAACTTTCCATTAGTTCATCTTTTCTCAAACGGGGAAGCCGTTTTCCTGCTTGCCGTGCCTTAATGACCAGCTTTTAGAACATTTGACTATCACTTTATCTTTTTCCCTTTTACTTACAAGGAACTATGTAATAAAAACATTTATGCTCATGTTCATCTCAATTTGCTGAAGCAGATAGAAGAACAATCTTTCATAGGAATAGATTTTTATAAAGTTGACAGAGATATTCATGTAAATTGAGCGTATTAAATTTGTATTGATAAGACATAAGAACCTACGGATAGATAAACATTGTCTCCAATTAAGGAAAATAACAATATGCACGAAGTGTAACATAATGTTTGCAGAATAGGGAAAAATCCATCGTAATATGTTTTATGCGGTGTATAAAGTTGCAAAGGTGAATTAATGGGGCACATGAGACGATCTCTCAGGTTTAATTTATCTCTTTGATTCTGTTATCTATTTTCAATAAAATTTATAAAAATTGGGTAACATGAATATAAGTACAGAATCTGTATTCACAGATTTTAAATAATTTTTATGCAAAGATGTTGAAAGTTGCACTGGATGTTCAAGAAACTGTGAATAACAATAAGTATTGGATTTTTATATATTGCATTGTTGATGAAATAAAAAATCTGATATGTTACATGACTTTCTCTAGCTGTTCTACAAACTTCTTACAAAAGATTCTTCTTCTTTCTACACAATGCTAATCCAGATAACCTTAACAGAATGTTCTTATTACTTAGTTCCTTATAAGTAGAATAAAGGAATGCGCTATGCTCAAGTGATAGTCAAATGTTTTAAAAACTGTTGTCATTGTAAATTGCTTCTTTACTTGACTAGGAGTAGAACAAAACAAAAACGGACCTTTCCGAGAAAAGTACAAAGTACTTTACATACAGTAAAAATCGACAACAAGGAATATCTCGGAAACAGTTACCTCCACAATAAAAACGTGAAGGGCAAAAATTGACATTTTTGTGCACTAAGTTTTTGTCTATGTCTTACGGTTTAGCAGCTAAGCAAATTTCGGCAAAATTAATCCAGAATACTTGGGTCTTCAGAGGCTATTCCCAGAAAATTGACGATATATCTACATTTCATTTGGGATGTAAATGTCTTTAATATTTTGGGATTTTAATCAAAATTGTTAGAATAGTTGTTGAAAAATTCTAAATTTTCGAAAATGTTTCCAAATAAAGGGTAGTTTGTGGTGAGGGAGGGGGTTTTCTTGAAAATCTTCGTGTTGCATCCTTGGAAGAAATCAAACCTAAACATCACGTTTGGTATTTAACTGTCTTTTTGTTTTTGAGCTATGCTGTCCACACACACACACACACACACACACACACACACATGAACCTTTGTCTAAATATGCTTTTTTCTGACTCAGGAGACCCCAAAACATATATTTCCAATGAAATCTCGACATCAAATTTTTAGTGTAATATAATGCCTTCTCTATCCACTATGTAAATTGTATATGTGTGCTAGAGAAAGTAAAAATTAAACAATTAATGAGGGCAAGGACCAATTTTTTTTCTGATAAGTATTTTATTTTTATTATTTTGCACGGGAAGCAAATATAAAAAATCTTATAGTTAATGTTATCAATCACAGTTTTTAGAACTTTCAGTAAGAGTTCCTCTCCTAGCATTAAAATTGTAGGAAGAGAGAGTTTTTTGAAAACACGTGATTTTAAACACAACATTATAATTAAAATTGTAAAAGATACAGTGTTTAAACTTCAATGTATGTAGATAATGTAGCACAGTTATAATAATTGAAGTTTCTAGTTTTAAAACGATTAAAACTAGATTTAAAACCCATTTGCTCGCTTAAGTTATGTAAAAGTCGTAATAATTTCCTAAAATACAACAGTTCTTTAAAGATACGCCGTGATTTCCTGACTGAAAATTTAAAGATGAGGGTCTCAAGGTTAATTCCCTTCAAAAGCTCAGGATTCGCCGTGAAGCTGCCAAACAATGCGATTGCTATCTGATGTATTTCTGAGAATAGTTTTTATAATTTTTTTGGATATTGAATAACAGTTCTCTAATGGTTAGGTAGAGGCCACTTCCATAATGCATGGACTGTATTTTCTTATACCTCACACTCTTTGTATTTCTTTAAGGCTTTAATACCGTATTTAATGAACAAATGTAATGATTAACGCTCGCTCACTCTGCTAACCGAAAATGACAATGCATGACATGACAAAAATGCTAATCAAAATGCTGAGCATACCATTTTAGTGCTAATAATTTAAAACTACTAACGTTTATATTTATATTTTCACAGTTGCGTTAATGCCTTCTGCACTTTTTTCGCCTCTTTAAAACTATCGTGTGCTGGTAGTATACTTTTGAACGATAGAAATGAATATATTTATATAACATTTTAACAGAAAATTCAAACCAGCTTTCAGGTTTCCATTTCACGTTCAGCTTATCAGTTTTGTTGTATATGGGTCACAAGAACCTCAAATGGTGCTTCTGGTGTAGAATTGCATTGCCGAAACGTGTAATATTGATTAATATTAGCACTATTAGGGAATACTGGAACTGAGATTTTGTGGTGAAAATTACATGTGGTCACCTGGGATCGAACTGACCGCCTTGGTGAAAGGCGAGTGAACTAACCACTTGACCACGGTGCGGTCCACGATACTGAACATCAAGTTTGGTGTTTAACCGATCTTTTCTTTTTTATTGCTGTCAACACATATGGACTTTATTAAAAAAACAGTTTTATTTAGGGGACCTCAAAACATTTTCCCGATGAAATCCCGGTATAAAATTTTTGGGTGAAATGCAATACTTTCTGTACCTGCTCTGTACATTGTATGTGTGTGTATATATATATATATATTGCAGAAAGTAAGACTGAACAATGACAAATGCAATTCACAAATAGCTACTAAAAATCAATAGTGAGCGCAGTGCGTTCTTTAGTATGCCAAGGCTGTTTCTAAATATTTTCACGCCCTGAAAAACAAATGCTGTTGTTGGCGCCGCCAAGAGGTTGTGGATTAATATGCCCCAAGAGTTAAAAACCCACTGGAAACCATAACTCATTCGGATGAGTCCGGCAATCGACAATTTTAACTGGAATTGATAGCCTAGTATTCGTTTCATATTGGGAATTAGAGCAGGGTGCCAGAAATACTACAGCAAGGGAGGTTGGATATACCAAGTGAAATATTGTCACAACCTGCTTTGGACTCACGCAGTTCAAACAATTGGCCGAGTACTACCAGGGCATAGGCAGAATGAGGCATCAACTGGTAACGGCTCAAATCTATATATTATTGCACAGTAACGTCTGATGCGTTACGTTTACATTACTTTCTCTACACACCAGCGTTTATTAGTGGTATTGAGCTACTGCTAGTAAAGCATAATATTACCTACTTCATTATAACCGAGATAAACCATTGCAGAAAAGTTAAAATGAAAAATTTTAACAAATACTTGAGGAATAGCGGAAGTCAAATGTTTAAGAATTGGACACTATAAGCTGATCTTTAAACCCCATATTATTTCCACGCAATCACCAGAAACAGCTGAAAGTCGGCGGGAATTTAAAAAAATGGCAAAATATTAAACAATTAAAAAAAAACGAATATTTTAGTTTATGTTGGAAAAAAGTATTTTGGAATAAAGTGTGTGTTTAAAGAGATTTACACTTTTAATGATGTGCGTTTAGTCTATTTTTAATATACACCACATATTCAAGATTATTAAAACGTTTCTTCCGAATGAAGTGAACTGCACAGGTTATTCCTAGAAAATTTAAGGTAGACATTTTATTTATAATATATATAATATATAATACATTTTATTTTATCGAAATCATTAGCTCCACTTTTCAGAAAATTAAAACTGTGGAAAAATGTTCCATGAAAAGGTTGGTTGAGAAGAAGGAGATTTTCTGAAAGTTTTCGTATCGCATTTTTGAGATTGCACATCATGCTGTTCACAGATGCACACGCAGTCCCTCGTGTACACACACACACACACACACACACACACACACATACACACACACACATAGGAGCATTTTTCTAAAAATGTTTTATTTTAACTCACGGAACATCAAAATATGTATTTCCGGAGAAACTTTAGATGTAATGCTATACCTTCTCTACCTACTGTATACGGGTATGGAAAGAAAAACTACCTTGCAAATCATTACTTTCAATTGGCAGAAGTATTAATTTTGAGAGTTGGGATTTGATATGCGTAATTATTTTGGGGTGTTTATTCTTCCGTTAAAGCTTGTCGATACTGAATTTTATATATATAAAAATCCACAGGCAATACAGAATCAGAATCCACTTGTTTTTATCCCTTCATATCGACATAGTTGGCCAAAGTCATTAGGATAAGGACTTTGAACGAAACATCCGCGGTTCAGATCCGGTCAGGACGGAGAACTCTTCCAATTTTTCCTGAGCCCTCTTAACCGAAAAACGCCGAGAAGGAATAGTACTGGAATGTATCTATTCATTTCACTTTCCAAATTATCGTTGCATCATTAATGTCCACGGACTGTGATATATACAATATGAATGGCGATAAACGTTTCACAAAAACAACTTCTTGCCGTTTACATAATGTATAGAAAAGGTATTCTAATGCACCCAAAAATTTGATACCGAGATTTCACCGGGAATACATGCTTTGAGACTCCCTGGATCCAAAAATATCATTTTTAACAAAATGTCAGTGAGCATATGTGTGTGAGTGTGTGTGTGTGTGTGTGTGTTGGGGGGGGAGCATAGCTCAAAAACGAAAAGTCCGTTAAAAACCAAACTTGGTATTTAGGTTTGGTATCTTCCAAGGATGCGACACGAAGATTTTCAAGAAAATCTCCCTACCCCCAACTACCGTTTACATGGAAATTCGTTCGAAAGTTTTGATTTTCTTAAAATGGCTCTAACCATTTTGATTAAAATATCGTGTATTAAAGATATTAACCTGACAAATAAAATGTATATCTTGAATTTTCTGTAAATAACCTCTGAAGACTACTTTATTCTGGATGAATTTGACGGAAGTTTGCACAACTGCTAAACCGTAAGATATGCAGTGCACGTTAAAACACACGATTTATGTAATATACATTTTTTTTCGTGGAGTTGATCGTTTTTGAGATATTCCTTGTTATGGGTTTCAGCTTTGAAAGACTTACACTTTTTTCACACAGGAATTTGTCAACTCCTGTCCACACAAACAAAGAAACTTCAGTCACATAGCAACCAGATTTTGACTATTACTTTAACCTATGATACTCCCTTATTTCGCTTCTGCTTACAAGGAAACAAATAATAAGACTATTACTGCTAATTTTTTCTCAATTAGCATGAAGTAAATAGAATCATAAGATTTTTAACAATAATTTGTTGCAGAGATGTAGAGAAAGACATGTGAATGGAACACATCAATTTTGTATAAATATTTTGGGTTTCAGGTGAGACTTATTTGCCGATCAGGACAATAGAATGACTCAGATAGCACACGTGCACAGAAACAAACAACACTTAACATCCATGCTTATAGGGGGTTCGAACCCGCGACCCTTTCATGGTAGAACGTCGAAGCCAAACTCACCAATGACCACAGCGTTTCAGAGTTTCAGGAAATGTTGTTTGAAGGGAATAAGCGACAGAGTTTTGCTTCATATCAAGCGCTGTTTTAAAGTTAGCAATTTAATAATTAATTACATATTTAATTTTTAGTATATTAGGTTTACATATATATATATATATATATATATATATATTATTTTTTCCGCAAGGTTTTAATGCTGCACAACTTAAATTTTAATAGCAGATAATATTCCAGAAACAATTCAAAAGCTCAGTCTACATTATTCAAATGTACTTGATGTTTTCATTATTAAAAATATTGTTTTTTGTAAACTAAGGTAAACAGAATGAACAACTTTAATGTTTATTTTAGAGGTATTGAATAAATAGGAAATTACACAATGGTTTGAAGTCTGTAATGACATTAAATTTAATCATGGCTAACTTGCAATTACGTTTTTAAATGTATTCCAATTTTCTATTACTCCCGCTATATCATTTGCTAGTATTATTCTTATTATATTTATTGTATATTTTATTGCATTATAGGTAAACCTGTAGAATATACATTATTTTTATACACTTTTCAGTTAACGATTTCTTGCATTTATAAGTTTAGTCACTATCCCATTAGACCCCAACTTAAACACCATCACTATTTTATATTATACGTATGAACGTCGGCTGCGAAAGCCTTAATGTTACGGAATTTGCCCTTTTGTAACAGTATACAGAGATAGAAGGAAGTATCCAGGCAATCTTAATATCAATTTTGAACCAGAAATATAATATTTAAAAAGTCCATGTATTTTTACTGTTTCTATTAAGTATTATGTGCATACACGGTAGGTAGAGAGGGTATTGATTTCGCCTAAAATTCTATACCAAAATTTCACCCTAAGTACATTTTGAGGACCCCAGAGTCCATTACAAAACTTTATAAAAGGATGCTTGTGTGTCTGTGGACAGCATAATTTAAAAATAAAAAGCCTGTTAAAACTTCGTATTTAGGTTTAGTAATTTCAAAAATACGACCCCAGGACTTTCAAAAACTCCCACACGTAAGACTTTTCCAAATTTTCAATTTTTAACATTATTTCTAAAGATTTAGATTACACAATTGTAAATAATTATTTATATATAAATGATAAAAACATGTATATTTTTAATTTTCTGGGAATAGCCTCTTAAGCTGCCTTCATTCTGATGACTTTTGCTTAACAATAAACGTAACAGAGAGGCAAAAACGTAGTACACAAAACCTGTAGATCTCATTAAAACAAACACGTTATGTTGTATACATTATTTTGTGAAGTTAAGCGTTTCCGCTATATTTCTTCTTATTGGTTTCAGTTTTAAAATAACTAAACATTTCCCAAATGGAAATCGAAATTCTTGTTTCCTTTGTTTTACTCCTGGCCATGTCGAAGCACAGCAACAAATTTTAAAATTTAAAACTATCGCTTTAGGCTTATGTCCATTCTACTTACAAGGCACTAAGATAATAATAAGATAATAAGATAATTTCTGCTAATGTTTATTTTTATTAACATGAAGTAGATAGATGCATACGTTTATGTAAGAATAGTTTGTTACAGAGTAGGTAGAAAAAGTCAGATATTTTCTTTTATGATAATGTTGTATCTCCTGCCTTATATATACCACTGTTAGTATTTCAATAAACTTTTAATTTTCTCAAGAGAGAATGTTTTATTTACCATTAGCTCGATTAAGCTTTGAGACGATAATATATGGAAACCAAGCACTTTCATATCAAGTGTTTATTTTTGTTAATGGAAGGAAATTAATGCCATATTGATTTCTTGATTATGTGGTAAAAATTAATTAGCGAAAGTAATGAGATTTGTGAATATCATAATATTGAGTTTAATGTGTATTTTTAAGTATAATTTAATTTGTGATCAGAACTAGTTATTTAAGAAATTTCAACAAAGATAATTGTATTGCTACGTGCATGAAAAAGGAAGTTGTTCTTTCTAGTATACCGCATCCCCAAGTGTTGTGTGCTCATATTTAAATACTCACTAAGCGCAAATATCTTATAAAATAAATATTTTATGTACCAAAAGTAATGTATTTATAAATAAAAGGAGGTCTGTATTATATACTTCCTTAAAGAATGTTTAATAAGGAGAAACATGTTGAATAAGCTTTGAGCCTATATAAGAGCTGAATAGATGCTCAATCTTTGTCATTCCTTATTGGTAATCTTCATTGCTTGGCATAAAGGTAGTGAGTGTCCTATGCATATGGCGGGAACGCCTGCTGTAACCACGCTAGTGGAATGCGATCTTAATTTATCTGTGTTATCATAACTATATCTTTATTAATTTGACTCAAAGTGGTAATAATTATTGTATCCAGTGATATTGAAGAATATTTAAGAACATCTTTCCAGTGTACCATTTACAAGTATTATATTATCTGTAATACATTCTCTCACTCGCGGCCACGATCCTGAGACAGTAATAATACGTATCACAGTGAGTAATGCTATCTATTAGCCCGCCGACATATTTGTAACAAAATGACACCAAACCATGAGCAAAAATCTGATGTGTTACACTCACATGACTTTCTCTAGCTGCTCTACAAAACTCCTACAAAAAATTATTCTTCTTTGTACACAATGCTAATCAAGATAAATGTTAGCAGAATGTTATTACTTAGTTCCTTATAAGTAGAAGGGAATAAGGGAATGCACTGTGTTAAAGTGATTGTCAAATGTTTTAAAAGCTATCGCTATGCGATTGTCATTGCAAATCACTTCTTTGCTTGATCAGGAGTAGAACAAAAGAAAAACAGACACTTCGTGTGTGAGAAAAGTTTAAGTACTTTATAATTGAAACCAATAACAAGGAACATCTCGAAAACGGTTACCTCCACAACAAAAACGTAAAGGACAAAAATTGTGTGTTTTGTCATGAGGTACATTTTTTGTGTAGTACGTCTTTTTCTATCTCTTACGGTTTAGTAGTTAAGCAAAATTCAGCCAGAATAAAGAGGTCTTCAGAGGCTATTCCCAAAAAATTCTACATATACATTTTATTTCGGACATAAATAGCTTTAATATACGGGATTTTAGTCAAAATCGTTAGAGCCATTTTTAAGAAAATCAAAATTTTTGAAATTTTTTCCATGTAAAGGGTATTGTGTGGTGGAGGGATTTTTTTGAAAATCTTCGTGTCGCATCCTTGGAAGATACTAAACCTAAATACCAAGTTTGGTACTTAACTGTCTTTTTGTTTTGGGGCTATGCTATACACACACACACACACACACATACGGACCTTTTTTAAAAATGCTTTTTTTGGACTAAGGGGACCCCAAAACATATATTTCCGGTGAAATATCGGTATCGAATTTTTGGGTGCATCACAATACCTTCTCTATCTCTGTGTACATTGTACATATGTGGCAAGAGAAAGTAAAAAGGAATTTTATATTAGCTTGGCTACAAGGATTCAGACTACACCAAGATGATGCCAGGACGATGTAAACATTACCTTATGCAGTGTCTATTAGGTCAGTACTGTTCTTGCATTCACATCCAACACCAAGCATTAAACTCACAATGGGGCGCAAAGGACTGCGATTGAGAAATAGAACTCATTGTTAATCTTGTAGCCAACGAAAAACTGTTTGCAGATGTACCTCGCTGTACAAATTACAAAGAATAGAAATAGTGATAATCAGTGCAAGAGAAGCACGTTCAGTATGTGCAGCCTTCTAAAGGAAAAACAAAGGTCCATGTTGAACGGTTTCCAGAGTGCTGAGACGTGCTAGTTTCTATACCAGAGTACCCTGATAAAAATCAGAGAAATGTTAGGAATTTGCAGAATAATTTCTAGGAAAAAAATGCATTCTGGAGCAGGGTGTTGTGGTTAATTGAAAATAAGTTCAATTTGTACCATGGTGATAACAGAATAAAATATGGTGGGAGAAATATAAATGGGAAGCTATGTATATTTGAACATACTGAATCAACATGTGAAAGCGAGTGTTGAGAATCTAGATTTGGTAGGAGTTTCTGCTTTCAGCAAGATAATGATCCATAGTACACGGCCCATATATTTTAGTTAAGCGAGCGTTGGATTATGGATGATGTTCCTCATATTTTGAATACCCCATCTCAGTGCGCAGACATAAATTCTATTGAACATATTATATTGCATGAACGGTTATTTGCAAACAAAAGTATCTGAAACACATGCTTCTAGAAGCCTGGAACAAATTAGGTTTTTGATCTCACAAAGAAGTATATACAATCGTTCACTGAACGACCTCATACGGGAAAAGCGAAGATAATTTTATTTTTTGTGTTGTCTATATACTTTTGTCACGAAGGAAAGGTTTATTCATTTGAAAATGTATTTAAAGTCATTTGGTGTGTATATACTTGTGCACCTCAATAAGCTATAATTTTGGTGAAGACCTAACCATTGGCTCATACATGATTTGTAATTTTTTTACTGGCATATCGAGGTCAATAGTTTCAATATTTCAGAATGTTGTCCAATCCTTTTGTTTTACAAGCTCAGTGTCCTTGTGCCACTTTGCTGTCATGTCAAACCTTACACCTAGATAATCGAAATGTTTAACATTTTTAATTTCTTTTTCCCAGTATTTCCACTTTTCCTGCTGACCGCAAATGTAATAATTTTTAAAAGCGAGTGCTTTAGTTATAAGAATTCACTTTCATGCCCCAGTTTCTACAAAATCCTTGCAGCGAGTTTAAACCAGATTGCTAGTTTTTGAAGCTTTAGGCGGATTTGGCCATTATGCGGGTATCAGGAAGACTGGACGCATATTTTGGCAGATTGCATGGAGATGGAGGCTGTTAGGAAAGAATTATTGCCGGAAGTACTTTTAGCTTCATACAGACGAAGGATAGCATTCTGGGTTTTGCTTCTAAACAGCCAAAAACTGGGCAAGTTTGGGCATATACGAGGTGTGTGTGGGTGTATGTGTGTGTATTTCCAATTGTGTTAACATTAATAAAATATATATGTAAGTAATATTTTAAATTCAAGTACTTTTAGACAGCATGTACGGTCACCCGACCCAGGTATCTGTGTGACGCAAATATTGTGTTATTGTAAACTTAATATACTACTACCACCACCACCACTGCCGCTGCAATTTTGATATGCAAGGTCTTTCAAAACGACACCAAAAGAAGATATGGATCTTATTGGTCATACCATACGTGATACGTGAATATCATTTTCAGCTCTAAATTCGGCACAAAAACTCCATAAAATCACCATGGATTAGGCAGTCGTACATAGTCAAATGACACGTGCCTGGCCCACTCCAAGAGATATGTCGGTTGGTAGCGAAGGTCCCAGTCGTGTGGTGTAGGGGTGGTTTGATAGACACGCCGGCGCGGCATAGGTCACCTTAGTAATGGAAAATGTAGCATGTGGGTTTTGTTATGTATTTCGTATAACGCGTTCTGAGGTTGTTTATGTGGCGTGTAACAACCGTTGTTGCTTCGCTGCCTAATCCCAAATGAGTGCGATTTTTAAGCACATTTAAAACTTTAAACAGAAGAGTTTGAAAGTGCCGACATCAAGTTTCGGACAAGTCAACGTTTAAGCTAATCGACTGCTATCTTCGTTTGGTGTCGTTTTGAAACAGCCTGTATAAAGGAGCAAATTTTGCACCTGAATAGAAACAAATTTTAGTTGAATTATTGGTGTCCGAATTCTTATTTCTGCCTCTGAATATCGGTGGTAGAGTGCGTATGTATACAGTATAGCTATTGAAGCTTGTGCTCAGCGTACTTGAATTATTGGAGAAATGCTCGAAAGCCAGATATGATCTGTTGATCGCTCCCTATTGTTTCGAAAAAGATAAATTACAAAGTGGAGCATTTAGTAATCCTCACAATCACAAACAGCAGGTTTAACTTTTCATCAGATAAGCATTTCAGAGCCCCAATGCGGAGGATGGTGTTACAAGAAACAACAACGCTACAAGAATACAAAAAGATTTTGTTTTGTTGTTGCAGCTTATCGAGGTAATTTACGCAGAGGGTTTAACAATAATACAAATGTTTCCTTTGCATATCTGTTGGCATGGCAAAGAAACTTTGTTGCATACATTACACATTTCAAGTGGGTTGGAAGAATAAGGCACTCTAATGCTGGACTTATCTGCTTTCCTAAATATTAACCATTCGTTATGATATAATTTTTAGTGAGCTTGTTTCATAAATATAAGTTGATTCTAGAGTTAATAATTAATAAGTCTATGCAGTGTTTTAAAATAACATTTTTACTTAAATGTACTCGTCCCACAACATTTTCTTATGTGTCTTGAAAATATTTTCTGAACTATTAGCCTACATTTTTAAACAAATACACATAGGTTTGTATTTCATACTATCCTTAAGGTGTTTCGCTCACATGACTTTCTTTACTTATTCTGCAACAAACTATTCTTATAAAAGATTTTCTTCTGTCTCCTTCACCTAATCAATATAAACGTTAACAAAAATGGTCTTATTACTTTTCTTCTTGTTAGTAACAAAATAAGCGATTACACTGTACTAAACCGAAGTAAAAATCTTCTAAACGCTGGTCGCCGAAGCGATGTCCAGGAGGTAGAACATAAGAAAAAAGAATGACTTCTCATTTGAGAAAAGCTTAAGGTAAAGCATCTTGGGAATTTTGAACTTCTATGATTTCTAAAATATCTTATTGAGATTTATACAAGTTCTTATATCTAATAAGTGATACTTTTGTATCAAAATTCTAGATGTTACGGTTGTTTAAATAATAATTGTATTTACTAAACTCATTGTTCTAATAAAAATAAGTCTCGTGATGCATTTTTAACAATATTCACAATAAAAATAAAACTTTATAGTATATGAGTTTACAAACAGATCTATTATATATATATATATATATTCTTTTTATTAAACTCTGAATATTGTGGAAAAATATTACATTAGGTACTCCCCAAAACGTCTGATTTTGTTTTAAAATTTAATCACTCATCTTTCAAAATTTGAGGATCATTTTGGAAAAATAATATCGGCAACTTTCTTTCATGAACTTTGGAGAGGTATAATAAAACGTTTAAATAAGTTAGTAAACAATTTCATGGTGTGCAGTATTTTGAGAATGGAAAAGATTTGGATACTTTTGTATAATAAAACATATTCTAGATTTGGGCGTGAATTTTAATAAACATTTGCCTGATTATTTACAGCTGCAGTTAATTGGCGGTTAACGTGAGCCAGCTGAAAAAAAGAATATATTTTCTTAATGATCAGAATTCATATTATTTTATTAAAATAGAATTTTTAAAATTATTCAGAAATTTTGGTTAAATGCATTACCTTAAGTATTGGAAAATTTACACAAATATCCGGGAATATCTCAGAAATTGTTAAATGTACACAAAATAGCTATCTGATATAGATGGTGTTCTTTAGCGAGATTTACGTATTTTGTGTACTACATTTGGTCTATCTCTTACGGTTGTACAAAATTAATTAAGAAAGAAGGGAATTTCGCTGGCTATTCCTAGAAAATTTAAAATATACACTTAATATGTCATGAAAATATCTAAAACATACTACTCAAAATCGTTAGAACCATTAATGGGGAAATCAACCAACAATTTTTCTTCGTAAAGGATACCTTGGGGGCGGGGAGGGGGGATTTTCTCGAAAACCTTTGTAATGTCGCATCCTTGGAAGATGCTGAAGTTAAATATCAAGTTTTGTATATAATGAGGTTTTAGTTGTTGTTTTATGTGGTTCACACACACATACATAAGCCGTGTGTAGGATAGGGGTTGGATAGGTAGAGTTAGACTGAAAAATTCATTGCCATAGCCGAGATCCGTGATTTAAATTCCGGCTATGGCATTGAATTTTTCAGTCCGATTCTACCTATCCAATTTGAATATCACTTGAGCTGATTGTGTTCCTCTTCTATTTGCAATTAAATTGTAATAAAACCATCTATGCAAATGCTTCTCTGGATTATCGTTAATCGGCTGGAAGAATAAGCTTTTGTTAGAATAATTAGGAGAAGATGACCAGCGAAAGTCATGTGAAGTAACACGTCAGACATTTTTCTGTGTGGAACATAAGTTTTCTACAATGAAACCCTAAGGTTAAAAGTCAAACATGATATAAAGCCAATACCGCAATGTGCTCTCCTGTGAGGATTTTCTGTTAATTTCAAATATATGAGTATTCGTTATGACAGACCACAACCTTTATTTAATACTGAATTTAAAAATGTATCCACAACACATGGCAAACTGAACAATACTAAATATAGGCTAGGTTTTGAAGAAATCTGAGTATGTTATAAAGTAATAAATAATTTGCCTGTTTCTTTATAATGTGGATTTATAGAATTTTATCAATTTATTTTCCTTTATAATTTATACAATTAATAGGAAATGGTTTAAAATGTGTGATAGTTATTGAACAAAAGTTCGTTTCAGCGTTTTAGCTTATTCGCATAAACTTATTTTTCTGTGGCTATTTCACTCGCATTACGTGAACAATTCAGATTGAAGTACTATGAATTTTTATCTATCACAACAGTTTATCGTATCAGTATTTCGTTTTAATGTCTTCGCTTTCTTTTATCAGCTATATTTGTTTCCTTTTAAAGTGTTAGTTTGTATATAGTGGCACAGGATATTATTTTATCCATTATTGGCATGTCATACTTTTACATACTTTTTAACTACTTGAGTTTTACTATTTTATAGATGATAAATTATGCATCACTCATTAGTTTAACAGAGAATATATCGGGAAACGCACGGGAAAACATGGCGTGACAAAAACCCAATTTACCCTAGAGGATTTTCCAATTATGAAAATATTCAACCGCTTCCCTTGTTCTAGTTTTTACACAAATTGTTTACCGTTTCATAACATTCATTTTGAATGATGTAATGGATTAAAGATGTATGCGTTTGCTTCAACAAATGCTTACCTTTCACAGATTTCAACAAAAACCAACATTGTCCTTGTTTTTCATCATTTACATACTAGTAATAACAGCAGGAAGGAATATGGTTTTCAAGGTTTTCTGGGATTTGTTTGCGAAGAATACTTAATTTTATAAATTATTGTCATAACATTTTACTAGTTTTCCTTAGATATATTTCACAGAATAGCAAATAGAGAGAAATAGAAATAAAACATTTTATATTGGATAGTTGGAGTCATATTGAAAAATTCAAAGCCATAGCCAGGATTTAAACCACGGATCTCCCGGTCTATAGCCGGCTATTCTAACCATGAGCTACCATGGAAACATGCCGGCATACTCTACCTATCAAACTCCTTTCCTACACCTGGCTTGTGAGAAAAACAATGAAATTAGCACTAATTGACCAAATAGTTGCCTGTACTATGAAGCTCGGAACTTAGAGTACTTAAGACATAAATCGCCATAATTTGAGATCACCTTTTGGTTTACCGGGATACATGCAAGACAGTTAAGAGCCATAGTAGCTCAATGGTTAGCGTGACCGGCTAAAGACCGGAAGATTCGTGGTTCAAATCCCGGATATGGTGTTAAATTTTTCAGCCTGATTTTTACCTATCCAACCCCTATCCTACGCACGGCTTGTGTGAAAAAAACAATTTAGCTAACAAAATATTTTATATTTTATTTATTGAATTAAAATATTTTAAATGGTAAAAATAAAATTTAATAAATTCACACTATGTTTATAGGTTCCAAAAGCATAATACATTATACTACAGTAATGGCTAATATTTATCTTCAATTTATAAAAATAAGAAACTAGCGGTATTCACCTTAATCCCATTTGCTGATGCTAACTGTATTATGCTCCTCTTAAGGTTTTTAAATATTAAAAATAACATAATTATTATAAAGTTAGATGGGAAATATTTAGATTCTATGAATAATAAACAGTTGTGTTTTTAGACTTTTCACGCTACTGTAAGGAATTCACGGACATTGAAATTTTAGGAATGGACTGTGTGTAGAAAATTATCTATTGGTATAATAAATATTTAAATAAAATGTATGGATCTTCAACTATAATTCAGGTTAATAAAATGACAATTACAACTATAGATCAAAATATTTATTGATTAATTGGATAATATTGTAATCCTCATGCATTTGTAATAGGTATAAAATGTAAAATTGCAAATGATAGTACTAAGGCAATTGCAGCAGAAGTGTAATAAAAGCTAGTAGTAAAATTAAGTGAGAACATTTTAAAAATGTATTAATCCAAAAAATCAGTACTTTTTATACAGAGTGGCGCATAATGTATCTACCTATTTCGGTTGAGAAAAAGAACTTCTAAATAAAAGTGAAACTACTTTATTTGTGAAAAGGTGAAACAATAAATATTTGCATTTATGGATACTATTACACTTACATCAACACTACTTGAACATGACGTCAGCTCAGTAGCCTCATCTGAATTTATGTATTCTTGAAGACGGCGCAGAAGTGCCTCCATGGCACATCGCTTGGAATAGCATCGATTCCCTGGCCGATGGTATCTTTCAACTCCTAATGGTTTGCAAACGGTGCGAGAATACTTTTGCTTTCAATTATCCCCACAGAAATTATTCCTGAATTGTTAAATCTGGAGATTGGGAAGGCCAAGTTAAATCTCCAAAGCGGAAATCAGTCGATGAAGAACACTCTTGCAGAAAAGCCATGATTTGAAGTGCAGTATGTGGCATAGCACCATGCTGCTAAAACCAAATGTTCAGCTGTCGTTCCTGGAGTTCTGGCATGACAAAATTGTGCAAATTTCAAAATGGCGGTCAGATATTTTAGTTAGTGCGTGACCAGCACAATCCTCGGAAAAATATGGACCGATAATCTCTCACATTCCAATTGTACACCACATCACAATATCCTGGCTCATAAACCACACTAGGATTTTGGTTTTGTTTGTTCTCAAACTCTTTGAAGAAGCAGCTCGCTTCATCTGACTTGAACAGTTGGTTAAGCAGCATCTGTGCCAGTGTTGGTACACGCGGAGCTGCGTTTCAGTTAGGGAACGTTTGACAATGAAGGCATTTCTCCAGCTGAAATTCTTGTCTGTATGACCCAACAATCCATGGCAAACCAATTGCGAACTTTGTATCCATATAATCATATCTGATTTATGCGCATGCGCACCTCAAGTGGAACAGGAATATGAAGCAAAAGTGGTAGCTACATTACGAGTCAACTAGCATGAAATTGGAGATTAATTTACCGTATTATTTTTGTATAATTCTAGGCTGACTCTGGACCTCAGTTGATAGAAAACCTGTCTGCTGTTTCACGACTGAGAGTAATAAGTGATTTTTGGAAAATTATTGCTTATTCTCCACAAAGTTTGGAGGTATGAATGAGAGGGTGAATGTATGTGTGATATAGTATACAACACGCAAATAAATTACCGACTGGCAAATTCCGGAAATATCTAATGTGTTCAATTCACATGACTTTCTCTACATCTCTGTAACAAGTTATTGTTCAAAAGTTAATATTTCTATCTGCATCATTCTAATCGAGATAACCATTAGCAGAAATGGACTTAGTACTTGCAAGTAGGAGGGAAATAAGGGAATACACTAGCCTGAACCGACAGTCAAATGTTTTAAAATGTCGTTGCTTGGGATAATTTCCGCTTCTTTGCGTGACCAGGAGCAGACATGTTCCCGTATGACAAATGTTTTAAAATTTTAAAACTGAAACAAGGAATACCTTGAAGACGGCAACTCCACGAAAAAAAAAAAAAATTAACAAGATCTACATTTTTATATAGTCAGGTTTTCTCTATCTCTTGCGGTTTACCGGTTATGCAAAATTCATTCTTAATAAAGAGGTCTTCAGAGGCTATTCCCAGAAGATCAAGCAGTACATTTTATTTGTCATGTAAATACAGTGGCTGTCCCAGAAGTGCCCGAGCTGAGTATAAATAGCAGTTGTTGTACAATGATAAAAAGTACCAAACTTATAAAGCTGAAGTTTGAACTTCTTAACAATTTTACATTCTTTAGTATGTGTCTGGCAGCCATCATTAGGGAATAATCTCAGCGAAATTGTAAACATGGATAAAACTGGCCATCGTTATGTGATACAATACTTTCATTTGAAAGGTCTTAGTCCAACTAATATTAAAGCTAAGCTAGATTCTAGTTTTAAAATTTTCGGGCTGTTCTGCCGTGGTGTGTAGATTAAAATATGTTTGGTTAAAATATTTCTACCTAACGTTTCGTGAGGGACATCTTCAGAGGCAATGCACTCAGGTCGCTAACTCGGAAAGAATTACAACAGTGCGGGCTATAGCCAGTATGTATACTCGGGCCCTGGTAGGCGGGGTCTAGTGGACAGGTTCTGGTTTGTTTATTTGGCCTGGAGGTTACGGAGCTGGGAAAGTATAGGGAACCAGGTGGAGTTTAATTTAAGTCCTTCGTCTTTGTTGAAGTTGTTGATGTTCTTAAAAATCTCAATGGCCTCTCTGTATAAACGGGGGAAATTGTTTTTAGTCGTAGCTATAACCTCTACTTTATCATATTGCATACGGTGGGCATCCAAAGATAAAACATGTTGTGCCACGGCTGATTTTTCTGTTTGTCCGAGGCGGCAGTTTCTTTTATGTTCTGTGATGCGTGTGTTAATGCTACGCTTTGTAGTGCCACATGTGCACGGGATTTTGTAAACACCAGATTTTGAAAGCGGATCGATTCGGTCTTTAGCTGATTTGGGGAACTGTTTTATTTTAGTTGTCGGCATGTATATGGGTTTCACGTGTTGTTTCTCTAAAATCTTGCCGATACGATCAAATATGTTTTTTATATATGGCAAGAATACTTTATTTTTATATGTCGATGCCTCCCTAGGTCTGGTGTAGATCGTTCTGGGACGTATTGCTCGATCGATATCCATTTTAGTGTACCCATTATACAGTAGCGTCTTTTGTAGATATTTTAGTTCTTGTGGTAAATGTTCCGGATCACAGATTCCTTTGGCTCGTTCCACTAGTGTTTTAATTACGCTTCTTTTCTGTTTGGGATGATGGTTGGATTGATTACTAAGATATCGGTCCGTAGGGGTTGGTTTTGTGTACACTGCACACGTGAATCTTCCGTCGATTTTCCTAGTTATCAATACATCGAGAAAAGCAATTTGACCGTCGGACTCTAATTCTTTTGTGAATTCGATGTTTGCGTGTTGGCTGTTCAGATGATCTAGGAAGTTTTGGAGTTCAGCTTCTCCGTGAGGCTATATAGCGAAGACGTCGTCAATGTAACGAAGCCAAACGGACGGTTTTTTAGTCGCAGTTGCCAGTGCATGTTTTTCAAATCGTTCCATATACAAATTAGCTACCACAGGTCCAAGAGGATTGCCCATGGCAACTCCGTCTTTTTGTTCGCAGTAATCGTTGTTCCATCTAAAATACGTCGTGGTGAGACACAGCTTAAAAAGGTCGTATATGTCTTGCGGGAACAACTCGTCAATATGTTCTAAAACGTCCTTGACGGGTACCATGGTAAACAGCGACGTGAGTCGAAGCTGACAAGAATATCTGTGGGGTCACATTTTAGATTGCGTATTTTCTGCGTGAAATGGTAAGAGTTCTTTATGTGAGTTTCTGAATTACCGATGTGTTCTTGTAATAACGGCGTGAGATAACGAGAGATAGTGTATGTCGGTGATCCAATGGCGCTGACTATGGGACGTAATACATTATTTTTGTGAATTTTCGGCAATCCATATAACCTTGGTGCCATAGCTTCTGAATGCAATAAGCTTTTCTTAGTTTCCTGTGGTAAGGATGGCGAATTCCTGATCATCTTATTTGTTTTATTTAGAATGGTAGAGGTAGGATCACGTGATCTCTTGTTGTACATCGTAGGGTCCAATAGTTCCGAAATTTTCTCATTGTAATCTGTGATGTTCATAACAACAGTAGCGTTGCCTTTGTCTGCTGGCAAAACTAGGATACTGTCGTCCGCATTCAGGTCTTTCAATGCCGACAATTCTTTTTTGATTACATTGGCTCCGGGAGGCTTCGCTTTTCTTAGGATCCTGGTTGATTCCGTGCGAATTTCTTCTGCTATTTCCCGTGGTACCGAGTGGATTCCGGCGTCATTGTTGGCAATTATATCTTCTACAGGTATGCTTTTTGGAGTGACCGCGAAATTCCCCCCTTTAGCTAGAACATCTTGTTCCTCAACTGATAGAACCGGGTTTGACAGATTAATTACTGTGCGATGTGTGTTGTCAATTTTGTTAGGTGACTTTTGTAGTAGATTTTCAAATTTCTTTTTTTGCCTGTTAGATGAAGATTCAAGGATGTTCATCATTGACTGCGAAGTAAGATGATCTATTTTGTCCCAATCATTAATTTGTCATGTGGTAGCTGATATTTAAATGAATCTTCAATAAATCGCGATCGTTGATCTCAAGTTCTTTTCTTGTTTGATGTATGCGGTTGCGTAACAGAGCTCGTTCAGTGCGATTATAAATCCTATGATCCTGTGCGGTATAAAATGTTCTTTTTACTTTTAAAAATGTTGGTATAACTGCTTCATCCCTGCAGCGTAATAAAAAAGTAAGAGATGATAAAAGACGGACTTTCCGTTTTCTTAACTCCTCAAAACGACGTGACTCTCTAAATAACTCCTCCCCGTAGAGGTTTGTTAAACATATGCGTAATCTTTCACGGCCGGTGTCCATAGTTTTAAAATTTAAAAATTTTGGGCTGTTTTGCCGTGGTCTGTAGGTTAAAATATGTTTAGTTAAAATATTTCTAACTAACGTTTCGTCCCTGTCTGTGAGGGATATCTTCAGAGGCAATGCGCTCACGTCTTCGAATTCTTTCCGAGTTAGCGACGTGAGCGCATTGCCTCTGAAGAGTCGCCCTCCGTGGTGTAATGGTTACCATGCTAACTTCATATACCCAGGGTCGCGGGTTCAAATCAGACGGAGGACGATGGATTTTTTCAGGCGTAAAAATCCTTAGCATGGCTTCCTTCGGAAGGGAAGTAAAGCTGTGGGTCCCGTGTCGTAGATTTACGGCACGTAAAAGAACCTCAAGCCTGATAAGAGAGGCCTCTGAGCAAAATTAAGCGATCTTTCTCGCCCAATATAGAATGGGACGCTGAGAACCAAAGCAGTTAAAGAGCGTCCATAAATAACAGACCATTTCATTTTTTTGCCTCTGAAGATGTCCTTCACAGACAGGGACGAAACGTTAGTTAGAAATATTTTAACCAAACATATTTTAACCTACAGACCACGGCAAAACAGCCCGAAAATTTTAAATTTTAAAACTATGGACACCGGCCGTGAAAGCTTACGCATATATTTAATAAACCTCTACGGGGAGGAGTTATTTAGAGAGTCACGTCGTTTTGAGGAGTTAAGAAAACGGAAAGTCCGTCTTTTATCATCTCTTACTTTTTTATTACGCTGCAGGGATGAAGCAGTTATACCAACATTTTTAAAAGTAAAAAGAACATTTTATACCGCACAGGATCATAGGATTTATAATCGCACTGAACGAGCTCTGTTACGCAACCGCATACATCAAACAAGAAAAGAACTTGAGATCAACGATCGCGATTTATTGAAGATTCATTTAAATATCAGCTACCACATGACAAATTAATGATTGGGACAAAATAGATCATCTTACTTCGCAGTCAATGATGAACATCCTTGAATCTTCATCTAACAGGCAAAAAAAGAAATTTGAAAATCTACTACAAAAGTCACCTAACAAAATTGACAACACACATCGCACAGTAATTAATCTGTCAAACCCGGTTCTATCAGTTGAGGAACAAGATGTTCTAGCTAAAGGGGGGAATTTCGCGGTCACTCCAAAAAGCATACCTGTAGAAGATATAATTGCCAACAATGACGCCGGAATCCACTCGGTACCACGGGAAATAGCAGAAGAAATTCGCACGGAATCAACCAGGATCCTAAGAAAAGCGAAGCCTCCCGGAGCCAATGTAATCAAAAAAGAATTGTCGGCATTGAAAGACCTGAATGCGGACGACAGTATCCTAGTTTTGCCAGCAGACAAAGGCAACGCTACTGTTGTTATGAACATCACAGATTACAATGAGAAAATTTCGGAACTATTGGACCCTACGATGTACAACAAGAGATCACGTGATCCTACCTCTACCATTCTAAATAAAACAAATAAGATGATCAGGAATTCGCCATCCTTACCACAGGAAACTAAGAAAAGCTTATTGCATTCAGAAGCTATGGCACCAAGGTTATATGGATTGCCGAAAATTCACAAAAATAATGTATTACGTCCCATAGTCAGCGCCATTGGATTACCGACATACACTATCTCTCGTTATCTCACGCCGTTATTACAAGAACACATCGGTAATTCAGAAACTCACATAAAGAACTCTTACCATTTCACGCAGAAAATACGCAATCTAAAATGTGACCCCACAGATATTCTTGTCAGCTTCGACTCACGTCGCTGTTTACAATGGTACCCGTCAAGGACGTTTTAGAACATATTGACGAGTTGTTCCCGCAAGACATATACGACCTTTTTAAGCTGTGTCTCACCACGACGTATTTTAGATGGAACAACGATTACTACGAACAAAAAGACGGAGTTGCCATGGGCAATCCTCTTGGACCTGTGGTAGCTAATTTGTATATGGAACGATTTGAAAAACATGCACTGGCAACTGCGACTAAAAAACCGTCCGTTTGGCTTCGTTACATTGACGACGTCTTCGCTATATGGCCTCACGGAGAAACTGAACTCCAAAACTTCCTAGATCATCTGAACAGCCATCACGCAAACATCCAATTCACAAAAGAATTAGAATCCGACGGTCAAATTGCTTTTCTCGATGTATTGATAACTAGGAAAATCGACGGAAGATTCACGTGTGCAGTGTACACAAAACCAACCCCTATGGACCGATATCTTAGTAATCAATCCAACCATCATCCCAAACAGAAAAGAAACGTAATTAAAACACTAGTGGAACGAGCCAAAGGAATCTGTGATCCGGAACATTTACCACAAGAACTAAATTATCTACAAAAGACGCTACTGTATAATGGGTACACTAAAATGGATATCGATCGAGCAATACGTCCCAGAACGATCAACACCAGACCTAGGGAGGCATCGACATATAAAAATAAAGTATTCTTGCCATATATATAAAAATCATAACTGATCGTATCGGCAAGATTTTAGAGAAACAACACGTGAAACCCATATACATGCCGACGACTAAAATAAAACAGTTCCTCAAATTAGCTAAAAATCATAACTGATCGTATCGGCAAGATTTTAGAGAAACAACACGTGAAACACATATACATGCCGACGACTAAAATAAAACAGTTCCTCAAATCAGCTAAAGACCGAATCGATCCGCTTTCAAAATCTGGTGTTTACAAAATCCCGTGCACATGTGGCACTACAAAGCGTAGCATTAACACACGCATCACAGAACATAAAAGAAACTGCCGCCTCGGACAAACAGAAAAATCAGCCGTGGCACAACATGTTTTATCTTTGGATGCCCACCGTATGCAATATGATAAAGTAGAGGTTATAGCTACGACTAAAAACTATTTCCCCCGTTTATACAGAGAGCCCATTGAGATTTTTAAGAACATCAACAACTTCAACAAAGACGAAGGACTTAAATTAAACTCCACCTGGTTCCCTATACTTTCCCAGCTCCGTAACCTCCAGGCCAAATAAACAAACCAGAACCTGTCCATTTGACCCCGCCTACCAGTGCCTGAGTATATATATATTGGCTATAACCCGCACTGTTGTAATTCTTTTCGAGTTAGCGACATGAGAGCATTGCCTCTGAAGATGTCTCTCACAGACAGGGAAGAAACGTTAGGTAGAAATATTTTAACTAAACATATTTTAACCTACAGACCACGGCAAAACAGCCCGAAAATTTTAAATTTTAAAACTATGGACACCGGCCGTGTAAGCTTACGCATATATTTAAGCTAGATTCTACTTTGGTGGAGTCTGCCCCTTCGTGAAATATTGAGTGACAAAGTTAAGCGCGGCCATACGAACTGCCAAGACGAACATCGCAGTGGTCCGCCAAGTGAGGTTACCAGTCCAGAAATTGTTAAGATAATACACAAAATGGTATTGGATGACCGTCGATTGAAATTTCGCGAGCTAGCAGACATTACAGGCATTTCAAAAAGTTCGGTACATCGTATACTGACCGGAAACTTGGATATGAGAAAGTTGCGTGCAAGGCGGGTGCCACATTTGCTCACAATAGAACAAAAACAGCGTCATTAGGATATCTTAGTGGAGTGTTTGGCAATGTTTCACTGCAATAAAGCAGAATTTTTGCGTCGATTCATAACAATGGATGAAACCTATGTCCATCACTTCACTCCTGAGAAGAAGAAACAATCAAAACAGTGGATTGGTAATATGGCTGAAGTTGGCGTTTTGGGAATAAGTAGATGATAAGTTGTAAATTTGTAAAAGCATTTCATTTCAAGAAGAATATATAGGGAATTTTCCAAACTCTATTAAAATCTGTTATGACATAATTACTTGGGGTCAGGCCCGTATTTTGTTTTTATTACTCTCGCTGTATTGTCGTATTGTTAAATTTATTATAGATTTTACTGTCTATATTTCATATTTTGTGAGGGGCAGTTATTATTTATTTTGAAAACATATTCAAATTTATACTTTTAAAACTTAAATGTACATTACGTTTACGTTTATTATACTGACCTTCACTTACCTACACCTTTAACGACCTATATATTCAGCAACGAAGTTTATTGCCAGGTTGTTGAAAAGCTAATGCTGAATAGGTAGATAAACGTGCTAATAGATTAAGGATAATTATTCACATCCATTAGCCATAACGATGCTTAATGAAATGCAACATTAGCCTAATATTTCACGTGTTTAACGACGCGTTAAGGAAATAATAAAAGCCATGGAATCAAACATACGTGTCTGAAATACATATATTGTAATTTACATTTATTATAGATATATTAATAAAGATGGGGCTTCTGAGGAAAACGAACTGCTCTGAAAAAAACAGCAAATGAAGGTATTCCCAAAAATAAAAGGAATTCACCCATCAGGACTGTATGTAAAAAGGTCGAGCGATATATACATATATGTGCCAATATTACATCAACCGTTATTCCGTTCCACAGGCTCATTGTTTGTCTACCGAGACATTTTTTCCGCTTCTACTACAGAACTAGATCCCTCTTCCTAATGCAACAAGGTTAATGGATGTTTGTAAATAGCACACCCTGATTGTTGATACTGTATTTGATTCTCTCGGTACGTGCAACCAATTTGTGCATCAGTTTATGCTGCATATTTTCACTTTTCAATTCATTTCTAATGCCGTTTATAATATGCCTCAAATTTTCCAAACTTTAAGTCAGAAGTTCCCAGTTCACTGCTGTCATCTGTGAATAGTTTCGCAACATGTCACTTTTGTTTGATATATTTAACTTCATCAAAAAGTTATAATAACACTCTTCTATTGTATTACCATTCAGAGTATTGTTATTTCTTGGAGCCTTCGTGTGAAAAGGCATAATGTATTTGGAATCCTGTTTTCAAGTTATAATTATGTTAATTGTTCCTCCCAGTAAGCTGTCCTGTACAGGCTTTTTCGCACAGAAAGTATGACCAATTAGTTAAAAATAATCGAGTGTACAGGATAAAAAACTGCAAAATGAATGTGGAGCAGTTACAGCAGTTGATACAAAGTTGCTCCAATATAAATGCTGAGCAAGACACCTTTGCCTTCGCCTTCATTACTGGTATCCTGAATTTTAGTATTTTCGTCTAGATCCTTAAAGGTTTTGAATAGCTGTTCTAGATAACTCAGCTCTTCGTTGATATTCATGAGTTTCCTCCGAGCATCATAATAATCATTACATATAAAGACATAATTGAATGAAACTATATATTTAAATAAAATAAGAGAAAATGTGTGCTTTTAATTTTATGACCGTAAAATTAAGTAGATACTTAATTTACAAAAATGGCAAACTGATTTTTTTTTTCGTTTTTGCAGTGTTAAAATTATAATTTTATCTTTAATTTTTGTATATATTTCATCACCTGAGGCACAATACTTCCACACCATATTTTTATAATAGAGCCTATTGAAATCTTTATTGTGAATTCTGTACCACTTCGTAGAAGAGATAATAAGTTCCATATACTGGAGCACACTGAAAAACTTGAGTCAATCATTAAGGGAAAGGCTTGTCTTATCAATTTAAAGTACTACTGGAAAATACACAACAGCTCTTACATAAAATAGCCTGGTTTTCTTTTCCACCAATGATATGCCAATTTTTTCCCCTCCATTTTTTTTTTTTTTTTTTTTTTTTTTTTTTTTTTTGCTCTGAACAGACAACTAAATGTTATTGTGAATTTTCTTTGTGCTTAATGATGCAGTTTATTATTTTTTAAAAGTCTAATGTTTTCCATCCACATGACTCTCTAGCTGTTAAACTTTGCATAGAAAATATCATTCTTTTATCTGTATTATGCTAATAAAGATGAGCATTGCTAGGATTTGTTTTATTGCTTGTTTCTTTGTAAGTAGAAGGGAAATAAGGGAATACACAAGTTAAAGCAATAAAATATTTAAAGTATTTTTAAAACCAGTCGCGATGTTAAAACAATTGAAATTCAATTCTCTTTGCTTTCTAGGAATAAACAAAGGATGGGCGAAAAGAAAGATGACTTCAAGTTTGAGAAAAGTTCAAGTAGCTTAAAAAGGAAACCAATAATTCCTAATATTTCGAAAACGGTTATCTCTAAAACAAATATATGAGTTTGAATAAATCGTGTGTTTTAACGAGATGTACATTTTCTCTAGAGTAAGTCTTTGTCTATGTCTTACGCTTTACTACTTACACAAAAGTAATACCAAAGTAATCGATAATGAATAGGTCTTCAGAGGCCATTCCCATAAAATTCTAGATATGCATTTTATTTATCATATATTAAAAAAACGATTAAGTGTAATTTTTGAGAAAGTAAAATGTTTTCGAAAAATGTTCCATGTAAAGGGTAGTTGGGGATGGAATTTTCTTGAAATCTTTCTGTCGCTTCCTTTGAAGATACTGAACTTGAATACCAAGTTTGATATTTAACCGACTTGTTGTTTTTTAGCTATGCTGCCCGCAAACGGGAGCACCCCCCCCCCACACACACACATGCATACACACATTTCTAAAAATGCTTTTTGTTTGATCTCAGGGAGTCTCCTTGAAATTTCGGTATCAAATTTTTGGGTGGAAATTAATACGTTGTCTATGCACTATGTGCATTGTACATGCGTGCTAGAGAAAGTAAAATATTAATGATAAATGGTAATTAAATTAATATCATCCTTCTTAATAAACTTATTGTATAAAAGTAGATCAGTGAAATTAGACGGTATAGCTTTACATCCTATAGCATTTCAGGCAATATGTCAAAACAGTTTGAGACCATGGTTCAGGAATTTAGTGCATTTGCAACGGGCATGTTTCCGTACTAGAGTTTCTTACATCAAATTGATCCATACGCCTTCCTATCATCCCTGAGAGTTTGTAACAAAGCCACAGAAATGTCTCGTATAAATTGCTGACTATCCTTATTTTGAACAGCGGATTTAGGAAAATCAGAAAATTATCTAGAATTTACAAATTGATTTATTTTATTTCTATGGAAGTTGAGAGTGTTGGTCTCGGTGGATTATGAAATCATCAGTTTATTGTTGTTTGTAATTAGTACGTGCTCGTAAATGTTGATGCGGCCATTAAAGCACTAAGTTAGAGCAGTAGCCTGAACAACGAACGTAGGTCTTAACTCCTTCCGGGCATCATCCCCGTTTCCCTAATAACATCCGAGTTAAAAGCCGTCTCGCGTTTATATTACACAACAGTTGCATCAACCTAATTGTTGCCATACAACGATGTGCTCTGTTAACATTTAGGTATATAAATACTTGAAACGGTTCCAATTACAACACTAGTGATCATTTATATCCTTTGTGATAGTTTAATTAACAGCTCACCCCTATAAGTAACATTCTGTGATAAATTTCTAGAATTTGTGAAAATTACCATAAAAATTAAATTTTAATGCATCAGAAACATCAAGTATAATTCCCTTTTTACTGTTATTGTTATTATTATTATTATTATTATTATTATTATTATACATACTGTAGAATATGTTACAAACAACTAAAACGTTAATTCCAATCTTTGTGAAGTTTTAGGCTCTACGAATGTAATAAAGCTGAAAGGAAAGTGTGGTATGTGTCAGACTAAACACTTTTTTTCCTCGATCTTAATTTCTGTTGATTATATTCCTAACGTATTAAAATTATATTACGGTGATTAAAACATTTCTGGGGCAAAAACATTACTTTCGAGTTTTACTTTGTTTATTATATGCTTATGTATTCATTTGCATTATGGTATGTGAAAACATCTCAGAGAAAACACTCCTGAATTTTATCTTCGCAATCGTTTCTGTTGATTATATACCTAATGTATTTAATATGATATGAGAAAGCATTCCAAATAAATCCGCCTCGGTTATATGGGGGTAGCGTGTCTGTGTCACATTCAAGAGGTCACGAGTTTGAATTTCGCTTAGAGCTTTGCCTTATCCTCATGCTGAGAAGACGAAAGTTTAAGCTCCATGCACCCTGATATCATTTGAGCATCGTTTCATCGATTTCATTGATCGTCGGATATGACCAACCAGGACGTGGAGCTGGTGTTTAATATCTATGTGCTTTATGTAGTGAAATTTACAAACATTCTACGAATATAACCTAACCTATAAATATATTATTTAAATGTTCTAAATGTTTTTCTTTAGGTTCTATTTATAGCCTTCAAATGGTTACAATACAATTAGGAGGCATTTCCACAAATTCTAGAAATTTATAACAGAATATTACTTGTAAGGGTAAACTTTTAATTAAACTATCACAAAGGATATCCATGATTACAAGTGTTATAACTGGAACCGTTTCAAGGTACATACTATAATAAATTTCTAACAGCCAGTCACTCTCAAGATTCTACTGGTAGTAAAACTCAATTTGTAGCTAAAGAAGAAACTTCTGAAATTCTACATCTGGAGCGTTACGCATATAGATGACAGGTGGACATTGAGAAAAAAGAAAATAGGGTATCTAGAGCTTTTAGATGTGTACCAGAGGAAAATGGAGAAAATTCGATGGACGGAAAGTATAACTAAGAAATTTTAAGAAGTTACATGATAAGAAGTATATCTTGCGCGCCACAAGAAGAGAAACCAGCTGAGTATTTCTGTTACATGTAAATGTAGTGAATAAATAAACATTTTTATTCTTCTGTAGATCTATCACAAGACTAGTGATCCCAAATTCTACTTTGATGACGTGTACTTCGAAGATCGCGTTTATTCACAGTTACCATGCGGTAATCTTCCGCATTAAGAGAATCCTTCAGTGAAAAGTAGTCAGAATGAAGAAGTATTATAATTCGACTAGAGATATTGCTCTTCCTCTATTTTGTAAACCGGTTGCATATTCCTTTCAGTTCTACCTAATACGGGAAATGGTTGAATAGCTGTGATCGTTAGTGAGATATGTAATGCACTGGCCATTCATTCCACACCGAACGCCGCGAGTTCGAATACCGTTAACTGCCTGTGGTAAAGGATGGTAAGGGCCCACGTAAATAATCGGTGTGATGGTACATGAGGATAATGGCTGGGTAAGTTGCATGGTTTGCTCTTTATGTATAAAAAACACTATAATATTATTGAAAGACATTTATATTTTTTCAACATCAAGTGGCTAAAGCTGCTTATATTTATTGTTTAGGGTCAATGTAATTAAAAACTGACAATATAAGTATTAATATATTACAAACCATTTCTAAAATCACTTTTGTATATGTGCAAAGCAGCGGATTTAAGGGTTAATTCCGATTCTGTAGGAATGTTTTCGTGTAAACTTTTTGTTAAGGAAGTGAAAATGAGATGCTGACAATTGAAGTAAAACTGAGTGGAGGGCATCATTGCGCATTTGATACTTTTTGACGTCACAATTTCTTTAAAATTTGTAGAGGCCTGTTCCCAAAATTTGTAGCACATACATTAATCTCATTTTAAATTTTAAATATTAAGCTACATTACTTAATAACCGAGCACAAAAGACTCGCCTTAACCCCACATGAGCGGTCCAAGGGGATCAGTTCCAGGTGGTCGTCTACTCTGACCATGGTTTTTCCTGCTTGGCAAGCGGAATGTTGGATTGGTGCATGCTGCCATATATTTCCTCATTTCATTTCCCACGTTCATGTTTTAGGTTGATTTCTGGACTAGGTACAGTTGGTGTCGGACAGACCGATCAGAGACTTGTACATTGGAACTTCTTGCCACATAACAGCCTTTCGAGTCTGGGTCGAGTTTTCCTCGGTCCCGCTGGAGAGAACCTTAGGTGGCTTGAGAGACGGCTCTGGGCGACCTTCCTAAGGTCGGGTGACCAAGCCTAGATGGTTAGCGAATTCTCTCGACTGCGCCGGTCTGTCCCGCGGCCCATAGGTATACTGAGATTCCTCATCCGTTCTTCCAGGGGATGTGTACAAAGAACGATTTGGAATCGAGGTGCTACTTGTTCTGTAAACTACTCATTGCCATTGTAATATATTACTTAAGAAGCATATAAACGAAATTTCAGGCTATTTTATACGAATAATTTGCAATTTTACCCGAGCTTAATTAATACTTGTGTGAAGAGTCGTGCAAAAGAACGAAGAAGTTTCGGACACGTGACGAATTCGTTATATTATTTTAAATGTGTAAGTGAAGTCCTGAATATTAATTAAACTCGGCTCAAATTGCAAATGAGAACTTTACTGTTTTAATTCCTATATTTTATTTTTACGAATAAGTTTTACAGCTGAATTTCCTCTTTTGTATTTTTTTTTTTATATTTTTCAGAATTTAAATGGTTCTTATGGTGCAATTTTTAGTTTATGAGAGTGAATCTCGGAAATAGGTTATCCAATTGAAATTGTTAACTATTTCCAAAGATTGACTCTCATAAATTCAAGATTTTGAAGAGTCGTTTTTAATTTCTCTATCTCGTAACATGTACAGTGTGCATAGTAGGTAGAGAATATACTGTACTTCACCCTAAAAGCTCATACCGATATTTAAACTGAAATGCATGTTTTGAGGACCAATTAATACAAAAATGTTTTTTGAAAAAACTCTTTGAGTGCGTCTGTGTGTGCGTGCGTGTGTGTGTGGACAACATAACTTAAAAACGAAAAGTCGGCTAAACATCAAAGTTGCTATTTAAGAGCGACACCAACATTTTCAGAAACAACCCCTTTCGACAAACTAGCTTTTAGATGGAAAATTTTCGAAATTTCTAAAATGTGGCTCTAACGATTTTAATTAAATGTCGTATGTTTACATGGTGTATAAAATGTGGTTCCTGAATTCCTTGGGATGAACTCCCGAAGTTCTCTTCATTCTGAATGACTTAGAGATAGACAAAGCTTATTACACAAGAAATATAAATATAGTTAAGACATAATTGCCACGTCTTTAGTCTGCACATAGAACTGTGGTTACAAAGTTGTATGTATTATGGTTTTCCTGGAATTTGCAATTTCAAACACAAATATAAGGTAGTTTGTAAAATATACACCTTACATTGCAATTTCCAAAACATTTAAATAACATTTAAAATGTATGTGGATTTTGGAACTCTGGCTTATCGTTTTCCTTAGGTATGTTTATTAGTAACAAAATAAATAATTGAATAATGTCACGTCAAACTGTGAAGTTTTATAAATATTACTATAACGTATTTAAAATTGTAAAGAAACAAAATCCTTATTATTTTTGACAAACGTTGAGATTTAAATTTTACAGAACTATGAGAGTATGCCTACTGTTTTATTGCAGTATTTTCAGATATCACCTTGGAAGATTGAAGTTTATTTGAATATAGCATTTTCATTTTAATGAGGTTATTGGATAATTCAATAAAACTTTTTCTTGAGAGTAGCCGTAACTAAAAGTCAGCCTAATGGAGATTTGGTTTTTGCGGAGACTATATTGTTGGAATGTGCCAACAGATTGACTGATGTTCCTCAAGCATTCTGAGTTAATCCGCATAATTAACAACATAAGAATTTAAATGGTTAAGTGGTTAGACCACTCACCTCCCATCTAGGTGGCTCGGGTTTGATCCCAAGCGCCCGCACGTGGGATTTATGGTGGGCGAAGCGGCGTCTGTGTGGGTTTTGTACGGGTCATCTGGTTTCCCCCGCCACTCATTCCACCTATTGTTTCATCACCACCTTTCCAATAATCAATTTCGCTTACATTTCATGTCATCCACTTGCTCATGTCCATAACTGGCTATGGGTCGATTCCTCTAACAGGTTCTCCATTCTGTGGTTTCGTGCCGTTGGCTCCGCGACAGACTTCTGACCCCTAGCATTTAACCCGATTATGAAACGAAACGATGTTAGAACATATCAACACTAACTTCTAAACGTCTTAAAATTAAAAAATATTCCTACAACTTTTGCAACAGTTTTGCATAGCTGTTATGCATATAGTGCTTGAGACAAGGTTTGCAGATTACAAATCATTAGCTTCTTATTCATCAAGATGGTAGCTATAGTAACTATGAAATATAGGAAACAAATGAAAACCAATTCGTGATTTTTATTTACACAGTGCTATGTTATTGCATCTCCTAACTTAATATTCCAATGTTTATAAGCCTGCAAATTTTGAAATGAGTTTTGAAACGCACTATAGATTAATACATATTACCAACATTATCGCTTTCCAGGAAATGTGCAAATTTACGATTCCCCTTGGGCAAATGCTGTAAATGCACATTCGTAGTACTCACTGGATTGGAACATTAATATCGTCTGATATTAGCACAAGAGAAAATGCAAATTGGCGTTTTATTTTTAAACTCGTTTTAAACCGCGATTATTTATATTTAAATAAGCCTTTAAAGTGAGACTGATGATACAATACCACAAAAAATGACACCTGAGTTTTCTGCGCATTCTTATTAATATAATTTTCCTATTAAGCGCCTATTTTTTATCACTAAAGGCCAAATACTCATACTTTTAAAATATTTGTAAACTACATAGGTATATGTATTGTACCGCGAATTCTGCCCCAATTTATGGCAAATAACACAATTCCTATACGCTTTGGAGTAGAGTGGTGAAGCTCATTTAGGGGAAATTTTGCTATAGTTGAGTATTGGTGTCTTTACTGTTTTCAAATATATGTCAACTATGTAAATATGTGTGATTTTGTTTTCTTCATTTTTTATTTGAACAGATTTTCTCTGACTATAATTTTCATAATAGCTAAATTGCATGTTTATATTGATCAATGTATATGCAGCTTTTAATTAAAATGATGATATTGGTGGCAATGATGGTAACTCGTGTTGGTGGCAACGTTTCTGAGAATGAATTACATCGTAGAAAACACATTCAAATTCAACTCTCACTCTAATTCATATTCCCAGACTCTGGGAACAATAGTATTATCTTAACTGGAGAAAACTGTCCTTGCCACAGTCGGGAATCGAACCCGAGATCCTTTGTAGAGTAGGAAAGTATGTGCTTTATCGGCTAATCTTTGGGACCATTCAAAATTATATTTTATAATAATAATGTTCCTAAATGTTGTTGGACATCTATTTTGATGTTAAAAATAAGTTTATCTATTGGTTAAAATATCTAATAACTGTTGATAAAAAGTTTATACAATTAAAATAGAGTCCTTATCTTATTTAATAGAGAAACTTTTACATGAAAGTACCTCAGAGCTTAAAAGGTGATTATTTATATTTAAATGTTCAGTCTGCTATTTTAAGCAGGTCTGAGGTAAAGGTTCATGAATTCTGCATGTTTAACAACGGAGCTTCTAATTTCTCCTACATTTATACATAACTCTACTTAAAAGTAGTAAACGTGTTTTCAATACATACTTCGCAGTATATTTGGTTTGTCGCAGACTTTCATGTGCAAAGGAAAATCAAAACCTGTAGAGTTATGATGCATTCTTTACAACAAAAAGTATTCAAAATGGCGTACTGCCTCTGCCGCTTACTATGCTACTCTTCTCATTATATCATACATGTTATTGGTACATTTTCTGTGTGGTGGTTGTGCACTAAATTAATTCTTAAGTTTAGACCTGTTTATGGCAGTGTTGCATTTTTTCATTACAAAAATAGCAACATATAAAGCTTGCATAGTGGAGGGATTAAATTTAGTAATCTTATAGAACTCTTTTCAAGTTGCCTATAGAGTAATTTCTCCCTGAATGCTTTCTGTTCAAAATTGCATGAGTTTTTAGAGTATTGTGCGCTAGGTTATCTTTTTGATCAATCACAGTCTGACAGGTAGAAAATAGCAATTCAGCTTCGGCACAATAAATTTACGACGTTTAAATAACAGATACCTTCATATGTGTAACTTTCATCCGTACTGCAACTCACTTGCAACAATTCTTCACGACAGTTATCTCTTTGTATGCTATTTCGATAAATGCTAGTGCTCAATGAATTGCCGTGTTCTTTGTTGAGTGCCTGCGATATTGTCACAGTCGGTGGTGGACCATGAACAGGAGGGCGTAGCGGGGTATAGTAATTGATAGAGCACTCGTTAATTTGCACAAGCTGGATTTATTATCCTAGTGTCATCACAATATTCAAAAGGTTATTAGTACAAATGTGTCACTTTACCTTGGTTAGATGTCGATGTGCTGGAGGTTGGGTGATGTTAGTACTTTGGCGTTGCCACCGCCCTGCAGACTCCGATCACGGAGGATCACACTCTTACCACCTCGAGAATAGAAGCCCAACAGACACTCGCCCTTCCGGTCAAAGCCTTATATTAACCATCTCTACCCTAGAGGGTACTCGGCCAATATGGCTGCACGCCCTACCACCTTTGGTACTCTCGTGCCTACGTGACCGGAGACAGCTCACCGGGATGAGTCTGTTGCTAGGCGGATGATGACGTACATATGTTAATCCCCATTGCTAAAGTACCCGGATGGGGTTAACCTCATCATCCTCCCTAGAGTGTCTCACCGGCGACTTGACGACGCCGGAGTGAATGTGAGCAAATAATACTGGCTAAGAATTTAGCTGTAATTTGGAATCCTAAAATGTTAATCAAAAGGTCCACAATATGCCCGCCAGTTAGGCAACCCTCCAGGCACATGCGACAATATTCCCTAACTTACGGAGCGTGCTGCAATTTGGAAACTGCTGTACACAACGTGCAGACAGGCACCTGTGGGTCATTGCTATATTTAGCATATTCACTGTCCACACATAAGGTAACCATTTCATTGCTTATAGGATGAGCAGTGTTAATGGTGGTTCTTGCCTTTCGGCATCAAATGTAAAGGAGTCCCTCTATTTAGAAAGCTTTAACACAGTTCTGGAAATTACATGTTTCTTTCTTTTAATATTTCTCTCAACATCATTTCTCCTCGACTTCTTTCTTCCAGGATATCCTAGCAGTGCGTCCATTTGCCAGCTCACTCGTCTGTTAGGTGTTACAATATGTCTGCTTTCTCCTGCAGCTTCTGCATCTATGGGACAATACACATGGTGAAATTATAACAGGTGAAGCACAAGAGCTGCTTGCTCTCGTTCTGTTTGCGCAAGTGACGTCACGTTGATTGCAACTTGCGGGAGCAAAGCTAGAAGATTGCTGACGATAGCAAGCACAATAATAACACAGTTGTAAAGCGAAGTATGTATACTTGGTTTATCTACAAAGAACTATTATTGCAGACATCAGGAATCGTACACTAAATTTGTAGTTAAGCAGAACTAGACTACTCTTACTCTGAGATACGTTTTACGTGATAAGACAACTATTCAAGCAAAATATTATTATAGCTTTATAATCAACAGAAATATTTATGAATTGGAATAACATTACAAATAATCTGAATACAGTACACTTAAATACATTTCCGTTATAACAACAGTTTCCTACAATATAAATGATAACGCCGCATTGTAATTGCCATGTTTATCACGTGTTTCTTACTTTCAAGCTACACTTACGATATAAGGCCGAAAAATGCTAAACATGGTAGTATTACGAGGGTGGGGGCAAAAGTCATGACAACTATTTATTTTCTTGAAGATTCCAGTCCGGTTGGAAAATGTGACATATACAGACCAAAGGACAGGTGTTAACTACACGTGTGGACAATGAATAGCACTGAATATCGTAACATACTAATTTATTACGGTAGAATGCAGGACAATATGGCATTTACGGTGGAAAAGAATGACAACACAGTACACATACAACACAGAAAGTTGACATGACAAATCTGGGCCCAAATACCCTCCCCTGCTCTGTCACTACACGCTGCCAACGATGTTGGAGGCGCTGAATACCTGCTGCCGCAGCATATGCCGCACCATGTGTGAATCGGGTTATCTGTTCGAGCACAACAGTAGCAATGTCCTCTCATGTTGCAAACTGTCTACTACGTAGTGGATCCTTAATTTTTCGAATGACATAAACGTCACTGGGCGAAATTTCGGGAGAGTACGATGGGTGCTCTAATTTTTCCCATTCACAACGTCGCAGGAGCTACCTTACACACATTGCTTTATGTTGTTTTGCATTGTCGTGCAGGAGTATTGCACTGTCCACAAGATCCGGACGTTTCTCCCAAACGCCACGTCGTACCTGTCGCACTAGAAAGTCCCCGTAGTACTTTGCTGTCACTGTTTTGTCATATGGAACAAAGTGGCAAACAGTGACGTCATACGCGACGATCATCAATTTGACTAGGGAAGGATTTTGACGGGACTTCTGCCTCCTTGGTGATCCAGCATGTCGCCACTCCGCCAACTGACGTTTCCGTTCTGGTTCATATGCCCTGGCCCAAAATTCATCGATGGCGATTATTCGTTACAAGAATTGATCGCCATCCTGTTGCCAATTTGCAAGGTGGTCGGAGCGTACTGTATATCGCACCCACCTTTGGACTTCCGTCAGTGCATGTGGTACCCATCGCGCTGAGATTTTGCGTAGTTGCAGCTCATTACTCAATATCCTGTGGACGGTGCGTTTCTCGATGCCACTTGCCCTCTCTAACTCCAGTACCGTCCATTGTCTGTCTTCATCCAGGAGCTGCTCGGTGATGGCACGTGCCACGTCGGTCCGCACACTGACAGATCGTCCCGAACGTTGCTCATCACTGGTTGACACACGTCCTTGCTGAAACTTTCCTACCTACCGTGCTACTGTACGGTATGGTAGGATATTATTTCCAAGGACTTCCACTAATTCACTGTGACAGTCCATCGCATTTCTTCCTCGCAGAACGGCTATTTTAATGTAAGCACGCTGCTCAACACCGGTTACTTCCATCCCGTATGACACTCACCAACTGACTGATTTCACAATCCTCGCTGCGCTACTACCAGCTATCACAGAGCCATCTGTTGTTCTGTGTACACAGTGTACCTGCAGAACTTCCACACATCACATATACGTTTGTGATCCGTTCACATGTCTGCAAGAAAAAAACTAGTTCATGACTTTTGCCCGATCCCTCGTATTATTTATTGAATACTTGCGTATCTTTTACATCAGTTTTGTTCAGTTAGATAATAATCTTCGGGAAATGTTCATGTAATACCTATGAACCTAAAATCCTTTAAACTTGTGTTTAAAAGGCCAAATTTTGGCCAGGAGTATTTTATGGACAATGTTCAGAAGTTTGTGGTGCTAATCACAGATTTATACCTATTGTAAATGAATCTACTTCTACTAATGATTTCATGAACTGAATTTCTAATTTAACTGAAGAATAAACATCAGATGACTGAAAAGCAAGAAATGTGAACAACTCATTCAACAAAGACGGAAGACTGAGTATCCGCACATGCATCAAGCGTTTTTAAAGAGCTTAAAAAAGAGCCTTTTAAAAAACAATCTTGTCAGAAACACGATTATTTTAGCGTCGTGGTTAGACCACTCGCCTCTCACCTAGACGGCCCGGGTTTGATCCCAAGCGACCACATGTGAGGTTTGTTGTGGACAAAGCGGCGCTGGGGCGGGTTTTCTCCGGGTTTTCCAGTTTTCCCCGCCATCGAATTCCAACGGTGCTCTATCTTCATTCATGCATTATCTGTGTTACCACCTGCGGTGCCATAAGTAGTTAAAGCGGGCGTTAAACATTACAAAAAAGTATATTCAGTGTGGTCACATGCTATTCAATGTAAAATTATGACACATTAATGTTTTAAAAATATAATTGAACGTTTTGGGACATTTTTAAAGTTATAAAAATATTAAAATATTAAAAGAACCAATTTAAAGGATGTATGATATTTGGTGTTCGTTAAATCCCTAAATGCTATATTAAGAGGAATCGTCAAGTCCAAAATAAAAATATGATTTTCTTTTATTTATTTATTTATTTATTTGCAATTTATAAAATGTGGATAATTTGGTGTCTGTTTCATTAAAATGTTCAAATATTTACTATTATAAATTAATTTAAAAACCATAAGTTTTACAGTAATAATTACCTTAAATCTGAATTACCCCAAAACAATATTTTTCTGCATAAATGTCCCGTTTTCCCTTAAACTTAAGATGTATATCCGCTTAAAAATTTTACTACACAATATAAACTTCACCATTATCATGTTGAGGTGCTTTAGTTTGTTTGTTTAAACATATGTCAGAAATATTATTGAAAATTATAGCGGATTAAAAAGAAAATCGGTGGCTCATGCATTTTACAGCTATTTCAAAACCGTAATAATTCTCTATTTTAAGAAAGCTCGGAAAAATTAAAAGGCAAGTGACATTAAAGTCACAATAACCCGTGGATAACACCGTCAAACACAACATTTTAGTTTTAGCAAAAATTATTACGGAGAAACAATATCCCTAATTATAACTTTGTTAAGTAATTATGTAATATTATGCTGCTCTTGTTTTTCTTAGTTATAAATTGTTAACTTACGTAACTTAAGAAGCCTGTCTTACCTTCGGAAACAATGTTCCCATTTTTCAGGAATATGTGTATATTTCGGAAATGAGACGTATTTTGTGTCACTTTGCTTTGTTTTCGATAGTAATTATTACACCCATTCACTGCACAATTACTCATTTAACTCTGAAACTCGCATATAAAAAGGAAAATGACTGTTTCAGTCTCAGAGACATCGTAAATATTACATTAACACACATAAGATTCCAATAATGAATTTAAATCAAGTGTTAGTGATGAAGATTACGATACCTTCCTCCCGCTAACTCTGCCCATTTGAGCAGTCCTCCACTTGTTATAATTCCACCATGAGCCATACAGAGATCCTTCACGCGGTATCCAGAATAGTCAGCCTCCGATCGTTCAATAGCCCCTTCCACATTCGGCAACTTCTTCAGCGTATCGTTCTTGTGTGTGGCCGTTTCGTGTATCAAGGTGGACCAAGTAAATCACTCATTCTTCTTAATATTTTATAGGAACAAATGCCATTACCTAAGAGATTCATTTATATAAGATATGTCCCCAAACTTGTTATGTGTATAAATTGTATGTGAGTGTAATTGTGTTAATATATGTGAATTTATAAATGTTTATATTAAAACATTTCAATGAGTTATAACCATTTTTATATTTTCCTTAATTTAATTCCGGAAACAACAGGAAATACTACGGATTGTAACTAAGCTCCCAATATTATTATTTTCATATATTGTTTCATATATACCTTGACGATATTGTAAGAACATGGAAGTAAATAACTCCAACAGGGATAAAAATTGACAAAGATATAGTATGAACATTTTAATGTATGCAGACGATCTGGTAATCATACAAAAGGCAGGGGATGATATATAAAGTGTCATTTACATATTGAATCAATCATAACTTGATTTTAATCTTAAACTATTAACCTCAAAAATAAAATTGGTAGCGTTTCAAAGCAAAGTCCATGTTAGAGCAATGATGATGATAAGCAATGAAATAATATAACAGACAGCACATTTTAGCTATCTCGGATCAGATATAACTAATACATAAACATGGATAGCTATGATTGGGTCATACAAAATAAATAATACTTATATCATATAGTGCGCTGCACCACAAGAAGAAGACTCGAAAAGACACTCAGCTTAGTTTTTATAATCTTCTATCTTGTATATTAACAAAGAAAAATACTTTTAATATTCAGGACATCAAAATGGGGTTTATAAAATCACTAATAGGATGCACAATAATTTAATAATGTGTGAAACAGAAATATTTGCTATAAAAGATAAAATAGAAGGGTGTAAAAACTGATGAAAGGAATATTTAGGTAGAATGGACAAATCAAGATTACCCAATAGAATCAACACCTACAAACTATACGGGAAAAGACTACCAAGAAACTGATGGTCTTGAAACCAGAACAGGTTCATTGGGCCAATTCCTCAAAGGAAGAAAATTATAATGATTTAATAGTATATGAAGTTTGTACGAAATATTTATGCAATGTGCAACAAATTGCAATCAAGTTGTACAATGAAATTCAAAACGTATAATAATTAAAACTCATGATACTTAGAAATATTATTTATTAATTACACATTTGTTGCATCCAAAACATTGCTACATTTTTGACAATTTCATTGTTACTTAAAATAAGCTACTGATATGTAAATTTTGGACGTTTTACCTCAACGATTAATAGCTAATTTTTTGCGTTGCAATTTTGTGTTATTTTACAACTGAATTGCAAAACGTAAACAACTTTTAAAGCAGCATGAGGTAATATTTTCCTATCTTGAAATTGTATGGCAGGCCTCAAAACACAGTTCTAGATTACCAGACCTTCATCCAAACATCATTTCAAAAGAAATACAAAAAGCCAAATATCCAAAGAGAGAGCTTTCTAACAAAGAGACTCAGTATGTAGTTGGTAAATAATAATCCATTGCTTTTCATTGCCGGCAAGTCCTTGAAATGTCCTAAAAAGTAATAAAACATGTTTTGACAGAAAAAATATTTCTCCAGTGAAATACTGGTATCTTGAATTAAATATAAATGACCAATGGATCAAAGATGGTATTTTCTCTCCAAAAATACCCTAATTCTACTCTTATACATTTTCCTGCCTCTTTGGAGAACTCCAATACTTACCTAAGTATTTTATATTGTTAAATTTACTTGCAACTATTTCATTTTATTAAGAAAGATAATGCATTTGCATGAATTTATTTGTTCCTTCTTATACAAACTGTTCCTACAACATCTTAGAGTTTGTTACTTTTAGTTCACGTTTAAACATTTCGTTGTGTGCTGTAGTAGGTAAAGCAATGATTATATTTCGTGTTGTTCTGTGATAGCTTTGAAATTTCATATGCAGTACATGATTACGAGACAAAAATATCCACTTCGTTGATGAGGAAACTATAAAGTATTACAAAATTTAAACCAGTAATAAGGAATCTGTTGTGGAAAATTATTAACTACACCCACACACAAATATATACTCCATATAAATTCTGAAATTTAATGATATTTACATGTTGTGTAGCAAGATTTTGTCTCTCTCTTACGATTTACTCATTGTGAAATTCGTATTTAGAATAAATATTTCTTCAGAAGCTCTTCTATAAAATAAAATTTGCATTTCATACGTAGTGAATTTTAAATATGGGAAATTTAATAAAAATTGTAAGGTTAGTTCTGAGAAGATTTAAAATAACAAAAAATTGTCCATGTATACGGTAGTATAGCCTAGAGCATCCTTGGAACATGTTGAGCTTATATACAATTTTAAATTATGTTGTTTACGAACTCGCTAACCTTTTTTTTAAAGTAATTTCACAAGGATTCTAAAATATGCATTTTGGCGAAATTTTAGTATCAACTTTTTGGCTAAAAAATAAGTAACTGTTCTAATTATTATAGGAAAGTAGTATAGAAACAAATAAATTGCAAATTTTCATTACAAGTGATGCTAGCGAGGCATTAGTGAAACTTATTTTACTTACTTGCTGCCTGGAATTCCTAATATTCAGTTTTGTTGTTTTGCTTGGAAGAGTCACAGTTCACTTGACTGTCTCCTCTTCTGTTAGACTTTCTGTTTATATTACACATTAGCAGTAAAATCAATCTCCCTATAAAGGTTTTATGTACTTCTCTGGGTTACTGTAAAATTCATAAGTACCAGTAATTCAAATTTTCCGCTGAAGCTTGGCTACTATAGCCGTAGAAATGTAAACTGTTCAATAAAAGTTAAAATGACGGCATCCATTACAGCAGCTTATAGCATTGTGTTCAGATATTTCACTAAAATAACAGTTACCTAATTTAATAAAACTGAAGTTAAGTTATAACTTACTCTGATGGATAATATTCTATTTGTTGTGCATATGGGATATTATGTTGAAGTACAGATTTTCCATACAAAAAGAAAATGACATCAAGAAGGGTTATAGAACTGAATAACCATTTGTTCCGCATGCAGTAAATCTGGAGTTTGACTTCACTCAATTTCATAGACAGATTTCTGTTACAAATACCGAGCTGATCGTGCATATTATATAAAACATTAATTAAATTTATTGAGGCTTTTCGTAGATGATCAGTAAATGTATTATTAGTGAGATCTGTTTTCACAATATTTATGTTAGGATTAGGGCCTGAGTATTATTTTAAATAATTATTGCTTTATCCACATTAAGACAATTAAGCTTAACAAGAAGAAATTTTCTAATTTAAACTGTTTACTTTTTTCATTAGTTTTTCATTTGTATTTGTATATTCAAATGTCAGCGTAATTCATATAAAACAATATAAGGATGCATACAACTCTTATTTGCATTAAATACGCTTAAAATGATGACTTTCACTGTAAATATATAATTATGTTTTTTTCGTCCGATCTATCAATGTATGTGGTTGTTGAATGTTGTTCTTCAGAAGATTTTAGATGGGTGTTGGAAATTTTAAAATTTGAAAACATTACCACCAAGAGGAGGTATTCTTAAGCAAATGACTTCAAGTTATCTACACCCAAACCCTTGCCCTACAAACAATGCAAAGTAAGAGGGGGCAAGGAACCGCGAAAAGCAGCTAAAACCTGTCCGAGTGCTGTCTGCAAACACGAAAATAATGAACATGGAACGGAGCGTATTTTCTTCTTTGACTCCCTTGCCTATAGTTCAGTGTTAATTCTGTTTTTCTTCCGACTTGGCTTTGCTGCAAATAAATTACCATGCCTCTTACTATTGAATTTTTCCAACGCTTTCCTGGAGAAGAAGGTTCAAATCTGGCGATATATATCACAAGGAAACATTTACCAGAATGACTTATTGGATATGGACAAAAAATGTTACAGCTACATTTTAATGGTTACCTTAATGTCGGCTGCTCCTGGTCTATTCGCTCGAATTGGAGTATTCGCGCATGCTCAACAGCACGCCAGGCTTGAGAAGGAACATGATAGAAAATACATTACTGCGCGAAGATAAATGCTCTCACTTGATTCAGTCATGACAACAGCTTCCCTCAATACTGAGTTGTATTACATACTGTAGTATACACATATAAGTGAGTATCTTTCTGTTGTTTGTCGCGCAGTCAAACTGGAACAACGGCTACAAAATTAATGGATATAGACAGAGTGTAACTAATTACTCAATAATGACTACTGAAGTAATAAAAACAAAGTAAATAAGTACCCAATATGCGTTTCCAAAGTAATCAGGACATTAATTATACTTGAATTGACGTTACTTCTAAATTTTGACAGTTTGCCTATGATGCGTCAGGCGTTTGGCAAATGAGTATTTTCATGACAAAAACAGGATTAAACCTTGAATTAGCTAAACATCTTCCAAGTCTCCTCTGCACCCTTCGCTCATAGGTGGTGTTGCCACAGCACTGATGGCCACATGACAACATTTTGCTGCCTTTACCAGAACTCTAATACCGATACATTGTGGCGCCATGTTATAAAACTTAATGCATACAATCGGTGGACTATAAGCTGTGCGATTCCATACTATTGCAAGTTTCAAGTGTTAAACATTTATACTATAGCAAACACAGATATTGTGGTAAATTTTTTAGATTTTAAAAGCTCTGCTGCAATTCTTGCATGAGTGACAATGTTTGATCCCGGGAATAACGCAAAATGAAACTATAGTTTTCAGACTTTCAATTCTTTTCACAGTAGCTAAAATAATCAGTATCCGATTAACGTCCAAGTATTATAAGAATACGTTTTTTCAGAAACTTCACACATTTAAAATGCAAAATTTGGCTTATCCAATTAAAACTTAAACCTAAAATAGGAATAAAACATAAAATTCAGATTAAATATAGTAACAAGCTTAAATAAGGGAACATTATTGCTGCTGCCCTACAAGTTTCGTAATGGTATTTAAAAAATAAATAGTTTGTGGCAAATTTTGAAATTGTGGAAATGTAGGAGAAATGAAAGCGAAGGAAATAAAATCTAAAACTTTTAGTTTAATAGGTATACACATTTAATTCATAATGTGGGAGCATGCATGTAGGTTTTATAATAAATTGATATACCTTTCATTCTCACACAGCGCGACAATCACCATCATTCAGATGTTTCCTGGCAAATTGAATACTATAGCTTTTGTTTGATAGTATGAAGTGGAAGGGTTTTTCTGTCTAAATGTGATATAAAAATTCCTTCATTACTTCTTTCGTCTAAGCACAGTTTTAAACATTTTATAGTTATCCGTTGTTGCGTAATAACGTTTTGTCTTTCCTTATCTCGTCTCTACAGCTCACGAACAATGAACAAACTGACAACACTGTCTGTTTTGGACGTGGCCGGAATGCAACTGTCAGATTTTGGAAGTTAATTCAAACACAGTTATTCCGTTAACGGTTACATTCATTGTAACATTCATGTGTATTCTTAGTATCTTTATCAGGAACTACTTATCTCAACTTGTTAAACAATATTAATCTCTTCCGTAAGAGATCGTGAGGGACTTTGTGGATCTAATAAACTATTTGAGGAAAAAATATTAATTAATTATCGTTTTGCTGCATTTGTGTAACTGATATGTGCATATTTTGTTATGTTAGACAATAATGTGTGTTTTGGGCATAATGTTTCTCTTTTCTAGAAATAATGTTTTTCAAAATGGCATTATCATGATTTATCTAACATTTATACGAGAATATTTTATTTTTATGTGCTAATCTGCATTCAAGTTGATGCCGCATTAATGATGCATTTCCCGTTGTTTATTATGTATGTATTTTAAGATTATAAACCACCGTAAAATTCCAAATTATGTTCCAGAAACTTATATTTAGATTGCATCAAATAACAAACTGTATCTGTATATCAACCCGTTTATACGAAAAGTAGTTATAACTAATCGCTACCGCTAAACATTAACTTGATGTTACTATGGATATGATAAGCATTAAAACGAATAAACCTAATCATTACCTGTAACCGTTAACGCTCTGTAACTGTAACTTTTGCCACATTGTTAAGACTTATCACTAAAACACGATGCAATATTATTCCTAATGAGTAGAAAATTTAAATCAATACGAAATTAAAAGTCTGATACATACGCGCTGTTTTCAGTAAAATTGAGAAGGAATCTATGGCTAGAGGCCGAGAGTGACACTCGGTTGAAGGTTACTGCACACACAGTCTGTTTTCTCTAGACTCAATGTATAAATGTTCGGCACTATGAATTTGGAAAGGCATTAGTGAATATTTTAAAATATTTCTATAGCGAAACGAGAAAACAATGTAATTTCAAGCATATGGTAACATTTGATACATTGAACTATCCTTTTCATCTTGAAGGTTACAAGTTTTAGAATATTTAGAGAGAAGTTTGGCTTCCTGGATTTCGATGAACAAGATGAGCAGTTCAGTTCATGACATGCAAAAGCAGAATGAACATGATGAAAATGCAGCAGCGTACAGTACACCATATGTACTGCTGAAGGAGGATTTCCTCTTTGAGGAGAACCATTGTGAGGGTCTGGTGTACTTCTGAAAGTTTACCCATTTCAACTCAGGCAAGCTGAGTATATCCCCTTGTTTATAACTTGGAAACTCCTAACAGACGAGACAGTTCAAACTTGTCCGGAACTCCTGGAAACACACTTTTCGATGAACTCCTCAGTCAGCTATGTTAAACGTCCATTACAAGATTTAACAAATTGGTGTGTTTTGGTGCTTTTTCATTCAATCACTATTGACAAAATCCCAAGGTCTGTATTTTTTGTTTCATTTATACCCTGCCTGGAAATGAAATTATTATAACGGTGCCAATTATCTTCTGTTCATGTAGTCCAGGCATGACCAAAGTTAACTTTTGCAAAGCACTGACAAAATACCTGTGCTAGGTCTACAATCCAGGTGGGAAAAGTTGATGAGTCACACATACTGTCATAGATATGTACAATCCTCGGTAGCTGGCTTTCAGAAAATATAAACGGAATAACAACTTCAAGACGTGGACCATTTTCATTAAATTTTCAAAGGCTCCACACGAACTGCAAATGGAATTATTTTCCCTACTTAAAATGTTCAAAAGAAGGGGCTTCGGAGTTTTTTGAATCATTGCCTGAGGATTCATTTTCCAAATTGCGATTATTTGCTTCACATCTAATGACAATGTTTTGTTCCATATATATTTGCGAGAAAAGCTTCTCTCATATTAAAAACCAGCATCGCACTACACTATGCAGAAAGCTTTGATTTATTAAGACTCTGCGCATCAGCCTTAGCAGCAATTATTGATGGACTCGTCCAAAGTAAAATATTACCGTAATAAAATAAAACTGATGTGTTCCTTTCACATGCATTTTTCTAAATTTCTGTAACACAACATTCTTAAAAATATTGTTATTCTATTTCAATTAATGATGATAAAGATGGCCAGAAATTGTGATACTACTTAGTTCCTTATAAGTAGAAGGGAAATAAGGGAATACACTAGAATAAAGACAGTAAACTTTTTTAAAATTTCTGTGGCTAAAATTCGCTCTTTGCAAGGGCAGAAGTTGACAAATTCCTGTATGAGAAAATTAAAGGTACATAGTTTAAAATTGAAATCAATAACAAGGAATATCTCGAAAATGGTTAACTGTACAAAAACTGTATATAACATAAACTGTGTGTTTTAACGAGCTCTTCATTTTAGTGTAGTGCGCCTTTTGTCTCTCTCTCTCTTACGGTATAACACTTATATGCAAGTCATTCAGAGGACTTTTGGCGCCATTCCCAGACATTTCAGGATATACATTTTCTTTGTCATGTAAATAGGTTTCATACACGATAACTAAATCAAAAAGGTTAGAGACATTTTTTGAGAGACTCAACATTTTCGATTTTTTTTACATATAAAGGATAGTTTTGGAAGGGGGAGTTTTCTCAACTCTTCCTGTATATCCTTGGAACTTAAATAACAAATTTGGTATTTTACCAAATTTTATGTTAGAGTTATCGCGTTCACACTACACACATGAAACTTTTTCTGAAGGTCCTTTTTTGGATTCAGGGAAGCTTAAAACGTGTATTTCCGTTGAAATTTCCATATCAATTTTTTTGGTGGAATGCTATTCCTTTTTACCTATGTACAAAGTAGAGAAGATAAAACTTCTCTTTTGGATTCAAGGGGTCTAAAAAGTGTATTTTCAGTGAAATAATCCAGTATATTTTCGTGGAATGCAGTACATGCTCTACCTATGTATATGTACGAAATAGAGAAAGTATTTTTTCAGGGGACTCTAAAAGATGTATTTCCAGTGTGTTCTCGGTATCGAATTTTTGGGTAAAATGCAATACTTTAACGACCTAGTATTTCTTATGTGCTAAGTAGAAGTAAAAAGACAACACTGGATGCAGATGAAGAAGGCATTGTGTTTACAAGCATTCCAATGGTTCACGCCGAGTGTAATGAATTGCTGGGCTTTCTTATCTGCTCCTTTAATTTGGATGTCTGACATGGCCCAATTAATGAAGCCCAAAACAGGGCAATGTCAAAAGAAACTACTAACAGTCGTTAATACTCATTAAAAAATACAATTGGTCTAAGGTCCTCCAAATCCCCCCACCCCGCGCTAATCTCACTATCTCCTTAAGCTTCCTTACTTAAACCAGTCGTCACCAACTCGTTTGGTTTTTATTGCGCAGCAAATATCCCTGTTCCGTGGGTAAATACGTAACATCAAGGATTCTCTCTTCCTTGTAGAGTGCATTGTGTTTTAGTTTATAATCTCGAGATCTCAAAGCAGCTCAGGCCATCGGCTCATACGTTTAACTTACATAATACGAATATTTTTCACTTATAGAAATTGGCGGAATAAGTGTTTAGCTTGCGGTAAAGTCCTGCACTCAAATGTAAATTTGTAGTGCCATTACGCAACCTATGCAAGTGAATAAGACAATTACCAAGTTTCAAGTCGGGTTCAACCCCAATTACCAAGATGTCTATTCATGTTTACTGCTATAAATATGAAGTCTTTCGTTACAAATTAATTCTTATACTGTGAATGTCACACTGCAGTACGATGGTCTTAACTAAGTTAATGAATATGTCTTTTTTATTAGGTTAATACTATAACGGTTGTCATTATTTTTGCAACTATTTATGTTACGTCTAACAGTTACCTACCACTAAACCTAAGCAGCTCTGTACACATCCGAAGTATAAATACTAATGCAAGAGACATAACAGAACAATAGCTCTACCATTCAGTAGCCTAAAATGAACCTTTGAAACATGGATTATGTGCGTATTTCAGAAGCACAATTTTGCATAATCTCACAGACTTGATGGAACGTAATTACCTCTTCCTGCTTTCCGCGCCGTTCATAGCGCAGTGGACAGTGGGCAATTCGCAGGAGCACAGAGCAAAGTTTTTCTCTTTGCTTTGTTCAAAGGGCAACCATTTGGGAGGGCCGCGCCGTGGCCGAGTGGTTAGACCACTTGCCTGTCACCCAGGCAACAGCGTGTGGATTTGTGGTGGACTAAGTGGCGCCGGGGTGGCTTTTCTGCGGTTCTCCAGTTTCCCTCTTCCAACAGTGCTCCATCTTCATTCTATGTACCATTAGTGCCATCGCCTGTGGTGCCACATGTAGTAAAAACGGGCATTAAACGCTAAAAAAAAACAGAAAAAAAAACATATCCGTTTGCAACCCCTTCTTTACGAAATCACTCTCGTCTCAGTTGCCGTACAAACTTAAAACTTTTTCTGTTGTTGTTTATGTTACCAAGTACAAAAAAAAATCTCTGTACTAATATTAACTAGTTGGTCTAGGTGGCGCAGTTGGTTGGGCTCAAAACTTAGATTAAAATTTGGCTCAGACCGATGGTTTTTACTTTCTCTACACGTACTATGTACATTGTGCATAGAGAAGGCATTGAGATATTCCATGTTATTGTTTTCAGCTTTAAAAAACTTATACTTTTCTCATACAGGAATTCGTCAACGCTGTCCATACAAAGGAACTTCAGTCACAGAGCAACTATTTTTGACATTACTTTAGCCTATGTTACTCCCTTATTTCGCTTCTACTTACAAAGAAGCAAGTAATAAGACTATTTCTGCTAACAGTTCTTGATTAGTATGAAGTAAATAGAAGCAAGCTTTTTAACAATAATTTGTTGCAGAGATGTAGAGAAAGTCATATGAATGGAACACATATTTTTTAATTGTGATTATAAACGAGAATCCTGTGTCAGTAGATTTAGTGACATATACAAGAACTCCCGTAGGACGAACTTCCGGCATATCACAGCACTGATATGTTCCTGGAAATTGACAGCATCTGAACAACAAATAACTTCAAGTTCTATGTACCAATATTACTGGGTTATTAGATGTCTGCAAGAGTTTATTGAAACATAACTACTGTTTACCATTGTTCCTTTATAAGGCTTTTCGTTTTTATGATTTCCTAAGTTACTTTAAAAGTTATTAAGTGTAATCTCAGCTTTATTTTTATGGTTATAGTTATATATTTATGTAAATATACAAAGAGAGACGCGCACTGGATGCCACGTTACCCTCCCTGCACATTTCTCTCGTAACCACAACATTAAGTGTTGTACATTGTTCTGTAGTATATCTAATAATATGCAAATCTTTAATTTTTAATGTAAATTATAGTCTATCGTCATAATATCCTGTCGTAAATACTGCTTACGGCGTATTGTAAAACATGGTTTAAGTTTATTTGTGCACTCAAAGACATTAAAAATCAGCCTGGTAATATTTTTGTCTGATTCCACCTATGTCTTGCACCTGTTTGCTATGTTCTTAAAAGCAAATTGGACAGGTCACCTTACCGAAGGGAAAGAGATGAACATGAAACATAACTTAAAACAAGTTTCGAACTGGTGATCCCTAAACTTTCTGGTTGGATAATAGTTCACCCCTCCCATTGGCTGATACAACATTTAATTAATCTTTTCTCTGCGCTTCATACTGAGGTTCTAATGTCAGGGTAATTCAGCACATGGTGTTCCAAATTAAAACACTGCTTATACAAGTCAACCTGTTCTGATGGAGCGTTGGGCGGTGATGGACGAAGGGGTAGATTGCCCGACCAGTTTTGCATCTTTTACTCGCGTGGCAGGTTGTAGCAGAATGGCAGCGGTGAAAATCGTTGTGAAACAGAATCCCCGTCAAGCGTTCAGATTTTCAGCGCCAGGTGTAGTTTTACTTTTCTCTACACATAATTAGTTATAAATAGTAATACAACAAAACTCTTCGTGTTCTCGTTCATGTTAATGGTTAAGCGTTAATGGTTAGATTTCACCCTACAGTCTTTAATGTTAATAACGACGTCTTTCACAATCACAAAACTGGTTATTCACATATATTGATAGGTGAAATAAACTTTTTAATTACCTTGTGAATCTAAAAGGTGATTTATTCTCTAAAGACATAATGGCTCTGCAATTGAACGGGAAATCATGCTAGCTTTCTCCATGTGTTTACACTTTTCTTGTGTATCATTATGGACTCCAGTGCAAGCCTCTCATTGAGCGTAGCGATTCCTTCACAGTTTTCACAGATATGTAATCGGAGAAGAGCGAAGGTCGGTCTCTCTCTCTCTCTCATACACACAAAGCCACTGAGAGGTATATGCTTGGTTTTACGCCGTGGAACTCTGCTTGGACAATAGTTGACCCTTCACCTGGTACATAATGTAAGTCGACTATTGAACTCAACTTATCGTGAAATATAAAAAAAAATGATGTGACTATGTCATTGGCATGAATAAAATATAATGACTTTCCAAAAACACTTCAAACTGTATTAAATATTTGACAGAAGAAAAAAAATAAAAATTTCATACTGGAAAAACAATGCAGCTTAATATTTGGGATAGGAAAAACGCTAAAGATGTCGTATACTGATAAACAATGGAGTTTTATAAAACACTGAGAAGATGTCGCGTTCTCATGTTCACCGATGACGCGTTCGGCGATATCATTTTGCAGAGGGAGGGAGAGAGAGGGAGAGAGAGATCATCTTAGTTGCTGTCAAGTTGCTGAATGGGTCAGAAAAACTCATTCTTTAAGGTAACCCTACACCCGAAAGTCGGTCGGATTGAGATCTGGAGATCGCAGCGGTCATTTTTATGGAAAGTCATTTTATTTAACACACCCTTCACAAACCGATCCATCACACCAGAAAAATAATCCACAGAGACCAGTCTAAAAAGTTTTCAAAATAATTTTTTTTAGATAAGTTATCAATTTGTTATTTATATACTGAAAAGTATAAATCTTAATCATATTTGTAAAGCTAATGAAAAGCTAATGTCTAGTGTCTACTGATAACACATTCGTCAAAAATCTGGGTAATTGATTCCTTTCAGCGGTGTAAATATGGGGCGGGGCGCCATCTGGCATGAAGACAATGTTTTCCATTTTGTGATTCCTTAGTCTATGGCTGACAAAGTTTTCTAGCTTGACTAGTGGTGCTCATCATTAACATAAGTCTATATTATTCCATTGTTGTCATCTTCGAAGAAATAAGGACAGATGATGATCTGTGCCATACATTATCTTTTAAATCATGGAGACCTTCTTTAATGAAAATTTGAACAATTTTCTGAATAAAAAACCAGCAATTATGTATGTTAACTCTACCATTAAGAGAGAAATGTCTTCGTCTGTCCAGAAAACGTTGCCCAACAAACCATTATTCATTTGAATCTCTACTAGAACAAACACAACAAAATCATATCTGTCCCACTTTCTCTCAATGCAAACGTTTGTTTCGGTTTATATGGATGCGAGCTAAACTGTTACCTTAGAATTCTCCAAATTGTAGTGTTACTCATCTGAAATTGCCTGATATCTGTGCAACACTAGTAATTTCATTATTATTTCTACTCACTTCATTCTGCATGAAGCACCTCAGTAACAGTTGATTTCCTTTGCCTTCCAGATCTTCTCTTATTAGCAACAGATCCAGTTTCCTCCAACTGAATGATTAAATCCCCATAATTACGTATGGAGCATGGGCCTGCTGTTCAATTGTTTCGTAATCGGCTTACCCTGCCCGTATTCGTAGGACTGACACTACCCCTAGGACTTACAAGTCAAAGCTAAGGGGAGCCAACGGCACGAACTCGCAGAAAATGGAGAACCTGTTACGAGGGGTCTTTTTTATTTTTGGACGCTCTTTAACCCCTGTGGTTCTCAGCGTGCCAATTTAAATTGGGCGTGAAAGACCGCTTAATTTTGCTCGGAGGATTTTTACGCCCGAAAAATTCCGTCGTCCTCCGCCGGGTTTGAACCTATAGCCGTTCCCGGTGGCCGCTCTTGCTAAAGTGTCTCGCTTTGGTGCTTCGTGGTGCACAGATCGTGGGTTCGAGTCCCGCCTTGGGTATGGGTGTTTCTGTGTTTGTAAATGTGTCTATATGTGAAAGGAAAATGTTAAGAATAATGTCTACTAAGGAAATATAGGAAACTGGAAAAAATGGAGCAAAAAGGAATATAGCGCCGGAGTCCTGGCAAGCCTCCGGAACTGTATATATAAAAAGAATAAAAAAAAAAACCCTGTGAGCTTGGGTATATGAAGTTAGAATAGTAACCATTACGCCACGGAGGGCGACTATGAGGGGTCGGCCCGAAGCCTGGCATGAACATGAGGAAGAGGCTGATATGAAATGTGAGCGAAATTGATGGTTGGAGAGGTGAAGATGAAGCAATTGCTGGAGTGAGTGGCTGGCGAAACCACAGGACCCGGAGAAAACCCGCCTAGACTCCGCTTTGTCCACAGGAATACCACATGCGGGCGCTTGAAATCGGGCCCGGACCACCTAGGTAGTAGGCGAGCGGTCTAACCACTCACTATATTTTCTCAGACCTTCGCAACAGCATTGAATCAGCTGTAGTGTATCATTTAGTGATGTAATAATAATGAGATTAACTTGCAAATTCTTATAGCATTATGAATACAATTATTAATGTTTTATTCAACAGACTCTACCCATGCTAACTGAAAAAACAACACAAAATAAAACCTCATTGCTTTCTCGCTATGTTGCTTGTTAATCTAACTCAAATGTTATACTATAGAGGTATATAACATGTTACTTTTGAAAGACGTTACACTTCTGTAATATACTATGTATACCCAAAAACACTGCATTACAAAAATAATAAAAATTCAGAAGAGCAGCAAAAAGAAGTTATGATATTCGGTTTAGTGCCAACATGAAATGAATCACGATTCATTCATTCTCTCCATATACCATTTAGGAGTAACATGCATGCTAGTAGCCGCAACTTCAAGACTTCGTTCAGCAGTCTAATAACGCTTTAACTACTTCCATGTTTTCCTTGTAAGCTGGTTTATGTGTTCATCATTCAGCCAGGAATGTAATCGCGATAAATGTAGATACTTGCAGCTGTTTAACTGCGGAACTCTCCGTTTCTTCCACCTTTTATCTGAGCTGTTAATCAGCACGCGATTTACTGTTATAGCATTGCATTTTTACCATTCTTGTGCAGGCTGCTACATCTGCCTTTGACTTTAGCCTCAGAAAACTTTGCAATGTGATATATAATGCTCATAAGACGAGTAAGATGGAGCTATAATTCTTATTTTGCCACAAAGTTTAACTTTGGCAGATATAGCTCTCTATTAGAGAAATTATGTGAGCAATGAGGAACTCAGACTTTTTGGAGCATTTAAAGGGCAACAAGTTAATTTTTAATACCATGAAATTGGCTGTTTCATTTACATGGCTTTCTCTACCTCTCTGTAACGAATTATTCTTTATTTTTGTACTGTAGTTAATTCATTTTAATCAGGAAAAACATGAGAGTGGTATTGTTACAGTTCCTTATAAGTAGAAGGGAAATAAGGGAATACACTAGGCTAAATCGATAATCAAATATTTTAAAAGCTGGTTGCCATATGGTTCAAATCCATTCTATTTGCTTTGTCAGAATTTGACGAATTCCCGTATGAAAAAAGTTCAAGTATTTTAAAACTGAAACCATAACAAATTTTATGTTTCATATCTTCAAGATGGTTAACTCCACATAAATGTATATGACGTAGGGGCTGACTTTTAACGAAATCTGCATTTTCTGTGGAGTAATTTTTGTCTATGTCTTACAGTTTGCCAATTATTCAAAAGTCATTCGGAATGAAGAGCACTTGAGAGGTTCTTTCCAGAAAATTCACAATATATATTTTAACTGTGATATAAGTGTCTTTTGTATGCAGTAATTTAATCAAAATTGTTAGAAGTATTTTTGAGAAAATCAAAATTTTCGAATATTTTCTATATGGAGGGTAGTTTTTTGTGTCGTATACTTGGAGAATGCTGAACTTAAATATAAAATTTGGTGTTTCACCGACTTTTCATTTTTTATTTATCGTGTTTACAGATACACGGACACACACACTCTTTTCCAAAAATGCTTTTTGGATAAAGGGGGACCCTAAAATGTGCATTTCCATTGAAAAATTTGTGTCAAATTTTTATGTGGAATACAATATACCATCTATGTTCTACGTACGAAGTAGAGCACGGAAAACTAGGAATGGTTAGGTTAGACTTTGTTGTGTCTTTCTGGTTTTTCCTGTATTATTGATCGCAAATAGCCTACGAACGCGGACTGACAATGCCGTGCAGCATCTGAGCTCATCAGATTGAGTCTGGCTGTGGAGCCTAGACCATCCCACCTCGAGCTCATAAGCCCTGACAAGTGACTCGATGTAGAGGCGTGGAGCATTAGACTACTGACTAGCGCACAGTATAAGCAGACACGCAGAGGACAACATTATTTCAATGTAAAATATAATAACTCTGAACATTTAAATGGTAACTCTGAGCAACATGCTGTAAATGCAAGACATATTCTAAAAAACATAGATGAGAAATAACGTTGACTGATATGTGTTATTAATAGACCTTGACTTTGGTTCAGAAGCGCACACAGTTACGAACACACAGAGAAGTCAGCGGTATAAAGAGGTCGTAGTGGGTAGGGATTTCTAATGTAAACATGCACACATTGAGGTATAATCTGTTCCAAAAGTAGCCCATTATATTTATTGATATACATCGTCCTAATTCATAAAGTAGCACAGTAAAATAATTATTTCATAGTATTATTATAAATAAAAACAATCTGTACTTTTAAAAGTAAAGTAGTAGTCCAGACTTCAGTGATGAGAAGGGACACCGCTCCGTAGCAGAGGGAAAACCTTAATGTACTGGATTGTTAGGGTTGTTACTGGAGGTGAATGAGGTTTAACCTGACTCCTTTCTTTTATTTGTCGTACATTTATTACCTTCTCTACACGTACTATGTACTTAGTGTATAGAGAAGGTATTGTAATGCACCCAAAAACTCGATACCGAGATTTTACTGGAAATACACGTTTTGAGAACACCTGAATCCCAAAAATAATTAGCAAAATGTCCTTGTGTGTATTTGTCTCCCTACCTGTCTGTCTGTCTGTCTGTCTGTCTGTGGTCAGCATAGCTCATAAACGAAAACATCGTTAAATACCAAATTTGCAAGGATGCGACACGAAGATTTTCAAGAAAATCCTCCCACCTCCAACTACCCTTTGCATGGAACTTTTTACGAACATTTTGATATTCTCAAAAATAGCTCTAACGATTTTGATTAAAATATCGTATATTAAAAATATTTACCTGACAAATAATATGTATATCTTGAATTTTCTGGGAATAGCCACTGAAGACTACTTTATTCTGGATGAATTTTGCGGAATATAGCATAACTGCTAAACCGTGAGAGATAGACAAAAACTTGCCGCATAAAAATGCAGAGCACATTAAAACACACAATTTATGTTATATACATTTTTTACGTGGAGTTGATCGTTTTTTGGTGTTCCTAGTTTCTGATTTCAGCATTAAAAAACATACTATTCTCATACAGGAATTTGTCAACTCCTGTCTGTACAAACAAAGGAACTTCAGTCACATAGCAACCAGCTTTTGATTATCACTTTAACCTATGGTATTCCCTTATTTCGCTTCTACTTACAAGGAAGCAAGTGATAAGACTATTTCTGTTAGTTTTTTCTCAATTAGCATTAAGTAAATAGAAGCATTAACTTTTTAACAATAATTTGTAGCAGAGATGCAGAGAAATCATGTGAATGGAACATATCAGCTTTTTTATATTCTGTGCATTCCAGCTTTGTATGGACATAACATGTAAGAGCCCATTCCTCCCAAAATATCGACCAACTCTGTGGGATGCATCCTGTTATTGCGAAAAACAGTGTTTCGTCACTGATTTGGACATTGCTTGTGGATGTAAACAACAAAGCAGAAGGAGAGGAGTGGTCGCCCGACACGCTATCAAGAATGCTCATATCTGATGATTTAAAGAAACAAGAGCTCCAATGATTCGACATGTTACTCGATTCATTTCCGTTCTGTTGTTTTCTGAGGGAGTTGTTTCTGCATGTGTATAGCATATGTCTAAATGAAAGGAGAATCAGAGTCTTGATTTTGACACGTAAGCAAGTGACCGGAAGAAAGGAGTTACGCTCTTGGGAGTGATTGCATAAGTGTAGGAAAATGCTGAATGACTAGAGATACAGCACAAGAAATTGCGGTATACCAATTGCTATTATTTCAGCCTCCTTTATCCTGTAATGAAATGTGTTATGACATTCTTCTCGGTTAATATAAAGCAGACAAAGTTTTTTTTCCTAATAATCGTAATAATATTAGTTAAGATCATTAGACCAATGGAAAATGATTAGTTAACCGAATTCTGTCTCCTAAAAATGCTAACTTCATATAACAAAGGTCGCGGGTTCAAACGTGGCGGAGGACTATGGATTTTTTCGGGCGTAACAATTCTTCGGAAGGGAAGTAAATCCGTTCCCATGTCATAGATTTATGCACGTAAAGGAACATCTAGCCCGATAAAAAGTCCTCTGAGCAAAATTAAGCGGTGTTTCACGCCCACAAATGGGACACTGAGACCACAGCACTTAAAGAGCGTCCATAAATAAAACTCCATTTCATTTCAATTAATGGGAACTAATAAATTAACCTATGGTTTTTACTGACAAGATTTTATGATTTTATTAAATTGGGAAAACGAAGTGAAAGTATTCTTAAAAAATCAGTGCAAAGTGGTCAAATTAAAAACTGAATGTTTGGAGTGTTTTCTTCTACAGTAACCAAATAAACAAAATGGAAAGCCGTAGTTCAGTAGGTAAAGCACCTCCCTGTTTTGCGAGAGGTCACGGGTTCGATTCCCGACTGGGAGTGGAACTTTTTCTTGATTCAACAATATTTCCTATATGAGAGTGTGTGGACGTGTGTGCGATGGGGTGTAGAAAATTAGAAACCCAAAGGCACAATACACGTATTTCAAAGGTGAATGCTGCCAATGGCTATGGAGTGAAAAGGAATAATAAACACATTTAAACAACAAAAACGGAAAGGTTGAATGGAAGTAAGAGATTTTACACTGTTAACTAGCTTAATTTCAAGCGACAAATATGTTGGTTATGTACGCAACGCGATATAGCCAAACCTAGATATTGGGCGTTTAGTTCAAATCTTTCGTTGTGATTGTATGTTTCCTGTGTCGAATTATAGCCCAACCTTGGCCTAAAATCTCGAAGATTTAGCACTTTTTCATAGTTATTTGAGTAAGAACTGTACATGATGCTGATTATGTGAATACTATTGTAGAAATATACACCAACAATTCAAGTAGCTTTCAGTGCTAACAATACTATTAGCGTAAAATTGCTCATGAAATCGAGCCTAGTAAAAGTAGCCAATGTTGTTATCCTTGCGTTTCTGTCCAAAGATTTATCAGCAAGAGGTATTAATGATATTTGTAGGCAGTGCAGTGATAACCGATACTACTAACTAATAGATTTCTGAAAATGTGCTTACATCATTAGCTAATAATATTACTCTTTAATTACATTAGTGTGAAAGTTTTGTGTGAAAGGCTTTCCTGGTTTTAATCGATGCTAAACTTTTATGTTCTTGTGTTTTGCTTTCTGTAGCTTTGGAGCACTTACCTAGAATATTTCTGTTTTAAACTTTTTGCCCCCCGCCTGACTCCGTATCTCAGTCGGTATAGTAACTGTCAGCTGTAGGAGAGGTTCCGGATTCAATTCCCAGCTGAGGTGTAGGGAGTTTTGTCTAGCTCAGATTATTCCTTATTCAAGAATCTGAAAGAATGGAGAATGGATGCAGGTAAGCAATATGTTTCAAAGAGAAACTTCCTGACTTGCGAACTATATTTAACAATCTGCGATTCGGTCCCCCTGCCGAACTTTAACCCTTAGTTGCCTACATTAATGTACTAGATATGCCGTTTTTCCTTTAATTCAAGTTTAAAAGTGGAGTTCTAGTAAAAATATATGGGAATAAACCTATATAACTATTATATAAAATAATAGAAAAAATAATAGAAATGAAAATATATGTAGATCTTTTATTAATCTTTTTCTTCCCAATTAAAAGTTTAAATTCTTTTAAACCAATTTTGATAATCCTGCCAAAGGCACTACCAAAAAGTGGTTCAAACGGTCATGAGTGTTAGGTGATAGGTAATGGACTGGCCATCCCTTCAAAGCCAAATGTTGCAAGTTCAAAACCCAGTGATTGTGGCAAAGGACGCGGAGAGCCCAAGTAAAATAATCGATAGGATGCTTGGAAGTTAATCGGGTTACATTTGACTGTAGTTATGTGGGCTTTACTCTTTTATTTATTTAAAAAGTTCACTACAATTTTAGGGCAAACATTGTATATATTTTTACAATATAAAACTGTCTTGATTACCTGTCGTTTACGGTTTAAGGTTAGTATAATATGAATTTAATCCTAGAGTACAACCCTATTTGTAAAGTTACGCTTAAAAAAGTGGAACTTATAGGTACCGACGGGCAACAAACTTGAAAATCTCTCTGAAATAATCTTCTTATTAGAGGTGGTTGCCTACACATGTAAAATCTCTGTGAGAATCACAATACACTGCTTCTATGTGTATATGTAAGAGGAATGCCGTTAGCGAGGTTGAAACGTTTGTCTAAGTTCAAAGCTCACGAAACTTTGCAGTTCAGGATAACACATATGAGCTTTATTCGTTCATGTTCAATATTTTGATTCAAGAATCCCCGGAAGCTAATCTCTCTGTTGAAGCTCCCGCTGATCGTTATTAAAGTACAAAAGGGTTTGTACTGCGAGCGTGGAGAGTTAATAAACGTATTCAGAAAGATGCCTGAAGCACAATGCATGTGTATATACCTGAGCAAGCCGACATTAACAAATGTAAATATGCCGTAGGTAAAATAAGTGATAGATTTATGTATTCGCCTCTCATTGTGCACCAATATTCAAAACTTATATTCAAAATGAATATTTTATAACCGCATGTATATGCAGTATTATATTGAAAATATTACACATACAAAATGTATAATATACAAATGTTTCATATATATCTGTGGAGCACTTTAAGAATTTACAAAGGACTGTTAAATCTCTGATGTCAATTATCATATATTGTATTTAAGTACTACTAAGTAAATAAAAAACATTAATAATAACTTTTTCCCTACTTACAATTTTGGGGTTAGCTTCTACTGAAAATTGTTCTTATACATGAAATATCTTGCTCTTAAAAAATATGTAGATTCTCTTAAAGCATATAATCTATTTAATATAATACACATATATTATTTTTTGTAGAGTTAGCCATTTCCAATATATCCTTTGTAATTTGTTTAAAATTTAAAGTACATACACTAATCTCAAATAGGAAATCGTCATTAGCTTTTGTTTCTTCTTTTAATACAAAGACAAAGAAACTTCAAGGCCCTCACATAGTGACCAGTTCGTAATAGCTTTGACTATCGCTTTTGTGGAATTCTATTCTCGTTTATCCACGAGGAAATGTGTAATAAAAGCATTTCTATATATTGGATAAGTAGAGTCGGACTGAAGAATGCAATGCGTTAGCCTGGACTTCAACCACGGATCTCCCAGTCTCTAACCCGCTGCACTATCACTGAGCTACCATGGCAATATACCGGCACGAATATATCAACTGACTGGAATGTCTCCTGGTAAACCACAACATGATCTCAAATTATTTTTAAATGATACTCTTTTCGTGATTTAAAATGTCGTAATTACTTTAAGTCCCAGGATTCAAGTATATCCAACTATTATGGTCAATTTTATTATTTAATTGTTTTTAACACAAGCCGTGAGTAGAACAGGAGTTGGATAGGTAGAGTCAGACTGAAACATTCAATGCCATAGCCAGGATTTGAATCACGGATCTCCCGGTCTCTAGCCGCATGCTGATTGTAACCTATCCAACTGTCCTACACGCGGCTTGTATGAAAAAAAAAAAAACAATTAAATAAATTTCTATACATGTCTATCACGATTAAGGGACTGACAATAGAAAAATGTTTCTAAGAACAGTTTCTCAAAGAATGTGTACAGAAAGTCATGTGAATGTAAGCAATATTATTTTGTTATATAGGTATACTAACTAAATTTGGAATGAACTTTGTTCACATTGGACGGAATTTAAGGACTTGTGCAGTATTTTCCTCCATTGCTTTTTACCATTAAGGTCCTTTTTGATGGATGGAAAAATTGGCACGTTAAGGGTCCGCGCGAGGGTGTTGCATGAAGCATATATTCCTGTGATGGATTTGATCGTTTATTGGACTAGATGAGCGTTGCAGAGAGACGGGTGGCCCTAGTTGTTCATAATAACTTTTGTTTATTTACTTATTTATGGATTTATCAACCTAAAAGAGTTGCGTTGCAGAGGAGAAGATACTTATTTTATACACAGAACATTGACACTTATAAGTAAACTAGAGAAAATTGCATCCCTTAGGCAGGAGAATTAATTAGCTGAACTAGAGTTGTAGATGAACAAAATCATCTGTAAAACCGCCAATAAAATAAACTTGAGCGGGATAGCTCCGGCGGTAACGCCCGTGGCCCTCATTTGGGAGGTCTTGGGTTCAAATTTTGTGAGCTGACCAATCTGGTTAGGACATTTTCGTGGTTCCGGGTTCAATGATACCGGATAAATACCGGATTGAATATTTAATACCACGAATCAAAGTTCCACCTGCAGTCTTAAAGAAAGCAGATGTGTTCCATTCACATGACTTGCTCTAGCTGTTCCACAAACAAACTTTCCTTACAAAACATATTGTACTATTTTCATATGCTAATCGAGATAAACATTATCAGAAATATTCTTATTACTTAGTTCCTTATAAGTAAAGTAGAAGAGCAATAAAGAAATTAGGCTAAAGCGATAGTCAAATCGTTTAAAACTGACACTACGTGAAACAGTTGATATTTGGTTCATTTGTATTCCAGGGAGTAAACCAAAAGTTGATTTCCCACTTGAGAATAATTTTAAGTAGTTCAAAATTGAATCTACTAACAAGGAAAAGGTTAAGTCCACAAAAAACTGTATATGACTTAAATTGTGTATTTTAATGAGCTCTACATTTTTGTATAGTAAGTTTTTGTGTATCTCTTACGGTTTATGATTCATATAAGTCAGCCCGAAAGAAGAGGTCTTCATAGATTACTCCCAGAAAATTCGTTTGTCATGAAAATATCTTAAACATATTGCATTTTAATCAAAGTTGTTAGTCATTTTTGAGAAAATTATAATTTTCGAAAAATGGTCCATGTAAAGACAGCTTGGGTTGGGAGGGATTTTCTTGAAAATCTTCGTGTCGCATTCTTGGAAAATATAGAACTTAAATAGCAAGTTTTCTCTTTGAGCTATGCTACACACACACACACACACACACACACACACACACACACACGCACACACACGGAAATATTTTTAAAGATGTTTTTTATTGTATTCAGATGTCTCAAAACATGTATTTTTGGCGAAATCATGGTATCGAGGTTTTGGGTGGAATACAATATCTAATTTATCTGCTTTAATACACGCAATTTATGCTATATACATTTTTTCGTGGAGTTGGTCGTTTTTGAGATATCCCTAGTTATATGTTTCACATTATCAATTCCTGTCCATGCAAACAAAGGAACTTCAGTCACATAGCAGCCACATTTTGACTATCATTTTAACCTATGATACTCCCTAATTTTGCTTCTACTTATAAGGAAGCAAGTAATAAGACAATTTCTGTTAATTTTTTTCTGGATTAGCATGAAGTAAATAGAAGCATAAGCTTTCTAATTATATTTTTTGCAGAGATGTAGAGAAAATCATGTGAATGAAACACATCAGATGTTTTTCTTATCGCATCCATTTATCTTGCCACTGTTGCTGTTTAATTAGCCTGATATGCAGTGATCCCCAACTGGCTATTTTCACATCTAAGTGTTTAGTTAACATAATATGCTTAATATGTTTCTTTTTAGTTCTTAAAGTAGCGTCAGTGTTTAGCTTTTCGTAAAGATACTTTCACGTCAAACGTTGGCAGCCTTTTAAGTCTAATCCCTGTAACATTCCGTCTTGCTTTTTCACGAGTCAACAGAGGCCTTAGAGTTCGCTTCTAAACGTGTATATATATATTCTGTGGTTTCTTCAGCTAGCAAGGAATATATATATATATATATATATATATATATATATATATATATTTGATACAAGCGAAATAGTCCTTGCTAGCTGAAGAAACCACAGAATTTGGGCCCGAATTTGAGCCACAGTTGTTACCTGCTGAGATATTCCACTTGGTATAAAAAAAACATGGGTAATCAAGTGAGAATAAAAAAACATTTATTTTCTATACACAACCTCTCTACATAGTGTATAGATAAGGTATTGTATTCCCCCAAAGTTTCATATCGGTATTTCACTGGAAATATATGTTTTCAAGTACACCAAGTCCAAAAAATATTTTTAGATATATATCCCCGTGTGTATGTATGTGTTTATGTCTATCGTGTGAATTTCAAGAAACCTGCACCCTAAACTACTCTTTATATGGAAAAAAATTTGAACTTGTATTTTTCTTAAAAATGGCTCTAATGAATTTGAATTAAAGTACAGTGTATTAAGTATATTTACTGAAAAATAAAATGTATATCTTGGATTTTCTGGGAATGATATCTGATCTCTTCATTCTGGATGAATTCTGCACCAGTAAACAGTAATAGACCAAAACTTACTACACACAAATTGTGGATCTCGATTTTTTATTTATTTCTTTTTTGTAATGTTTAACGCCCACTTTTACTTATGACACCGCACGCAATGACACTGATAATACATGAAATGAAGATGGAGCACCGGTGGAAAGTGATGGGGATGTACACCAGAGAACTCGGAGAAAGCCTGCCTCTGCGCCGCTTTGTCCATTAAAAATCTCACATGGGGTAGATCTTGTTGAAACACACAATTTGTCATTTTTTGTAGAGTTGAACGTTTTCAAGATAATACTTGTTATTGTTTAAATTTTAAACTACGTAACTTTCCTCAAACGAGAAGTCAGCTTTTGTTTCATCTCTCTTAAGTTTACTTCTAACGTGGAAAGCAAACTGACCTTTAATTCATCACATAGCAACCAGCTTTTAAGAGATTTGACTATCGCTTTAGCTTAATGTATTCCCTTATTTGCCTTTAGATGTAGAATGGGTAGAGAATACCATGTGAATGGAACACATCAGGTTTTTCTATCCTTAGGCGATTGAACGACGATACTCGCGCTTGTATCAAATTGTGAAATGAAATATGATTTCCATTGCCAAAATGCTTGTTTTGACGAACTGCATTTGCAGCGGCTCACCATCAAGTAGGACTCGCAAAGTTTGATCAAGCTCATTAATTAAGCATTAGTGTTTTGCGTTTGCGTGTTTTCTCCTCTATTGCATGCGTAAGAGCTGTTAGCGTGTTACTAATAAAATCTACTTGGTGTTCCATGGACATTGTAAATAATTAAGTGCTCTCAAAGTGCCCTCTTGTATGCTGGTGTTTGGCGACATGCAAATGCTGAACAAGCAGTTCTGGCAAACTCGATGGCGGTGTTTTTGTTGATATAACATACCACTCATATTCGTGTGCTTGCATAATAGTTCTTTTGTGTAACAGGGTCACAGTCTGAAAGGTATCTTGAGGCACTTTTGCCACATGCATTAATTATCACACAATACAACATAACTTGCTTATTGTAGAATGCAAGGTTTTAGACATGCGCTGAAAACTAAAATATTTAAGAGTTGAACAAAAGTCACAGTATGTTAAAAAAAAATTATATGTTCCAGTTACATGACTTTCGTTATCTAATTTTGGAATAGAGCTGTTTTAAAAAAAAAAATATGCTTCTGTCTACTTTATGCTAATCGAAATAAACATTAGCAGAAATGAATTTTACTGTCTATTTAATTCCGTCTAGACAGAAGGGAAATAAAGGACAAAGAGTTGACTAAACGATGGCCAATTTTTTAAAATGCAATTTTAATACTAATGCAATGATGAAATTGAAATTCTTCTCTCTTTGCAACACCGAAATGAGATAAACTGAATAAAGATTTCCCATTGGTGAAAAGTCGTTAATATTTCACATTTTAAAATTAATAACAGGGAATGGTTCGGAAATGATTACTTGCACAAAAAATTTTATACGACATAAATTGTGGTCTTCATTTTTTAATAGAAAGATTTACTCAATTTTTTATGGTTTACGAGTTACGCCAGTGTCATCCAGAATGAAGATGGATTCATAGCCTTTGGCCAGAAAATTTAAAATTTAGATCTTTGTTTCTCACGAAAATGTCCTTAACATATTTAACATATAGTATTTTAATTAAAATCGTCAGTTTTTGAACATTTTAAATGGGGCTCTTTCTTGAAAATCTTCATGTCACATCCTTGAAATATATTAAACTTAAACAATAAGTTTGGTATATAATGGAGTTTTTGTTTTTGAGTTATGCTGTTCAAAGTGACACACACAATAAAAAGGATTATTCCTCATCGTAATCCTGTTATTACTTCTCTAGTATGTCATCATGTTGAAGCTCCTGTTTCATGATCTATAATTTTAGCAGGAGTATTACTTAAATTACACATAAACACTCAGATACACCCACACCATCCTATTTCTAGAGTGCTTTTTTTCTGAGAACTCAAAACATATATTCCCGGTGAAATCTCGACATCCAAGTTTTGAGAGAAATACGCACATACTACGTTGAAGAAAAAGTAAAAATCAAATAATCAAATAATCAACAATGTAGGTAAATACAGGGAGATTAGCGAAACCAAATATTTGCAATTGAACTTATAGTAACCATCAGTAGCTATGTAAATTAGACAGTAACAATATTTGTAACAATATTGTATGAAACGCAATAAAACATTCAATTTATGGAAATTATGTTCCGCAAATATCAGCGGCAACAATTCTCCAACCAACGATGTGTACCAACTACCCTGTTTTGGGCGTGTGTGAATATTCCTTCGTTAAAATCGTTGCAGAACTCAGCGGGACTATTTCAAGTTAAAACTGGCCAGTGAGATACTTTTGTTTTACCCCTCTCAATGACCGTGACCCGCCTTACTGTCTCCGCGATAAGCTAGAAGGGCAAAACAAAGATCAATCAGTCGGTTCCATACTTACGTTCAGTTCTGCAACTTAAGTTTTCTTCTATGATGGGCCCTCAAACGGGACCGCTCCCCCTGCCACTGTGCAGTAACCATTAGCAAACAAAAGACGACCCTGTACTAAGGGCGAGAGGCATCGTAGTAAAATCTGAGACCTGGAGACTCTGCTTGCTAACTGAGCATTGCCCCTCAGTTAAGGGTACAGTAACTGAAAGACTTGGTACCGGCGAGGGTTGGTTTCCAACCGCACACATCCTAATGCCAAACTCTTTCTTTGGCAGAAGAGTGTGACAGGGTTATTATGTTTCTGAAAAATACTGTATTTTAACGCACCAAGTACGGGTCAGTTGGGCTACCTGGTATATTCCAGAAATGTTTATAACATTTCACTAGAACCGTCACACGTTTATCTATGAATATTGTACAAAAGAGCCAACATTTTTCCAATTAATTGTTTCCACACACTGTTGGGATTGCAATGGCACAAGCGCACTTCATCAAGTAATCTAAAAAAAGATCTGATGTGTTCCATTCACATAGCTTTCATAAATAAACTATTATTACATCTTTGTCTACATCATGTAAATAGATATAAACTTTAGTATTACTGGCTTATTACTTGTTTTCTTGTAAGTAGAAGGGAAGTAAGGGAATATATTTCGCTAAAGCAAAGGTAAAATCTATTAAAAACTGGTCGCTATGTGAAAAAATTAAGGTTCATTTTGTTTTGCATAGTCCCTTTTGAGAAAAGTTACTTATTTTAAAATTGAAACCAATAACAAAGAAAATATCAAAAACGGTCAACTGTATATGACATAAATTTCGTGTACTAAGTTTTTTATCTACTTTTACGGTTTAACTGATAAGCAAAATTTTGCAAAACTTATTCAGAATAAATGGGTCTTCATTTGCAGGAAATTCAAAATATATATTTTATTTGTAATGTAAATATCTTTCATATGCGGACTTTTAATCAAAAGCGACAAGGTCATTTAAAAAAAAAAAGAGACATTTTTCATGTAAAGGAAAGCTTGTGGTAATAATATTTTCTTGAAAATCTTCGTGTCACATCCTTGGAAGATACTAAACAAAAATGCCAACTTGGATATTTAACGCTCTTTTCGTTTTTGGGTTATGCTGTCCACACGCACACACACACACATACTCGTGCGCGGACTTTTTTTTTCTAAAAATGCTTTTTTCGGATTCGGAAGACCTCAAACCATATATTTCCGTGAAATCTGACATCGAATTCTTGGGTGGATTACAAAACCTTCCCTAGCTACTATGTAGGTACATTGTAAGTACATACGTGTTAGAGAAAGTAAAAATAACACACACAATATATCTTGATACTTCTCCACTATGATTAACTTCTAGGGAGCATTCCCTTATTCAAATATGTGAAAAACTGTATATTGGCAAACATAAAAACAGTCCGTAACGTCTGTACAAGTGAAGACATTTCTTGTACAACTTAGAAAGGTTCAACATCTTGTGCCACTGACTTGTATGCCATATACTATGGACACATTTGCTCATATTCCTATTCAGTGGCAATATGTTTTAGGAAAATGGCTGACAGAGAAGCTGTAAATTATGCTGCTGCTGCTACTGTAGTTTTTCGTTGTGTAACATATTTAGCATTTATATAGGAATAATTGTTTTTTCACAGAAGCCGTGTGTAGGACAGGAGTTGGATAGGTAGAGTCAGGCTGAAAAATCCAATGCCATAGCCGGGATTTGAACCACGGATCTCCCGATCTCTAGCCGGTTGCTCTGCCACTGAGCTACCATGTCAACATGCCGGCATAGCATTGAATTATTTTCAGTCAGACTCTACCTATCCAACTCCTGTCCTACACACACCTTGAGTGAAAAAATGATTATTTCTATTCCAAATGACCATAATATCCTGGGTCTAAAGTACTTGGTGTTGTCAACTTAAAATGATTTGAGATCACCTTGTGGTTTACCGGGAAACATGCGAGTCAGTTGAGAAATTAAATGCTCTGCCAGCATCTTGTCATGGTAGCTCAGTGGCAGAGCAACCGGCTAGAAATCGAGAGATCCGTGGTTCAAATCCCGGCTCTGGCATTGCATTTTTCAGTCTGACTCTACCTATCCAGCATTTATATAATTTCCTCACATCTCTATACATGCAATGGTCAAAAATGTCCATGGATACCGTTGGCGAGAGCTAAAATTTGGCAATCTGAAAATGGAAACCTTACGGAGAATAAAACAATTGAAGTCTACGGAAACTGGCCACCTATTTATGTATGTACATCTTAGCGCCATTTACAATTTAAATATTGCAAACATCGTGCTAATACATATTATAGACTGGCAGATTTGTCCTCGCACTTGCGTCGTCCTCAATTAAACATGTCACTCCCTGCTAGTCTTCGTCTTCTCCTTTGCGGTATTCTTTAGGTATTTTACTTAATACACTTTTGGATTTTATTTTTTTTTTTCATCCCGTTACTTTTATTTTCCTTCAGCTTTAATTTTATTAAAGTTCTAAGTATGAGATACTCAACTGTTTGTGGGTTGCTTTATTTGCCAATTTTATTTGTTTATATATTTATTTTTGTATCCTAGCGTCTTTTAACCTGGTTGGATATCCAACAGATAATGAATGAAATTGGAGAAATGATGTTGGAGTCCATAGAGCTTAAAATTACTGATAACTCACCCTAAACGAGATTCGAACTCACGACCTGTTGAATGTGAGACAGATACGCTACCCCTACACAACCCAGGTGGGCTGTTTAGTATTCAAAATATAATCCTGCTATTCCTCTTAGAAATCTCATTTTTGCTGTTTTTAGTTTTTTCTGTCCTCTTGTTCATTGTACAATTTTTAATATATTTTCTTGCAATGTACTGTGATTATTTTTATAGAATGCTGGGACATAATTTTCAGAAATATAAATATTTTTCAATGTGACTATTATTCAAATTATCTCATTTATCTGTTAAATAAATACATTTCATAATTTCTCCACAATTGTACACGTTTTGCTTCAGTATCAGTTTGTGTACATCTAGTAAACTTATAGTTCTAGTACGACGAAGATTGAGAGCTTTAACCTTGTAAGAAGCATTATTATTGATGTCATTACCCTGGAGATATCGAGTTGCTGCTCGTCGGCCCATCTTATTACATACCATAGAGCGAGAGATCGGAAAATTAAATTCTTTGAATTCCTGTATAAGTTCCGAACAATAAATCCTGCATTAATGGAAAAGTTCAGAAAATAAAGTTTAATTAATTTTATCAAATGTTCTGTCTCAACTATGGAATATATAATGGAGATAGAAGTACGGACACACACACAAAATCCATGTGTCTGTGTCTGTCTGTCTGTCTGTCTGTATGAAGAGTTTCGAGAAAATATTGCAACCTCAAAATAATATGTGGATGGAATATTTTTCGAAACTTTTGATTCTTTTTAAGATATCACAAACGATTTTGATTGAAATAACACGTTTAAAAAATGTTATGAAAAGTTAAATTATATGTTTAATTTTGTACAAAAATCGAATGAAGTCCTCTTCATTCTGAATTTTTGTTTCCATAACTGGTAATCCGAACTAGTAATCTGTTATAAGATATAGACAAAGCATCTTCACAAAAAACGTGGTTAAAGTACACGATATTTCAAATACTTTATTTCTGGTGTTTGACATTTCCGACATACTCTTTGCTATTGATTTTCACTTCAAAAACTCTATAATACTTCTCTTAAATGAAAAGATGTTCATAACCTCTTTTTTATTCTTGACTTAGCCAAGAGAAGGGAATTTCAAAGCAATTACATGGCGAACTACTCTTAAAAGTATTGATTGTCGCTTTAGCGTAATGTATTCTCCTAATGCCCTTTTACCTAAAAGTAAAATTGCAACAAGGCAGTATTTTCAAAATTTTAAGTTGGTTAACATGTGCTAAGTACTAGAATAACCGTTTGCAAAATTGATTTGAGCAAGAGTGAGTAGAGAAGGTCATTTGAGTCCATCGCATTAAATTATTTTTTTTTTTTTTATTCTTGAGCACATAAGTACGCTGAAAGCCTTTCTGAGAAATTGGAACTCTTTTTTCCGTTTCATTTAACTTCTTTTTGGAGGTGAGATATCGTTTGATCTAATCTTGAAGATACGAAAAAATAACTTTTCTATCAAAAACAGTATAGACAAAATATATAAATTCTTTTAAATTAATAACTTAAGAGCAAACAGTAAACTATAAATTATTTGTAAATAATTCACCTGCAATCTGATTCTGCCTTTTTCTTCTTTCTCTGTTTAACCTCCTTGTATGCAGGACTTATAGGCCAGGGTCTGGAGTCAGACGCCTGTTGAGGAGCAGGCGTAGAAGCCAGGATGGGTGATCGATCCGATGCCTGGCATGAAAGTGAGGAATTGGAGGATATGAAATGCCGGTGAGGTGGATGAAAAGATGAGGCATTTTGAAACGAATGACGCCGTTTCGTCCATCACAAATCCCACATGCAGTCCCTGGGGATCGAACCCGGGCCACCTAGGCGAGAGGCGAGCGATCTAACCATTGGGCCACGACGCCGAATCTGGTTTCAGAAACACATAAACACATAAAGAATGAGCTGTTGGAAAGTATATACCCGAGAGCTTTGGAAGTTTCGAAGTGACCACAATGTTAGGTTATCACGGCCAATAAGCCCCGGTTAAAGCCGGCAATGAGAACCTAAGCATTTATACTTTCTATTGTATTTCAATTACTGTCTCTCTTGTAACACTTGGGATACGTGAGACTTACGTAAAGCCGTCGTCGCATATAAGCCGCAAGCTCACACATATCAGGGAACCACGCTCTCCAGTGCTCAGATACCGATATGGTGTGCTTAAGGGCATATATATGATTGACATTTCAGAATGCAAAAAAGAAGAATTATTATTTGGCATCAGGTGCCTCTTTAAATCATTAAAGGTGAAACTAATCTGGACAAGGCAAGAAACACTTCAGGTCGACGGGATCTCATTCGCAACAGCAAAATAAAAACACCGCTGCAAAAGAAAAGCCGCAATACGAGAAGAAAAGGACAGAAAAGGTAGCAGCAGAGGAGAGGAAAAGGAAAGCTGGGTCCAACCTGCGGTGGCCTTATACGTTGGGTGCCGTATGCGGTGGTCTTATTGTTGTGGCGTATTCTCCTGATCACCAGATGCAGCGTTCTCAGCTTCGAGCCCAGATGGTGACGTCGACAAGACTCGCTCCACTACCAATGAGTAGACCCACGTACCTGTTGATGTGAATCCACTACCGGTGAGATGCCTCGGCGTTGCTCAATCTGCAAAATTGTTGACTCTCTCGGGGGGTGATCTTGTAACAAAGAAGACGTGCGTAACTTTCCTGGAGTTACTTTTACTAGGAGATGCGAGACAAGTAGTTTGCTTTACAATTCTGCTAACTTAAATACTTGTTAGGAACTTTAATACTTAGATAATCACACGTAATTATATATTTACTTCTTATTCTTGATTCTGCTCTACACTATATAATTTACTACCCGTCACTGTCTTTAAGTACACTTAGAGCGCTTGAAACTACTAAGTTTCGTTACAAGTTACAATATTTAACTTTGTGCGAAGAAGTGACGTTCAGCCTGACAACCGACAGTATTACAAGATCAAACAACAGACAGCATGACAGCGACATACAGTTAACAGACAGCCCCGATGTGCCTTCTTGGGCTCTTTATATACTAAAAATACCGTCATGACGGCTTGTTTTTGATTGTACAGAAAGGCCGCGCATTTGACGTAAATATTACTCAAGATCCAGTTTTCTCAACCCAGGGTGCACCGCAACACCCAGGTGACACGTGTTGTACAATGGAAAATTACTCTCTTCCGAATTTTAAGAATTACCCCCGGCGTGACCCGGTGTTACGTGACTGGACAAAAGAAATATTTTTAACAAAGAGCTTCTCACACCATTCTCCTATCTTGGCGGTAGCTTTCTATTTCTGCTCCAAGCTGAATTTCTTCTGCTAAATACATAAGCTAATAGGCATTAGTAATCATTAACTATACAGTGCTAAATAATAAATAACTAACAATAGTTTTTATAGAGAAGCTAATTAACGGTCTCAAACCTACAAACATGGTGGATTTTAATGTGAATTATGCATTTAAAGCGTTACTTTTTCTCGCTATGATATTTTCAGCATGTTTCTTCTTGTAAAATGCTCCTTGCGGAGTGGTTTCTTTGTTACACAAATAACATTTTCTGTACATGTTCGCAGACGGACAATGAATAAGGATTGTCGTAGGATTGGAACATATGCTTTCAATTTTCAAACAGAAAAAGTAGATTCATAACTTTAAGAAAAAAAATTGAAGCTTAAACCATAGAAAACACAGAAAAATCTATAGCTATTTCAAAAATTAGATTTATTATGAAATTATAGATACATTTTATTTACACCAAAATGTTTTCTTTTTTATAGCAAGGGACTTTTTTGTGACGTGTCAAAAACATAAATAAATTTGACCATAACTACCAAACCTTTAGAGCAAAATGGAGGAAATTTGCAATGTAATTTATTTACATTATATTGTAATTGTGGCATACATTTCAAAAGGATAGAGTATTAGTTTGGAATTTCAAAGTTTTAGTCATACGTGTCCTTAAAGAGCTATTAGATTTAACTTTCTCCTTGTAATTAAACCAAAGCAAAGATATTGAATCTGCTATCGTAGGTACGAAAATGTGGACTCTCTTAGAGTCTCTACAGACATAATACATTTAAATTAACCATGATAATGTGTTAAACTACGCTGCAGACTATTACATCTACAGGACGTTTCAAAAGGACACCGAACCAAAATGATGTTGTTCAGACCCAATGCGATACGAAAATATAGCCTTCAACGTCAATAAAGGTACAGAAACAAACCGCCTCAGCGTGGATTAGGCAATCATTCGGGGACAAAAGCGTGAGCCCATCAACCTCTATCGGAAGTAACACATGTAGGTTGGGAAGAACAGAGTCACGAGCTTTACTAATGTTTTCGTAAACATACAGAGGTTGCCTGGGCGTTGCCTAGAATTTAGGTGAAAATACATGGTTACAAATAATTTGCAATAACTCTTGAGATATTTCAGCTTACGTAATGGAACTTAGCATCAGCATTTAAAGCCGAATTTTCAGCAGTATTCTAAGTTTGAAAACGATTTTCTGCAATATTGACACCACAATTGTAAAAAAGAAAAAAAAAGTAAAATATAAAGCTTTTACCTGTAGATTTTCTATAAATCTAAAAAGAAATTGTAAAAAACTTTTGTGGCAATGTTCATTATGTGATGTTGATAACTTTTGTGCAATAAACATTTGATTAAGACATTAGTTTTTAATAACATGTTTTAGTTTTGCTTTCAAAAATTCCTCAAGTTCGCTGATATGTATAAGCATAACTACTATTACTTTCAAAATATCAAAAAACTTCTACACAGCATTGTTCATTGCACACTTTTAGAAGATACGTACTGAGGTAAGTAATTTCAGAGAAACGGTGCACTGTTATGGAAAAAAATAAATTAATACCTGAATGAGAAAATTAAGTGTTTCATGTATTCTGTTTTCTGTAATTTTAACATTGTAATTACATTATCATTAGCCAAAAATTGTAATTACATTATCATTAGCCAATCTACTTTCTATAAGCAAAAGGATATTTTTAATTCAGATATAACTGACAACTCTCACGGCCTGAGTATGGTCTCTCTCCCAGTACAGTGCAAGTCATTTGGTACGAATCCAACCTCTCTTGCCGTTAAAACAGCTTTTATTTCACAGTCGGAAATATACTGTTGGTGCGGGTGGCTAAACCGGCTGGGTGCTTCTATTTCACCTGTGTTGTGAACAGGGAGGGGTCAGGATAAATAATCGGTATACGGCATGCCTGAATAACAGCACAGGTACTAATACCAGTATAAAGCCTGTTGTTTTACATTTTGTTTACACTTATAAAATATTTAATGATTTAAATTATCTTAGAGGTGGGCAAACAAACAAAATATCGTTGTAATATGAGCACAAATATCTATTCTGCCAAATAGAAATACTATAAAAGAATAGTTGTTTTTTCTCCAAAAATATCGCCTACATCCCCCTTAAAGGGCTTGTCTTACAAAACACTGCCAAAGCACTTATACCTTTAGCTATTTCGTTGTTTATTCTTCCCAACATACAATAACTCACAACTAATAACGAAAATGCGTATTAAAAAAACGGGATATATACGCTGCTAGTACTACCTTTTAACGACAAAGATTTTGAAGATGGTGGCAAGGAACTAATATTAGTCAAAGCATGCAAGATTACCAACAAAGGACTGTATATGCACTTAAACTAAAATAAACTCCTTTTGCAATGAGACAAGGGATTTATTTCCCATCCAATGACTCGTAATATTAAATTAAATTTTGTGTAACAGAAATTTTTTCTTATATTTACATAAGCTTTCGAGATTTTACTATTAACATAATTGGAAAATGAGTAGGAAAAGAAGTACAAGATATTCGTGGTTGGGGCACAAGAGGTATGTTGTTTGCATTTAAGAACAACCTTAAACCGTCATACTACTACACGTACTATGTACATAGTGCATAGAGAGGGGAAAGCATTGTATGCCACTCAAAAATTCAATGTTGAGATTTCACAGAGATACTATGTTTTGAGGTCCTCTGTGTCCAAACAAAAAAAATATAGAAAAATATCCGTGTGTGTGCGTGTGTCTGTGGACAGCATAACTCCAAACTTAAAAGACCGTTAAATACCAAACTTGGTATTTAAGTTTAGAATCTTTAAAGGATGTAACACGAAGATTTTTAAGAAAATTCTCTCACCGCGTCTACCCTTAAATGGAAAATGTGTGCATTACACACAAGTACTTCGTATGCTGTACATATATTTTCAAAATGATGTTATTTTCAATTTTACATAAACAAATGTAAAAGTTATATGTTGGTAATACTCCTGATATACATAAATATAAGATCAGGTATTTTTCTTTTCTGGAAATAGTCTCTTGAGTCCTTAATTTTGATGCTTTTTGTATAACACAAAATTTGTAGATCTCGTTAAATTGCACATTTTATGTCGGATAACTATATTTTTAGTTAATTCAGTTTCCCAATTTTCTTTGTTATTTTTTTTTAAATTTATCACTAATTATAATTGTCTCAAATGGGAAGCTATCATTCACTTTTCATTCCATGTTTACTCTTGGTCATGCAGAGGGTGCCGAATTTCAGTGTGATATCATGGCTGGGATAGGCATTACAAATGTTATTACATACATTATAGTATACCTAAAAACTTAGTTGTAGTTTTTCATTGTTTATAACAATATTAATTATGTTATAGTTGAGTAAAAGAAAGTCCAACAATAAGAAATAACTTGGAAAATATATTTGGCCCAAACCTATAAAATTTTTTGTGTAGTAAAGTTATGTCTATCTATTATGATTTACCAGTTGGGCAAAAGTCATTCAGAATGAAAAGGTCTTCAGAGACAATTACCAGATAATTCAAGATCATTTTAATCACAGCCATTTTGAGAAAATCTAAAGTTTCGAAAAACCTTGCATATAAGGGATAGTTTGGTTTGTAGGATTGTCTTAAAACTACCCTTGGAAGATGCTAAACTTAAATAGCGAGTTTGTTATTTAACGGAGTTTTGAGTTTGGCTGTCCACAGACAGACACACAAACACACGGGCCATTTTCTAATAGTGCATTTTTTGAATTCAGTGGTCCTCGAAAAATGTACTTCCGATGAGATATCATTATAGAATTTTTGGGTGTAATGCTGTATATTATCTTAACTACTATGTACATACTTAGTAGATAAAGTAATAATGTATTATATATAGTTCCGTTACATCAACATTAATGTACAATCTAGAAGATAAATGAGTTAGTGATCATTGGAGTTTTAATTGCCGGCTAATGCTTCTTAGAATGACAGATGTTATCAATACAGGATATATATATATATATATATATATATATATATATATAAATCTTTATTTAGATAAATTAAATTTAAGTAACAATTATACAACGTTTAAAATTTATTTTATTGAATAAAAGATTCCTTAATATATTAAATTTAATTTTAAAGTTTTAGAAAAGGTGATTTAATTAATAAAATATTTAATTAGTGTTATATAAATTAGAGTGATATGCGAATATAAAGAATTAGACAAATATTTCGCTCACCTGTGTATTAAAAACAAGGTTTCTTGAAAATATTTATATATTATCTTACGTTGTTTGACCACTGAGGTCTTATTGCAACAAATGTACATGAGTCGAGTAATATGGTTTATATAATATAACAATTAGTGGTTGTAATAATGTAATTAAAACATTACAATAATAAATTACGAATTAATTGACAAGTAAATTGGTTTATATAAATATAGTGTTAATTAAAATTTGATTTCCTTCCTGGTTGATGATGTTTATATTATCATTGACAAGATTGGTTGATTTCATGAAGCATATTAGTTTTTTTTTTTTTTTTTCCTGCTGGTTTCCGATAAAACTACATAGAATTCTGTTGGAAGTTTGTGTAAGTCCCTGTATTTGGAATAAAGTGGGCATTATGCAGTAATGTGCGTAATAGTTGTCTCGTATTACATTGCGTACTCTTGGTGGGTACGATGGACTTTCCTATCCTCACAAGGGAAATTAAAATGTGTTCTTTCTTTTAATGGAACGTGATGATATATAGGACTTTATGTTTCAGATATTACAAATATTTACAATGTGAGATTCTCTGCTAGATATTTATGACGCTAATATTCATGTAACTTAGCTCCGATACTCCTAGGGACATTTTAGTGAAAGATAGCAATAGTTTTATATGATACAGGCATTTATGAAGCTAATATTCATGTAGTTTAGCTTCTATACTCCTAGGGACATTTTAGTGAAGGATAGCAATAGTTTTATATGATACAGGCATTTATGAAGCTAATATTCATGTAGTTTAGCTTCTATACTCCTAGCGACATTTTAGTGAAGGATAGCAATAGTTTTATATGATACAGGCATTTATGAAGCTAATATTCATGTAGTTTAGCTTCTTTACTCCTAGGGACATTTTAGTGAAGGATAGCAATAGTTTTATATGATACAGGCATTTATGAAGCTAATATTCATGTCGTTTGATTCTACACTTCCAGGGACATTTTAGTGAAGGGTAGCAATAGTTTTATGTGACACAGACATTTATGAAGCTAATATTCATGTAATTTAGCTTCTATACTTCTAGGGACATTTTAGTGAAGGGTAGCAATAGTTGTATGTGACACAGGGTGTCTTGTAGCTTCTTTCGCTGCTTTATCAGCGACTTCCTTCCCTTTAATAGTGTGATATGATGGTGTACACGGCAGAAAACTTCTTTATTTCTTTATAAATTTCATTGCATAGTATGTGTATGTTTTTAAAGAGGGAAAGAGATTATATGTGTATTTCAGAGTAATTAGCGTACTAATCGAATAGAAAAACACATTGAGTTTATCATTTGATTTAATGATATATCGAGTCTTTTTCATTGCCTACTGTTCACATAAAAAACAGAAATGTTATTTTATCATTAACTGTAAACAGAAAAGGTTAGTTGGGATTCAGTTATGAGAATGTGAAATTTCATGAATCTGGGACACACATGCTCGCTGTAAACTACAGGAACAAACGATGCGACCTTACAAATCACTTGTATAGGTTTGTGTGTGCTCGCTTAACTCACACTAGCAACGTCAAGCCATAAAGTGCACCAAGTGCTTCACTATAAGCTCTTACAGCGCTTAGCACGCAAATAAAAACAAAAGGTTGCATACATAACGTACCTGTCGAGAGAGAGGGGTCGACTATGTATCAGCCAAATGGAAGATAAAAAACGAGAACAATCCTGCAAAATGTGCTGCAAATAACTTTTGGGATTAGAGTAACCGAAGAAAGGACACTATTTTGCTCGATATATTTAGAATTGTGGATCAAATAAAAAATTACAAGCTTTTTGTATGGGGATACCTTTAATTAAGCATCCACAACTGTAGCACGGTTATTACATTTCTCATATAAGGACTTTAGTGAAACAATTGTTATGTTACATAAGAAAATGGAAACATACAATTTGGAAAAGGAATTTAGGAGATTAACATGTTTTTATCATGTACATACTTTCGGCACTAAACACTCAAAGTGATCCTTTTTACTTTCTGAAGCACGTATGCACATACAATGTACATAATAGCTAGCTAAGGTATTGTATTTTACCCAAAAATTTGATACTGAGGTTTCATCTGAAATATATGTTTTGAGGTCCCCCGAGTTAAAAAAAAAGTAATAAAAAGTCTGGACAGCATAGCTCAAAAACGAAAAGACCGTTAAATACTAAACTTGGTATTTATGTTTGGTATCTTCCAAGGATATGACAAAATAATACTTTGAGGAAAATCCTCCCCCATTTAAACTACCCTCTAAATGAAAATGTTTTCGAAATGCTTTTCTCAAAAATGGCTATAATGCTTTTTATTACAATACCGTATATTTAAGACATTTACATCAAAAATAAAATATATCTTTTAAATTTTCTGGTAATACCCTTTGAAGACCTCTTTATTCTGGATGACTTTTGCAGAATGTTTCATAATGGTTGAAACCGTAAGAGATATACCAAAATTTGCCGTACAAAAATGTATATATTGTTAAAACACATTATTTCTGTAATATACGTTCTTCTTGTAGAGTGACCGTTTTCTAGTTATTCCTTGTTATTGGTTTCAATTTAAACTACTTTTCTCAAAGGGAACCATACAAAGAGCACCGAACCTCAATTTTCACCATAGGGACCAGCTTTTAGCCTAGCGTATCTTGTTATTTCTCTTCTACTTACAATGAAGCAAGTAATAAGACCAATTCTGATAATGTTTAACTCGATTAGCATGATACAGGTCAAAGTATAATATTTTGTAAAAATAGTTTCTACATTGGAAAGCTAAAGGAACTTATAAGCCTAGCACACATTAGATTTTCACTTTCTCAAGCACGTATGTACAATGCACGTAGCAGATAGGAAGACATTGGATTCAAAATTGTATTATATTGCATTTCAAAAATTCGATACCGAGATTTCACCGGAACTGCATGTTATAATGTCCCCGGAATCAATAAAAAGTATTTTTGAATTAATGTAATGGTCTGTGTGTATGTGTGTGGTATCTACAGGCAGCATAAGTCTTAAACGAAAAGTTATTAAATAAAAAAATGGATATTTAAGTTTAGTATCTCCAAAGGATGCTACCCCTACCTCAAACTACCCTTTATATGGAAATGTGTTCGAAAATTTTAATTCTCTCAACGATGCTGATTACAATACCGAAATTTAAGGAAATTTACATGAAAAATAAAATGCCTATCTTGAATTTTTTGGAAATATGCTTTGAAGTCTTTTTCATTCTGAACTACTTTTGCGTAAGTGCTAAATCGTAAGAGATACACAAAAACTTACCGTACAATAAATGTAGAATCTCGTCAAAAAAATAGTTTGTCCTGTAGTACATTATTGCAGTGGAGCTAAGCATTTGAGATATTAATTTTATTGGTCAAATTTAAAATGCTTGTACTTGTCTGAAAACAGGAAGTTGTCCTCGTTTCTTTTGTTTTACTCCTGTCAGGGCACAGAGACTTAACCATCGTTTTAGCCTAGTGTAGTTCCTTATTTTCCTTGTATTTCAAGAAAGCAAGAGTTAGAGACTATTTCTTCTTATGTTTATTTCGATTAGCACGGTAGAGGGAAGAATAATACTTTATAAAAAGTTTGCTTGCAGAATAGATAGAGAAAGTTACATGAATGGAACACATACGATCTTTACATCTCGATATTTATGTTCAAGATTTAATACTATACGAAGCTGTATACCTTATTCTGATGTTGAGTTTACTCGCATAGTAGTTACATAATGTCTGCCATACATTTAACTTGTATAAGTAAAACCTTATTAATCCGTAGCCACAATCGTAGCTCTGATATTGGAAAATCTAGGAAAGTGCATCTCAAATAAAAAAGTTATCCATTAGCATCACATAAAATGTACATTTAGTGTTTAATAGTATATCGCGTACTAAGAGCTGCAAGTTATACTTATCAGGTCGAGAATGCATTTTGGGAATTAAGGGTCTGCAAGGCTGAGTTTTCCCAAGCATTAGAAATCTGATAAGTAACTTACAGTTCGTGGTTAGGCAATTACTTTTTGAAATTTTTGGAAAAAATTGCAAAAAATAATGATAAATAAAAATTGTTTTTCAATATTTTATTGAACATTAAGAAAAAATGAATTCTCGAAATGGACAAAGCCTTCTTTTACACTTGTTTTGTGTTTAACGTCCTTTAACCTAGTTGGTCATATCGGACGATAAATGAAATTGGTAAAATGAGGTTCAAATGATCTCGGGGTCTATGGTGCTTGAAGTTACTCGACATTCGATCACTCAGGATAAGGCAAACTCGAAAAAAAAAACTAATCCGGGTGACTCACTCTTAACGAGATTCGAACTCGTGACCTGATGAATGTGAGGCAGACACGCATCCACCACGCTATATAGGTGGACTAACCATTCTTTTGCAAGCTATTCTTTACTTGAAGTATCACATGTTACGTCATTTCCTAATTGTACTGTAAGAATTAATTACCTCTCAAACTCTTACTGTAAATAATTACAGTGCTTGTTGGTATGGGAATTATTAATAAATTGTAAATTTAGCTTACACTACCAAATATGTGTTCAAAATGATTAACTTACATATCAATTATTTAAAAAAATTACATTTAAGATTTTTTTTTTTTTTTTGTTTGCTTTAAACCCTTATTCAAATAATTCCTCTTTAATCGTTAAACATATAACTGTTAGCATAAATCATAGCAAGAAACTGAAATTGAAGGCTTAAAGTTGAACGTGGAATATAAAACGTGTTTATTCGCGCTATAGTATTTTTCTTATTTATCTTTAATGATCGTTAGAAAATAACTAGTACGAAGAGAGCCTTAGGTTTATCCGGAAAAAACTCAAAATATTATATTTCGTGTAGGTTTATAGGAAGGATAAAGAAACATTTCGTAGTATATGTTATAGAGTTATAAACCAAACACTAACTAGTTTTCTTAAATCGTGAACTTTTGTGCTACACCATTAAATCACTCCCTGAGAAGCATACAATTTATACTCAGAACAAAGTAGGTGATCCTTTTTTAAGTTACAGGACCTAATGAAGAGGGCTATGCACGATATTAAAGTATTTATATCGTATCTTCCTTTGCCAGTGCTCTTAGTGATCTACAATCAAGTGTTTATCAAGTGCCAAGTGGTAATGTTAGCAAAGAATGTTTGGTGCCCGGACCTCTTGTTCTCCCTAGGCATGGTGGTATAATGTAGGCTGAATTAATGAATAACCTTTAATGCACTAGGGTAAAGTGAATCGTTCCATAATGTTTAAATTGTTTTAGAACATCGCCGCTTCTTCTGCAAAGCTCTATTAAAATGTTTAGTAATGAAGTACAAAAATATTATAATAGGTAACAAATAAGATTTATTCGTTAATCTTAAAAAAATATAATTACAATACTCAATAAAACATCCGATGTGTTCCATTCACAAGAAAAATTATTATTCATATAAAATATCGTTTTATTTACATACTGTTAGTTAAGATAAACACTACAGAGATTGTCTTATTACTTGCTTTCTGGTAAGTAGAAGATAAACAAGGGAATACTCTAGGCTAAAACGATAGTCAAATCTTTTAAAAAGTCTGTCGCTATTTGAACTGTGGCTCTCTTTGCAAGACTAGTAGTGAAACAAAATATAGATGCCAAAAGACATGTCTTTCTGTTTCAGAAAAGCGAGTAGTTGGAAACTGAAACCAATAACAAGTAATAGGAAAAGGTTAGCTCTATAAAGATATATATTCTATAAACTATGTGTTTTAACGAGATTTATATTTTTACTTTCTCTACACGTATGTACGGAAGGTATTGTATCGCATCCAAAAATTCAATAACAAGATTTCACTGAAATACATGTTTTGGAACCTCCAAAAGAAAGCATTTTTAGAAAAATGTCCGAGTGTGTATGTGCGTGTCATTGAGCAGCATAGCTCAAAAACGAAAGGACCGTTAAATACAAACCTGGTATTTATGTTTGGTATCTTCCAAGCATGTGACACGAAGATTTTCAAGAAAATTTTCCCACTCCCAACTACCCTTTACATGGAATAATTTTCGAAAATTTTGAATTTCTAAAAACTGGCTCTTAACTATTTTGAATAAAATCCGGTATGTTAAAATATTTACATTTCAAAATAAATGTATATCTTGAATTTTCTAGGAATAACCTCTGAAGATCTCTTTGTTCTGAATGAATGTTGTCGAATTTTGCTTAACTCCTAAACCGTAACAAATAGAAAAATCGTATGGCATCAAAAATGTAGATCTCATCAAAACACACAATTTATGCTAAATACATATTTGTTCTTTTGTGGAGTTGACCGTTTGTGAGATATTCTTTGTTATTGGATTCAATTTTAAAGTACTTAAAACCTTTCTCATATGGGAACTTGGCAACTCCTGGCCAGGCAAAGAAATGGATTTCATTCCCATAGTAGCCACAATTTAAAACATTAAGCAGTTTAACCTAGTGATTCCCTTATTTTCCTTCTACTTAATAAAAACTAATGCTAATCAAGATAATCAAGATAAGCATTAGCAGAAACGGTAGGTTTGGTATTTAGCAAACTTTTCGTTTTTGAGTAATTCTGTCCACACACACACACACACACACACACACACAGATATTTTGTAAAATATACTTGTTTTGGGATTCAGGTAGTCTCAAAACAGGTATTTCCGGTGAAACCTCTGAATCGAATTTTTGGGTGGCATACAATATCCTCTGTATCTAATGTGCATTATACATGTGAGCTAGAAAAAATAAACAGAAAACAACACACTGTACAAGATATGAATGTGCCTATAATTATATTGATGTATTCAGTTTGTTTATAAGAATACTCCAGTAATTTTAATGTTTGTGAAATATTATGATTCTGAAGAAAACGTTGGATGCAATATGAGACAGTACGTTTCACAAACATATAATAATATAATAATAACTCCATTGCACGAAAGCTCACGGGGAACCTTAGCCTACCGCCCGGCCGCTGCGTCCCCCATCCCCCCATTTCGGTCCACTACAGACGTCATGGATGGGGTGCAGTATTGGAGGGTGAGACGTGGTCAGCGCCTCGAGTCCCCCCGGCCGACTAACATATATAGAGTAGTTAAATTATATTCGAACCCACTCGCGGCCACTCTCTAATGCGCGAGACGGCTGGCAGTCGCCGGGGAAATTAAACCGGCAGAGGCGGACTAAAAGCCTTACCTTATAATAGGCTGACCTTCTGCTCTCAAACAGGCAGCAAGTATAACCCTGCAGGCGATCGAAAATAAACTTGAATCTTCGGGTTCGGTGTTGGACAAGAAACATTCGAGGAAAAGATCAGTGTTAACTGAAAATAAACTGGATGACTTTGGTACCGCTTTTGAGCGTTCGCCTCGAAAATCGCTGAAAAATCTAGTGCAGCAAACAGGTATATCTCGCTATTCTACGAGAAATACTGCACCTATGTTGAAACTGAAGCCCTACCACTACATATGAGTGCAAGCGTTAAAGCCAAATGATACTTCTAAACGTGTGAATTATTGTTACTAGTTTTTCCAACCCGTAGAAAGGCGTTTCATTGACCCACAGCTTTTGTTTTTCACTGATTAATCTTGGTTTCATCTAACTAGTCGTGTGAATACTCACAACAGACAATACTGAGCTTAAGAAAAACCTGTGCTACTGGATGAAATTTGAACAGGATGTGCGATAAGTGCTAGTAGAATAATAAGGTTCATATTGTTTGATGAAACACTAAATGCAGAGCGATATTAGAAGCTAATTTTGAGGCCATTTAGAATCGCTTGACAGAAGAAAAATCGTATGTTTGGTTCCAGCAAGATTCTGCAACAACACATACGATTGCCGATTCATTAAATGCAGTAAGAGAGGCATGTGAATAATTAGTGTTGATTTTTGGCCCCCTCGTTCTCCTGACTTAACAAGTTGTGATTTTTATTTATGGGGTTCCTTAAAAGACAAAGTATATCGTTCCAATCCTCCCACACTACAGGAACTAGAGAAAACATTGTGCAAGAAATAACAAGAATTCCTGTTGCTGAGCTTCGGAGAGTGAGCGAGAATATTTACACGAGATATACTGCCTGTTTGAGAACAGACGGTCAACATTTATTATAAGGTAAGTATTTTAGTCCGCTTCAGCCGTCCGTGTCACGCAGTAGAGAGAGGCCGCGAGTGGGTTCGAATATAATTTAACTACCCGTTATAATTTCGTAATGAAGGCAATAATGAAAATAATGTTAGGCGTAGTAATGTTAAGCAAGAGCAGAAAATAAAGCTCCTCCGAAAGAAATGTTTAGAAGCAAAGGGAAGGTATATAGGTAAGAATTTTGTTTTTCGGCCCAGGAGCCTGTAAAAAGGGAATGTCATTAGCACTGGTCAGCTATCTTAGAGAAAAGCAAGTGTTTTATTGTTACTTATTGTAAGGGACAGGAGTTCAATGCTCCTACGCATGTAGGCAGTGGATTTTACTAACGAAAAATATAGAAAACGACCAATTGGAAACGATAGAACTATTACGTAGTAAAGTCGGAGCATGGCAGATGCTTGAAGCCAGTAGGCGTGACATTTTGAAAATATTACAGTCGAAAAGTTCGCCAGTTCACTTCAGCCGGGAGGTCCGCTATTATGCTCCTCGTGGAGAGTCAGGCACGTAGCAGTGACTGTAATAGCTCAAGGGCTAAAATATTAAGTTGAGTCAGAAAATAACACAGTGAAATATTATTGTTGAACGACGCAACAAATTATGGCGTGTAATACCAGTGTGCGCGTGTGATGAGGTGAGGTTAACAAAATAGGTGACGGGAAAATAAAAACAGAAAATGAAACTAATAAATCGTGTTGAAATCCAGTCATGAGATCCACATAACATAGATTCATGCTAGCCTTGGCTAGTGATGACACAAAACCCATCCTTAACAATCACGTGTTGTTCAGCTGGCGCATGTCATCCGAAACCGCACCAAGTAGCCTCTTTCCTGACTGCTCGACAAAAAATAACTTTGAAGTAAATTCCTAGCCCCCCCCCCCCCGCCCCAGCTGGTAACACTCGAGAGAAACTGAAAAGACAGAATTTATGAAGAAGTATTATCGAAAGCAATGCGTTCTTGTTATACAATATTTGATAGAAGAATCATTTTAGGAACAATCTTTGCATTAAATATTAAGTGGCCTTCTTCCTTTTTATTTTGATGAGTTGTTTCTACCAAGGGATAGTAGGGAACGAAAGAAAGATATGTATATAATGAAAGATGGTGAACTGAGATCGGGTTAGAAAGAAAGAGCATTTATTGCCATATCATCTCTTCCATGGGATTAGCTATGGTTTACAAAGTGGACTAATTCTATGCACGGTTTATTGTTTAAATTATATTCAGAAATAATTAATTAAACAAGACATGATTATAAATGTTCCATTTTATTGCTGTTATAACCACATAAACAATTCGGAGGTTTACTGATTTTTTATATCAGAGAGGAGAGAGAGAGAGGGAGAGAAAGAGAGACGGCTCTGCGAAACAAAGAAAGTCTCATAATGTATTGTAGTGCATTAATAATGTACAGATAACACGCTCTTTCCCATTGGTTGACCAATCAATTTTCGACAGAACTCCATGCTAATTAGCGTATTATACTGCACACAGAATTACTGTGTTCCATCTTGCGTACGAGCCAAACGAGCAGCGAGTAGCTCTACCTGCAACATGCAATATGACGCGACATTGACGGCCAACTATCGTCACGACTGAATCAAGTGTTGCAAATGAAGTAGCAGTTCGCAAGTATCGTGGTATGACCTTTGGTCAGTGACAATTTGGCTACCCTCCATCTCTTCTCCGAGTTTTGTGTTGTGTACACGCGTGTTCTCTTACTCAGGCGAGCCGAGTTGGAACAGCGTGTTCTATTCCATGCACAAATGATATAGCTGCCTGTGTATGTTTCTTTATTAAAGTATGATGTAAGCCTTAAAGGAGTGTCCATCTCCATGGCCTTGTGTAAGGGATAACACCAGTAATGATGGGGTGATAGGAATGACCGATACGGGCTAATGAACCAAAAAGCGGACTTAAAAATACTGGAATCCCTCTCTACAAAGGGATGCAGATATTGAGGATCCATCCCGGGAATAAAACGGTGGAGCGGTAGAATTATTGATTATGGTGGTGGTTTTATTTATCACATAATTTCACACAATTGCATAAGCCTCATGGCTGTTCATGATTTCCCTGACCGTAGAATCTTACAGACATAGAGTAGACCTAAACATCTACATTTACTGCATGTGTGCTAACATAATGGGGAATAAGAAAACGCAAGAAAAAGACAGAAAATTAGCAAAGATGTTTACTTTCTCTACGTCATACATAGTACATAGGTAGAGAAGGTATTTCATTTGTATAACCCCCTTTAACTTCTATGATCATGTCGGGGGCTTTGAAAACAGGTGCTGGTACTATTGACCGCTGAACTGTACAGTTTTTTAATGATGTCTTAAATCATTTTTGACATTAAATATGCTCATATTTATACTTCCTGATTCTGTGGGAGATGTGGAATAATTCCAGTTAAAGAAACCTTGCCCAACCAAGCCGAGAATTGAACCTGGGGCCTCTGATTTGAGAAGAAGAACGCTGACCTCATGCCTCAGGGTCAGTCAACAAACAATTAATACTAAATATACAGAAAAACGAATAATGCATTAGAATGGAATATGACAGTTTTCCTGTGGCTAGCGGACCGAGAGGTAGTTTGTCCGCTGTGTTGCGCGTAATCGAGCGGCGTTAGGAACGTCAAATAGATTGTTCTGTGTGAGTCTATAGTTCTACAAGGAAAGAATTTCTAATGATGGAGGCAATACGCCGGCAAAATACTTTGCAAATCTCATTTCGAGGAGCTGAACGTCGACCCAGCGCGATGGAAGTGCATGACTGGATTCACGACTACATGAAAATACCACCTGATCAGGTAGATACACTACAGTTTCATTCTAGAGAAAAATCAGTTTTTATAAAATGTATATCTGTAACACATTATGAAAGATATTTACTGCAATTTCAAGGGGCGGCAAAGTTTAGTTATGAAAATGGTGAAATACTAACGGTAAATATTGGGCCAGCTGACTGCCGCATTGTAAATGTCCGGGTTTTCAATTTAGTGCCTGAGATCATTCGCACGTTTCTGGAACAGAAATTTTCACAATATGGGAAAATACTAGAGGTTCAAGAAGAACAATGGAACGCAGGTTATAAGTACCCCGTCAAGTCTGGTGTTCGTTCTGTAAGAATGGAATTAAAAAAGGAACTTCCATCTACAGTAGTAGTGCGTGGGTTTCCTGTTGGTGTGACCTATCTAGGACAACCGCAAACTTGCTATGTGTGTGGGGAAGCTTCTCATTTTCGCTCACACTGTCCATACAAAAAGTCTGCACTGCCTGTCTCTGTCTCGCGCAGGACTGTGTTACTCAGCGATGTAGTAAGAGGACAAGTTAGCGATCGGGCCGAAGAGGAATGTAAACAAACAGTAGGTGCGTCAAATGGGCCCACTACTGAAGCTAGTGAAATATAGCCTGTTTGTAACGTCAAACCTACGGAGGAAGTCTACCCGACTACCAGCTGTATGCGTGACGATGTGGCGGTGCAGGAGACTTCTGTGTCCGCACCGGTAGCTGTCAATACTCCCTCAGAAGTAGCAGAAATGGGTGTCCCATCCCCTACACGATCTTCTGTAGTTGTGGTGCCTAATAGTGGTGACCAGAACATGGTTGGCCCCTGCGATCCATCAGACACTGTAATAATTGAACACCAGCAATGGAGTGAGATGGATTTCGACGAACCTGTGCCGGTTAGGAGAGAACGCCCGCTGTCTGTTAGTGAGGAGGAGGGCACCGAAGAAACGGAGTCTAACATCGCATGGGAGACCGTGAGAGACCCTCGACTCAGGAAGCACTTGCCTTCTCGGTCTGGAAGCCTACCGAAAAAGTTTCCACGGGTATCGCGAACACATAATGACTAGATACATCTTGGACGGTGACGTGCTCTGGTTTACTTCTGGCCTTGTTTTAATGGTTGTTTTACGTACCTTTGCCACTGTTAACATCAACTCCCTACGCTGCACTGCCAAACAGGCTCTTTTACGTGATTTTGTGCGGACTCATGATTTATATATAGTTTTCCTCCAAGAAGTTAATATAACCGACTTTGGCTTTATGGGTCCACAGTACAGTTGTGTGGTGAATGTTGGAGAACATATGCGTGGTACTGCTATTTTGTACAGAGCAGGTTTGACGTTTGCCGAGATAGAGATGCATCCTAGTGGTCGTGTTATAAGTGCTAGAATGGACAACATGCCGCTACTTAACCTATACCTGCTTTCAGGGAGTGATAGGCGCCATGAGCGAGAAGACTTTATAACAAACAATCTCCCCTATTATTTGAGATGGAATTATGCCCTGCTTTTAGTAGGTGGCGACTGCAATTGCGTGCTACATGCTAAGGATCAGCGTCCTGGTTATAACAAGTCTTTGGATCAGCTGGTAACCGGGCTATGTCTTTGTGATGTTTGGGAACATATGAACGCTACGTCTGTAGAATTTACTTACTGTCGAGCTAACTGTGCCTCAAGGATGGATCGTTTCTATTTAAGCGCTCAGTTCAATTCTCCGATTCACACAGTGCGAGTTTTACCTGTTGCCTTTACTGACCACCATGCTGTCAAACTGCAATTAATCGCTGAGAGTCGCATTCCGCTATATGGCAGAGGTTATTGGAAATTAAACGAAGCTTTATTACATAACAACATTATTGCTGCTGATTTTGCCAAGTTCTTCAGGGTAAAGCTCGACGCTCCCCGCTGTCGGTGCTGGAGAAATGGCGACGTATATTTAAGCCTGGTATTACGACCTTCTTCAAGACCAAAGGTCGTGAGAGGGCAATTGAACGACGTCACACCTTCGACTTTTACCAAGAAACATTAGACAACAAAGTGGTCAGGACGTATTCCATCGCCTTCAAGCTGTGAAGCGGAAGCTCGTGGAAATACAGCAACATGTTTTGTCGGAAACTATGACCCGTTCGCGAACTCATGACTCCGTCGTGGCACACGAGAAAGCTTCTTTGTTTCATACCATTAAGGAGAAGTGTGCTGGTAGTGGTCGTTACATCCTTGCTCTTCTGACACCGGTAGGCGCCAAGGTCACCTCTGTGCCTCAAATCCTACAGACTATCCATACATCTTATAGCACCATGTTTGACACCACTGACCTACGCAATGCCGCCATGGAGGAGCTCTTCCAATATGTTGACACCGGTATAAATGTCTAGGAACAGCGTTCCTTGGAGCAGCGATATTCTGCCACCGAGATTCTGCAAACAATTAATTCCACTAGCCTCCATTCCTGCCCAGGAGAAGATGGCCTGACATATTCATTCTACAAGACCTTTTGGAGTATAATCAAAGCAGAAGTTGTAGAGTTGGTAAATGAAATCCTTATTGGATCGAACTGTTGCCCTGGATTCGCAGATGACATCGTCATCTTAATCCCAAAGAAAAGGTCTCCAATGAGAGTCTGGGACTATAGACCCATAAATCTTTTAAACACCGACTACAAAATTATGATGAAAGTACTTGCATCCAGATTAAGGGTTATTCTACCTACAACTGTAACCTCCGGACAAACATGTGGCATTCCGGGCAGGACCATAATTGACAACCTTCTGGTCCTCCGAGATACAATTCTCCATTATGAACGGAATCCGTAGGAGGCTGCTGCATTGGTCAGTCTGGATTTTGATAAAGCCTTTGATAGAGTTGGCCATGCTTATATGATTAAAGTGCTTCAGAAATTCAAACTTCCACCGTTGCTAATATCTGCAATCGGAACCGTCTACAGTGAGATGTCTTTGAAGGTGCAAGTCAATGGATACTACAGTAAGCCTATAAAGCTTACTAAATCTGTACGCCAGGGTTGTCCGCTATCAATGATTCTCTTCTCCCTTTCTTTAGAACCCTTTCTTCGCTATCTGCAGGCTAAGTTGACTGGGACTGCCGCTCCAGCTCGATTATTTTGTGCCAGATCTTATGCTGATGACGTCACGCTACTTATCCGTAGACGTGCGGCCTTACCCTTGGTACATACCGCCATCACACTTTATGAGGCAGCTTCTAATGCCAAAATGTACACCGCGAAGTCGCAACTGCTCCCTTTTGGATCGTGGCCGACTGATCACACATTTCTCGATATCCCGATACAATATAGTGTAAGATTCTCGGCATCATCTTCTCCAAGCCGTTTACATCGATGATTGATGGCAACAGGGATCACAAAATAAATTTGATTCGGCTGAATACCACTGCACATCTTGGTCGGAACTTGAATCTTCTACAGAAGCGTGGCACATCAATCAGTTTGTTTTGGCAAAATTATGGTATATGGCGCAGATACTACCAATGCCTGAAAAACACGTCTCCTGAATTGAGCAACTTATTGGATACTATCTATGGAGAGCACAGCCCTTTCGTGTAGCTAAAACCCAATTGTGGCGAAAACGTAACGAAGGCGGCTTAGATTTAATTGCAGTGGGACCTAAGAGTAAAGCGCTTCTTGTTAAATCTATTATACTTGCCACTAGGGGATATGGAGAGGAACAAGAAATAGCATTTTGGGAACCCTTCAAGAATTCTCTTGGAATTCCAGTTCGGGCTGTTCCTGCGGGTTTTAAGAGAGCATTCCATGTTTTGGATGGCATTGATGTCGATGTCTTACCTCAGCAACCTAGAGGACTATCAACTGAGCTCTACAAGCTTTTCCTACAGCGGCTACTTGCATCAATTCATGTGGTGAATAGGATGCCCAACAGACTCTGGTGTCAGGTATGGCGGAACATCCATTTGCACAACATATCTACGGAGTGGACTACATGCACATATTTGGTCATCAATGATGTTGTGGCTACAGAGGATAAAAATGGTGAGGACCCCCACATGCAACATTTGCGGTGGGCGGGATCGTTTGTTACCTGCACAACAGCACGGCAGATCTGGCACTGGGTTGTTTCGCAATTGCACCGTCTTGCTCCTTCGCAAAATCCCAACGATTATGCTCGCACATTACTACAACTAGAGACTCGAAGTACTACCGACCGCTTCGCACAGGTTTGGCTCGCTCTAGGCTTTCAGCATTATATGCTGTCTGAAACGCATCCGAGCGTCGACGGTTTACGTTGTCATCTTAGAGAAGCAAGAGAAGATCTGCAAAAACATAGGCGTCTTTCACTGCAGTCGGCAACAGCTTTTGCCTTGCTCATTCTATAGCATTCATTCTATAACCTTCGCATTTTGTTACCATCTTCCTGCACATGTTTAATTTAAACGCACAGACGACATTGTTCATGACTATATATAAAAATTGTGAACTGATATACTGTATTTATAATATAACTTATACCTTTTGTAATTAACAAAATGAATAAATAAATTAAAAATAAATAAATAAATAAATTACAAAATGATACACGCCATGACCTAGCTCTCCTGTTATGTACCCTTCTTCTTACGTTCTCCATAGTAATTACCCTCTTTTGTCGAAGATAGCTAGAAATATCATACCCAGTCAAATAGGCCTTCATTGCACTATTGCAAGCAAGAAATTATGGTGATAAATGGCTGTCTCAATAGCTCCGCAATCAGCCAGAATATGCCTCCATATCTCTACTTTGTCGTAAAGTGAACTATTTTTTCATCAGGAAGAAACAACCTCTAATCAAGGATAAAAAAGTAGGCCGTAGGAGGATCTAGACGACTGGATCAGCATAACTAGTAAACTAATGTGCTAGTAAGGACGGAGGTATATTTATGCTTTAAGGTGGCAGCCCCACCAATGAAATACTCGTCACGAAGTGAAGGTTAAGATGAAAAGATCTGGAAGTACCCTGACGACATGGGCAAGAATAAATGACCAATGATTACGGAAATTGCCACAAATGAATAAAGCCAATTGAAGTAAGAGGTCTACAAAAATTGTAATTGGATTAGATGTTACTGATAAAATTATTCATTTCAATAATTTACTATATACACATCATATATGCGAAATACAGACCTGGAAAAAAAACTAGAGAAGCTATAATGAATTTGAACAAAGTTAAAGAAACATAACATACACAGAACTATTTTTAAGAGTAACACTTCCCATGTTATATGCAAATGCTGTTTCATGTATGTGTTGTTAGGCGCGTTTCGAGGTCTTAACGGTCAGGTTGCTACATATGCTAAACCTATATACTAAACGTTTGCGTTCAGTTGTGATAGATCTACATTGCACATGCGCAAATAGTAAATTATGTGCACTGCCATTAAAGCTGTCCTAAGATGTTTATTTTTCATTGTACTTTATCTCTTCTCTTTATGATTTTAGTATTTGAAAAACGCTTTATGTGCATAAAAATATCCAATATGAGGATATAAAATGACAAAGGTTTTAATTTTTTAGGAAAACATTATTATTTACATTACGAAATTCCATTGTACAGCACTATTCCATTGTATGCGTTAGCCTAGCTTGATTTTGATTCCCTCACTTTTTCACTTTCTATTTAATGGAAAACTTAAAAGTCCTTTTATTCGTTTCTTTTTTATGCTATGCACTGCTGTTTCTAAACACGGTATCTCCAGATATTCATTTTCTCTTTACTAATATTTAATTTTTTAATAATTTAATGGATTCATTAGTTTTTTTTTTCAATCTGAGTTTACCAACACTGCCAAGCTTCTATACCTTCAAAATTGTAAATATTTACGTAAATACAATATAAATAATCCACATTAACACTCCATTCTTCCATACGCTATGAGCACTTCCTTAAAAACGTAGTGTATTTGTGGTCAAGATAAATTTGATTTCTGCCTTTCACCTTGAATTAGTAGATGAATGATTGTATATTTCACAAACTTTAATGTATTAAACAGCAAACATTTTTTAAATTCACAGTATTATTTTTCACAGATAATTGATACACAAATTTACAGCATTCCGTCTTATTATAAAAACTTTATGAAACGCTTTTCAACACTTTCTCTCACTTGGTTCCCTTTGTAAATCCGATAACAGAAACGTTCCTTTTGCTTGAATTTTATACTGGATATATATAGAATTTTTCGAAATGCTTTATTTAATAAATTATAATGCTCAACTTATTAATGTAGAGAGTTCAAACTAAGCAGATATCGGCACTCTAGTGTATTCTAGCTAAAAATATATATTCTTGCGTTCCGACGTTTAGTTTATTAGTTACTGCGCGATATGAATCGAAACACAAATATCGAACTTTTACTGTAAAAACTTTTTTTTTTATAAATTTGGGCCCACAGATATCTAAAAGAATCTAAAAATAATGTAATCTGGTATAGAAAAATATTGTTCTTAGGTTAATGAGTTGATGCTGAAAATTATAACAAGTGACTTTTTTGTTACTAGCAACATGGCGATATCATGAGAGCAGAAAAGGAAAAAGCTTGGCAACGTTAGATAGAACAGAGGTATCCCATTTAACTCCATGTTACTGTTTGTAGCTTTGACACACCTGCGTGTAATGTTCACATGGTATAGTTAATTACTTCTTTTTCTGGAAGTGTCTTGTCACAACTTCGAGAGTTATATAAGCGGATCTGGCAATGTCGTACAGTTTAACTTCGAGCGAGAAAGAGGGGGGAGTATACCCAATAATGGTTACCACTATGGTTAACTATTAACATACCATACCTTACCCCAGGTGGCCATTCGGACACATGATAGGTGCAGTATTATCTGATCTTATAATGCTGTGTAGTGCTATGAGTGCTTTTTTTTTTTAACGTAATGAAATGGCAAAGGGCAATTTGCAGATATTATAGGGTTTGAAACTTTGCATACTTGTACTTTAATGTATCTATTATTTTTCCGTATAAAACAAACTTAAAATCATTGAAAGTTTACCCATCAACCCCCTTAAAGATAAATATAATGAAACAGAACTTAAAACCCGGGCCTAATTAAGCTGTACACATTCTGAAGGAAAGAATTTTTGGAATATTATGCTGATGACGCGGCTATTGGTTTTCTGTAAAGAAGTAGATGGAATGCAAAATTGAAGCATTTATTTAATTGCGATACCTTCTAATAGCCTTAAGGAAAATAAAATAAACGTTTTTATATTTTGTAATAAAATAAAGTATTTCTTAACATTTAGTTCTATAACCACAAATTGTATCACTGTTTTCTAAAAAAAACTAATACTACAGTAATTAAATTAACATGAGTATAAGCGCATACAGAAAGCAGTTAAAACAGACCCCATTAATTCTCCAACCAATATTGTGAATCTTTTGTCGAAAATATTACTACATTTGTAATTATTTACTTATTTATAAATATCCTATATAACCTGACATAAAATGACATGTAACTTTTTAATGATACGACTAACTAGTTTTAATGAAAAAGGATGAAATTCCAGGGTTCTAGAGAGAAAGCAAATCTTAACATCAAAGAAATTCTTACGTCACAAGTTAGAAGGGCAGAGGGAAATGTAACACACACCGACGGAAGCCTCATAAAAGAAAGTAGATGAGAAAGAGGAATGAGATGCCAGTATGCTTGAAGACAATATTTTAAGAATGCTGCTCTCGATTCTTTTCTTTCCCTACCGTAAACTGACATTACTAGACATAAGAAAAGAAGACAGATAAGTAATGAAGTAAAAAAGGGAATTGCAGCAGGAAATCCTAAGGCCCACTCTTCATTGTCTCACATGGTTTTACCGCGACCAATAAGAAACGTTGCATCTTCTTCCCCATCTCCCTGGACAGAGTTTATTACAAATAAAAGTGTACCTTGTATATTATTCTGCTCTTTCTGCATGGGAGAGAGAGAGAGAGAGAGAGGGAGGAAGGAGCGGGAGAGGGAGGAGATAAAAGAAACTCGTTAAGCTTCTGTAGAAATTTATTCAAACGTATACACGCCATTTTCCCAGTTTCTTTGCTTTCTCCATTTATATCTTTTCAGGAATAAAAGAGCAAATCTTCCGAGTCTTCCTGCATCTTGCCGAGTTTGCATAGCAAAGAAGTAAACACGAATTATAATTTTAGGAAGAGACGACAGGCACTTGCAAATACAAAAAGAATATTAAAGAAAGAAAAAGTTGAAATCGTTAGCGCCTTCTGAAGCTAGATGCGTTTCTTGAGTTACTTCAGATAAATCTGTGAAACGTAGTGTCTTATAGCTTCATTACAAAATGTATGTGCGGTTATATCAGACTAAGTTAGATATGTTTAAAACCCCGAACCGATTTCTCAAATGCTGAGTCTTTGAGTGTAGAATTTATCGACTTAAAAATTAGTATTAATAGATTATAAGCAACATAACCTGTTTAAATCGATATTGCGCACCACAAATTTTAATCGCAATGAATGTTGACGAACATACTTTTATTTATATAATAGCATTAAATTAAATAAATTATTATGATACACAAACAAAGCAAAACAAAACTAAATAATCGACATCGAGAAGTTATAGGTTACCTGAAGTTAATACCAGCATTTACTTTAGAAATGCGCGTAGGCATGTGCGCGCTTGCTCTAAAGGGTCCGTGTTTATCCTGTATATTTGTTTATGCAGTATTTCAATCAAGAATATATACTAAGTTGTTCAAGTCATTTAAGTCAGCTTCCAAAGGGTAATCTCGTAAATGGAAAAGTGTTAGGTAATTTTTGTTTTGACTGTTAATTAAATCATACATGTTTGATATATTTGCACTAAGAATAGAATTAATAGTTTGAATCTTCTACTAGTTTCTCGTGAAGTTGTTTCCTTTCTCATTTAATCAAAATACAAGCAATCCGTAGCAATCAATGTTTGAAACTCTAAAATTGCAAAATTCATTTCCAGATAAGTGGATATACCCATATTGACCACCAAAGAATTTTCCAACAGTGCATGCGTATTCTTTTTTTAAAAAAAAGTTACACATGATGTAGGTAAGCATAGTTATATACAATTCTCACTAACCTAGCCAGATGGCACCGCTGTAACACATGTGACTGGCACTAATCATTTCATTTGTCACTCACCCTCTTTAATCTATTTCAGTATCGAAAGTGCTGGTGATGGTGTTTGGTTACGCCCGACAGGAAAAAAAGGAAGCTCTCTGTGGATGCTTCTCCGTCCCTCGGTCTTCATTTGGTTGACCGGGTATAACTGACCATCCCTTTGGCTGGTTCTGCCGAATGCCAGGACATATCAGACTGGAAATAGTAGGAACACCCCTACTACTGTGCAGTAACTCCAGATTCCGGCCACCCGGTATCTCCTCTCACCTTATCTCTCCCTCCCGGGGCGTAGATACAATGTATATCTTCACTGCGATATAACCCTCTTTTATCCCTGGAATCCTCACTATGAAGGTGTACAAACAAAGTGCAGTTAACTGACTTTCCAATCACATATCAAAACCAGATTGCATGCTCTTAACAGCTCATTTATGTCTACTATTGAAGTTTAAAAAATGTACTTCATTTTATAACATTATGGTCTGTAGGAGACTTGGAAAGTTGAGACAGATTCGAATATTTAACTTAACTATTGATCTAGCACAAAGTCGCTTGAACTTGTCTTATCTTACTCAGTTATACCTTATCTATCACGACTGTACATCCATCCAAGATTTCATCGGACATACCCTGAAACCAGAAAAAGCATTTTTAGACAACAAAAAAAAAAGTCCGTATTTGAGTGTGTGTGAACAGCATAGCACAAAAACGAAAATTCATTTAAATCCCAACTCAGCATTCTTCAAGGATGGGACAGCAAGATTTTCAACAAATCCTCCTATCACTATTACTTTTTTTTAAAAAAAAAATAAATAAAATAAACGATGTGACGATTTTGAGTAAAATGTCATTTAAGATATCTTCATTCCAAATAAAATGTTTTGATTTGTTTGGGAGTACCCTCTGAAGCCTTCTCTTAATTCTGGATAGCTCTTCTGTAACTGGAAAGCTGTGGAAGATAGACAAAAGCTTATTACATAAAAATATAGATGTCGTTAAGAAAAACACATTCATGTCATTTGCATTTTTGTGGAGTTGACCATTTCTAAGATATTCCTTGTCATTGGTTTCAATTTTGCAATACTTAAACTTTTCCCAAATGGCACTTTGAGTAAAATATCATATATTTAGGATTTCCTCTTTACAAATATCATATTTTGATTTTTTTCGGAATAGCCTCTGAAGCCTTCTCTTCATTCTGGATACCTTTAGAAGACGGACAAAAACTTACTACAAAAAATATAGATCTTGTTAAAAAAACACAATTATGTCATTTGCATTTTTGTGAATTTGACGTTTCTGAGATATTCCTTATCATCGGTTTCAATTTTGCAATACTTAAACTTTTCTCAAATGGCAAGTCGTTATTCATTTTTCATTCCTTTGATCAAGCAAAGAGGAAGGCATTTCAAAATCATTGCTAACTGAGCAGTTATTGACTATCAGTAAACTTAATATGTTCACACAGTATCTGCTGAGAAATGTACAATAATGGCATATACACTAAAATTTATCTATTAACGTTCAGTAGATATGTGATTAACCTTTCTCTGAACAATTTATTTAAAATGGGTAGAGGAAGTCATGTAGCACTTTACACTGTTCTCCAATCGGATGTGCTTACTCCAAATGTGGCTTTGGGCTACATAATATACTTGAAAAGATCTCCTAGTTTCCAGAATTCTGTTTTATGAACCTTTAATTATGCATAGCATTAAGAAAGAATTATATACTTAGTGCGGTTTACTACCCGGAAAATTAAAGCATTTGAAGTCGCCTCAAGGCACGTCTCAGAAAGATTGCCTTGTAGATACAGTTGGATTAAAGTACTCCCCCCCCCCCCCCATACATCGTGGTAGGAGTATTTCCCGCGAACACTTCCTCCATCAAACTCTTTATCATTTTTACTTTCTCTACAGAGTACTTAGGTAGATAAATAGAGATAATATTGCATTCCACACAAAAATTCGATACCGAGATTTCACCAGAAGTACACGCCTTAGGGGCCCCTTTTTAAAAAGAAGAACAGCATTTTTAAAAAAAGGTTTGTGTGTATGTGTATCTGTGAGCACGACAACTCAAAAACAAAGAGTTGGTAAAATACTAAACTTGCTATTTAAAGTTAATTTCTTTCAGCGATGTGATACGAAGATTTTTGACCCCATACTACCCTTTACATGGGTAGTTTTTAATTTTCTCAAGAATAGCTCGAAAAATTTGATTAAAATACTGTATATTAAACATGTTTACGTGGAAAAAGTATATGTTTCATTTTCCGGGAAGACTTCCTTATTGTGAATGAATTTTGCTGAATGTGCATAGCTGTTAACTGCAAGAGATGATAAAAACTTATTACACAAAAATGTAGATATGGTTAAAACACACAATTTATGTCATACACATTTTTTTCGAGGAGTTACAATATTTTAGATATTCCTAGTTACAGGTTTTAGCTTCAAAGCATTTAAACTGGGGCAATTATTCAAGCCCTATTCGACGGACAATCGCAATGGGATTTCAAGCACATAGCAACCAGCTTTTAAAAGACTTTGACTATTGTTTTAGCCTGGTGTGTTTCCTTATTTCTCGTCTACTTACAAGAAAACAAGTAATAAGACTATTTGTGCTAATGTTTTTTCTCGATTAGTACGAAGTAGATAGAATAAACTTTTTAACAATCATTTGTTACAGAGACGTAGAGAAAGCCATGTAAATGGGAGACGTCAGATTTTTATATCTATGACCTACTTTTTGGCGAAAAGCGTATTGTTGTTATTATACAGCATCTGCTTGAATACTGCGAAATAAGCAATCGTTGAGTTCCCTTTCTTGTGAAACTTTCCCTTTATGATCAGGAATAATAATAGCTTGTGTTTACAGTTATCCGTGAAATGCTCAGTTGTAATAATGTCAGCTTTTATGAACTAGTATATCACGTTATTTATCGACAAGTAACAAACACGTACGCACAGGTCAACACATAAAACAGACGGATTCCAAACAGCGCTCTCTAAATTAAATCCAATTTATATTCTCGTGTAGAAAAGAAGTACAATGGCTTTGTGTAAATTATTGGCATGCTCCTGGGGCTCAGTCGGAAATGAACATGAATTAAGTGTGCAGCGTGCAGTTCTGTACTAATGGGATAAACACACATTCCATGTACAAATTTATGTTTTCAGCCGATGCAACAAGTGTTCTGCTTTAAGCTGTTATTTCACTTGGAACAAGGCTGTTCATTTCTTTGGATGCTAACACGGTATGGTAGCTAAGGCGTTAATGGTCTTGGTTTTGTCCCCTTTTTAGAATTAGTAGAATAATACGCCCTACCCTATCACCAAGAAAACCCATACATAATGTGTATGTGTATGTGTGTGTGTATGTGTCCTGCAATCCATTTCGAAGCCCTAATAAGGCAACTCTATTTTGAGGGGACCTCAATATCTCACTATTCCGCGCAGCATTCACTAGGCTAACTCTGGTTTAGCCAACTTGTATGTCTGGTAGCAAAAATGATCAGTATTTCATGTTCGACACTTATTTTATATAAGCTTTACATATTTTTGGAAAACCTGTGATAGGAAATCGTTTATTTACATCAACAGCTAATGTCTTTATATTCAGGATGTTTCAAAACCATATCGAACGAAGATATAGATGTTGTTCTCAGACTCTATGTGATTGAAAAATATAGTTTCCAATGGCTTAAGTGGGACATTAATAAAATGTCGTCGACCTTTGTGGTGTAATGATTACCAGATGATTTGTAAAACTGAGGATTGCAGGTTCTAGCCTGGCGGAGGGTGATGGACTATTTTGGACCTAAAATTCCTTAGAATGGTTTTCTTCGGAAGGAAAGTAAAGCCGGTGGTCCCGCGAAATGTTTATTTGTACCTTAAAAAAACACATCTTGAAAGAAGAAGGTTCCAAGGCAAAATTCCGCTATTCCGCGTCCTCAAGTTGTGATCTCGTGCCATCTGTTATATTATACGATATTGAATGGCTTTAGAGTTTGATTTAGTAGATCTAGTATTTTCCTGCTATAGAAATCTGATAGAGTGACACTGATGTAGTGGAGTTAACTTAAGAATAAGAGCTCTGCGTTATTATTATTATTATTTTATTATTATTGTTATTATTATTATTTTATTATTATTGTTATTATTATTATTATTATTATGTCATTTAAGCTAATAGCAGACTCAACCGTATTATTTGGTTGTTTGTGCTATGAGACTAGATTTTATAGCTTCTTGAGTATGAGTTTTATGGTTAAGATTCAACGTACTTTTATAATATGGGTGCAAGTTAACAGTTGGTAGTTACTAAAAGATCCAATGTACTTTTATAATATGGATATAAATTAACAGTTGGTAGTTATTAAACACAGAAATTCCTGATTCATAAGTTCAGAAATTCCGTGTTATTAGCCATTAATATTTTCTAAATTGCCGTAATAAGCCTTTTGTTTATGATATTCTCTGATGTTTTTGTCATTAATCCGACGCCAAGAAATCATTGAAGAATATCACTGAATTGGACAGCCTGTGATCTGTCGAGATTAATTAGAGTATTTTGTTTGGTTTGCCACTTAGTGATGGGTGCGGGACACTTGTGCTCGGTGACACTTGCACTCAATCATCCTTATACCTGAACACATTAGGTTAGGTTAGTTCTAAAAAAGCTCCACCTTCAAGCAATAACAGTTTCCCAGAACTGAAGTCCTGAGTGCAAATATCACTGAATTGTACCGGAGTGCAGCTGCTACGGAGTACAAGTGGTATAGACCCCTTAGCGACAATTAATCAGACCAGAGCAGTTGGCAGGCTGAGGGCAGCCGGAGGTGTGTTAGACGTGTCCCTGTTCTCGGAGAGAACTTACCCACGTTCTGACGGGATTGTGGGGTTTGTAGGATGGCGGGTGAGTGTTGGGGCTGTGGAGTGACGGGAGGAGGCAGATATTGCTCCTCGGCGGTTGCCTATTATGGTGCAACGGCCCTTGTGCACCGCTGGTGTGAAGTTTATTAAAAAATGTTTATTTTGAGGTTTTAATTTTGAATCCAAACAACTCTTGAAGGATTGTTAGGAGCTTAGCCGTAGCAGCTGTTGGAAGTCTAGCGACAAGTAAAATTAGCAAAATCCAGCTAAATAGGAAAAACTGCGGCAGGAATACGTGGCTTAACGGTCAGTCGGATTTAGGCATTGTTAAAAGAATATGTAGCATTATTCTCTATTCATTTGTGCCGTAGTTTTCCTGTTATATAGGGTATGAGTAATTCAAATACTCGTAGACTCTATATTATATTTTAAATGCCTCACATTGAAAAGCTTGTGCGTTCGAATCTCGCTTAGGATGAGTTACCCGGATAAGGTTTTTATCGGGTTTTTCCCTTACCTTGAGAAGATGAATGTCGAGTAACTTTAAGCTCCATGGACCCCGAGATCATTTGAGTATCATTTCACCAATTTCCATTCATCGTTCGATATGACCAACCAGGTTAAAGGATGTTAAACTACAAAAAGAAAAAAAAAATACTAAGGAGGAACTTAATTCAAAAGAAAACTCACATGATGACGAGTCAAGGTCCAGAAATAACTACAAAGAAATATTAAACAAGTTAGTTTAACTTCCGTTAACGTGTTAGATCATGTTAGATAATAAATGAAATGGGTGAAATGATGCTCAAATGATTTGGGGTCCATTGAGCTTAAAGATAACGCAAAGGTAAAGGCTAAACAGCGGTGGGGAACACCTCACGCACGACCTATAAGATCTATTGTGCGCTAACACCCCTCAGTTGAAGTGATGGAACCACTGGCCGGGTGCGGAGAGGCCACGTTCATGTTGAAGTCCCTTCTCTTTGGTTGATGCTTCTTCTCGGCGCCAGGAACGCCACGTAGCCGCCAACGCCATGGATTACGGCAAACGTCCCCGACTCTTGAGAACAGCGACCACAACGCCATCCCAATGCCAAGAACAGCGTTCAAAAGCACACGCATCCGCCCGCCACTTTTGCCACAAACCAAGAGCCCTAAGTTACGAAGGAAGATGAGGAAATGACATGAAAGGAAGTCGTGAAGAATAAGCACCCTAGAATTCGCCTAAGTGAGAAGAGGGAACCATGTAAAACCTCAAGTCGGACCGCGCCGTAGTCAATGATCAACGCGTGACCTCCCAAAAGTCGCAGACGTTACCGTTGCGCCACATTAATCGGTAGAGTTTAAAGTTGCTCATCATTCATCTTCTCTTTATAAGGGAAAACCCTCCAGAAGGGAACCCTATCCGGGTAACTCAGCTAACCTAGATTTGAAATCGAGACCTGTTGAATGAACTTTATTTCCCAAAGAAAGGAAAGCGATACCCTTGCCAATGCAAGCTGGTTCTATGCTGATTTGTGTATAAGGGCGAAGTATGAATACATAATCTAATGTATAGACCATGGGCAAACTCCGGAACACTTAAACAGTAAACGTAATGTTGGTTAACACTATACTTTAAGACGAACCGTAGATGGAGAAACGGACACACAATGAGTGGCGGTTGCTGAATCATAAATAATAGTGATGTTCTATTATGTATAAAATAGCTAAATATATTGCATTTTAAATAAATTCTGAATGGAATCATTTGCAAATATTCGTGAACATTTGATGAAGATATTTACAAGATGTGTTCGTGTCAAATGAGATCTTTAGTTTAATTTGACATAATTCATTGTGAAAAACAGTGTTTTATTTTTAGTGTTCAACAGTGTTTTAGTGTTTTACAACACCGCAGGTGATGACGATGATGTATAGAATAAAGCTGGAGCACCGGTGGAATGCGATGGTGGGGGAAATCGGAGAAATCCCGCCCCCGTGCCGCTTTTTCAACCACAAATTTCACATGCGGTTGCCTGGGATCGAACTCTCGCCGACTAGGTCGGCGCAGCCTGAGAAACAGTTGCTCACACAAAATACGAGTACATAGAAACAAACGTAGCCAACATTTTAGCTACCAAGAATTTTAATTATGTGTGTTTAGCAAATATTAACAGTTTAAATAGATCAACACAATTTTTACTGTGCGAAAAATGTTCCAAAACCCGTATAATTTTTTCATATATATATATATGAATTTGTAGCTGCAAATCCAGCTTGAGCCATGCATTTTCGATATGCATAGGATTTACAAAAAGATCAAAACAGTGTTTCGGTAAATCGTTTACTCTTTTCATTTTATATTAGGGAACATTTAAACTTTTTGTTGTCATTTGACTTTGAAGAAATTCCTTAGAGCAAAAACGATGCATTTGCCTCTTCCACAATTTCAACTGGACGGCAAAGGTTCGCTTGCTAAGCTCATTTGAGTGTGTATTTATTTATTTACTCCCTTTAATTTGAACATTGGTTCCAACTAGAGAAACTAATTCTCAACATGGAAGGCCAAACATTTATTATACAGACGACTTTTCAATTGGAACAATCTGATACATCAACCATCCCAAGCGATACCTTCTGTCGTATGTGGAGAGGTCAAGAACCACTTATGGTTCCGAATCTTCGAATTCCTATACCTGGTATAGACTATAGATTATAGCGCGCCAATATGAGACCCAACATAAACGAAATAATTTCTCTTCATACTGACAATAAACTTTCATAACCATCCATTTTAATATCAGTTAGTCTACAGACCAAAGTCATTTCTGTATGCCTATTATCTACAATTTTCTATATATTTAGTTTTTTAGGTTACATTTTGCATCTTATTTTAAATACTTTATAAGAACAAAATTAGTTTTCTTATTTTCCCTATTATCTTTGTATGATTACTGAATATTCAAAAAATAAACAGTTTAACTAATTTAAATGTCATTCATGCCTAATAAATGTGCTGAATTATATTTTCTTTATAATATTAGTTTTGTATGTAGATTTAACATCTGGTCCAACCTAATGGTTTTGAAGGTCAACATTGAGCAAACTGTTTCCTAATTGGCGCCATTTGAATACATTTAAATGGTATGGCTTTGAGATATATATTTACTCAATATGTAATACTAACCGATTAATGTTTATAATATTAGGTTATTGCGCAGTATAATGTTTTCAATTAAATAAAGACATGGTGAAGGAAAACTATACAAGTGTACCAATATAAGAAACATTGAGTCACTTTGTAACATTTGGTTTACCTGAGAACTGCACTCAACATTTTTACAAACGTAGATCTCCGGCTCTATTTATCATTTTATGCGGAATCGAAACACATCCTAAACAATGTCACAGCAGTGACTTTTGCCTTGCATGCAGTCAGACTCAGGGATATGGATTACCTCCATTTCTAAATAGTTTTTCCAAAATGAATTATACATAATTCTATTTATATTTCACCATTTAATGATTTTATCTAGAGGGAGATTGAATAAAAACTAAGCGTGAGTCACATTTTGTGCTGAACATGTAAAGGAGTACGTCAGTGCCGCATGAAGAAATGTTTTCATCTCTTTCTCCTTTCTGCCGCAAAGGGGTAATAGCTGAAAGCATCGTTACTAATTCATTATTTCGTCGTTTGTAGATTACTTATTAATGAGACTTGGGATAAAAGCTTTAGAAAGTATATAAAATGCTGCCGCTTACCATTTTTATAAACGTTATGGAGGATATATTCACATACACACACCACGGAGGACTGGGCAGTGCTGATAGAAGCCCTAATAAAAAAAATGTTAATTTTCCCCTTGAAAATACAAAATCCATAATTCCAGCATAACTAAATTGCAGAATTGAGTAAAATAGCATCAACGATACTAAACACCATTACTTTACAACAAGTGTAGCACGAACATTCCTATTAGTATTTAAACCCAATATTAAAAAGGTAGGAGTCGGTTGCTTATAAAAGTTCTCCAAATGAAGTGCAGAATTGTGAAATTTTCCGAAATGAAATATCTCACAATGTATGTCATTTTGAAAATATAAATTTAGTACGTAATGGTTTTATTTTGAATGGTATACTTTAGCGATAGGCCGAATAAGACTGAATTCAGACGCTATATGTATAAAAAGATCTAGTAGTCTGGTAGTCGGACATTAAATACCTCGACAGTACATTAAGTATATAGCATTGCTCATTAAGATAAAATACTTTAGAGCGGTGCTTATTGTCTCTTGGCTTTGAAATTAATATATATGTTAATGGTATCTTGAAAATCGTTTCAAGACCGAAATAAATTTACAGTACATTAAGAATGTATTATTTCTGGTCGATTTGAATCAAAATGTTTTAAGGAATGCAAGATCTTCAGATTATTTTCAGTGCCAAGTATACTGTACTGTGAAAGGAAAATAGAGGGTGTCTCCTTTTTACTTTCTCTATACGTACTATGTACATAGTGTATAGAGAAGGTATTGCACTCCACCCAAAAATTTGATAACGAGATTTCACCGGAAATATATGTTTTAGGGTCCCCCGTATAAAAAAGGTCCTTGTGTCCGAGTGTCTGTGAACAAGATAGATCAAAAATGAAAAGTCGGTAAAATACCAAATTCGGTGTTTATCTTCTAGGGATGCGACACGAAGATTTTGAGAAAAATCCCCCCCATCCCAAACTACCCTTTACATGGAACTTTTTTCGAACATTTTGACTCTCTCAAAAATGGCTCTAACGATTTTGATTAAAATTTCGTATACTAAAGATATTTTACATGACAAGAAAAATGTATATCTTAAATTTTCTGGGAATAGCCTCTGAAGACTGCTTTGTTCTGGACGAATTTTACGGAATTTTGTATAACTACTAAACCGTAAGAGATAGACAAAAACTTACAAGACAAAAAAGTAGAGCACCTTAAAACACACAATTTATCTTATATACGCTTTTTTCGTGGTGGTGATCATTTTTGAGATACTCCTTGTTTTTGGTTTCAGCTTCAAAAAACTTATACAGGAATTTAACAGCTCCTATCCATACAAACAAAGGAACTTCATTCACATAGCAAGCAACTTTTGACTCACTTTAACCAATAGTACTCCTTTATTTCACTTCTACTTACAAGGAAACAAGTAATAGGACTATTTTTGCTGGTTTTTTTCTCGATTAGTATGAAATAAATAGAAGCACAAGCATTTTAACAATACTTTTTGCAGAGATGCAGAGAGTCATGTGAATGGAACACATCAGATTTTTATGTTCAGCAGCAATATGTTCGGTAACGTTGATAACTGTTTGGTTACAGAAACTTCCAAAGCAGTCTACACCACAGCCGGTTTGTAAGTTTATGTAAAGAGGAAAGCTGATTTATCGTTTGAGAACGTAAAACAGTTATCCAGACGACATTCTTCGGTAACAGGAGAAAATGCAGCAGAAGAAGACGAAAAAAATGTTTCATCAACGCGGTTTTCTTTTGAACCTGAGAGTATTCTATGACCTTCATTTTAGGGTATTTTGCTTTGATTCACACTTTGTTAAACTTGCGAGTGTGCAATGTGTCTCCTTTATTTGGGAGATAAAAGTTTCAGAACTTGGAAACTTTGTTTTATATTCCGAAATTATTCCCATTTATGAGCGCTAGTAGATCCGTGTATTTATTTTAAATATTTCTGTCTGTAGTTCTCAAGCTACAACTTCTTAATACAATAGAAATTCGGGGTTGATGGATCGAGAAAGTAATGGCAAAGTAAAGGCATTGCACATTTTGTACTCACTGTTCAAGTTTGAAACTGTCATATTATAAATAGTTTTACTGAGTTGTTAAGATGTTTGTTCCTTAAAGTAAACTTTATTGCGCCTAAAGGTTTATTTCTACTGCCGATTTGTTTTTTTTGTATAAAACTTGTGCTATGCAAACGTCCTGTTTAATTCGCGACTATTTTAACAACAATTTATATTCTATGCGTTCCAGCAACAAGTTTTGTTCGAAACCTCGTATCCCTGGAATATATCTGTAGTGTAAGGTGGCGCAACTCTGAAGGGGCCGGTACTTGACCTGCTCTAACAATAGAGCGAACGGACACTATATCCGGACAAATAAAGACCTGTGTCTGTTTCCTTGTAAGACTTATGTGATATTATTTATTTCTAAGTCCAGAAAAAGCCACTTACAGGGTAATTTCTCCCTTGTGAACACCAGTTACATTAAATTCACTTTATTCGACACAAGGGCCTACATTTAATGCAACACTTTACACTTTTAGTACAGATATAACTGCGTCATTCGTTCGCGTCAAATTCTGAGTATTTTTCACACACCAAATTGACATTTTTGAACTTACTCCTGGCAGTGTAGGGCTTACTTATGAGTCCTGTGGCCGGGTTTTGAAAGTTCCAGTCTTAGAAATTACGGGAAAATCCCGTTTTGTCCGTTTGTCACGCTATTGTGTCAGTTCACTCAATTGTTAGAGAGGTCAAGCACCGATCCGTTCAGCGGTCGCTCAGCTTCCACGCCTCCGTTACAGTATACATGCCCCGCTAGGCGAGGGATAACTTCACGAAGTTCCAGAACTTGCACTTGCGCAGTTCAAAGTTGCTGCACATTGCTCATTATTTTCAAAATGGAGTCGCCTGCGATCTTCACGAGAATTTTAATAGCAAGTTGAAACTAAATCTATGTTTCTGGGATGCCAGCAGTTTGGGCTACAGGGACTGTAATAAAAGAAGGTTATGCTTGAGTGCCTTTTCGGCAGTTTTAGAGTTCGATAAGAGGAAAATAGAACTGTGTTACATTCACAAGCTTACTCTACTTATTCTGCAACTAACTATTCTTACAAAAGTTCACTCTTCTATCTACTTCATATCAATCAAGATAAACATTAGAAGAAATGATGTTACTATTTAGTTCCTTGTAAGTAGAAGGAATATGTGCATGCACTTGGCTAAAGCGATAGTCAAATCTTTTAAAAACTAAATACTATGCGATAGAATTAAAAAAGTTGGTTCTCTTTGCATGACCATTAATAAATCACAACAAATGTGTATGCAAAAGAAGTTAGGGTAAGTTATCCAGATAAGGTTATTTTCGGCGTTTTCCATTATTATGTTAATGATAATGGAAAACGAATGTCGAGTAACTTGAACCTCCATCGACCCCGATATATTTGAGCATCATTTCACCGATTTCATTCATGTCCGGTATGACCAAGCAGTTTAGAGGTCGATAAGAAAATGTATGAGCCTTGAGAAAAGTGTATTAAAGTTGAAATTAATAACAAGGAATAACTCGGAAATTGTTAAATGTACAAAAATGTGTATGACATATATTCTGTGTGCTAAAGATTTACGTTTTTCGTTTACATAGTTTTTGTCTATCTCTTATGATTTACCAGTTGTGCGAAAGTCATCCAAAATGAAGAAGTCTTCAGAGGCTATTCCCAAACAATTCAAAATATACATTTTATTTGCCATGTAAATATCTTTAATACCAGTATACGGTATTTTATTCAAAAGCGTTGTCTTGTCTGAGAAAGACAATTATCCAAAACTTGTTCCATGTAAATGGTAATTTGGAGTGGGGGTATTTTCTTGAAAATCTTTGTGTCGCAGTTTTGTAAGATACTAAGCTTAAATACCAAGTTTGATATTTAATGGAATTTTCGGTTTTGAGCTATACTGCCCGTAGACACACATACGCATACACACACGTAACTTTTTCTGGTTTTTTATTTAATTCAGGGGTCTCAAATCAAACACTGTTTTCGGTAAAATCTAGGTACCGAATTTTTGGGTGGAGTACAATACCTTCTCTACTTACTATGTACTTCATTGTACTCAGTAGAGAGTACTCAAATACCAGGAGCTGGTATTTAAGAATATGGATTTTTACTTTCTCTACTGAGTAGTTGGAAACAGTTCCAGACCGGTGTATCATACAGTTTCTATGCATGTATAAGGAAACAAGTTTTAAACGGTTTTAAACAGCTAGACTAGTATAAGATAGACGTAAGGAGCATGTTCAGGACAAATGTCTCACACAGTTAAGAGTTACACAGCTATTCTACTGGAGCATTTCCAATAGTTTATAACATAAGTGTCGCCGGGGTAGTCACTAAAAAAATTATATGCATTAAAAATTAGTGTTCAACAGTGACATCTGCACCGATTTGATTTCTTTAGAATGGAATATTTATGACTTCCGACGTTTTCTATGTCTGCTACTTTCATACGCGTTATAGGTTTTATGTTCAAATCTTTCAAGCGTCTAAATTCACAGATCGACTCGACAACCGAAGAGGACTGTCAAGAATTTTATTGTATAGACATCATAGAGAGTTATAAAATAAGTAAGAAAATATGTGAAAAAATTCGATCCTGGCCTAGACCGATGGTTATTGGTGTACTTGAAAGCAAGAACCCCATGTCAGTAGATCCATGAATGTAAAACGAAATTCCAATACACGACAGCACTGCTATGATCTTGGCAATTGACAATTAACAAATAATTTCCAAGAGGGTAGTATATATACTTCCCATTCAAGAGGTCCATAGTTCAAATTTCAATTAGAATGAGTTTACGATTAAGGTTTTTTTAACGCGGAAGAAGAATATTGAGCAGATTTAAGTTCCATGGACCCCGGGCTCATTTCATCAATATTTCTTCGTCCGATATGACCAACTAGGTTAAAAGAAAGTTTTATATATTATATCGTTTATTTTAAACCTTCCTTTATTGCAGCTTAACAAATAAGAAGCTTAACAAGAACGCATATATATGGTTCAATATAGCAATAAGAAATATCGCAAACTTTTTTAGTTATGTTACTCGTATAAGCAAAGCAGTGGAAGAACATGATGTAATCATTAAATAAGAACTTCACCTGAGTTTATGATGCTGCTTTCCAGTCATATTATAATAGAAGAGGCTCTTCCATAGCGTCGCTATGTCCATTTATGGATCAATATCCATTGGAAGCCGATAACATAGTGTTAACGGAAACCTGTGTCTGACATCTAAACGTCGCATAAGCAAACAATAGCCCCATAGTGTCCACTCAAGTACTGTAATCTCTGAGAATGTAATATCTTGTAACTCAACTCTGAGCCAAGAATTTGACTGGCATATGTAACATCTTCCTTGCTGGCATCTAGTTGCAAAATATAATTGCTCTCTCTGTATGGGATCTTAAAAACCCTTGCAACTTCATTTATATGTCCACTTTAACCTCTAGTTATATTGTTTTAACTTAAGATTATATCGGGCAAACAAAAGTACTTGTTAACTTCGAAGTGTGTTGCAAGCCTTCATAATCAGAAGTTCCAGTTGCCTCGCCTTGCAGCTCTGACGACTTGCAAATCTCACGCACTCGTTTGAAATATTATCTCGTAGCTGACATTTATTTTCAGCATTTTTTAAATCCCCACCTGCTAGGGTGGCAAATTAATAGAATGTTGAAAAAAATTACCAGAATGTAGATGCGAATGCCTCTTTAAATGCTTATCTCGTTACTTTTCGAGTAACAGTTTACTTTCTCAAGTTTACCGATTTCAAACGTTTTATTGATAGCTTGGCCACAGTGTAGGCAAGCGAATTTTTAGCAGTCCTCAAAACCTTTACTAAAATAAAAATGATCTACGTGTCGATTATACTACCATATTGAATAATCCTATCAGTTATGACATATCTGCATTAGGTGTACATAAAAATTACATTTAATATTTAATATCACTCAAAGAATTAAAATAACAACACAATTTAGTTCAGAGGCAAGAGGAACCTTTCAATTTTTAGAGATAATTTCAAAAAAATACAAGAATTGTATTTCTGGATATTCTGAAGAAATGACAAACATTTTCATTTACTTTCTCTATCTTTTACCTAAGATAGAGGACTGTATTAGCTCAGATATTCTGTTGTGGTCGATACTTCGCGATAAGCTATACACCTGGATTCCTCGACACTAAAAAAAACTCTCTCCCAGAGGACTCTATATCTTTATCAAATTTACAGCTAATTATCATACTTAAGTAAAGTCAGGTGCCACTTAAGTACGAAACTTGAATATTAAAATATGGCAAGTTTTGTTTTCTTTGTATGCTTTGTAAAAAAGGAAAAGGTCTGATAAATGCTAATTGTTCCTGTTAATTTGTATTATGTTAGAAATAAAAATCATAGTGCTCGTAAAACTACTAACGTTACACGATTTAACCTTTTTCATAGTGCCAAACCTTTTCGAAATTTCCTGTCGTATATGTCTGAATCTTCATAGATTGTTGTGTGTATTGTTAAACCCCTGAAATCTCTCTCCATCTCTGGTATATAAACCAAACAACTTTTATTTGATAGATCCTTCCACGATAACTCACGTTAAAATAGTTGCAGGAAAGGTCTATCAATAACGAAAGTTCAAATTTTTTCACGATTTACCCCAAATCTGCTATATATTTTGTTATATTTTGGATTATGCAGAGTGAGAATGCTGGTACTTGTTGCAAGGATTTCTGGGGCGGCACACATTTTAAACAGTTCAGACTTTTTTGTTTTGTTGGTTAATATTCTTAATGTGGCACTCATATCAGTGATGTTCAAATGACCTTAAGTTCCATGGAGGTTATACTTGCTCGCCATTCGTCTTCTCAGAATAATGTGGCACTCATATCAGTGATGTTCAAATGACCTTAAGTTCCATGGAGGTTATACTTGCTCGCCATTCGTCTTCTCAGAATAATGGGCACTCATATCGGTGATGTTCAAATGACCTTAAGTTCCATGGAGGTTATACTTGCTCGCCATTCGTCTTCTCAGAATAATGGGCACTCATATCGGTGATGTTCAAATGACCTTAAGTTCCATGGAGGTTATAGTTGCTCGCCATTCGTCTTCTCAGAATAATGTGGCACCCATATCGGTGATGTTCAAATGACCTTAAGTTCCATGGCGGTTATAGTTGCTCGCCATTCGTCTTCTCAGAATAATGTGGCACTCATATCGGTGATGTTCAAATGACCTTAAGTTCCATGGCGGTTATAGTTGCTCGCCATTCGTCTTCTCAGAATAATGTGGCACTCATATCGGTGATGTTCAAATGACCTTAAGTTCCATGGCGGTTATAGTTGCTCGCCATTCGTCTTCTCAGAATAATGTGCACCTCCGAAAACCCCTTAGCCTGGTAACTCGCTCTATCAGAGATTCGAACTCGGGACCTCTTGAATGTGAGGAAGATGTGCCTGCCCTACTCTATAGAGGCGAGGAGTTACGAATTACTGCTCTGTGCATGAGATATGAGAATTTATTGGCTATGAAAAAAAAAATATATAACAAATTGTGTCTTTTAACGAGCTCTACAATTCCTATTATGTAAGTTTTTGTCTATCTCTTACGGCTTACCAGTCATGTAAAAGGCAGTCACCAAGTTTGGTATTTAGCATACTTTTCATTTTTGAGCTATGCTGCACACACACACACACACACACAAAACCACACAGACACACAGGGATATTTTTCTAAAAATGCTCTTTTTTGGATTCAGGAGGTCTCAAAATATGTATTTCCAGTGAAATACATATGGTATCGATGTTTTGGTTGCAATATAATATTTTCTCTTTACACAATGTAGATAGTAAGTATAGTGAAAGCAAAAATTGTGGTAGAGGACAGAGAAATAGAAGCAGCCTGGAGCAGTCAGAAAGTTACCAGTTAGGGAATAATACATTGAAAAAAGTATTAAACGGAAGAGTATTGCCGTATTTTGTTCTGAGGAGTGACAGATTAAAGGCTGTTTTCAGCTCATGGTCATGGTATTCAAAGCTGTAAAGTATTACAAAGTTGAATGATTGTATTGCATTTCATTCAATATATTAGACTAGATGTTGCAACTGTTTCACTTACCGCACGTGTTCTTTTTGAGTACATATCAGTACCTTGATTTCTTTTGTTTCTATAGCAACCAGGCTAGATGTGGGAAAGTATGTCTAGTAACAATAGTATCGGTAAGTAGAGGAAATTAGTCATATTGTCAAAAAAGGAATTTAATAAAGTTTAATGCTCCCTTATTAGAAAAAATAAAAGAGTAAGGGAATTGTTTTAGACCTTTTTGTATATCTCAGTATGTCGAAAGTGGGAAGGGTAAGAAAACATTTATAGCTACAATTAATATTCGTGAAAACTAGTGCGTTTTTAAATATTTGTGACAAGGTAAGCAATGTGTTCATCTATTTAAGCATGTGTCCTGTTAAAATGACACGCAAGTAAGACTTTTTTGCAGCTAAAAGTTGGCTATGTTTGCTATTTGTGTGACCGACTTTTGTCACAAATGAATTATGCCAAGTTAAAATATAAACCTCGTTTAAGGAATATTTGTTGGCGCAACTGAAAACAGCTGTCAAAGGTAACTTAGATTTTATTGAAATGATTGCAAATATAAAAATCGTTAATTAAAAAAATATATATTTTTTTTTGGTATTATTTTACTCTAGTTTAAACTGTGTATAAAATAAATTGGCACTGTTTATCTAAGTAAGCCGCTGCTGCAGTCACTCTTTACCTGCTTCTCCGTCTACCGTATCATTTCATACTGTGATTTGACCGACCTTGCCAGTTGTGTAACAAGTAGTGCTGTGTTTAGTTACAGTGCAGTGCGAAACACTGCAGGCGGGAGCTAGGTTTGAATTCCTCGTGGCCGCGCTCCTAAAGTGACTAGCTTTGGCGCTCCCTGGAGCAGGGCAACGCGGGCTCGAGTACTGCCTTGAGAGCGGGTATTTGCGTTCTTATAAATCTGTGTATATGTGTAAAAAGAACAGAAAAATTAAAGAAAAAGGAAACAAAAAAAAAACTCGCAGAATACAAGCGAGCGAGATGACTCCGTGGCTCACGAGGGTCGTATTCGTATTCCTGCTTACCACTACTGACCTTCCATAGATTTTTAGATGGGTTTCCCAGACACCAGACGAATGCTGGGGAGGTTTCTTTCATGCCCCAAATTTCATTTATTCTTTCAATCCGGTCTTTCCAGAAGTGTCGGCAATTGTGCTGCGGAAAATATGATGACACTTCACCTTGTAACTGCTGCTCTCTCCGCTGGGGTGGCATGGTGGTCGTCTGTCCGCGCGGGGCCCCCAATGTCGACACCGTGTGGGCTAGCGGCGCCCAGGTGAAACTTGGCGGGGGGATGAAGAACTACCAGCATCGCAAATTTTCCACCTTGACTGAGTACTTGCGTGGTACACCTGATGTCTCCCTTCATCTTGCGCTTCCACCCCGGCGTCTGACATACAATAGCGACATAGTGCTCAGTGTGGAATCCCCTTCTCTAAATAATCCAGTCCAGTCCACAAAGTACAGCTCCGGTTGTGTGAATTATTATTATTGTTATTATTATTATTATTATTATTATTACTATTAAATGTTCGTATTCTAATTTGAGGACTAAAGCAGCATGTATGAAATTGCTCTATCATGCAGTGGTTAAACCACAGGTATGATGCTAGAAAAACTAGAAAGTGAAAATCTATCCAAAAATGAAGAGTCTTCAAAGTCTGACCTAATGTTTATATCAGGATCTTTCAAACTATTCCTGCTATTGTTTTACTAAGTGGCCAAATTGCACTGTATTTCACGCGTGCATACACCTCTTCGTGTTTAAAAGAGATGCAGAATTCAACGGGGTTAGTTCAAATTAACCCTCTCGATAAGTGCGACCCGCTCATCGTCTCCGCTGAGAAGGAAGAGGGATAAAATAAAGGTCACTCACGCCAGTTCTCCGCTGGGCATGTATAACTTGAAATGTTAAAATCTGCAACTTATACGAAGGAATAACTGCACACTCAAATACGGGGCAGATTGGCCATCTGATAGAAGCCTTTTTGGAAATACCTCCACTCGACCTTAGCATTCAGGCAGAGGCGGGAATCACGCCATAAAACATTAACTGCCTGTATTTGTGGAGGGAAGACCATCATGGGAATGAGTACTCATCCATTATTCAATTAACTACAGCATTATCCTGTAGTAACAATGACCACAGACAATATATATCCAACAGAAACTCGTCCGCAAAGACACTAACGTCACTATAGACTTCTGTATTTGTAAAGATAATTTATGGCTAAACGGGAAGACATCTGCAATTTTACATATATGTCTCGCGCATCGAGTCAACTCTGGAGCAGACATATTTGAAATTACCACCTTATGCGAGTCTAAGAAGCCATACTAATATCTTTCAGGCAGAAAAAGTTGCCATACTTAACTATACTTGTGAAACAATATAGGAACCAGCAGATCCTTATTAACTGTGATATCCAAAGCATTGCATGCCTACAAGTGACACTAGCTTAAATAAGAAATGTTATGGGAAACATACAAAAATTTACCTCATTTCACATCCACTAACCAAGTTATAAGGTTTTGGGTACCTTGCCATGCTCTACATCTTATGACGGCGAGAAAACTGATTCTTTGGTCCGCAGAGGAGAATCTGTGGAATAAGCCTCAAATCAGCTAAAACCACGGTTAGCGATAAAGAAAACAATCCTTCAAAGATAGCTCCGAATTTCTAAGAAAAAAACTTACAAAGATCGCCTGAGTAGCGGAGGTAGCGCGTCTGCCTCACATTCAACAGGTAGCAAATTCGAATCTCGCTTACGGTAAGTTACCCGAATATAGGTTTGTTGTGTGTTTTCCCTTATTCTGAGAAGAAAAATGTCGAATAACTTTAAACTCTGTGAATCTCGAGATCATTTAAGCATCATTTCACACCAATTTCATTCATCGCCCTATATGGCCAACCAGGTTGTAGGACATTGAGCTACATAATGAAAAAATCTGACATGTTCCATGCACGTGCCTTTCTCTACATCTCTGTAACAAATTATCGCTAAAAAGCTTATGCTTCTATTTAATTCATGCGAATCGAAAAAATTAGCGGTAATAGCCTTATTACTTGCTTCCTTGTAAGTTGAAACGAAATAAGGCAGTACTATAGATTAAAGTGATAATCAAAAACTGGTTGTTATGTGACTGAAGTTCCTTTGCTTCTATGGGCAGGAGTTGACAAATTCCTGTAACAGAAAAGTATAAGTTTTTCAAAGTTGGAACCTAAAAACAAGGAATACATCAAAAACGATCAACTCCACAAAAATGTAGATGACATAAATTGTGTTTTATCGTGATCTACATTTTTTGTGGTAAGTTTTTGTCTATCTCTTACATTTTACCAGTTGAAGGCGTATGGCTGGTGGACGTACCTGGTGGGACTGGGCTGCGCAGCGACGACTGGTCCTATCTCCGACGTTGCAGCTGCTAAAGTCGATTCCCGATGCTCCTCGGCTATCGGTGGGCTCAGCGACGAGCAATTGAAACCTATTTATATCTAGCTTTGGTATTTAGCTACGGTGATCTCCAGGGAGTGGTACGGGAATTGATTTAAATAACGTCGGCACTTTTCGTCCAATCAAGGTTTATTTCTCTTTTTCAAGCGTTCCCGAATGTTCCTGGCGCGGTTGAGCGTAACGCGCAGAGTGGTTACGCGGCGACGAGTGCAACGGTTACGTGCAGAATTATTGTAGACACTTTAAATTTTCGCCGTGGCTTCCCTACGCGTGACATTTATTTCAACTGTGTGAATCACTGTAATAACTTTACTATATTTACGAGGATTCTTGTTTCGGGCATCACAGAGTCTACGTGTAGTTACATTCCAACTGCCTATCACTATAATAACTTGACTAATTCGCGCATACCCTGGCTTTGTGCGTCGTAGGTGTTCCCTTGGAGTTACATCTCAACTGCCTGAAAATTACGGCGAATACTCTATATTTATAACAAATTCTACCCATGTGCAAAACCCTCAACTCGTAATCTCATTGGCCCAATTTTGGCGCCAAAAGTGGCTTGGGGTGCGCTTCTGCCGTGACGTGATTAATTGTAATTGGTCAATGCGTCTTTCACGTGATTCTTGGCCTAAATTTCCTCGTGGTTCACCGGTTTATGTCGCCTTTGCTTTCTCTTACTGAGACGTGACCACACAATAGCGTCTTTCCCCTCTTGCAATATACAAAGAAACAGAGTAAACAACTGAATTCGTCGCTTGGGAACTCTGGGGTTGAAGTTAGAAACGCTTTCCAAGAACAATCTCTCTGAACATCCAATATACAATAAATATATTATAGCTTACTTACTAATTAACCTAAACAATTGAATCAATTACAAATATTGGTTATGCGCTTATTCATCTGGACGATAATCTGTATAATAGTTATGCAAAATTCAATAAAAATTATCTAGAATAAAGAGATATTTAGGGGATATTCCCAGAAAATTGAAGATATACATTTTATTTGCCATGTAAATATCTTAAATATTTGAGATTTTAATTAAAGTCGTTAGCCATTTTTGAGAAACTCAAATTTGGAAAAAAAGTTCCATGTAAAGCGTGTTTGGGGGTGGGGGTATTTTCATGAAAATCTTCGTGTCGTATCCTTAGAAGATACTGAACTTAAACACCAATTTTGGTATTTAAGGGACTTTTGAATTTTGAGCTATGCTGCCTACAGACACACACATACAGACACAAGGACATTTTTCATAAAAAATTTGTTTTGATTCAGGGGGTCCTAAAAATGCATTTCCGGTGAAATCTCGGTATCGAATTTTTGTGTGCATCACAATAACTTCTGTAAACACTATGTGCATAGTACGTGTAGAGAAAATAAAAGAATTATATGATGTTATTGAAATAAAGCAATAAAAATTTAAGTGATTAAATTGAGTCAACTGATGAGGAAAGTCATTGGCTTTCTCAGCAACCGGAAACATGTAGAACGATAGGATTACTTCACGAGGAACCATATGTCGCCTTTGCAAACAACCTGAATGAAACACTAGTTCATCTTTGAAAAAGGAGACATCTCATCTCAGAAATGGCTTAGGATCCCGGAGAAGGGGCTCAACCAGTACGCAAACAACTTAGTTTTAGTTAAGGAAGTACACAAAAAAACTATTTAGACTGAGAAGTGTACAGTTTAATTCTCTTCCACTTAACATTTTAGTATTTACGAATGTTTATTCATGAATTTAAATGTTATAATACAAAACAGTAAGTCAGTTAAATCAGTGCAATAATCAAAGCTAAAACTTAGTAGCCTATAGTTTACCATTTTTATGACACTTAGGTTGCTTATTCAACCATACGCACCAACAGTTTCAACAATTTAGATTAAAGACAGAACATTAATTTTTTGTATAAATATAATCTTTTTTTTTAATTTTGTTCACTGGTATTAAATTATGGACATAAACAACCGCATTATAAACTTAATTCATTAAACTATTTGTAATTATAACTCATACGGTTTTTTCTCTTATTTTACAATCTCAAAGGTAACACTGGTCAACGGGAAAATTGCGACATGAGTGGTGTATAAACATTTTAATTGAGAGCCCTTATCACGAAAATATTACTGAAAGTTGCCAATTGCTGCAACATTACTGATACAGTAAGTTGTAAATAGATCAGAATGTGGAGCGATATAGAGGGAATAAACACACTTGCAAGGATGAACTGGTCTTAGGTTTGTTATTGTGAGGAAGGGACTAACAAATATAGACATATAAACACACAAAACGAGAATTTACTTACAGTTCATCTCTGCAGAAGTGTTTTGGAGTGCAGATGTGATTTGCTAACAGTAGTAATACTCAAGTAAAAACTTCGTCTTAAAACGTAACAACAAAGTTTGCGACATGTTGTAAAATTCCTTTAATATTACATGTGTGAATGGGACGTTAGAGATAGAGCTTCTCTCTTTCATAAAAAGGAATGTCCTGGAAAAGTGAATGTTAAATCTGAAGCTCTGGTGGAATTTGAGAACATCTTAATTCCTCCACTACATATAAAACCTGGCCTCATCAAGAAACTTAGCTAAAAAGTTGGACTGATATGGACTGGTATTCAAATACCTAGCTACACTAGAATTAGTGAAACCAAATTAAAGGGAGGAGTTTTTGTTGCCTCACAGATTCTTCAACTTCAGCAAGATAAGCTATATGACCACCTTTTAAATGATGTTGAGAAAAAGGAATGGATTTCTTTCAGAGAAGTCGTAAACAAATTTGATGCCATCTTATCACAAAATGGGAAGCTACATGTGTCTTAAATTACAATGTTTACACTGCCATCTGAATTGTTTTTCTGAAAGTTTTCGGGAAGCAAGCGATGAATATGGCGAACTTTTCCACCAACAAATATCATTAATAAATAAACATTACCGGGAAAGTGGAGTGCAAGTATGTTTGCTGACTACTGCTATAGTGATCAGGGATGTTCCTCAACCTGGCGATAAGAGCGAAATAGAGAAGAACAAAAAGCTATCATAAACCTATTTTACAAGACATCAGGCAGATTTACATAGAAAAAGTTACTGTCGTATATATCCTTTATACAACTATACCACAAACACTTTCACCAACCGGTTCGGGCGGTTTCGGCTGAGACCAGCATTTGGGTGGTACTGTGTGCAAATCACGTGGGTCGACCAATCTGGCTGGGTTTTTTCCCTCGATGTGGATGTTTAAAACCATGACCCAAAGCTCCACCCTCAATACAAAACAAAAGTAACATTGAAAATAGACGGTAATTGCGACTGCCTTGCTATTTATCCACACATAGTGAAAACAGTATTCTAAATGGTACCTTAACCCCATCTGCTTGTCCGGAGGTAACTGGTAAGGTATATGAAGGTGATATCTCGAAAGGCTAGAGCTACACTTAGCCATCTGATTACGAATGGTACAGCAATTAGACGGTATGGTACTCTGACACCATCTACTTGGCGCGTGGTTGGGGAATGCACTTTCAAAGACTACTGACCACCATATTGCATCTACAAGGTATCTTAACGAACATTTTATTGCGATGCGATAATGTTTTTAAGGCCACTTAAAATAAACTAAGCAAAAAATACTTTCGTTTTGAATAATCATGCCTTCTATGATATGACATTCATAGAAAAAGATTAAATGTGTTATAAACAGCTTAGTATCCATAAACATTGTTCATTTCAAATATATAGAAAAGTGACATTTTCAAAAGAATTACGCACGCATTTGGGAGTGCGTGTTACAGTAGCTAATAAGATTTTTTTCCCTTACTATTACTGCTCGAAAATGATATACTTTTGTCGTTTTGTAACGAAGATAATTTTCACAAACAGGTTTATTATGCATACATTGGAATAAGGCACGCTCATAATGTTTTGATGCTAGTTCAGAGGAAATAATTAGCTAAACCATGACGTATAACACAGCAGGTGAGACGGTGCGTGGATTAGCTGCTGTATGTAGAAGGTAATTTAATGAACTCTGCACCGAAGTTTCACAACAAGGCTCATCATATTGAAAGCAGTAGTAGTTGGACTGTCGTTTACATTCCTGTCACACACCGTGATTACAATAAAAGTACCACTTTTAGCTTCCTTTCATGCCTTCTCTAAACCATTTTTCACCAAAGGTATTCCAGAACAAACACCAATTAAATATATTCATCATTAGAGTTAGGAATTCAAATACAATTTGAGGAAATATAATCTTATTATTGGCAAAACATTATAACATGCCATTGATTTAACCCAGTATAAAATTTAAGGATAATAGCTGACATTTTAAACAAATTAAGTAAAAAGTGCTAAACAAATTAGTAACATCGCTACCTAAATTAATACATGTAGATTTATACTTATATGTTGGTCAAATATTACCTTATAAGACCTGTATTTGTACATACTAAAAACAATCCTAAATCAAGAGTATAGAATCCTCTTGGTAATATACCTATTATTACTTTGATAAAGTATCCATCGTTACTTTTAATAATGTATCTATTATGTGACATACAAAACCTGCACACATTAAATGCTTATTAGTAGTAAAAAATTCAGAAAATTTATACTTTAAAATTTACTTAAGTTTTGTGTATACACGCATTCTAACACTGTAACATGCCACACTTTTCATGCGAGAAAGAAAATTTTAATTTCACGTTCTCTAAGCTATGATAAAATAAAATATAGTAAAATAAAAAAAAACTGACGTGTTCCATTCACATGACTTTATCTATTCTGCAAACAGACTAAGTTTGCAAAACGCAATTTCTTTTATGTACATCACGATAATCTAGATAAATATTACCAAAAATTGACTTATTACTTAGTTCCTTATAAGTAGCAAAGAAATAAGAGATAGTTAAATTGAACAAGCCTTCACTGTGCAATTATTATTGATGTTCGGTTGTCTTTCGAAGACGAGGACTAAATCAAACGGGAACATGATATGGATGAGGACCTCCCATTTTAGAAAAGTGTAAGTATTTTAAAATTGAAACCAATAACAGGGAATATCTCTGAAATGTAGGTATGACACAAATTGTGTGAGTTTTTTTTCATTTATTTTTTTTAATGAGTATTATATTTGTGTGTAGTAAGTTTTGTCTATCGTTTTCGTTTACCAGCTATACAAAAGCCATACAGAATGAAGAGGACTTTAGAGGAAATTCCCAAGAGATTTTCATTTCCATGTAAACGTCTTTAATATACAGCATTTTAATCAAAATCTTTAGACACTTTCTAAAAAAATCGCAAATTTCCAAAAAGTGTTTCATGTAAACCTAGTTTGAAATGGAGGTACTTTTCTAAAAATGTTCGTGTTGCAACCTTAAAAGAACTTAACAAGTCTGGTATTTAACCCAACTTTTGTTTTTGAATTATATGCTGTCCGCACACACATATGCACACACAGACAGAAACTGACCTTTTTCTAAAAATGCCTTTTTGTATTCATGAGTCTTCAAAACATGTATTTCCGTTGGCATTTTAGCATATAAATTTTATGAAATACAATATCTTCTCTAACTACTTTGTATGTTGTACATACGTGCCAAAATAAGTAAAAGAACACAACAAACTACAGAGCTGTTTTGGTTAAGAAAGGTCACGTTAATTTCAACCACTTCCAGTTAAAATATGGAAAAATACTAGGGGCATTAAAGCACATATCTGCAAATTGCAAAGTTCTATCACGTCTGTAAGTTGTCATAATTACAGATACGTAATAATGATGCACTGTGTTTTATGCTGGTAAGTAAAGACTAAACTACATATGCAGTCTTACAGAGCCCCCACCAGTACCACAATTCCAGTTATGTCTGCCTTATGTCTGTTTTTCCGTCACTTCTGAGCTGCAACGAACTGTGTTCATAAGGTAATGTTTGAACATCAGATGCGACATCAATTCAATATGAGGTGGACTCATCCGGGGCTGTTGTTACGAATCATGCCTTCCAGCCACTCGGCTGAAATGTTTCCGTACTCCTCCCTTTCGCCGCTCTCCTAGATCTGACTTTGATCATGGGCTAATGTGTGTGTAAGAATTGAATTCATACTAGGGCTCATTAGAGGGAGTTGAAACACAAATGAGGAGATTCTCTCAAATTATTTAAAGGAAATCATTATAGAAAATTAAAACTATCGTGCACTCAACTTTACTTTTGCAGCTAAAGATATCACATGTATATATTCCTTAGAAATCATTGCGCCCGGTCCCTTTGCTTCTGCACTTATTATATACCATTTTATTATGTCAATAAATTGTTGCTTCCACATTAACCGTGTGCAGGACAGCAGCTGAGAATACAGAATCAGACTGAAAATTTAACGTCTTAGCCGGGATTGACCACGAATCTCTTGAGCTACAATCAAACACTTTAAATTCCCCAACTGACATGATATTTGTCCGTAAACCATAATGAGATTTAAAATTATTTTAAAATGTTATGAGTACTTTTAAGCTCTTTCTTATGGTCTAAAACAGATATGGGCATTTATTGGTTCAGGACCCAGAAGTGTTTCTTAACCTTCCTGCATACGACACATTCCTTATGGAAGTTCGGTGTATGGTGTATGACGTAACTTAGTCGACAGCAGTGTTGGGCCGCGACAGAGTTCCAATTGGAAAATTGCCATGTGAGAATCTAAGACACTATATGTAAAGCTTTTCCCTTTCTTTTTGGTAACTAATGTCCATAATTCTACTAATGACGCAGTAAATATGTGTAAATAAATAAACACTTATTAGTTTATCAAGAAGGAAAGGTACCTAATATAGTAAAAATACCGAGCAGTTGCAACTGTGAAACGCATAGTTAACAAGAGGGATAGCTGTGTATTTTCCTTGTGCAATTCCTCCAAAACTAAAATAAGAAGCATTTAATACATATTTCCTTAACAGAATCTGAGTAAAATATTTGCTGGGAAATTAATTCAACTTTCTAGTAGATCCTATTAATGTTAAACCTACAATTTAAGGCTGGGTTTGCAGCCACAATAACTAACATATGTGAAAAAATAGGTTTTTTAAAATATTTATGCCATGATTAAGACGGTTTTGTACAGTTATTGTTTGCAAAACCCACGCAATTAAATGTATTTGGCTACATTAGGTTCTACATATTGTTTGAAGCAACTCGCAATAGCTCTAAATTAGATTGTAACGAAATAGTTGCAAATGTAAACGAATGTACTGTAATTTAACTTTTCTCTTCACCAAGTTACGTGCAATAAACATTCATGATTTTTCCTTTTTCCTTTTTGCGATGTTGAAGTTGCGGTTACCCCCTATGGCGCCGTAAGCTTTTTGTTGGTAACTTCGTTTACTCTTTTTTCCTTAATTTGTCCCCCAGTAAACAACTTCTCCTTTTCTTTTTAGCATATAGCTTTTCTTGACAATTTTCTTTTGTTTTACTGAAAAGTTGAATTATTTTCTTAATTCTTAACTCCCCTTTCATATTTTGGATGTTCATAATTGTTATGTTTTTGTCCAAGTTCTCCCATTTCTTATCCCATATTTCTTTCCTCCACTTTTCAGTTTCTTTACATTAAAATAAATAATTTCTGTACTCGTTTGTTCATTGCACACAACACATTCGTCTTGTAGTCTGCCTCTTAACCCTTTTAAAATATAACTTCAACCGTGAACCATGCAATCCCTTCCCTCTCATTTTATAGCATATATTTATTTATTTCTCCTACCTTATTTTATTTTAACCATTTTAAATAACCATAGTGTATTCTTTGCCTCCATATTTCCTAAATTATTTGCCTTTGTATACCATCTATGCTGTGTTTTAACTCCTGAATTCTCCAACATTCACACCTTCATTAACCATATAGTTTCCATTCCCATTAGAGAATGTAGTTGAAAATATAATTTTTGCATTACTTTGCAATTTAAATTGTGGAAAAAGATATCAGTACTTCATATCTAAGTATCAGCAACTTCCACTGCAGTCATCAATTGTTTCTTCATCTACCGGTTATTTCGAGCTGTGTGGTGTAAGCCGACTTTGCGGGTTGCCTGTCAAGTGGTCTGGGGCTTCCACATACCTGATTTAGAGCATTCATTTAACAGTCTATCACTTGGATATATTTCGAAATCTATGGTTAAATTTAATAAAACTGCAGGTAAAAATACGGAAAGATGTAAAGATATTTATTTGTTTATGCAGAAATCTTGCATTACATGACAGAATTATAAGATGCCATTGTCTACATGATATATAAAGCGTTATTGTGTCAAGGTAACGATTTCCTTTGCGTTTGCTTCAGTTAATGCGTTAACGAAGGAATTCTCAGTGTAGTTTGTTTAAGGGATATATAAATGAGCAAAATAATTCTGTCAAAGTTGACTTACTTCTTGATCGGACGGGTAATAGCAAAACTGAGGCTGAAAAATCCGTGATTCAATTTTGTTTTTTCTTACGCAATGGATGAAATTTAAGAAACGATTTAAAATGAAAACGTTTGGAAATGTGGAAAACGTAATTCGGTGCTAAACATATTGAATTATTTTAAAGTTGATCAAAAGCATATTAGTGTTGGAATAACTGTCTAATCCACCAGTTGTGAATATCCCATTAGAGAGTTTTGCAGTTTCTCTTGTCAACAGTATTACTTGTTCATCAATTTTCCTACTACACTCTTGGTACCTAATGAGCTGCAATATGTTTGACATCTCACTTTTTCCACCAATTCATTAGCAGTACTTGATGTGCTTCATGGGACAAACAGTGCACAATATAGGATTTCTTCTGCAGAGTGACAACCAATACCGCGAATACAAAACAAAAGTTATACTGCGACACAAGTGTGGGAGGTTCGTTATTACGTAATCAGGGAATAGTTTGACAGGACGAAACCAGTGGATTTGATTACCCATTGTAATCCAGGAACCTGGTTTGAGTAATGGGTAATTCTAGATGGCAGAATAGTACTCCCGTTTAGAAGACACTAGGAATAGCTATCTATAGTGTGTTAACCACCAATGTTAAAATATTTGCTGACAAATAACTGCTTTAGTTAGGAGTTTCATGAGTTTCGTTTCCATCCTTATAATGGTTTCTGTAATTATAGTTTTCTCGCATTAGAATAAGTTGAAATGTTTCTTAACCATTTTTTTATCGTAAACCATCACGCTATATGAGTAGGAATGCTAGATGTTATCTGCTGAGTAGAATATCCTCGTGGTTTGAGCGTTTACAGAAACTCAGAGTAGACTAAAACATTATTTCATATAAATGTACTCAAATTTTTTCTCAGTGTATTAATATTTCTGAATTTCTTTAAAATGAGTTCAGACTTAAGTTTTCCTTCCCATTTAGTATATTCCAAACTACTATGAACTATTTATTTTAAGCCTGCAACTGGAAATCAATGCGTGTTTGACAAACTGATGATAAAAGCCGTTTGTTTCTTGTTAGGCAATATGGAAATTGTAATATATGAAGAAATGTTGCTTGCTGCGCTGTTGCTTCATAGATAGTCTCAGAAGAGAAATATGCAGCTGAAGTAATTCTCCATGAATCGGGTTGAGTGCCCTAATGGGCGCATGTTTATAATCTATGATGCAAAGAGTAGTAAAGAACAGAAATAAAAGAAGCAGAACTTTCTACAGTTACTACTGTAACAAATATTTAAATATAAATTAAATGTTAAATGAAACAGTCTTACGAAATGTGTCCAGTCAGCACTCTTCTAAAGCAGCGCAGTCGCCCTCCGTGGTGTAATGGTTTCCATGCTGACTTCATACCCAAGATCGTGGGTTCAAACCCGGCGGAGGACGATGGATTTTTCGGGTGTAAAAATCCTTAGCATGCCTTCCTTCAGAAGGGAAGTAAATCCGTTGGTCACGTGTCGTAGATATACGGCACGTAAAAGAACCTCAAACCTGATAGAGAGGCCTCTGAGCAAAATTAAGCGGTCTTTCACACTCAATTTAGAATGGGACGCTGAGAACCACAGTAGTTAAAGAGCGTCCATAAATAACACGCCATTTACATTTTTTTTCATCTGAAGCAAACGCCACTGGGCAGAAATAATTGACAGTAATTGATATATGTGTAACCAACATGACAAACTCAAAGAACTCTCATTAGTACGTGCTGTCCTCTTTTGATGAAGAGTATAATTTCTAAAAATCTGATGTGATTCACAAGACTTTCTCTACATCTTTGAAACAAATTATTTTTAAAAAATCTATTATTCTATCTAATTCATGCTAATTACGATAAGCATTAACAGAAACGTTTGTTTGTAAATAGAGGTGAAATAAGGGAGTACACTAGGCTAAAATGATAGTCAAATACAGTTTTTAAAATCTGGTTACCATGTGGATGAAATCCGTTTCTTTGAACTTCCAGGAGTTGACAAATTCCCATATGTGAATAGTTTAAATTAGTTTAAAACTGAAACTAATAACAAAGTATATCTCATAAATGGTCAACACCACGAAAAACAATTACATAAATTTAGTAAATTTTTGTCTATCTCTTACGGCTTAATCATTATGCAAAATCAGCAAAATTTATTCAGAACGAAACGGTCTTCAAGAGCTATTCCGAGGAAAGTTAAGATATATATTTTATTTGGCGTGCAAATTTCTTTAATATATGGTAGTTTAATCAAAATCGTTAGAGCTATTTTTGAGAAAATCAAACATTTAGAAACAAGTTTCCATATAAAGGGTAGTTTGGAGTGGAGGAATTTTCCTGAAAAGCTTTGTGCTATATCCTTGGAAGATACTCAACTTATATACCAAGTTTGGTATTTTACCGACTTTTCGTTTTCGAGTTATTGTGTTCACAGACACACGGGCCCATTGACACACGGACCTTTTTCTAAACATTCTTTTTTTCGAATTTTTGGGTGGAATGCAATACCTTTTCTGCACACTATGTACATAGTACGTGTAAAGAAATTAAAAATCTATCAAAGCTGAAACATCCATTAGCCTTTCATACGGGTCCCCTATAGTACCCATCAATAAAAGGAAGCATTTTTCTAATCGTTTTATATTATTTCCACTATACTGTATATTTATCAATAGAAAGGTTTGTTTAAACGCAGTATAATTGGTCATGAGCTCTTGGTTTAAACAAATGTACACGCGTTCATACTTATGCAAAATCGGCGCCTTGAAAGGCGAAAAAAAAACAAAAAAAAAAACAAGGAATCGATAAATTTCAAGCATTTCCATTAAATAACGCTTAAAAAGAGTAATCATTTCAACACAGAATATCTTAAAAACAGCTAATTATACGGGAAGGTATATTTGACACAAATTGTAAATCTAATGACCTCTAAGTATTTTGTGTAGTAAGATTTTGTCTATTTCTTATGGTTATGCAAAATTAATTTGGAATAAACACGACTTCGGAGGCTATCCCCCAAAAATTTTGGATATACATTTTCTCATGAAAATATCTTCAACATGCGTTATTTTGGTTAAAATCATTAGTCATTTTTAAAAAAAATAAATGTTTTCGAAAATTTGTCCGTTTTTTTGGGATGGGAGTATTTTTTTGTTAATCTATGCGTCACGTCCTTGGAAGATGCTGAAATTGCATTTAATTTTGATCCTTAAATGCATTTTCGTTTTTGAGTTATCATGTTCACACACACGGGCGACGTTTTCTAGAAATGTTTTATTTTTGTTCGGGGGACCTAATATAAATATTTCAGGTAAAATCTCAACATCGAATATTCTGAACGCGACTGCAATAGATAAAAACATCATCTCCATTTCAACATCGCTCAATCATGTTGTCGAATATTACTTGTGTGAATGCCTAGAAGTAGTACCAACATCGCTTTTTAATATGAATACCATCGAAAATTAAAAGGAAACTGCATACATTAATTTACTTCTGTGGTTGAGAGGGCTCCGTGAAACTTGGAAGTGTGGTGAATATCCTGGGAGCTCATGTTAGTTGACTGTGCTTTTTCCGGCAGCCGTTGATGGGGAAGTGGTTTCTGAGCTCCGTCTGGAACAGGTTGACGCCAGTATGTAACAATTGGCTTCATTTGTACGGCACTGTCCCCTTAGCCACAGACGTGTGGTGAACTTCAGTCGATAATATCTGCGCACAGAGGTACAAAGTCAACAGCAGAGATGGCTTCCTGGAGATCTAGATCTGAGCTCACATTTGCTCCTGAGAGCCAAAATGCGACAAAACTGTCCCGAAAAGATTGACGATTATATTCATTTTTTACAGCTTGAGGTTTAAAACGTTGCATTCTATTCATTCTGACTGAAGATAAGCTAAGACTGCAAAAAGTTTACTTCCAGGAACTTTTGTGTATAATGTTCAGTAGGTGGTACACTCAGAGGCAATACAAATAAGCCTGGCGCTGAGATTTTTCTGAAAAAGTGAACGTTTGACGTTTCTTGCCGCGATGTTCATTGTGCCATTCTGGTACAACATGCCACGCGAGTAAGAAATGGCAAAACCAATTGGGCAATCCACCCCTTCTTCCCTCATTCCCAGAATAGGTTGATATTTGTGTGTTGATTTAGTCAACTACGTGCACATACTACCTTCGCATTAGAACTTCGGTATATAGCACAAGAAAAGATTCATTTAATCTTGAATCACCCAGGACAGGGGTCAAATATTGTCCAACCAGAGAGTGTGGGACTCTCCATTTCGCAATTCAGAACTTCAATTGTCGCAACTTATATTGTCTATCCGCTTCTCTTTGGTAAGGTGACCTGCCCAATACGCTTTTAAGAATATGGGAAGCAGGTGAAAGACATGGGCGGAGTCAGCGACAAGACCAGTCTTACATAAGTATCTCCAGGTGTGTTTTTATAATGTTTTTGACTGTACAATATTCCACATGTTTATAATTTTTCAGATGCTGTACGGCATTTTATGACTTCGTTGTTTTGTCTATCTATACTAAGAATGGAGAAGCAATTCTTAGAGGATACTCCTCTCAGAGGAAGCCACTGAACATCTATTCCACAATGGCTATGGAATTCGTCTAGTGGGGTAAGTTTAATGGCGAAGGAATGACAAAATAAATTGACTTGCTTATAAAAATGCTGGCTGGTTAATATGAAATTTAAATCTACACAAATTGGTACATCAGATGAAGCAAACCTCAAGTTTGATATAGAGGCCTCTGAGCAAAATTAAACGGTCTTTCACGCCCAGTACAGAATGGGACGCTGAGAACCACAGCAGTTACAGAGCGTCCATAAATAACACGCCATTTACATTTTACATTTCAGATGAAGCGAAGAACTCTGCGCCCTGCAACGTTTTATAAAACAAACTCGTAATGTCCCGAAATAATATCTTTCCAACTAATTTTATGATATATTTTGAGTAAAATATGACTCTAAAATTGAAAAATGATATAATGTAATGTGGAACGAGCTAAAGGAATCTGTGATCTGGAACATTTACCACAAGAATTAAAATATCTACAAAAGACGCTACAGTATAATGGGTACACTAAAAAGGATATCGATCGAGCAATACGTCCCAGAAAGATCAACACCAGACCCAGGGAGGCACCGACATATAAAAATAAAGTATTCTTGCCATATATAAAAAACATTACTGATCGTATCGGCAAGATTTTAGAGAAACAACACGTGAAACCTATATACATGCCGACAACTAAAATAAAACAGTACCTCAAATCAGCTAAAGACCGACTCGATCCACTTTCTAAATCTGGTGTTTACAAAATCCCGTGCACATGTGGCCAAGTTTACATTGGCACTACAAAGCGTAGCATTAACACACGCATTACAGAACATAAAAGAAACTGCCGCCTCGGACAAACTGAAAAATCAGCCGTTGCACAACATGTTTTATCTTTGGATGACCACCGTATGCAATATGATAAGGTAGAGGTTATAGCTACGACTAAAAATTATTTTCCCCGTTTATACAGAGAGGCCATTGAGATTTATAAGAACACCAACAACTTCAACAAAGACGAAGGACTTAAATTAAACTCTACCTGGTTCCCTATACTTTCCCAGCTCCGCAACCTCCAGGCCAAATAAACAAACCAGAACCTGTCCACTTGACCCCGCCCACCAGTGCCCAAGTATATATACTGGCTGTAACTCGCACTGATGTAATTCTTTCCGAGTTAGCGACGTGAGTGCAGTGCCTCTGAAGATGTCCCCCACAGACAGGGACGAAACGTTAGGGAGAAATATTTTAACTGAACATATTTTAACCTACAGACCACGGCAAAACAGCCCGAAAATTTTAAATTTTAAAACCATGGACACCGGCCGTGAAAGCTTACGCATATATTTGATATAATGTAAGTTTACATTGATGTTATTTCATTAAAATATTGAACAGAAAGTTATAATTTAATTTATATATGGATATAACAGCTATACATGTAGTAAAAGTAAATATACGAATTATGTTCGCTAGTTCACTGTCGGTTTACTCTACCCGTATTGACACCCCTCTAGGACCTACCTAGAGCCAACGGCACACCATATAATAGACAACCTGGAACGAGTGGTGGGCCCATAGCTAGGCATGAGCGTGAAGAAGTGCAAGATATGAACTACAAACGAAAGAAAGGTAATGACGGAGCAATTAGTGGAAAGAATGGCGGGGGAAGCCGGTGGAATGCCCAGACGTCGCTTTATCCAGCACAAATTCCACATGGAAGGGCTTGGGATCGAACCGGGCCACCTATGTGGAAGGCGAGCGGTCTAAGCACTCGGTCTCGCCGCCTGTATGAATTATGATGAGCAAATTTATAAAATTAATTAAATATACATTCTTCAATGTCTTATTTGAACAATCTTTAACTAAACGTGAAATATAAGAGAATTGTCTTGAGAGAATCTTGTATAGCTGTAGTATTAAATGTTTTGAGTTATCAGATCATATAACTTAATGGTGAAGGAAGATCACTTCACATCCTATTACATGATACAAGGACAATGCTAATAGCAACTTCTCTGGAAATAGCCTCGCCATCACCAAGGTGCCCTTTTTAAACAAACTATTAAATATATTCTATTTTTCCAAGAAGGATTTAGTTTGAATAATGTGAGTAAAGGATGTACAAAATTACCTCGTTTGTCAGTTTAATGAAATATGTGTTTGAAAATTTCCTTGCGTAAAATGTCAACTGTATAAAAAATCTCTTGTGTTCCATTCACATGACTTTCTCTAACTTTCCCACAAACAACTTTACTTAGAAATCATCAGCATGACGTAGATACAAGAATAATCAAGGTAAGGGCTGCGCCGTGGCCGAGTGATTAGACCACTCGCCTCTAAGCCAGTCTGGGTCCGATCGCAAGCGACCACATGTGGTGGACAAAACGGCACGAGTTTTCTGCAGGTTCTTCGGTTTCCCTCGCCATCTCATTCCACCGGTGCTCCATCTTCGTTTCATGTATCATCAGTGTTATCATCTGCGGTGTCACAGTAGTAAACGCGGGCGTTAAACACCATGAAAAAAATAAATCAGGATAAACATTACCAAAATTGGTCTTATTATTGCTTCTTTATGAGTAGAAGAGGAAACAAAGGAATACGCGTTACTCAAATCTTCTAAAAGCCTGTGGCTACGTGAAACAATTGAAATTCGGTTCTTGCTAGGAGTTGAAAAGCTTAAGTAGTTAAAAATGAAAACCAACAATTCGCTATATCTCGAAAACCGTTAAGTCTAACAAGAATTAAAAAAAAAGTATATATGACATAAATTGGGTGTTTTAACATCTACATTGTTATACAGTAAGCTCTTCTTTGTCTGTAACGTTTACCAGTTATACAAAAGTCATCCAGAATGAAAAGGTCTCAAGCAGCTGTTGGCAGAGATTTAAAATGTGCCTTTCACTTGTCATGAAAATATCTTAAACATTTTAATAGTAATTGTTTGTTATTTTTGAGAAAATTTAAAATTTCGAAAAACGTTGAATGTAAGGGCCTGGGTTAGAGGGCTTTTCTTTAAAATCTTTGTGTCACACCGTTAGAATATATTGAACGTAAATACCCAGTTTGGTATTAAAGTGACTTTTAGTTTTTGAACTATACTGCCTAAACACACACACACACACATGGACATGTTTCTAAAATGCTTTTTTTTTATTCAGGCGATCTGGAAGCATGTATTTCCGGTGAAATCTTGGTATAGATTTTTGGATGGAATAAAATACTTTCTCTAATCACAATGTGCACTAAAAATACGTGCTAGAGAAAGTAAAACATTTACTGCTCTTAATATTGAACACTATCTAGATATCATTCAGTCTTTTGAAATCAATTTTTACTGAAGGATTTATCGTCTTCGCTTCAGAAATGTAAACTAAGCGGGTCAATGTTGCTCAGATTGTGTACCTCTTTGAGAAAAACAAGGAAATTAAAACCTGAAAACTGGAAACTTCAGAGATCGGTGCGAGCCTTGCATCGGGAGACTCGATGACCGATTCACCCGCCAGTGCGTTATAGCAGAGTGCTCTAGCTAACTACATATGATCTGAAATCAACTGAACTGTTATCAGCGGCGTGCACACCCTGAAAGATCTTGCAATTTTGCCAAGTTGCAAGTCTAGTAATTTTAAATGGACACACAGGTCCACATTCTAAGTTACGCAATTGTTGTGTGGATTGTTCACCAATATTCCATTCATTTTTGTAATTTAAGTTTAATTAATGTTATTAGTTTAACTTTTCCATGTGTACCAATCGTAGTATCCTTTTTTTGATTTTACAGAGATCATAAATATCACTCATTTGTTCGCTTTTAGGTTCCTGAATTGTTTTTAGGTTAGTCACATGCAGAACTGATAGACAGGATGGAGTATAAAGATTGTTACCGGAAGAAAAACAAAACTCTGATCTTCAGAAATGCATCAATTTTTGCAAGAATTGTAAATGTTATCAATGTCTACGGTACAATTAATAAACTATGGAATGATATGAGAAACAGATACCTCGTCTTGATCAACTAGAATTGTGATGTGTTCGAGATTGCTATTCTAGAAAAAGATTCTCAAGCATGCACAGTTATTAAAGAAAACTAAGAAATCATTATACGGTAGGATAGAAGCACCATAATAAATGCTTTTATTCCTACAAATGTAATTCATGCAGTTATAACGAGAAGATATTTTGAGTATTCGTTTGGAAAATGTTTCAAAATTTTGCTGAAACTTTATGTAGCATTTTACATTATAATTTATATTATGACTTCTGTACCGTTCATTTTTAGAATATTCTGAAGGATTGATGTTCCATTGTACTTTTTGTGATGCACATAATTAAAACTTTAATGTGAAATAAATTGACAGAAGAGGCAGTTTAAACAATTTAATACTGCATAGTGATTTTACAAGATACAGAATTTTTGACACACCAAGTTTTGTGCCAAGAGAATCCTTGATACATGGAAGATAGTTTGATAATTATTTCCAAAAGGTTTGCTTTATCTCATCTGGATAAGTGCCATATGATTATTTAATGAGCATTGAACATGCAAACTACCTGCAGCCTGTGTATATAATAACAATCAGCATCTATATAATTACGTTATATACTTGTACATAGCTCGGGTTTCTGCATTCATTTCCCTCTATAGCTATGTATCTACTTCCCCTTTGGGGAAACTGCAAGCAAATATATTAGTAATTCACAATTCAATTTGCAATTTGACAAATGTTATATCAACGTTATTGTGTTTCTTTTGCTCTTAGGTATCTTCTGTGTAAATCAATATATATGGTAAAAAATCCTTTTTACACTCGCATGAGTTTCTGTACCTGTTCTACAAAGAAACTATTCTTATAAAATATTTGTATCTATATCATGCTAATCGAGATAAACATTAGCTGGTAATTTGGTTTGCAATTTATGTTCCATTCGCTTTGCACATCCAGCAGTAAAACAAAACAGAGATATATGAAAGGTCGGTTCCCGTTTGAGGAAAGTTAGGCAGCTTATAATTGAAACCAACAGCAAGGAATAACTTGGAAACGATAAACTCTGCAGCAGGAATATATATGACATAAATGGTATGTTTTAAGTAGACCTCGGTTTTTTGTTCATTTTGCTTTTTTTTTTTTTTTTTGTAGTAAGTTTCGGCCACGGTGCCAGGTTTTTTCACTCCTGTTATGTAGTTAGACCAATAACCTCAACAAGGGTTGCAAAATGTCGAAACGAAACGCTCTCGATTGTAATGGCTAAAAACGCTGTTTGTCATACTGACCTCTTTTCATGATTGGTAGCTCTAGCTAATTGGCTAGGGCGCGCCCAGTAAACTATAGAAAACCCGCCAAGATTTTCTGAACTGAGCGCATATATAAAAATGCAAGGTCTTACTTATGAAACTTGACCGCTCAAGCGTTGTTTTAAGTAAGGAATAGTAAACGCATCACAGCCCTCCGCGACTGCAGTTTATATGGGTTGTCTAAAATTGAACACAATTCCTTCAATTAAATAAGACTTGTCACTAAGTAATTGAATTGAAATTAGGTTCCTTTATGTATTTCAGGAACAAAATAAGAGAAATGTGATGATGACTTCCCGTTTGAGAAAAGAATAAGTATTTTTATAATTGAAGCCAATCACAACGAATATCTTGAAAATGTCAATTCCACAAAAATGTAATTGACATAAATTGTGTGTTTTGAGAAAAGCTATATTTTCCGCATATTTGTCTATATCGTACGATTGCCAGTTATGTAAAAGTAGTCCACAACGAAGAGGACTTAGAAGCTTTTCCAGAAAATTTAAGATATACATTTTATTTGTCACGACTAAAGTCTTAAACACGTACTTTAAACAAAACTGCTAGAGCCATTTTTTTAAATAAAATACTTTGAAAAATTTTAAGTCTGTCGAAAATTAATAAGTTTGAAAATTTTTGCAAGTAAAGGGTAGCTTCAAGTTGAGGAATTTTCTTGAAAATCTTCGTATCGTATCTTTGGAGGATACTGAACTCAAATATCAGAGTTTGTATTTAACGGATTTCGTTTTTACAGTATGCTTTTCACAGACACATACAATACACATCCATAGTAGTCTTTTTTTTTGGAGATATGCAATACTTCATACTCTGAAAGTAATAAGGTCGCAAATTCCGTGCTTGTTGACCATTTGATTACCATGCAAATCTAGCCTGCTTTTCGTAGGAAAATAAACCTTAGCACAATAGTTACGTCCATTGCAAAAGCATGCGCTTAATAACTCCTGTTACAATACATTTTGTATCGATAGGATCGCTGTCATATGTTCTGCAACGTAAATTATAATGTATGGAGGTTAAACGAACGGCTTAAGCTACAAAAAGTAGTCGCACAATAGTTATGAAGAGGTTTGACGGGGAAAGCGGGCGCAATGATTGTAGCTCAACTGGTTAACTGCATACTCCCTCATCACCGTCAGCGGTTCGGGTCCCACAGTATGTATGCCTTTTTCTTCTTCTTTACGTATTATCCATCAAGGTGCAAAGTTAGTTCAGTGTTTGTCACACTAATAAATGTAGGTGTAAACTAAAAGGTATACGAATTAAGGACAAAAGACAGTTCATGTTACGTGTTCTTCAGTTTCCGATCAAACATTTTCATTCTAATTGTTTTGAAAAATAAACTTCACTAATACTTTAAATAATACTGGCCTGATAAAATTAGAATAAACATAAATAAAAAGTTCAATAAAATAAACAAATAAGCGATATAACAAATGTTCTGATATCCCATCTAGTTTTGTGCCCAATCGGGAAAAAAGAAAGTCGTGGAGGAGGGCGATTGTCAACGTTATGGTGAGATTTGAACCTGAATCGAGCATCTTGGAACTCACGCTAACACCGCGCATTAACCAAATACGCTATTGTTTAGCTATAACTTGCAGCGCCAAAGTCTATAATGTTACTTACACAAGATGGGTCTCGGGAACAATGTTTCCAGGATAGACTGTAATCGTGGGTTGCATAAAATAAGAGAATAAGGGACAGATGAACCACCTTGTATATATGTCTGGTAAACTCTCTAAATCGAATTTTTGGATGGAGTGCAATACACTAGTAGAGAAAACAAAAATATCCAGTTTCCGTCTGGTTGCTCTAATTGAGCTATCGGAGCTATTCATTCCGCAATTAATTTGTTTTTTCTGGTAAAACTTAAGAGATCTTAATTCATTTTCAGATGATACACAATGGCGACTTTAAGACATGGACTTCAGTTAACCTACCATCAGGTCAATAAATGCTATCAATCCCCCCCCTCCACAAGTGTGTAGGACAAGGTTGGAAACGTAGGATTTCTCTGATAAATTAAGACTTTTCTGGGATTACACGACTACAGTATTGTTAGCACTCTAATTTTTAATGCTTTGAATTAATTCTTCCAGCTTTGGATTTTGTTTCTACAATTAGCCATTACCAGGCTATCCCCCCCCCCCTTGCTCGGCTGATTCGTAGTACTCAGTACTTGCTCTGAGTGCGGCTGGAGTAGAGAGATAGCCAATACGTCCCTGGGTGAAGATCGCAGAGTTCTGTCTGCAATCTTGAGATTATGCAGACATTCATAACATATGCCATTATATAAAGCCGGAGAGCCCCGTTAACTATTTCGTCAAAAGAACAATTTGTGTATACGAAAATAAACTGAATCATTAAGGATAATGGGACGTACAGCGTCTTTATACAGCACTGCATTTAGTCAAGAGGATAACTTTTCCGGTGTGCAGAGTTATATTACAATCAAGTCGTGAGTACTCCGCTGCGCACCAAGCTGGAATACCTGATCTATAGAATCTCATAAGCAAAAGTTAAAAGATGCTTATATCTAAGATATCGTTATACATAAACATTAACAAAAATTCTCTTATTACTTGCTTCCTTCAAAACAAAAGGGAAATACGAAAGTGCCTACGTTAGATTAAAGCAACATTCAATTTTTTTAAAAGCTGTCGCCATATAAACTTCTGTTTGAGAAAAGTTGCATGGTTTAAAATTAATACTAATAAAAAGGAATATCTCGGAAATGGTCAACTCTATAAAAAATAAATAAATGAATTAAAAACTGTATGACATTGTGTTTTAACGAGATTTACATTTTACGGTTTAACAATTTATCAAAATTCATACGGGATGAAGAGGTTATTCTCAGAAAGTTCAAGATATGTATTTTGTCATGAAAATACCTTTTTAACTAATACCTTTTTCATTAGAAGTAATTGCTATATTGCTTGAGTACGAGGAACATTACCTCGATATCGATGTGATAAATTGAAATATTTGGGATGATGGAGATGCTTACCTTTATTTCTTTTATTTTTATATAGGTTTAAAATTTATCTGTATTTTATTCAACTGATATATTTGGGATGGATGAGATATTTACCGCTTATCTTCAATTTTTTATTTTTTAAATAGGTTTAACATTATCTATATTTGACTCAATTGATATGTTTGGCATGAAGGAGATTTTTACCGTTATTTTAATTTTTTTATTGTTTTATGTAGGTTTAAAAATTATCTGTATTTGAATCAAAATCGTTAGTCATTTTAGAGAAGAACAACTTTTCAAAATGTTTGCTGTAGTTTGCGGTGATAGGATTTTGTTCAAAACTCTCGGGTCACATCCTCGGGAATATACAAAACTTAAATACCAAGTTTGGTCTTAAAAGGTCCCAGACAGATACACACGCATACACACGGAACTTTAGCTTCTCTGTACACTATGTACATGTTACGTGTAGAGAAAGTAAAAAGCTTCACCCTAGTCAACATTATCATCTGCCGTGAGACGACAGCAATATGCGTGGTTGCCAATATTAGAAGAATCCTGGAGAACGATCAAATATAATTGGAGCCCGGATTTTTTTTGTATTTACTTTCTAAAATCATATTTGTTAAAATTGTATAATTATTTAAAATAATTACATATAGTATATTTTTCCCTACTCTTGTTACATTATTTTCTCATAAATAGAACTATTTTAACGTTTCAAACACTATACCAAAGCAGTTTTAGAAATTAACATCTTCATGCTGTTAATGGTATGTCAGAATATTAAATTCGGCTTTATAGATTTTGTTTGTTTTTTATTGTTTCATTGCATAACTCACTTTAACTTCTATGTCATATTGGGGGCTTGGACTTGAGAGCCAACTCGTAGACTGCAGATTCTTCTAGTTTTTGTTGGGGTGCAGTAACTGCTAATGTTATTGGTGTTTATCCTTATTCTGAGATGAAAAAAATGAATCAGCTCTATGAAAAATCGAAATCACCTGAACATTTCTTCCGAACTGACTGGACCGGTTAAAGCAGGTTAAACCATGAAAAAACAACTTTCAGAAAGATGAAGCATCTCAACGACTCTAATTACATTTCAACGGTTACGTGATGCTATTTTGCAAGAAATTATGATTGTCTGCTTTTCTTCAATTTGAGGATGGTATGTGCAAATAAATATGTTTTTGAACTTACGTTTCTGCTAATTTTATGTAAGAATATTTAATAATGTTACAAAATTATCATTAACAAAATGTGTAATTGGTCTTATTTCTTATTTTTACGTGAGAATTTAATAAGCATATTTGTATATAAATCGAGGAAATGGTTGGTATAATTTAAGTGATACTAAAGCCGTAGCATATATCGATCTATCTAAAAGTTGAGATCTGTACGCAACTTACATTCTTGCTCTATTTCATTTGTTTTACCTCTCTAGTTACTAGTGTTTCCTCAAATCTTACTCTTGATGACTTAATTTTACTCCCATATATAAATGATTCATCCCGTAACAGTGTAATTATACTCTGTCGTATGCTTTCTGTAAATAAATGTCCTGTGGAGTTTTTCTCCATTATAATTTTCTTTTATGTCTTTATTTTAATATATAACAGTGTGTTTATGTATGTATGTGTGTATGTGTGTGTGTATGTATGTATGTATGTATGTATGTGTATGTGTGTATGTATGTGTATGTGTGTATGTATGTGTGTATGTGTGTGTATGTATGTGTATGTGTGTATGTATGTGTATGTGTGTATGTATATGTGTGTGTATGTGTATGTGTGTGTATGTATATATGTGTGTGTGTGTGTGTGTGTGTGTGTGTCTTAAAGACTTCAACACTGTCGCTTCAGTTTTGACCAAGATTGCTACAGATAATTTTGACACAAGGCGAATATGACATTCCATCATAATTTCACAGGATTAATTCGTTAATGTCATGATAATGCCTTCAAAGGAACACGAAACATTTTACAACTTTCTCTATCAATTTCCCCAACATTGCTAATGTAAGAAAAATATTTTAAGTTTTCACGGCCTCAAAAAATAACAAAGGAATAGCGATTCAGCACTTTATTCTGACATTTATCATTGAGTAATCACCACAGTTATACAAATATCAGTGCGGGAAGTAAATTGGATTAATTTAATATCTGATTGAAGAAATCGAATTGTGAAGTTGTAATCAGTTGATTTTGTGTCAACAAGTGACAGTTTGCACTAATAATCAATACGCATAACTAGACAGATGCGTCCGTACTTTCGTCCTTGGCGCTATTTCAAGGCAATTTCAAGAAGTTTGCTGTTTTCTGCATAAGGATTTTGCAGTTTTAAGCGTTATTTATAAATTAAAAGGGCACGAAATTTTGCTGCCGGAGTTTCTGTTTTTGAAACTATAGAGATTAATATAGCATTGTATTGTGCTGTGTGAATATGTGTACTTTCATCCCTAACCGAAAACTTAGGATTTTGCAATTTAAAACTTTATTTATCGTGAATGAGTACACGAAATAGGGATGTTGAAGATTTTCTTTTTGGAGCCTTAGGGGTTAAGAACGCTTTGAGTTGTGTTGTGAAATAGTGTGCTCCTTAGTCCATAGTGCTATTACAATGACACTAAATTGTGTTGCCAGAGGTCCTGTTTTTGGAGCTATAGAGTTGGAGCGATAGGTTTAGAGTGAACATTTCAATGCACTTTTAGAGTATTATTTTTGTTAGTGATGGCAAAGACAAAATGGAAATACGCTTTCAGAAAACTCTGTAGTCGTAGTAGCTTCATTTTTTACGGGGAAAAAAAACTCAGTTGTTGAATTTAATGCCGTGTTGGCATATTGCCACGATATCTCAGTAGTTAGAGCTTCTGGACAGGGTCCAGGACATCCGTGGTTCAAATTCTGGCTAGAACATTTATGTTTCCGTCTAACTACCTTTTCAACATATTGAACTTAAAGGACTGATATTGGAGAAAGGAGTTAAGAAATGATTTAAATTAGGTTAAAAAATTAGTTTTAATTAAAATATTCAGAAAGGATGGTCAAATATTTGACAGTTGTTAAGGGAACAAGGTACTCTGAAAAGGAAAAATAACACTTTTAGGTTCTATATAGTAATAAAACCTCTATTATTTCTGGTGTCAGAAAATGTGTATTTTTGGGCGATTAAGAGCATTTTAATCAATTTAAATATCACCACGAGAGCTGGAAAGCTAAAATTTTTAGCACACATATACAATACTTGGTTGAACTTACTGAACAGCAATCGCGATGCTATAGTATATATATTATGACGTGGTTTTTATTCGTTCGTACCCCACGTTGGGAGGTTATATGAAACGAGACTTTATATGGTGGTTTGTAGTTTACACCGCACGTCGGACAGTCCTATGTAATAGGAATTTTACGTTGTTGAGTATTACGCCTCAACGTGGGTGCTTATATGCGGCGTGCCTAAGTGTCATTTCAAATCAACTCCACTACATTCACGTACCTGTTACTGAAGCTCTTCTTGGATGGGTTGCTCAGTCTTGCACGATCATTGACTTTCTCTGGCGTGGATTTGACAAGTGGGAGAAGTTATAGGAGTGATCTTTTAATTGTGAAGAAAACACTTGTGAACTTTTACTTTTACTTATTCTATAAGGAGATTCCAAAACAAGCACCTTGCTGTACACTGTTATCCTGTTGACTGGTAGTCTTGCCACTCACACGTACTCTCAATTACACTGTTTCTAAGTTGAGTACATGGCATAATTCACTCTCAAGTAATCACGAGCCGACTATTAAATAGATGAGCGACGCTACTTTAATTCACTAACAGTTTCTTCTCATAACAATCTTACTTCGGACAGAGTTTTACAGTTACACGTCACTACTTCGCGAGCTGAGTTTTTTTACAAAACGACGACCTACAGCATCTCGTGGACAGATTCTTGACAAACGAAGTTGCCTCTAAACTTTTTCAAATTCTTAGCAAAACGACCACGATGTGTCGAACCCTACTTCTTTTATACCAAAAATGGTACCATAGTGGCTTCTTCCTGATTGGTTAGAAAGTCCGCCATCATGACCCAAAACCATTGCGAATTTCCCAGAATACGTCATAATAACCACATGATATTACGAATATAAAGCAGAAGTCCCTCGTGGGTTTAAACTGGACTGCCCCTGTGTAAGGAAATCGTACGTGACCTACGCTACTTCTCACCCCTCTATCTAGTCTGGCGTCAGGATTCTGTGTAGCTTTCAAGTCAACAATTGACTTCTTGATTCCTAAGTATACAATTTAATAAATTTTAACTTTCTTTACTTGTATACATCCAGATAATTAATAGAATGATTGTGATTATTATGACGAGGGTAATTAATGGTCTCAGATAGAGAGACAGACAGACAGACAGACAGACAGATACATAGATACTTTATTTGCCATAGGAATACAAGTATTCATGACATCGTCAAAAACTGTACAATTATATTAACAAATCAAGTAAATTTTTTCACTATAAAATTCATTTAGACTATATAGAGTAGATGCCCTCAAGGTGGTACTGACCCTACTCTTAAAAACCTGAAATAATAGTTGTCTTATATGCAAAGGTATGCTATTGTAAAGCTTAGGAGATATATAATGGAAATTACTTGTACTTATACTGTATTTACTCTTATGTGTGTGTGTATATATATATATATATATATATATATATATATATATATATATATATTAAAATTACTTCGAGTATCATGACTATGTACAGAAGCACAAGTTGTAAATTCAGTAATATATATAAAATGTGTGTGTTGATCATATTAAGAAAGCAACACCATTGCAAAATTTTCACATTTTTTCTTTCTGAATTTGCAAATAATTTGTTTAATTTTCACTAAAATTGTAACTCAGCTAAATAATTGACGTTCAAAAGATAGCTGATTATACTAAGAACAAGCATGCAAAAATGCGTTCATGTATTGCAAGTAGTATCAGAGAAAATGGTGCATGAATTCATATGTTTTAAGAATACATTATTATTATTATTCAAATTATTTTCATTTTATTGTTTTTCTGCTGAATGCAATACTTTTTTATAGACTCAACCACATAAGCTATTAATCAAAACAACTACTTGAAACTATTGTCATGATTTATAGAATAATTCAAAAAAATTTCTGGAAAAGCAGTTGAATACTTTTAGAGCAGTGTTAATTCAACTCACTTAAGGTGCAATTTCCATATGTTCAGACTACCTGTTCCCTTAGCAAAGTGAAAAACGATGGCAAAATCATCGGAAAGTTCTTAAGTTCCAGAGCAGTGGAAACGCTCTGTTAAAGGACAATTAGCACAAACATAACTGCTTGGCCGAATTTAATGTTTTTTTAATTTTTAAGAATTCATTAAAACAAAATACAAAATTATTTTATTATTTAATTGTTTTCTGAATATTGAATTGTCTAAGAGTCTGAGTGGAATGCCTTGTCATTATCACACATATTAGTTCAGCATAAATGAACAAACATGATATATGTAATAGTGTATTTCATTGCAGTGTCACTTTGTTTACTTTCAGTGCTCAAGAGTGATTTACGTTTATCTCTTGCTGAGATTGCTTTATATCCAGCATCGACTATATCTCGGAGTAATTCTCTTGTTTTTAAGCTGCAAACCCAGCTATTATTTTTCATGAGAACTTCACACTTTTTATGCAGTGTTAGCTCTGAAGTGCAGATGTCACTGTCACAAAGTTATAACTTGTAACACTGCAATGCCATTAACGAGTTTTTCTCTTTTTTGTTTAAGGTAAGTCGTTTTGTTTTCGTCGTAAGCTGGCAGTGAAACTTGTGCCAGATGCGGGGACCATTGCTGTTATTTCCAACAAGTTACATTTTTCATCGTGAGTAGAACTTGCTGCTTTTGTTTCATAGTTGTTGTTTCCTGTAATATATTTCTGAACATATTTATGCTGTTTATAACATTAATATGTAATGTATAGTGCCTATTATTGTTTTGGTGTATTACCTACATAAATTATATGTCTATTGTACACAATGATTGAATATTACTTAGGACTTAATAATTTGAACGTTTTATACATTTTAAAGATGCAGAAAGCGCACGACTTTTCTGTAAAAATAACTGTATTATGTAATTGGTCATTTTACCACTTTTCTTTGAAGTTTAACGGACCTAAGAGCTATGGTTGGTTAAAAAAATAAAAATTTTAAACATATTTTAGTAAAAATTGCACAATATTCACATTATAGGTACCCTCATGTTTAAGACCACTTAAAGGGTAGCTTCTGTTGAACATTTTTCTTCCCGTAAAGCTATAAAATCAAGTTGTTAATGTTTTAGTTTTTTTAAATTATTTTTTATGTGAAAATGTATCTTAATGATTCAACTTTCAATATGTTTAAATTTATCTTAATCTTAAAAATATAATCTTAACAATCAACTTGCATAAATACTTATGATCATGCTTTGAAGCACCTGCAATTGATACACATTTTCATAATGTGTAGTATTTCAAAGGGTTTCTTTGTTGTTGTTATTATTATTATTGTTACTATTATTATTATTATTATTAGCAGCGTCGTGAAGTAAACAACTGGAAATTTATTCAACGACAAAAAGGAGTACCTTATCTTAGTACATGAAGTCCTGCATAGAAATCACAGATAATTAGATTTTAATATAATTTATTCTCTATAGTACGTACTCTAGTTTCTTAAAAAGTCTTAAGCAGTTGTCTCTAGAGTACATAGAAGGAAAAAAATTCTACTAAAATGAATTTCTAATTAGTAAATATAATGAACATTCTTTAGTGACAAAATATAAGTGATGACTGGTAATACCTGAGCTATCAGTTTTTAATTATAGGAGGTGAAACTCATGTGATAATATATGATTAGCTATGCTTTAAATGAATCAAACGAATATGTTATTTACCGAATGTTAAAAAGTTCGTTACCATCGTGTGAAATTTGATGAAGGATATAACAATATACATGTGGCAAAACTTTGGCAGAAGCGATACAAATTTCGCCAGGCTACCCCAAAGGATAGCTTATTCAGTAGTTTGTATTACTAAAATTCACTTATCAGGCAAGAGAGTATTAAGGCTTGAAATTATCTGTGGTGAATACATAAAATGTCAACAACAGCTGCCGAGAGTTAATATAATTTTGTGCCTGCGTTTGCAAATGCCAACAGATTGAACGAGAGATGTGTTTATTGTTTGTAATGTGACAGTGTTAAGTCCAATAACAGTTCAGTCTAATTTCCTTTTCTCTTGCTTTTGATTCCTACCAGGACCTGTTGTATACATGCTACAGGAAATAACGATACCAGTTTTACCGTATGTGATAAAAAGCATGTGCTACATTCGCATAACTTTCTCTACATTACTGTAACAAATTATTGTTAAACATCTTATTCTTCTATCTACTTTATGATAATCGAGATAAACATCAACACAAATTGTTTTAATTACTTGCTTCCTTGTAAGTAGAAGATAAACAAGGAAATCCACTAGGCTAAAACGATAGTCAAATATTTTAAAATATGTTGCTATGTGGCTGGAATTGGTTTCTGTGCATGGGCTGGAGTTTATACTTTCCGTGTGAGAAAAGTTCAAGTATTTTAAATATGAAACAAATAACAAATATCTCAAAAATGATTAATATAACATAAATTGTGTGTTTTAATAGATCTACATTTTTTGTGCAGTAAGTTTTTGTCTAACTCTTACGGTTTACCAGTTACGCAATAGTCTGCAACATTCATTCAGAATAAAGAGGTATTTATAGACCATTCCCAGAAAATTCTAGATAGACATTTTAGTTCTCATGTTAATTTCTTTAATATACGGTATTTTAATCAAAAGCGTTAGTCATTTTTGATGAAATCAAAATTATTGCATTTTTTCAATGTGACGTGGGGGAATTTTCTACAAATTTTCGTATCGCATCCCTAGAAGATGAGGCGTTAATATAAGGAAGGCAAGTGTTTTCATACCAAATGTTTATTTTTGTTAATGGAAGGAAATTGATGCCATATTGATTTATTGATTATGTGATAAAAGAAAAAAATATTTACTGAAAGTAATTAGCTTGTAAGTGTTCTGTGAATATAAGAATATTGAATTTCATATGTATTTTCAGTATAATTTAATTTATGATCAGAACTAATTAATTAAAAGAAATTCAACAAATATAATTACATTGCTACGTGCATGAAGAAGGAAGTGGTTCTTTCTAGTATACCGCATGCCCAAGCGTTGGATACCCATATTCAAATATTCACTAAGCGAAAATAGCTTATGAAATAATTATTACATGTACCAAAAGTAATTTATTTTTAAATAAAGGGAAGTTTGTATTATATACTTCGTTAAAGAATGTTTAATAAGGAGAAACATGTAGAATAAGCTTTGAGCCTATATAAGAGCTGACTAGACGCTCAACCTTAGGCATTGCTCATTTGTCAGTCTTCATTGAGATCGTTACTGCTCGGCACAAGGGTAATGTCCTATGCATTTGGCGGGAACGCGTGCTGTTACCACGCTAGCGGAATGCAATCTTAAGTTACCTGTGCCATCATACAGGTTAATAATTATTGTATCCATAGATATTGAAGAATATACCAGTGAAACCAGTGTACCATTTACAAGTATTATATTACTTGTAATACATTCTGTCCCTCGCGGCCACGATCCTGAGACAGTAATAATACGTATCACAGTGAGTAATACTATAAAAGAATCTCAATTAGTACGCCGATGAACCTAGACCGAGGCAAGCCACAGTTTATCATTAAAGATTTTATGAACCAAAAACAACACGTGGTATACTAAGTGATGCCACCTTGCAACTAATTCGAAGTAAACTTACTAAACTTAAGTACCAAGTTTTGTACTTTGCCGACTTTTCATTTTTGAGTGATTGTGTTCACAGACACATGGACCTTTTCCTAAAAGTGTTTTTTGATACATGGGACCCTAAAACGTGTATTTATGTTGAAATCTCGGTATCGAATTTTTGAAATGCAGACCTTCTCTATTGTAGAAGGTAAATATCTCTCGCCTATGTATTATTTGTTCCTCTAGGACCCTTGTACAATATATTTAATAGGTAGAGAAGTTATTGTATTCAACCCAAAAATTCGATTCCGTGATTTCATCGCAAATACGGATTTTGAGGACCCCTGAATCCAAAAAACATTTTTAGAAACATACGTGTCTAGTTTTCTATGTGTGTGTATGTTTGTGTATGTATGCGTGTATGTTTTTGTCTGTGGGTAGCATAACTCAAGAAAATATAAAGTCGGTTAAATACCAACTTGGTAATTAGAATTACTATCTTCCGAGGATGCGTCACGATGTTTAACGGAAAAAAACAGCCCCTAAACTACCTTTGCATGGGAACATTTTCGCAAATTTTTATTTTACGAAATGTGGTTCTAACGGTTTTGATTAAAGTATCATATGTTAGAGATATTTACATGATAAATACAATGTGTATCTTGTAATTCATGGGATTGGTCTTTGACATGCTCTTCAATCTGGGGAGTAGTTTTTAGGTAACTGTTAGATAAAAACTTACTACACAAAACTGTAGATCTCGTCAAAATACACAATTTATGTTGGGTACATTTTTGTTGTGCAGCTAACCATTTCCGAAATATCCATTGTAATTTGTTTGAATTTTAAAATACCTATATTTTCTTAAACAGAAAGCTGTAGTTCTTTTGTTCTATACCTAACCTTGCAAAAAGAGCCTAAATGTCTGTCAAATACATAATGAAGCTTTAAATCATTTGACTATCGCTTTAACCTAGAGTAGTTCCTTATTTCCCTTCTACTCACAAGAAAACAAATTATAAAAACATTTCTTTCAAATTTTATCCATTTTAGCATAAGTAGGCAGAAGAATAATATATTGAAAGGTAGTTTTCTTGCAAAAACAGGTAAAAAATGATATGAATGTCTCACACCATATTTTTCGCATCCATAAGTTTGCTAGAAATTAAATTTTCAAATTAATAGATACATTAATAGAATACAAATGTGATTGAGTTCCTAAATTGTCTTTGATTACTACATTTTTGTGGCTATATGTTCAAAATTGTGGAAGATGTAGAAATTATTTGAAAAAAATTCCCAAGTTTTGCATGAAAATGTGTTATTAAAAGTACCTGCAAGAACCCAGTTCTACAGTAGCCGAAGAACACAACTCTAGCGATGAATCTCCGACTTGTTAAGCACATGCATACATACATAGTCAAGAGAGAAGGTATTGTATTTCACCCAAAAATTCGATACCGAGATATCACTGGACATTCACGTTTTAGGATCCCCTATATCCAAAGAAAGCATTTTCAGATAAAGGTCCGTGTGTGTGTGTGTGTGCGTGCGTGCGTGTGTCTGTGAACACGATAACTCGTGAGCGAAAATACCGTTAAATAGCAAACTTTGTATTTAAGTTTGGTATCTTTCAAGGATGCGACATGAAGATTTTCAAGAAAAATCCCCCTTCCACAACTACCTTTACATGGAACAAATTTCAAAAATGTTGATTTTCTGAAAAATGTCTAACGCTTTTGATTAAAATATCGTATATTAAAGATGTTTACGTGACAAATAAAATGTATGTCTTGAATTTTCAGGGAATAGCCTCTGAAGATATATTTATTTTTAATGAATTTTGCATATCTGATAAACCGTAAGAGATAAAGAGCTCACTTAACAGAAACTGTAGAGCTCGTTAAACCACATAATTCATGTTATATACATTTTTTTTCGTTGATTTTTTTTAGATATTCCTTGTCACTGGTTTCATCTTTAAAATACTTATACTTTTCTCATACGGGAGTTTGTCAATTTCTGTCCATAAAATCAAAGGAATTTCAGTCACATAGCTACCGGCTTTTGACTGTCACTTTAACTTATGTTACTCTCTTATTTTCCTTTAATTACAAGGAAGCAAATAAAGCTATTTTTTTCTCGATTAGCATGAAGTAAATAGAATTATAAGCTTTTCAACAATGATCTGTGGAAATGTAAATGGCGTGTTATTTATGGACGCTCTTTAACTGCTCTGGTTCTCAGCGTCCCATTCTAAATTGGGCGCGAAAGACCGCTTAATTTTGCTCAGAGGCCTCTCTTATCACGCTTGAGGTTCTTTTACGTGCCGTAAATCTACGACACGGGACCCACGGCTTTACTTCCCTTCCGAAGGAAGCCATGCTAAGGATTTTTACACCCGAAAAAATCCTTCGTCCTCCGCCGGGTTTGAGCTCGCGACCTTGGGTATATGAAGTTAGCATGGTAACCATTACACCACGGAGGGCGACACATGATCTGTTGAAGAGATGTAGAGGAAGTCATGTGAATGGAACACATCAGAATTTTTATTGTGAAAAGCATTATGTTCTTGTCTAAGTTGTCCAAGTATCATCCATTTACTCTCTGATTGTCCAATGTATTGAGTAAAGGGATATAATTTAGAATATCTTAATCCTGCAAGTATTTTTCACGCCATTTTTAACACACATATTCAAAATAAAATGTTGATTTCATAAGTTTAATCAATTTATTCAAAATTTTTTCAAACATTGTGATATAATTACTATGTATGTACACTGATGTAATAATTTATATAGGAAATATGAGTATTGTATCAGTGCTATAAACTAAACCTCTAGTATAGTTTTGTAAATTAGGCTAAAGCTATTGGAGAGTGAATAAATAAAGTAGCTCGAAGTAGCAAAAGTGTCTAAGATTTCTCTTCCATAGCCTCAAGTTTGATATAAAAAAACGAATTTAAAAATTAAAATGATTCGGTAATAATAGCTTGTTAGTTGCATATAGGTTTTTGAAAAGTATTATTGTTTTTTATTTGGATAGAATATCTCAATGAACTTATTGCTCTGAGAAGGGACTGCCCTTTAGTGAGACGGCAAGAAAAATACAAAAAATAAAAGGAACATATGTAAAAAGGATTACATAAGTATAAATTATATAAATATATGTGTATTTTTAACGTATTTTCTCTGGGTGTGTGATTAAATTTAATGCAATATTTCAAAAACACCATAGGGATTTTCTGTTGTCAAATGTTTAGGACTTACAGTATTGTTCAAGCAGGTATTAGAAGAGTTTTTTTTTTTTAAAATTTGGATAAGTTAAGTGATTCTTTGATAAGTGGGAGATTGCTGTATGCTTTGGTGTCACTATGTAATATACTTTTTATTCCATTTTTGGTAGAGTTAACTGATACTATGTATATGTGGTTGGTTGTTCTGGTTTTGTGGGAGCGAATCCCTCTTTTGTGTTTGATTACAGAGTTGGTACGTTTAACAAGAGAACTTGTAAACAAATGGAATGTTTCTCTCTCTCCCTCTCTTAGTTTTCTTTCTTGTGGCGCACTTCATTGTCAGCGGAAGAGGAATGAGACGTAAATCAGGCGACAGAGTTTTGATTGTAGGTTATCTTTCGCACGGTCTTACGGGATATACTTGTAGTTTAGGTCCGTACAATGTTCATTATGTCACCGGGTGGCACAGTACGAGGTAGTAGATCGTTGAGCGGAAGAGAGATCTAAACTCAGCCGTTTCAACATCTAAGTTCACTTTTTTCCACCGATTAGGAACTAGGTATAAAGGAAAGGCGAGGCACGAGTGCTCTTACTTTCGATCTACTTTCACTAAAAATACCAGCTGAATTGTGACACCAATGTAATTGCACGTTGTCAGATTTCTAGTAGGGAAATAGAAATTACTGAATGTTTACATCAGAAGTAGGGAAGCTTTTAATCGTCACTTAAACCAGGAAACTTGGTTGTATATCGCTGACATAATCAGTATACGGAAACCATTGTACATGTTCAGCAGATGCACTGCCCTGTTTTGTGGCTTACGGAACTCTAAGCCTATTATTCCTGTTCTGTGCTATATTTGGTAAAGCTTTTGTATTCAACCAACGCCATACAACATTGGTATGGAAGTAAAACATCAATTTTAGCACCAATTACCGCAAGCGCATTACAATGATATTAGCATTTAAATTGCGCTATTCAAAAATATATTTTATATGCCATTATAGCAGCACTTCAAAATCAGTGGCATGACATTGCTATGAGAATGTTTCGTAAGCTTCGAAAGCCTGCAAACTTCACAAGGACAGTAATTGCAATGCTTCAAAGCAAATACTTGTAAATAGTGTATGATCTTAATACACCTAAATTGATATGCTTTATCTTTCGTGGTCTGAAATGTGTTTATAGATACAGCTGTACATATTAAAATAGTGAATAAAATACATATGTAATAAAATGTATTTATTGCTTTAAACAATAACAAAAATGTAAATTCAAGAAAACTAAGTTCATACCATAACTTTTCTTTCACTAATATTCATCATTAATATAATCATCATCATCATCAACATATAAACGGTTCAGACCATCAGTAAACTGTTTCGTCCTTGATGAAGGAAATTTTCTACTCTTCTACTCTTTTTCTTTGTCTTGGATTGTATTCTTAAATCTTCCTTTTATTCTAAAGGTTTTTTTTTTTTTTTTTGTATTTTAAATACCATTTATTTCCTATGTTTTCTGTTCTCTACAGTGTTATCTAAAATAGTTTTTGCTTTTATTTTTATCCGTTCTGCTATATCTCCAATGTCCTCTTAGGGATATCATTTCTGCTGCTTCATTCACCTTTTCTTACTTTCTTTTTGTGAATGTCCAGTTTCCTAATATTATTAAAGACAACGAACAGAGCAAGTTCAACACAATTCATTTCTTTTTCCTGAATAAATATTATAAGCCAGCCTTCCCCCAAGTTCTAAATTAATGTTTGGTGTCTCTAGAATTTATGAGAAAGCTGACCCAGTACATAAACTCTATTTGGAAACCGATTGCAAATTTTAAAAGATCAGCAATCTATGCATGTTTGATTGGATTGGAATTATAGTCCCGTGTGAAAATTATGTAATATTAATTTACAGTAAGTTAAGAATAGACCTTGTGAACAGTGAACGATGGTCTTTTCAAAAGTAAGTTACACTGTTTAAAAAATAACTAACCGATCAGGCATGCTTCGATTGGTGGGGGTAGCATGTCAGCCTCCAAGAGGTCGTGAGATCATATCTCATTTAGAGTGAGTTAGCCAGATAAGGTGTTTTTTTAATTTTTTTCCTCCTGAGGTTTTCTCTTGTCTAGAGAAAACTTTTGTTGAGTAGCTTTAAAGCTGCATGGACTCCGAAATCATTTTAGTTTCCTTTCAGCGCTTGAATTCATTGTCCGATATGACCAAATAGGTTAAAAAGCACCATAAGCTAAAAAGGTCCTTCAGATATTTCAAAACCATATATTTTGAAAGCTACATAATTTTCGCCTTTTTGGGATTGGTCGTCCTTTTTCACATCCCTTTTTCTGTATTTTGGATTCGCGTAGGATATCTCGCCTCCGATCACTATTCGGTTTCCCGCATCCTAAAAGTTGCAAAAAATTGCAATGCAGAGTCAACTCTGTTCTTTATATTGTGCTGAAAGCACTTGAGGAATCCATCTTGCACACTTTTGATAGATGCAGATGATTAGTAATGATCCTGTGAAGTGTTTCACGGCTTATTTCACTGTTCGGAGGAAGTTGCAACAGAATTTAATCAAGCGTAAGGCGCCAATCGGTGTCCACAACCCTTTGGACCTTCTTAACATTATAAGGAGTAAGGGAAATGGGTGGTCGGTCGGTCGTTTCGTGGTTCATCCTGTAAAATTCTTCTCCAAACGAGAAACCATTGCTCTTGGCATAACATCTTTATCTCTCTCTCTCTCTCACACACACACACACACACACACACACACACACACACACACACACACACACTGCCCAACTCGATCCGAATATCAGTGGTACTCAAAACGGATAATAGCATGGACTTTAAAATCGACAGTAGAAGCAAGCGGAGTCTTTTGTTCCTGACGACTGAGATGTCCAAACAGTAAATGTGGGCATATATAAATTCATTATTCTGCCACTACACCCAGACAAAAGTTCCCTGCAACTCCAGTATTTTCCCGCTTACGCACGGATGTAAACTCTTGAGATGTCCCTCGTATATTTTCATTTAGAAGAATGCTGTTTGCTGGGATGTCTCCTTAAATAGCTCAATAGTACTATGTTTTATATAACAGTATCTGTTTTACTTTCTCCACACGTATAGAGAAGGTATTGTATTGCACCCAAAAATTCGATAGCGAGATTTCACCGTAAAAAAGTGTCTGCTTGCAAGTCCTCAAATCTAGAGGCCTCGTGTTCGATTCCCCGTTGAAAAATCTGGTGTGTTCCATTCACAGGTTTCTCTACATCTTTGTAACAAATTGTTGTTAAAAAAGGTATTATGTATCTATTTAATGATAATCGAGATAAACATTAGCAGAAATTGTCCTTATTACTTAGTTCCTTGTAAGCAGAAGGGGAAAAAATCTGACGTGTTCCATTTACATGATGTCCTCTGGCCGTTAAGTAAACAAAGCTTTTATTTAAAACATTAATCTGTTATTTACATAATGCTAATCAAATTAAACAAAAGCAGAATTAATCTGTTACTATATTCCTTGTAAATAGAAGGTAAATAAAAAGATGTATACGCTAAAGATAGTCTTCTCCTTTAAAAGCCGGTCGCTATGTGAAACAATTGAAATCCCCTTCTCTTTGCTTGTCAGTAGTAAACAACGAAAAACGAGAAGGAAGATGTCTTCCCATTTGAAAAAGGTTTAAGTGGCTTAAAATTGAAACCAAGAATCCGAAATATCTCGAAAATGGTTAATTCTACAAAAAAAAGTGTATATGACATAAATTGTATGTTTTAATGAGATTTGCATTTCTTTTTGTAAAAAGTTTCCGTATATCTGTTACGATTTGCCAGGTATATAAAAGTCATCCAGAATGAAGAGGCCTTCAGAGTCAATTCCCAGAAAATTGAAGATATACTTTTAGTTTGTCATAAAAATATATTGTATATAAGTTACTATAATCAAAGTCGTTAGAGCCATTTTTGGGAAAATGAAAAATTTTGTAAAATGTTCCATGCAAAGAGTAGTTTTAAGTGGGAAATTTTCTTGAACATCTTTTGTATTGTATCCTTGAAGACACCGAACTTAAATACTAAGTTTTGCATTTAATGGTCTTTTGGTTTCTGAGCTATGCTGTCCAAAGACACACATACATACACGAAAATTCTTTTTTTTTTTTTTTTTGTATTCAGGGGGTCCCAAAATATGTATTTCCGGTGAAATCTCGATATGCAATTTTGGGTGCATTACAATACCTTCTCTATACACTATATACATAGTACGTGCAGGGAAAGTAAACATGTGTACCCATATTTTGCTAGATTAGCCCCTATCCGGTTAGGGCCTGGAATTAAGTAGGTGTGTGCGCACTCCGTGTGCGTGCGTGTGGTAACGCAACTTAAAAAACTCGAGTGTTCCATTCTCATGACTTTCTCTGAAAACAGACTATTTTTACAAAATATTGTTCTTTAAATCTTATAACGTAGTGCTTTATAAGTAAAAGGGACTTAACATTGTTTCCTCCCAATATGAGAATACACTAGCTTAAAACGAAAGTCAAAACTTTTCAAAGCTGTCGCTATGCAATTATCATGGCCAGTAGGGAAACAAAAGATATGTGAAACGGGTGAGAACTTTGCGTTTGAGAGAAGTGCTAAGTATTTTAAAATGTAATCCAATAATAATTCTGAAATGGATAGCTCTACAAAGATGCTGTTTTGGGCGTAGAGCGTGCGTTTTAACGAAATCTATATTTTTTGTTTAATAACGGTTTACCAGATATGCAAATACCATTCAGAATGAAGAGAGATTTAGCAGCTGTTCCCAGAAAGTCAGTGTCTACATTTTATTTGCTGTGCAAGCATCCATAGTATACAGCATTTTAACCAAAATGTTTAAATCCATTTTAGAAAATGGAAAATTTCAATAAATCTTACATATAAAGAGTAGTTTGGGATAAGAGATTTTACTGAAAATCTTCATCGCATCCTTAAAAAAATGCTAAGCTTAAATACCAGATTTGGTATTTAGCCGACGTTTCGTTTTTGAGCTAAGCTTCCACAGACACGCACTTACATTTTTATAAAAATGCTTTTCTGAATTTAGGGGCCTCAAAACATGTTTTTAGGTGAAATTTCTATATCATAATTTAGGCAAAAATACAATATCTTCTGTAGCTTCTACGTGCGTGTACATACGTGCTGGAGAAAGTAAAGAAAAAACATAATAATCGCCGCGGCCGAGTGGTTAGACCTGTCGCCTCTCACCTTGACGATCCGGTTTTGATCCTTTGTAGTGGGCAAAAGCGGCTTAGGGAAGGGTTTTCTCCGGATTCCAGGTTTCCCCCCACTATCAAATTCAATCCGTGCTCCATCTTTACTACATGTATTATCAGTGTCATCGCCTGCGGTGCCACTTGTAGCAAAAGCAGGCGGTAAACACTATGAAAAATACAATCATAGCCGATGAGCAATTATTCCTACACGAAAATATGTTGAATTGGGTAGTGCCCGGTGGTAGAGTTAAATGTACAGCATTCACCTTCAATACTAAGCTTGCAGTTAATAATAGTAATACAATTAACATACCTAAGTACTTGTTAATCAGTATAGCAATGCTTATATCAATTACCAGCATGTTTATAAACAGTTGCTATGAAGCCTCCACATTAATAGTTATAGAATAGTTTTTGACATCATTATTTACTTCAGAATATTTACTTTAATTCAATTATTTCACAATAGGTACCTACTTTAATTCAATTATTTCACAATAGGTACCTACTTTAATTCAATTATTTCACAATAGGTACCTACTTTAATTAATAATCTAACACTTGTTCTCTTTAAATTGCCCCTAAACTTCCTTAAGGGCAGAGGCCATCCTTGGCAATTCATTCATTCATTCCATAAACAAAAGAAAATGTTCCTACATCGGTTCTTTAACTTCTATCCTTATTTGTACAAATGATCGTTTCCTCCGCCGTATGTCAGGTTTTCTAACTTCTTTCTAACGCATTTAGAGCAGCATACGCTTTAAATAGCGCGACTAACCTAGGCATGTTTTTTACGCCTAACTTTTAGCGGCACCCATTTAAACTCTTCGCTTTTCGTAAGCCCAAAATCTTTACCTCTCTTTATGAATGTTACAGGCCTTTTCTGTATCTTTTCCTGCGAATCGGTTTGATTAACCCTGTATGGGTCCCAGCATGCTACTCCATATTCCATAATAAGTAAGCGCAGAGAAACTATACTTTCTGTCCCGGCGATGTTTACTTTGGCCCTCCACTCTGGAACATTTCGTACAGTTGACTATAATCCTAATAGTTATATGTAGCCTATTAAATACATGTGATTCAAGCTTTCTTATGACTGATGTTTGTTTGATTATATTCACTATTTTGGCTTTCTCTACACGTACTATGCACATAGTGTATAGAGAAGGTAGTACATTCCACCCAAAAGCTCGATACCGAGATTTCACCAGAAATAGACGTTTGAGGATCACCTCTATAAAAAAAAACATTTTTAGAAAAAGATCCGTGTGTCTATGAACACTAACTCAAAAACGAAAAGTCTGTAAAATACCAAACTTGGTGGTATATATGTTTAGTTTTTTCTAAGGATACGACACGAACGTTTTCAAGAAAATGTCCCCACCCCAACTACCCTTTACATGGAACATTTTTTGAAAATTTTGATTTTCTCAGCAAATAGCTCTAAAAGTTTTGATTAAAATATCGTATATTAACGATATGCACATGTCAAATAAAATGTATGTTTTGAAATTTCTGGGAATAGCCTGTGAAGACACATTTATTCTGGACGAGTTTTGCGGAATTTTGCATAGCTGGTAAGCCATAAGGGATAGGCAAAAACTTACTACTAAAAATGTACAGCACGTTAAAACACACGATTTATATTACATGCATTTTTCCCCTGGAGTTCACCGTTCATTGCAGTTTTAAAATACCTTTCTCATACGGGAACTTGTCAACACCTGAATACGCAAAGAATCTGATTTCTATATCATAGCAACCACATTTTAAAACATTTGACTGTCGGTTTAGTCTAGTATATCCCCTTATTTCCCTTCTACCTATAAGGAACTAAGTATTAAAACCGTTTCTGCTAATGTTTATCTCTATTAGCATGAAGTAGATAGAACAAAAGGATTACTAACAATAATTTGTTACAGAGATGTAGAGAAAGTCATGTGAATGGGGCACATCAGATCTTTTACTTTCTCTAGTCCCGTATATACAAGTATATAGTGGATAGAGAAGGTATTGTATTGCACCCAAAAAGTTGATACTGAGATTTCATTGAAAATACATATTTTAGGACCCTCTGAGTAAAAAAAAAATCAGAAAAAGGTTTTTGTGTGTGTGTGTCTGTGAATGTGGACAGCATAGACCAAAAACGAAAAGACGGTTAAATAACAACCTTGGTATTTAGATTTGATATCTTCCAAGGATGAGACACAAAGATTTTCAAGAACTCCTCTCCTCCTTAACTACCCTTTACATGGAAACATTTTAAAAATTTTTGTTTTCTTAAAAATGTCTCTAACGATTTTGATTAAAATAGCATATATGAAAGCTCCATCACAAATAAAACGTATATCATGAATTTTCTGGGAATAGCTTCTGAAGACCTGTTTATCCTGGATTATTTTTTTTTAATTTTGCATAACTAGTAAACTGTAAAAGATACATAAAACGTACTACACAAAAAATGTAGATCTCTTTAAAATACACAATTTATGTCATATAGATTTTTTTCGTGGAGTTTGCCGTTATTAGTTTCAATTGTAAAGTACTTGTACTTTTCTAAGACAAAAAGATTCCTTCTTTCTTTTGTTCTACTCCTGGTGAAGCAAAGAAGCGATTTGCAATGACAATCGCACAACAGAGTTTCTAAAACTTATGATTATCGCTTTAGTGCATTCCTTCAGTTTCCTTCTTCTTATAAGGAACTAAGTAAATACAAACATTCTGCTAATATTTATCTCCATTAGCATTGTTTAGAAAGGAGAATAATCCTTAGTAAGAAATTTGTTTGTAGAGCAGCTAGAGAAAGTCATACGAGTGTAACACATTAGATTTTTTTGAAAGTGAAGATAATTATGTTGCAAACAGCAATAGCTCATGTCACTGTTTAAGCGATGAGTCGTTCATAATATAAAAGATTATTATTATTATTATTATTATTATTATTATTATTATTATTATTATTATTAAATTTTCTCCCTAATTGTGACGATCTGTTAAGGCTGGGTTACGAATGATTCATGTCCCTTCCACAAACTCAAATTTGTGAAATTAGATTTCGCTCTATAATGTCTAAACAAACATGTTACTATTTTACTCAGGCACTCTGAACAGAGTTTATTTAGACATATAAACAAACGGGTAAACATTGTGTGCAATCAACAGGAACAAAAAGGCTATTAAGGGTAATGTAATAGTGTTGCACTGAACACAAACGTTAATGTAATGCCTCGCATTTTATGCCAGGGCTGCATCTCCACATAGTTATTTTGCTAGAGTTGCTGCACTGCTTGTACGCCCTCCGCTTGTGCTTGTGATGTGGCTTTTGCAGAGTACCAGTTTGTTTTGTTGAAGGAGTAATTCTGCAACTAATTTTGCAGGGAGCTTTACCGTTACAAGGCGCTGCATACAAATGCACTTTTCTTCTCCACATAATATTTTTACTTTCTCTGCACCGTATATAGTACATGGATAGAAAAGATATTGCATTCCACCCAAAATTAATTAATGAGACTTCACTAGAACTACAAGTTTTAGTGTCTTCTGAACCGAGCCAGGTATTTCGTCTGGGCCTAGCATTCGGTCGGTCGTGGCTGACCTCTTTGAACCCATGGGGTTTTTCGGGTTTTTTTCCCTGGTCACTAGGCGAATGCTGGGGAGCATTCTTCATTCCCCCGAATTTCCTGTCCCTCCATTTCATCCGTCTGGTCTTTCTTCCAGGGTTGTGTCAGCGAGGACTGCGGTGGTGTCGACCTCTCGTAAAGATTATTACGCCTAGGAAACTCAGCTTTCGAAGACAGGATGAGGTTGGGGGTCGTCGGTATACTCAGGGGCGTTTCTTTCAGATCTGAAGCGCGGACTCCTTGTGCTCGCCGCGTCAAGATGAAGAATTGTTTGGGAACTGTTACGGACTCTCCACGATGGCTCCCTGTCGCAGTTTGGTTCCGGCTGCCCTCTGAAATTTCTCTCATCTCCTTCTCACTTCCCGGGATCTGACATACAAAAAATCTAATTACTGGCTGAGGTGAGAAATCCCCTCCGGTACACTAGAATTACACTACACTTGGGTCTTCTGAGAGGGGAAAATGAAATGAAATAGCGTTTTATTTGGGGACGCTCTTTAACTGCTGTGGTTCTTGGCGTCCCATTTCATACTGGGCGTGAAAGACCGTTTAGTTTTGCATAGAGGCCTCTCTATCAAGCTTAAGGTTCTTTTAAATCGTAAATCTACAACATGGGACCCACGTCTTTACTTCTGTTCCGAAGGAAGCTATGCTAAGGATTTTTACGCCCGAAAAAAAATCCATCACCTTCCCACGAACTTGGTTATATGAAGCTGGCATAATAGCATTACACCACGGAAAGGCGACATGAGTGTGGGGAAGTTATTTATCATACTTGATTTTTTTTTTTTTAGTTTAACGTCCTTTAACCAGGTTTGGTCATGTTGGACGATGAATGGCATTGGTAAAATGAAGCTATAAGGGAAAACCCCGAAAAAAACCTTATCCGGGTAACTCACCCTAAGCGAGATTCGAACTCATTACCTTTTGAATATGAGGCAGACACGCTACCACCACACTACCCTGGCTGGCAAATTTGATATTTAAGATCACTATCTTCCAAGAATGCGACACGGTGACGTTCAACAAAATCTCTCCACCCAAAATACCATTTACATTGAAACATTTTCAAAAAGTTTGATTTTGGATTTAACGATTTTGAATAAAATACAATGTATTAAATATATTAAAATAAGAAATAAAACATGCTATGAATTTCCTAGGAATATCCTCTGAAGTATTCTTCATACTGTATGACATTTCCATAACTGCTAAAACCCCAACTTACATCACACGGAGTGTGGACCTCTCGAAACACAATTTACTTCATATACAGTTTAGTTATTGAGTCAACCATTTCTATGATACTTGATTTAGATATAAATTTTTCAATACTTCTAACTTTCTCAATTGTGAAGCCATTATTCACATTTCTTCATCTCGATCAAGTAAGGAGAACTGAATTAGTATGTCATAGCGACCGGCTTTTCAAAGATTAACTATCACTTTAGTTCACTGTGTTTCCTTAACCCCGTGGTGCGTACAGATTATAGAACAATTACCATTTAAAAAAAAAAAACTTTATAAAATTAGAATTAAATCCACCCTGAAATTATATTTTAATAACAATCCATAAATAAAATCTGTTGCAATAATTGGATTCATTAAATTTTCATATGAATGTAATTAACAAATCTGATATGCTCCATTCACATTACTTTCTGTAGCTTCTCCACCTACAAACTTTCCTTATTAAAATTGCTCTTCTAGCTGCATCATACTAAATCTAATAAATATTTGCAGAATTGGTCTTATCATTTGCTTTCTTGCAAATAGAAAATAAATAGGTGAATAAGCTGGGCTATAGCAATAGCTAACTCTTTTTAAAGCTCGTTATTAGTGAAACAATTGAAATCGGTTCACCTTTGCCGGGAATAAAACAAGAGAGATCAATCGAAAGTTTACTTCCCGCTTGAGAAAAGTTTAAGTTAAGTTAAAAACCTATAACAAGGAATATATTGGTAAGCGTGAACTCCACGAATATGACATAGAGTTGGTGTTTTAACGAGATGTATACTTTTTGTGCAGGATGGTTTTGCCTATCTCTTACAGTTTACCAGTTACTCAATACCCACCCAGAATGATGAGGGCTTCAGAGGCTATTTTCAGCAAATGCAATATATATCTTTCGTTTCTCTTAAAAATGCTTTAAACATATGGTAAGCTAATCAAAATCGTTATAGAATTTTCAGGAAAATAAAACATTGAAAATTGTCTCTTGAAAAGAGTAGTTGGATAGGGGGATAATCTTAAAAATCTTGGTGACGAAGATACCTACTGAACTTAAATACCTAGTTAACAGAATTTTCGTTTTTGAGCTATGCTACCCACAGACATACACACGAACATTTTTCTAAAAATACTTTTTTGAATTCAGGGGGTCTTAAAGCACGTATTTCCTGTAAAATCTCAGTATCGATTTTTGGGTGGATACAACCTTATCCACCTACTATATACGCTGTACATTGTGATAGATAAAGTAAAAATCATATTTGCAAGAATATTAATTTTGTACCAGGAAATAATTTACGTCGGGTATGATGCAGGAGCAGGCCACTACCAGCTCTTGTCCTGGTCATTCCCAAATGAGCTCCATACAAACAGATTTAAGAGGTCCAAATAGGGTGGCATATCTGGAAAGAATTCCTGAGGTGGCCTAAATCTACAGGTTATTTCGAAAAGACACCGAACGAATATACATATGGTATAGTTTACACTTGAAATATTCCGAAGTGTGACAGCGCTGCTTCGAAACTGTTTTGGTATGTTTTTTACGTAAACAATTGCATCATCATTTTGAAATTCGGCAATGCACGAAGCACTAGTGTGTGGTTTCCGCATAATTGCACCTCAGAGGGATACCTTGGCAAGTACGCGTCATGCAAACAAAGGGCATTTTCATGTTCGTTACCAGCAAACCTGTCCTAGCTTTCATATAGAGGGGCAAAGGCCAGTTACCTACTCAAAAAACAACTTATGTCTCAGGGTTGTCTTGAAGTGAAATTTTGCCTTGGTGTATCTTGTACGCATTATCTTATCTTATTTAACTTTATTTATTCTCAGTCGTGTGGTAGTATTCTGATACTATTATTACTTACATTATCTTTATCATTTCCTTGTCTCGTACCTCAAGATTACCAATGTTACATTTTTCCTAAAATATAGTATTATAGGCGTACGTTTTCCAGCTTATTTTCCCCAACAATTTCCTTTCATTCATTGTCTGTTATGATGAAACTATGTTGGAAAAATAAACAAATAACTACAGTATAGGTTGCTTAGTGAGTTTTGTTTGATAAGGAATCCGTTCATGTTAGCTAACCATTAAGGATCATGTCGATATGCTTACCAAATACTGTTAAACCACAAAACTAGGTGCTTCGCAACCTGCCGCGTTTTCTCCTTTAGCGCGGGCCAGACAGGTGGCTTTGTTCCGGGGTATGTCACCATGAAGTGTTTTCTTGATGTACCTTTATTGGCGTTTAAAATTATATCTCCGTATCACACAGGATCTAAATAACACCGTCCACATCTGCTGTAATTTTCAAATATACTTATATAATTTTACTCAAAAACGCGCAGAGATTTTATTCGATAAATCCTCTTTAGGGTTTAACTATTTAGCTAGTTTGAGTTATAATTAAGTATAATCCGCAAGCAGTATTAGCGTCTAATTCCAAGTGAATGCTGTCAAATATATATTTGAAAATCTTCAACATAGTCACCAAGTATTATCGCGCACACACCTGGGATTCAGAATTTTCCGATGTTACAGCTACCACAGCGTTCTTAGTGTTATGTAGACATGCCATGTTGAAAATAAATTCAGGCCAATGTAGGCAACCCATAAAATCCCTAACTACCGTTCACCATAGGTTAGAATAGTACTGAACTTTTAAAACTGTGCATTTTCAGAACTTCATCTAAGAAATCAACCACTTATTTTAGCGCAGAAAAGGTCTGAATGAATTTTACTTCAGCTTCGATCACTGGACTGGATGAATGTTGTATTTGTTTTTAGAGAGAGAAGTAATTCCGAAATATTAAGAGTTATTGGATTTTAACTTTAAAATTGTTATACATTTCTCAAATGTAAAATCGTTATTCAACACATAGCGACCAGCTCTTGAGATATTTTATTTTTCCCTTTAAACTACTGTACTCCCTTGTTCCCGCGTATCTACAGGGAAGTAATAAAATTATTTATGCAAATATTTTTTTCAATATGCATAAAGTAGATAGAAAAGTAGGCTTTTGTTGCAGAATTGGGTATAGTGTCGTGTGAATGTAACACACATTTTTACATTGTATTAATCCATGTTACAAATTATCATAATTTACTTGCCATAAATCGAGAAATTGTCAGAGAATGTTGCCTGAGAATCAAATAGAAACTGATGAATCAACTTTTACTCAAGTATATTCTTTAATAACATTTCTAATAATGTTTTAATATATCTACTTATATCTTCTAACATTTCATAAACAATAAAGAAAGTTATTAAATTCAGTTATCAAAATGTTACGGCTTTATAATGCGTATCTTTATTAAATCGAGTATATATTGCACTATACATAGATAATTATTGCTCTCCAAATTTGTGGAACAAAATGTTGCATTGGTGTGGCAAGTAATAGCTTCTAATTTCAATGCTGACAGTGGAATAAGTGGCGCCAGTTGATGGATGCGTGACTACTGCAGTTGTCAGTCAGAACAGCGAGAAACATTTTATCAAGTTAGATATTTTCTGGCCATGTCTGGCGTATGCTTATTGTACTTTGAAATTATCGTTATCAGCTTATATAATGAAATACAAATACACGCGACAATTAGTGCTAAATGTCACCATGACATCGATCTGAGCTTGTGATAATTATTCATTATAATATAGTGGCTAAAATAGCATGGATTTTCCATTAGCTTTTCCTAACCGCATTCTGAGCATACACATTGGTAGTAGGAGTGCTTATTATTGGTGGTGTTTACGGTAACAATGATTTGTGTATGGTTTATATAAAAAGCTCAAAGGAAGATTACATTATATTTAGATAGAGCAACTACCATATTGATCCCACAAACAGAATATCACAATTTCAACAACTATATATATTTTGATGTCTTCTAAATGACATTTATACTTCAATGCCAAAGAGTGATCTAAATAGTGATAGCCCAATCATTTTTAGAGCTGCCCTCTTCATTATTAAGATATTTATTTCATGCTACGTCTTAAGGAAAGTGAAATAAAATCTGCAACGTGAACGTTACATAACCTTTATGCGTGTGGATTTGTAAAAAACCTTAAAGGTCTACAAGTGTTTCTAAGGTTAATACAAGATGATTTACTTTGTCTTTAACAATTGCTTTAGAATTTTGATGTATAATTTCTGGCTTTAATTTATATAATTGTGTATAATAATCTTTGCAATAATCATGAGAATGTGCTATCCAAACATTTATTTAAATAAGTTCTTTCCTCTATTTGTCACTTTTCTCATAAAATTTAAATTGTAACTACAGATTGTGTACCGTTCTCTTGATCCCCAAATAGAGGAATTAATTAAAATGAATTACCAAAAATGAGAATTGCCCAATCTTGTTCTAGCCAAAAAGTACCGTTTAAGGCCTTCAGGGACGTGACGTTATATTTTTGACTTTGCGGACTCAATTGCTAGGTTCGGTCTCTGTCTAAGAGGTGCTGGCTAGACCAAGTCCTGCCAACTGTCAGCTTGCACCGTCATACTCAGGTGACGTCACCATACCCTGTAATCACTGTATTTCTGGAAACAAGTCTGTCGCAATGGGTGCACATAGTACCTGCGTAAGTTAATACCGCCTTCAAATCGCAGGTTCCTATCTCCTTAATCTTAGGGCGTACCAACATGTGCTTAGAAACGTATCTATGATAGCTAGGCTCCTTAAAAATAAAAAGCGAAATTTATTACAGACACCCTCCACCTCATACTGAAGCTAGATTATAAAGACGACCGTAGCTGTTTATTTTCTGAAAGTGTTTTCTAATAATTTTGATTAAAATAAGTATAGTTGAAACATTGCCATGATACATAAAATGTGTATTTTTTTAATTTTCTGTAAGTTAAAAAAAATCACTATTCGTACACTTTGTATCACCTGGAAGGCATAAGAGACATATAAAAGGCCTTCTTTCCGTCATTTTCAAATTATTCACTATTGCTTATTTGATAACTCCAGCATTTTAAGCAATTATTAGGAAGACAGTTAGTGTTTTTTTTTTTAAGCTGCCAGCTACATGGTCTAGGAGTAATGTGTGTTCATCACATTCAAGAGCAGTTCGAACCTTGGTTGGGGTGAGTTATATGGAGGTATTTTCCCGTGGTTTTCCCTTGTCCTGAGAAAATTAATTTCGGGTGTCTTTAAAAGCTCTAGATCTCATTTGGTTCATTCATGAAATCACTCTCCCATTTATAAATTAAAAGAAAAGAAAAGCCATATTAAATTTGGCGTTTAGAAACCTTTCAAACATTTGACTGTCGCCTTAGTATCCTTAATGTTCTGCATATCTACAACAATATATGTATTGATTATATATACCTATATACATAAATTCAGCTATATGTGCCGATGTGTATTATTTCAGCTACGGTGACCTCTCCCATATTTCCCGTGAACTCCTGTATTTTATACATGACTTCACGGGATAACAACCGAGTTACACTAGAATCAGAGATATCCAGCACGTGTTAACCTATAACAGATCTCGTGCCAGAAGCCATGTTGGGGCTGTACACAACTATAGGTATACCTCCAAGCTATAAATGTTCGTTATTTACGCCTTTTTTACCAGTTCCACAGAGTCATGATGGTCCTAAGCTTGTATTTCTCTGATTCCAATCTAACTCGGTTGCTATCCCGTTAAGTCATCTATAATAATCAACACTGAGAAAGCTTGAAATATTTAATCCTGCATTTTAGATTTATATTTTATTTCAGATTATTTCGGATCCTATATTGATCTTCAAATGCTCTCGTATTTTCAATAGCTAGTCATTTTTTGTTCTTAATTTTTCGGTACTGTACAACATAACTATCGTTGGAAATTCATTTTGACACTAATATCGGTAGTTCTGTAAACGGTAATTGGTTGATTTCTGTTCCAGCCTAGGAATATACAGTGCCAAAGATATATCGTTGTGTTGAACTCTAACCTTTGGCAAATACCTTACTCTTTGATGTAGGGAGCAGTCGATACCTATTCAAACTGTTGTAACAGTTTTCGACATACTTGCATTTCCAGGCTCAATGTTCACATAATGAGAGAGAGAGACAGAGAGAGAGAGAGAGTGAGATTCCTCAACGATAAAAATTAAATGTATCAAAGATATCACAGTTAATTATATCAGAAATATGGAGGGCGTTCAATATGTCGTTTGAAAAAGATAGAAAAACAAATTATTTTTGGTAGATTTTACTTTCTCTACACGTACTAGTACATAGTGTACAGAGAAGGTATTGTAATGCAACTAAAAATTTGATAGGGTTTTAGAAAGTCCTCAGAATAGGAATCTGTTTGGGAGATGACCTCTTCATTAAACCTGAATCGTTTTCCGCCGAGTAACTTTTTCAAGTTTGAAAGTAAAAAACATCAATGGGGGGGGCACATCTGGTGAATACGATGGATATTTTAATAATTTGAACCTTAATTCTACAATTTTCGCCATTGAATTTATGTAGGTGTGCATTTTCTTGATGACAGAGAATCTTTATCTTTGCCAAATAAGGGCGTTTTTCTCGGTTAAACCGGTGCAATAACTATACACTATTCTCCCCATTTAGTGGTCTTCCTTTCTGCAAGTAATCAATGTAGATGATTCTGCGTGCATCCCAAAAAAAAAACCGAGGCCATCACCTTGTCCGGATTTCAACACCTTTGCCTTCTGCGGAACTGGTTCGCCTTTAAAGCCCACTGTTTCAACTGTACTTTTGTCTTTGAAGTGTATTAGTTTATCCATTTTTCATCCACAGTAATGAATTGATATAGTAACTCGTCAGGATTGCGACGGAACAGAGCCAAACCGGATTCCGAATCGATCACACGATTACATTTATTATTCATTCAGAGCAAACGTGCCACCCTTCTTGCCGAGACCTTTGCTAGACCTACATTTTGATATTAAATTGCGAACACGTACATTTTGAAACGCCTGTGACCTCTACTATCTCGCGAGGTTTGATTCGTCGATCACTCCTGCATTTTGTCAATTTTGGAGGAAGTCACTTCTAGTAGACGTCCGGAACGATGTTAATTTGTGGATGTACGGCCACATTTAAATTCATTTATCTAATTCTAAAGTGTTGCAAACGCAGGAGTAAATATGTTATGAACTTCATCCAACTCAGCTTTTATCTCTTTCGGTGTTAAGTGTTTTAAATTGAAGTATTTAGTCACCACGCTGAGCTCGTCTATTCCCCATCTTTCTAAAGAAGCAAGATTGTTGATTCAATTGCAGTTTGCACATCAGAAGTAAACAAAACCTTCTGCAACATCCATTGTTAAGGGATAGTGGGAGCGAAATTTACATTTTTTATATTTTGTGTAAAGTTTCCTGACAGTTTTACTCTAGCTGTATTGTTATATTTATATAGATATCAAATTTAATTCTATTAAATAAATACTTTGCACATATAAATTACTTCATAAATGTTATTTTGTAAATATATTGATTAGTCAAAATGTCCGATGCGCCCCAAAATGTAACAAAATTGGTTGGCATTTTCTGATTTCGAACTTTCAAATAATACAGAAACTTTAAATGGGAGTATTTCAATAGATGTTATGACTGAATTATCATAATTGCGGTACTGGGGTCATTTTGTCCTTGGTATGGCACACTAAACATTTCTACACCTTCTGGGAAATTTTAATTGTATTTAAACAAAAACCGAGGCGCTTGTAACATTTTGAAAGTATCAAAATATAGTTTCGAGAAGAACGCTCTTTTATAAAATATTATTTTGGAATATCGTTCGATAGTTAAACAGTTGTAGAGCCCAAAGCAAGGAAAGGACAGCAAAAGGTTCCAATAGTATCTATAATAAAAGAGCAATTTCGATTTTTTGACCGCCAACAGTAAAATTTTCACTCCCAATTTGCCTTAAAAGAGACTACGTTTAACTAATCGTAGTACTGTTAATTTTTGTCACACAACAAATAAGTTTGAATATTTCAAACTACATAAAAAACTTTGATGCGGTATAATTTAAATTAATATATTTATATTTTAGGTATCAACTGTTTGTTTAATTAATGTAGGATTCATTTATCCCTAAAGCTTTCCAACATTTGCCGTGAGATAATATTCTCATGTTCAGAAGTTTGTGTTCCTATGTTTGGCAGAAAGTACACAAAAAGATGCTTTTTAATGAATTATTTTGTAAAATAGACATGGAAACATGATAATAAGGAATGTTGCGGGGTTGTATCACACCATAATAAAGGATGCAGGTTGATAAGTTTACAGTTAGTACTATGTTTACAAACACTGGTTCACATCCATATGCAAAGCGGGAGTGGGAAAATGTAAAAAGCCTTGCTTGGCAAAGCTCCATTAGCGTAGTGCAAAGTTTGCTAAATGTAACGAGCGGCATTTGTTTCGTGCTAGGGAACTGCAGATAGCTCCTCATTTGGTACTCATTTTATTTCCCGCTAATTTTCTAAGCCATCAGATACTCGAGAATTTCCTGCTCTCGCCTCCTGACTTCCTCACTCTGCCTTAAGTTCGTTACCAGATATTTGATTATTCCATCCATCACTCTTCCTTTCCCCTCACCTTTCTAACTTGATTACAGCCACAAGATGCTCCTGCAACTGTCAGAAAACCTCTTCCTATGCCATAGCAAAAAGGCATAAAAAAAAAAGAAGGTAACTGCTAACGCTTACTAGTTTACTAGCTGGTAAATAAAAGGCATTTATATTAAATGATCGCCTATTTTTATCATAAAATGCATTGAAGTTTTCTTAAAAGAAGACAGTTTCCTGCTTTTAATTTTAAAAAAGAAATTGTAAATATTAGTCCTCCGTTCATTTTAGAGAAATAAATACATTGTGTTATGTTCAAATGGCACTATATAGCTATTTAATTACAGGCTATTCTTATAAAACTAATCCCTCTATTTCATGATAATCAAGAAAATTGTCCATGGCTGTACCGGCATCGAAGTCGGGTACCCCGTGCCAAAGACAGGTATGCCACCTCTGCGCTAAGGTACGAACTTACCCACTATAGATATTTTATGTTTGTACTTTAACACCAAATATGGAGCTTTCGAAAATTAACTAAAACTTACGCTTAAAGATTGCAGATTTTAAATATTAGGTCTCTTAGATAGCAAAAATGATTAGTGTTTAATAAATCATACATTACTGATGTACATATTCTTCACACAGTATTCCTATAAAAAATATTTTCTATCTAATTCATGTTGGAATAAGCATTTGCGAAGCGGTTTTATTAGATATTTCCTTGTAGGTGCAACGGGAACAGGAAAATACAGTAGGTTTAAGCGACAGTCAAAGGTGATGCTTTGAAACTCCGTTCTCTTTGCATAACCTGAAGAAAGAAGGGGAAAAACAGAATAAAAAAGCTAGTAACAGCTCTCTATTTGTAAAAAAGTATACGTATTAGAACATTCAAACAAATAACTAGTAGTATCCGGTAATATATATACAGGACACAAATTGTGTGCTTTAGCGAAATCCACATTTTTATGCGGCAAGGCTATCTAAGTTTGAATGCAAAAGCTATTCAGAATGATGAGGACTTTGGAAGCTTCTGTCAGAAAAGTCTTGATATGTTTCATTTGTCATTAAAATTTTAAATATATCGTATTTGACTCAAAAGCATCAGAGAAGCTAAGAAAATCAACATTTTTGAATATGTTTCCATGTAAATGGCAATTATTCTGGGTTGGGAAATTTAGTTGAAAAACTTCGTGTCGTGTTTTTGGAAGATGCTGAACTTAATATTTAAGGTTGGTATTCAGTTAACTATTCATTTTTGAGTTATACTTTTCACAGGCACACGGATAGACATACAAATGAATCTTTTATTAAGACGTGTTTTATTCGGAGGACCTTAAAACCAATGTTTATGGTGAAGTCCTGTTATCGAAACTCTTCTCTATAACAGGATTTATTTTGTGTGTAAATAATTAAATATTTAGAAACTATATTTAATGAGTTTATTCTTTCATTGGTTCTATAACAGTCATTTATTCTTATTGTTGAAACGGCTTATATAGGGCGATTTTGAAGTCCACCGACAAACTTTAAAGGTCGGTTCCTGACTGGAAATAGAGTACAAAAGCTCATCTCAACTTGTACTCGGAAAAGCACAGTGTTCACGGTCGGTGGCACTGAAGATATGAACAAAGAGCCTGACACACAGAGCATGGCCTGAATCCGATCCATGACACAAAGATGTTTAAAGTGGCCTCCATGCTATGCTGTGCTCGCGTTCAAATATTGCATCATGAATACTACACTCGTTAAAATGAATGTTTCCAAATATCGTCACCGACTACGTGGAGACACTCTTGAAAGCTCTTATCATCACAACAGACTCACTGTATACAGTGCTTTTCAGATGTCCCCACAGGTTAATCAAGTATTTACTTACGGCCCCCCCCCCCGGTAACCCCGGTGATCGAGCTCGTGATGCAACAGAGCTTTTTTAAAGTGCGTGGAAGATGAGCTGCCTGTGAACATTAATACGGAAGTGGACTGGCTCTCCATTGTGCTGCAGTCACTTACCAGTCTTATTGCCAAATGCACATTCTCTATTAATGGTAACAGTATTCTACGGGAAGTCTTGATATACTTAATCCGTACACAGATATTATACAAAAAAAAAAATAACAGTAAAAATAAAGCTGGATAGTCATCAATAATCCCTCCTCAAACATTGATGCTGACGCTTCAACCGTGAGGATTTTCTGTAACCCAGAATAACAATGCCATCTGTACCGAAGGTCACTTCCTTGGTGAAGAGGATTGAATACCGAAATCCTATAACGATACTGCAAGTTGCACAAATCAGCGAAAGAATCTTTTATTTGGAGGAAAATCTGCCGGTGATAATCCCTGCACACATTGGCGGTGAAACAGACAATAGCGGTGTCATGTAGGGTACAGATAATCGTCCTTTGGCTAAAACCATGTTTGCGGGCCAGTTGCCTGGAGCTACTACCAGGTTAATCTGAGTATCATGGAGAACATTTCCCTGCACATCTGATGTACGCACAGTCCCGGCCACCTAGAACGTTCGTCTGTCTCAAAAAACCTCAAACGAACGCCGAAAAATGGCTCAAAATGTTATGTGATGTGAGCGGTGCTGTCTGTGAAGGTACGTGGTCCGGTACATCCGTGCTACCTCTCGACTGGTCCACCTACTCGGACAAGCACTGCCATCATCTCAGCTTGTTTCTGGGATGAATACCGACCATCGTGTTTCTACATTGCTTAAATCACTCTATCTGCATTACACAAAACGCAGACTCAAAGTTGTGAAAGAATGTCGTAAGTGCCATCTACCGTGGAAACTGTGCACAAGTTGATGTGAAACTTTATGCTCCATTCCCAATCAACTATAACCCCTGAAGTTTGTCGGTGAACTTAAAACTCGCCCAGTATTTGTACGTAAGAGGTGGAAGGAAGGATAAGGATTAGTGTCTAAAAGGTATATAGCGTTAAACATATGTTAAAGCGTAAATGTTAATTTGTTTTAGTTTTAGCGTTGATTTTCAATTTAACGACGGAAAATACGGTAAGGGTAGTTCAAGTAATTTAACTGGATTAAAGTGCTAGGTTTTCTAATATTTATTCACTTGGGTCAAAAGATGTGTATTTATTTAAATAAAGTGTTTCAAAAAAAAGGATAGGAGAAGTTCAAAATGTTTGATTCTAGGGTCAAAAGTCTACATGTGTTGTTTTATAAATCTAAAACACAATATGTAATATACTTCGAATACATTAGTGTATATCCACTTTTTTCAATTGGAGTAAAATAGGTATAAAGGAAAATTTGACAGTTCCTCCTGATCCTAAGATTTTGCCCCAAGCATGAAAAAATTTCCGTTCTGTCAGTTCTCAAGAAAATCGACCAGGAACTCAATACATTTGCTTCATGCAGCTCCCATCTTAAGGTGTTACAACATCTTGTGTACGTTAATAAACCTATTATATCGCTATTTAATCTAAATGTAAAGCCAGTGACATGAATATGAGAACCTTCCTAACTATAGGACAAGTGGTTTTCGAGATTACTCTGTGTCCTCTGGCACAAAAACACCATTTATAATACATTTTTATGCTCAAGTATTATTCTCGAAATAATTTATCTTATTCCTGTTTTCAGTGAATGCAGATGCCCACTTCTCAGTGGCCTCAAATAAATTGGTAACACACTTCACTCACAAAGCTTCTGTAGACTTTTACCACTAAAGCGAATATCTATACAACTAAGAATATTAGTGGAAAAGTAACTTTGGTTATTTGAATCACTTACTTCAGAAAGAGCATGCCACTTTTTTGTACTTTCACTTATGAACTCAGCTTTCCTGGAGGAAGTCTCGTTGTTTTAGACATAAAATACTAGTCGGACTTTTTATCCAGGTTTATAAAAGTTTTAAAATATCATGTAGTGCAGGTACCACAAAGTCAGACATATGTCGTTTCTGCACTATACAGTAATCTGCATCACAGATTTTCCTCAAGAAGAAGAAATGACACAGTTCTATGAAGAAATATTCAAGTGGCTAACGTCTGACTGAAATACATCAGATAGAATTTGGTAAGAAATTATTATGTTTAATTTTTAAAATAACGTATGAAATTTTTTAGTATTCAACACTTTACATGGAGCATTTGATAAAAATTTAGCAATAGTGTTCCATTATTAGTATTTAAAAACAAACTGATTTCCTGCAGATAAAAGAAAATGATAAAGCTAGGGAGGAAAAGTGTTTTATTTCGTAAACGATTTAAGTCAATGATTAAAACAAAGACTCGTCGTATTCTATACGTGTTCTTTACAGTAACAGAATACATCCCAAATGTGATGCAAAATTCGTTAAAAATTTGTCATTATGATCCCAATAAACTCTGAATTAATGAAGTTTTTCGTCTCTCCTGAAAACTTGTTGTTCTTTGCCTTATGTTGTTTCTGAAATAAGTGTTTAATTGGTGATTGGAAAGAAAAGAAATTATTAAATATTAGCAATTAAAATTGCAAACAATTTAGTGATGACTATTCTGCAGCAAAACTTAACTAAGCTAAAACTACTCTTATATTTATATAGACGCTTACTATGGTATTATATTTTCCCGCAGAAAACCATAATTTTCTGGTGATGTAACATAGGGGAGAGCGAACCTTATGAACTATTAGAGCAGCTGACGCAGGATATTACCGTTAAAGTTTACTGCTAGGGATATGAAAGACGAACACAGACGTTAGAACACTTGGTGACAGCAGTTTTCCTTGTTCTACGCGAGAAATGTGTCCACTGCACAAAGGTCCTGCCAACAAGGGGACGGGTTGTGTGGAAAACGTCGATCCTTTTTGCCTTGTGCAAGCACTGTTTCTGAAATTTCACAGAGGCTGCCTCCGAGGCATTTCAGAGGGAAAGTTTCTCCACTTGCAATGCCAGAATACCGACATTTTCTAAGTATTTTGCACAAAACTTTGTATCTGTTACTTTTAACAATAAAATCTCAAACCTTGAGGGATTCAGAATTTGACTAACTAAGTACTGTGAGTTAAGTTGCAACATTTAAATTATGTAATTTTGTGGGAAACGTTGAGAATGCATAATAAAAGGTAACATGTAATTTTATCTGTAGTATCTCAACACAAGAGTATAAATATGTGAAGCTTTATTTATGGACGCTCTTTCACTGCCTTGGTACTTAGCGTCCCATTCTATACTGGGCATGAAAGACCCCTTCATTTTGCTCAGAGGCCTTTTTTATCAGGCTTGTGGTTCTTTTGCGTAAATCTACGACACGGGAGCAACGATTTTACTTCTCTTCCGAAGGAATCCATGCTCAGCATTTTTGCGCCTGAAAAAATGCATCGTCCTCCGTCGGATTTGAACCCGCCACCTTGGGTATATGAAGTTAACATGGTAGGGCTTTCTTGATATACTTGCGAATGTGCGCGATTTAATTTATCTAATGAAATCCTAACCTTGAATAGAATGAATGAGCTGGTTCCATAAATAAAATGCAACAGGCTGTACAAATAATAATTACTTTGTTACTTCTGATCTTTAAACTCAAATCTTGTGTCAACTGTCGTATAGCACATTTACTAAATGAACAGTCGAATGTATCACTGAACACTAGCTATGCAAGAATATAATTTATTTATAAATTTAAATAGCTATTAGACAATCACTGCACACAGATACTATTACTGTTCAATAACGATCTGACATTTTATCTGATAAAATCCCATCCTTGTAATGATAAGATTAACGGCCGTCATTGATCGACATTGCAGACATTGGTAAATGTTATTGGTTAAAATCGTATACGTGGCACACAAAGCAATGATCTTTATATACATCTACTGATTTATATTGTCGTTAATTTCGAAGTACATAGTGAGGTTTAATTCGAATATATTTGGGTTATAGATTCTAATTTATTCCTTAAAGTTTCACATTTACTCATAAATGCTAAGCGATACTAGTTTGTGTTGTAATATTTTCCTGAAGGCTTTAGCAAAAGCTTCCATCATGATGGATAAAACAGAGAAGTGCTTACAAAGCAAATTTTACTCTTACAACGTTTCGTTTATAATTAGTTATGCTAGTATGATTATATTTCATAGAATTCAATATAGTGAGGTTACTTTGTTGGTTTTCCTTCCAACAACAATATGGAGAAGGATAACTAAATTAATTTTAGGTACAGACTTTACTGTTGTAACAAAGCAATTTCATTAAACATTTATTGATGAAAAAGAGAAACCATTGGAGTGCTTTTCCGAGACCATCTACGTCTGTTGAAAGTAGATCTTTTCTCTAAATTGCAATATTATTTTTACCTCCGTAAGGTTTCTCCTTCAGGTAACCAACTTTTAAATCCACCCAAACGGTATCAGTTCTCAATGTCACAGGCCGAAAAAAAATCACCAACAAATTAAATATGTTTAAAGTTTATGTTGCATGTAAGAGTAGTTTGCATCCTACCTCTAAAGAAGCGTCTCACTAAGATTAGACAGGACAAAAATTATTTGCTTGTGATTAAACTGGACAACAGCTACGATATTGCATGTATGAGATATTTCATCAGAATCATTGAGACGAAGGTAAAGTTATTGTCGCTACTAAACGGCAATAAGAACAGCATAGTGCAGCACGAAAATAGTGGATGTTCAGCATACAGCAGAAAAAGTTTCACAACTCCTAGTCGACCGGCGGAACAGCGAGAGACTTTAGAGTGAGCTGAACTCTAGCAAACATTGCACATGCGTACTAAGTGATTTTTTTATTAACAAAATACATTTCCGGAGGCTTGTCAGGACTCCGGCGCTGTATTCCTTTTTTCTCCATTTTTTCCAGTTTCCTATATTTCCTTAGTAGACCTTATTATTCTTAACGTTTTCCTTTTACACATACATACACAAACATAGACACATTTACAAACACAGAAACACCCATGCCCAAGGCGGGAGTCGAACACCCACGATCCTGTGCGCCATGAAGCGCCAAAGCGAGACACTTTAGAATTGGTTCTATGCGGTACCGGTATACTGTTGCCCAAAACGTATTCATATGTGATTCATACGTCCGTACAGAATTTGCGAGTGGCCATCGCATTGCCCGGTCTAAGCCCGTCATTTTTATATCCGGGGGGGGGATGGATTAAATGAGAAAGTTTAAAAATATGATGTGTTTCATTCACATGACATTCTCTGCATCACTGTAACAAATTATTGTTAATATACATATTCTTCAATCTATTTTATGTTCATCGAGATAAACATCAGCACAAATTCTCTTAATTACTCACTTCCTTATAGGTAGAAGGAAAATAAGGGAAAACACTAGAAAACTCTGCTACGTAGTTGAAATTAGTTTCTTTTCATAGTCAAGAGTTTACAATTTTCCATTAGAGAAAAGCTTAAGTATTTAACAAGAAATATCTCAGAAATGGTGAATAAAACGAAAAACCATGTATGACATACATTGTGTGTTTTAACGTGATCAGCATTTTTTGTGTAGTAAGTTCTTATCTATCTCTTACGGTTTACCAGTTACGCAAAATTCAGGAAAATTCATGCAGAATAAAGAGATAATTAGAGGCTATTCTTAAAAAATTCAAGATATATTTTATTTGTCATATAAATAGCTTTAATATACGGTATTTTAATCAAAATCGTTAGAGCCATTTTTGAGAAAATCAAAGATTTCGAGTTTTTTCCATGTAAAGGGTATTTTGGGGTAGGGGGTTTTTTCTTAAAAACCTCGTGTTCCATCCCTTACTAAACTTAAATACCAAATTTGGTATTTTACCGATTTTTCGTTTTTGAGTTATCATGTTCACAGAAACACGGACACAATGACACACGGACATTTTTTCTGAAAATGCTTTCCTTCGAAACAGGGACCCTAAAACGCGTATTTCCGGTGAAATCTCGGTATCGAATTTTTGGGTAGAATGCAATACCTTTCTCTATACACTATGTACATAGTACGTATAGAGAAAGTAAATACCAATGCCATAAACATTAGAATTTATTAATATTAATCAAGAATTGTCTGTTATTTCTCAGTGGGCTTTGCAGTGTATAAAGGCCAATCAGAAATGCTTGAACATCGAAAAGAGGCACTTTCACCATCTCTTTTATCTGATAATTTGAGTGTTTTATATACAAGTGTTTACTTTTTGTTCCTTTGTTAGAAATAACTAACACGATACACCGTAGTATACGCTCGCATAGCAAGCTGAGAGCTGCGAAATCTGTTCTACGCTATGCTAATCACCCAGTATAAAGTTTAGGTTGTAATGTTACCCCGCGACATTTCGGTGATACTTGGGGAGCTAAAGCGCGCTGTCAATCCAGAGGCTAGAATTATGTTTAGAAAATACCTGATCACGCTGGTAGGGTTGGAGAGAGATTTTTCTCCATGACAAAATAAACCTTTCCGTTGAATTGTGGACCACATTTTGTCCAGGTCAGTATATAGTACTTGCTTCCGGAATCGGCTTACCCTCCCCGTATTTAGGGCTCCCTGGGACTTAACAAGCAAATGCCTAGGGGCCAGAGGATTGTCGGGAAGCCAAGGCACATGACCACAGAATGGAGCACCTGGAACGAGTTTTCGGCGCGAAGCCAGGCATGAGCGTGAGGATATGGATGATATGAAATGCAAGCGAAATGGATGACCGGAAAAGTGATGATAGAGTAATTGGTGAAATGAGTGGCGGGGGAAACCGGAGGACCCGGAGAAAATCCACATGCGGGCGCTTGGGATCGGACCTGGATCGCCTAGTTGGGAGGCGAGGGGTCTAACCACTCGGCCACAACGCCACCAGTTCTTGCTTTCGATATCGAAATCATGTATGATATAACTATGATGGCACAGTTAAAGGTTGATGGCTCTGAAATTTTTACGACAAAATATTAATTTTTGTTCTTATGATGTATTTTCCCAGGCCGTAGGAAATATATTAAGGTGTTCAAAAACATCGCAAGTGTGCAGGTAATTACAGCATTAATTAGACGTGTAGGTTTATGTTTTGCTTGCTGAACGGTAGAGTTTATAATAATTTAACACACGTGCATTCACTACCACATTCATTCTTACAGGCTCTGTGGTGAATGGGAAATGATTCTGTTTAAAGAGAGATTGTCAGCCCATGCCAGGAATTGAACCCCGGACCTCTGGGTTGAGAACCATAACGCTGACCACTTGATCGTAGAGGCAATCTACTTATATTGTTGCATAAAGTTACTTGATGTTCAAATTCTTTGGGAAAAGATCTGGAAAGCTCAACAAAAACCGCGTCAAACCTATTCTGCAAACAAAATATTCTAACAAAAGAGTATCATTTTGTCTTCATGATAGTAAAAACCTTACTGAAAATGGTCTTATTACTTGCTTCCTTGTAATTAGAAAGGAAATAACGCAATACACTAGGCTAAAGCCATAGATAAGCTCTTTAAAAGCTGGTCGCTATGAAATCGAATTGAAATTCAGCGTTCTCTTCATGGTAAGGACACAATCAAAACACGTACGAAACAAATGAGGAATTCATTTCAGAAAAGTATTTTGAAATTGAAACCAATAACAAGGCATATCTTGGAAAAGTTAATTCGACAAAAAATGTATATGTTTCAAGTTGTGTGTTTTAACTAGATATGCACTTTTTGTTTATCAGTTATACAAAACTCGTCCATAATGAAGAGGTCTTCAGAGGATATTCCCAGAAAATTCAAGATATACATTTCTGTTGTCATACATGTATCTGAAACATATAGAATTTTAATTTAAATCTTAGAGCCATTTTTGAGAAAATAAATTTTCGAAAATTCTTCCATGTAAAGGATAGTTTGGGGTGGTGGATTTTCCTGAAAGCATTGGAAGATGCTGAAATTAAGTATCAAGTTTGCTATTTAACAGACTTTTCGTTTTTGAGTTACGCTGTTCTCATACAAACACATTTTTTATTTTTATTTTGGAATCAGGGAACCTCAAAACATATATTTCGGTGAAATCTCGACATGCAATTATTGGGTGGAAGACAATAAATACCTTTTCTACCTATCATACACATAATGCATGTAGAGAAAGTAAGAAGTTCCTGACTCCATTACAAAAGCCTACAGAAAATGGTCAGTACAATATTCGATTTAGTTCTTAACGTGTACACCGACACCATTAATGATAAAACATTGTTTCAAAAAAGTTGTTTTAATGAAATCGGCAAAAGAAAACAAAAAAACATAGTGGTAAGTCAATAATGGAGGCCACCAAAGGATGTATTTTATACTTTGGAAACATTTGTTTGGTAATTCTCATGATCTTTAATGCATACAACTACTTAAAGAACTTAAGAAAAATAGAAACCTGGGAATGACCAGAAGCTCTTCAAGACCGAATCAGAATGTCTTTCCAATTATATATATTCTTGTCCACATCTTCTCCTCAAGAAATAAGAACACATCTGTTACTAAAATGGTATTTAATGACATTTCTAATTAAAATGATGTATTCATTTAAGTCGCAAGTATTCTAATTCTATATCTGTTTGTTTCAGAATATAAACAAATTCAGAATTTAAACAAAAAATTAATGAGAGTATTATTAGGTGAAATGGTCGATTTAAGCATTTTACTACAGTTGCACTATATTTAATCTATGCAGGCTCAAAGTAGCAATTACATTTTCATTTTGAAGCCTGATTAAAGAACTCACGCCCGTCACCAAAAAAGTTTATGAAAATGATTATTAATCAGCAAACACCGATTCAAAGTTAATGTGTACTTTTTAATGAAATAATATAACAAAATGCAGTAAACTGACGTACAAAAAGTGTCCTATTGGGGGCTTAGGTTGGTAATAAAAAGTAGAGCTGCTTTTTCTTCTAGTGTCATGCTTTTCTCCAATCAGATAATCTTAGCCACATAATGGAACTGCCTGATTCCAAATGATAGGTGTAGGTGGCATTGCTGTTACTATTGTCCCTATGTTAGTAATACTCGTAAATCTATTAAGACTGAGCATATTTATCTAATAATGATTTTGGCTTTTCAGAAACAAACATGTGCTATGAATTTATATAACAATGAACCTCAGTAATTGTTTTGTGAACTGGATACAGTTATTTCGGCGGTGGTAGCGTTGATGCTTACCAAGCGAGAGATCTGGGTTCAATTCCCAGTACCGGTGGGGATTTTTCTCCCGCTGGAAGACCTGGACCGGGGTGCACTCAGCCTCACGAGGTCCCTGGGGGGGGGGCCAATTGAGGAGCTACTTTATAGAGAAGTAGCGACTCTAGGTCGTGAAGACCGCCGGGGGGATCGAAACGCTGACCATGTCTCAGCCCCCAATACTGCACCCCATCCATGACGTCTGTAATGGACGAAGGCTCTTAGTGAGCTGTGCTAAGTAGTCTAACAGTTATTTGAGATATTCCTACAGCTCTATTTTGGAAGGATATTATATAAATACCATGTTGTTATGTATTTTAATTATTCAAGTGCATCCTTTTGCACAAACTTCCTCTATCGAATTACATCGGACTAGTTATTTAAACTCAACAGAACGTAATTCTTTGAGATACAATTATTCTTCTTTCTTTTTGCGGTGTACAAAAGTTATATTCATAATACCGCACATTGTTTTAGTCTTATTTCTTGAAATTTGCTTCTAGCCGGCGACATAAAACTGATAAGGTATAGGTGGAATCCAGTGTGACTTAGGACAATGTGAAAACATTTGAAAGAAAAAAAATTACCATTTAGAGGAATGGGGTTCATTTTCCGCACACAAGTGTACTGAATGCAAATAAACTCGAGCTTTACATCATGCACATCAACTACCCTTCCACAAAAACTGCATCTGATGCACACTGCAACCAGGCAGCTAGGCCAGGTTTCAGAAGAAGAAGAAAAATAAAGGAGTTACATCTATTCATTTGATGGAAAGGCAAAAGAGCAGCACACAATTAAGTGCGCGTTCATAATGAACCTGCTATTCACGGTTTATGAATTCCGTGTTATCTTTTGAGCTCAAAAGAAGCATACGGATTGCATTCAGTAAAAAAATAAAGAAAACATAAGTCTATAGTATCATAAAGCAGTTCCTGAGAATCCACAACAATGCAGTATGTATAATTTTTCACGGGAGATTTAAGCTCAAACGTATATGTTGAAAATAACCTACACGCACGAGTGTGTGTTTGTAGTAACACTACTATACTTTTTAGTCCTCGTATATTTAGTTTCTTACTTAATTACCAGCATTTTGGTCGCAATTGGACTCGTGTATAATGCGAATATCTAATGATTTTGACTTTCGTACTTCAGGTATAACATTTTAAAGTTTTATCGAATCATTTATTTCAATGCATTACTTCACTAGTAATAAAATAAGTTTAAGTTTTAATAAAAATAGCTTTTCTGTTGTAGGAACTTCCTAGTTTTTTTAGTATATTCAGGTTTAATGTTACATTGTAATATAGCAATGAGAGATAAACTCTAGAAAGTAGATCACTTTAAACATTTAAATAAATATAATATATAATTTAAACGCCTTTTATATTTTTGAAACAGAAAATTGTGATTTTTAAAACTTACAGGACTTAAAGGCAGCATATTGTTAGTGAATGTTTTTTTTCAGCATACATGGTACGATGATGGATTCCTACTCTTTTCCAATAGTTGCTATGCACAAGAGTCTGTGATTTTCGTATTATCATTTTAAATAACATATTACAGCTATTTGTGCAACTTGTAAATGTTGTCTATAGAATTTAAAAGATCTGATTCCAGATAGTCAATCCAAGCCACAAACGTATGATGGTGAAAATATAAGTTCATTCTCCGTAATTGTTTTTTATTTCTCTGAAAATTTTTGCTTCACCTGTTTGTTGTACTGCAATTGTAGTAGCTCTAATAAAATTGTAAGAAATTATTATAAATTCAATGTAGTAATTGTTCATTAATGTATGGTAGATTAATAATATATGTTATAATACTATATGGCAGATGTGCCTAGGAAGTAAATAGGTTAAATTTAAGTTAAGTTTTCATTTAACTGAAATTATTTATCGTGCCAATCATGTCGAATAAGCAATTAAAGCCTTATATCAACTTCATACATACCAGCCTTCAATTAAAAGACTAATGCGTATATACCTTCGCACCGTCAAAATACTCGCATATAAATTACAATGCTTTAAACAAAGCAATTTATTACATTGAATGAACTAAATATAATTGAAAAGAATGAAAATATCATTAATCACTTTCAAGGTATTATTTCAAAATTCCTTAACTCGTTTGCAATAAAACATGTATATGATGTTAACTTTATAAGGAAATATTGGATATTCATGAAAGCACTAATGAATTTAGCGTAGATTTTGCTGTATGTGATTATTATTGTCATGTCAACTTGGGCTGATAAAGCATTAAATAAGCATTGAGCTCGTATAGAAAAATGTCTCCATGTGCAATTTGTTTTATCTGTTCTCTCCTCTCTTCCTTTCTTGCTACACACTGGATAAATGCCTCTCACATAGGAACTGTTCCAAAGGTGATGCATGTGCTAGTTGGTTTCCTTCACCGTTATTTAAGGGCGCAAAGCCTTTAACTGCTTCTAGACCTTTCTTCTCTATCTCAGTCCATGATTTCTCCTTTATCTTCACACAAGTTTTCTTCTCTAATAGTAAATTGAAGTAGGATGAACCTATTTTCGAGACTGAATGAGATTTATTGATCCTCGTCGTTCTGTGGCTGCCGCAGAAATCAGCAGAAATTCTGAAAAAGCTTCATTTGTACACTATTTCATTTGCCCGATTTTGATAATTCTTTCGCAGTTGAAAATGCCAGTTAGCTCTGACAGACGTATGACTTTAAACACCTTCTAATTTCATTTAATAACTTTCTAAAAGATTAAAAGGAATTTACAAACATCTTGTATTTCAATACAAATACCTACAATTGGTTATAAAATAACATATTTGTGAAACAGGCCTTACCATTTATTAGAGAATGCCACGGTTTAGAAACTCCACGGAATATATATATATATATACATATATATATATATATATATATATAGTGTCATAACGTAACAGTAACAAACAAAAGATAGAGTTTTAAAAGGGACAATCAAGTCCGCATAGGACCCCGAGCTCATTTGAGCGTCATTTAACACTATATCATTCATCCACCGTCCAATAAGAGCTACCAGGTTAAAGGACTTTAAACTAAACTAAAAAAGGTCGCTATTGAAGAAGGTAATATTTCTACAACAGAAAAATAGAGAGTACTCGACATATTGTTTTAACCATTGGTTTAACTAAGGACCTTCTGCCTAGCAGCTTGACAATGTTATAATTTTAAGCAATGAAAAAAGATAAGGTATTTAATTACACAAGCTTGTATTAACGTTGCTCAGTCCTAAGTGTGTGCTAAGCGTGAAGGAAAAAGCTTTCCTTGTACGAATCTGCATAACAGTGTTCTTACAAACCGGAATATTTTAGGAATTTACAGTGTCCAATTTTGAGACATTCATAAATTTCATAAACCAGTACGTGTTATTCTGAAGGGAACGCTCTTAAAGGGAGCTGCTTACTATCGCACTGATTTGTGTTATAAAGAGTTAATTTCTCCTGTGATCTTACCAACCGAGCCTCCAAATCATTATCGATACTTTGTATATCCAGTGAGAGAGTTTCTTCATCCGGGTCCGCCAAGCTCTGGCCGTTTGGCCTTTGGAAAGGTCAAGTGCCACAGTCTCATTAGAAACAGTACAACAAGTGTCATGATAAAGACGTGTTTGTGTACACAAAGGCTAGTTACTGGTGCTTCAGAGGCATTAAAGTGAAAGCCGGTCAAATCAAGGAAACCTCAAGATAATTAAAACGTTTCTCTTACAGCTGGTATCCATTGCTAAACAATTTTTTGCTCTAGATGTGATCTTATTTTTTAATTTCTCTTGCTTGTTACATGCTTTCTAATTCCTAAGAAATGTGTCTGTCCTAAGCAACATTTTAAAAGTAATTCCGATGTTCAATATTTTCTAAGTGCCTTAAACTTTTATTCAAATTCAGGTATCTGATAGAGTTTAAACCTTGACATTATTATACAATGTCTGCAAGTAATTTTCATTTTTCTGATACTTCTTATAAACAAAAGACTAAGAAACGTTTATTCAAGCACAATATAATGGCGTTAAAATAGGATATTATATTGAAATTCTTACTACATTTCTTTCAAGTCTTTTTCATTTTTCTAATACTCTATATAAGCAGAAAACTAGGATACTTTATCCAAACTAAACCTTGAATTTTATAATTTCAGCAAGTCATTTTCATCCTTTTGAGTCTACATACATACAGAGTACTAAAAATATGAAAACTTCCTTAAAAATATAGACATACGTTTAAAAAGATGTGGAGTAGAGAATTGAATCTTAAATAATGAAATGTATTTCATTACATTTGAATCACTGTCGTGTGTTGCAATAGATTGCTGATATATAGCTGCAATTTAAGGAAAATAGGTAGTAGTGGCATTAGACATTTTCTGTTTTCGGTGATTATGTAAAACATTCACAGATACAGTGGCTTAGACAATTAATTGCATTTCAAGCGAAAAAGGAGGAGTTAAACTTCTATGAAGCTGAAACCTGAATTTCATTGTGAAGAAATTAAGGGGAGAGTAATAGAAAGAAGGGAAGGAGGGGAGATAAAAGTGAGATAAGAAGTTGTACAAGATGAAGAAGAAAGTTACCCTTTGAATTGTGAACTTCGTTCCGGGATTCCATAGAAGAAAGAATGACGGAGATGCTGAAATGAATGGTTATGTGAAGTGAATAGGAAAGGTATAGTGTTTGAATGTAAATCTATATTCTATGTGAACTATATTATAAATCTAAAATGCATATCTACAAAAGAAACTCTGAAATAAGAATTATTATTTTTAAAATTGAATTTGTGAAGTTGTATGGAGACATTCAGGAAGCTGCTGGGTTATAGTTGTTAATAGTTTATGGTTAAGTTATAGTTTAGAGTTGAATTTGCGGTGTTTACTTATTTTACGTAAGCAATGATGTCATTTATGTTTCAAGGTGTAACAAACATTCCTCAATGTACTTTCAGTTGACGCTAATATCCGCCTGTTCTGCGCTATTTTGCATTTCCACATACTTTTTTTACATGCTGTAATGTAATGTTGTGTGTGCTAGTGTTTAACTTCGTTTATTTGAAAATGGCTTGTCCGTCTGTAGCCGTGGATGGGACGAAGTGGCAACCGTGTGACGGAGCTGCCAAGAGATGAGGCAAGGCAACTACCCGGGATCACCATGGATCTCTCAGACTTTAGTATTTGGTACACAAACTAAAAATGAGTCAAGTGATAATACAACACATCAAATTTCTCCATTTCAGTTACTTTTTCCACCAAATATTAAATCGATATCACTCCCTCTCACACTCTCTCACTCACTCATGCACACAGACATCGCCTATTTAAAGTTATTTTTGTCTATGTGTACAATCTTTTCGTTCCTTCACCGCCCGTTGGTTTTGCTTATGCAACAGTAACGGAGAAAATGAAAATCAAATAACATCGGGCTTTGCTTTAATATGACACAGTTGAGTTCATATTTCCATGGAGTCTGACACTAAAAAAAAAAAAAAAAAAAAAAAAAGCCTGATATTACTCAGTACTAAAGAACTTCACATCTAAGACTACCTTTATACATCACGAAGTGAGTTGCAATCTTTTGGTGCAACCGGCCAGCAAATATTAGCTTAGGATGGCCCCGTAGCTCAGTCGTTAGAGCTCTTGCCTGCTGTGCTAAGGGTCACGGGTTCGATTCCCGGCAGGTGGTGGAGAATTACTCCCTATCCTCTCCAGAGTCATGAAGTATGAATGTGAGTGTGAATGTGCGTTGATCTAATAAATAAAATTAAAGAAAAAAGAAACCCAACCACAGAAAACAGTACACAATTTAACACCACTGTCGATAAACAATATGTTCCACAGAGAAATGCCGCCGATAGGATCATACCGTTAAAAACGTGGTATAAATGGAACAATAAAAAATATTAGTTTAGGTACCAGTTTACTGAAGACTAAACTGGTACCTAAACTAATATTTTTTATTGTTCCATTTATACTAACATTTTTTTACTAACATATACGTTAAGCTCAATCCGCTTTACAACTACTAATTTTTCTCATATAATAAAAGAAATCAAATAAGTAACATTTAATTGAGAAACCTTGTAAATATTAAATACTATTTTATTTGTTAACGATGCTGTCAACTGCTAGGATCTTGTCCGCGCCGATGGTGTTTCGGAATTTCGTCCCGCAGGACTTCTTTAACTTGCTAGTAAATCTACTGACATGGGACTGCCGCTTTTAAGCACACCTAAAAACTGATATGGACCGGAATCGAACCACGACCAAGTTCAGAAGTCCAGCACGTAACCAAATGAGTTACAAAGACCGATGAGAAACATTATAGTAAGATATTTATTTAGAGTATAAAGTTAAGTGATAATAGCATATTTTTTAAATTTAATGCATACTTAACTCGAGTGCGTTTTGTGGCTTCAAGTAAACTATATTACATTTATTAAAATGTTGGATTTTCACATATATAATTATTGGATATTTTAGGCAGAGACAAACCAAAGTCGCTTTCAGTGGTTACAGGAACACATTTGTAGATCTGCAAGTGGCTCGTATACTATGGATTTTTTAGGAAATTCTATTGGCAGAGATTAAAATGTATCTAGAATAGATGAGTCGAGAGATAAAATTGTTGTCGTAGAGCATGTGTGACAGAATACAGCAATAAAGTGGTTCTGGAGAATTCTGGAGGAAACAACACGATGGCTACGTCATTCCATTAGTCGTCTTCGAAGAGCATGTGTGACAGAATACAGCAATAAAGTGGTTCTGGAGAATTCTGGAGGAAACAACACGATGGCTACGTCATACCACTAGTTGTCTTCGTAGAGCATGTGTGACAGAGTACAGCAATAAAGTGGTTCTGGGGAATTCTGTAGGAAACAACACGATGGCTACGTCATTCCACTAGTTGTCTTCGTAGAGCATGTGTGACTGATAGTACAGCAATAAAGGGCTCTGGAGAATTCTGGAGGAAACAACACGATGGCTATGTCATTCCACTAGTTACCTTCGTAGAGCATGTGTGACTGAGAGTACAGCAATAAAATGGTTCTGGGGAATTCTGTAGGAAACAACACGATGGCTACGTAATACCACTAGTCGTCTTCGTAGAGCATGTGTGACTGATAGTACAGCAATAAAGTGGTTCTGGGGAATTCTGTAGGAAACAACACGATGACTACGTAATACCACTAGTCGTCTTCGTAGAGCATGTGTGACTGATAGTACAGCAATAAAGTGGTTCTGGGGAATTCTGTAGGAAACAACACGATGGCTACGTAATACCACTAGTCGTCTTCGTAGAGCATGTGTGACTGATAGTACAGCAATAAAGTGGTTCTGGGGAATTCTGTAGGAAACAACACGATGACTACGTCATACCACTAGTTGTCTTCGTACAGCATGTGTGACAGAGTACAGCAATAAAGTGGTTCTGGGGAATTCTGTAGGAAACAACACGATGGCTACGTAATACCACTAGTCGTCTTCGTAGAGCATGTGTGACTGATAGTACAGCAATAAAGTGGTTCTGGGGAATTCTGTAGGAAACAACACGATGACTACGTCATACCACTAGTTGTCTTCGTACAGCATGTGTGACAGATAGTACAGCAATAAAGTGGTTCTGGGAAATTCTGTAGGAAACAACACGATGGCTATGTCATACCACTAGTTGTCTTCGTAGAGCATGTATGACTGAGAGTACAGCAATAAAGTGGTTCTGGGAAATTCTGTAGGAAACAACACGATGGCTATGTCATACCACTAGTTGTCTTCGTAGAGCATGTATGACTGAGAGTACAGCAATAAAGTGGTTCTGGGGAATTCTGTAGGAAACAACACGATGACTACGTCATACCACTAGTTGTCTTCATAGAGCATGTGTGACAGAGTACAGCAGTAAAGTGGTTCTGGGGAATTCTGTAGGAAACAACACGATGGCTATGTCATTCCACTAGTTATCTTCGTAGAGCATGTGTGACTGATAGTACAGCAATAAAGTGGTTCTGGGGAATTCTGTAGGAAACAACACGATGGCTACGTAATACCACTAGTTGTCTTCATAGAGCATGTGTGACTGATAGTACAGCAATAAAGGGCTCTGGAGAATTCTGGAGGAAACAACACGATGGCTATGTCATTCCACTAGTTATCTTCGTAGAGCATGTGTGACAGATAGTACAGCAATAAAGGGCTCTGGAGAATTCTGGAGGAAACAACACGATGGCTACGTCATACCACTAGTCGTCTTCCTGTTAAGAGTAATTTCGGCTTTCCCATTTCTTGTTTGTCCTGTATTTTATCGTAAGCTGCTCTCCGTACTTGGAGGAAGCGTAAGACATTGACTTCGTGGCTAGTGACGTCACACATTTTACAAGTATGTCTGATAAAACTATATATCTACTTATACGTGTCTGCAGGTTTATTCGGCCGTTGTCGGCAACCAGTTGTCTGCGCAAAACGTCAATACTTTGAAGAGAGTTTACTACCGATATATGTGGCAGAAGACCAGAGAACATGAATGGAAGGGGTACATAGCATTTTTAATATACCTTTCGGTATTTACAGTTGGAATGCTCCTTACCGGTCCCGGTAGCTGCGGTCGTTAGCGCGTTTGGCGTAGAAGTTCTGCCGCAAAAAGGTCGCGGGCTCGAATCCCAATTTGGGCATGGATATCTAGTGCTGTGGTTTCTGTGTTTGTGTACTATCCCAGTGATTATATCCTCCTGATGGTTCAGATGATAATCGAGATAAATATTAGCAGAAACTGTCCTTATTAGTTGGTTCCTTGTCAGCAGAAGGGAAAAATCTAATGTGTTCCATTCATATGATGTCCTCTAGTTATTTAGTTAACAAACCTTTAATTGTCTGTCATCTACATTATGCTAATCAAACTAAACATTAACAGAATTGTATTATTACTGCCTTCCTTGTAAGTAGAAGGGAAATAAGAAAATGCACAGACTAAAGCCTTAGTCTCATCCTTTAAAAGCCGGTCGCTATGTGAAAACATTGAAAATCCAATATCTATGTTTGCCAGCAGTAAACTAACGAGAAACGAGAAAAAAGATGTCTTCCCGTTTGAGAGAACTTTAAGTGTCTTAAAATTGAAACCAATAATCCGGAATATTTTGAAAACGTTTAACTCTACTAAAAAGTATATGACATAAATTGTGTGTTTTAATGAGATGTACATTCTTTGTAGAAAGTTTTGTATATCTCTTACGGTTGGCCAGTTATATAAAAGTCGTCTAGAATGAAGAGGCCTTCAGAGGCTATTTCCAGAGAATTTAAGATATATATTTAGTTTATCATAAAAATATCTTATACATAAGGTATTTTAATCAAATTAATTACAGCAATTTTTGAGAAAATCAACATTTTCGAAAAATATTCCATGTAAAGCGTAGTTTGGAGTGGGGAGTTTTCTTAAAAATCTTCGTGTCGTATCCTTGGAAGATACCAAACTTAAATACCAAGTATGGTATTTAACGGTCTTTCGTTTTTGAGCTATGCTGTTAACAGACACAGACACAGATATTTTTCTAAAAATGTTTTTTTGGATTCAGAGGGTCCCAAAACATGCATTTCTTGTTGAAATCTCGGTATCAAATTTTTCGGTGCATTACAATAGATAACCTCTATACCTATGTACATAGTGCGTGTAGAGAAAGTAAAGAGCTTCTTTCACTTGCGCCTCGTAAATTAAGCGATCTCAGCGGGTGTGCTGATAGGCAACTCAAATAATCACAGCGTAGAATGTTCCGTCTGTAATGACACAGTTTTTCGATCACAAAACGAGCGTGTTATTACTCTTTAGAGTGGCAAATGAAAACTGACCAACTCTGAGTGAATTAAAAAAAAAACACAAAAAAGATGGTAGTAAATAAATAATCAATTTGACCAATGAAATATACATCTGAGAACCTCTGGGCTTTATGAAATCCAGGTCAACAACAGAGAAAATCATTCCCACATCGTCCAATATCTCCCACGTTTCCTTTCAGATCAACTGTAGCATTCAATCAATATAAGTGTTTGATTGAATTCAATCAATACGGACAATGATCACACAAAATGTCCTAGTGAAGATCAGCTCTGCATCGACACCGCAGCACATCAACTGTTTACGAGGTCGGAAACGCATGCTGTTCCAGATTCAATTCCGCAGCTCCCCTTTAAGAGAAGCGCTGAACTAATAACGACAGTCATTCAAAAACTACCGGCGGTTTGTCTCTGCCTAATTAACCATTATACTGTTATATCACTTAAATTTCCACTCATGTATATGTATATGAGATTGTTTGTGCACGTGACTGGTATAAGTAATTTGAGATCGACGATGCATGGTCCCTGGATAAACATAACGCAGCTACGTAGCGTTAAACGTGTGGGTATCAGGTGCTGATAAGTCGGTATTTAAGCAAAGCAGGCTGAAAAAATGGCTTAGAATGTTTTTAAAACTGCTGCCCGAGTATAGAAATATCGATTTTTAGCAGCTCGTTACTAGCGTTCTCAAGATCTGTTAGATCTCGAACTAATCACTTGACAGTGTGACACTGAGCATTCATTAACTACCTTTTTGAGGTAGCCTACTCTGGAGGCGCTTTCTCAACTGCTCTGATGGCTTAATGCGTAACGCGGGAAGCTGCTATCCCAAAGGTTATGAGTTCGATTCCAGTCATAGAGTAATGTTTCTATTATTGTTTTTTTCATTCCAGACGAAGTGCCGCGATACGTGAACGAGACCCGATCTCGGAAACTATCTTTCACTTGAAAGCCAGTATCATAACCACTACGCTAGAGAGGTACGCTGTAATATATCCCTTCGTTTTTCGTGTTATGCTCTCAATGGTTGGTAAATTTGCCAGTGGCGTATTGGCACTATAGAAACTTTTAGCCGTTACTTCGAAATGTCAATAAACAGGCCATAAGTCTCCTATCTCAAATTACTTATTTAAATAATCCACATATTCTGTGAAAATATTTCGGTATAGTTCATTAACACCCTGCATTTTAAAATCATCTAGTTGGCCAGGCTGATACGAAAGATAAATTTATTAATCAAAACCGAAAACAGTTTTATATTTTATCAGGTAAACAAACTTTCCGACACTAAAAACCCTACCAAGGAACAGTAGCAGCCATACTTATAAACACATCTGCTTCCCATCTCATTGAATTGTCATGAGTAACAGTAAGATCATTTTATTTGTAACAAAGAGAAGCTTCAGTGACATTGACGCCTGGAATAAACAGCTTCCTCTCGAATCGCCGTGCATGATCGTTCTTGACGGGCATGACACGCCGGGTTGCATATTATAGTGGTTTAAGGGGTATGCAACGTATTCCTCACTCAGTTTCGAGTTGTGGCTGTTTATGTGTAGTGGTGTGTGTTCTTCAAAGGTACGCTGTAACATGTCCCTTCGTTTTTCGTGTTATGCTCTCGAATGGTTGATAAATTAGCCAGTGGCGTAATGGAACTACAGAAACTTACTTCGACATTTCAATAAACAAGCCATAAGTCTCCTATCTCAAATTACTTATTTAAATAATCTATATATTTTGTGAAAATATTTCGATATGGTTCATTAACATTCTGTATGTGTGTGTGCGTGTGTGACTCCAAGGTTTTTTAATTAAATACTACATATTATTTTTGCAATAATCTCAGAAAAGTAAGTCTCTGTAAGACGGATTGATTTTTATTACTATATTAGTCTTATTGAAGAAAAAACGTAAATAAATCTGAAGATCCTTTATGTGCAATATAACCTCATGCTTTTTAAGGCAAGTAAAATGAAGAGCTGAATTTTATTATGGAAGTGAAACTAATCTATTAAATTGTTACTCAAATTAAGTTGGATATAATTTGATATAATACAGCAATAAGTGAAACAAAAACGTAAATTAATAAGCACAATAGAGCTTGGATGTGCACCAAAACTTTTAATCAGAATTAATATATTCAAAACACTTATGCTTTACACTGGTTTAAAGGAACTCAATTTTTCTTTGCTTCATTTTTACTTTCTCTACACGTATTATGCACATAGTGTACAGAGAAGGTAGGTATTGCATTCCACAAAAAATAGATACCGAGATTTCACAGCAATCACTTGTTTTGAAGACGCCTGAATCCAAAAACAGCCTTTTTAAAAAAAGGCTATAGTGTATGTGTTTGTCTGACAGCATAGCTCAAAAAGGAAAAGCCCGTTAAATATCAAATTTGGCATTTAGTTACGTATATTTCAAAGATTTTCAGAAACTTCGCTTCTCCCAAACTACCCTTTACGTGAAATATTTTTGGAGCATTTTGGTTTTCTCAAAAATGGCTATGATTTTGATTAAAATGTCGTTTAATAAAGACATTTAAATGAACAATCAAATGGATTATCTGAGAATAATCTTTGAAGACCTGTTTATTCCAGACAAGTTTGCATAATTTGCACACATGTAATGTTAAACAACTTTCGCGGGTTGAGTCCGCTCCACCTTGTTGTATATCACAGCTTTTCTTGCCTGAAATACAATATATTTGCCTGATTTCTGGAGTATTTTTCGCATGCATACAATCATAATTTGATTTCACTAACCTATTAGAAGTTGCTCAAGGTGAGTGCTTCAGGTTCCTGCTAGAAAATCTATCTACAAATGTCCTGCACACCAGTCGGCATGTACCTGTTTTAATGCAAACATCCTATAAATGCTATTGTTGAAGAATACATTTTACGTTCTCTATACGTACTATGTGCATAGTGTATAGAGGAGGTATTGCACTCCACCTAAAAATTAGATTCCAAGATTTCACCGGAAATATATATTTTAGGGTCCCCTGTATCCAAAAAAGCATTTCCAGAAAAAGGTCCGTGTGTGTCAGTGTGTCCACGTGTTTATGAACACGATAACTCAAAAACGAAAAGTCGGTAAAATACCAAACTTGGTATTTAAGTTAAGTAGCTTCCAGGGTTGCGACACGAAGATTTTGAGAAATATTCTCCCACCCCAAAATAAACTTTACATAGAAATTTTTTCGAAAGTTTTGATTTTTTCAAAAATGGCTGTAACGATTTTCATTAAAATATCGTAAAGTAAAGATATGTACCTGACAAATAAATGTATGTCTTGAATTTTTTGGGAATAGTCTCTGAAGACTACTTTATTACGGATGAATTGTACGGAATTTTGCATAACTGCTAAACCGTAAGAGATGGACAAAATCTTACCACACAAAAAATGTAAAGCACGTTAAAACACACAATTTATGTTGTATACGTTTTTCTTGTGGGGTTGATAACTTTTAAGTAATTGCTTGTTTTTGATTTTACCTTTAAAAAAATACCTTTCTTATACAGGAATTTGTCAACTCTTGTCTATACAAACAAAGGAACTTCAGTCACATAACAACCACCGTTTAACTATCGCTTTAATCTATGGTACTGCCTTATTTCCTTTCTAATTACAAGGAAGCAAGTAATACGGCTATTTCTGCTAATTTTTTCTCGATTAGCATGAAGCAAAAAATAATTTGTTGCAGAAATGTAGAGAAAGTCATGTGAATGGAACACATCAGATTTTTCAAAAGGCATTTTAATTATCTAAATAACTAGGTACCTTAATTCATACAGAGCATACAAACATTAACATTAAATTTGAGACACACTAAAAAATGTGTTACACTCTCATGACTTTCTCTAGCTGTTCTACAAACCAACTTCTTACAAAAGATTTCTTTCTACACCATGCTAATCGAGATAAACATTAGCAGAATGTTTTTGTTACATAGCTCCTTATAATTAGAAGGGAATGCCTTATGCCAAAGTGATAGTCAAATGTATTAAAAGCAGTCGTTATGCGATTGTCATTGCAAATCGCTTCTTTGCTTGGACAGCAGTAGAACAAAAGAAAAGTGGACGCTTCCTGTCTGAGAAAAATATAATTACTTTTCATTTGAAAAAAATAATAAGAAATATCTCGAAAACGGTTACCTCCACTTTTTTCTTTTGAGTAAGTTTTTGTCCATCTCTTACGGTTTAGCAGTTAAGCAAAATTCGGCAAAATGTATGCAGTATAAAGATTTCTTCAGAGGTTATTCCCATAAAATTCAAGATATACGGATTCAAGATTTAATATACGGGATTTTAATCAAAATCGTTCAAGCCATTTTTCAGAAAATTAAAATTTTCGAACATTTTTCCGCGTAAAAGATGGTTTGGGGTGGGAGGATTTTCTTGAAAATCTCCGTTTCGCATTCTTGGAAGACCAAGTTTGGTATTTAATGGCCTTTTCGTTTTTGAGCTATGCTGACCACACACACACACACACACACACAAATGAACCTTGGTCTAAAAATGCTTTTTCCGGACTCAGGGGACACCAAAACACATATTTCCGGTAAAATCGAATTTTTGGGTGGAATACAGTACCTTCTCTATCCACTTAATACATTGTACATGCGGGCTAGAGAAAATAAAATAAATTTAACAGTTCAGTCTGTACATAGCAATGATCGGTAACATAGTGTCCGCGCCCTCTATTGCTAACACTTTAATCTGTGCTAAGCATTATCCAGAAATATTTGGACCCCCGCAAGGCCGAACATCAAGCAACTAGAATGCCCCGTTTAAATCGCGTCTCTCATTTCAAGGGTATTTCTTACAAGGGGTCAGAAAAGTGTGACATATTAATGCGAAAACTATCCCTGAAAATCTTGTAAGTATTAACTGTCAAAATTCTTTGCCTAGTAACTAGAGTGTATCTGCGTAAAGACACAGAAGTGAATGACATATGTGCGAGGTATATGCAGATAGTGTGCATAAGATATATTACATGCTTGCATGCTATATACTGCAGGTGACTGACAGGCTTCTGCACTCTTATCATTACTGTCAGCACCAGAACATAAAATTGCTTCTTTATCTCTACCATCATACAAACATAAATGCTGTACTGCGCTATGATTGGTTTTCATTTCCCTTGCACTTTGGCACGCCACACTGCATACACAAAAATCTTGTGAGTTCTATTCACATGACTTTCTCTATATATCTGAGACAAATTATTGTTAAAAAACATATTCATCTATCTACTTTACGATAACCGAGATAAACATTAGCAGAAATAGTCTTAATTACTTGCTTCCTTGTAGGTAGAAGAAAAATAAGTAAATACACTAGACTAAAACGAATCAACTGTTTTAAAAGTCAGTTGCCATGTATTTGAAATCAGTTTCTATGCAGGGCCAGGAATTTACAACTTTCCGTCTGAGAAAAGTTTAAGTATTTTAAATCTGAAACAAATAACAAGGAATATTTCAGAAATGGTCCATTAAAGGAAAAAAAGTACATTACATAAAATGTATGTTTTAACGTGATCTAAATTTTTGTGGAGTAAATTTTTGTCTGTCTTTTACGGTTTACTAGTTAGGCAAAATTCAGCTAAATTCATTCAGAGTAAAGAGGTCTTTAGAGGCTATTCCGAGAAAATTTAAGATACTCATTTTATTTGCCATATAAATATCCTTAATATACGGCATTTTAATCAAGATCGTTACAGCCATTTTTGAGAATTTTAGAATTTTTTCCATGAAAAGTGTAGTTTGGGATGAGGGATTTTTTTTTTCAAAATCTTCATGTCGCATTTCTAGAAGATACTAAACTTAAGTACCAAGTTTGGTAATTTACCGACTTTTCGTTTTTGTGTTATCGTGATCACAGACACACGGACACTCACATACACAAACACACACACGCGTGCGCGCGCGGACCTTTGTTTGAAAATACTGTTTCTGGATGCAGGAGACCCTAAAACATATATTTCCGGTGAAATATCGGTGTCGAATTTTATGGCAGAATACAATACCTTCTCTATATATTAAGAATATAGTAGTGTAGAGAAAGTAAAAAGTATACACCTCTGAAATTACTTTGAGACCACTGTAATGAATTCGTAGGTATGACTTCTTGAACACCATTTCTTTATAAATTATTCCTTTTTTAGAAGCAAATGAAAAGTTGCAGTAATATTGTCTTTGAGGACTGAGAACAAAATGAATTTGAAAAATTTGATAAAGCACCAGTTGGATTGGGGAGTTTATTTTATCTTCTCTCTAAAGTGTCTCGTTGCTCCACAATCAGCAGTTTTATTTTGTTTAAATCGTACTATCTTATAGTACCACACTATCTAATGGTATTGTATCTCAAGTATGTTCATTGCCAAAATAAGATAAGGAATCCAAAATAATGAATTTTCCGGGTTTGTTGATCGTGGTCCAGTAAATGATAAGGGACCTAAGGATTCTCCCGTCTGTCCGCCAGGCATCTACTACTCCAGCCATGAGTCGCTGACCTCTGCAGATGCCCAACGGAGAGACTGATGAAACGTTATGGAGAAGTTCCTAACATATATTAAGCCTTTAAATAATATAATTTGTTATATTATTTCATTTCCTTTAATTCCAAAATACATGTTTTTGTCGAATTGTTTTTATCTGAATAGAATAGAGGGGAAAAAAGTATGAGGTTAAGGATTTATATTACCTATCATTATTATTATTATTATTATTACTATTATTATTAGTAGTATTATTAATTACATTAACCTCTAAGCATTAAAGAAAAGGATCCCGCAGGTAACCATGCATCCCAAACCCATGCAGTCTTTAAGTGTTTAGGGCCACTATTTATCCCTTTCGTATAGTGATAATAGTTTAAGATGATGCTCCCGTTGACTAAGAATTATTATTATTATTATTATTATTATTATTATTATTTATTACATTTTGATAAACTGGATTAAATGCAATAAATCCATGGGCAAAGTGATAAATCAATAGTATATTTTACACCATGTATTGTTTGCAGACGATCAAGTAGCTGTTACCCAGGAAACAGAGGATGCAGCATACTTATTACGGAAATTAGTCAAGGATTACAAAAACTTAGGATTCAATGTAAATATTCAGTAACCTAATAACTCAAATGGGGAATAGTGTGTGAAAATATGAATTTCACATTAGGTGATTACGAAGTTACAAAATTTAAAATGTCTAGGATTAATTTAAAAAAAAAAAGTTTAAAATGGAAAAAGTTATTTTAAAATTAAAAGAATGAATGGAGAAGAAAAATAACTGGTATGCCAAACTCAGGAATATGGAATAAGAATATTATGCAGAAGACTAATGATTAAAGCTTTAGTCCAGAGTATCATGTTGTATAGGGCCATTTAAACATTAGATACAATTCAATGAAATAAATTGCTGGCAACAGAGATTTTTTTTGTAGTGTTTAACGCCCGCTTTAACTACTAATGGTACCGCAGGCGGTGCAACAGAGGTGGATATTTGGAGAGGGCAGCAAGAAAATAAAAAATGGTAACCATTAGAAACCAAAAAGTAATAAATAGAATATTGAAATAACAGAAAAAATTGAAAAGATTTGGATACGTAAACGCGATGGAAAGTAGCAGAGTATAAAAATAATACTGGAGTGTTAGGTCGATAGAAAGAAGAAAGGGGAAACCTAAGGAACAATGAATGGATACAGTATAAAGAATTGTGATCTTAAAGAAGAGACAGGGACAGAAGACTACGGGGGACATAACATTTCTTTGGGTTCTTTGGGTTTTTGATTGCTGGAAAACTATTATTATGGCTTTTGTTATTTGTAAACGCGAGAAATTTCTATCAAGACAAAACCAAACAGAATAATGTCGGTCCCCATGGCCGCGCTCGCTAAGGTGCATTGCATTAATGCTTCGTGGCGCAGGGAATCGTGGGTTCGAGTCCCGCCTTGGGCATGGGTGTTATGTTTGTTAAATGTGTAGATGTGTGTGTATTAGTAGAAAAAAGCAAATGGTAATCAAACAGAAAACAAAGTAAGTGTTAGGAAAATGAAGGGAAAGCAAGAAAGACCTACAGGGAATGTTGTCCCAAAAAGACTCCGGAACCGTATTTAAAAAAAAATAGTTATAGCTTAATATGAATACTTGTTGGCTTTTAGGAAGCATGATCCTTATCATTATTAGACTAGACTTTACTATTACTATTTTATTTCTGTTCAAGTTTGAGTGCAGCTCTAACCGTGAATTCTGCGCACGTTTCTTGTAAGCAAAGTTAACTTCTTTATTACTGAATTAGTGCTTCTATAGCCCATTACCTGAACGCTCTCTGGCCGTCTCCATTTAGTAGGTTTCTGTTATCTTCATTGTTCATAACCTTTTCTAAGCTTTATTTTAAAAACCTCGTTAAAGCTTTCCCGTGAGAACTAAGTATTATAGCACTTAATGTCCAGGGCTTGTTCCCTTCGAGCGCCTCTAAACGCAGTAAGTGGCCATCCCCTAACACGTTTCTGTCCTAAAAAATTACGACCTTCATTTATCTGTGCTTTGTATAGGGAAAATTGATAGAGAACACTGCGACAAGTAATTGTAGGTTGCTATATCCATTAGCGTTCCTGTCCGGAGACAATCGATTATCGTACTCGATATGTTTTCGATAGTGGGAAGATTCGGAAACTTTATGTAGCGAACGGCCAGTGAAACCGTTAAAAGCTCTAAAGGAAATTGTACTTGGATGTGCTATGTAGTCATTATTCGTCGCAAAACATCTTGTTTGTGGTTCACATTTGTTAAAGGTACCTACCCTACTTAGGTTAGAGCTAATTCAATTAAATGAACAGATTACCCAGACATGAGTTTCCAGCACGCAAAATTAGTCTGAAATTGTTGGCACTGCTGTAGCAGATGTGGCATATAACATTTTCGAGTTCATCAGCTTCAGCGTGTAAACTATACTAGAGCGGCGACATTACTTAGTTAAGTGTGGCTTTAAAATGGAAATATTTATACCTGAATTAAGGGGTTAGTTGACAAGTGCGTGCTCAGAATCGAGAAAAACAGAAGAGTATCTCTCCATGCTCTGCAAAACGCTTCACAAACCTGAATTTTGCTATGCATTTTTTCGTCTAACGTACATTTTGAAATTTTTTGGAAAATACTTTATGCAAGAAATGCTGTCGTAAGATGTTTTCATTTTTAAATTAATCTATTTATTTATATTATAATATTTTATGTTTAACTTTAGAAATTAAGCACACGATGAATAAATATATATATATATATATATAATTGTAATGTAAAATAAAACCCTGATATAATGGAGGGTGGGATATGGTTTATAATGCTTAGATATTTAATATAATAAGAAGAATAATAACAATAACAAGAACCAGAGCTGGTATACACTCCACATACACGTCGATAGCAAGATATCTTGCAGCTTTTGATGGTTATGTTAAAGCAATATAGAGTGTTTTGAAACAATTATCATATCAGCCATCTGCATTTTTAAAAGGGGTCATATTATGTGACTCTCAAGTTGCAATATCCGCTATTACAAACTTCACAACAGGTGGTAGCGCGGCTGCGGGAGTCCTGGGTTCGATTCCCGGTACCGGCGTCGGAAATTTTCCCCCGCTAGGACACCTTGTCCGGGGTGCACTAGCCTCTTGAGGTCCCTAGGTGGGGGGGGGGGGGGCAATTGATTGAGAAGTAGCAGTTCCAGATCGAGAAGACCGCATAAACTGCTCCAAAGGGACTCTAGGCGCTGATGACGTCTCACCCTCCAACACTGCACCCCGTTCATGACGGACGCCTTCTAGCGAGATGCGGGATGCAGCGGCCGGGCGGTGGGCCAAGGTTCCTTGTGGACTGTCGTGCCGGAAGTCAATATATGAACAATTCTTTCGTTATTTACCTTCCTCATATGGACAATTTATGGGATCAGATTCCTATTGAGAAGCAGACGAACTCTGTATCACAGATAGCCAGAACGGGTGATCAGCCTAATGCGGGGTATGAGAGTAAGGAAGATGATATGAAATGAAGGTGAAATGAATTGGGCAATCATAAGAATGGCGGAGAAATTGGAGAACCCGGAGAAACCACGCTAAGATTTTGGCGACCTCAAGTTTCACATGCATTATTTTGGTTCGAACCCAGGTCACCTTGATGAGAAGTGAGCTGATTGACCAACCAGTCGGCCAGCATTAACACTAGACAGTGAATACAGTGCAGCTTTCCAAAGCATTTCTTTGCATTATCATCGTTAGATCATTAATTTTCAGGATATCTGCTATGACTTCTTGAGATATTTTAGTAACTGGATATCTAAAGCATAACTAAATTCAGTTTTTAACTGTTCTCAAAGGCAAATACCGCGCAAGAACCTCAGTCGCTGTGAGGTAAATGATTATGTTTCTATGCAAGAGATTTCAATATTATCAGAAATGCCAATACATTGTACATTGAGGTTGTTGTTCTTTTGTCAGTGTAAGTCGCTTTGATAAACCAGCCGCTTTACAGGAAATTTATAATCGTGTCCTCATCTCCAGTTCCCTTCCATGAAAATGTGAAAAGGATCACATAATGAAGGCCGCAACCCAGTATTATTTATCCTTTGTTCCCTTCTCATCTCGTCGTGCAACCAATAAACGTTGAAACACGAATACGCTTTGATTCCCAAATCCATATCCTTTCAACCACGCTCACAAAAACCGCCGATGGCAGAGTTGAATCAACAAAATATTTGCTCTAGCATCAGAGAGCGCGCCGAAAACAAGGAAAAACGTGCAACTTTCTGAAAAACAAGGACTTGTAGCCGACGCTCGTTATTGCGTTTCTGTGTTTGACCAATCACGTGTAAGACACTAAGTTATACAAGCGAAAAGAGAACAGTCTTTATAGTAATCTCTGAGGAGTGCTTTACTCGACGTGCTTTTAAAACAACCGATTTTGTGGTTTTGACCACAAGTGTACGCTTTTGAGCTGCGCTCTACTGATGATAGAATTTTCGATTAAACAAGTATGCTTCACATCTAATCTAACAGACGAACATTGAGAGTTAATTTGTTTTTTCGCATAAGCCGTGTGTAGGACAGGAATTGGATAGAGTCAGACTGAAAGTTCAATGTCATAGTCGGGATTTCAACCACGGATCTAGCCGGTTGGTCTACCTCTGAGCTACCCTGGCAACATACCAGCATGGGTTTAAATTCCTTAACTGACTTGTATATCCACAGTGGTAGAACAACCAGCTAGAGACAGGGAGATTCTGGTTCAAATCCCGGTTATGGCATTGCATTTTTCAGTCTGACTCTTACCTGTCCAGAGCAAAATAAAACTCAGAACTTTTCCTTAAGAATTGTGGCTAACGTTTTGATTTGATATGTTAAATCAGTCAGTTTTTAATAGCACAACAAAAGATGACACTAGATCATTCCATTCAGATTCTACAAAACAGTCATACCTATCTCTGGAAACCACTCGGGTGGTTTTGTCTGTGGCTCGCATTTGGTAGGTCACAAGTTCGCTACCCGTGGTGGGTCTATCTGACCCATAGGTTTATTTTGGGGGGTTTATTTTTTAGGCTAAAGCGAGTCAAATCTTTTAAAAGTTTGTTGCTATGTGATTTAAATATATTACTTTACATGACCAGGTGTTGAAAAATTACGTATAAAATAAGTTTTAGGTATTTTAAAAATCAAACCAGTAATAAAGAATGTCTCGGAAATGGTCAACTCCAAGAAAAACAAATATATGATATAAATTATGTTTTAGCATATTTTTTGTGTAGTACGCTTTACGGCTTACCAGTTATGCAAAAGTTATTCAGCATGAATAGATCTTCAGAGCCTATCCCCAGAAAATTCCAGATATACATTTTGGCATGTAAATATTTTAATATGCATATTTAAATCAAAAGTTACACAAAGTTTTACAAAAGAAAAATCGTAAAGGTTAGTTTAGGGTAGGGAGATTTTCCTGAAAATTTCGTGTCGCATCCTTGAAAAATATAAATTTTGGTATTTACCGACTTTTCGTGTTTCACTATCGTATGCACAGACACACGTACAAAAATACGCAGATTTTTCTAATAATGCTTTTTTTATACAGGAGGTACTAAAACGTGCACTTCCAGTTAAATATCAGTATCAAATTTTCAGGTGCAGTGCAATAGCTTCTTTACCTATTTACGATTAAATAAGCAGAGAAAGTAATAAAGACAGGCTTAAGGTCATGATGTTTAGTTAAAAAAAATGCTATTTAAACATTTTCTGTATATATTTTATAGAATGGACAATTCACATACTGGTAATTACTAGAGCTAGCTCCGGGGTCACAAAATTGCCGGATTGAGGTTCGGTGCACAAAGAGTAATACTATGACGTGATGGAATAAGCCTGCTCTCTATAGCCCGTTTTGAAACATATTGCACTATCTAGCATTGCTCACTGCATGACCTTGTATAGTTCCTGCTAGTAGATAAACCAGTACTGAAAGAGAGCGCAGATTGAAAAATGTCAAACTTACAAACAATGACAACCATATTTTGAGTGATAGAAGAGCATTTTCTTTCGATACAGTAAAGATGTATCTTGTAATTCATTCTGAGCGAGTAGAATTATGATCATTGTTATTTCAAAGCTCTGCATATTATTATCATGGATATTTTCTATCGTTTTATAGTTTTATTTGTAAAAGTAAAAGGTGTTTTTATTTCATATTATGAAATAATTGTTTTATTTTATGAATTAGAACGATGCGTATATCAATACCTGTAACGAGCTACTTTTGGAACAGATTATACCTCAACGTGTGCATGTTCACGTTACAAACCTCTCCCTTATAACTTCTCTTTATACCGCTGACTGTGTGTTAATAACAGTGTGAGACTCCAAACACAAAACCAAGGTCTAGTAATTACTTACTGTATTCCCTACATAATACTTAGAGAAGTAACTGCATTCAACCCAAAAATTCATACCCGAGATTTCACTAGAAATACACGTCTTAAACGTTTAAACGTTTTTAGAAAAACGTCCGTTTGTGCTTTTGTGTGTGTGTGTCTGTAAACACGAAAAGTGTTAAATACTCAAAAACGAAAAGCTGATTAAATACCAAACTTAATATTTAAGTTCATCTTAGCTAGTAGCTAACATTTTCAAAAGAAATCATTTTATAGAAAAAAAAAGAACAAAAAAACGTAGATCTTGTTAAAACACACAATCCATGTCATGTAATTATTCTGTGGAGTTCACCATTTCCGAGATGTTCATTATTGGATTGAAAATTTCCAATGCTTACGCTTTTCTCAATTTAAAAGCCCTTATTCACTTTTTACTTTCTCTACACGTACTATGCACATAGTGTATACATGAGGTATTGTAATGCACCCAAAAATTCGATACCGAGTTTTCACCGGAAACACATGTTTTGAGACCCCCTTGAATTCAAAGACACATTTTTTAGAAACATGTCCGTGTGTGTGTGTCTGTCTGTATGTATGTATGTGTGTCTGTGTGTATGTCTCTGGCTGTGTGTGGGTGCCTGTGGGCAGAAAACGAAAAGTCCGTTAAAAACCAAACTTGGTATTAGGTTTGGTATCTTCAAGGGATGCGACACGAAGATTTTCAAGCTACATGGAACTTTTTTCGAAAATTTTGATTTTCTCATAAATGGTTCTAACGGTTTTGATTAAAATATCGTATATTAAAGATATTTACCTGACAAATAAAATGTTTATCTTGAATTTTCTGGGAATAGCCTCTGAAGGCTTCTTTATTCTGGATGAATTTTACGGAATTTTGCATAACTGCTAAATTGTAACACATGGACAAAAACTTACTTCACAAAATTGTAGAGCACGTTAAAGCCCACATTTTATGTAATATACATTTTTTTCGTGGAGTTGGTCGTTTTTTAGATATTCCTTGTTATTGGTTTCAGCTTTGAAAAACATACTTTTCTCATACTGGAATTTGTCAAACCATGTCTATTCAATTCAATCACATAGCAACCAGCTTTTAAAATATTTGACTGTTGATCTAGCCTATGGTACTCCCTTATTTCCCTCCTACTTACATGGAAGCAAATAATAAGACTATCTCTGCTAATAGTTTGTCGATTAGCATAAAGTAAATAGAATAATTCAACAATAATTTGTTACAGAGATGTAGAAAAAGTCATGTGAATGGAACACATCAGATTTTTTTTTCATCTAGTCATGCAAGAGAAGCATGTTTCATTACATCACATAACGATCCACTTTGAAACTATTTGCCCATCGCTTTAACGTAGATCCCCTTATTTACATAGAAGAAACTAAATAAACCCATTGCTGCCAATTTCATTAAATCTTTTGGCATGCAGAACTTTTTTAAGAATAGGTTGTTGCAAAATAGAGAAATTAATGTGAATGTATCACATGAAATTTGTATGTCTAGTTTTATGAAAACACACATTTGCCCGCGTTCGGGACAGAGCAATACCAGCATACTGTTATTTGAACAACTTCAGGATACAATTCATAACTTTAACACTACCAATAAAATGCATTAATTCTAATTGGATATATTAGAAAGGTATGACAAAGCTATGATTTCCTTAATACCCATAGCACAATTTTACTTTCTGTAGTACGAATGCACAATGTAAGTGCATAGCAGATGGACAAGGTATTGTATTCTACCCAAAAATTCGAGACCGAGATTTCACCTGAACTCCATGTTTTTAAACTGCCTAAACCCAAAAAAGTATTTTAAAAACATATCCGTGTGCATGTGTGTGCGTCTGTGGGTAGCATAACTCAAAAACGAAAAGTCAGTTAAATACCAAACTTGATATTTATGTACAGTATCTTTCAAGGCTGCGAAATGAAAATTTTCAAAAAATCCTCCTACCCCCCCCTTCCCTTTACATGGAACAGTTTGATTTTCTCAAAAATTGCTGCAACAATTTTGATAAAACTTACATATGGTTAAGATATTTTTATGAAGTACATATCTTGAATCTTATGGTTATAGGCTATGACTTTTGTATAACCCATAAACCGTAATAGACACACAAAAACTTACTCCACAAAAAATGACGATCTCATTAAAACACACAATATATGTCGTATATGTTTTTTTGTAGAATTGCGCGTTTCAGAAATACTCCTTATTATTGGTTTCAATTTTAAATTATATAAAGTTTTCTCAAGCGCGTTTCATCTTTTTTGTTTTACTCCCGGAATGCAAAAGAAAACCGAATTGAAATTGTTCCACATAGAGATAGATATTAAAAACTTTTCTGCCATTTTATTTTCCTTCTTCTTACAAGAATGTAAGCAATAAGACCATTTCTGTTAATGTTTATCTCGATTGGCATGGCATAGATACAAGAATAATCTTTTGAAAGTAAAGTTTGCTTGTGAAACAGCCGGAGAAAGTCGTGTGAAAGGAACACATCAGTTAGTTCAACATGTTTAACACACTTAAATTTGACTGGATATATGCAGCCTTTCCCAAATCTTCATTTTCAGTTGAAGTTCTGCTCACCGATACAAGTTTCGAAGCACGGTCTGCTTCCTTCAGCTGATATTACTCTGGTGCTATTGGCTCTACAACCTTGTGACTATTAGGTTTTATTTTCTCGAAGGCTCTGCTGGAGTTTGTCGTTTATTGAAGGTGCCTGAGGCGCGGTTACTAACCAAACTCCGAACTTTCACGTTCACTCTTTTCTCTTTAATTTTCGATATACATTTAGGCAACATCTGCCTTCTGAAAACTAAGCAGGAGTTCCAAAGAGTGGTTCTGCAGAAGGGGATGGTGTCGGTGACACATAAAAGTAAGAACGCTAATATTAGGAGGAAACGAAAAACCGTTTGGAAAGAGCACAAGTAGCCCTAATGAATTGAAGTTTCTGTGCAGGAACTGTCACCTCTGCAATTCCGCTAAAAGCAGACCACAAAGGAACTGTCTCGCCCATGCCTTTAAACCCAATAACCGTTTTCTCGTTGCTACGAGAACGACATGCGCAGAAATAAAATAAAACAGGAAGAAAACCACGTGCTTAACTCTTTAGTGCTTCGGAAATTGTCAGGTACAGTCAGTGAAGAAACGAGTTGGTAATGTTATATGATTACTTTCAGATTTCCAATAGAGTAGGGAAATCGTAGAATTTAAAAAAAAACTCCTGTGCAGACATTGTTATAAATTTCACAGTAAAGTACGAGAATTATTCGTTCACTGTCTGGGTAACTAAAGTAGAATACCTATAGATTCCCCTCATATTTTTACTTTCTCTACACATAATGTGTAGAAACAGTATTGTATTTCACCCAGAAATTCGATACTGAAATTTCACCGAAAGTATGTTTTTGAGGCCCACCGAGTCCAAGAAAAGTATATTTAAAAAAAAAAAAACTCATGTGTGTGTCTGTAGACAGCATAGCTCAAAAACTAAAACATCGTTAAATACCACACTGCCAAGAATACGACACGAAAAGTAATCTCAACCTAAACTATTCTCTTCATGGAAAGTTTTTTGAAATGTTTGTCTTTCTCAAAAGTGGCTCTAACAGTTTTGATTTAATACCGCATATTATAGCTGTTTACATCGAAAATAAGATGCACATCTTAATTTTACGGGAATAGCTTCTGAATACCTATTTATTGTGGTTACGTTTGCTGAATTTTACATAAACCATAAGAAGTAGGTAAAAACTTAGTACATAAAAAATATAGATCCCATTAAAACACAGTATTTACATCATATGCATTTTTGTTGTAGAGTTGGCCAATTCCAAGATATTCCTTGTTATTTGTTTCAAGTCTAAGCAACGTTACTGCTTTTAAACGGTATTACCTTTCATTTCATCTCTTTGTTTTCTGCTGACCTTGCAAAATTGACCAAACTTCAATTGTTCACGTAGCAATCAGCTTATAAAAGATATGACTATCGCTTAGCCATATTTCCCTTCTGCTTACATGTAATCAAGCATTAAGACCATTTCTGCAAGTATGCTTATCTCGATTAGCACGATGTAGTTAAAGGACTATTTTCTGTAAGAGTAGTTCGTTTGCAGAACGAGTAGAGAGCCTTTTGAATGGAACGCATCATTGTTTACAACATTAACAACATTACATACATATAATATGAAAAACTAGTATTTATATATATATATATATTTATTTATATATATATATATATATATATGTGTGTGTGTGTGAGTGTGATATATCAAATGCAGTGATATGTGCCATTATCTCTGATATAGTATATAATAATAAAAGTTTCCAAATCCAGTGAACCCAGGTTTGATTCCAGGCTGGAGATTGGGAATGTTTCTTTAGCCAGACTTATTCCCTATTTTCTCACAGTCTATAAGTGGAAAAGAGAGCAGGAATGTATGTGTGAATTTAAAATGAACAAAAAACAACAAAAATACAAAGATTATCCTATCAGTCGACCAGTGAACATCAATTGTAATAAAAATAACTTATAAATTAATAGTGGCATATAAATAGATGAAAATCGACACATTTTAAAAATACAAAAAGGTATAAAAATCCTCTACGTAAAACTTAGTATGGGATGAGAGAAGTTTTAAACACATCGTGTCACACCCTTTTCCATTTTTTTAATTCAAGATTTCTCGAAACATAATGCAACTGTGGCGAATTTTGGTATCGAATTTTAGGATGGAATGGACTACTTTGTCTGCTTACCTATGTACGTGGTCAGTACGTAACAAAAAAAATTAAAAAAAATTAAAAAAATGAATCAAAGGTATCGAGGAAGCTGTAATTGCTAAATTTAAGATTATAAAAAGAAACACAGTTGCATTTTTGTTATAATTTATTTTCATAGCTATCTATAATAATGTAAATACATATTTTATCTACAACTTGTTATTAAAGGTATAATACGTTCGCCAAAGTAGTTTTGATACATATGTTACTGGGGCTACAAAGACATTCACATTTGTAAAGCATTGTATTGCTTAGGTATTATACAATTCCAACAACAGCAGGAAATACAAACCTTCAAAGCTACCAACAGACAGCATTAAATCAGTTGCATATTTGGGTAAGTCCTTCTATGCAATCCTTTCTGTGCAGTAAATTTCTGTCTTAACTACGAGAGTTTCCTGTTATAATTAATTCCCTAAAATAAAATATAATTAAGAGTATTTGACAGGGTTTTCACAGAGAATTCAAGATATACATACATTTCAAAAACACTATTAAAAGCATTAACAGAAAAGATTTTTGTGATAGAAATTTTTGTGATACAAATTTTTGTGCATATTTCATTATAATTAGCACTATAGTTACTTTCCAAACGTGTGTTTCTAAGAATTTCTAAAGCAAATAATTGTTTATAATTTAAAGTGTATGTTATTCTATATTGTTATCGCGATATAAATACTAATTTGCTTCTTTACCGATTAATAGTTTTATTTTTTAAACATCTTTACTATGTACGTTTGCACTTCTGTATACACATACTTGATTGGAATCTCTGCCTAGGGTAGAGATTGTTTCACTAGGCGGCTGCTAACATAGCTATATGTAATAATTTCTGTTAAATTGGTAAAATATAACGCCGGCCGTGAAAGCCTATGAGCATATTCTATTAAATGTATAATAAAGTTAAATCTCCATTCCAATATTGCGTCTGTGTGTGATGTGTTTAGGTGTGTGTGTGTGAGAGAGAGGGAGGAAGGGGAAGAGAGAGAGAGAGAGAGAGAGAGAGTGACGGAGATTTGAATGAATATTGTTGCACTCGTTTTGGAAAAAGTAGAAAATAACACTTTTCTTCTATGTAAAGGTTAGTTTAGGGTGTGGGAGCATTTCGTTAAGATCATGATGCCTGCATTCTTAGACCTTAATACCAGTGACCCAACTGCCCCATATATGACGTGTGAAGATATGTTAAATGAGTTACAGAACTCAACGGGTCTACTTCAAGTTGAAAGAAATCAGTGGCAAACTGGCATGAGCGATCTTCGTTTTATGCCTTTTGCTTATCAGTGGAGACGTTGAGCGTGTCGCGCTCATTGAGAGAAGTGTAGAATGAGAAAATAAGAACTTTTAGAATTTGTAGAGTGGACTGAATCATCATGTTTTGAAAGGTACAGATTCCGGAAAGGTATAAATTCATGATACACTCAAATACAATAAAAATAGGCCTTAGGTGCGTGATTTTGCTGAAAATGTGAACGTTTGACAGGGACTTGGGTCTTACTACGATTTTCATTGGTGTCATTCTGGTACAACATGCCACGCGAGTAAGAAAATGTAAAACCAATTGGGCAATCCAACCCTTCATCCCTCATCACTGCTCAACACTCCCACAGAACAGGTTGACACATATAAGCAGTGCGCGCATTAACTTGGCGTTAGAACTTTACGATATAGCAAAGATAAAACACTAATTTAGTTTTGAATCGCCCGGTGAGAGGGGTCAAATATTGGCCAGCCAGAGAGTTTAGGGATCAACTGTTCGCAACTCAGAACTTGATATGTCACACGTTACGCTTCATATCTAACTATTTATGTATTTGACTTCTCTTCGATAACGTGGTCTGTCCAACACGCTTTTAAGAGCATAGTAACCAGGTGGAAGACATGTTCGGGGTCAGCGAAAAGACCACGTCCTACGATAAGTATTTCTAGGCGTATTTTTAATATCTTTGAATGTACACAATTTCAAGTCTGTTTGCCTTTGTGCAACAAGCTAGTCATGATAACGAGGGATGTATGTGTCAGATGAGAAGCTGATGTCATTTGATTTCTCTACCGCTCCTCTAACCAGGTTCCAGCCCATTCAAGTGTCATTTAATCAATATTATCCAATTAACCAAATTAAATTTTGAGCCATAGTTGTAATTGTTATTCTATTATCCGAAAAACATGGTAGAATAAACAATAGGAGAATACAGACATTAACTTTCTATAAGGAAGAGAAGAGAGAGGTATATCGCTATCCATAATGTCCGAATCCATCGTATACGGTTTTCGTGAAAATTACGCAACGATTGAGTAGGTGCTCCAAAGAGAACCCCACTCGCCATTTTAATGATACTGTTCTGCAACGAGTACGCGAGCAACTAGGCCGTATTTCCCATTGCACCCTCTGGGATGTTCTATATGACCGACAGCTATACCCATACATTCATTTCTGCAAACCAATTTGCCTTTCCTTCGTGGTTTCTGACCCGCTGTAAATATGAGCCACTCTTTCCATGGTGCATTATTTTTACAGCTGAATGTCAATACACCAGCGATGGGTTTCTCAATTTCTTAATAGCCATGCCTAACACATGAAAGCCGTCAAGTTCAGAGACACCAACACAGATTTGGTATAATTGTGTTCGTCGGTAATCTGGCTGTTCATGTGACTAAACCATACGTTCTTCCACCAAGCTACTTATCTACTTCATCTTTCTAAAAAGTTCTAAGTTCTCTATCTAGCGAGTTGATGTAGAATATGTCCATCAAGACATGTGCTTGACGGCGCATCTTCTGTCTTTCATTTGAGTTTCGGTTACTTCTGGAACGACGATTTGGACGAAGATTGGTCGGCCGAGATTTTACAGTCGACTGGCGTCAAGGATCAACGAATTTGTCTCCATTCGGTCTTTTTCTGCTGGATCTTATGAGCAGCTGCTCTACAAACCTGCTACAAAATATTATACTTCTTTGTGCACAATGCTAATCGAGATAAATGTTAGCAGAGTGTTCTTATTGCTTAGTTCCTTATAAGTAGAAGGGAATAAGGGAATTCGGTTTGCTAAAGTGAATTGCCAAATATTTGAAAAGCTATCATTATGCGATTGCCATCGCAAATCACTTCTTTGCTTGACCAGAAGTAGAACAAAAGAAAAACGTACACTTCCTGTCTGAGAAAAGTTCTTCATAATTGAAACCAATAACAAGGAATATCTCGGAAACGCTTACAAAAACGTGAAGGACATAAATTGTGTGTTTTGTCGTGATGTACATTTTTTGTGTAGTGAGTTTTTCTTCTATCTTATACGGTTTCACAGTTAAGCAAAATTCGGCAAAATTCATCCAGAATAAAGAGGTCTTCAGAGGCTATTCCCAGAAAAATCGAGATATACATTTTATTTCAGACATAAATAGCTTTAATATGCGGGATTTTAATCAAAATCGTTAGTCATTTTTAAGAAAATCAAAATTTTCGAAAATTTTTCCATGTAAAGGGTAGTTTGTGGTGGGGGGATTTTTTTTAAATCTTCGTGTCGCATCCTTGGAAGATACTAAACCTAAATATCAAGTTTGGTATTTAACAGTCTTTTCGTTTTGGAGCTACGCTGTCCACAGACACACAACCACTCACACACACACATACACACACACACGGACCTTTTTTTAAAAATGTTTTTTTAGTTCTCAGGGGACCCCAAAATATATATTTCCGGTGAAATCTCGGTATCGAATTTTTGGGTGCATTACAATACCTTCTCTATCCCTATGTATAGTGTACATATGGGGCTAGAGAAAATAAAAAGAAGACGATCTGGTATCAAGAATTATGGTTGCTGACATCAGATTGCAGAGGTGAATTTAGCAAAACACCAACCATTCTTAGGTGCAATGCATGCAACAACGTTGGTGACCTCCACATAGAATCGAAGTTGTAGTGGATCAGAATGGCAATCGCCCTGTGTCGAACACAACAATCATTTGTTCAGTTTAGCTGTAAACAAAAATGATTGTGAAACATTATTCAGTTTCACTTATGTTTCTTTATTGTATTTCTTAAACGGATCAGAATGGTCGCTATACTTAAAGGAAAGAAAACAAACAAAAACGTTAAATTTATCTTTAATTAGCATTAGCATTATCTAATGAGCTGAAATCTAGAAACAAAAGTGATGTTTTGAATTGGAAATGAAGCACATCAACAAATATGGGGTCATTAAATACTTGTTTTCAAGTAGGTATCGTGAATCGGTAAGTTTTATTCCTATTCAAAACATATCTACTCAGCCCACTCTACAAGACCTAAACGTTTGTAAGAAGAATTTCCAAACATATCGCCTGTAGGTTATGCATGTGTTTGCGCGCGCGCCCGCGCGCTTTGATGACTAAAATATATGGTATATGTTACGTACTAATTTTAAATATCTTTTGTGACTTCGTGTAAGAGTTTCGAATAATTGTTAAAATCTTTTAGCCGCTGCATTTAAGAGAGTTTGTTTTTGTCTTGCTTCCACGGTAGCCGTTGATTCTGAAATGCTTAAGGTTTTATTTTCAGTTTAATAAACAAGTGGAAACGTATATATCGCTCCACAGCCCATCAATAGTTGAATAAAATTCATACGTAATTCCTCAAAATGAAGCATGTTAAAAGTTAGTTCTTAAGATTTTAATTGTTATTTAATAGAAGAACAAGAAAATTGATATTTACCATCGAGCTGTGTAAAATAATAAACGTTGAAAAACGTTGTCATGGCTGCGTCACGTAGACGAAGTTTAATTTTGTATACATATATACCATTGTTTAAATTTTTTGCACGTAATTTTAAATGACCTACTTTAGGTTTACATGGAACCAGAGATTCAGATACGCATTGATGTATGAAAGCTGTCCAACAAAAGAGATAGTATTCTGTGAGTAGCGTTGCTTATATCTGATATTGAGTGATTCTGTAGAGTTTAAGGACCTCTAAACTTGGATGCTGAAATTGATTCTGCAGACATTTTCCGATAGGATTTACGTCCTACATAAGCTCCTTTTTTAAGGTTGCTTCTGTAGGACAGTAAAAGTTGTGACTTCTGCGTGACTGTGGATTAAATTGGAATTTGAAGCTGGTAGTTTGTAAAACTGGATTACTGCAGTGCTCCAAGTACTTTTCACCCAATCCATTTATTCCGGAATACACCAAACTGGACGAGCCCTAAGTCTATTTGGAGCGGACATTATCTTGTCCTATACGGTCCACATTTTTGCAGAGAAGTGGAAATGTGTATGAGGTTAATGAAAGTAGATTTCGGCAGGTATTTCCACGGCTCACGAATTAGCAACAAAAATCAACGGGGTCAGTTCGAACGAAAGAGAGAACCTGAGTAAACAGCGGGCCAAAGGATAATACGGTACAGCCGTTAAATCTAACGAGCAAGGCTTAACGGCTTTTCTGAAAATTTATACCGTCGTATGAAGAGCTGCTATTGGCCACACTGCTTATCTGACATTACCCAAGTCCACACACGTTTCCTTGTAACGATGTCAACATTGATTGTCTTTGTCAATCGTTAGAAGCAACACGTTTCCTATTTGGGATACAGTTACTGATTATAGAAGGAATTTCATCAGATGGAAAGGATCTATTACCAGTGTCTTGTAACAAAGAGCAGCTTATAAAGAAAATTATATAATCCAAATTTAACCAGGGTACTTAATGAAGTAATGGAATCAGATGTAATGACTGACTTAGGCTTTAAATCTCATTATTGCTGTTTCGCAGTTAAGATGCTTAGTAAAAGATTTAATATACTTGAAGAGTTCGTTATTTTTGTTATACTACAAAGGTATTTGAAGCTATTTTATATAACAAACATCATAGTGAATTAATAGCTTCTTCCACACTAGCCGTGTGTAGAACAAGAGTTGGAAATATATTCTCAGACTGAAAAATACAATGGCCTAGCCGGGATTTGCAATACGGACCACCTTCACAACCCCTGTTCTACACATGGCTAGCGTGGACGAAGCAATTAATTCACAATGATTGGCTGAATAGCTGGTAAAATGAATAAAATAAAATGCTTACGACAGAGTAAGCCGACATTGGGGTATGACATCATTGTTGGAGATCTCCTGATTTACCGGAAAGAAACGCGAGGCGTGTTGCCATGTTAGCTTAGTGTTAGAACAATTGGATGCATACCAGGAAATTTGTACTTCTTATTCCAGCTATAGCATAGCATTTCTCAGTATGATTCTACCTTTACAAATATAATAATTTCAATATTATTGTAGTGATTTTTGCGAACCAATAGCACACACACGGAACTTTTTCCAAAAAAAAATCTGGGGGGATTTAGGGGGACCTAAAACACGTATTTCCGATGAAATCTCTGTTTCGAATTTTTGGGTGCAATACAATACTTTCTCTATATACTATGTAAATAGTACGTGTAGAGAAATTAAAAGTCCATGCAACTGCAGTAAAATGTAATCCGGGGTGGATACCCGTACCATCACACTGATCATTTTATGAGGGCTCTCCCGTCGGTTATCACAGTCACACCTGACTTCTTTCACAGAGATTCGAAAGCCGACTTGCGGCTTGGAATGGATGTCTCGGTTTAATGACCATGAATATTCGAATCGCCTACATTAAGGTGCCTGTAACAAATATATCTAACAAAGACGGTTTAAGAATTTGAAAAAAGTGGCATGTGTAGTAAGTAATGTATGCATGACAGGCTTATATAAAATAATCCTATGTGTTTCATTCATACGACTTTCTCTACGTCTCTGTAAAAAATATTGTTAAAATGCTTGTTTTTCTATCTTTGCCATTTTAATCGAGATAAACATTAGTAGATATTATCTTTGTCATTATCTTGTAAGTTGAAGGGAAATAATCTGATGTGTTCCATTCACATGAGGTCCTCTAGCCCTTCGGCAAACAAACTTCTTATTCAAAAGATTAATCTGTTTTCTACACCATGCTAAACAAATGAGAAACGAGAACAAAGATGTCTTCCCGTTTGAGAAAAGTTTAAGTGGCTAAAATTGAAAAAAGTGCATGTAACATAAATTGTGTGTTTTAATGAGATCTACATTTTTTGTGTAGTAAGTTTTTGTGTGTCTCTTGTATGAGAGTTTGCCAGTTGTACAAAAGTCATCCAGAATGAAGAGGTCTTCAGAGGCTATTCCCAGAAAATTCAAGATATACATTTCGTTTGTCATAAAAATATATTATACATAAGGTATTGTAATCAAAGTAGTTAGAACCATTTTTCAGAAAATCAAAATTTTCGTAAAATGTTCCATGTAAAGGGTAGTTGGAGGTGGGGGGATTTTCTTGAAAATATTCGTATCACACGTGTGCGCGCGAACATTTTTCTATACATACTTTTTTTTTTGGATTCAGGCGGTCTCAAAAACATGTATTTTAGGTGAAATCTCGGTATTGAATTTTTGGGAGCAATAACATATCTTCTTTATACCCTGTGTACATAGTACGCGCATAGAAATTAAAATAGAAGGAAACGCATCGTTTTCAAAATTGGGTATTTCTTCCATTGTTACCTCCATGACCTTAAGAATTCTGTGTAGTCTACTGTTACCGGTGTTTTAAACCAAGGTATTCGGTCATAGTGTCAGCAAACGAACTAGAAATCATTGGTAAATAATTCTGTAACTCGTCTAACTTTATGCTCCGCCTTGCATAGCTGTTGTTGGCTTCATTATTGAAATCACTTTGATGTTGGACGGACTTGCTGGTAGAGTCTTATCGTTACGTTTGCTTGTCCACTTTTGAACTTTACACTCCACCTTCTCGTATTTTTACTTTCTCTTTACGTACTATGTACATAGTGTATAGAGGCTGTATTGTATTGCATTTCCAAAAATTCGATACCGAGATTTCACCGGAAATACATGTGTTAAGACACCCTGAATATAAAAAAAACATTTTTAGAAAAAGGTTCGTGTGTGTGTCTGTCTACCCATCTGTGTGTAAGTGTGTGTGTGTGTGTCTGTCTGTGGGAAGCATAGCTCAAAAACGGAAAGACCGTTAAATACCAAACTTGGTATTTAATATCAGTATATTCCAAGTATGCGACACGAAGATTTTCAAGAAAATCCCCCACCCCAAACTACCCTTCACATGGAAAAATTTTCGAAAATTTTTATTTTCTAAAAAATGGCTCTAACTATTTTGATTAAAATACCGTATATTAAAGATATATACCTGACAAATAATATGTATATCTTGAATTTTCTGGGAATAGCCTCTAAAGACTACTTTATTCTGGATGAATTTTATGGAATTGTGTATAACTGGTAAACCGTAAGAGATAGACAAAAATTGTAGAGCAGATTAAAACACACAATTTATGTCATATACATTTTTTCCCGGAGTTGATCGTTTTTTAGACACTCCTATTTTTTTGTTTCAGCTATGAAAAACTTACTTTTCTCATGCAGGAATTTGTCAAATCCCATCCATACAAACAAAGGAACTTCAGTCACTTAGCAAGCAGCTTTTGACTATCATTTTAACCCATGGTAGTCCCTTATTTCGCTTCTATTTACAGGGAAGCAAGTAATAAGACTATTTCTGCTAATTTTTTCTCGATTATCATGAAGTAAATAGAAGCATAAGCTTTGTAACAATTTGTTGCAGAGATGTAGAGAAAGTCATGTGAATGAAACACATCAGATTTTTTAGTTCATTACTGTATCACCAAAAACTTCCTTAAGGTTATATTCTGAAGTTTTATAAATATAAACATTAAAAAGGGAATAGCACCTCACAGTCGGTGAAAATTCTTTCTATAGTTTTGAAATAACCACAGAATACACAAAAACAATTTGTTGTAATTGACATTGAAACACCACTGAGAAAAGATGTCTAGGAAGCCATTCGATCTTGGATAGAAAGTCTGCAGCAATAGTTGCTTTAAAGCAAGAATGAAACAAGAAACATTACAGATAAAGAGTTAACAGAAAAGCAGAAATAATTAAATCAAGAAGGAATTTATAATTTGTGGAGGAGCTTCTTGGTGACTATATGATTTTAAAAATTCACCTCGTTAAGCAGTTAACAAGTATGTATTTGGTTCTCCAATAAAAGTTATTCAGGAAAAGTTAGGTATCAAGAAATCACAGAGTATATTAGTGTCAAGAGGTTGTACTCGTTTCAGTAACATATACTCCAAACATGTAATGCATTCCTCACTTTAATGGCCAAAAATATTGATGTTCGCTATTCATTGCATCACGTTTCTACGCAATATCAATAGTCTCAGGATTAAAATCCGAATCCGATTCCGATTCATCTTCAGTGCAATCAAAATATCTCGCAAATGGGGAAGTGTCCCAAATATGGCCAGTTTATGCTTTCATTAATTTTACAAAATATTAGGTAAATAATAGGACTAATAGCACTAATTCTTTTATTCTAATTAGTTTATATATTTGTGGCTATTTAAATTTTATAATAATCTGTTTTGCATCTTGAGGGAAGAGGAATGGATTATGAGGTGGCCTTATTTGGAGCTATTGCTCAAAGTAAAGCTACTCAATTTTATTTACATGAATGAGAGAAGAAATACATTTCTGGTTCAATGCAATGAAATAGAATACATTGTACGCAGGTCAACATGATATAAAAAGAAACCTACAAACAGCAATTTAGTTTGAAATCACACGCATTTTGGGCTAAGAAAAATCTTTGTCTTATTTTGTTAACTCAACACAAACTTGTGACACATTTCTTTCCGCTCCCACAGAGCCGCTCTTCAGCAACCATTCTGGTTGACAAAGGAGCATGTACCAACTTAGAAATAAGGTAGTCACACCGAAATGCCCTTATGTGAGAAGTGACAATGGAAGGGAACTTAATTAATATTGCTTTTATCTCCAATAAAAGTTAATCCGATTTAAGCACCATTAAAATAGATTCATAGAGCTTCCAACTGGCAATCAATTCTGCACAACAACTTGTGAGTGCATGATTATTGAGTGAGCTCCTAATTTCAAAATTCCACTAAAAAGACTTACTGGGTATGAATGGCTACCAGATCACTCTCCCACTCTACCTACCTCTGTTACTGATTGTCTTGATACAACTAATCCAACTCGCGGTCAACCGTCTATTAATGTCTATGTATCACTTTATTTCCGCAAATTCTTTTATTTGGCTTAACGACTGAACTTTATCCGTATCGTTGTTCCCACTGTCACTAAAATTACATTAGCGAATTTTCTCTCGCACACTTTCTCCGTCCCTTCATTGTTCATCTTAACGCACATTTTATTATCTTTTTTTTTTTATTTCTGCTGCTATTTCTCATTTATCTTCCTCTCTAACTTGTGCTTTATCCCATTCTCTGTCATCACCTCATCTGTGATTCTCTCTCTCCCCACTCTTCATGCGGTATTTCGAAAATCGCAATTAAACCGTTTTTCTTTAGGACGCCAATAAAAACTAAAATATACTGTTACACGTGATGGATGTGCATGAACATGGTTATCTCAAAATTTAGGCACTTTTTTACACGTGGTTTTAATGTAAATTTAACACAACTCGTAAAACTCTTATTGTTATAAATATTCATTGTGTAATATATTCCTAAAACACAATAATTGTGATTTTCTGATTTCACATCTCATAGGCACTTTATTTCTTTTGGGTGTATTTAAGATGCCATAATACTTATCTTTAATCGGGGCATAGGATATTTTAAACTACAAGGTTTACAAAACTGTTTTTTTAATATCAATGTGTTTCATATACTGTACCTATATTACAAGAATTTCATGGTTATTCATAACATGTGTAAAGCACATTTCAATGTTTGATTTACCGTTTCAAAAATTGCAGATCCTGTAATAATTTTGACACAATATGTTATATATCTTTTCTTCGTATGTATTTTATGAATATTTTCTTTTAGAAAATGCACAAAACTGAGATGTACTGAGAACGAAATGTGAAATGAAATATAAACCTAAATCCAAAACATCGCGTACAAGTTAAATGTAACTCGTGGCACAGAATATAAAACAAATAATTCAAGTAATTATAGGTAAAATCTATACAGAGTAAACATAGTAAAATGTACTATACATTTAAATATTAATGCAACAACATTTAGAGAATTCTACAATTACTGCTTGGCGTAATAAAATATGCAAAAGATCAACTTTTAGCTGTAGGTATTAAAAAGGTTTCAGTATATGCCATTAAACTCCTTTAAAACCAACCAAAGATGATCACAGCGTGCTGAGGCTCCACAAATAAGGTTTACACATTCATCGGTATTGCATGATAATATAAAATAAATAACCTTAAAGCACTGAACTCCAGTCTTAGAATCATTCGTGTCCGAAACTTTTAATATCAAATTATCGCACTGAACTTTTTTCGGTTCTTATTAATTATAGAATAAGGTTAAAGTACTAAGGTCAGAGAGCCAAGGTTCGTAGGAGAAGGAAATAATAGCCACGGAAATTTACAGCTAATATAAGACCAAGTAATTTTTTCAACTATTTGGTGTTCAATAGTTCCTGCTTAATAATCTAAAAAGGATCTTACTTCTAATCAGATATTCGATTTCTCAGAATCGTCAACATGTATAGTTATGCGAAAAAATAAAATTTAGACGCTGTAGTCAAGAGTACCTGCTATATTATAATTTATGTATTATACGCCATATAGTTCTTCAGAGAAATATTCCTCTTCACGAAATTGTGTCCTAAGAAGGGTTGTTAAGAAGAGTTGTTTATTATAATATTATGGTAACCAGTTGCTATTGAAAAAACAGAAAGAAAGATTAATTTACGTGTTAATGAAAAGAAAAATAAAATACATGACTATAAGCAAGAAAGATAATGCTAGTGAACCTACCTTCATGAAAATTGGTGCGTATAAGATACATATGGGCATAACTTCACCAACTTTTGATCAGAAATTGATAATAAAATAAGTGCGGTTAATAATTTGTTTTTGCCACACAGTCGTGTAGGACAGGTGTTCGAAAGGCAGAAGAATTCAGTGCCATAGCCGGGATTTGAACCACGGGATTGCCGATCTCGAGACGGTTGCTCTAACCATAGACATTAAATTTCTCAACTGACTCGCAAGTTCCCCGGTAAGTCCCAAAGTGATCTAAAAGTATTTTAAAACATCATATGCGAATAGAGACTTAAAATGTCATGTGTAACTATAATTCCTAGGCTCCGTAGTTTAACTAACAATTAGGTCGCATTGCAAACTTAAGGAATACACCCAATTTCGTGTCTATAAATGGTTTACTTGTGTTAATTATTGTTTATTACCAGTTTTCAAAACATCACATGACATGCACGTTAGACAGCAGAAATTAGAAGTGGGAGATGGAGGAGAGAGACCCATTGGGAGAAGATGAAAAAAAGAAAGGGAGATGGCTGGATAGACGTGGGAGAAACTGTGATCAAGTTGGAGTGACATATAATGACATCCAAATTTAAAACAATAAGTAAATAGAAGTGTGGGTTCTGCTAGTTGGACATAAAAAGAAATCCTCTCCAACAAGCGTTACTTAAGTCATACTATAGTTTTAAATATGCAGCAAGCTTTAGGAGTATATTAAGCCTTACTGAATCAGTTTTGGTGCTTATCCAACCGACTTTGGATTGGTTTGTGAGGGTTGAATCAAAAAACACACAGGAGTTTTTATTCTGTACCATAATTTAAAAATCTGGTGCATTTTATTCACATGAATTTTTCCATATTTCTGTAACAAATTATTCTTAAAGAGCTTATTGTTCTTTCTACTTCATACTAGTCGAGATGAAAATTAATAGAAATGGTTCTTATTACTTGCTTTATTGTAAGTAGAAGGGAAAATAAGGGAATGCTCTAGGTTACAACGATAGCTAAATCTATGTGATTGAAATTTGTTTCTTTGCATTATCAAGAGTTACCAGTTTCCGGTATCAAAAAAGTTTAAGTATTTTATAACTAAAATCAATAACAAGAAATATCTCGGAAATAGTCAACTCCACGCAAAAATGCACATGGTGGATATTGTGTTTTAACAAGATGTATATTTTTTGTGCAGTAAGTTTTTAGCTACACATTATGGTTTACCACGGGCTATTCCCAGCAAATTCAACAAATATTATTTGTCATATAAATATCTTTAATATACGGTATTTTAATCAAAACCGTAAGAGTCATTGTGAGAAAATCGAAAGCGTAGTTTGAGATGGGGGATCTATGTGTCGCATGCTTGGAAGATAATAAATGTTTATACTAAGTTTGGTATTTTACCGACTTTTCGTTTTTGAGTTATCGTGTTCACGGGCACATGGACACACATGGGACGTTCTTCTTAAAACGTTTTTTTTTTCTTTTCTTTTTTCTTCTAGACATAGCGACCCTAAAACGTGTATTTGCGGTGAAATTTCTGTATCTCATATTTTAGTGGATACCTTTTCTATCTATGTACTTGTAGAGAAAGTAAAATTTGCTGTGTAGGTGGAAAAACTTGAATAGAAGCAACCAAGTAGCTGCGGCTAACTTACCTTAATTCCCTTCCATATAAGCCATGGAGATATAAAGCAATCCTTGTTACCATCGCAAAAGATGTTCTGCCCGTTTTACAGCACCTCATATTTCTGAACAATGGACGTGTCCGTAGATTTAAACATCCATTTAGTTTTTATTGCAACAGGCGTAGAGAACGTCCTTTCCCGCTGGGATACGAGTATATTTTGCAACTTCTCTCGCCGTATGTCTTCTCTCCAGACCGTGTAAGAATTAATGTTCAGCTGTACTTCTCATGTTAGAAAAAATCCCGCTAAAGTCGATATGGCGACAAAACTCTATCGGTACCATAAATATTTCATGAAAGAGGAATTCCCAAATCCACCGTTAGCACGAGAACTTTTCACGACTTGAATAAAAATGGGCCACATTACTACAAATAGTTAAGAGAGAGTCCGTTTACAACGCCAGGGAGCATTTCGCTGCGCAACAGTTGCCAACTGCACTTAACTGTACTTCATCTTAACATTAGTACGGTGTCTTTACAACATAAAAATACCCACCATAGGTACCTATTGACTCAAACGAAACAAAACATATTAAATATCGTTATTCTAGCACTAACTTATTTAGTTACCGAGTTATTTGACTCCACGGTAAGGCTCGCATTCGGAAGCCACGGGTTCGATTCCTGTCGCCCCTGCATTCACCGTGGGTTTTTCGTAGTTTTCCCTAATCGGTAGGCGTATTAATTTTATACTACGGTAATGACTAACATGAGGCGCCTCAAATCTGGTGAGAACTTTGTCTTCAGTGTCGCGAAAAGCAACGTTGTCACTTTTTCTTATACGCTACTCCTGGACACTTATTTCTTATAAAAAAAGAAGCAGAAGAATGAAAGCAAAAACAAGGGAAATGTCGTAACCGTGTGTTTACTACTTCACGCGGACTTAACTAAGTTATTCACACGTTTTAACCTTTTCTTCCTCCTTCAGTTCTTGGACGCGTGTCATTTTGTAGGGCTTCATTCCTATAAGGTGTAAAACACTCAAAACAGTCCTACACAAAGCATTCACTTGTACGCTACGTTGTCGCCAAATCCTGCATACTATTCTTGTCGGGAAACTTTTTTTGCCAAATTGCCCCGCGTTTCCTTAAATGGACCGGTAGACACGTACGCTCCACTATTGCGATTCGTTCTTGAAGATAGTTATATCTCAGAGATATTTACTTCACATGTATTAACCAAGTTGCAACGGCTTTTGCACTGACAATACAAAAAGTAGTTAAACAGCTTTGCAAAAATAGATGACAATGAGCAGTGTAATACCTACACGGGATTGGTTTTTCATACCACTCTATATCAATTTCTTTCTTCTGGTTCAACTTGTTTAAAGTATTCTCTAAGCAGCTGAAGTAGTGGGGCAGGTGTTCAAACTAGGAAATATTAGGAACTTCCGTGCGTCTCGTTGACCTGTATGTCTGTTACCTACAGCCTGCTGCGATTTCTTCCTTCATCCCTCCCCCCTGTTACTGGTGCCCGTAATTGACCTTATGTACGTAGCAGTACGCGAGCTGGATACTCTATATTTTTTTACTTTAACTGAACGTATTATTTTAAGTTTTGAAAACGTTTTACTCTCAGCTTTCTCCCAGTGATTAGCAACATTGGTCTTTTTACTGCTACATAAACGTTTTTATAAAACTTGATCTTATTTATTTATATTAATTTCTCAAGATTCTAAATAAATATAAAATTGTAGCCTGATCATGGCAAAGCAATAATTGAATCAGATAAGTAAACTTCCAAATGATTATATAGCGGAGTTCATATCCTCTGTTTATATAACTACATAAAACTTACTGCAGCATCTGCCTTCTACAAACTCCACTAATGTTGATATCTGTGTACGATCTTAAAATATAGTGCCTTCGTTTTATGCCAAGGCCACAAGCGCTTGATATGCGGTGAGCTCGGTATTATACCACTGCTCAGAGGCGACGCAGGACCGGTCAACGATTCGTTATCAGCTGTGGATTGTCTCAGTCGTGCTTTGTCGTCGTGTTGTGAAGTGTCGCGGCAATACTCGTATTGTGAGTGATTCCTTAGGAATGTTATTTTCTTATTAGTTCACGCAAATGCCAGGTAACAAATTCACATTTGAGCAACGTGTTTTTATGTATGATATATGAAAACTGAATCACGTAGACAGGTATGTAGACAATTTCAGCAAGTTCAAAGAGAGAAAGTATGCTTTTCTAATGTATTAGATATTTGCATCCATGAGTTGTGAAAAGAAAATGGCATATAAATATGAGATCAGGAAGTCATATGGCTGAGGGTAAAACATGACCTGGAAGAGATTGAGGCTTCCTCTCTGTCGCTTGCACCAAAAAATTAAGATATATCATTCACTTTGGCAACTGCCGAGCCGGTCTAATCGATGAGGAGATGGAAGCTCTTGTCAAAGGTATTCCCACAGCGAGCTGTCCCAAATAGCCTTGAGCTCTGCGGAATATTCAAACTTAAAGTGGAGGACTTGTTTCTCATTCTAGTGACACAAGTTTCATTGTTGGGGGCTTAACATTGTTTTCCCTTCATCTACTCCTTTCATTCAGTATCAAAAATATGATATCGTGGTTTGAGATATCTATATAAACTCGCACTTCTAAAAAGGGTAATAATTCTTAAACTTTGTCTTGTGTACGACGTCCCACGTATCTGTGTGTGTATGTGTGTGTGTGTGTGTGTGTCTAATGATTTTATAAATAAAAAACGTAAAGACCGTTAAATGACAAATTTGTATCTAAGTTTTGGTCTCTTTCAAGAATGCCACACAAAGGTTCTCAGGAAAATGCCCCCATCCCAAGCCTTTACATGGAACATTTTTAGGAAATTTCGATTTTCTTAAAAGTGACTTTAAAGATTTCGAGTAAACAACCATATGTTTAAGATGTTTTTATGACAAACGAAATGTACATATATTCTGAATATTCTGGAAATAGTATCTGAAGATCTGTTCATTCTGGATGACTTTGTACAACTGGTAAACCGTAAAAGTTAGAGAAAAGCTTACCACACAAAAATGTAGATCTCGTTAAAACACAAAATGTATGGTACATACATGTTTTTGGTAGATTAAACCGGTTCCGAGATATTCTTATTTATTGGTTTCAATTTTGAAGTGTCTAAACTTTTCTCAAATGTGAAGTCATCTTTCGTTTCATCTGTGATTTGTTTTATTCCTGAAAAACAAAGGGAACCTAATTTCAATTGTTTTATATAGCAACCAGCTTTTTAAAAAAGGGGAATATCGCTTTAGCCTATTTTCTCCATTACATTGCTTCTATGGCAAAGAAGCAAGTAATACGACGAATTTGATAATGTTTATCTCCATTAGCATGATGTAGATGAAAGAATAATCTTTTTAAGAAAAGTTGTCTGTGGAACAGTTAGAGAAAATAATGTGAATGGAGTACATCAGATTTTTAAGAGCATACATTACCATCAGACACAGGAATTCTTAAGCAATTGGCTTCAAGTTACCTACATCCCACATAACACTACAAAGAATATATTAGAATCAATATTAAAGAACTGTGGAATACATATAGACAGAATAAAACGTTCTGTGTGTTATTCATAGATTTCACCATATACTATGACTTCATAGACAAGGAGCTAGTAAAGAAAGAACTTTAGGAAACTCTATAAAAGCAAACAATTGGCAAGATATAAAGACATAAAAAACATCAAGAAACCATCCTGGCAACGGAATAAATAATAAGAATAACACAAAGGAAGGAATATATTCATACATTTAGGGCCAGTTGTACGAACTTGGAATAAACCTCTGTTAGTCGTTATTCCATGGTTATGTGCAAAATTATGTTGTACGACAACGGAATAGAGACTATCAAGGGAATAAACATGGAATAACTTATTCCGTGATTCCTTGCGGGGATAAGCCGATATTCCGAGAATAGAGTATAAAAAGGAAAATGGCCGCTTGGGTACTCGGCACAATTTTGATCCATATTTGACCGATATAAACGATTCATTTCTTTAAAGGACATATTGTACCTAAATACAATATTTTGTAGAGATACTCTGATAAATGAACACGGCTATAATGAAATTAAAGTTGAGAAATGATATCACACAGACAACTTGATGGTTATAAGATAAATATGACAAAAAGATAGTTAAAATAAAGTTTCATTTATAAAAAAGTAAAATCTACCTACAATATTATCATCAAAATACCTCTATTTTATGGAAACAATTAAATTTAATCCAACCCAAGGTAAATATAAAATAGTGTAGTGCAGCAATTCACCAGCACAATGCATAGCGTTGTAAAGAGTGAGGTTACGTTTTATTGACGAAATAAAAAGGATAGGTTACTTCTACGGCAATATGCTTCAAAACATAAGATAACCACAGGTATTAATTTTAAAATGTTAAAAAAGCCATTACATACAGTGGAGCTGTCAATTTTATTAAAATCTGGACATCTATTTCCAACACGTGCTTCACTTGGTCATGGTGTAGATGGAGTACCCTGCTGTACTCCATCTATACCATGACCAAGTGAAGCACGTGTTGGTAATAGATGTCCAAATTTTAATATAAACAAGTATTAATGTTAGCGACATTCTGCACTATAATCAGATTTTGGAAGTTATGTGCAAGTTTAAAAATTGTAACACTACAAGCTTTGTGATGTAGGGAGGAGATGCCCAGATTAAAAGACGCCATCAGAGCTCGTAAATCTAAATACATTATTTTACAATAAATTCATAATTTTTCGTATTATATGCTGTAGGTTTAACACATTAGAGACAATTTTGATTGAATAGAGAATACTTTCCCTAAAATATAATGTTCTCGGTTTTATTGGTTTGGTTGACAATTTCTAGCTGTTGTATTAAATATTGCCATCAGCAAAGTGCGAAATGTAATGAGAACGGTTTAATGTACTATTCGACATAACTACTAATATTTCTGTTGGTTAATAATACTTATATAGCAAATTGTTTTCTATTTATCTTGGTGCAACGATTCAATTATACATATCTTAAGTTGATAGTGGCATTGGCAACACTAAAATGTAATTTTCAAAATTCACTTACTAAGTATTTTAATAAATAAAATACAGAAATGAGGCTAAGTACGTTTTGATCACCGAAACGGAAAGATGTCATATATCAGCACAAGATACAACTTTGCACATACGGTAAGGTTATATTCCCATACTCCTAACCTATCGCAAGAAGTCACAGTATACATTGTGTTTATGTTTTGTGAAATGTATAGAAATTCTACATCCGAAGACGCTTATGAACATTCATAATGATTTCATAGTACCGTAAGCAGTTAAAATAAGAAATAATACATAGTTTAGGAACAGCTGATTGAGAAAACAATGAAGTTTTCAGCAAAACAAAGCAGTAATTACGTATCAAGTTGGCCACGAATGACTCGCAGCATAGCCAACATTAGTTTTAAATCTACAAACAGTCGAATAGATATCTAAGGAATAAAATTGCATCGTACAACTCGTCACCACATTTATACCAAGAATAGTGTATTCCAAGAATAACTATTCCAGGATTTATTCCGAGTTCGTACAACTGGCCCTTACTCGGACAACATAGGAGTACGTTTTTGAAGTTACAGAGTTCAAATATCATGGTGGAATAGTGTAATAAACACCAAGTTTAGATAAATCTGAATAATACCAACTGTCAGTTGAGCAGCTGCCTGCTGTGCAAGGAATCCGGGTTCGATTTCCAGCTGGGGTAGGAATTTTTCTCTAACCAAGATTATTCCTCATCCTCTCCAGAATATGGGAGTGTGAATGTAGACCTGAAGAATATTAAACCAATGATATGCACAATAAAAGAGTGAAGACCATTGGCATCAATATTTATTTGAAAGGAAAAGCCTCCGATATATTAATGACGTCATATTAATGCAACAAAAAATGACCGAAATGATGATATTCAGAAATAGTAGAATAACATCACCGGGAGCAACAGAAAACTGGAAAACTACCATACTGCAAATATCTGCATGACAATACAAGCCAGAACAAAATGCTGCACAAATCATATAGCAGAACATCAACACAAGCAGTGAGCTAATCAATGTTATTGTTTATAATGGAAATTATGCCTTGCTAACATATGCCTTTGAAATAATTGGGGAGCACCTAACATGGCATATATATGAACACTAAAAACGGTAAAAGCGACCTCGTAAAGAAAGCAATTGGAGAACACACGGTTGAGACATGTACACCTACCAGCAAGAGAGACGTTTCTTATTGAAGACTTAAGGACAAGCATGAGTCTGTCCAAGAGAACGCTTCGAAACGACAGCTATGCAGTTAAGAGAAAAAAACGACGTCACTTCACCAGAATTCCATGGCACCGCAGCTATGCGAGATGGAAAATGGACGAGGGAAAACTTCGATACGCTACACGAGATAAGTTGTGCAGTCAGCAGCTTCCACTACCTAATCTGCAAAAACATAGCATGCCACGAACCAAACAAATCTTCCGAGTGCGTAATTTAGAACAATAAAGTTCTAATGCGTTCCATTTACATGACTTTCTCTACCGATTCTTTAAATAATTCTTCTTACAAAAGCCTCTTCTTTCTCTACTTCACGCTAATCGAGCTAACTATTAGTAGAAATGGCATTATTACTGAGTTTCTTGTTAGTAGAAAGGAAAAAGGAAGTTACAGTAGGCTTAACAAAGAGTCAAAGGTTTAAAAGCCATATGATTCATTTGAAATTCTCTTTTTTTTTTTGCATTACTAGGATGAAAAAATGAATAATATCTTCCCATTTTAGAAAAGTCTAGGTATTTAAAACTTTAAATCAATAACAGCAAATATCTCGGAAATGGTTAATTCTATAAAAATGTTTGATATAAATTATCTGTTTTAACGAGATCTATATTTTTGTATCATACGTTTTTGTATCTCCTTGACGGTTTATCAGTTACTTACGCTAAAATCATCCAGAAAGAAGGGGACTTTTGAGGCTATTCCTAACAAATTAATTTTATTTCTTTCGGTGTTTTAATCAATATCGCTAGCCAATTTTGAGTACACCGAAAATTGTGATAATTCTTTGCTGTTAAGGAAAGTATGGGGTGGGAGGATTTTCCTGAAAATCTTCGTATCCCATTCTTGGATGATATAAACTTAAATGCCAAATTGGATATGCAATCGGCTTTTCGTTTTTCAATTATGTTATCCACACACACGCACGCGCGCTGCGAATTGTTTTCTAAATTGTTTATTTAGAGATCCGATAAAATCTGAGTTATAAAATTTGTATATGCAGTACCATATCTTCTATAACTCCATTCCCGAACATAGCAGTTGGTAGAGAAAGTAAAATAGTGAACGCTACCATATAGGAAAAAAGGTCATAATTAATAAGCGAATAAGCAAAACATAAGATGTAGAAACCTGTTCCAATAACTAAGTGGGAATTTGGCTACAATAAAGGTATTGTAATACAGAGTGTAAACAACAGCGACCATAAGTCAATAACGATAAACAAACCTCTTCTCTTGATTGGTCTGGAAACAACACCTGTACAGCAATGGGGATGATTTGTTATGTGCAACGTCACTGCATAAAGTCCAAAAATGGTTCAAGAAAGTCCTCTTTTGCCCTGAGTTTATCGCTTGGAAACTTTTATGTTTGATCATCATACAACCTTGTTCTTTAAGAAGGTTAATATTTATGAACAATCGCGCAGCAAGCAGTTCGGATTGAAAACCTTTCAGTATTCATAAAATTAAGTAAAAAATGATTACAGTAAAAATAGAAAATAAGAGTATACCAAAACGATTTAAGGAGAAATTTAAGCATATCCCGCCGAAATGGTTATAACTAGGTTTTAAACCTTTATACAGCGATTGCGGAAGAAGGCGACTCCAGTGTACCTGCGACGTGTGCATAGTATAAGTATAGTCACAGTAAACATAACTGGTGTCATTATTTCTAAGGCATTGTGTCTCTCTGCTTTGTAACCAGTTCCATACTACAATTAAGATCCCTCTCACACGAAAATCTAAATATTCACGTATTGCTAAATTGTAGAAGGATTTGTGAGTGAATATTTGCTAAAAATGGTGACAGGGTTGAGTCAGTTATGCAAAGTAGAGGTAAAAATCTGATGCGTTCCATTCACATGCCTTTCTCTACATCTCTACATTTCTACAACAAATTGTTAAAAAGCTCTTACTTCTATTTACTTAATGCTAATCGATAAAAAAATAGCAGAAATAGCCTTATTACTTGTTTCCTTGTAAGCAGAAGCGAAATAAGGGAGTACTATTGGTTAAAGTGATAGTCAAAAACTGGTTGCTATGTGACTGAAGCTCCTTTGTTTGTATGGACAGGAGTTGACAAATTCCTATATGAGAAAGGTGTAAGTTTTTCATAAATGAAAAAATAAACAAGGAATATTTTAAAATCGATCAACTCTACGAAAAAATATATATAACATAAATTGTGTGTTTTAATGTGCTCTACATTTTCTGTGTGGTAAGTTTTTGTCCATCTCTTACGGTTTAGCAGTTATGCAAAATTCCGTAAAATTCATCTAGAATAAAGTAGTCTTCAGAGGCTATTCCCAGAAAATTCAAGACATACATTTTATTTGTCAAGTAAATATCTTAAATTTACGAGATTTTAATCAAAATCGTTAGAGCCATTGTTAAGAAAATCAACATTTTCTAAATTTTTTCCATGTAAAGGGTAGTTTGGGATGGGGGGATTTTCTTGAAAATCTTCGTGTCGCATCCTCGAAAGATACCAAACCTAAATACCAAATTTGGTTTTTAACAATCTTTTCATTTTTGACCTATGCTACACAAACACACACATGGACATTTTTCTAAAAATGCTTTTTCTGGATTCAGGGGGTCTCAAAACATACATTTCCGGTGAAATCTCGGTATCGAATTTTTGGGTGCAATACAATACTTTCTCTATACACCATGTACATAGAGCAAGTAAAAGTAATGTTAGACGAGTAATTCACGGACGCTGCAATAATAACACACACACGTTCAATGTTAACGAGTTTGGTAGGAGTATGCTCCAGATATGTAACAGATTGTTTATTGAGGGGAATTACCCTACCTGCTGGGGAAAGGGAATTATTCATCCCATTTATAAAGGGAAGGGAACTATTGGAAATCCGGATAACTATAGGGAGGTTACTCTGTTGCTAATTATGGAGAAAATTTATTGTAGAGTGTTATATAACCGGATAAAGGACTGGGAATCTAAATTTGGCAAACTTTCAAAATTTCAAATAGGTTTCAGAGAAGGACACAGTACCATAGATGCCGCTTTTATATTAGACACTTTAAGGACGAAGCAACTGTTAGTTAAGCGGGGAAAGCTTCATTGTGCTTTTGTGGACTTTAAGAAGGCATTTGACTCTATCAATCGAAATGCATTATGGTACAAACTAGGCAGAAAGGGGTTATCAAGTAAAATATTTAGAGCATTGCAGGCAATATATCAAAATGTCCAATTCTTTGTGAAGTACGACAGAAACGAGTGTCCGAGAGCTGCCAAAGCTATAGGGGAGTGAGGCAGGGTTGCATTTTATCTCCCTTGCTATTTAATCTCTTTGTGGATGATATTACTGATACAATGATAGCAGAGAATATTCAAGCACCAGTAGTAGCGGATTTGCAGATCCCAACACTTTTATACGCAGACGATTTAGTATTGTGCTCTACGACAGTAAACGGATTGCAACGAGGACTGGACAAACTTAAGAACTATTGCGATGAATGGCTACTTACAGTTAATGTGAATAAGACTAAGGCAATGACTTTCAAAAAGGGTTGTGTTTATAGCAGGGAGGAGACTTGGACATATGCAGGACAGATATTGGACAATGTTAAATCCTTTGTGTACTTAGGACTCACATTTACAATGAACGGAAAATGGACAAAACACATTGACATTACGAAACACAAGGCAAGGGTGAAAGCGGCGGAAGCTCTCCGGATACGCTGCAGAATTCCGAATATCTCCATAACCTTAATGGAAACTGTCTACGGAGCGACAGTTAGATCCACGATGACATACGGAGGAGAAATATGGGGGTGGGAACAAATAGGGAATCTGGATCAGGTGAGGACCCAATTTTTTAAAGGAATTCTGGGTGTAGGGAGGGGTACGGCAAACTGCGGAATAATGAGGGAATTCGGGGTACATAGTGAAACGATAGAGTGCAAAATCAGAGGAGTTAAATATTGGATGAGAATCGTTCACGGAAACCGATCTCTAATTAGGGCAGTCTGCTATCGTGAACAGTTGCGAATGGAAGGTAATTTGACGTGGGCATCAAAATTAAAGAAAGGGTTGGAAACCATTGGGATGGGAGACATTTGGATGGCGGGGCAGGAAAACAGGCGAAGTATTTGGAGAAAAATTAAGAAACGTCTGTGTGATATTGACAGACAGCAAATAATTGCGCAATGCACAGAGAAGGTGTCATTAGAAGTACAGTCTGGGCTGAAATCGGAGTGGGGTATGGAGCAATACATCAAAACAGGTACCAAACTCATTAGAGAGGGGCTCGCGTGGATTAGACTAGGAGCATGGAGCAGCACGAAAATTTCTGACGAGAATGGTATAAGAATCTGTCCCATTTGCGAGGAGGAAGAGTCGTGGACTCACATCTTGGCAAGATGTAGGGGTACGGAGGAATGGCGGGAAAAATATTTGCCGCGATTTTTTACCACTGCGAATGTAGGGATAGAAGCATGTTGGACGCTACTGGCAGGCACGGAAAACATGGACGGGCTAGGTAAATTTATACTTAAGGCAAGACAGCTGAGATCTGAGGAGGCTGCCAATAGAGAAGGGGGGGGATAAGATCAACTAAACAAAAGTGACTACAATGTTCTACATACATGTATATTATATCATACTTAGGTCACTGTTGTGCTAGGGTTGTATATATTATGTGTATATATGTCTTTTAAGTGTAATTATCTATTATAAGAGGGTGCATTTATGAAGGTGTACTCTGTGCTGTAAATTTAAATTGCTATATTTGAATATCTTTGTATCTTTATTTTCGGATTCACTCTTAATTTTTATTCCTGTTTAAAACATTGCTTTTGACTGTGTATTTCGTTTGTCTTTTTATTTTCGTGTTTACTCTTTTAATTCTTTGTTGTGGTTGTTGTTTTAATATTGCTTGTAATGTGTATTACAAAAGCACGTACGGTCTGTGGACCCGTGCGACCGTTGAAATTCTATGTATGATATTGCTATATTAATAAATACACTTATTCATTCATTCAATAAAGAGCAATGAAGAAGCGAAATGCTGTTAATTGGCAATCTACATATTATAAAGATCTGCTTGAACTAATCATAAAAACTAATATTCCATTTAAAAAGAAAATAATTCTTACATCAATACTTTGGGGGAGGGGATCACGTAAAGACACTTTCAGACATCATAGTATGTGTGAAGATATAATTGTATTACAATCACAGGTGACAAACATTAAAATTACAATAATACCACCATACTCTCTCATTTTTGGCCATGACCTAATTAAAACGAACGCAATACTGTACGCAATAGAAGCACCTTTCACCTCACCCCATATATACCACACCTCCGCCTTGTTAACATAACTACCAACCTCTTCAATAGTCCATATTTCGCAACCTTGCGCTAACTTTATGAAGGCTTGCGCGCTGCTTATAGCGATTAAATGCAACTGTGGGAATAATTCTATACTTTAATTAGCAAAGAATACTTCACATAACATCAAAGATTGATGCTAATGAAAGCAGAAACCCAGAGAATAACGGACGCATTGCAGTGTAAATAATGGACTAGAGGTTTATCATCGTTCATTACAAAAGAAATTAAACATGAGCAAGCATTTGAGCGAAAATATGACATGCACAGATAACGGAGGTTAACGTTTTAAAACTCATTTTTTCCCCTTATGTATTCTCCGGTAGCGAGGGCAATTTGGTCCGAGGGAATCACCGGACTATGTGGAAATGGATGATAGATGATCTGCCATCAACTACGCGTCACGACCTCCTTAATCCCTTCAAATAAATTAGTCTCAAAGTCGCTGAGGGCGAATAGAGATTTTTCGGTGAACTTAACTCATTATCGACATGATGGCATCGATATTTAATATGATCCGGTATTAAAACGTGCCTTTGTATTACCCTGCGTTATTTTCTTCATGTAATCATGAGTAAACGACGGCTGATACTAGGGCAGACCACCTTTTTGCATCACCCCGCTTCACACTCGCTCTCTCTCCCTCCCTCTCGCTCTCTCAAACACACACACACACACACACACACACACACACACACACACACAAACAATCCTATCCAAAGTTCTTGCATCTTTGAGCGCTCGGCAATGCATACAATTCTAGTACTTTTTACACACCATTATATGAACTCTTATTTATCCATACACTTATTTGGCTATATTATTTTCTTTATCATGTATCAGTAGATAGAGAAAGAGTTGTATTCAACTTAGCGTTGAGATTTCATCGGAAATACTTTTTAGAGTCCTTGAATCCAAAACAAGCACATTTTAGAAAAAATAATTTTTTCTGTGGTTGTGTGTGCATGTGTTTGTGGCCGTGTGTATGTATGTATGTATGTGTGAGAACAGCATAACAGCATAAATTTGAAATGAAACTTAAATAAATACAAAACTTCATATCTAGCCTCAATATCTTCCAAAGATGCGCCTCGGATGATTTTCAAGAAAATATTCCCAGCACATAAGATTTTTTTTTTTAAATGGCTGTAATCATTTTTTAAAAATAACGTTTAGTTAAGTGTATCCATATTTGAAATGTCTAAATGTTGCAGTCCAATGTTTTCAAAATGTCACAGAATGCCCTGTCTCAATCATAAGTGAGTTTTAAATTTCATAGAGATAACTTTAATTTTTCCAGAAAAAAAACTAGGCTTTATTTTAATTATAATAATTAAACCTGATATACAAATTGAAATTTCTAAGAAATAAACTATCTGTTATTTAAATCCTACCGTGGCCGAGTTTCCAGACCGCTCTCCTCTCACAAGTCCTTCAGTACTAGGGGGATTTGAGGTGAACAAAGCGGTATGAGAGGGTTTTCGCCACCATTCATTGCACCAATTGCATCACCTTTATCAATCGTTTATTTCTTCATTCCATGTTATCTATTTCCTCTACCTTATGCCTGACTATAGGCCAACATCTCATTTCAGTTGCCTCATTCTATCTTGAACATTGTTGGCTTTTGGACCCTAGAGCTGTAAATCCTAGCGGATGTGAATCATCCATATGGGAGAGTAAGTCGACTAAGTTCAATTAAGCTATTATTTAAATACTATCATAAACATTGGCCTGCAGAAGTTTATTCACTACTGTGATTGTCTCTCGAGTTTTTGATAGCAATTTGAACAAAATTGGTTACAAACTGGGAACAACTTAATCTGTAAAATTGAACTGAAAATAAAAGTTTGCGTAAAGGTTCAATACATTTTTTGAATATGATTCTTTTTTTAAAATGTTTAACCTTATTTAAGCTGTGGATATTCTTAGATTATTTATGAAACAAATGGGTGTATATCTCCAACTAGCTGGGAAAAATAGCATGCGAATTCCACTTCATTTGGAAAGAATTTTGTTACATCTTATATTACGAAAACTTACTACGCAAAAATGTAGGTGTCTTTAAAAAATACAACTTATTTCCAATAACGTTTTTGTAGGACCCTTCTGAATTTCTCGACTTTGTACTTAGTACATAGGCAGAGAAGCTATTGCACACCAAAAAATTCGGTACCGAGGTTTCACTGTAAATACAGATTTTAGGTACTGAATCCAAAAAAGCAATTTTATTAAAAGCTTCGTATGTGTATGTGTGTGTGTCCGCATAATAATAAAAAACCGAATATTCGAATAAATACCAAACTTCTTGTTAAAGTTCAGCATATTTCAAGGATGTGAAGATTTACAAGAAAAGTCCCCGTTCCAAACTACCCAACTAAACATTTTCAAAAAGTTTATTTTCTCAAAAATGGTTCTAACCAATTTGATTAACATACTCCAGTATTAGCGATGTTTACATGCTACATCTTGAGTTTTCTGGGACTTGCCTATGAAGTCCTGTTTATTTGGAACGACTTTTGTGCGAATTGTAAACCTTAAAATATAAGCAAAAACTTTACACAAAATGAAGATCTGGACAAAATAAGAAATTTATATCAAATGCATGTGTTTAAATTTTCCAATAATTAAACTTTTCTAAAAATGGTAAGTCGTTTTTCATACTTGATCATCCTAGATAAGTTAATAGAATGGAATTTTAAAGCCATCACTTACTGACATTTTAAAAGATTTGATTATTGCTTTAGCGTATTGTATTTCCTTATTTCTTTTGTACAAGGAAAAAGTATGCAATAAAACCATTTCTGATAGTGTTTATCCTGATAAGCATGAAGTAGATAGAAGAATAAGATATGTAAAAATAATTTGATGTTGCAACAGTAGAGAAAGTTATTTGAATGTAGCACATCAGAGTTTTAGATATCCAACAATGTTAGTTTTTAACTTTTTTATGCCTTATAACAATGAGGGGGTGACATTCATTTCATTCTTGTGATGCCATGGACACAGCATGAATTTTAGAGCCAGCATTTAGCGAGCCAATTTTAAACAGCCAACTAACGATTTGTTTTTCTGTCTCTTTCTTGCCCATAACGAGGTGTCTAATGAAATGATTTCTGCAAATGTTTATCCCTTTTGAGATGAAATAGATACTTAAATGTTCCGTAAGAATGAATTTATATAGAATTAACTATAGGGTGGAGAAAGTCGTGTGAATCTAACACAAGGTGTTTTGTAGTTAATTTGCAAGACATTCCATATTATGGTTTATAAATCACTTTATTTTTGTAGTTTTTTTTCTCTTTTATTGTTATAGCTTTTATTGTTGCACATCTTTTATAATCTGCTACAATTTGTTCTCATAGCTTAATTTTATATAACTATTATAACGTATGATAAAATATTTTTTTGTAATACTCACTTATAACTTTTTGTTAAAATCCTCTAAATGTATATTGTTCTGTGTCACTTGGCAAACTCATTTATGAGTCAGACTAATAAATAAAATATAATATAATAACGAATGAAAGTTGTTTTATTTTCTGTATAACTCTCAAAATGAAATTATGACAACTGATTCTAAAATTCCTGTCTGATGATGAATTTGAATTTAAATTATTCATTTTCAATATAAAATTAGAACTGAATCAAGCGTCTGTAAGCAAAGAACGGAGAAGAACAACTCGCTCTCTACTGTCCTGAATGCCCTATTGTGGCTAACATCCCACGAGTGGAAAGAAAGGAGGTGATTCGTTGTGAATGATATTTCACGTCAACATTCATCTTGGTGGCACGGGAAAACTACGGATAATCCAATGCCAGAGTATGCGACGCCAGGGTTTGAATCGGGGGCCTCCCGAATGCCACTTATATAAAAATGAAACTGCCTGAGCCAACTGGCTCGGTAATCAAGCCTCGTAGTATTCTGAATGTAATTCTCTAACACGCACAAGAAGTATTGCAGAATTTTATATTTTATTACGATTAAATCACATCAAAGTATGGCTAAAGGAAGTTCGAAATTCATTTAGCAAAAGTTTTCAAAGGCTTCCCACTTCATTATTTGCAAAATTCACTAAAATGTAATAGCGCAATCCTGAAAGAGCAACATTACATTTTCTCGTTGTTTTTCTTAAACATCTAAACATGATGTTCTGTTTACTTTATAAGAAATTAGAATTTATGGATCATACTTAATACATCATTCTTAACAATGCCGCTGAAGTTGAAAGGATAGAAATATGGGGAAATAAGAGGTTTATCTCTAGGCTTCAGACATGGTTGCAGTTTAGTTACGCTCTGACTGGAATGTAGTTAGGTGCACACTGGCTTCTCCCCCACCCCAAACACTGCCGCTAATTTATTTTAAGCAACCGATGCTTTTTACATATTCAGAAAATATATTGTAAATTCCCGTAGCTATTAGTAGTCGGTTTACCCTTCCCCTAGTTAAGACTAACACCCCTTAGAACTTACAAACTAATGCCTAGAGGTTAGAAACCTGTCGGGGAACCAATGGCACGTAACCATGCAATGGAGAACCTGAAACGAGTGGTCAGTCCGTAGGCAGGCATGAGCGAGAAGAAGTAGATAATATGAAAAGCAAGCGAAATGGATGACAGATAAGATGATATGGAGCAATTTGCGGAATAAGTGGCGGGGGAAACCGAGGAACACGGAAAAAACCCACTCAGACGTCGCTTCGTGCACCACAAATCCCACACGCTTGGGATCGAATCCGGGTCGCCTAGATGGGAGGCGAGCGGCCAACCACTCGATCATGGCGCCGTCTCCTAAGTTATTCACGCTTGTAGATCACATATTAAACTGATTATTTCATCTGTTCATGTTATTTATATTTTGTATAAAAAAACTTATGCTTATTATTACAGATTACATTACTTACTTCTGTACCCATCTAAACTCAGTATCTCTCGGGGGATTTCTGCCTCTGCCCTCTGTAAAGCCATGTGCGAAGCCTAGTTATCATCTAACTCCATTTACTCTTAAATATCCAGAGCAGGAAGACGGCATGTATACATTACAATTTATAGCCCACTGCACGTCATATTAAAAGGATATTCTGTAACTCCATTGGAAAAAAGGCTTCAATTGTCTCCCAAAATCGTTTGCACAAACAAGTTCCAACATTTTGGATTCAATGTCAACTTACGTTCCTATATCTACCTGGTTATACAAAGAGTAAGGCTCTTTCTTGCCATGAATGGGCAGCCAAAGTGTGCATGAGAAGTAGTTTCTTCGTCGTCTTTGTAGATTCTACAGTAGGGTTCATCCTCTAGAGTCCTACTTCACATAGAGGTTTCCTAATGAGACCATATTCACAAATTAACCCATTATTTCCTTACCTATCCAACCTCAGGGAGGATGAACATTGTTGCATAGAATTGTGGGTTCTTCAGGAAAGGTGTGCCACTTTTCCATAATCCATGTCTTCACCGGGATTTTAGCACTACGTATACTGACCGATTCCGACCACGGTTTCAGGGCAGACATAGTGTTCCTTCTAGACTGATGATCAGTTTTCTCGATTCCATATACCTATGCTTGCGACGCTCTGGTAGCCACCGCTGTTCTCATCTTACGAGATGATATGCATATGAGCATATTTGGGCGATTCCAAACCATTTTCGATTTTTAACTGGTGTAAATAAAGTGATCTCTGTGGGGATGCTAATTTGTTCACTTTCTATGTCCTCCTCAAACACATATCACAACAGCAAACATTTCTGCCTGTAAAACTGTACAATATTTTCCAAAACTCAAATTAATATTGAACATTTATTTTCAATATATTATAACATATTCATATGGCTGAAACTAGTGATTAATTGCCAAAAATATTTTAAGATACACAAGTAAGTCCAACAGAATATCAGATTAAAAATTGGAACATATTTTAAGAACTGAAATAGTTTTTACTTTTTCCACCGATAACTAGGTACAAGTAGATAGAAAAGAAATCGTATTACACCCAAAATTATATTCAGAGATTTCACCCTGATAGAATAAAAGCATTTTTAGAAAACGTTGCGTGAGATGTCTCTGTGTGTATGTGTGTGGATGTGCCGCACTCCTCAAAACCGAAACGTCCGTTAAATATTAAGCTTGGCTATTAAGATTAGATGCGTTACGAAAATTTTCAAGAACATCCTCCCTTAAGCTATCCTATACATGGAAAACATTCCAACATTTTAATTTTCTCAATATACGGTATTTTTAAAAAAATCCCATATATTATAGATATTTATTGCAAAAATTAAATTATATCTTGTTTTTCCTGCAAACAACCGCTGAAGTCCATTTCATTCTGGATGACTTTTGCAAAACTGCTAAACTGTAAGAGACAGACGAAAACTTACTGCACAAAAATGCAGATTTCGTCAACATACAATTTATATATTGCTGTGGAGCTACCTATTTCCGAGATATTCCTAGTTATTTGTTTCCATTTTGATATACTTTTCTCAAACAGGATTTTCTCATCCGTGTTTCTTTTGTTTTATTCTTGGCTATTCAAAGAAAACAGCTTTAGCTTTTAAAAATTTGAATATTGCTTTAGCCTAGCATACGCTCTCAATTCCCTTCTACTTATAAGGAACTAAGTAATAACATAAGTTTTGCTTATGTTTATTTTGGTTAGTATGAAGTTCATTTGCAGAATAGGTGATGAAAGTCATTTAAATGGAACACATCAGCTTTTTTGTTTAAAATCTGATTCACCAAAGGATATAAACTTTAGTTAATGCATGCATTTAAAAGAACAATTACGCACACATTATTCGGATAAATCTTGAAAACATTAAGCAATTTTAGAAACTTCGAGGTGTGGATGAGCGATTTGTTAACTTTGATTACTGTAAGATACAGCCTCTGTATTCATTTTATCATTTTAACTAGATTTGATTTTTGATCAAAAGTATTTCCTTAGTTTTTCTTTGTTTTGAAAATTTAGTATTCACTAACTCAAGCAGCCAGGGAATATCTTGTGCAGCGAGCATCTAAGACCTAATCCGTAACCGATAGGCTTTAATTTCCAGATTTTCAAGTTAAAGCAGGCCACCAGACAAGCGAAGTTGTCTAAGAAAGCGCAGCGTCTGTTATTGACTTTTCTGGCAGACGAGAAGAGAGTCCCTGGGGTACTGCAATTAATAAACTGGAATTAATTGGCTCTCTTTTGTAAGTTTCACGGGGAAAGTGCGTTTTTTCCAATAAGAAAAGCAATCCAATTTTAAAATATAAGATCATTTCCAACAGAAATGTATGCCGTGTTTTCTGTACAACCGCAAAAAAAGATATTTTATCTATACACTGACATGAATTACTCTACTCATGCTGCAACAAATTATTTATAAAAAAACTCTTGTGTTCCATTCACATAGCTTTCTCTACATTACCAACAAACTATTGTTAAAAACCTTATGCGTCTAATTACTTCATGCTAATCGAGGGAAAAAAAAACAAGAACAAAAACGCCTCACGTGCCATAGTAGTAAAGGTGGGCGTTAAACACTATTAAAAAAATCTGATGTGCTACACTCACATGACTTTCTCTAGCTACTCTACAAACAAACGTCTTACAAAAGATAACTCTTCTTTCAACACCACGCTAATCGAGAAAAACATTATCAGCATGTTGTTACTTAGTTCCTTATAAGTAGAATGAATCTAAGGGAATGCACTAGGCTAAAATGATAGTCAAATGTTATAAAAGCTGTTGTGATGCGATTGCCATTGCAAATTGCCTCTTTGCTTGGCCAGGTGTAGAACAAATGAAAAGCGAACACTCCCGCCTGTGAAAAGTATAAGTACTTCACAACTGAAGCAAATAACAAGGAATACCTCTAAAACGGTAAGTTCCACGAAAATAATGTATATGACATAACTTGTGTATTTTAACAAGATCAACATTTTTTGTAAAGTAAGTTTTTTTCTATCTCTTACGGTTTACTAGTTATTCTAAATTAAGCAAAATTCATCCAGAATAAATAGGACTTTAGAAGCTATTCTCAGAAAATTCAAGATATACATTTTATTTGTGATAGAAATGACTTTAATATGTGATATTTTAATCAAAATCGTTAGAGCCATTTTTAAGAAAAACAACATTTTAGAAACATTTTCCATGTAAAGGGTAGTTAGGGGTGGGGGGATTTCCTTGAAAATCTTCGCGTCGCATCCTTGAAAGATACCAAACTTAAATACCAAGATTGGTATTTAACCATATTTTAGTTTTGAGCTATGCTGTCCACAGACACACACACACACACACACACACACACACACACACAAACACGCACACCTGTTTCTGAAAATGCTTTTCTTGGACTCGGGTAGTCCTAAAACATGTATTTCCGGTGATTTGTCGACATCGAATTTTTGGGTGGAATACAATACTCCTCTATCGCTATGTACATTGTGCATACGGGACTAGAGAAAGTAAAAAATATAATCGAGAAAAAATTAGCAGAAATAATCTTATTACTTGGTTTCATCCAAGTAGAAGCGAAATAAGGGAACACCATAGGTTAAAGTGATAGTCAAAAGCTGGTTGCTATGTGACTGAAGTACCTTTGTTTGAATAGATAGGAGTTGTCAAATTCTTGTATGAGAAAAGTTTTTTTAAAGCTGAAAGCATTAACGACGAATATCTCAAAAACGATCAACTCCAAGTTTGGTATTTAGGTATAGTGTTTTCCAAGGATGTGTCACGAAGATTTTCAAGAAAATTCCCCCACTTCAAACTACCCTTTACACCGAAAAATTTTCCACAATTTTTATTTTCTTAAAAATGGCTCTAACGATTCTGATTAAAATCACGTATATTAAAACTATTTACACCCCGAATAAAATGTATATCTTGAATTTTCTGGGAATAGCTTCTGAAGACCTCTTTATTCTGGATGAATTTTGCCGAATTTTGCATAAGTGCTAAACCGTAAGAGATGGACAAAAACTTACCATACCGAAAATGAAGAGCACATTAAAACCCACGATATACTTTATTCCTTGTTATTAGTTTCCGCTTTGAAAAACTTATACTTTTCTCATACAGGAATTTGTCAACTGCTGTCTGTACAAACCATCTTTACTATCACTTTAACCTATGGTACTCTCTTATTTCGCTTCTACTTACAAGGAAGCAAATAATAAGACTATTTCTGCTAAGTTTTTCTCGATTAGCCTGAAGTAAATAGAATCATTAGATTTTTAACAATAATTTGTTGCAGAGATGTAGAGAAAGTCATGTGAATGAATGACATCAGATTTTTCTTCCTGTAAAATGCTCCTTGCGGAGCAGTTTTTCTTCTACACAGATAAAATTTTCTGTACAGGTTCACAGAGTTACAATGAATAAGAATTGCCCTAAGTTTTACTGTCAGATGTATTGAAGCATATGTTTTCATTGTTAAACACAAAAATTATATTTTTAATAACAAGAATAGTATAGCCATAACTTTAAAACTTTTTGGAGCATAAACCAAAGGAGACACAGAGAAACCTAAGGCAATTTCCAAAAGTAGATGTATTGTGAACCCAGCATTAAAATATTAAACCAACATTTCGTGACGTGGTAAAAACATAAACACATTTCATCATAACGTCAAAACTATTATAGCAAAATGGATGAAATTGATAGTGTAGCTTATTTGTATTATGTTACACCTGTGATATTAATTTATTAGTTTGGAATTTTAAACTTTCAGTCATGCATGTGCTTAAGGCAATCGGCGGTAGGCATTGTTGAAAACTATCTCCTTGCAAGAAAATGACAGCAAGCTGATGACCAATCCCCGGCGAAGTTAGCGCACCAGGTGGTACCGATACGAACGTGGGAAATGCCTAAGATTCTGTCGCATTTACTTGCGAAACAAAGTATGTGAGAGTAACATAAAATGGGTTTGTATTCATATTGTATGAATTATGTTTTGGTCTAATGAGCTACATTTACTAGTTATATAAGATATATAAAATTCCTTCATAATAAACTGGACCTTACAGGCTGTTCCCAGAAAATTAAAGATATTCATTTTCTTATAAAAATACTTTCAGTATATGGTGCTTTAAACAAAATGTTATGGTCTTTTTGAGAAAATAAAAATTTTCGAATCATGTTGTATTGTAAAGGGTAGTTTGGGGTAGAGAAAGCTAGTTCATACCGCATATTTTAAAGATACTGAACTTAAGCCCTTATGCGTCATATTTCTGGTATTTGTATTATACTGATTATTAGACAGAGGCACAGATTTGTTTCTAAATTTTCTTCACAAATCTTCCAGTGCATTTGATATAACAATTTTGAGTGGAATACATTGCCTTCTCTAACTTATATACATGGTAGAGGAAATAAAACTGGGGCTGCGCCGTGGCCAAGTGGTTAGACCACTCGTTTCTCGCCTAGATGGCATGTCAGATTTGTGGTGGACAAAGCGGTGCAAGGGCGGGTTTTATCCGGATTCTCCGTTTTCCCCCACCATCGTATTCCATCGGTCTCCATCTTCATTCCATGTAGCAAAGTGTCATCGCCTGCGGTGCCACAAGTAGTAAAACAGGCGTTAAACACTACCAAAAATAAATGAAACTCTAATATTACTTTATGGTTTAATTTGTGTAATTAAATTAAATTAATGCAAATAAACAATTCGTTCTAGAAAAATCACGAGTTTTATTCAGCAAAATATGCCAAAGTTTGAAAACAAAAAACAACAGTTTCAAAACGAAAAACAATAATTTTCAATAGATGAACTACGAGAATATGCTTCATTATTTCCAATGCTTAAAGCACTTATGAAAGTATACATTGTTCTAGTATCATAGAGTTATTTTAACTGTGCCTTTTAAGGCACTTCAGTCTGAAAGAACACGGGAGACCAAACTTTCTAATTTTTGTTCCTTTTGGCTACCTCATGCAGCGCTGAGTATATTGGTAAAATACTGGGCCTAGAGGCTTAACTGATAATTAGACCAACTTTCTTCTTCTTAAAGTTTATAAATCATTAGAGTAGGAGTAGTTTTAACATCCACTCCATTATAATGAAAATAATATAGTCATAATAAAGAGTCTTAGCTGTTGGACTTCTCAACTTATGGCAAAATATCATTAACGATAACTCTTGTATAACAATGAGAAGGGAACAAAGCCTTTCATGCAATACGTGCTAAATGTGAAACGTAAATCCATGTATTTCATGTTGCGTATGTTCCAACTGCATGTATATTATGTGCAACATGTGTGTAAACATTATGTCGTTATTAACAACCGTTTTTGTGTTATTAAATTAAAAATAACACTCCAAACAGAAACTATAAAATATTTTACTCGCCCCTAGCACATGTAAATCTAATAGTGCTTGGAATAATATTGAATATTATGAACATTTTCATTCATTGTATTTCCTTGAGCTCATATACTAGATATTTCCAGGATTAAATAATAATTCATTGACCAGAATATGTTTTACTTTCTCTACACGTACTAAGTACATAGTGTATAGAAAATGTATTGCATTCCACACAAAAATTAAAAAATGAGGTATCACCGGCAATGTATATTTGGAGGTTCCCTAAGTCCATAAAAGCTTGTGTGTCCATAACTTAAAAACGAAAAGTTGGTAAAATGCCAAACTTGGTATTCAAGTTTAGTATCTTCCAAGGACGCGACACGAAGATCTTTAGGAAAATCCTTTCCCTCCAATCAACCCTTCACATGGAAAACGTTAGAAAATGTTGACTTTCTCAAAAATGGCTCTAACGATTTTGAATAAAATATACTAAGGTATCTACAAGACAAATAAAATGTACATCTTGAATTTTTCTGGGAAGTGGCTATGAAAACCTTATTTTGGATGAGTTTTGCTGAATTTTGCATAACTAGTAAACCATAAGAGATAGACAAAAGCTTACTTCACAAAATGTACATGTCGTTAAAATACACAATTTATGTAATAAATTTTTTTCGTAGAGTTGAAATGTTTGAGATACTCCTTGTTGCTTCAGTTATAAATGCTACTTTTCTAATACGGGCATTTTTCAACTCCTGGCCATGCAAAGAAACGGATTCCAATCACATAGCAACCAGCTTTTAACAGATCTTACTATCGCTTTAGCTAAGTATATTCCCTTATTTCCCTTCTACTTACAAGGAAGCAAGTAATAAGACAATTTCTGCTAATCATGAAGTAGATTGAAGTATAAGTTTCTCGACAATAATTCTTTACAGACCTGTAGAGAAACTCATGTGAATGAAACACATCAAATTTTTTGTATAATTTATTCAAGTACAAGGTGAACCTCGTGTTACTGCATTAATTGAAGAGATTCTACCCATATACCTCTAACTGTTGTTGTTGGTTTTTTCTTCCCAGGAACCAGTAATTTAACTGCGTTTTATGTGGTATCAACAAGCACATTTGAAGATTAAGTAAAACGCGTAATACTGTTGTCGCTAAAGTAGACCTCTACCTCGCCTGTAGACCAGTGATGTTCAGCACTGTGCTCACAGTACAGATACGGCGTGCTTGGGAGTTGGTTGTCCACGCCTTGAGGTACTATATATCGGGGAACTTGATCCAAATGAGAGAACCTCAAATGTACTTTTGGAAGCAACAAATACAGTAGTTCAGCAAGTAGAACGTCGGTATGGTAGGCCAAAGAACCTGGCTTGAGTCCCAATTATGATTTTTCCATTTTTTTTTTCAAATATGACGGAGGTCGAGGGATTTTTTTTTTTTTTTTTTTGCGCTCTTTCACACCCCATATACTTAGAATGGGACGCTAAGAACCATGGTGGTTAAAGAGCGTTCAAAAATAAACTTTAGTTTCCTTCCAATTCGAATGAGCTTTCCGAACACGTTACAGTCAACAAGTGTTTGTGTGTTCATTGAATACGTATTTAAACGCTTATTGTTATTTCATTAGTGTTAAAGTCCATAACTGCGTAATCGGTTAGTTGATATGAAATACATTTACATAAGGCTCAGTATTCAGAAGCAAAGGACTAACCTTTATATAGGTAGGTACGTAGGTACAACATGCATAATAAGTGGAGAACGTATTGCATTCCACCCAAAAAATCAATACCGAGATTCCATCGGGAATACACGTTTTAGGGTCCCCTGAATGAAAAAAAAACTCCTTAGAAAAAGTACGAGTGTTTGTGTCTATGATCACGATAACTCAAAAACGAAATGTCGATAAAATACCAAACTTGGTATATAAGTTTAATATCTTCCAAGGATACAACTCGAAGATTTTGAGGAAAATCCTCCCACACCCAAAAAATTTAAATCTTTGATTTTTTGAAAAATAGTTCTACCGATTTTGAATAAAATGCAACACATTAAAGATATTTACACAAGTAAAATGAATATCTAATTTTCTAGGAATAGCCTCTGAAGATCTCTTTATTCTGAATGAACTTTGCTGAATTTTGCATTACTAGTAAGTCGTAAGAGACAGACAAATATTAATAATCAAAACCTGTAGATCTTATTGAAAAAAACACACAATTTTGTCCTATACATTTTTTTTTTCGTGGAGTTGATCATTTTGAGCTATTCCTTATTATTGGTTTCAGTTTTAAAATACCTAAAACATCTTTCATGTGGGAATTTGTCAGTTCCTAGTAATGCAAATAAATGAACTTAAATGGCTAGCAATTTGCCTATAGCCCTTACATAGGGCATTCCCTTGTTTCCCTTCTACTTACAAAGAAGCAAGTAGTAAGACAATTTCTGCTAATCGATTAGCATGCAGCAGATAAAATACCAAACTTATCAACAATCATTTGTTACAGAGATGTAGAGAAAGTCGTGTGAATAGAACACATTAGAGTTTTACTTTCTGTATACGTAATATGTACATAGTGAATGGAGAAAGTATCGTATTTCAACCAAAAAATTAATACCGAGATTTCGCGGTTTTTAGAAAAAGGTGTGTGTGTGTGTATGTGTGTTTTTGGTAGTGTTTAATGTCCGCTTTAACTACTTATGACACCGCAGGTGGTGACACTGATGATACATGAATGAAGATGGAGCACCAGTGGAATGCGATGGCGGGGGAAACCGGAGAACCCGGAGAAAAGCCGCCCCAGCGCCGCTTTGTCTACCACAAATCTCATATGCAGTCGCTTGGGATAGAACCCGGGTGAGAGGCGAGTGGTCTAACCACTCGGCCACGGCGCGGCCGTGTGTGTGTGTGTGAGTGTGTGTGTGAACACGATAACTTAAAAAAAACGAAAAGTGGGTAAAATACCAAACTCGGTATTTGATTTTAGTATCTTCCAGGGATGCGACACGCCAAACTACGCTTTACATGGAAGCACTTTTAAAAATTGTGATTTTTTTCAAAAATCGCTCTAACGATTTTGATGAAAATAGTGCGTATTAAAGGTATTTACATGAAAAACAAAATTTATATCTTGAATTTTCTGGAAATAGCCTCTAAGGATATCTTTGTTCTGGATGAATTTTGCGTAACTAGCAAATGCAAGAGATGTACTCCACAAAAAATGTACATATCGTTAAAACACGCAATTTATTTTATATACCTTTTGTACGTGGAGATACCCATTTTGAGACATCCCTTGTTTCAGTTTTCAAATACTTAAAAGCTGTCACATGCGTGAATGTCAATACCAAGAAACGGATTACACCCACATGGCAACCACTATTTAAAATACTTGACTGCTGCATTAGCCTAGTGTATTCCACTATTTCCCTTCTGATCTTAAGGGGGCTATATAAATGAAAAAAAAAAAAAAAAAAACACTTGGAGGCCAATAAAATAAAGAGTTTGTGTCAAATAAGCCTTCTCGAAGAGCTAGCTGTATTTAAGACATTCTGTGTTAAAATATTACCCCTTCATCTAACGGACATGCTGGAAAGCTAGCGATTCCTTCTTTTTTCTCCCTTTCCTTCGGTTTCCAAGGCGCTAATTTTATATAAATATGAACCCGATGTTCATTTGTTTAAACCAAGAGGTCAAAGCCTACTATACTAGTGTGTTGCTTTTAAATAAACCTTTCTCTTAATATTTGACTATTACTTGAATGACGTTAAACAATGGTTAGCAAAGTGCTGCTGTTATGGGTACAGTAGTATGATAGTACCCGTATGAAGTGCTAATGCATTTCTTTCAGCTTTAATAGAGTTTTATGACATTATCAAGAGACGGCAACATAATAATGATAGCTGTTTGAATTTGTCATGTTGGTTATTCATAACTCATTAACTGTCGCGTATTTTTTCACGTTTACAGGTTGTAATTTTATAAACAAACGCACATATCTGCCGTAACGATATTAAACAATATATTTTGTGAACTCCTTTTATCAGTGGATTTTGCGTCAGATGAGTGCTGATTGGATAATTTCGAAAGAATGTTTCACATAAAGTTTAATACATAATTCAAAATTTGTTACAGTGGAAAGGGGTTTCAGGTGTTTCTTCTTTTAATTTATATACTTTAGTTTCGTTGTTTATATTACAGTTTTCATAATATCCAGTAAGAAACCAATCATCTTTAACTTTTAATGTAAGAAGTCTGCTTCCCTTAAACCAGCCATAGCGATAGCTGGTTCACTTATATAGAATGATGATAATTTTTGTGACATTAAAACACGCTTTTGTAACAACAGTTTGCTTTGTGAATGAAACGCATCAGATTTTAAACCTTTTTAGACATTATTTTTTAGCAAGGTTTATCAGAATTATTAAAAAAAGTTTTAGCCTAGAAGGTCCCTAAAGTTTTTTGTTTAACTCGAGTTGTTTATTGTTTTAAAACAGAGAGGTCTGGAAACTTAAAAGCTTAAGTCGAGATGAACTGAGAAGAAATGGAAAGGGTACTTCTATAAATGTAAAGTAATAAGTAATGGAAGCGAACTCGCTGCTGTAAGGAAACTGGCTATTTTCCTTCACGTCTCGCTTTCTGCAACTTTCATCTGAGATTGTCACCTTCCTTGTTTTAGTGCCCTAGGTCGTATAACAACTTCTAACATTCAAGTTCTTATAAGTCTTGAAAATTAAATCCTCCATGCTGCTATGGAATTCTGATGTTTTAGTTTTGTATTTTATAGCTCTTACAACTTCAGTGAACTAGCTCTTGGAAGAACTGGTAACCCCTCAAAACTCTCCTAAGGCCATGCCATAAAGGTGTGTGTGTGTGTGTGTGAGCGCGCGTGTGTGTGGACAGTCCATTAAATACCAAACTTAGTAATTAAGTTCAGTATCTTCCAAGGATGCGATGAAGATTTAAAAAAAAAAAAAAAAAAAAAATCTATCCACTCCCCCAGCTACCCTTTACATGGAATTTCTCGAAAATTGTGATTTTCTCAAAAATAGCTCCAATGATTTTTATTAAAATACAGTATATCAAAGATATTCGCATAACAAATAAAATGTATATTTTGAATTTTCTGAGAATAACCTCTGAAAAGCTCTTTACTCTGATTGAATTTTGCATAACGGCAAAACCGTAAGAGATAGAAAAAAATCACTGCAAAAAAATGTAGATCTCGTTAAAACACTTAATTTATCTCATATATGTTTTCCTGTAGAGTTGACCGTTTCCGGGATATTCAATGTTATTGATTTAAGATTTTAACTAGTTAACATTTCTCAAAGGGGACCATACAAAACGAAACGAACGTCAATTGTTTCACAAAGCGACCACCGCTTAAAGGATTTGATTATCCCTTTAGCATGATGCATTCCTTTATTTCACTTCTGCTTACAAGGAAACAAGTAATATGACCAATTCTGTTAATATTTGTCTAGATTAGCATGATGTAGAATAAGAAACGCTTCTTTGTGGTACTGGTAGAGGAAGTTGTGTGAGTGTAACACATCTTATGTGACATAAAACAAGATCAAGTGAGTTATATAGTATACAATAGCAATAAGGTTTTAAATAGCTGAAATGGAAAATTATTCTGAATGTGTTTTGTTACCAACCTTGAGCAGTATGAAACATTCAGCTAGCAGATATCCTTGGATCTGCTTTTATTTGTCCCTTCTAGAGAAGCATGCTCATCACGTCAAATACCTCGTTCTCCAAGAATGGTTACAGTAGTTGGCGCCATGGCCGAGTAGTTAGTCACAATGAAATGGCACTCAGAGAACTACATCAGCTAAAGAGCGTCCATAAATAAAACTCGGTTTAATTTAATTTATCGTATGCCTTGTTTGTTCATATTGTATTAATGAGCATGTCACCAGCCAATTAAATCAAAGAACTCAAAATGGCACATAGTTGCTAAGTCCACGTGGAGTGAAATATACGGTTGCAACATCTGTGTTTTTTCTTATTCTTGTTCTTCTAAAAAGCATATCTCCACGAAAACGTGACAACGTTGCTTTTCACGACACTGAGCACCTTCATTTCACCGGGTTTGATGTACCGCAGTTAATCAACAGCGTAATATAATAATACATCTGATTTAGTTTTGCTTCCTCATTTAACACGGGGAGTGCACTTATGCAGTTTGTTATCCCGTGTTTATTCCGTGAGCTATAGATAAAAGATTTATCGCGAATTACAGGTTTTTCAGGTTTGTTTGTCTTTAATACTTCGCGAAATAACTACTTCCCTTCCGCGAATCGCGATAATGAATCTAAATGAACGAAGGAGTTCAAAAGTTTGATTCCATTTGACCCTGTAAGTTAAAATGATAGCAGAAGCTCTGACAGCGTAACAGTTTGTCTCTCTCGTGATACGAGGTCCGCTAGAATGATCCCTAAAGACGAATTATATTACATTCACAGTGTTTGTACCACAGAGTAAATTGCACCTGGGCATTGACGAGATTAGCAGCAAGTAGATCCTCTACAAGTTTCCGCCAGCAGGAAGATGTATGAATATGTAACGGTAATGAACGGTCACCTGCAGCCGGAAATTAAACTTCGTATCATTCGGAAATTCTTGCTTGAGTGTAACTATATGTGGGAATAAAACAAGTTTGTTACAATTCAGCTGGTCTCTTTCACTACCTCAATACAAGTTCGTTGTGACACCTTTAATTTTTATGGAGCAACTCGCTATTAATGAGAAAGAGCTTGCACTGCTGCTTAATTGATTTATTGATATTTTCAATATCAAATTATTTTGAAATGAGGAGAAATCTATTAGACTTTTATTTATACAAACCGCGAAAACAACATAGATAATCCATACTACTCTGAATGGCAGGGAACTTAAAATATTTTAAAAGTGGAGAACTTCCAATCGTTGGTAGCATCAGTCCTGTCAGTTACATAAATATTACGAGCGAAAAAAAAAAATTGTGCATGCAGTTGCTGGTCAATGTGTTGTTCATTATCAATATAGAATTTCTGCAGTAAATTTAACAAAAAATAACCTCATTGGCATTTTTACATGTGTACAAATATATGTAACTAGGAACCAATTTATTTATAGAAATAGTTATTATTGCATATTAATAAACTTAAAACAAAAGTTTTAACTTGTAGACATGCAGAAAGTCTTTCTATAGTTCACGGTATTTGATACAAAAGGTTTAATTCATTATGTTTTGTATTTTTTACTTAAGAACCCGAATTTTCTGATTTTTCAAAAATAGCTCCAACATTTTGATTAAAATCTCTTATATTTAAGATATTTACATGAAATAAAATGTACATCTTGAATTATCTGTGGATAGTCTATTTATTCTGGATTAATTTTTCTGAATTTTGTATAACTGCTAAATCATAAGAGATAGACAAAATTTTACCATACATAAAATGTAGATCTCCTTAAAACATACAATTTATCTCATATGCATTATTTTCGTGGAGTTGACCGTTTTCAAGATATTCATTGATATATGTTTCAGTTTTAAACTTGACTCATACGGGAACTTGCCTACTCCTGGCCACGCAAAGAAACGGATTTCAATCCCATAGCAACCACATTTGTCTATCGGTTTAGCCTTGTGCATTCTTTATTTCCCTTCTACTTGTAAGGAACTACGCAATAGAATCATTTCTGTTAACCTTTAACTCAATTAGCATGAGGTAGATGGAAGAGTAATCTTATTAACAATTTGTAACAGAGATGTGGAGAAAGTCATGTGAATGAAACACATCAGATTGTTTCATTCATTACAACGTTCCTATTGAGTTAGAGGTTCAACGTAGCACCAGGTTTGCAATTTACAGACCAGTGGTGACACTGTTGCAATTGACAAAATATAAGATAAGGTAAAGTCTCGTAAATTGTACCGGCATATAAACTGTACCGGTCTTATATGTGAAAGACTATGTGCGGAGGAAATGCGTACTACAATAACGCGCGAGGCTGTTGTGAGTTTTGCTTACGTAGGCGCCAAAAAAATAGTGTTGGCTATGATTCATTGTTTGATTTCTAGCTGAGCGAATTAATTCTCTGGGAACTAAGATTCTGTAGACTCACAGATTGTATAATTTAGTTTATATTTTGCACAAATGTTACTTGTTTCTTGTATAATTAATATTGAGTAATAATATTTAATTCAATATTTGCTTTGCAACGTTAAATGTATAAAATGGCTATCACATAAAACTGTACCACCATGTTTCTTATATTTTGTACTGGTAAGAAATGCTTTACATCAGCTACAGACCCTAGATATTAATGTAATTTTGCAATGTACAATTTTGGTTGAAGCTTGTTGGGGTATAATAGCAGCACCTATCTGAACAGTTATCCGAAAAGCAACTCTTTACAGGCATCTCAGATATCCATGATTTTACACATCCCCGTTACTTGGAACTTGTATTTGTCTCCTATCATACGAGATCATCGTACTCTGTCTCTAAAGTAATCAATCTCCGTAGCACTGTTAACTTGCAATCCCTCAAACGATACCCCGTCTGCTCTCTAGTCATGAATAAACGACAATGTTATGACTTTTCTGATTTATATCTCATAAGTGTAATCTCTGTTAATAAATATAAATACATTTTGAGTGAATTTTAATTCTTCACACAAATATTTCTGTAAATAAATCTAAGTTAACTTGTAAACAGTACATACAATAACCTTAGAAAATCTGTTTAACTGTAAACACAGTCACCCAACGCTTCGATTCTAATATTGATACGAATACCAGCTAAGACCTTATATTGTTTTCCTAACGTTCAAGCACTGTTGGTGGCAGATAGTAAGGCACGAACTGAACTCTCGTCGTGTTCAAATATTGCATTACATTACTGCCTAAGAATGGATACAATGTGTCCTATACTGTTTTCTTCCAAATCAAAACGTAGGAAAACATAGAATTAGGAAATAAAAATTCTAAGACCAGATACCTAATATCAGAATGGATTTTGTAGATTCAAAGCAACACCGCGTGTTCTTGATATCGCATATACGGACAGCCACGCTTTAGCCGACATAGCGGGCAAATTGGCCCCGTCAGGATGTGAGGTAAGCTACGGCATTGTATATGCATAATTTCCCGAATATTCTATTCTTGCCGGGGAACCTGTCTATTAATTTATACACTTGTCGATAGGAATTTGTTTTGATGTAATTATCGTAAATAAATATTGTTGTTGAAGAGTAAATTTTTCAGCCGGCATTTCAGTTATCTAAATACAAGTGCACACGCGTTTTAAAAGTAATTTGAATGAAGTACACCAGAAAACGCATTTCCAACACTTCAACAGCCCAAAGCAGCACCAATAACATAAATGTGCTTCATGCCAGCACTTCAACTTTGTTTTTTATTCCGGAGTGTGGTCGGAACTACGACACTGTATTTCTTTTTTTCTAATTCCTCTTTTTTTTCTTTGTTCCTAAATTTCCTGTAGCTACTGTTTTATGGCAAACATATATACACATTCACAAACACAGAATCACCCATGCCCAAGGCGGAGCTCAAACCCAGATCCCCTGCGCCACGAAGCACCAAAGCGAGACGCTTTAAAGATGCGGCCACGGGGACCGTAAACACTTCGCATTACGTTATATTTTTGTTAATGTTAATATTTTTTGAGAAAAAAAATGCTGAAATACTACCAGGAATAACGTAGATACAAAAATATCATATGTAAAGATTGAATGTATAAAGTATAAATAGATTACAGTTAATAATAACTGAGCTTCAAATAAGTAGTGGTTGATATCAAGGTATTTGTTAGTTTTTCTTAATCAATAGTATGAGCTGGAATGTTGGGTATTTAAATAACTTCCCTTTTATCACCCGTTTTGAGATTGGCATTTAATAGTTCCTTGAAATATATCACGGCATGAAACATTGGTACACATTACACCAAGCATGATGCTAAGAAATAAATAAAATTTACGCATCTTTTGTGAATCTCAAAGGAAGTAAATAAAACACACACTGCAGCGTCAGGTACATATAGTGTGTTAATATGAACTTAATAGTATGTTAAAAGAGCATTGGACAGAATAAACAAACATGTTTATTGGAACAAGTTCTAAACGTCAATACTCAATACCCTGTCGGTGAGCTAAACCATAGATAAGTTGAAGTTTTTGATAAAACTTTACATAATGAACAATTTTTGTATCATTTTGTTAGTTCATATACAGCTATTGGTTTTCACTTTCTCTACAGCTTACCTAGCTTAAGGATTCCATTCAAAATTTCGGTTTCAAAATTTCACCGGCATAAAAGCTATTAGGATACTTAATTTCCAAGGAAGCATTTTTAGCAAATGCCATTAATTAATACACAATAATTCTGTAACTAATTAAGCATCAATTAATTTACAGTGAACTCCGATAAATATCGTATTTCGTACTAGAGGAGATTAAGCAACGATTCTAACAATTTTATCTGAAATGATACTGATAGAGAGGAATATAATATGAATCTTGAGGTTTCTATGGGCAGTCTTGGAGATCATCTTCACTGTAATGGAATTTTAGAACATCATATAACTGGGGAACTATACAAGAGTCAAACAAGAAATGTATTGTAACAAAAATTGTAGAGCTCGTTAAGATTTAGAATCTGAACCAAGTAAATTATTGTAGCTTTGGTTATATTCAAGGCGATCCAGTTCTTGGTTTTAATTTTTGTGGATTAAAACCCATAAACGTTGAATTTTTTTTATACTCATCAGAAAAATTGGAGAATATATAATATTAAGAATAAAACTTCTGATGTCCCGTATCCCTCCACGTAACTAAAAAAATGCGTGTTGAACATTTAGTTTCGGATCTCACGTCTCATTTATGCTTCATTTCAGTACTATACGCTCTTATGGATAATTATCAAATTTGGCGGCCTACTTTTCAACTTATTGTACATAGATGCTTCCATTATGTGCTTTCCATGAACAATGCATACACTTATATAATTTTTTCAATGAAATTGGACATATTATACTTATAAAATAAAATGTCGTGTTTTACCACATAAAATTACCACAATATAAATACTAATATGTGAAAGTGCTACACCACATTGATAGGCAGTATTGATCAAAACAGCTCTTCACCAATAACTTACAAACACGTAACAAAATTAAAAATAATGAGTACAGAAAATTTGTCTGATTGTGATAAATTGCACCGTTAAGATTTCTGTAGGGATTTTGCATTGGCACTAGGTTTAATATATACACTGAAAGAACGTAGCTGTAGAATAATGCAGTTTTTGGCCTCAAGATTCCTTTGAAAGCGCTCTATGCATATTGAGTTAAATTGACTTTATGGTATTTACAGTATCAGCTGAAGGGTGTAAAGTATCTGAATCGCTACCTAATAATTGTTTAGACTAGTGGAAAAAAAATATAGAGAAAATCTAAGCGGAAGTCTTTATAAACATTACGCTTCAAAATATTGTAAAAAGAAATGGATTTTAAATATTAGGAATGAATAGTATTTATTTCAAGAACTTGGAGAGAATCAGGGTTGAATACTAATTTGGCACAGGAAAACAAAAAAAGAACAGAATTCCATCTCATTGCCCGTGTTTATTGAGCATTAAGCTTTTCTTGATTCAATCTCCAGGCCTACTTATTCTGAAAACGAAGAGACTGCAAAGGAAAACCATTTCTGTGTATTGACTCTCCACACAATCGGATTCTCTGAAAATGAACTTTCCCTCGAACCAAATTACGGCAGTTGAAACAAAAATAATAAAAATGGATGGCGTTGAATCAGCTTAGCTATTTCTGGTTCAATTTCCTTTTTGTTGCAATATTCTATTCCAAAAATATTATTTGATTTTAAAGTATTATAATCAGCGTATAACTATTTTTCTGTTAACTTTTCTTTAGCTTTCCAGTGCATAAGGTTTATTCTTGGCAAAGATACTTAGCACATATGGTTTAATGAAATCAGGTTTTGAAACGTAGACAGATCCTCTATTAAAATAAATGCAGTACAGTTTTAAACATGTTACTGTGTTACGTCAGAGTGCAATATATGTTCAGTACTTAAAGGTAACATCTTATATTGAACATAAACAATCTGATGTGTTACACTCACGTGTTGCACTTTTTCTAGCTGTTTAAAACAAACTTCTTATAGAATATTATTCTTCCTCCAACACCATGCTAATCGAGATAAGCTTTAGCAGAATATTATTACTTGGTTCCTGCTAAGTAGAAAGAAACTAATGGAATGCACTATTCTAAAGCGATAGTCGTATGTTTTTAAAGCGATTATCTTTCAAATTAGCTTTTTTTTCTTTTCTTTCTTCATTTATATAGCCCCCTTTAACATCTAAGGTCATATTGGGGGCTTTGCACTTCAAACAACTCGTTGTCTGTGGGTTTAAATCATTTTATTTTCCTCAAACACAGACATACACACGCACATTTACTCTCACTTACATACCTCTAGGCTCTATGGGGATAGGGAATAATTCTGGCTAAAGAAAAACTCCCCGCCCCAGCCGTAAATCGAACCCGGGACCTCCGGGTGAGAAGTTAGCTCGCTGACCACTCGACCACGGAGCCAGTCTCAAGTTAGCTTCTTTGCTTGGCCAGGAGTAAAGCAAAAGAAACGCCGGCGGCTTTAAATATCAAGTTTGGTATTTAACGGACTTTTCGTTTTTGAGTTATGCTGTTCATAGACACATACACTGACTTTTATTTAAGAATGCTTTTTTTTTTTTTGATTCAGGGGATGTTAACACACACACACACACACACACACACACACACACATATATATATCTGGTGAGATCTCGGCATCGAATTTTTGGGTAGAATAAAACATCTTTGTAGTTTGTGCATAAGTGCTAGAGAAAGCTAAAAGTATATGTATATATACATATAGAGGAAAATACTATATGTAATGTAATATACAACAAATAATTCAAGAGGAGGAGAGAGAGAGACAGAGGGATGAAAGATATATTTTGAACTACCAATCAAAATATATCAAATAATTAATGCACACAAAGCGTCATAATTCTGTATACTATATGATAATCTTATAAAATTATTATAGTTAAATACTATCAAAACAGATAAAGGGGTAAATTCATTTTATATTACTTAAATATATATCATTACCTAAAACCGAAAGAAGAAACAACTCGCAGTTCCCATGAAAATTGCGTTACGGTTGTTACAGTATTACCTCACACAGGGACTTGAGATAACAGCTAAGTGTTAATAAAATGAAAAACACGTGGATTCCGCTAATACATTATCTATCCATGTAATTTGTAGCTTTTAAAATCAAACACTTTAGGATTATAGAAATATCTATTGAGGTGAAAAAAATTCAATGGACACTAGAGAAAATCAGTATTTTATATATGTTATTCGTTGGTGTAATATCTCAAACAAAATATATCAATTTGAGGCATTTAAAACAAACAAACAAACAAACTGCGGTGGACTCGTACGTTGGTCGTCATATGCGGTGAGCTCAGACGTTGGGTGCCCTGTGTGGTGGCCTTATTCACACGTTCAAAACACCAGATGCTGAGTTCTCGGCTTCGAGCCCAGATTGGTGACGTTGGCAAGACTCACTCCACTACCTATGAGTAGACCCACGTACCTGGTAATGTGAATCTACTACGATGAATTTGCCTCGGTGTTGCTCAGACTGCACGATGGTTGACTCTCGGGGTGGTGGAGCTAATGGGGTAGTTCAGGGAGTGATCTTAAAATAATGAAGACTTGCATAACTTTCCTGGAGTTTATTTCTTACTAGGAGAGGCGAGATAAGCCCTTTGCTTTACAATTCTGCTAACTTAAATACTTGGCTGCTCACATGTAATTATATTTACTTCTTCTTCTTTGATTCTACTTTATACAATATAATTTAACACAGTCACTGACTTTAAATACACCTAGAGTGCTGGAAACTACTAAGTGCTTAACTATGTGCGAAGAAGTGACGTTCAGCCCGACAACCGACAGCATGACTATTACAAGATCAGCATGACAGCGTCATAGAGCGACGTACAGTTAACAGACAGCGACCGACTGCAGACAGCAAAAGTAGTTAGCCCCGATGTGCCTTCTTGGGCTCTTTATATGCTAAAAATGCCGTTTCTTTCTGATTGGACAGAAAGGCCGCGCAATTGACGTAAATATTACCCAAAAGTCAGTTTTCTCATCCCAAGGTGCACTGCAACCCTCACGTGACACGTCTTGTACAATGGAAAGTTACTGTCTTACGAATTTTAAGGTTTACCCCCGTCGTGACCCGGTTGTACGTGACTGGACAAAAGAAACCTTTCTAACAAAGCGCTTCTCATACCTTGCTCCTATCTTGGCGTCAGCTTTCTATTTCTGCTCCAGTTGAATTTACTCTGTTAAATACATACATTAATAAGTATTTGTAATCTTTAATTATACAGTGCTAAATAATTAATAACTAACAATAGTTTTTATAAAGAAGCTAATTAACGGTCTCAAAACAAACAAGCAAACTATAACTGTTCAACTTTCCTTTTTGCGTTGAAGTGAAGTGACTTTCTTGGCAATATTCCGTTGTGTTCCTGATGGATTCCAAACTTTATTATTGTTATTATATGACATTTTGTATTTAAGTAATAGTATTCACAAATGCACGTACACAAACACAATTTTTACAGTCTCTTACAGGATATTCATTTAAACCTGATCGCCCTCACCGTGTTGCTTATTTGAGCCAAAATCGACTGGCGTCCTCACATCCCTGACCTACGACGGCTTACCACGCAATCATGAGCGTTATGGTCCATTTTTATTTGCAAAGATGGCAGGATAATTCTTTTTAGAATAACTTATATTTGTATGTACTCGTAAATGTTCATTTAAATACGAATAAGTTCGTAGCACTCGTGAATTTTTCATTCTGAATATCTCCTTCCAGAAGTTCAATTCACGATAATTGTAAATACATTTCAGACTACTGGTTCAGTACAAAAAATCTGTGCTCCAATCACATGACTTTCTCTGTATCTCTGTAACAAGTTATCGTTAGTAAGCTTATTTCTTCTATCTACTTCATGCTAACCGAGATAAAAATTACTTAATTCTTTATAAGTGCTTTCTTTTAGATTCAGGGGTCACAAAATATGTATTTTCGATGAAACCTGGGTATCAAATATTTCTACGGAATACAATAATTTTTCTATCCACGACGTACATTATACATATGTGCTAGAGAAAGTAACAAATAAATTCATTTTAGAGTTAATGAACGATAACTAGGAGAAAAGTTCTAGAAATAACGTCTGCTTCAGTTACAATAGAAGCGCCTAGTAAATCCTTATTGCTGTTCAACATTCAGAAAGCACAAGGCAATGAAGAAATTCCGTTATATCCACCCACATTCTGGTATATCTCCTAATGGCCTTTAGGTTCTGCACATACATTACCTTTCTAACGCTAATTTTCAACATAACCGCTAGAGTGAACATAATTAAGTTTTGCCACTTTCTACCCAAACATAGAGGAGCTGTCGAAGCCCTTATTACTCGTATGGCAAACACAGAGTACATAGTTGACGTTGTCCAAGAGATGAATTTCGTGCGTGCATGGTGCAGAACACAACTCTGCAGAAGTAGTCCACACGCACGTTGTGTAGTATCTACTTTCTATTTAACAAGTAGCCGTATACTGGTACAGGTGTACTTAAGGCAGTAAATTTTCAGAGTTCCACATTTTTGTATGGATTTTTCTGAACAGCTTGCTATGATTATATTGCTGCTTAGCTAATATGTATATAAATTTCATTCAAACTGGGTAAATAATTTGAGACATATAAATTATTTTATAATTTTTATATAAAATATATTTAGCAGCTAGAGAAGTACTGAATTCCACACAAAAGTTCAATACCGTGATTTCACCGGAAATGTTTTCCTAACGGAAAAAAAAAATCATTTTTAGGAAAAGTTCGTGTGTGCCCCTGGGCACCGTAACTCAAAAATAAAAAGTCGGTTAAATATCAAGCTTGGTGGTTTAGTGGCTTACCGGGAAACATGCGGTTCAGTTGGAAATGCTGTTTGACATATTGCAATAATAAATCAGGCTAGAGAGCGGAAGATCGGTGGTTTAAATCTAGGCTATGGCATTGAATTATTCAGTCTGACTGTACTTATCCAAATGTCTTCCCACACACGGTTTATGTGAAAAAGCTTATAAATATAACTTTTATATTTAGTTATCAGGGCTAAAAATTATTGCACATTAATTTGGTGTTATTAAGGCAAAGTATTGCTTCATACTAAGATGTGAAAGTAAGATGTATAAATATAATAAATATAAAGCATTTAGAGTTTAAAATATGTTGATTTTAATAATTTTCCGTTTCACACTTACATCTTAGAATATTGACATTGGTTGACTCTTTCATTATGTGATGAACAGATGCTTCATTTTGCTATCGTATTTTTGTGTGCAAAAACTTGGGTAACTCAACTCAAAATAAATATTGGGCCATTTATAAGATTCTGTGTTAAATTTATTTGTTTACAAATGCCCATATGACAAGTTATGGCTTTGTTATGGGATTCAAGCCTTTAGGCGCTTTTTCAAATATTTGCATGCTATTATTTGTTTTAATACAACATGTAGTACAAAAATTCATGTTCTAGGAGTGATAGTTTTTATGTGACTTCCGTACGCCTTTTATAGTTTAACACTTCGAGAATTACCGAGTTAATTGTGTTTTAAAGTTCTTTTAAATTATCAAAGGCAAGCCGAGAATAACTATAAGGGTGTTTTGTAAACGATTTCAGGTTAATTGTCTGTGTTTTTAAAGGACATGCACATGTGTTTTGTAAGAAATTGTAAAAATTCATTAGCAGAACATTAGCCTTCAGGTAGAAGGAAACTGTTTCAATACTGATAATAGATAAGGTCACAACTGGTTGACACAGAAGAGTAAAAACATCCTGCATCCAACAACAATAGCCTTCAGGTAGAAGGAAACTGTTTCAATACTGATAATAGATAAGGTCACAACTGGTTGACACAGAAGAGTAAAAACCATCCTGCAACAATAGCGATTACCTTGAAATTCAAAAATGTTTGGTGATTGGAATTTTAAAATAGCTGCAAGTGTATTTAGTGAAAAAAAATACAACACAAACAAAACAGTTAAGTACTGATAAAAATAAGGTTTTCAATTTAAATATATTTGAAATCTACGCACGAGAAAGACATAATACATGTAAAAAATTCTTTTAAATAGGCAAGTATTGTTCATCTATGCATATTTGACAACACTGAAGATCTACGTAGTTCATCCGAGATCGTGTATTTGAAACTATGTTTTTCAAAATAATTTTTACCTGAGTAGTATCTACGTGCCAAAGAGCAGTTGTCAAGAGGCACCTTATTGAAACAGTGGATTATTGGAGAAAAATAAAAATAATATAAATGAAATGTAAAAAAGGTGAATATTGAATGGCACTGAATATTCACTAAAGTAGTTGTATCAGACAGACTCATTATTATCAGCACAATCACAACAAATACAAACATTTCCCTTTGTCTCAATGACCAGCCAAGCTTGCTATTGGTAAGCGATTGCACCTCTCTCTCGCTTCCTCTCTCCTCCCTCGCTCCTCTTCTCTCGATACAAGGGAATTCCAAGCTAAAAATTTCGTTTTCTAGTAAAAAATGAGGAAAAATATGTGATTGTTATGAGTGTAATTTTTTTCCTATGTTAATATGATATTACTCAATAATTAGTGTTAAAATTATTAGGTATAAGATATGCTACAGTATTTGTTTTCAGTAGTCGGAGAACTCTTACAGAACAAAAGGTTCAAATATTTAAAGTATGAAATTATACTCTGAGTAATTTAACCAAATTTTCCTCTAATTTACTTGGCACATTGACAATTTTATGTGTAAACTAGTACCATATATGCAACATTATTCCTAAGTGTTTTGAATGGAAGGAAATATTAGCATATTTTTTATATTGCATATTTTTTACCATTGTAGGTTTTTACCTAAATACTGCAATATTACAAATTATTTATATTTTGAGAAAACCTATTATAAAATTTTACAAATCAAATATATATGAAAAATATATAATATTATCATCCTTTAGCTCTTATCTTATTTATATAAGTGTGTGCTTTAATAAACAACTGTGTAATATTCCTGTATTTAGGCACAGAATGTGAATGTATAATAGGGAATTTGGTTCCACTTAGGAATATAGAAAACTAGCAATGTTGGTTTCCACTTGGATCACTTAGGAATAATAGTGTACATTTGTTTACACATAACATTGATTTACAAAGTAAATTACGTAAGGGAAAGTTAGCTAAAATTACACATCGAATATTTTCGCACATCAACATTTGGACGTTCTATACATGTTTTCTATTACTACTAAGAACAATTTTCTAAACATAGAATGAATCGCGTCACAATAAAAATATTTTAAACTAGTATCTTTTTTATTTTAAGTACCTATATTTCACCTATTTTGACGTTTTAGTGCTTTTTCACACATTAATTTTTTGTTTTACATGTCCGAATACTAGTGATGAAACGTTTGACTAATTTTCATTTAAATATGTAAACACTTAAGAAATAGCTATTACATCTCTGTTGAGGAGTTTCAGTTTTCGAGAAAAGAATATTCATTTACTCTGAACGAAGAAATATAAATGTCTGTCACAACTTAGAAAAGATGTAGAGCAAAGCATAAAAAGGCCTTGAGTAAAGTACTGCATTGTTGTCTGCGCAAGCATGTCACATATCACTTGTCTTTCCAACGGTGCATTTTGTGACTTTACACACACATTTAGAAACCACTGTTCTAAATTTGTGACAATTCACCGAGTTCGCGCTCGAAAATCCGGATGCTGGAATTGCTGTAGGCTTCCAGCAGCGATACGATTTGGATGCCCATGGTCCCTTTGACTTCCGTTTCTACAGATCTTCATTCGTTCCGGATTAAAATCAGCAGACTGCAATTTGTTATTTTTCGAATCAAAAGCCTTTGGCAAATACCATGGGTCTGTTGAAAGCTGTACTAAAATGAGAAAGAAGCAAAAATCCCTCTTGAATATTTTGTTATTTTTTACACTCCCCGTGCTCTTTCCTGCAGTAGACTATTATACCGTGTTACCTGGATTGTCCCGTACAGTATTCCTTCAGTACATTATTCCTTTGTGTATTCTTTTGTTGTCCCATGTAGCACTCCGAGCAGCTTGTATGTTACAAACGAAGTCAGACGTAGAGAAACTTCCTGCATCCAAATTGCGTGCTGCTGGATCCATAAACTGCCGCTGCATCCCACCAAACGCAAAGTAATTCCAATGGATATGTTTTACTTAAATTTTACTTAAATTCCTCCCTGTATTTATATCCACAATCTCTTTAGTATTTCTTATGATGGAAAGCGGTAGCTTATGCGTATAACTAAGCTTGATTTGACGTTTGTGCATTTGTCATAGTATAAAGGATTAGCAGGGAAACAAAAATTCCCATAATATGTGCCAAATATACAATCTTCCAATATTATGTTACGTGAAATTTCCTTCCTTATAATAAAGACCGAAAAAGCGACAAAATACCTGTGGAATTGTTTTAAAATACCATATAGTGCAGCATTCAAATCCATTCCTATGAAAAGACGAAATTCTGAAAGCCTATCAGGAAGAAGGCACAGGAATATAATTATAGCTTATATAATCTAGTTTGGTTTATGAGTATTCCCGTGTTCATTCTAGTAACAGAAACATTAGAGAACCTTCCTTTAGGTATACAGGTGCAAAATTTTCCAGTTTAAATTTGAATATGTTTGAAGTTGCCTCCCCTGATTATTATTATAAAATTGAAAACATTGATTTATTTAATACCTCTTACTCAGAGCATGTTTTTAAAAGTGGTTCCAACGTATAAAGCTTCAGTTTTTAAATCAATGAATCGGAAAAATTGTAGATAAGGATTCAAAGTTTATTCTTAAATTGGTCAAATGTAGGTAGGTGCTACATGTTAAAAAAATAATGTTCAATAATCGAATACTTTTCTTGATTCCACACACAAACATTTTTTCTAGCAGTTTCGCAAACAAACTTTTTTTACAAAAGACTTATTTTATTTACATCAAGCTAATTGAGATAAACATTAACGAATTGTTTTATTATTGCTTTTTTATAAGTAGAACGGAAACAAGTAAATCCATTAATTTGGCTAAAGCAATAGTCAAATCTTTTACAAGCCGGTTGGAATGTGAAACAGCTGAAATTCGGTTTTCTTTGCTTGCTAGTAGTAAACAAAATAGAGAGAAAATAAAAGAAGCAGCGTAAAGTTGAAAAAAATTTAAGTAGCTTAAAATTGAAAGCAAGAATAAGGAATACCTTAGGAATGGTTAACTCCACAAGAAAGTGTATCTGACATAAATTGTGTGTTTTCTCGAGATCTAGATTTTTTGTTTATCTCTTTTTTAGTTGTACAAAAATTATACAAAAGTCATCCAGAACAAAGTGGTCTTCAGAGGTGTTCCCAGAAAAATTCAAGATGTACACTTCACTGGCCATAAAAGTATATTAAGAATATGGTATTTTAATCAAGTTCGTTTGAGAATTTCCTAAAAATGTCTCATGTAAAGTGTAGTTGGGGGTGGGGAGATTTTCTTGAAAATCTTCGTATCGCATCTTCGGAGGATACTGAATCTAAATACCACGTTTTTGCTCGTTTTTTAGCTATGCTGTCTACAGACACACATACACACATTAAAACACACGGACATGCTTCTAAAACATGCTTGTTTCATATTCATGAGTCTCAAAACCTGTATTTCCGGTCAGATCTCGGTATCGTATTTTTGAGTAGAATGCAATACTTTCTCTATCCATTATATAGGTTGTACATACGAGCTAGAAGAAAAAAACTTCTTTTTGTTGCAGAGGTCCCCAAGACATGTATTTCTGTTGAAATCTCTGTACCGAACTTTTGAATGGAATACAATACGTTCTGTATCTACACGTGCATTGTATGTAACTGCTTGAGAAAGTAAAATGACAAAGGCGAATACTCGTAGATTTTAGCATAACAGCTTTCTGAATATATAAAAGTAAAGAAAGTTTAAAGTCAATAATAATAATAATAATAATAAAAATAAATAATAATATAATAAAAATATAATAATAATATAGTAACAATATAATAATATTATAATAATGTTATAATTATATAATAATTATAATAATAATAATAATAATAATAATAATTAAAATTAATAAAGCTCCGACATTCTTGGTTTAGAGCCGCTTATTTATTGTACCACTATTTTACCCATGGTTAGTTTACTTTATCAGTTTGACAGTGAGCTCAAAGTGCAATAATGTGTATTACTTTCAGTTGTTTTCGAACAAAACACTATTGTGTATAAGAGTTTTCTATGCATAAATGTAAATGTATTTCAGAGGAATGTAAATACTGAATCTTAGCTGCAAAAGTGAAAAAAAATTATTTGTTCCATTCACATGCCTTTCTTTGCAACAAAACCTTGTTCCTCTATCGAATTCTTGAATATACAGATAAACAGAATATCCTGATAAACAGTAGCAGGAATGGCGGCAAATTATCTTATTACTTAGTTCCTTGTAAGTAGGTAGCAGGTAAATAAAGTAAATAAACTAGGCTAAAGCGATATTCGATTATTTTAAAAGCTGTCACTAAGGCATGGTGTGTCTTTCAGAAAACTTAGGAGGTTATTCCCAACAAATTCAAGATATACATTTCATTTGCCATTTAAATAGTTTTAAAATACGGTCTTTCGGTCAAAATCGGCGTTGTTAGCAGAAGAAAAATAAGGGAATGCATTAGGTTAAAGTAATACACAAATCTTTTAAAATCTGACCCGTGTATGTGTGCATGTCTGTCTGTCTGTGTGTTTGCGGACACCATAGCTCAAAAACGAAAAAACCGTTGAGTACCAAATTTGGTATTTAAGTTTGGTATCTTCCAAGGATACGACACGAAGATTTTTAAGGAAATCCCTGCTCCCCCAACTACCCTTCAGGTGGAACTTTTTTCGTAAATTTAGATTTTCTCAAAAAATGACTTAACAATTTTTATTAAAATATCATATATTAAACATATTTACCTCACAAATAAAATGTATATCTTGAATTTTCTGGGAATAGACTCTGAAGACTACTTTATTCTGGATGAATTTTACGGAATTTGGCATAACTGCTAAACCGTAAGAGATAGACAAAAGCTTATCACACAGAAAATGTACAGCATGTTAAAATACACAATTTATGTAATATGCATTTTTTTCGTGGAGGTGATTGCTTTTGAAATATTCCTTGTTTTTGGTTTCAGTTTTGAAAATTTTTTCTCATACCGGAATTTGTCAACTCCTGTCCGTATAATAAAGGAACTTCAATCACATAGCAACCACCTTTTGACTGTCGCTTCAACCTATGGTACTCCCTTATTTCGCTTCTACTCACAAGGAAGCGCGTAATAAACTATTTCTGCTAGATTTTTCTCGATTAGCATAAAATAGATAGAAGCTTATTAGCTTTTTAACAGTAATTTGTTGCAAAGATGTAGAGAAAGTTATGTGAACGGAATACATCAGATTTTTTTTTTTTACATGCTTCTTGCTAATAGAGATACGCTTTTGCAGAAATGGTTCCATTACAATAGCAAGGAATATCTCGGAATATCCTGACATCACGAAAAATTACTAGAGAAAATTGCACGTTTTAAAAGAAATGCTTAGGATTGTAGGAACTTATTTCCTTCTCTTGTAGTTTACTAGTAATGTAAAGTTATCTGAATGAAGAATACTTCCTAGGGCATTCAGGATGGGGAATACATTTTATTAGGCATATTAAAATTTAAAATATATGGAATTTAAAGCAAATCGTTTTACGCAATAACCATTTTCAAATATGTTATATTAAAAGGGAATTCGGCAGGAGGGGGCATTTTCTTCAAAACATTTGTGTCACTACCTTGGAAGATACCAAATTTAAATTGTAATTTTGGTCTTTTATTTGATTTTAGAGAGATATTGTTGATATTATTGAACTTCCATTCACATGACTTTCTCTATCTGCCCACCTAAGAAAATTCTTACAAAATATTATTTTTTCTGCTTCATGCTACTCGAAATAAACCTTAGCTGAATGGTCTTATTGCTTATTCCCTTATAAGCAGAAAGACTAAAACGATAGTCAAGTGTTTTAAAGCATGTTGCTATGCGATTGTCATTGAAATTCGCTTCTTTTCATGGCCAGAAATACGAGCATTTCCCGTTTGATAAACGTATAAACATTTTAAAATTGAAACAAAAAGCAAGAAATTATTATAAAATAGTTAACTCCACAAAAAATGTATATAACATAAGATGCGTGTTTTGAGGAGATTTACAGTTGCGTAGTAAGTTCTTGCCTATCTCTTACAGATTGCAAAGTTAATTCAGAATGAATAGACCTTCAGAGACTATTTCCAGCAAATTTCCATATAAATATATTTAATATACAGTATTTCAATCAAAATGATATAGCCATAATTCAGAAAACAAACATTATGAATTTTTTTCTATAAAGGTTAGTTTGAGGTGGATGTTCGTATTGTATGCTTAGAAGATACACAACTTAAATGCCAAGTTCGGTTCTTAAGGACGTTTTTGAGTTATGCTGTCCCTTCCACACACACACGCAAGGATATTTTTTTAAAAAATCTGTTGTGTTCCATTCACATAACTTTCTCTAGCTTTGTTTCATAGCATTATTATTTTATCATGCTCATCGAGATAAATGTTAGCAGAATTGGTTAATACTAGACTGCTCTTTTCGAACTCGGGGACCTCGAAACTTATTTCCAGCAAAATCTCGACATCAAATTTTTAGCTGGAATACAAGCTAAACTCTATCTACTATGTGCATTGTGCATACGTGCTAGAGGAAGTCAAAACCTTTCTTTTCTTTTTCTTTTTTTTGATTCAGGGATCCTCAACATCATATTTCCGGTGAAAATTTAGTATACATTTTTTGGATGGAATACAATATTTATTGTATCTGCATGCACATTGTACATACTGCTAAATAAAGTAATATGGGGCAAACAAATAAATGCAAAAATAAATTGAATGTCTTCAAACCTCTCGGTCCTAACCCACAAATCCCGAGACTCCATGGGTTCCCCGAAAGGATCCTAGCCCGAAACACCCGAAGGTCAGCCCCAATTGAGCTGGGATAAACAAACGCCAGGAATAACAGTGCGCAAAACAACATTCAGGCCAAATCTAATATAAGAAACTAATTTGGAGGAATATGTAAAAATCACAAGTTATAATTCTGTAAGGTGATAGTCATTAGCAGGTTGTCAAGGTGTTGGAATAAACTAATTTAATGAAACAGCCGGGATGACTAGACGTTTCGGTAAACTCGTCCAGCAAGAAATCCATTAATTTAAGATTCAGTTCATGAGAAACCAGTACATTCAGAAATTTAGAGGGTGAGGTTTTAAGTACTTAAACAAGAATACTTAGAATTTAGCATGGCAATGATACAATTTTTAGTCAGAGTTGAAGAAGAAGCAAAAAATGTGACAAGGTATGACATAGAGATTTTTGTTAGGTAGTCATGATGTATATCTGTGGGACTTACGTTAATAAAGCTAATAAAAGAGTCTGTATTTTTAGAATCTAGTTATGTTTCTTCTGTTTCTTTCTCATATAGGCGACTCAAATCACAAAGTGTTGTTGGAAGTCAGTAGCGCATAAGTACCGCGCTAGGCTCATCAAGCATTTGGTGGTGATCGCTAGGAGATTCGCCACATTGTATTGCAAGAAATGTATTTATTTACACCGATCAGCTGTTCATTGATTTTGGCCGATAACTCAGTTATTTTCCGCTTCGCGCAATAATCGCAATCGTTATTTCGTTTATCATTTTGTCCATTCCGGGGTATACTTCCCTAGCATTTTTTTGTTTCCATTTCAAACTTAATTTCTTCCATTCCAGATTTCTTTTCTCCTCCGTTGATGCAGCCTCGGCTTATGCTGATTGCGTTAGGGTGCATCCAAGCGATGATCCCAAACAGGTTCTCGAGGGCTTCCTAGATTTCTTCAGACTTTGAAATGAACTCAGACTCGTCCGTCCCTGTAGGCTTCAGGTCTTTCGGATTAGAACTTCATCTGGGAACCCTCCATCTTCTTCACTGCGGCTTGCATTTTCGAGTCTAGTTCTCCATTCCGGATTTAATTTCTGCCCATATAGTCTAAATTTCAATTAGTAATAGTTTAATCATCTCTTCCATCATGACGCTCACTCCCGCTCCTTAGACCTCCAAGAAAGATATCCGGAAGCAGAGATATAGTAAAATAACCACTGTTTACACATACACACCCACACATACGTATCTACTTTTACCCCTAAAAATTCATTGGAATAAATTGATATTTTTATATATTAATTTTTAATTAGGTAGACTTGAGTAACACCTGTATCTGTATTAGTTCATTCTTCAACTTCAGTTATAACAGGAATTTATATATTAATTCGATTTAGTAAGGCATTTCCTGTGTTTTAAGATTCAGGAGGCCCCAAAACATGTAAATGCCGACATGAAATATCTAAATGTAATGTTTTAGTGGAATGCGGCACTTCCTCTACCTGCTCGGTAATATGGAGAAAATAAAAATGGAACTAAGAAAACTTTATACGAAACTTATATCTATGAAGACTTTCAGTTGATTAATAAAGGAGTAAAAATCTTATGGGCTGAAAGGACGTGTTGTATAGGTAAAAATTTTAAAGCCCGAAGTTTCGATCAACTGTTTGATTGTAATATTTAAAGGGTAACACCCTGGGCTTAATGCATGGTTAATAGAGTTTAAGCGATATTGCTGTCCTGCAGAAACAGATAAAGTTCGCAGTGTTGAACATTTCGTTATTTTGGTCATCGTATCCTCTATGGAATCACGAAAGTATTGGATATTACTAAATATTATCATTTTGATTTTGTAGAGAAGCGAGTGAGATTTACAGTTTCAGTAATAAAATAAGGGAAATTTAAATTCAACCGCCATGGATACCAGCCACTGCAAATCCGTCATTTATAAATCTCTCCTGACCTCGGCGCGAACTATAAACTGCGAAGCCTTGTTGCCTTCTCAGACGCAGTCGCCACTACCCTGATACAGTGTCGTGGTACGGGGGTGTCCCTCGGGATCTCTCAGCCTGGTATGTCTCCACTGTTGCTCAGTCGTGGTGGCTATATTGTGTAAGAATCACCCGTATCTACTGCGACCGGAGTCCAACGCCGCTCATGAGACTAGAGCTGGAAGACCGAGTGGGTCTAGACGCTGCCTTGGCATTAGTGTTGCCTTTGTTAGACCGAGGCTACTAGAAAGGAGTATCATCGGTCCTGTCGACGCTGATGTGCCTGCGGTCACAGCCAGGACGCTTACTCTTAGCCGCCGAGGTGTCACTATTGTGGCATCAACGCCTATACCGCAGAGTGCACTGAGCACGATCCTCTCCACGTCGTCTGTTCTGTGCCTCCTGTGGCACCACTACAGCCTATATGATGTCCTGAACTTGGCGACAAAGCTGACGACTCTGGAGGAATCGGAGACTACCACCAGCTCCAGGAACTTCACGAAGATCTTCGAAAACTGCAAAAGTCATTTTCAGCACTCAGTTGGAATTAATAGAGAGTACGTGCGGAGCTTCGGGAGGCCATCGCCAAGGAGGTGAGAACCCTCCTGTCGTCTGGAGTATTCCAACCGGCTTTCCAGGATAAATCAGATTTCAACAACAGAGGCCGCCAACTCTACACGCAGTAGGTTCGCATCATAGCCCTTCCTAATCTTTAATTATTCTCCCTGGTCTTGCCCGGGTTAGTCCTTAAGCTAGATTATTCCCCTCAACTCGAAAAAAAAAAGAACAAATAAATAAAAAAACTTGTAGGCAGTCACTGTTCAGCTGATCAAGTTCACCTTGAAAATGATAGCCTAAGAATTGACCGAAACATGGGGTTTTGAATATTTCCCCCATAGATCACTGCCTTCTAGCCCGGAAATCGTTATTGTTTTTTCACGCAACAAGTGAGACTTTGGGGAAAGTAATGGACTTCTGCTTGCCTTTATACAGAATAAACCATCCGGTACATTGTACTATAGTTAAAACTAAAACGACATTCAATAATTTTGTATACTGGATTAGTTGCCAACAACCAGTTGCTAATTCATCTCATTGGTTGTATGTTTTTGTTCCTTTCTTTCGTTTTAAAAATCACTATCTAACGCACTTAAAAATAGGATAATATGGAAAATACACACCGTGTAAACATAATTATACAAGTATTGTTTATTTTTGTGGCGCCTGTTCTTCGCTCCGAGTTACATATTTATGCGCTTCTGAATATTCATGTGTTTCATACAACAAGCAGCCAAATGAAAGCTCAGGAGCACAAAGCGGGAGTATAAAGATACAATTACCTCTACAAGTTGGGGAAAGTGTTTTTCCCCCTACTTATTTGTTGGCAATAATCTCTCGGCACTGAAATATAAAACCTAGTTACCATTTTGAAAATGAACATTTATACGCAGAGCAGAACTTGAGTCAAATATGGATATTCCATCTCTCTTTTCGTCAGATTTCCTGCCCAGGAAGCGTAGAACCAGTAATTACTGCCCGCTTTGTGAGGGGCAAAGGGAGATGAATGGCTAGGCGTAGTGCTTTGTTCGCACCTAATTCCATGTACAGCGATCGATGGGCAGCTTATCTCAGGCAGATTACGATAATGCGCAGCTGAATGGAGATAGCCTCCCACCTATTGTAATAGGCTTTTTCAGTGTCGGAAGTCAGTGTTGCGGAGTCCGTCACATGAGGCAACTACTTTGCAATCACTGATACGTACGTGCTGGTGCAATTGCCTGTGATCTCATCTCAGTGACATACTTCTTGTCACTATTACTGGAAAATATTTACGATTTTTAGCACTAATAATTAAAGATCGGCAGTTGAGTTACTAAAAGTAATGTTTTAGGTGCTTAAAATAAGCGACTTAACTTAGCATTTATACTCTGTTATTTTTTTTTAAAAATATGTTCATTTCACATCATTTTCTCTACGTATTTTGAAACAAATTACTCTTACAGATACTTATTATTTTATCTGTTTTATTTTAAGGACAAATATTACCAGAAATACTATTTTCCTATTAGTCATTTTCTTGTGGGCACAATACAAATTATTAAGAGAATGATCAAAACTAAAGTGGTAGTCACATATTTTAAAAGCTATTCGCTATGTGTTGACTTTAAAATTCTACTCTCTTATAAGTATTAAGAAATTTAAATCAATAACAAGAAATAAATCGAAATGGTTAACTTCACAAAAAGTGATTACATACATTATGCATTTTATCGAGCTCTACAATTTTAGTTAGTAAGTTTCTTTCCCTGTCTTTTACGGTTTACCATAATTGCAAAAGTCGGCTAGAATGAATAGTACTTCAGACACTATGCCCATGAAACTTAAGTTAGGCATTTATTTCTCATAAACTATCCCATGCCTGTGGTATATAAATACAACTTGTTAGAAATTTGCGAAAAGTTTTTCATCTAAAGAAAAGTTTGAGGTGGTTGGATTTGCTTGAAAGTATTCGTGTCGCATTCTTAGAATACCTAAATACCAATTTGGGTATTTAATTGACTTTTCACACACATACACAGAGTAACGGACCTTTTAAAATATATGTTATGAATTCAGGGGACCCCAAAACGTGTATTTCCAGTGAAATCTCGGTTTTGGATTTTTGGTTGGGATATATTAGAGATGGTGGATCAGCCCAATGCCTCATATGAACTGAGGAAATAGGTGACATGAAATTTAGGCGAAATGGAAGATAAGGGTGATTATGGAGCGATTGGTGATATGAATGGGGGGAGAAACCGGAGAACCAGGAGAGAACTTGCAAGAGGCCTCTTCGACCGCCACAAATCCCATATGGGGTCATTTAGGATTGAACCTATAGCACCTAGGTGGAAGTCCAGAGGTCTACCCACTCTACATGGCGCCGCCCATGTTTCTAAGTGTAAATAAAAAACAATTACGCATTTTGTTCTTAGTTACAGGGAAGGTAAGGTAATAGACTGCTGTTAAAAATGTCACGCGCCTGTTTGTGTCTGTGACCGGCATAGCTGAAAAACGAAAACCTGGTATAATACCAGCTTGGTATTTAGGTTAGAATCTTCCAAAATTGCGACACAAAGATTTTCAGAAAAATCCCTCCAATCCAAACTAACCTTTATACGAAAAAAAATATTTTTTTCAAAAGTGGCTCTAACAATTTTGATAAAAATGCAGTAAATTAAAGTAATTTATATAATAAATAAGATGCACATCTTGTATTTTCTGGAAAAAACCTCTGAAGACAGCTTCAGTCTAGATAAGTCAACTGTAACAGATTGACGAGACTCACTCCACTAAAATATGAATATCTCAGAAACACACAAACTTTCTCACATACCTATACTTTATTTTGTAGAGTTAACCATTTCCAAGGTATTCCTTTTATTGGTTTCAATTTTAAAGTAGTTAAGTTTTTCTTAAACGGTAGGCAATCTTTAGTTGCATACCCATTTTGTTTTACTCCTGGCTATTGCAAAGACAACCAATCCTTTCACATAACGACAGTTTTTAAAACAAATTGAATGTTGCTTTAGTCTAGTGTATTCTTTTAGTTCCCTTCTAGTTACAAGGAAACACGTATTGGAGCTATTTCTAGTAATCTTTATCACGGTTAAATAAAAGAATAATATTTCGTACAAATAGTTTGTTTGCAGAGCAAACACTTGCGAATAGAACACTAAAATGTTTCCTCGGCCCTTTTAGGGAAGGCTGAGCCTTAGTCTACATGCACACGAACCGTGCCTGAGCCGAGTGTATCTCAGTCGCTATGGGGAGTCTAAGAAGGGAACTGTAGCAGCATCATCTTGAGGGCAAGTTTTATGGAAGGTAAAACACAAGACGGGAAGCACCTCTCATCCACCAGAAGTTCGTATTCCAGCTGAGCGAAGTGGTTGCTGGATCCTCCCATCTCTGATTAAAGGAAATGCGAGGTACTTTATGAGCTTTCAGGCTTATTCCACACTTGAATTACTTTATCTCATTCCATCTCCAGCATGCCGTGTGGTTTCCTGTTTATTAAAGCCTCAACTACACAAAATTCGTTTATGTGTACTTATGCTGTACCGAAGACTTGTATAGGTTTGTGACAGAGAGATGTCATATATAATACACAAGCATTTTCAACAGCATTTTCAATAAACTTTTCTCTGTATCGTAGCCATTAGGCATTATTTTAAGCTTTAATTCTTAAATCTTTCGAGTATAACTTTCTTCAGATCCATACGGTGAAGGAAATTACACATTTATATTTTAAAATGTTACTGTGCTTATATCATTGTCATACGACTGCAAATTCCATTCAAGTTGGATAAATAATTTGCAAAATTTAATAATTACATTGCCAAAATCTTACACACAACTCACGATTTAAGAAAATTGTTTTGCATTTTCTGAAAGTTAGACATTCTAATCTGTAAAATGTAACTATTTTGTTCAAAAATATTTTAAACATTGCTATTGATTGGATATACATCATCAGACCTCAAAATCCAATGCCATCGCCGGGATTTGAAGCAGGATCTCCCGGTCTAGCGGTTGCTCTAAAACTTAGCTGCCATGTAAAATGCCGACCGACATTAAATTTCTCAAATGACTCGCATGTTTGTCAGTAAACCTCAAGGTGATCTCAAATTATTTTGAGACAACGTACTCCAACACTACGCTCTGTGGTGTAGTGGTTACTAAACTAGGCTCTGAAACTCAAGATTGCAGGTTAAAATCTGGCGGATGGAGATGGGTGTTTTTGGAAGCGAAAATTCTTAGCATGAATTCCTTCAGAAAGGAAATAAGGTCAGTGATTTCCTGTGATGTTTATTTACACGCAAAAACACCATACCTTGAAAGAAATAGGTTCCTGGGCAAAAATTTCCGCCATGTCACGTCCGCAAATCGTGATTTTGTCCTACAGTGCCATCTGTGGGCGATCACTGAGCCCTCGTTACCATGGCGCATAGTGGCGAATTCCCGAACTAGAAATCCCAACCCGATCATGGAAACCTCGTAACGATGCCTTTAGCTCCACCTAGAAGATATGGAAAATAATGAATGAATGAATGAATGAATAAGTGTATTTATTAACATAGCAATATCATACATAGCATTTCAACAGTCGCACGGGTCCACAGACCGTACGTGCTTTTGTAATACACATTACAAGCAATATTAAAACAACAACCACAACACAGAATTAAAAGAGTAAAATGGAAAATAATACTACTACAGCTGCCGCCGCCGCCGCCGCCACCACCACCACCACCACCACCACCACCACATACCCAAATAGCGACTTACAATGTTGTAAATACTTTAAGTCCGGGGCTTCACAGTTTAACCAACTATCAGATTAATTATCTTTATTGTTTAAGGCTAATGTGAGAAAACAATTCATAAAGTTACTATTGGTGTTAGAATAATGCTGTAATACTACAACTGATATTTTTGTACCTTCTGGGAAAGTTTGGTGGTATTTAAACAAAAGCTGAGACGCGTGGAACATTTTAAAGAGTGAAAATGTATTTATGAGAAAAACGCTGTTTAATAAAATGGTATGTTAGGAAGAGGGGTATTTTACGATCTTTAAATGGCTGTAGAGTCCAAAGTAAGAGGACCAGCTACATTTTGGATTTCAATGGGGCCCAAAGTTCCTGAACCATTTGCTATAAAAAGTGCTTTCGATTTTTGACGAACCGAATCAAATTTTTACTCCTTTAAGCACTTCTAAATGAATTTTTGGTTTTCGAAAAACGTGATAGTCAAATGCCCTCTTGTTCAGACTACAGATTATATGAAGGGACGTTTCGCAGCTGAAGTTGGTCAACAATGCTGTGCTTGCCTCGGTGATATTTGGTCAATCGTATTTGTATAGAGATAATTCTCGAAGTTGGGCAAATTAATCACTAACAGCAGCATGCAAAATTTCACATTTTTATTTCTTCTATTAATATAGTAAGTAGGCAAGGTATTGAAGGTATCCAAATTGAGATTCTGCTGATATTCATATATATATGCACACATTTGGAGGCCCCGAGAATCAAAAAGCAGTTTTAAAAAACGGTCCTTATATATTTGTGTGTTTTATGTTTATGCTTATGCGTGTAAGTAAACAGCATGGCTCAAAAGCGTAATTTAAGATAAATACCAAACATGCTATTTAAATGCAGTGCTTTCTAAGGATGCGATACAAATATTTTTTTAAGTAAATCCCAGGCCGAAATTTTGATTATCTGAAAAATGGCTCCAACGCTTTTTAGTAAAGACATTTAATGATGTCTTCAATTCAGAAGAAAATGTATATAATGTTGCATAACTGGAAACATTTAGCAACAGATGAAGATGCGCTATACAATATAGCTCTCTTTAAAACATACAGAATTTTTGTAGCATTAGTCATTTGTCATGTATCCATATCAATGTTTCTAGTTGTTCAATATTTTGTCATTATTTTAAAGTGCTGTGAGTTTTCAATTATTTCTCTCGAAAGTAGAATAATCTTAGTGCAATTGTATATAGTTTGTTAATATTGAATGTACCTTTCATTGGATACTTGTGATGTAGTTTGTAGTATAGAAGTCAGCAGGATACCATTTGCAAAGTTAAAAAGCTACTGGGTTTCCAGCAATATTTTTGTATAGAATAGTTTGCTTATTTGATTTTATTTCAATTACTCTTATTACTTTCTCTACTCGTGTTATATACATAAAAGGTATTGCACTCCACCCAAAAATTCGATACCGAGATTTCACCGAAAATATATGTTTTAGGATCTCCTGTATCAAAAAAAAAAAACATATTCAGAAACAGGCCCGTGTGTGTGTCCGTGTGTCTGTGAACACGATAACTCAAAAACGAAAAGTCGTTACAATACCAAACTTGGTATTTAAGTTTAGTATCTTCCAGGGATGTGACACGAATATTTTCAGAAAAATTTCCCCTCCCCAAACTACCCTTTACATGGAACTATTTTCGAAAATATTTATTTTCTCAAAAATGGCTCTAACAACTTAGATTAAAATATATATTAACGATATTTACCTGACAAATAAAATGTATATCTTGAACTTTTTGGAAATAGCCTCTGAAGACTACTTTATTCTGGATCAATTTTACGGAAATTTGCATAACTGGTGAACCGTAAGATATAGACAAAACCTTACCGCACAAAAAATGTAGAGTGCATTATAGCACACAATTTATGTTATATATTTATATATATATATATATATATATATACATTTTTTTTGTGCAGTTGATCGTTTTTGAGGTATTCCTTTTTTTTTATTTATTTATTTTTTTTTGTTGTTGTTTCAGCTTTGAAAAACGTATACTTCTCTCATACGTGAATTTGTTCACTCCTGTCCATACAAACAAAGGAGCTTCAGCTTTTGACTATCACCTTAAGCTATAGTACTCCCTTATTTCGTTTCTACTTACAAGGAAGCAAGTAATAAGACTATATATGCAATGTTTTATCGATTAGCATGAAGTAAATAGAATCATAAGCTTTTTAACAAAAAATTGTTGCAGAGATGTAGAGAAAGCATGTGAATGGAACACATCAGATTTTATATTGTAAATATTTACTTACTAATTTTCATTTTAACTTCTAGCTAAGTTAAATATCTGAAAGCTTCAATATATACCCCAGTGTGCTTCATATAACATAGTTATCTAATTGCTGGGACGACATATTCAGATTTTTGTTTTTTACCTATTTGTGTGTTCGTTTTTCTCGATTGCATGAACAGAGTTTGGAATTTTAAAGTCAGAAAATATCGTCCACAAATGTTCATTTCCATTTCTTTATATCTATCTATAATGCGATGTGTAATGTAGCTATTTCCGAAAATGTGCAACTCAATAAAAATAAAAAGGAAAATATACTTTCACATAATTGTTTATGTATCTCTTAATAAGCGACAGAGGATAAAGAAAGCCGCACGAATGTAATAAATTAGATATTTAGTCTTAATTTGTGGAAATTCAAACACAGTTATTTTGATGTTTAAGCGTGACTGCATTTCCGTAACTTCAATATGTTTAGCTTATGTGCTAGTTTGGTTACTTGCACCTTTGTTTTGGCACTTAGTTTACTTTTGTACACCCTCATTAGCAAAAACTGTGCAACATCGTGTCTTATGGCTTATAAAGACAGCCATTTAGACAGTATGTTCCCCTGTGTCAAACCATCATCCATAAAAACACCGTATCATAGGGATCCTAAAGCCACAGAGTGCGTTCCATAACTTTTATATTTAATTGATAAGCTTTATCCTGAGAAGTAAGTTTTCCATGTTCACTGCATCATTAACCTGGACTTTTTGTATTCCAAAATAATACATATGAAGCACTGATTCATGTAAGGTTCCTAGGGCTTGCGGTGCTGGTAGTCCATGGAAGAAGCTCAACTTAAGTTGCAGCGAAACGTCGGCAGAGAGCAGTATAAGAAATGACGCGGCCTACACCGTTAACGATATCCTCTGGCAGATATACTACTGTATCTAAATATGAATCACGTTTTGAAGTTTGTGAAGAAGATTGTAAAGTTTATTTCTTCTTGGGGATTGAATCGTTAGTGTTTATATTTATTTAGTGACATTTGAAGTGCATTTGAAGATTCTACCACATTAAACAGAAGTTTTTTGGCTTTAATGTTACAGGGATAAAAAGCGCTTTTGAGTTCTTTGTGAAGAAATTGAAATCTTAGAAATTAAAAGCGAATCGCCAGACAAATTTTGTAACAATAATTTTGGCTTTTATGCTGGGCAAAACACTTAAAATTACTCAAATTTAAAGTTACAAGGGGAAATTCGAGGTCACAGTTTTTTGAATGACAATATGAAGACTTTTTGGGAAGGGAAGATGAACAATGACAGTTTAAATCACTTTGCTACTCATCAAAAATTTAAAAAGTCTCATATTTTGTTACTGCTTAACGCCCACTTTAACTACTATGGTACCGCACTGATGAACGAAGATGAAGCACCGGTGGAATGCGATAGCGGCGGAAAACGAGAACCCGTAGAAAACTTGCCCGTGCGCCACTTTGTCCACCACAAATCCCACATGCCACTTGGGATCGAACCCAGGGAGAAGCAAGTGGTCTAGCTAACTCGATCACGGCGAGGCCGGAAAGTCCCGTGATGATTATCATTTTAATCATTATTTTTCTCACATAAAATAATTAATGACTTTGAAAATAGTTTTGAAGACTTCAAATCGTGTGAAAATGCTTTCTTTTTATTTTCTGCTCTATTCTCCCTTACTCTACGCCTTTTATTTATTTCTTTTAATGCGACCCTTGGTTATAATAGGTCTTATGCATAAATTAGGTTAGACATATCCGCATTGAATATCAATGTTCCTAGCAACTGTCTCTTTCTTTTTTCCTTCCTTTCTTCCTTCGAGACAGGTGGGGCCGTTACGGGTTCGAATCCAGGGTGCTGGTTTTGGCTATTAGGAATGGTGTGGATTTGTGGGTACCCCATCTCGGAATTTTTACTAGCATGGAAACTCTTTTCAGGGTGTGGTACTACACAAGCGCTCTTTTCAATTAGTTCAGGTATTTGCCGTCGTCGATCACACACGCATTCGTCCTAAATTTTCTATTGTGAAACTATGATTTATGCAACCGCGAATATTGTTACTTTTCACTTTTGGTGCAGTGATTTATTCCGTACTCTGCCGTTTAATTCATAACAGAATATATCCATTGGATTTGTAATACCTGAATAAAAGCATGGAACAGGTGTTTAAGCAACTCTGTCTTTCAAAATTCATGATAGATGTTCTCCTTTGATGTTTTCCTTTTTTGGGATGTGGTCCTTGGTTATACTACATCGGCCTGAATGAGCCTTCTGCATAAATTGGGTTTGACATGCCTGAATAAAGGCTTGAGGCACTTGAATAACAAAGTTCTTAAGAACTCTGCACTTCTTGAGTCTGTAGTGAAATGTGGCAAAACCATGAGATAAATGGTAAGCAATTTAATATCAGTTTTTGTTGTGTAGTATATTAATTTGTTGGTGGTGGAGATATCAAGAAGCTCCTTCTCTATCTCTCTCTCTCTCTCTCTCTCTCTCTCTCTCTCTCTCACACACACTTGACTGGGCCCTTTCAGTTTCCTACTTGAGTGAAGATGGCTGGTTCTTGTTAGGCGAAGAGCTTGTGCGGACCAAGTCGGGGATATAAATCACAACATCTATAGTGTTATCTGTGTTGATGTTCCGGAGTTGGACACTTCCGAAACATGCTTAGCGTTTCAAGTGCAATTTCCCGAGATTAACTGTGCCATGTTGTGACGTGGCACTTATGTTTCTTAAACCTCCTCCTGAAAACGCTACCAAAACCTTAACACAAACAATAAGCTGATCAGGGCGTGCTGAGTTAGTGTAGTGTACAGCTTCATTGTGACACAGTAGGACAATAGTCATCTGCAGTACTTCCATATTCTGCAATTTACTGTCAACGGAAAATGCAGGCCGCGCCGTGGCCGAGTGGTTAGACCACTCGACTCTCACCTAGACGGCCCGGGTTCGATCCCAAACGACCACATGTGAGATTTATGGTGGACAAAGCGGTGCAGGGGCGGGTTTTCTCCGGATTCTCTCTCTAGTCGCCCTCCGTGGTGTAATGGTTACTATGCTAACTTCATATTCCCGATGTCGCGGATTCAAACCCGGCGGAGGACGATGGATTTTTCGGGTGCAAAAATCCTTAGCATGGCTTCCTTCGGGAGGGAAGTAAAGCCGTTGGTCCCGTGTCGTAGATTTATGGCCGGTAAAACAACCTCAAGCCTGATAGAGAAGTCTCTGAGCAAAATTAAGCGGTCTTTCACGCCCAATTTAGAATGGGGCGCTGAGAACCACAGTGGTTAGAGAGCGTCCGTAATTAACATATCATTTCCATTTTCCTGATTCTCTGGTTTCCCCCGCTATCGCATTCCACCGGTGCTCTATCTTCATTCCATATATCACCAATGTCATCGCCTGCGGTGCCATGGTAGTAACAGCGGGCGTTAAACATTATAAGAAAACGAAAAATGCGAAAATAAACTCCATTCTTCTTTTGAAAACAATCTGATGTGTTCATAGGGTTTTCTCTTCCTATTCTACAGCAAATGTTAGGAGTCTGAAGGGAGGCAAAGCTCCAGGGTTGGATGGGCTGCCCCCGGAAGTTTTTAAAGCCGCAGCCAATGTTAATGAGTTTGGTAGGAGTATGCTCCAGATATGTAACTGATTGTTTATTGAGGGGAATTACCCTACCTGCTGGGGAAAGGGCATTATTCATCCCATTTATAAAGGGAAGGGAACTATTGGAAATCCGGATAACTATAGGGGGGTTACTCTGTTGCCAATTATGGAGAAAATTTATTGTAGGGTGTTATATAACCGGATAAAGGACTGGGAATCTAAATTTGGCAAACTTTCAAAATTTCAAATGGGTTTCAGAGAAGGACACAGTACCATAGATGCCGCTTTTATATTAGACACTTTAAGGACGAAGCAACTGTTAGTTAAGTGGGGAAAGCTTCATTGTGCTTTTGTGGATTTTAGGAAGGTATTTGACTCTATCAATCGAAATGCATTATGGTACAAATTAGGCAGAAAGGGGTTATCAAGTAAAATGATTAGAGCATTGCAGGCAATATATCAAAATGTCCAATTCTGTGTGAAGTACGACAGAAACAGAGTGTCCGAGAGCTGCCGAAGCTATAGGGGAGTGAGGCAGGGTTGTATTTTATCTCCCTTGCTATTTAATCTCTTTGTGGATGATATTACTGATACAATGATAGCAGAGAATATTCAAGCACCAGTAGTAGCGGATTTGCAGATCCCAACACGTTTATACGCAGACGATTTAGTATTGTGCTCTACGACAGTAAACGGATTGCAACGAGGACTGGACAAACTTAAGAACTATTGCGATGAATGGCTACTTACAGTTAATGTGAATAAGACTAAGGCAATGACTTTCAAAAAGGGTTGTGTTTATAGCAGGGAGAAGACTTGGACATATGCAGGACAGATACTGGACAATGTTAAATCCTTTGTGTACTTAGGACTCACATTCACAATGAACGGAAAATGGACAAAACACATTGACATTACGAAACACAAGGCAAGGGTGAAAGCGGCGGAAGCTCTCCGGATACGCTGCAGAATTCCGAATATCTCCATAACCTTAATGGAAACTGTATACGGAGCGACAGTTAGATCCACGATGACATACGGAGGAGAAATATGGGGGTGGGAACAAACAGGGAATCTGGATCAAGTGAGGACCCAATTTTTGAAAGGAATTCTGGGTGTAGGGAGGGGTACGGCAAACTGCAGAATAATGAGGGAATTCGGGGTACATAGTGAAACGATAGAGTGCAGAATCACAGCAGTTAAATATTGGATGAGAATCGTTCACGGAAACCAATCTCTAATTAGGGCAGTCTGCTACCGTGAACAGTTGCGAATGGAAGGTAATTCGACGTGGGCATCAAAATTAAAGAAAGGGTTGGAAACCATCGGGATGGGAGACATTTGGATGGCGGGGCAGGAAAACAGGCGAAGTATTTGGAGAAAAATTAAGAAACGTCTGTGTGATATTGACAGACAGCAAATAATTGCGCAATGCACAGAGAAGGTGTCATTAGAAGTACAGTCTGGGCTGAAATCGGAGTGGAGTATGGAGCAATACATCAAAACAGGTACCAAACTCATTAGAGAGGGGCTCGCGTGGATTAGACTAGGAGCATGGAGGAGCACGAAAATTTCTGACGAGAATGGTATAAGAATCTGTCCCATTTGCGAGGAGGAAGAGTCGTGGACTCACATCTTGGCAAGATGTAGGGGTACGGAGGAATGGCGGGAAAAATATTTGCCGCGATTTTTTACCACTGCGAATGTAGGGATAGAAGCATGTTGGACGCTACTGGCAGGCACGGAAAACATGGACGGGCTAGGTAAATTTATACTTAAGGCAAGACAGCTGAGATCTGAGGAGGCTGCCAATAGAGAAGGGGGGGGGGATAAGATCAACTAAACAAAAGTGACTACAATGTTCTACATACATGTATATTATATCATACTTAGGTCACTGTTGTGCTAGGGTTGTATATATTATGTGTATATATGTCTTTTAAGTGTAATTATCTATTATAAGAGGGTGCATTTATGAAGGTGTACTCTGTGCTGTAAATTTAAATTGATATATTTGAATATCTTTGTATTTTTATTTTCGGATTCACTCTTAATTTTTATTGTTGTTTAATATTGCTTTTGACTGTGTATTTCCTTTGTCTTTTTATTTTCGTGTTTACTCTTTTAGTTCTTTGTTGTGGTTGTTGTTTTAATATTGCTTGTAATGTGTATTACAAAAGCACGTACGGTCTGTGGACCCGTGCGACTGTTGAAATTCTATGGATGATATTGCTATATTAATAAATACACTTATTCATTCATACTTTCTCTATATGTACTATGTACATAGTGTGTAGAGAAGATATTGTATTGCACCCAAAAATTAGATGCCGAGGTTTCACCGGAAATACAGGGTTTTAGAACCCCTGAATCTAAATAAAGTAATTTTAGAAAAATGTCCGTGTCTGTGTCTGTCTGTCCGTCTACCTCTCTGTCAATGTGTGTTTGTGTGTGTGCAGCATATCTCAAAAACGTAAATACCAAACTTGCTATTTAAGTTCAATATCTACCAAGGATGCTATTCGAAGATTTTCAAGAAAATACCCCCCACCATCAACTACCCTTTACATGGAAAGATTTTCGAAAATGTTGATTTTCTCAAAAATGTCTAACGATTTTGATTAAAATGCTGTATATTATAGATATTTACCTGACAAATAAAATGTATATCTTGAATACGGGAATACTCTGTGAAGACCCTTTATTGTGAATTTTGCGGAATTTTGCACAACTAGTAAAACGTAAGTGATAGTAGCAAGGTTATTACACAAAAAATGTAAATATTTGACACACAATTTATGTTATACACATTTTTTTCGTTGAGTTGATCGTTTTTGAGATATTCCTTGTTTTTGGTTTCAGTTTTGAAAAACTTATACTTTACTCATACAGCAATTTGTTAACTCCCGTCCATACATACAAACAAAGAAACTTCAGTCATATAGTAACCAGCTTTTGACTATCACTTTAACCTATGGTACTCCCTTATTTCCCTTTTATTTATAAGGAATCCAGCTATAAGACCATCTCTGCTAATGTTTTCTCGATTAGCATGAAGTAAATAGAAGAATAAGTTTTTTGTCAATAATTTGTTGCAGAGATATAGAGAAATGCATGTGAATGGAACACACCAACTCCTCTTCTACCTAGTTCATTTGTCAATATAAGCATTCGCATAAGTTTTATTACGTAATTGTATATACACGCGAATAAAGGTGATAGTCAAATCTTTCAACGCTAGTCGCTATATAATATACAGTGGGGTGGTTGCTTAGTTGGCACTTGTTAATAATCATATTTCCACGGCTGTGGCCCTTGCGAGCAATGAGCTTTTTTAGGGAGTGGAATATTACAAAAATACCACGTGGATATACCTTTTATTATATGAGTTTATTGCTTTCAGTAACTTCTCACACCTGCCATTGCACCAACGGCATATTGAAGCAAAAAGAAAGAAACCTAGCAAGCGCCATAGACTGCATAGCGAATGTCAATATAAATTGTTTGTTTATCTAATTTTTTAATTTGTAGGACGTGAGTGTTTTGGATAACGTATTACTATTCGTGAAACAACAATTAAACTCGGGCGATTACTGGAACACCAGAATTCTTTAAGTTCCCATGTCGCTTCGCGTAACACATTACGCCTGCTCCATGCAGCTTTTAAACTTCGACTTACATCTGGAAACTGGTTCCAACAACACACATCTTAGGGGAACTGTCTCTTTGATTTGTTCATATGTCCGACAGTCTGTCGCCACCACTCCTGCAGATTTACGTTATATTCAAGATTGTACAATGTTACTGCTTGACTAAGTGTTTGACAATTATTACTATTATATCAGTATTAATTACCGTAGTCAATAATGAACTTTCTCAATTGACAGTCCTTCTCCTGACAGAAGTATTGTGTATAAGAACAAAGAGCCTATCTCTATAAATGGGGCTTAAATTCAAAAAATGCATTATCCACAAAGCACTTTACTACGTTTAAATCAAGAGATTTCTTGAATTAATCGTCCTGCAATGAGAGATAGTTTTTTTCTTATTATTATATTAGAAATGTTATTCTTTTTGTCATTTTTAAAATAATTTATCATATATGTTTTGAGCCTGCTATTGATTCACAGTAATCTCTTAAAAATCAATGCAAATTCTTACCAAGAGAAAGAAGTGAATAACAATTTTCCATTTGAGAAACGTATAAGCATTTTAAAGTTAAAACCAATAACTAGAAATATCTCGAAATCGTTTAACTCCACAACAAATTATTGAATAAACTCCGTTAAAATGAGAGCTATTTTTTGTGTTATATAATTTTTCTGTATCTCTTATGGTTTACCAATAGTGCAAGAGACATCCAGAATAAAGGAAGTCAGAAGCTATTCACAAAATATTTAAGAAATGCTTTTCATTAAGCATAAAAATATCAAATTCTATTTTAATCAAAATCGTTAGAGCCATAAAATCTTAAATATATGCTCGTCGTATCCCTAGAAAACGCTGTACTTAAATGACAAGTTTGGTATTTAACCAACCTTTCGTTTTTGAGCAATATTGTTTACAGACACACACATACAGAAGTGTTTCTAAAAGTTCTTTTTTTATTATTTATGTATTAGCTCACCTCAAAGTGTATATTTCCCGTGAAATCTCGGTATCAAATGTTTGGGAATACAATACAGTCTTATCTACTACGCATATACATAGTATTCGGCAGAGAAAGTTAAAATGCGAGCCAGTTGGGAAGTTAGTGACTTGCCAGCACTTATATCTACGGCAGCTCGGATAAAGTAATAGAAACAAAAGTTGAATATCTTTAGTTCAAATCCCTGCTATGGAATTCAATTTTTTTCAGTTTGGTTTTACCCTACCGGCATTTATAGTCTGACTACCCAATAAACTCATTCTTTACCCACACAGTAGCCCTGAGTATTGTTTGGCATTGTGCAGTGACATTTTAATTTTGTTTCACCTGCATTAGCCTGACTAATGAGAGTGTGGCGTTCTTTTCCCAATTTTTTACGCTTACATTTCTTATCAAAAACAGTTCTGCAGGTTTTGCTGATATCTACCCTGGTACAAAAATACACGTACGTACAACTGGTTATTCCAGCTTTTGCGTTTGCCAAGCTACACCGATCCATCTTCATTAAGTTTGCCTCGCTAGTAACAAAAATTGCACCTGTCATAATTAGTACGCTCGTAATTATAACTGATGTTTTGTATCTATAGGTCTGCAAGTTTTCTTCAATGAAAATTCACATCTTTAATCCAGCTCCTACCTTATCGGGCCAAAGATATTTCAGCTTAATAATGAAGCTATGCCCTAAAACTGTTTCAGTTAAATTAACGTAATGATAGCACCTTCAAATATTTATCGACTTTTCATGGTTAATTAACTTTGCTTTAATTTCCTAATCGATTATAGAGTACGTGTTGCATGCCGTAGCGAAACAGAAATGGTAGACGTGATGTCAGGAGGCCCTTTCATGTTCTCTTTTTACTTTTTTTATCTTTCTTTCTTCCACTTCCAACTACAAATCGCACACCAAGGCCTGGCTGAGGCCCAACAAACTTTTTCTGGTGAGCGAGATGACTTTCGATTCCGAGAATAAAGGAATTCATTGTACAGAGTACCTCTAGGTTTGAATAGTGTAATACACCAGATAAAATCGCATAATTATAAAAATATATCTTCTTTTTCCTGCTTGTAAATGTTAGATCCTTCAGCCTGATACGCTCTTATTGTCGTCTCCGTTTGAGTCGTTTCACATTCCTTCTTCCTGAGGATCATTATTGCAAGGCCCTTTTCCGGATATTATGAGCTTCTTCTATCCGTTGAAAATTTTCCATGTAATGGTTTCTATAGTGCAAAATGTTATAATTCATTGCATAAATATTTAATTATTCTATTTTCGTTTGATATTCTTTCCCTTCTGGTGCATCCAATAACGGTTGTTAGGAATTTCGTTTCTACTACTGGGATCGGTTGTTATTTTCATGCTTATTTCGGTATAAATACTGTGACGAATGAGAACTCGCGTTTCTGCTAAAGGCTAAAACACTCAACGTAACATAGCTCATAACACTTGGATCCTAACGTTAAAGACTCCGTACACAACACAACAAAATCACTGAGTCACAACTTTGCACTGTCCACTACACTCTGGTCGTGGACTCACATCTTGGCAAGATGTAGGGGTACAGAGGAATGGCGGGAAAAATATTTGCCGCGATTTTTTACCACTGCGAATGTAGGGATAGAAGCATGTTGGACGCTACTGGCAGGCACGGAAAACATGGACGGGCTAGGTAAATTTATACTTAAGGCAAGACAGCTGAGATCTGAGGAGGCTGCCAATAGAGAAGGGGGGGGGGAATAAGATCAACTAAACAAAAGTGACTACAATGTTCTACATACATGTATATTATATCATACTTAGGTCACTGTTATGCTAGGGTTGTATATATTATGTGTATATATGTCTTTTAAGTGTAATTATCTATTATAAGAGGGTGCATTTATGAAGGTTTACTCTGTGCTGTAAATTTAAATTGCTATATTTGAATATCTTTGTATCTTTATTTTCGGATTCACTCTTAATTTTTATTGCTGTTTAATATTGCTTTTGACTGTGTATTTCCTTTGTCTTTTTATTTTCGTGTTTACTCTTTTAATTCTTTGTTGTGGTTGTTGTTTTAATATTGCTTGTAATGTGTATTACAAAAGCACGTACGGTCTGTAGACCCGTGCGACTGTTCAAATTCTATGTATGATATTGCTATGTTAATAAATACACTTATTCATTCATTCATTCATTCATACGTACGTCCTGTAGCCCAGGCCACGAATCTACTACTGCCGAATGTAGGAGATACTGCAAAATCGACGTTTCCAGTACTGTATTAGGTACTCAAAGTGATAGTCTTTGTTAAGTGGCTATTGTGTTTGTACCGCGCTCTCTGCGAGGAGATGGTCGAGGCAATAGCTAATACGAGCCTGCGGCTTCTTGTAACGCGGTCACAATATGGCCTCTTATGTCAGTGATCATTGGCTACAAACAAGAGCAAGACCTCCAATTTTAAAGGAAAAACAACAGTATCAGCTCCTATCTGAAATGGATCCGTATCTATCGATCCGATTTGAAGTAAAACTAGGCTGGTCATATGCGAAAAATATCCTTTGAAGGACTGCCTTTGACGACGGCTTTACTTGAACAAATTGCTCATCTATTGCAATACTATCTTCTGTCTTCTCTACTAACTGTTTGTATCTTTGATACAGGCTAGTAATTACTAACGGACTCGGCGATTATCTGAATGGAATATATGTTCAAAGTAAATAAAGTTACCCAATTGTAACATTTATATATAAGGTAAGAATACCAGCAGGATAAAATCTTCTAGGAACACCTATTAACACCACTTGTTAGCCACAACGATTACATAACAGAGTCCTCCAAATAGATTATAATACCACCAAATTCTTTAAGTTGTACAATTTAATATTGTTAAGGTATTACTTAAGAATGGAGAAGAGAGCGGCAGAACTCAACTCAAAAAATAGTCATCTCTTGCGTAGAGATTTTTTTTCACCAGGCATAACACATTATCATAGCATATACACGCATTAATCTTACAGCATTCTCAACAGCGAGGATGTCATAAACCAGGAATGTGACTAAGAGCACAGAGAACTTTAACCAATAGTATTAAATAAAATGGTGGAACGGAAAAATAGGAAACAGTTGCATGGTTATAACGTGAGCAAAATTTTGGTGTGACACAAATAGATAATGGATGAAATCCGACATGCGATATCAATTAATTTCAAATATATATTATTACTGTGTGTATTGTCAAGGGGACTTAATGCTGAATATGCTAACTTCACTAAATATACACAAATTATTGACGTATATTATTTTAGTCCTAGATGAACTAAATTTGAAGCAGTGATGTCACAAATCGTATGATATTTCTCAAAATGATAGTTTCAAATATATCTAATTTTTTGTGCAGTAACGTTTTCGTCATTCGCATAACGTTTGCCAGTTATTCAAGAGGACAATGAGAGGACTTAAACCATTCCCTTAAAATCCAACATATATATGCATTTTATTGATCTTGTAAAATCTTAATATGAGGTATATTAATAAAATTGTTAGAGCTTCCTTTTAGGTTATCGAACATTTCGAAAAACGTTCCATGTAAGGAATAGTTTGAGGTGGAAAATTTTCTTGAAATTCTTCCTGTCATAACTTTGTAATTTGCTTAATTTGAATACCAGTGTGTTTAATTATTATAGACCCTTCGTTTTTGAGGTTTTTTTTCAGGATTGGTTTCTAAAAATGTATTATTTTGGGATATAGGGACCTCTAAAGATGTATTTCCACTGAAATTTTGAAATCGATATTTTATGGGATTACAATATAATTTATACCTACCACATTTATGGTGTAGAAAACTTTAAAACCTTGAAAGAATAATTTGTAGAAGCTATATAAAATTAACGATTTTGGAACGAAAAATTTGTGTGAATGTAGCAAATTAGCTTTTTGTCATGCAATGTAACAAATTTTACATTGTAACAAATTTGGCGAATGAAACACATCAGATTTTTTAATCTACAAGAGCTATTAAAATAAAGAATCGCATGTGCAAATGATTTATTTCCAATTTCAAGTAATCAGAATTTTGGCAAGTTAAAATGGACGTTAAATTCTGCATAAGCTTGAACACGTAATTTATTTTGATTAAGAAGAATCCTTGCCTGGCGATACAATGACCATGTGCCTCATTTTCAGAAGCCATATTGGGGTATAAAGGTAGGAGAATCAAGGCGATAGCGTCATCGACCGTGTTGTAATGGGAGAAGGCTCCAGGGAAGAACTTCATTAGCAGCATGCCGAACTGGATATAGATGGTAGCCCGATATCGTCCTCGTTAAATCCAGCGCGATATTGCCCTAGTCCATACAATTCAAAAGTCGTTATTACAGCGCAAATATTGAGACGTGAATAAAAGTACTACTGCTATGAAATCGCTCTGCTTTTATGTCACCAGTCAAAGCATTCTGGGTACGTATCCCCTCCAGAGAAATTCATACAAATTTAAGTGAATATACCCATTTACCTACACAGTGAGAATCAATATGCCCAAGAATAAGCATAAATTTGTAAGCCAAAAATCTGATGTGCTCCATTCATGTAACTTTCTCTAGAGCTCTACATATTAAGCTTATTCTTCTATCTCTTTAATTCTAAAGCATTAGCAGAAACGGTCTTATTATTTAATTCCTTATAAGTAAAAAGGAAATTAGGGAATACAGTAGGCTAAACCGATAGGCAAATGTTTTAAAATGTGGTTGCTATGGGATTGAAATCAGCTTCTTTGCGTAGCCAAGCCTTGACAAGTTCCCGTATAAGAAATGTTAAAATACTTTAAAACTGAAATAAATGACAAGGAATATCTCGAAAACGGCCAACTCCACGAAAAAAATGTTCATGACATAGATTGTATGGTTTATATTTTAGTGTAATAATTTTTGGTCTATCTCTTACGGTTTACCAGGTATGCAAAATTCCGAAATATTCATCCAGAATAAACATGTCTTCAGAAGCTATTTAAAATATACGATACCCATTTTAATCAAAATCGTTAGAGCCATTTTTGAGAAAATCAAAATTTTCGAAAATATTTCCATGTAAACGGTAGTTGGCGGTGGGAAATTTTCTTAAAAAAACTTCGTGTCGCATCCCTGGAAGATAGTGAATTAAATACTAACTTTGGTATTTAACGGACCTTTTGTGTTTGAGCTATACTACCCACAGACACATACACACGCACAGACACACATAGCCAGACACACACATAGACATTTTTTTTTTTTTTTGGATTCAGGGGGTCCTTAAACATGTATTTTCGGTGAAATCTGGTATCGAATTTTGGGAGAAATGCAATTCCTTCTCTATACACTATGTATATAGTACGTGCAGAGAAAGTAAAAGTTGCTACATTACATTTGTTGTAATTTTCCAGCAGATAACACCCGAAAGTTATAGCGAGTCTTACACTCAAAATTACAAATGTCACAGTTCAAATTATCCAGTATTGTTTAATTTTATCTTTTTATTTCCCCGGTTAAATAAACTTCACAATAATTCAAATTACTTAGTACTTACTCAAATAATTTCATGTGTATAAAACTCTATAGGCTCTTCTCGTCCCTTATAAGAAGTTATGCAGGTCCAGTATACTTTGTTCTCTTAACCCCCCTAGTGACATTCCAAATCTATGTTGGAGAGGTTATACAGTGAAAGTCTAATTAGTGGTGAAAGAATTATTCAAAGAATCGAATACGTTTAGAAAACAATAACATATGAAGGTTTGTTCCTCCTTTGATATTATAAGTATTTCAATGGTAAACCAGGTGTCAAAATAAGAGTTAAACATTTTGAAGATAAAATAAGGTCTAGAAGATTTAATTCTGTACTATTAAAATATGGGATAGTAATTCCCGATGCTGCACAGACAAGTTCTTTTCATATTAAGCATACATTGTTAATGAATTTGCTTTCCACGTACCGAGAAAATACATTTGTCTTGCATGAACTGTTGTTAAAAAGGCTTTGGTACATAGAAACATTTTGTATGTACCTCTGTAGAATTAGAAGGAACATAACTTAATAGTTTAAATTATTTAGTTTTTTCGTTATTGTATATAAATGATTTTATGCATTTGTATTTATATATTAGAATAATTTTGGTATTAGTGCTAATTCTTACATACATTTACAGTATTTTAAAGAATTCCGAGTTCCCACATTCGAATATCGGTTGGAGATGGAAAATAGTTTCCCTTATTGTGCTTAGCCCTTCTGGGGGGGGGGGGGAAAGGAAGAAAAGAATGTGAATATGTGAATAAAAACAGGGTGGGAGGGGTATAAGTACAAATAATTTGAATGTTTAGTAAAGTGAATACATATAACCCACAAGTGTATCTTATTTTGTCCGCTTACTAATAGAATTGTCATGAATGAAGTACAACTTTCAGGGCCTAATGTGTTTTGAACGGCCCTGCGTCGTGTTTCTGCTGTGTTTACGTACTCACGCAAAGGCAGCTTCTGAGTACGTTGGGGTCTGCGGCGTTTAATGTGACTTTAGGCTACCCAACATGGATTTTCCAAATATGCGATGACCTGCGCCCAGTTCTGAGTTGTAACAGCCAATCAAAGTAGATTATTCAAAATGTTCTAGAACATTCGATATTACGCGTACGGAAATTATCGTGCAATTCTGCACGTAGACCCGCGGAAGTTAATGGCATAGAAAGATCCACTGATACTGTCATTGGAAGAACTTAACCAGCAACTTTTGTTTAGGAATGTCTCAACTCAAGAAAATTAAGTAAGATTATAGAATATAAAATCTCAACTGATTCAGAATATCATAAAACGAGTAGTAACATATTCCAAAATTAATGTGTTATAACTCTCGTCACTGAGACGTCACACTGTGATACCAGTTCTCTTACAAAACCTTCATATCGGGAACTAAGTTTAGAGATTTAATTACTTTCTCTATACGTACTATGCGCATAGTGAATAGAGAGAGTATTGTACTCAACCAAAAAATTCGATACCGAGATTTCATCGAAAATATATGTTTTACGGCAACTCTGTATCCAAAAAACTATTTTTTCACAAAAAGGTCCGTGTGTCTGTGCACATGACAACTCAAAAACGAAAAGTTGGTAAAATAACCAAAGTTGGTATTTAAGTTTGGTATCGTCCAGGGATGCGACACGAAGATTTTGAGAAAAATCCCCCCACCCTAAACCAACTTTTACATGGACCTTTTTTCGAAAATGTTGATTTCCTCAAAAATGGCTCTAAAGATTTTGATTAAAATGTCGTATATTAAAGATATTTACCTGCCAAATAAAATGTATATCTTGAATGTTTTGGGAATAGCCTCTGAAGACCACTTTATTCTGGATGCAATTTACGGAATTGTGCATAACTGCTAAATCGTAAGGAATGGACAAAAACTTACCACACAAAAAACGTAGAGAACGTTAAAACACACAAGTTATGTTATACACCTTTTTTCGTGGTTTTGATCGTTTATGAAATATTCCTTGTTTTTGATTTCACCTTTAAAAAACTTGCACTTTTCTCATACAGGGATTTCTCACAAGAAAGCAAGTAGAATGACAATTTCTGCTATTTTTCTCGATTAGCATTAAGTAAATAGAAGCATAAGCTTTTTAACAATAATTTGTTGCAGAGATGTAGAGAAAGCCATGTGAATATAACACATCAGTTTTTTTAATCTCACTTTTTAAATAGCAATGAGGGTGAGTTTGTATTTAAAAACCAAGTGCAAAGTTTACATGTTGGTTTGTCTTTGTCTTTTTCCAATAAAAACAAATTTAATTTAACTATAATAATGTGATTGTGTTCCATATTTTTAATTTGAATCCTGGTTACACTGTTAATCATAATTGGACAATGCTGCATGAAAACAAACGCATATACATAGGTTGAATTTTTTTTCAAATCTGAACATCTATTTCCAAGATGTGCTCCATTTGGTCGCACGTGTTGGAAATAGATGTACAGATTTGAACAAAATTGATAGCTTCACTATATGTTGGCTTTTTTAACATTTCAAAACGTAAGTTAAAGTTTCCGTGAGTGCAAATGATTGCTTCTTGTTTTTCTGTGTCTTCTGTCTTCCTAGTGCTAAATTGTGACCATCTCTGTACAATGAAGCAATCCTGGCCTTTGTCTTGCATTTTCGGTCACTTTCTGTGGAGTAACAGCAGATCGTTCCAATAAGCTTCTCTGAGTATTCCAATTAGGGATCTGACTGACAGTGCGTTTCAACAAACTTCTGAATCCCGTCGGAGTTGGTCAGAATCGGAAAACAGCAAATGTGAGGTAGTAATACTGACCGAGGAATGAGGTCAAACCATCATTTGCATTTTAAGCAACCGGAGATCAGCCCCTGAAGTGATCTGGGAGTATAAGAGACTGTGTGCTGGAACGAAACCATTCTTTATTAATATCAACTGTCCTGCATTTTCAACAAAGAGTAGAGAAAGTCATGGAATAAGAATTCGTTTATATTCTACTGTAAACCGCATTCATTATTTAGAAACTTAAATTACAGGCTGTCATAAGTCCTTCGGGAACAATACGGGTTTTCAATGGAAGGAATTACGAACATTGGTTAGGTGAATCGTGAGTACTTCTGACATAGTGCTCCATTGGCCTGCTCCGACGTCACAAGTCTTGTTGACAGCTGCCATACGGCATTAAAGACAGCTTAAAGCGAAGAGACGTTATGTTATCGTTAAGGCACGAAGTTTTAATTAGAGAAAGTAAAAGACTTGGTTATCCTATTTCAGAAAAGAAATAAAGGATAACCTACAATGCTAGAAGAAGTTTCTGTTTAGCAATCCAAATGATAATTAGCCATTTTGGTCGTATTAACTGAACGTGTCTTTAGAAATTCCATTTAACTCCAGTAGATAAGGCTGTCAGCGAGAACGTGCAAGAAAAGCATTATCAGAATTATAGGAGGCTTCTAGAAGAGATGCCTTATAATATAATGCCGTACGTACTTTTAGGAGCTCACGAGAACTTGCGCTCAGTAAGCTCTCAACTACTCATGGCAAAACTGCTAAACCGTAAGAGATAGACAAAAATTAAATTGCTATAGATTTTGCAGAAAATCAAAATTTACTAACTTTTTTCCATGTAAATAGTAGTTAGGGGTGGGAGAATTTCGTTGAAATCTTCGTTCACATACTTGGAAGAGGCTGAACTTAATTATATAAAAAACACGTTTTTTCCTCATTAATTCATTCTGTATGTGAATAACATATTCGAAATTCTCGTTTGGAAAAGGTTTGACTACCTTAAATTGTAACCAATAACAAAGAGTAACTTGGATTTGGTTATATTTATATTTTATACTAAAATAAAGATATTCACATAACAAATAAAATGTATATCTTGAGTTTTCTCGGAATAGCCTCAGAAGATCGTTCATTCTCGATGAGTTTTGAGATGACATTTCAGTTAACTCCAGTCTCCTAATTAAAGACAAAACACACATCAAGTGTCTTTCTTTCGCACGAGTGTTACAGAAATTCATGAACAACAAAAGTTTCACTTTCTCTACCATATATGTACACTGTGACAGAGATGTTTAAACGTTTGACGGAAAAACAGTAGTAATGTGTATCAATTACCTTTGCTAGCGTTGCCACAGCAAGGCTATTGTTTGAACAGTGGAAAACAATATTGAAGTAGCAATGAAAAACCGGGAATGGTGTTGGAAGTTTTACAGCAATAGCTATGTGTATAGGAACAAAACAGCGTCGCGAGTAACAATTTCACTTGTTCGAGACAAATTTGAGACTCATGGTACGGTATGCGATGCTCACGAGGGCAGACCTCGCCAGCAACAAGCCCCGGGACCTCGGCTATGAAACGTTTTGAGCACTCACCTCGGAAATCTACAAAACAATGTGCAGTGGGATTAGAAGAACCAGATTATTATTTAAACAGAAAAGTTGAAAATGTTCATTCCAAGATTTTTGATTCCATTAAATGAACATGACCCTCATCGGAGAATAATGACTTCCCATTTAACAGAAATAAAAGTATTGCAGAATTTAAACCGATAACAAGGAGTATTTCGGAAATGGTTACCTAAAAAGAAAAAAAGAAGCTATTTGACATACATTGTGTGTTTTGACGAAAAGTTCATTTTTTAGAATACGTACCTCTTACGGCTTCGAATGAATAGGACTTCACAGGCTATTCCCAAAAAGTTCGTGGTATATATTTAATTTCTCATTAATATGTTAGAACATATTTATATATTTTATTTTAATCAAAATTATTTTTTGAGAAAATAAATGATATATATAAAGGATATTTAGGGGTGGGGACTTTTTTTTTGCAAATGTTCATGTCGCATCCTTAAATATCAAGGTTGGTATTTAAAGGCTGTTCATTTTTGAGTTATGCTGATCACAGATACACTGACACTGGCGCACACTCACACATGGACGTTTTACTAAAAATATTTGCATTAATTAGGGAAACTCAAAATATATACTTCCGGTAACATCTCAACGCCGAATTTTTGGGTGGAAGACAATACTTTCCTTACTTATCTGACGTGCTAGAGAAAGTTAAACTCAGACAGTATGGAAACTTAAACGTTTAATAATCAATCTGATGTATTTTTTCCCAAGAGGATATATGACATAAACTGACTGTTGCTCATAAATGTGAGTATTAATCAAAGTAGCACTATCGTTGCCTTTAATTTTCAACTAAACCAGATATACTCGCTTTAAATTACCTCTGCTAATTTCCATATTGTCTCTTCTCCCCAGAGTCTCATTCGTAGAGTGTAATGAAGCCATCTGTAATAAATCTCATTGCTGCTAGATTATCGATTGAAATAGCACTTCGTAATCCTGATAGATTTCCTTCAATTATGTTTCCAAAGGCTTGACGGATTTCTGTGCGTAATGGCAGGATAAACCTGAATAACACCATGCTTGATTTTCATATTGCATAAACATGTTCCGTTTACAGAACTGCAGTCGTTGAAACTCCTGGTTGCTATACCACATAATGCTACTTTCTTCACCTCATTAAAACGTTCTATTCGGGAAGTTCTCGATTCAAATACCGTGGACCAACCAATATGGCTGACGCTTATTTTTGTGGTTTCCCTAAGTAGTACGGTGTATAAGATGCGAGACCTATATACCGTCTGAGTACAGATGGTGAAAAAGCATCCTGACTGTGTCACCCTAGGCGCGAAGAAAAAAGTTGGAAAAGACCATGAAGGCTACAGTTCATCATATAGATCACCAAGAGAACTGTCGCTATATGATCAAGCAGTTAATGTGAGAAAAAAAAAGAAAAAAAAAAGCGTGTGAGTCTTATGTTCAAAGTTTAGTGTGACCGATTACAAGTCTATTAGACCAGGAAGTATGGCACAACAGTAACTGGAAACTGAAACGCGTGACGTCTCCTGATTCTTCCAGAACCTACTACAAATTTCCAGAAATTTCTGTGACGTAATTTTCCAGCTATAAAAGGAGAATGATTGCAAACCAGTGTGTGTAGTGAATTCTCTGTCGTGAATTGTACAAAGTCGTGACGCAGTGGCGTACAAGCCGTTAGCTGTCCGTAAAAAGTCGAGTGAATTATTTTAGCAGTAAATTCAATACTTTATTTGTAACAAGTTTTTAAGTAATAAAGACATTCGTTACAATACCTTCTCTTATGAAACATTAGCTATACTGACTGTTTCAAAACGACACCAAACGAAGATAGCAGTCGATTGGCGACTTACAATGTCATAACTACTTTGACTTTTGTGAAACTTGATGTCGCAACTTTCAAACTCTTCTATTTAAAGTTTTATGTGTGTTTAAAAATTGCATAATTTGGGATTAGACAGCGAAGAAACAATGGTTGTCATACGCCACGTAAACAACCTCAGAACGTGTTATACGAAGAACATAACAAAACCCACATGCTGCGTTTTCCATTACTGAGGTGACCTGTGCCGCGCCGGCCTTTCTGTTAAAACATCCCTATACCAGGCGACTGGGACCTTCGCGACCAGCCGGCATTTCTCTTGGAGTGGACTAGGCACTTGTCATTTGGTTATGTACGACTGCCTAATCCATAGTGATTTTATGTCAGTTCTTGTATGTGCCGAATTTAATGCTGAAAATTATATGCACCTATCACGTACGGTATGACCAACAAGGTCCACATCTTCGTTTGGTGTCGTTTTGAAACAGCCTGTATATACGCATAAACATTTGAAATGTATGTAAGCTTAAAACTGTTTTAATATGGTATCCGCATGAAATTAAAACTAATACTCTTTAGTAATGCTAGGCCAAGCGCTGTATAGGGAGAGTTGGACTGAAATATTCAATGCCATAGACGGAATTTGAACCATGTATCTCCCGGTCTCTAGCCACTGAGCTATCATGGCAATATGCCGGTACGGCTTTAGATTTCTCAACTGACTCGCATGTTTCCTGGTAAACCAATAGGTGATCGCAAATTATTTTGAGATAAAATACTCCAATGGCGATTTACGATGTCATAAGAACTTTTAAGTTTTGGGTTCATAGTTAGCCAACTATTAGGTCTATTAGTGCTCATTTAATTATTTTTTATCACTAATCGACATAATATTTGGCTAAATTATGAAGCCCGGAACTTAAATACTTATGGCGTTGTATGGAGTATTTCATCTCAGATTAATTTGAGCTCACTTTGTGGTTTACCGGGTAACATGCGAGTCAGTTGAGAAATTTAGTGCCATACTGTCATGTTGCCAGAACCTTAGTGGTTAGAGCAACCGGCTAGACACGGGTCCGTGGTTCAAAACCCGGCTATGGCATTGAATGTTTCAGTGTCACTCTACCTATCCAACTTCTGTCCTACACACGGTTTGTGTGAAAAAGCAATTAAATTAGCACATAGAGACACGCTATGATTGTTGTTAAAATTCTGGAATTTGAATTTACTCATTTGTTACACAGTCTATTAATTTAATTGCATGCAACTAAACATTGACTGTTGCTAAATTGCTAATTTAGATAGAAGGAGAAATAAAGTGGCACACCATATACATAGCTGAGGTGAATGTTCTAACTTATTTGCTTAGCACAGTTAACAGCTGTTCTAAATGAAACTTAGGCCGCGCCGTGGTCGAGTGCTTAGGGACCGCATGTGGGACTTGTGGTGGACAAAACTCGGAGGGGCGGGATTTCTAAGGGTTCTCCGCTTTACCCCGTACCGGTGCTCCATCTTCATTCCATGTATCACAGTGCCATAGCCTGCGGTGCCATTTCTAGCAAAAGCGGGTGTTGAACACTACCCAAAAAACTTGATTTTCCTACTTAAACTTTTCTCAGATCATGTTCATTATCTGCCTAATAGAGATTATAGAGTTTACCGATTATGTATATGTTCATTGCCATAAATGTTGTCATTAAAAATATTTGATGAATACCTCGGCAAATTATTCAATTTTCCCTGTCTATCACATTGCTTCACACTCCAGTATTCAATTGGATTTCCTCATAATGTTTATAAAATACTTTCACATATACACTGGATGAAGCTTTATGACTCGCTGACCCCGGTAGTGATTATCTATGATATATTTTGTTGTAATAAAATACATGTCATATTATTTAACAAGTATAGTGCATGTATACACTTTTTTATTTTTAAGCGCAGTTTTAGAAACATCAAAGACTGAAATGAAATCTTACTTACATCATTTCAAGAATTCTCTTCGTCTGTCCTATGCAACAACTCTTAGCGTCATTGATTATCTTTTCTCTTTTGGGGCACGCTTACCGTTTAATATGAAGGTTAATTCTAGAAGGTTATGAAATTATCGTCGGCTCCATCTTCATTCCATTTATCACAGTGCCATAGCCTGTGATGCCATCTCTAGCAAAAGCGGACTTTAAACACTACCACAAAAAATATTTTCCTACTTAAAATGTTCACTGTCTCCGTATAGAGAATCTTTCATAGAGTTTACAAAATATGTATCTGTTTATTACGGAAATGTTCTCGTTAAAATTATTTGATATAAATCGCTTCGTTCTTGCATTATAATTTTAATAATAAAAGTTCAACTTAAACGGCTCATCGTGTCCAACTAATAATTTCCTTTATTTATTTATCATTTATGCACTCATTAAAGACAGGTTTTGAGCCATTTTACCCTGTGTAGTTGGTCTTGTGTTGCCCATGTCTGCTTGTTCATATTTGTCATTTATCATATGTATAATTAATTTACCCCCAGCACGCCTTACAAGTGCTGTGTATGAGGACTTCTTTCAGAACGCTCTCTCAGCTCTAATTAAAAATTTTGCCTCTGCAAATAAGAAGTTTTATGCATTATGCTCTAGCACATTTTAGACTCATTATTAAAGATACATTGGCTGATATCTAGTGAAAAATGGATAGGTTGATGGGGACTAGTTCCATATCCTGCACATTCCCTCGACCTCAATCCTTTGTATTTTTACCTTCTCCATATGCACTATGTACATAGTGTATAGAGAAAGTATTGCACTCCACCCAAAAATTCGATACCGAGATTTCACCGGAAATATATGTTTTAGGGTCCCCAATATCCAAAAAAAGCATTTACACAAAAAAGTTCGCGCGCGCGCGCGCGCGTGTGTGTGTGTCCGTTTGTCTGTGAACACGATAGCTCAAAAACGAAAAGTCGGTAAAATACCAAACTAGGTATTTAAGTTTAGTATCTTCCAGGGATGCGACACGAAGATTTTGATAAAAATCCCCCCACCCCCAACTACCGTTTACATGGAACTTTTTTCGAAAATTTTGATTATCTCAAAAATGGCTGTAACGATTTTGATTAAAATTTCGTATATTAAACATATTTACCTGACAAATAAAATGTATATCTTGAATTTTCTGGGAATAGCCTCTGAAGAGTAGTTTATTCTGGATGAATTTTACTAAATTTTGAATAACTGCTAAACCGTAAGAGATTGACAAAAACTTACTAAACAAAAAATGTAGAGCACATTAAAACACTCAATTTATGTTGTATACATTTTTCTCATGGAGTTCGTCGTTTTTGAGACATTATTTATTTTTGGTTTCTGCTATGAAAAACGTATACTTTTCTCATACAGGAACTTGTCAACTCCTATCCATATAAACAAAGGAACTTCATTGACATAGCAACCTGCTTTTGACCATCACTTTAACCTACGGTTGTCCTTTATTTCGCTTCTACTTACAAGGAAGCGAGTAATTAGACTATTTCTGCTAATTTTTTCTGATTAGCATAAGCTAAATAGAAGTATAAGCTTTGTAAGAATTATTTGATGCAGGGATATGGAGAAAGTCATGTGAATGGTACACATCAGATTTGTATGTTTTGGGGTTCATACAGCAGACATCACGGATGAAAAAACTCTTAATCTACGTGTCATGGAAACCAGCGAAATCATAGGACACCGACTGGGAGTGTGACATTCCATGCTTCAACGAGTGCATGTGTATCTAAACACAAGAGGGAGACATTTGGATCATTTGCTATAAGTGGTGTAACGCTTCCTAACAAACTGACAACGCCAAAAACAGAATACTGCGTTACTTGAAATGTTTTGATTAGCAGCATTTTGAACCTCAACAAATCGAGAACGAAGGCTTTTGGGACGTGTATTTATATGAACATTTTTTCTAGTATCGATGTAAGAAACCTGCCTCTAAACTTTGTAAGAGTATTTTTAATCATCCTGCATACACAGATAGTCTGGCGTAAGTTCTGCTAGTTCTTTTAATGCACACACACTACTAAAAATAACTATCCATTAATATATATATATATGTATATATATATATGTATATATTCTAAAAGAACAAAAAACATTCTACAAAATGAACATACTTTTATTTGAAATGATCGTCATGTGCGGCAACACAGCGGCGAAGACTGCAATGGAGTTTTCTTGTCAGGTGACTTGATTGAAGTTTTTTAGCATCTCAGTATTGCGGTGCCTCTTTTGACATGCTACTGTCTCGAGCTGCTGCCACAGATGATAATCCATTGGATTGAGGACCGGACTTCCGCTAGACCAGTCAGCAGTAGCGATGAACCGTGGGACATCGGTTGCCAACCACTGCTGCGCGGTTTTGCTTTGTGGTTTTGCTGTCCCCATATGTCGTTAAAAAGCTAGGGATCGAACCAGGCATACCTCCTTTAATTTTTCAGTTAGCAAATGCCTTGTGTAACTTTTAGCTTTTATATTCACTATCATGCAAATCATCCTTCAAACTACGTGACATTGCTCATAAAGAGATTTTCATTTCACGAGGCAAATTTGTTTGTTTACGCGAAGGATCGGGTCGAACTGCACAAGTCTCGTTCACAACTTCTTTTGTAAGCGAGTAATTAGACTATTTCTGCTATTTTTTTCTGATTAGCATAAGCTAAATAGAAGTATAAGCTTTGTAAGAATTATTTGATGCAGGGATATGGAGAAAGTCATGTGAATGGTACACAACAGTTTCACCCGTTTCTTTAAACCGTGCTATTGTCCGAAATACAAATCGTTCGTTGATGACAAGAGGTTTTAGCGTCGAAAAAATGTCCTTAGCTCGCATTCCACAACGAAATATCGCTAATACACATTACTGCACATGGCACCCGATTCCTCGCGGAGTAGTAAAGGTGATCTTATGGACGACAATATACAACGTTGCCATGTTTCTTAATTCAGTATTTACGTACTACAGCACGTTTAAATATTACTGACAGAGCTTATGGTAGTATTCTATGTATAATACACAATTCTTAAGTGAACAGCGATAAATTTAAAGTCAAACACGTATAAACATTCCAATTTGTTTGGACATAGGTCGCGGCCATTTTGAAAACAATTGATAGTATTATTGTTTGAGAGCTTGTAGTTTGTCTTGGTTCAATTGACACTCGCATCAGTCTAATACCCATGTTAAACCAGCAATTAAACGTGCACTTTTAACCTCTTTTAGAGAGCTACAAGTAATTATTAATGTTTTTTTAAAACTTAATGTTTGAATAATGACTTAGTAGCTATATGCGAGAACGCTTGAGCTCGCAGCATCATTAGCAACCCCTCCCACTTTCCAAGAGGCTTTGTCATTACTGTTAGGAGAAGCCACTGCGACGCTCCCTATATTCCCATTGGAAATGTACTTCCATTTCTCCCTCTCTGACGTTCCTATCACAGTGGATGTTGGACCCGAGTGAAAATTGTTCAACAAGGCGATGAAGCTTCATTAATCACGTCAAGTCCGTCCAGCCATGTTTAAAGAGAATGGCCGACCACCGCTGGAAGTGAGGCTGGGAACTACAGTGCCTCCTCACGGATTTCATCTCTCATATATGCATGCATACATCCACAGTAATCACAAGGTGCCTCTCTGCTACTACCTACATATCGTGTGCATATTGCCATGAATTCGCTGCCGTACAGATTCATTAAAAATCTGATGTGTTCCATCCGCATGGACTTCTCTACATCGCTGTAAACCATCAGTTAAAAAGCGCCTTACACTAGGCTAAAGTGACAGTCAAATCTTTTAAAAACTGGTTGCCATGTTATTGAAATCTGTTGCTATGCATGACTAGGAGTTTACAAATTTCCTTGTGAGAAAAGCTTAAGTATTTTAAATCTGAAAATAACAAGGAATATCTCAGAAATGGTCAACCCCGCAAAAAAAAAAAAAAAAAAAAAAAAAAAAAAAAAAAAAAAAAAAACGTATATGGCATAAATTGTATGTTTTAACGAGACATACATTTCTTGTGTAATAACTTTTTATCTATCTCTTACGGTTTACCACTTACGTAATATTGAGCAAAATCCATCCATAGTAAAGACCTTTTTGCAGAGGCTATTCCCAAAAAAAGTCACGGTATAATTTTATTTGCCATATTTAATATCTTCAATCAAAATCGTTAGAGCCATTTTTGAGAAAACCAAACATTTAGAAATTCTTTCCATGTAAGGGGTACTTTGGGATGGGTGGAATTTTCTCAAAATCTTCGTGTTGCATCCCTAGAAGGAATCTGGTATTTGATCGATTTTTCGTTTTTCAGTTATCGTGTTCACAGACCCACGGATACACTTACACACACACACACACACACACACACACACACGTATACACGGACCTTTTTCTACAATTTTTTTTTCTTTTGGATACAGGAACCCTAATCTCGGTATCGAAATTTTGGATGCAATACACTCTCTATACACTATGTACATGGTACGTGTAGAGAAAGTAAAAATATAGGCTAGTCGTTCTTTCAGCTTGCAGGTCGCATTATATTGTCGTTGAACATGTAATTAGAAGATGACATCTGAAATGTCTACTTCATTTTCAAAATTAGTTTTTCCGTGGTGCCTTTTTAATATTTTGATATTTAGTTAATACTCTCATTTTTGGCTTTGAACTCTGGGATTTAAAATTTCAGTAGGGTTGGCTTAAATCTGCATATCGTTCTTTTCAGTAAAATAAGAAACCTTGTTTGGTAACTAAAGCAAAATATTCTAACACCTTTTCAGAGCACAAGTTATACATGGTATTTGAACTGGTATAAAATATGAAAATAAGACCATCTCACAAGTGTTTTTGTACTGAGAGAGAGAGAGAGAGAGAGAGAGAGAGAGAGAGAGAGAAAACTTAAGGCAGTATTTCTAGTAATAACTGCATCCATTTTTGGGAATTGTTGTTATTTTTACTTCCTCTATACGTACTAACACAGTATATAGATAAGGTATTGCATTGCACCCAACAATTCGATACCGAAATTTCACCGGAAATACATGTTTTGAGACCATCTGAATTCCAAGAAAGCGTCTTTAGAAAAATGTCATGTTTGTGTGTCTGTCTGTGTATGTTTTGTGTGTGTGTGTCTGTGGGCAGCATAGTTCAAAAACGAAAAGACCGTTAAATACCAAACTCAGTATCTTACAAGGAAGCGACACGAAGATTTTCAAAATAAACCCCAACCCCAACTACGCTTCACATGGAAAAATTTTTGAACATTTTGATTTTCTAAAAAATGCCTCTACAAATTTTGATTAAAATATTGTATATTAAAGATATATATACCTGACAAATAATATGTATCTATATCTTGAATTTTCTGAGAATAGCCTCTGAAGACTACTTTACTGTGGAAGAATTTTACGGAATTTTGTGTAACTGGTAAACCGTAAGAAATAGACAAAACTTACCAATCAAAAATGTAGAGCACATTAAAGCACACAATTTATGTTACATACATTTTTTCGTGTAGTTGATCGTTTTTTAGATATTCTTTGTTTTTGGTTTCAGCCTTGAAAAAATTATACTTTTCTCATACAGGAATTTGTCAACTCCTGTCCATACAAAAGAGGGAATTTCAGTCACATAGCAAGCAGCTTTTGACTATCACTTTAACCTATGGTACTCCCTTTTCCCCCTTCTACCTACAAGGAAGCAAGTAATAAGATTATTTCTGCTATTTTTTTTTCACTTAGCATGAAGTAAATAGAAGCATAAGCTTATTAACAATAATTTGTTGCAGAGATGTAGAGAAAGTCATGTGAATGGAACACAATCAGATTGTTTTATTTCTTTCGCTTTTAAAAATTTGAGAAAACCACACTTGTAAAAAAGAAGGAAAGTATTCAAAGCTGTTGCATTTGTTACCTTAAAATTCTTAATAATCACTTTACTTCCAAGTAGATAAAACTGTAAGTTTTACATATACTTGATACTAAGTGAAAGATTTCTGCAATCCTTTATTAAATAGGGATGTTTATTACATCCGGTTTTAAATTTTATAAATAATATTTTGAATGTAGGTAAATGAAATAAGGTCGTATCCAAAATAATCGGGACTGTAGCCATTTGGTCAAAACCTTACTTGAGATAATAACCGCTGTCACCCTCCAAGTAATCACCTTCCACAAGTACACTTACCAGATGACCCAACTGTCCCTTATACGACGTGTGTAGATTTTTTGGTAGTGTTTAACGCCCGCTTTAACTACTAATGGCACCGCAGGCGGTCGACGTGTGTAGATATGCCTTCTGCGTTGAGGGGGCTATTTCAAGTTAAAAACCCTCTTGCTTATCAGCGGAGACGTGAAAAGATCGCACTCATTGCAAGGAGTGAAACGAAGGTGGCTCTCGCTAGTTCTTCACAGACGAGTTTTAACATGAAATAGCCCCGTTTAGTTTTGCAATTCTTTAAACGTCCGAAAGGATATCTGTACACGTCAAATATGGGATAGTTGGACCAAGTGTTTCTACAGTGTTCCAAATGAACCTTGGAAGTTGTGTTTTTTGAGAATGTTTAATAAAATCTGCGTTTCTTCTGGGAACTACTTAAACGTGTCCAGCCAGTGAACTTACGACTTGGATTTTAATTGAGAAAACAGTGAATTCGCAGGGTTGCAAATCAGCGGAGTAGGGTGATTATTGTCATGTTGTTTTTGTGTGTGACAGGCGGTTTCCTTGTCGCCAAAATCTCGGGAAACTTCTTCATGCATTTTCATGGAGACGTCGCAAAACTTCGCAGTGGTACTTGGAATTTACTTTTTGGATTGGTGGAAGGAAATCTGAACAATTCTCTTGGTAGTGAAGAAAAATAGAAGCATACTCTTGGCGTTCATCTTCTCTTGCCTTCCGTTGTTTTCCGTATGGTTAACTTCTTAAACGCATGTACGGCTTACCCTTAACAAAGAATCTCACTGAATGACGCAGGAAAGACTCTGGCTTGGTTTTGAAACCTTTTAATTATTGCTATAATTTCCGTAGCACTTTCCCGACATCAGCAGGAATTTAATGTACCTTTGCTGTTCTGTTGTTTTAACATCGTGAAATTCCCACACACCATAGACAGAGTAACATGAACAGAATTGTAATTTCAACACAACCAATCAGTTGCGTGAAACACTGCTGGTGCTACCTCATACAGAGTGTCCATAAAATAAGTAACTATTTCGTAATAAGGTAACTTACGAATGTCTTTTTGATACAGCTTGATCACTGAGCCGTATATTGACTATTCTTGAACGTATTGTCGTTGACAAATGGCATTTACATGCTGTTCCATGCGACGACGAAACTTTAGAAAGGATGGACCAACGAATAAAACGACATGGAACGTTATATAAGTTTCAACGAATAGGCACTGCTGCTGGCGAGTCCGAACCAGATCAACCTTCCACATTGACGCAATACGGGAGTCAATTGAACGGAGGCCTAAATCCGTACGTTGTCTTTCACATCAATAGCAAATTCCGAAATCATCAGTGTTCAAAGTGCTGACATTCATCTTGAAGAAGCGTACATATTATTTGCAAGTGTTACACTAACCCCATGATGGAATTTGCAATTAACGTGGAAGACAACGTTCGTTCAATTGACTCCCGCATTGCGTCAATTTCAGTTGCGCTTGTGGAAGGATCGAATTGGTCGAGACTCATCTACAACAAGTGCCTATTTGTTGAAATGTAATTAATAGTTTCCATTTGGTTTTATTCGTTGGTCCATTGTTTTTAAACTCCCATTGAATCCGCCGTCGTAGTAGAAGGTCGACCTGGCCGAGACTCGTCAGCAACAGTGACTATTCGTTGAAACTTATATATAATTGTTTCCATATGGTGTCATTCGTTGATCCATCCCTTCTAAATTTCCGTTGAAACCGTCGTCGTAGCCCATCGCACGGAAAACCCTGTAGACGCCATGTAATACCGCCAATGCGTTCAGGAATATCGACATGTTGCTCTGTGATCAACCTGTAACAAAAATACATTTGTAACTTACCTCAATCACGAAATAGTTTCTTATTTTGTGGACATCCTATATAGCTTCAGTACACTACTCCAAACGTTCTGAAATTGACAACATCAGTCCTGAATTTTTTGAATACCACATCGTATATCATTTTGACATCAAATTATCCTATTACAGACAATTCTTTTTTCTGGCCCTGCATATATTTCTTATTCAAGGAGCCTAATATGAAAACTCTACACTAACTAAATTTTCAAACGGCAATATGAACATGACAGTTTGATCACCTACCTTTTTGACCAGCATACTAAAACACAGTGCTACTGCATTTGTGCAATGTTCTCTTCCATTTTGCGTTGACAATCCGATGGAATCTCTCACTTCCACTTTAAAGGTGTAGCAGTAAACATTGGTTGGTCAGGTAATTAATTACCATGTTTTATATTGCTAGTGTAAATAGCTACGGTAAAATTGTAGACCAACAAAGGTCTGTAGCTATCATTTTTGCAGATAATGTTTCTACCCAGGACCAAAGTGAATTAAAGAAACACCAGTTCAGTATCTAATGGATGGACGCTTTTAATGGTGGGTGAATGTTATATGAATCGGAGGTATTAAAATAAATGAAAATGTCTGTAAATGATATGATAGTCCTGCAGAAATAAATGCTGTTAATTTGAAACTGCATAAGCAAATAGCACAGATATTATTACGTTATTGTTTAATTTTTTTGTTGTATCGGGCATGTTTCTTGAAAATGTTAATCGTTAAGTAAATAGTCTAAAGCAATATGTATACAATATTTTTTTGAAAAAAAAGTAAATTTCTTTCTACCCAGAACAATGAAATTTTACATTTTCTAGCATGTCTATACAATGTACGTAATAGATAGAGAAGGGGTTGTATGGACTCAAAAATTCGATACTGAGATTTCAACGAAATACATAATTTTTAGAATGCATATCCAAATAAATAGTCTGGAAAAAGGTCCGTGTGCATCTGTGTGTGCACAGTATAACTCAAATACGAAAAGTCGGTTTAATACATAACTGATATTTAACTTCAGCGTTTTCCAGGGATGCGACACGAAGATTTTCAAGAAAATCTCCCAACCCCAAACTATCTTTTATTGAAAAAATTCTCGAAATGTTTGGTTTCCTCAAAAAGGCTCTTAACGAGCTTGATTCAAATACCTTATATTAGAGATACGAATGTCAAATAAAATGTAAGTTTTGAATTTTATCGAAATAACCTCTGAAAAAACCTTTTGACTTTGGATATCTTTCTGGATCACCGTAAGAGATAGACAAAATCTTACTACACAGAAAATGCAGATCTGATTGAATACAATCTGTCATATACATTATTGTGTGGAGTGAATCATTTCCGAGACATTTCTTTATTATTTCAATGTTAAAATATTTAAACTTTTCTCAAATGGGTATTTGTCATTTCTTTTACTTTTGTTTTATTTATGGCCATGCACAAACAAAAACCAAACTTCAGTCTCATTTAAAAGACTTGGTTATTACTTTAGCCTTGTATATGCTCATAGTTACTTTCTACTTACAAAGAATTAATTAATAAAAACGTTTTTGCTAAAGTATATTTCGATTAGCCTGAAGCAGACAGAAGAATAAGCTTTTGTAAGAATAGTTTGTTGCAAAATAGGTAGAGAAACTCGTGTGAAAGGAACACGTCAGATGTGTATTGTTAACATGTTTAACTAGTTGTAGAATACACATTCTTCTGTTTACTCGTGCATGTTACTTATTTGTGTTTCGTGGTGAGTGCCGAGGTTTAAAATCAGTTAGGTTCCCCAGACCCAAACTTGCAGCCACAAGGGTCAGTGTGTGCTGGCACGCTTCTGCTTTACCTCGAGCCGAATAAGACTTCTAGAACCCATAACGTGATGGGGAGTTTGAACATGTGTGCTCGTTACTGTGCATCCGTCACGTCCTGCTGCACATGGGAGCGCTCGCAGCCCCAAAGTAGATACGGCAGTAACAAACCATGTTTCTCAAACCTACCTAGCTGTTCCCCGACTTTGTAAACATTACACACCGTTATTATAAAACATATCCCCTACACGCATATGTAAAAAAAAAAAAAAACAGTATTCCATTCACATGATTTTCTCAGCTTGTTCTGCAAACAATTTTTTTTACAAAAATTATATTGTGTATATCATGTTTATTGAGATAAATATTAGCATACATTTATTGTCTTTTCAATAGCTTCCTTGCAAGTAGAAGAGAAATAATGTGTCATTTTCTATGCCCTCCAACCTCCCAACATAAACTATGCCATTCTTTATCGGTCCTATTTTTCTAAGTCATGTTATATATTACGTCAATTCAATTTTATTTCGTTTGCTACAGCTAGAGAGGATTTAATTTTACAATTCTATTCAATTTCTTGTCGGCTGATATCTAAAACTCTTCGTTACAGTTATTACTATATATTTTTACTTTCTCTACACATACTATGTACAGTCATGGAAAAAAATGATTGAGCGCACTCTGAGAGCAGAATATTTCAAAGTCCCACTTCGTATCGCAGCGAGGTTTACACTGGTCGCTATTTCCAATATGCAGCTAGACTTACCTAGCAGTGTCTGCTACATGCGTTATTGCCTGTAGGACATATTAACTAGCTGGTTCTTGCACTGTATTTGGCATTCGTATTGGCTCCTGATAAAGAATGCGACAACAACCGCCATGCTTCCCATTCTTGTTAGCTTATTAGTAAAAAAACCCAAAAGTGCTTCTACCTGATGCTATGCTCATTGGTAGTTATACATATAGGTGGAGCAACCAATTTCCAATCAACTGAATGAACCAATGAGCTAGTTCTGAAGCCATGAAGTACCCTGAATACGATAAATGAATCGCGTTATCATAAAAACCATACAGCGCATATACAAAGGTGGCAGCAGACGCCTTTTGCCCCAAACAAATATAGGTCAGAGGTAACGCAAGCGCTTTGAGAATCTCAAACCTCTGCAACAGCATAAATTTCTTCTCCCCATTTATATTGTTTCTTCTATCATATTTTCTATTTCACATTCTTAATTTATACTAATACAGAATTTCTGCTATATTAGTTATACTTTCAGTATTAGATAATATGTAAATATATATTATGTATAATAGCCAAGGTTTACAACTACTGGTGACGAGCTTGTTTCCTTTGTCGTTATTGTGCTTCTTTCTGTGTTGGTCAAATGTTTGTGCTTCGTTCCATTAGTCAATCACTACTACAGCGACGCACTCATTTACACTTTAGCAATGGCAGAGGCCGTTGATAGCTTTCTACTGTTCTTACCCTGGTTTCACAGGGTTGTACGGCCACCAGAGCGGGTAGCACTTGTGATCTTTCACAGTCCACTGCGAGGAGATGGGCAAAGTTATATCGTGAAGGGGGACAGGTTGCTGCAAGGAAGAGCACTGGTCGCCCGCGTGTATCTACCGAGAATGAAGAGTTCTCTCATGACAGAGGTGGAAAGAGGTCTAACTGCCGCTGAGTATAAGGCTTTATTGTTATTCTCCGGTAGTGCACGGACTGTTAGCAACCCCTGTAAAAATGCCGAAATTCGGCGTAGATGTACGGGATTGAAGAAGTACTAACTGAAGCCCACAAAATTGACAGGTTGGCATTTGCTATACATACAGTACGATAAATTCGATTGGAGCGAAGTAGTTTTCTCCGACGAAGCTATGTTCTGCACTGCCAATTCAACTGTGTTTAGAGGACTAGTGGTACTCGGTATGAAATGCGCTATTTAGCCACTCGTGCAAGGAGTGGTCGAACGAGCGTTACTGCTTGGGCATGGATATCTCGGGAAGGTGCAGGTATGCTGGAACGATAATAATATTAAATTGCGACAGGATAATCATTGGGTCCACTCGGACGAAGTTCAAAAGTGGTGTTTGAAGCATACGAATATCTTAGAGCAGACACCGTGGCCTCCAAAGTCAGCAGATCTCAACCCAATTGAACATGTTTGGACGAAAGTAAAGCAGATGCTTTCTCGAGGTCCCAGATTGAATAATGTTATACAACTCTAGTGGCCATGAGAGACACTTGGAGTTCACTAGCAGAATTATTTTCAAACGCTAGTAGATTCATACCCCAAAGATTGAGGGCAGTAATAACAAATAATGCGGACCACACAAAGTATTAGAACTTGTTTTCTCTTATTTTATTAGCCTTTTGTTGCATTTAAAGGCAACCAGAGATCAGGATGCAGTGTTTTTCTTTGTTTTATAGTTTGTGAGAACAACAAATAAAGTATTTCACAGATTAAATGATTTACATAACGTAATCCACATCGGTTGTAAAGCGTACTAATATGAACTAAAAACCAAACTAATAATAAAAAAACTATATGGTTTACTGGCCTCGAACCTACGCTATGTAGCACACTGAATTTCAGTCGGAGCACGTAAACACTGAGCCATTTCTACATCGGAGCAGTCTTTTCCCAGTTTATAAAGAACTATAGCGGACAGCTCACCTATCGAGGTTTGGCTTATTTTTTTTTAATGTTTCTGCGCATATTAGCGAAAAACACTTATTTTGATTGCTCCCTGGTTGCTATTTTATGTTATAAAATAATAAATTACGTCTTACCTCGCTGTATAAAAGCATGTTTTGTAGCATAGTGTACGCGCGCGTGTGAACCCAGCTTGTGTAACTTAGTGTGCTTCCGTGAGGCCAAAGCGATACTTTCAAATGTTACAGCACTCAATCATTTTTTCCATGACTGTACATAGTGTATAGAGAAGGCTTTGCATTCCACCCAAAAATTCGATACTCGGATTTCACCGGAAATAGACGTTTTAGGGTCGCCGGTATACAAAAAAAAAAGGAAGTTTCAGAAAAAGGTCCGTGTGTCTGTAAACACGATAGCTCAAAATCGAAAAGTCGCTAAAATGGAACTTGGTATATAAGTTTAATAACTTCCAAGGATCCGACACGAAGCTTTTCAGGAAATTTCCCCGACCCCAAACTAACCTTTACATGGAAAAATTTTCGAAAATTGTGATTTTCTCAAAAATGGTTCTAATGATTTTGATTAAAATACCGTATGTTAAATATATTTACACGACAAATAAAATGTATATCTTAAAATTTCTGGGAATAACCTCTGAAGACCTGGATGAATTTTTCTGGATTTTGCATAGCCTACTAAACAGTAAGGGAGTAAATATATAGATCTCGTTGAAACACAAAGTTTATGTCATAACTTTTTTGTGAAGTTCACCATTTTTTAGATATTCCTCGTTATTGGTTTCAGCTTTAAAATACTTATACTTTTCACATACGTAAACTTGTCAACTCCTGGCAACGCTAAGAAACGGATTTCATCCACATGACAACCAGCTTTTAAAATATGTTGTGTCTTTTAGCCTAGTGTATTCTATTATTTCTCTTCTACTTACAAAAAAGTATTTCTGCTAATGTTTATCTCAATTAGCATGGAGCAGACAGAAGAATAAAATGTTTAGCAATAATTTGTTACAGAGCTGTAGAGAAAGATACGTGAATGGAACACATCAGACTTTTGTCATTTGTTTTACCTCTGTACCATACTGTCCACATACATATTCTGCTCAAACCTCTTTCGAGTTTAGCTTCCCAAAGCTTCGGCGACAGGCTTCTCGCTGGTATTTATAAGACATGGAACATAGTGTGGAATAATCTCCCTATATTAGCATCAACCAGTACTCCACTGCTCTTGTTTTACAGTGTACGTTTATGTATGCAAAATAATCCCCACTTTTATTTCGATTATTCATCATATTTACAGGTACCAAATCGGTTACTCACTTCTATCAAAATAGTTATTAAAAATAAAGGGAAATAGAATTAATGCTAGTATAACTTCGTATGAAATTGTTTGTGCTACTAATTCAGATTTTCCAGCGGCAAACTTAAAAAATACTCCGACTAGTTTCCACTCAACAAAATAAATTAAACAAAAGAAATTAAACAATTCCAAGTAGGTGTATTAAAATATTATTATTAAAGATATTCACATGGCAAAAAATAATGATTACGTTGAATTTTATGGGAATAGCATGTGAAGTGATCTTCATTGTAGATGCATTTTGCATAACTGATAAACCATAAGACACAACAAATCCTACTGGTTAAAAACCGTATTTTTTTTAAATCACACTACTTATATACAATTACTTTCTTTCTGGCGTTATGAATATACAAATTCTTCACACTTTTCTCAATTCCAAATACTTTTTCTTTTCTTTTTCTTTCTTTTTTCTTTTTTTTTATGTTCATGTAAGAGGCATAACAGTTCATAGCTTCAAATAGGCTGAAATGATTTAACTTTTACGTTGATATATCAAAAGCGAAATGCGTTCACTAAGGCAACCCGAGTTCGATCCCAGGTGACCACATGTGGAAGTTGTGGTGGGCAAAGCGGTGCAGAGGCCGGTTTTCTCCGGTTTCCCCCTCCATCGCATTCCACCGATGCTCCATCTTCATCCCATGTGCCATCGCCTACGTTGCCACATGTAGTAAAAGCGGGCGATAAACATTATAAAAAAAACAAATGCGTAGATACATCAGCAACTAAAGGTTTATCTTATTAGCAAGAAGTAGATAGTATAACGCGATTTTGTGAAGGTAGGTAGAAGAGTGGTTAGAAAGCTTCACATAAACACAACACACCAACGTGTTAATTTATGTTGATTATTCTCATTTTTTAGCATTATTTAGTATTTATGGGGTTTATGAATAACGAATAGCTAAACAAAACTATCTTGTATGGTTGCAGTTGCTTCACCTCCCACGCTCACAAACTGATCCATCAAAATAATGTTTGTCAGACCAAGGTAATAGTTTCCAGTCTGCCTCAAGTGAGCTGATTTTTCATTCTGAGGTCCCGAGTTCAATTCCCAGCTGGGGCGGGGATTTTTCTAATCAGAATTATTGCTCATCTCCCCACAAAGCCTGGGAGCACGCATATGAGAGTGAACGTGAATGTGTTTGTAAATAGGAATGACAGCCTTACAAGAACCTACAGTCAACCAGTTGTTGCACAAGTCAATGCGATAATAATTAATGTTAAAGGGAGCTATGCAAATAAAATAAAAATAATTATAACCAGAATAATTTCCATACTGAGGTCTTTATGCCAAAGAATTACTCACGTAACATACTCAATCATATATATAATGCCATAAAAGTAATTCAGTTGCAAAACCCTAAAGGTAGTTTAATCATTCCGATCATGTCCAATAATGTATTTAATTTCTGCACAGTCATTTATTACTAATACCCTTAAATGTTAAATTATATGACTGAATAAATAAACTGTATAGAATTAATATAATAAAATTATCCAAATTTCCGTTACTGCCTATACATTCTATTACATCGTTACAGCTGATTGGTAGTTTGTGGTGATTAATTTCACTGCCTATTTTTATATTCTCGTATGCCTAAAAGCTGCACAAGTAAATCCAATATTTTAAAACTTATAAGAGTAACGAATATGTAACATCGGTTATGCTATGATACATTAATGGAATATACATATGAAACTTATATGTTGCAATCTATGATGTTAACATACCCAACTTTAATTTTTCTTACACAGCTTCATTTCCAGTCATTTGAAATTTTAATATTTCAATCATGGTTTAATATACGATATGCATTATATAATTTCATGCATATTTACTTTCTCTATACGTACTATGTACATAGCGTATAGAGAAGGTATTGTAATGCACCCAAAAATTCGATACCGAGATTTCACCGGAAATACGTGTTTTGAGACTTCCTGAATCCATAAAAAGCATTTTTAAAAATATGTCTCTGTGAGTGTGTGTGTGTGTGTGTGTGTGTGTGTGTGTGTGTGTGTGTCTGTGGGCAGCATAGCTCAAAAACGAAAATACCGTTAAATACCAAACTTGGTATTTAAGTTTGGTATTGTCCAAGGTTCCTTGCAAATAGAAGCGAAATAAGGGCGTACCATAGGTTAAAGTGATAGTCAAACGCTGGTTGCTATGTGACTGAAGTTCCTTTGTTTGTATGGACACAAGTTGACAAATTCCTGTTTGAGAAAAGTTAATTTTTTCGAACCTGAAAACAAAAACAAGGAATATCTAAAAAACGATCAACTCCACGGAAAAAATGTATACAATATAAATTGTGTGCTTTATTGTGCTCTGCATTTTTTGTGTAGTAAGTTTTGTCTATCTCTTACGGATTAGCAATTATGCAAAATTCCGTAAAATTCACTCAGGATAAAGTAGTCCTCAGAGGCTATTCCCAGAAAATTCAAGATATACTTTTTATTTATACGATATTTTAATCAAAATCGTTAGAGCCATTTTTAGAAAACCTAAATTTTCGAAAAAAGTTCCATGTAAAGGGTAGTTTGCGTTGGGGGTATTCTTCTCAAAATCCTCGTGTTGCATCCCTAGAAGATACTAAACTTAAATACCAAGTTTGGTAGTTTACTGACGTTTCGTTTTTTAGCTATCGTGTTCACAGACACACGGACGCACGGACACATGGACACACACACACGGACCTTTTTCCGAAAATGCTTTTTTTAGATAAAGTGGAGCCTAAAACATATATTTCCGGTGAAATCTCGGTATCGAATTTTTGGGTAGAGTGCAATACCTTCTCTATACACTATGTACATAGTACGTTTAGAGAAAGTAAAAAGTGTGATTATGTAAGAATAGTTGTTACAGAATGCTGGAGAAGCCATTTGTTATTTAGAAGAGGTATAGTTACAACATTCTATTGATTTATACTGCAACGTGCATCATATTGAGAAAATTTTAATGAAAATGTGCAATTAGTGGAATAAAAAAAATGAATAACACTGTTGCTGACTTTATTCTATTTTCCTATCCCTCTGCAATCAATTTAGTATGTAAATATTCAGGAGACTTCTCCTTTATGATTTGTTCGCTTTAATGTTTAAAAACCTATTTCACTATAAAACCGCAGTTCCCGTTCCAACTAACTCATAGTAAAAGATAACAAACATTTATATGAGTGCTCTGAAAGTAACTTCCCTTTTAAAGTAAAATGCAGACTGAGAAATAAAACACACTGCGCTTAGAGAAATTAAAGGGAATTAGAAACATTTACAGAGAAAGCTCGGAGTTCAAAGGAAACTTGCGGGCCCTTTTGTAGCAATATTTCTGAGTGGGGAAAAAGCGAATGCGTACGTTAGAAAACATTTCTTTCAAATAAGCAGGGGATGCTTATTCTAACAACACATGCTGCACATGATGTCTGTAGAATCCTTGCAGTTTTCAGTATGCACGTTTTAAAAGCTTTTATACTGCACTACCTATACGGTGTTGTCGAATTGCTTCCACTTTGATTAGGAAGACAAATAGCAGCAAGAAGAGTAAATGCCGTTTTAGACAGACGAAGATAAAAGCACTCCGCTAACTGTAGACGACATCTTTAAATGCAGAAAATTATACCAGGGATGCAAAATTAAGAGCACACACCACCGCATACAGGGTTTACTTTCTCTGCATATACTATGAACATAGTGTATAGAGAAGGTATTGTATTGCACCCAAAAATTGCATACCGATGTTTCACCGGATATACAAATTTTGGGTCCCTCTGAATCTGAAAAAGTATGTTTAGAAAAAAGTCCGTGTATGTGTCTATGGACAGAATAGCTGAAAAGCGAAAAGAGTTTTAAATACCAAACTAGATATTTAAGTTTGGTATCTTCCAAGGCTGCAACGCGACGATTTTCAAGAAATTCCCCCACCTCCAACTACCCTTTACACGGAACTTTTATCGAACATTTTGATTTTCTCAAAAACATCTCTTGACGATTTTGATGCAAATATCATATCGATATTGTGAGTGTTTTGTGAATAGCCTCTAAAGACCTCTGGATTATTTTATTGAACTTTGCATAACTTGTAAACCGTAAGAGGGAGACAAGAACTTACCACACAAAAAATGTAGATCACGATAAAACACACAATTCGGTCGTATAAATTTTTTTCGGTGGAGTTGGCCGTATTTGAGATATTCCTCGTTATTGACTTCAGTTTTAAAATACTTGAACTTTTTTTTCACACGGGAAGCTGTCAACGCTTGCCCACGCAAAGAAACGGAATTCAATCCCATAGCAACCACATTTTAAAACATTTGACTGTTTAGCCTAGTGATTCCCTTATTTCCCTTCTATTTATAAAGGAACTAACCAATAAGATCGTTTCTGCTAATATTTTAGCATGCAATAGATAGACGAATAAGCTTAATAATAATAATAATAATTTGATTCAGAGATGCAGAGAAAGTCATGTGAATGGAGCACATCAGATGTTTATGGAGAATGATTCAAAAGATCGGTCACATTGTTCTATAGCACGCTAAAAATCTTGGGATTTTCCCAATTCTTCAGTGTGATAGTTCTTCAGTGTGATAGAGGTGCTTGAATGCACAAAAGAAGGGTGCAATCAACATACGTTCATATTTTCTGTGCATGTCTTAGCAAGTCGGAAGGAAAATAACATTATTTATTGATGTCAGGGAGCTTTAATAAATTCATGCCCGCCTCTGTACCCTGTGGATAGAGCATCTGACGTGCCACGTACGGATCTCGGAAGGGGAAGTTACGTAGATAAGGTTTCTCTCTAGGATTTTCCCCGTCTGAAAGACGAATCTCGGTTAACTGTAAGCTCTATTGACCCTGGGCTCATTTCAGCAGACTTTCATTCGTTGTCCGATAGGCCTATTAGGTTTTAGGACGTTAATTACAAAAATAGATAAATGCATTAAATAAAAAAAATCTGATTGTTCCATTCACATGCCTTTCTCTACTTCTTTGAAAACATTGTTAAAAGCTTACTCTTTCAACTACCCCATGCCTATCGAGATAAACATTGGCAGAAATTGTCCTTATTACTTAACTTTATTAACTTTATGCAACATCTTCGTATGGCATCCTTGGAAGATACTAAACTTTAACACCAAGTTTGGCATTTTCCAAACTTTTAAGTTTTGAGTTATCCTGACCGCACACACAACACACGCACGCACACACACACACACGGAGTTCTTTTCAGTTAGGAATTTATGGGGAATGCAATACCTTCTCTATCTATATACTATGTATATAGCTGTGCCCCATTCACATGACTTTATCAGCATCTCTGCCTCTGATTGCAAACATCACGGGTTCAAATCGGCGGAGGGCGATGCATTTTTTCAGGCGTAAAAATCCTTAGCATGGCTTCCTTTGGAAGGGAAATAAAACTGTTGGTCCCGTGTCGTAGATTTACGACACGTAAAAGAACCTCAAGCCTGATAGAGAGGCCTCTGAGCAAAATTAAGTGGTCTTTCATGCCCAGTAAGAATGGTACGCTGATAACCTTAGCAGTTAAAGGGCGTCCATAAATGAAACTTCATTTCTTTCTACTACTTATATTAGTGATGATGATATTATTATTATTATGTTTTTCATCCGTCATGAATGAGGCAACAGAAGACTGCCTGACAGAACTCTCCCTCGAATAAATAATATAAGTTTTTAAAAATGAAATTAAATGTAATTTAGTATAGACATTTTATGGGTAGTTATTTGACCTACTATTCCGCAGCTGTGCTTTTTTATTATATATTAGAGTGGTTGGTTTTAACGAAGAAGTCTTGAATTCGAATTCTGCTCCTGAGTTTTATATTCATACCGGGTGCCCAACTGCCCCGTATTTGACCGTAAGAGTTGCAGAACTCGACGGTACTATTTAAATTTAAAATTGGCCCCTGGGGAAATGCAGTGAGCGAGCCTTCGAATTGCCCCTCTCAATGAGCGTGACTCAATCACCATTTCAGTTGATAAGTATACCTGCAGACGGGGGATTTGGGTTACCTTGTGTAACATAGCGTACCTTACATTTACAGGGCCACTGATTAAATCTGTGTAACTCCTGAAACCCCTGTAACATACAACCCAAGAAGTAAAATGACTCGGGAGTACTGTCTGTAATTGGATTGGGTTAAATAAATGAGGAGAAAGCTTGCCGGATCTTTGTGACAATCATGAAACGCTTGAGTACTGTATGCCGAAGCACTAACAGAATGCGTTACTGTTTTTCAGCTCAAAAAGCTGAACTCTGTTTCTGGTGTGAGACTAATACTATAAAATTCGTTTTGCAAGCTTTCGATGTACTCGAGCTTTTGAGCGCGATGAACACAGTTGACGGGTGGATCCATTGCGAAATGTCAGCAAAAAATGGTGTGCGGTGAGGACTCTGATTGGAACTGTCGTGTCGCTGGTGTTGAATCTCGAGTTTTTGTACTAGCTGCTCCTTGTCAGAAGACATGGGCTTCGATCGATGTCTGCTATTGCACCTGGGTCTGAGCGTTTCAATATTGTCACGTCTGAGAAATTCGCATACCTCAGCTTTTCAACGAGACGAATTCGAGGATAGGCATGATATGTCAGGTATTTACGTTTGTATAACTTTTCAGACAGGTTTGTGTTGGCGGAAGAATTCGCGGTAGGATGCACACAGTGTTTATAAAATAGTATATATAAAATACATTGTATAACAAATATAAATGAAGGATCAGAAAACGATTACATTTCCATTCTTGAATAAAATTTGGAACTGTAAGGCACCGCAATGTTCTAAGAAAACCTAAGTTTAATTTTCAAAAGTTACTTTTACAGGATTCTACGTCCATAAGCGCCTTCGACACTCATCCAGAATTTTTGCAAATGTTGGCAAATTTAAACAATCCCATAAACTTTATCATAACTTTACTTTACTATTCACACATTTTCTTAAATAATTAGGCGTTATAATTAATAACATTAAATATTAAAGACTTAGAGGAACAATTCCAAAATTATTTCATCTTTGGAATTCTTCCATTAATGTTAAATTTCTCATATATGATTTGAAATGCACCAATAACACATGTACTACATATATTATTCTAACTCCTATAAGAAATATTTTATCTCTTATTTCCGCGAAGTTCTTGCATTTTCGGGGATTATATAAATTATGCGTAATTTAGCACTGATTGTATCTAGAGCTGAAATTGGTGTCATTAAACACCAACTATAGTTGGCACATTCTCTCAAATTCAGATAGAGGCGTAGGCGGTGATTCCAGAGTTTATTTCTTTCTCTCTCTCTCTCTCTCTCTCTCTCTCTCTCTCTCTCTCTCTACCCCCTATATACAAGTATTGGTTTTCTAAGAACAGTGCCGTAATTTAAAGCAGTGAATTCATGGTCCTGTATAGAGAAGTGTCCACTTTGTCGGAGAGGTTCACAGTTAAAACGTCGTGTGTATAGGGTCTAGGCATCTTTCCGTTCCCGCCTCGACAATTTGCTGCGACCTCCTCAGTTTTGGTCGACCACCATTGTCTTTTTCTTCCCTCTAGCTATATGATACAGGACTTTCCTGGCTGCTATTTTCTAAGTGTTCTTTCTTTTGTTCTGTATTCAGATACCTTGGAGAAGCTTTCAGCTCTCTTTTAATATTTTCATTTTTCTAATATCGTTTAGTTGAGAGCTTGTCACAGAAGTAAGAAATTCATTTCTGCTGCGTGGATAGGTATTTAGCCTCTCTTTGTTAAGGTCCAAGATTCGAAACCGTGAAACAAAACGAGAGCCGCCGTAACTTTGAAAATTTATAAAGAAAGTCCTTCCTTGCTTTTTCCTTCAATTTTGTGATTGTAGTGCTACACGATGTTTGAATTCTACTTTGTATCACACTTAAAATGATGGTGTTATCGATTATCAATATAAATTAGCCATCACTTAGAAACGTAATGAGCTATATTCCTGCACATGGAAGATATAGAAAACACCTGACACGACACGAGCAGTTGGCACACCTGAGGACAATTGAGAACTCACTTGTAGTCTGTGTCTACAATGTAGTCTGTGCTACACATTTTCTAGAATGCGAGAGTACAGAACAGTAAAACAGTTAGGTATTTTCCCCCATAGGATTTAGTTTTTCCCCCGCGACACTAGAGACATTGTGAAACAAATACTACAACTAATCAGGCATGATTGCATGGGCTGGAGAACAGGAAATGCACAAAAATGTTTCAGACTGCGTTGCTTAAGGAAAACTACCAGCTACCAAGTTAGCCATTCTCATAAGGTATAGTACATCTTAGATCGTTGTAATTTAGCGTTTGGTCAATCTATTTTAATACCATTCCTCTCCATATTGAGGATTTTCCAGGGATAGCAATTAATAATCTCTGCATTAAGATTCTATCCGTTGTCTCCAAATTCTAATATTTCTATAATTTATCCAGTTATTCTACACATTTATTATGAAAGACACTATAAATTATGAAATAAGTAACGGTCTTATAATATTATGCCAACAAAAATGGGTGATCATACAACTGAGGAGATAAATCTGGAATATCAGAAAAGCAAATGACCACATGACCTAATGAGAAGCAGTAAGTTAAAGCGGGAAGGGATATGAAGCACTGCCACTTGTTACCCAAGATTGGTGAACCCTTCTTGGTATGGCTTACGTGGTCCTCTCGAAATGCATCTTCTGGGCAGTGGTGCGTTTGATGCTTACGTACTTATAGCACCCCTAAGCTACCTTTGTTAGGATCCATCTGCGTTCACTTCAACACATTGTTTATCGCTTTATTAATTTTCAAGAATCAATTTCAAACACTTGGTTACACTCTTTCAATCATACCGGCTTAGTACGACAAAATCTGCTGAGTATCGATCTGCTGTTAATCGATACTGTTATAAACATGGTAGTCAACGCTGCAAATGCTTTCCTTTCACCCTTTTGTAGCGCTGAACATGTTACGTAACTACGTTTAGAAGTATAGACAGTTAAAACATTCTGTCAAGACTAACTTATCCACAACACATAACCTACAAAAATGATAGTACGCTTTATTTGGCTTAATATAACATACAGACTGTTTGAAAAGTCTGAGCACTTGTTTTAGGTTTTTAACTATGTTCTATGTACGTTAATTACCTGCTAAACAATCTAATTTTCATATTGTCCATTATTTGTTTATTCCACATTAGCCGTTTATAGGATAGAAAGGTAGAGTCAGAGTGAAGAATTCAGTGTCATAGCCGGAATTTGGATTCACGGATTTCCTGGTCTCCATCCAGTTGCTCTAACCTCTGAGCTACCATAGCAACATGCTGATATGGAGCTGAATCCACCAACTGACCGAGATTTTCCCGCTGAACCACAAGGAAATCTCAAAATAATTTGATGTGTTCTGAAATCTGAGACAGCGACATAATTATAATGTGCTCGCATCAACTATGCTTTGTAATTCAGTTAACAAAGTGTTTTGTTAGAAAAACTTTTTTAAGGTTGAGGTTATAACATACAAGTGTAAGCATGCTAATTGCGGCTGGACCTACATCTCATCTACAGCATGCAAGACTGTTAAACGTGTTTCACACCATTTTTAATCCACTCTTGCATCGCAGTCCTCCTCATTCGGTTTTTGTTACTCCAGAGTAGTTTGCACGATCCCTTGTATTTCATATTTGTAGGAAGATGTTCGCTTCGTGATCATTTCAGTTTACTTTATTCTTGAACTGACTTTTCGGTCACTTTAACTTAATGCTGCACCTACAAAACTTATTTTAAAACCATCTTTACTTGATGTGCATACGCAAGCATGTTTACTTTAGCATTTCTTGGAGTTATTCAACTCAATAAAGCCAAATCTGGTTGATCTTCCGTGAAAATCGCAAACCTTAAGGTGACACAAGTACTTTTAATCTTAACGGAATAAGGTGCAGTTTTTAGCGATTTTTGCCAAAACATCCACTTTTGGTATTGGTTTAATGTGTTTTTTTCACAAGTCTTATTGAGGACAGGAGCTGGATAGGTAGACTCAGACTGAAAAATTCAATGCCATAGCCGGGATTTGAATCACGGATCTCCCGGTCTCTAGTCGGTTGCTCTTCCACTGAGCTACCATGGCAACATGCCGGCATAGCATTAAATTTCTCAACTGACTCGCATGTGTCCCGGTAAACCACAAGGCGATCTCAAACTATTTTGAGATGACAACCTCAATGGCGACTTTAATGTTGTAAGCACTTTAAGTCCCAGGATTCATAGCATAGCCAACTCTTATGGTCAATAGGTATTGGTTTTTTTGTTTGTTTTTTTTCACATTAGCCTTTTGCAGTCTGACTCCACCTATCCAATTTTTTTATTACTTTTACATTTTGAAATGCATCTTCTATCACGAAAATAGAAATAGAGGTTTGATTATTTTCCCTAAAGCTCTGCAGACTGGGTGTAATAAAACGTCTAAGTAGAACTTGATATTCATAATAGATTCACTTTAAACAAATAATTAGTATGGTATACGCTGTTTTTGCTGTTGTTCCCACTTTGTAAAATAAACATCTTTTTTAAAATGGAGCTATCAACTGTAATACATTTAGCCAGAAATTTTGTTAAAAATCTATTAAGAAATTTAATTTTTTAAACAGCTGATGTGTTCCTTTCAAATGACTGTCTCTACCTGCTCTGCAAATAAACTTCTTACATAAGTGTATTCTTCTTTCTGATTTATACTAATCGAGATAAACTTAGCAGAATTGTCTTATTATTTAGTTCCTTGTAAGTAGAGAGGGGATATAATAGGCTAAAGGGATAGTCAACTATTTTAAAAAATGCTGCTGTTGTGCGACTAAAATTCGCTTCTTTGCATGGTCACAGTGAACCAAAAGAAACACGACAAACGACATGCTGTTTGTGAAAACAAAAAGTATTTTAAAATGAGACCAATAATAAGGAGTATCCCGAAAATACAGGGTTACTACAAGGTAATACATTCCACTAAAAAATTCAATACCGTTATTTCCTCGCAAATATTTGTGTTGAGGTCCCTTGAAAAAAAGAAAAAGAATGTATATACAGGGTTACAACAAAAGAAACAAACAAATTCAACTGCCTGGAAAACAAAAACTATTAGAGATAGCAACCTAATTATTTTGGAGGTATGTTGAGAAACTTTCAAAGTTTTGTTTGTTACTATTGGTAACGCTGTAGTGTTTTGTTTCTTGTTGCAGAAGCTGAAATGGCGGAAAATCCTGTGGAAAAGGCATATTGCGTGTTGGAATTTGCTAGAACGCAATCAGCAACTGTTGTCCAACGACATTTTAGAACACGTTACCACAAAAATGAAATGATGCGCTCACAAGAACCAGCATCGTCTTCATCATGTCGCAACATGTCGATGCAAAAGTCACGCCGTATGACCTTATCTTCTTCACTCAGAAACTGCAACATCTGTAATCTGTAAGGCATCATGTGCAGTCGCTTCCGCAAGATTTTCCATACAGTTTGCTGTGGAATTTGTAATTGCATGCTTGCCCTAGATGTCGATTTCTGTGGGCTTCTTATGTAGGCAGAACGAACACGTTCAACGTTTTCTTCCGAAACTCTTGGTCTTCCCGAGTTCTTCCCTTTGCACAAACATCCCGTTGTCTCGAATTTTCTATACCAGTCGTAGATTGACTGTCTAGTCGGTGGCGTTTTGTGTAACGTGTTCTAAAATGTCGTTGGACAACAGTTGCTGATTGCGTTCTAGCAAATTCCAACACGCAATATGCCATTTCCACAGGATTTTTCACCATTTCAGCTTCTGCAACAACAAACAAAACACTACAGCGTTACCAATAGTAACAAACAAAACTTTGAGAGTTTCTCAACATATCTCCAAAATAATTAGGTTTCTATCTTTAATAGTTTTTGTTTTACAGGCAGTTGAAGTTGTCTATTTCTTTTGCAGTAACCCTGTAGCTATCTGTAGAAAAACATACATGGCATAAATTGTTTGTTTTAACAAAATGCAGATTTTCTGTATGGTAAGTCTTATCTGTCTCTTACGGTTTGCTGGTTATACATATAATATAGAGATTTACTGAGACTATACCAGATCATTCAAGCTATATATTTCATTTGTCATCAAAATATCATAAACATATGGTATTTTTAAAATATCGTTAGAACTTTTAACAAAATCAAACATTTCGAAAGATGTTCCACGTAGGGATAGTTGAGAGTGGGGAATTTTCTTGAAAATCTTCATAGCGTATCCTTGGAAGATACTGAAGATAAATAATAAGTTTGGTATTTATCGTACCTTTCGTTTTTGAGTTATGTACACACACACACACACACAGGAAGACTTATTAATGGACATTTTTCTAAAATTGCCTTTTTAAATTTCAGGGTGTCTCAAAACATATATAATTCCGGTGAAATCGGTACCGAAGTTTTCGATGGAATGCAATACCGTGTGTATCCACTATGTTGATTGTGCATATAATTCATTATCTGAGCAGAAAATAAATTTTGATTTTAGGCAATTAAATCGAATAAATATATTAATATTTTCAGAATGAAAGAACATATTTGAGTGAAACTTGTTACCAGTAATTTCTATAAAACAAAATAACACACTATCTTTAATACTTAAGAAAGTCACGATTGTCATTTTGCTGTTCCCATAAACCAAAACGTAAGCCTGGCTTAAGTGGGATTCAGTATTTTACTAAAGCTTTTCCAAAGTTTAACAGTGAAACTGGTAATTCGGCAAAAATAATACGATATTTCAAGAAATGCGATAATTAAATCCGCGAAATATAAAGCGGCAGAAGAAGTAAACCCAAAGCAGTCTAAGGAACTAAATGTTAAATCGATAATTCTGGTGTTCGATATCTCGCCAAAGGCAACACTTTGATCTCGTGCATGCATGTACCTGTTCGCTAATATTGGCATGAAGTTTACTTTTGCACATTACTCCAGAGTATAACGGCTTTACATTTGACGTGGTGCTCATATAATGTTAAAATACAATATCCATCTCTTGCTCGAGCGCCATAAAATGAGGCAGCCTAGATTTTTGTTTTATGATACCTAGGGTTCCACATGCATTTATAACACCTCATTTTCAATGTTAATTTTGCCTGAGTAGTAATAAAATGTTATAATAGACTTTATGACATTAGTTAAGTCTGTTACGAACATAAAAACGGAACTAAATGTGTTTTATGCAGGAGCGAGTAATGGTATCATAATATAATAATAAAGTTCTAGTGCTTAGTCCTGCATGAATGCAACAGGTCACTCTAGGGTCATAAAATGTCACTCGACACAAACTCCATTAAAACGTATTGTGTAAGATCCCTTATAATGGAATTGAGATTAAGAAGAAACTGACGCCAAAAATCTGATATGTTCCATTCATATGACTTTCTCTATATCTCTGTCATAAATTATTGTTGAAAACCTTATGTTTCTATTTACTTCATGCTAATCGAGAAAATATTAGCAGAAATAGTCTTATTACTTGTTTCCTTGTAAATAGAAGGGAAATAAGGGAGTTCCATAGATTAAAGTGACAATCAAAAGCTGATTGCTATGTGACTAAAGTCCTTTTCTTTGTAAGGACAGAAGTTGATAAATTCCTGTATGGGAAAAGTGTAAGTTTTTTAAAAGGGAAACTAAAAACAAGGAACATCTCTAAAACGATTTACTCCACGAAAAAAATGATAGAACATATAGTTTGTGTTTTAACGTGCTGTACATTTTTTGTGTGTTAAGTTTTTGTCCAACTCTTATGGTATAGAAGTTCTGCAAAATTCCCTAAAAGTCATCTAGAGTAAAGTGGTCTTCAGAGCTTATTCCCAGAAAAATTAAGATATACATTTTATTTGTCAGGTAAATATCTTTTCTATACGATATTTTAACCAAAATCGTTAGATTTTTGAGAAAATCATATTTTTCGAAAAAAGTGGGTTTGAGGAATTTTTCTCAATCTTCGTGTCGCATCCGTGGAAGATTCTAAATTTAAATACCAAATTTGGTATTTTACCGACTTTTCGTTTTTGAGTTATCGTGCTCACAGACCCACGGACACACACACGGACCTTTTTCAGAAAATTCTTTTTGTGGATACAGGGGACCCTAAAATATATATTTGCGGTTAAATCTCGGTATCGAATTTTTGGTTGGGGTGCAATATCTTCTCTATACAGTATGTACATGGTACGTATAGAGAAAGTAAAAATTGGCAAAGTAAGATATTTAACTTTTGTTTAGTTCTGTTTTTCATGGTCTTATCGGCAGCAGTCACCTTTGGAACATGTGTACCGTGTATTGTTACCGTTACGTTACATTAGATCACCCGCACACACTCACATTCATACTTCCAGACTCCGAGAAAGATAGGCTAGGGAAAAAAAATCCCCCCCGCTCCAGTCGGTTATCGAACCCGGGTTCCTCGAACAGCAGGCAAGTCGTTTACTGGTTAACCCACGGGGCCAGCTATTTAGTTTTTACATTCTTATAAACTGAAATTTCCTCTTCAATTTCATAGATTATTCTTATAATTGTAGGCAAAATGCATACATTTTAATATGTATTTTTTTTCAAATTTATCTGAAAACTTAGCCAAAACGTAATATCTACTTTCTTATACATTTTTATATATTGAAATTTACCTGTTAATAAGTTTTATTATAATTGTAGATAAAATTAGTTATCTTCATATGTTTTTTGAAGTGATCTGCATTTCTTATTTTATATTAATAATTCTGGCTTTTGATTAAAATACCTTATGTTTAAGATACTTTTATGACAGACGAAATGCATGTCTTGAATTTTCTGGAAATAGTCTGTGTTCTGTATGCTTATGAATGACTAGCCTGTATTGCGGTATGTGTGCTGGTCGATTATTAAACTTAATTTTTAAAAAAATGATGGCTTTTTTACCCGTTCTACAAACAAATATTCTTACAAAAGAGATTCTTTTGTCTATATCATGCCAATTGAGACAAGCATTATCAGAAGTGGTCTTACTTCTTAATTCCTTGTAAGCAAAAGGGAAATATATCTAAAGCGATAGTCGTTTTGTGAACAATTGAAGTTCGGTTCGCTTTGCAAGTCCAGCAGTAAACAAAAGTGAAAGGTAATCCCTTTGAGAAAAGTTACCTAGTTTAAAGTTGAAACCAATAACAAGGAATATCTCGGAAACGTTCAACTCTATATAAAAATGCATATGACATATGTTTTGTTTTAACGAGATCTAAATTTTTGTGCTGTAAGCTTTTGTGTACTTCTTACGGTTTACCATTTATGCAAAAATACAGCAAATGTAATCCAGAATATTCCCAGAAAATACAAGATGTACATTTTATTTGCGGTGTAAATGTCTATAATACACGGTATTTTAATCAAAATCGTTAGATCCATTTTTGAGAAACTTTCTCTATGTAAAGGGTAGTTTGCGGTGGAGATTTTCGTGAAAATATTCGTGTCGCATCCTTGAAAGATGCTAAACTTAAATACCAAGTTGCGTATTTAACGGTAGTTTAGTTTTTTAACTACGCTGTCCAACGAGCACAGTCACGGACTTTTTTCTATAAATTCTTTTGGACCTCAAAACACACATTTCTGGTGATCTCTGTATAACATTTTTGGGTGGAATGCAACACCTTCTCAATACATTATATACATAGTACGTGTAGAGAAAGTATAAATCTATTCTTCTATTAAATTCGGGTATGTTTTATTCGCAGAGTTTTATATTGCTATAATAAACATTCGCTAAAGGGAGATTAAAAGCACAACCCCAGTAAATTAAACCTACCAAATTCATGACTCAGTATTCAAAAATTATTTACGAAATTAGACTGCAAATTTCACAGGATGCAGATATGTACCGTTGTTGATTAAGCAAGATAGGACTTTTTCATTAATTGCACTATCGGTGAAGGCATTTTCTGCAGGAATAAATTCATTTATCAGTTATGCTATATTTGGCTTAAAATTTATCATCAGTTATTGTATTTTAAATAACTAAGGATATTATTGGCACAAAACAGTTATATAACTGCAATTAAAGCTTTTTAGCTCCCAAAATTCGATTTATCTATCTTGAATGGTTTATGAGAAAATTAGTAACTATATCAGTTTTCACAGAAGAAGCTGTTCAAAGAAAAATGGAAGAATAACAAAAACAAAAACTCTGATTTGTTCCATTCACATGACTTTCTCTATATATCTGCAACAAATTATTGTTAAAAAGTTTATACTTCTATTTACTTCATGATAGTCAGAAAAAATTAGCAGAAATAGACTTATATGTTGCTTCCTTAAAAGTAGAAGCGAAATATGAGAGTACCATAGGTTAAAGTGATAGTCAAAATCTGGTTGCTATGTGACTGAAGTTCCTTTGTTTGTGTGGACAGGAGTTGACAAATTCCTGTATGAGAAAAGTTTGTTTTCTAAAGTTGAAACCTAAAACAAGGAATATGTAAAAAAAAAAAACAAAAAGAAAACGATTAACTCCATGAAAAAATGTATGTAACATAAATCGTGTGTTTTAATGTGTTCTACATTTTTTGTGTAGGAAGTTTTTATCTATCTCTTACGGTTTAGGAACTGTGCAACATTCCGTAAATTTCATCCAGAATAAAGTAAGCTTCTGAGACTATTCCCAGAAAATTGAAGATATACATTTTGTTTGTTAGGTAAATACTTCAATATACGATATTTTAATCAAAATCTTTAGTCATTTTTAAGAAAATCAAAATTTTCGAAAAAAGTTCCATGTAAAGGGTAGTTTGGTGTGGGGGGATTTTTCTCAAAATCTGCGTGTCACATCCAAAGAAGATACTAAACTTAAATACCAAATTTGGTATTTTACCGAGTTTTCGTTTTTTAGTTATCGTGTTCACGGACACACGGATACACACACATACACGGACCATTTTTTTTAAAATGCTTTTTATTTTTATGTTTTTGATACAGGGGACCCTAAAACATATATTTCCGGTGAAATCTGGGTATCGATTTTTTGGGTGGAGTGCAATATCTTCTCTATACACTATGTACATATTACGTATACCCAAATGCCTCTATGAAATATTACGAGATTATTGTAACAACAGAAAGGTCTTTATGGAAGGTGTAAATGGCATAGTATACAAAATAAGTACCAAGGGATGTCCACAGGGATCGGTATTAGGACCATTGTTTTGGGACATTGTATTGGAGACCTTATTAGAATGAGGATGTAAACATCACAAACACCATCGCATATGCCGACGATCTTTTAATCATCATTGAGGATCAAAACAGGAACAACTTGGAAAGTAAAGCAAATAATCTAACACAGAAACTAAGCAATTGGTACGCAAAATCAAAACTACAAACATCACCGAATAAATCAAATTATATGCTTTTGAGGGGTAGTTTAAAAAGTGATCCAAGCATAACGTTTAATAATCAAATCATAAGAAGACAAAAGGAGGTTAAATACCTTGGAATATATTTAGATGAGAAATTAAAATTTAGGAAACACACAGAGTATATAAGAAATAAATCCGAAACCGTGATGATGAAATTGGCCCGAATTATGCAATAAAATTTTAAAATACCGTTAACCACAATCTCTATATATAATAATAGTATTTTCGTATACATTATAGCATATGGCGAGTGTTTGGGCCACTCGAATGCAGGACTTTCATATAAGGAGCTTACTAAGGAGAACTCAAAGAAAAATCTTGCTACAATTTACTGGAGCAGTTAAAACCACTCCGACTATGGCCCTCCCAGTTACGACAGGAATTTGGCCAATAGACCTTTTAATTAAACTTAAGGGAGCAAAATTTTGGTTGAAGAAGAATGAATTTGGAAAGGTAACACAAATAATTGGAAGATGTGAAAATGTAGCTGAAATGAAGAGGTTTTTGAAAATAAGCTGGCAACAAGAATGGGATATAATGGAAGCGGGAAGGAGAGTGCATAATTTATTTAATGACATCAACGAAAGACTTAGACTTAAATATATTCAGCCTACTAGAGGACTAATCCATTACATCACTGGACATGGACCTTACAAAACATATTGGAAAAAGATTAACAAAACCTTAAATGATAATTGTGCTATTTGTAACAAACAAGATACACCCGAACACGTTCTGTTTGAATGTCCGCGACATGGTGAACAAATAACTCAATTACGAACTGAACTAACTGGGCACAAAATAGCGGACATATTAAGAAATGAAGACTTATATCCACCTAGAGAAGTTAGCGAATATAATTAGTAAAATTTCCTGGGAAGAGAGAATTGAACAAGTGAAAATACCAGCCCGTGCACTAGCCAGAGATGAATTAAGAAGATCCGACAGAATTCGAAATCAGTAAACTTAAACTTATAACTGACACTCTGATAAAAACTTAAATACAGAAATATAAGCAAATACTGTTGCAACTTAAATAACTATGAACCCAAGGGAGAAAGTTCATAGGAAGAAGAGGAAGAATAAATAATGCAAAATAATTCTAAATGGAGACTAATGGAAGATGATGGAGAGCCGAGCATAGTAGAAGGAGGCGAAGAAGAAGGAGGCGATGTAGACCAGAGTGATAAGAGGGCGTGTGAGAGCAGGAATGGTGGATTATGGGCTTCTGGCGGTGGACAGTACGAGGCAAGGGGAGATGACGTTGAGGAGGAAGTCTTAGGGAAGTGCTAAATAGTGTTAAAAAGTTAAATACAGTGAGTATAGTGTAATGATGACGTAAAAGATTAGGTATGATTAGTAACAGATATTAGCCAAAGGATTTACTACAGTTTACTACAATGTAAAGAAATTATTGTATAATATAATTTTTTAGTTTCGCTGGTTACCAGTGCATATTCTGCTGGATACCAGTAGTAGAGGATTAGTTTTTCATTTATCTTAATAATCTAGAACATTGTTTTATGGGTAAATAGCTGGTTACCAGTTATTTGCGTTACTGGATTCCAGTAATTAATAATATATGATTTAGAGTTAGTGATAGTTGTTTTATGGCTGGAATTTATTTTATTTTAGTTTAGATTAATTTGTTTTTGTTTTAAATTAAATTTTGAGTTATTAGTATATAAGTATTATCTGTAAAATAATGATGTATAACAATAATTTAAAAGTGGGAAATAAATTATAAATGTTGTAATATAGGTCCTGGTATAGGGAACAGATGTATTACAGATTTTATTTTTTTCTAGTACTATAGAGAAAGTAAAAATAAAGTGTCATATAGGTATTTGGAAATAAAAATTCATATGTCTTGAGCACACAGGTGTTTCTACATTAAATATTAGTGCCAATTTTTAGAGGAAAAACTTCTTCTTAATGATGAGGAGGGCTAAGTGTATAACAGTTATGATATTGAAAATTAAGGAGATAATTTGACTTTATTGTATGTGTCAAGTTGTTAAAGTTATTGTACAAATACTGCATGAGCCGTTGGTCATATGTGCATATTTTTTATACTAGTTAAAGCTGACAAGACGAAAGAAACGAGACAAGTAAATAAAAAGAAAGAAAAGTGTGTCTGTAATGTACAGTATTTTAATCACATCGTTGGATACATTTTTGAAAAAAACAAAAATTGCCTGAAACTCTTGGAAGATCCGTAGTCCACTTACTTTCCGCGTATTTTAGGACTGACATACCCCTAGTTTTCGTGTTTACTGTTTTAATTCTTTGTTGTTGTTGTTGTTTTAATATTGCTTGTAATGTGGATTACAAAAGCACGTACGGTCTGTGGACCCGTGCGATTGTTGAAATTCTATGTATGATATTGCTATGTCAATAAATACACTTATTCATTCATTCATACAAACAGGTGCCTATGGGTCAGAAACCACTCGGGGAGCCAACGACACGTAATCACAGAATGAAGAACCTGGAACGAGTGAGCGCATCGTTGCCAGGCATGAACTGAGGAAGTGGATGGAAGGAAAGATGATGATGGAGCATTTGGTGGAATGAATTGCGGGGAAACCGGGGATCCGGGTGTAATCAAAATGCTTGTTTAAAAAAATCATTTCAGAATAAGCGTTTATTATAGTTAACGTGAAATAGTAGATGGCAATGTCTCCTTTATACAGATACTATACTAGTGTTCAGGCCGATGTGATTTCAAATAAAGTACTGTGAATTTCGAATTACATAACAAATTGTTAACTTTAGATTTATGCACCTGTTGTAGATCACACAAATTCAAACGTTTAGTTTTTAAGCCATTGCGTTTAAATTAATACTAGCATGTTTGAAGAAAGTGCAAAATAAGATTGTAAATTCCTCCGCATCTTAAATATTGTATGCTCAAGTCACTTTCATCTGAGGACGCTGTTGCAAGAAGCTGAGCTATAATCGATCATCCCATGCTTCATCACGCAAACACATGAGGCTAACTTGGCAGGCCTCACTTTGTTACATAAAGGAATTCTCACTTACAGTGTAAGCGGCTAATTCCTGAGTTCGAGAGGCGCAGAGCCACTCAAAAAGCCAAGACGACCTAAGGAAATGAATACGGCGAAGACAGATTACATGTAGCTAACCCCGAGGGACAAGAAATGCTCTTAAGATAATAGATAGATGGATGTTTGTCTCTCAAGATGAGAAAGGAACTGGGAGGAAAGAAAAGAAAGCAGGCCGCAATAAGCAGTAGCAAAAAAGAGAAGACATTGCTGTTTGTGCATGAAAGAAACGAAATCACCTCTTCCTTTTCTTTTTTTAACTTTACATTGTGTCCCGAAAGAATCCAATTTATCCTTCCTTTAGCCCCTCCCCCTGCTGTCTACCAGATTATTTGTGAACAATTAAGATTAATTAGCTCTGAGAAAAAAGGGGTAAATTGCCAAAATGAGTTTGTTTCTTTAATTACACTTTCATTTATATCTCCTCGGTATTATCTTTTGCCCAGCTGTACATGTTTTACAAGGTTTCTTGTATCCATCTATGTCACTCTTTCTTCCATTGTTCTACTGTGCGAGGCAAAAACTCTTCTTGAGAAGTTGTGATACGTAGGGCGAGTTCAAGTCACGTTTGAACTGAAAAAGCGGTCGGGAGTAGGCCGTCAGGGCGCTAGATAAACGCGGCATTCTGATTGCAGACTTTTCCATCAAGCACACACGTTTACGTCCAGTACCAAGCACGGTTGTGTTACCAATAGAATACGTATTTGCGCGGGCTTAAAGTTACCGGTCGTTGCTTTGTAGTTTGAAGTGTTAGAAGGAGTGCTTTTATGTACTTATTTCAAATTACTTTTAAACTACTTTTGGTGTGCGTATTAAGTTAATCCTTTGTTGCCTGTCGGTACCTATAAGTTCCGCTTGTTTTAAGCGTAACTATACAAATAGGGTTGTATTCTAGGATTAAGTTCATGTTATATTAACCTTCGACCATAAACGGCAAGTAATCAAGACTGCTTTATAATGTAAAAATATATACAATTTTTGCCCTAAAATTGCAGTGATTTTTTTAAATGGATAAAAAAGAAAACCGACTTAATTACAACCAAATATAACCCCATTAGCTTCCAAACATCACACCGATAATTTTACTTGGGCTCTCCCCGTCATTAACCACAATCACTGGGATTTTAACTTGAAACATTTCGCTTTGAATGGATGGCCAATCCATTACCTATCATCTAACACTCATGGTCATTTGAACTTCTTTTTGGGTATTGCCTTGGCAGCTTTATTAAAACTGATTTTGAAGAATTTAAACTTTTAATTGTGAAGAAAAATATTAATAAAGGATCTACATTTATTTTCATTTCTATTTTTTCTATTATCTTATGTAATACTTTTATAGGTTTATTCCCAAATATTTTTACTAGAACTCCAATTTTAAACTTGAACTAAAGGAAAAACGGCATATGTTTGCACGCAACTAAGGGTTAAATATTTATTTAATGAAATAGCGGCTGAAAATATTACTGCACAGTAATGAACATTACTATTGTATTAATCGCATTTAAACGGATTCATGCCGTTAAGCGTGTTGGCAATTTATAGGCATATTCTTTGGCAGGAAGCTTTCGAGCGAGGTGGCGCTACAACTGCATTCAGGTCATTGGTTTGATTTCTTGGCGACCTTTCTGACCCATGAGATTTTTTCCGGGGGCTTCCACAGGCTGCCAGATGAACGTCGCCCAATCGGGACCTGCTTTCGGAATGCTTTTGGGCTAGAACCTCCGAGACTTGGGGCTCGTGGTCTCGGTCCGGGCGGGGTCGGAGACTTTCTATCCGGAAACGCTAGCGAACCCGTCCATGCTTACGCTCGTCGTCATCAGGATCTGTTCTGATCCCTGCCTGCCTGGAGACACATAATTAGGAACGGGCCCCAAGAGCCTTACGTGTTGTACTCAGCCCAGTGATTGGGGATTTTGTCTGTCTTTCATCCTAATCATAATCCATGCAGGAAGCTGAGGAAGATTACTTCCAGCAATTTCGTTGTAAGTTAGTGAATTAAAATGACAGTGTGATGCCCTTCACCATGAAAGTTTAAATGTAATATTCAGAGAATTACCCATCTAGCATGCTGCTGTTTACAACGGTCTTCTCCGCTCACTTTCTGAGCTGAAAACGCGACGCGCATTTACGCTTATTTGATATTACCCTACAGTGATGATGTATTAATGACACTCTTCTGTTTCTCATTTCATAGTTTATCTTGAGGAAAACATTACACTATGGTATGGACTGGCAGATAAGTATTCTAATTTGAAAACCTGTCCCCCTTCCTTGACCAGAAGCCACTAATGCTACCATTTTCAAAGTGGATTAACGTTCCTCAAAGTATCTACTTTATGTTATAATCATTAAAAATTAGGGTTTTTGCTGTATGTCTTCAGATTACGTATGCATAGACATTTATATTGGTGTCTGCTCAATGTCTGTAGACTTCTGACGTAAACAAACCACCCGAATCGTACAGTCCGAAACTGAAAAATTCAACGTTCCTTTATTTCCGTAAAAAAGTACTTAATTGCAAGCCCTTTATTTCATAGCTTTTGTCATTGTAAGTAAATATTGGCCACTACACATATTCTGTTCTCTCTGCAGTACATATGAATAAGTAGATATATTCTAGTTTGTGTTGTTACGATAAGCCAGCAGGAAGCGAACTGAATAGCGTGTACGCCCTTAGTTGCATGTTTTACTTTCTGAATGCGTACTGTGCATATTGTAGATAGAGAAGGTATTGTATTCCGCCCAAAAATTCAATGGCGACGTTTCATTGGACCACTGAATAAAAAAACAACACTTTTTGGAAAATGGAACCGCGCACGTGTGTGTGCGTGTGTGTGTGTGTGTGTGTGTGTGTGAGAGAGAGAGAGAGAGAGGGAGAGAGAGAGGGAGAGAGAGAGCATAGCACAAAAAATGAAAACGCAATTGAATACAGAATTTGGTGTTAAAGTTTAGTATCTTTCTTGGATATGGCAGGAACATTTTCATTTGTTCTCAAAAATGGCTCTAACGATTTTGATTAAAAGTCCTAATATTTGGTAAAGATATTTCCATGACAAATAAAATCTATCAATTGGGGATAACATATGAAGTCCTCTTCATTCTGGATGAATTTTGCACAACTAGTAAACCATATGAGATTGACAAAGACGTGTTACACAGAGAAGTAGCTTTCCTTAAAACACACAATTTGTGCCATATCTCTAGGATATATCGTAGAGTTAACTGTTACCGAGACATGCCTTGTTAATGATTTCAATTTTAAGCTACTTAAACTTTTCTGACTTTTCACACTTCCCTCAAATGGTAGGTACTCTTGTTTCATCTCACTTTTGTTTTATTCTTAGCGAGCCTAATTTCAATTGTTTTACATAGTGACCGGCTTTTTAAAATTTTGATCAACGCTTTAGTCTAGTGTATTACAATATTTACCTTGTGCTTAGAAGGCACTGACACTGCCATTTCTGCAAATGTTTATCTCAATTAGCGCGATGTAAATAAAGGAGTAATCCTTTGTAACAATGGTTTGTGAATTTTTGGTGCTTCGTTCTTGGTTGTTTACCTGTCTGTCCAGCTCGCTGTATTTTATGCCTCACACAAACCCTTAATCTTTTTAATTATCTGCTATAGGCAGCTTAAGATTTCTGAAGCGATTAACCTGAAGTTAACTGCATTCAAACCATCACCACTAGACTGCAAATAGCGACCATATAGAGTATACGTCAGTCGGTGACTATAGCCCAGTAATAGTTGGCGAGCGAGAGATTGCGATTTCAGATGTTTTGGGAGTATTTCCGGAGTCGTCGGACAATTGCTGAGTAAGTTCATTTCATCTAAGAATGTTCATACTCAGCTTTTATAGTTGAAGGACTAGTAGACATGTTTCGGTGGGTTGCGGCTAAAAGGTGGTTTGCTCATTGTAAAAGATTTCTTGGCATCGCGTCAGTTTGGTTGGGACCCACCATCAGCTTTGGGCCTGCCTCCGGAGGTCCGCCGGGAGATTTGGGGCCCGTGAGCGGCGTCGGGGGCGTGTTAACTGTTAGGGATTCCGTCCAGGCTTGCGACCTACGTCCGGTGAGCTATCCCAGTGTCTTGGGGTCCCATCCGTGTCTCATTTCCAATCCTAATACATAACAGCTCAAGCTTATTTCCTTCCGTCCTGATTTTCATGCTTAGGAACTTACTAATTATGGCAGTTCTTTTCACATTTAATACAGTCACTATCAGATTCGTAAGTCAAAGGTGGAAGGAGAGCTTCTTGCCGCAACAATAAGATTATTTCTTTTCTCTACGCGAGTCGATCAACTGTTTGAGGCCAGGAAACCTTAATAGGCAATTTGTGTCGACATGTTGACACAGTAGTTAAGTTAAAATAACGGCATTAACCCGAATATCTGCGATTCAAACCATAGCTATGTCACTACATTAGTTTATCTATCCTACGTAGTTGCATTAATATTTGCAAGAAAATCTTCACACTCCAAACTACGCTTTATATAAAAAGTATTCTCTATTGTTGATTTTTACCCAAGGTCGCGGGTTCAAATTCGACGGAGGATGATGGATGTTTTCAGGGTATAAAAATCCTTAACATGGCTTCCTTCGGAAGGGAAGTAAAGTCGTTGGTCCCGTATCGTAGATTTACGGCACATAAAAGAACCTCAGGCATGATAAAGAGGCCTCTGAGCAAAATTAAACGTCTTTCACGCCCAATTTAGAATGGGACGCTGAGACCCACAGCAGTTAAAGAGTGTCCATAAATAACACGCCATTTACATTTTTTTTTTACTTTTTTTTTTTAAATTTGCGCTAACAATATTGATTGAGCTAACATGTTTAAAATATTTCATGAAAAGAAAATGTACTTCTTGAATTTTCTGTGAATATCCGTTATCTTTATTGTGAATGATGTTTGTCTTACGTGCTATAACTTGTAAACTATAAGAAACAAACAAAACTTACTACACAAAAGGTGGAAGTATTTTTTGAATACACGTATATGTAGAGTGGCTTTTAAAATTGCCGAAATGTTACTTTTTATGATTCTAATTTTAAAATGCTTGATTTTATTCTCTGGGCTGAACCAAGTAAAGCGACCGGTAGGTGTGTTTTATCGCGAGCTGCATTTTCTCTGGAGTAAGTTTTTGTCCATCTCTTACGGTTTAGCAGTTATGCACAATTCAGTAAAATTTATGCAGAATAAAGTAGTCTTCAGAGGCTATTCCCAGAAAATTGAAGATATAAATTTTATTTGTCAGGTAAATATCTTTAATATACGATATTTTAATCAAAATCATTAGAGCCATTTTTAAGAAAATCAACATTTTCGAAAAAAGTTCCATGTAAACGGTAGTTTGGGGAAGGGGAATTTTCTTGAAAATCTTCATGTCGCATCCTTGGAAGTACCAAACTTAAATACCTTTGGGCTGTAACGGTCCTTTCGTTTTTGCGCTATGCTGCCCCCCCCCACACACACACATATACACACACAGACACACACACGGACATTTTTATAACTTTTTTTTTTTTTTGATTGATGGAGTCTCAAAAGATGTATTTTCGGTGAAATCTCGGTATCGAATTTTTGGGTACAATACAATACCTTCTCTATACCATATGTACATAGTTTGTATAGAGAAAATAAAATTCCTGTCCGTTCTTAATAACATCTATTGCGAGAGGAACTCAGCAGGGATTATGATTGTTAAGGTTTTGAATTTCTTCCTGTATAACGAGGTTTGAGTGTGTAAGTTCTTTCGGCAGCCGCTTTTGTTAATACATTTGTACATCTTCTCTGTCGTTTTATGTGATCCATCTGCCTTTTTATCTTTTTTTCGCCGTTAAAGAGAATTCTTATGGATGTTCTTTGATACGCTTAAGCTTACTTTGTTATGCAAAGTTGAAAGATTTTACATTTTGTTTTCTTTAATAGGCTGCCTCTGTAGGCTCTGGGTATGTTTAAATAAGTGAATTCAGTATTTTGTCTGGTAAATTTTTATTCCGAGTTTTCAGGAAGCTTATTTAATTAGAAGGATATCGCTTCATAGCTATTTTCGTTTTAAACACGTTTTACCATCTAGTTACTGTTTAAATCCACTTAGAGCAATTACGTTAAACGAAAATATTCACAGAATAAACCTGCGGTCTTTTACACTAATGAACTGAATAATTTCCGAAAGGTTTCCATTGAGCCGTTGCGGAGGAGTCTCCATTGTAAAACGGTTACAATTGAATCGTATTTGCGCTCTGTATAAAAACTTCATAAACTAGTGTACATCCGTACTTAATTAACTTCACATGATGGTGTACTGCTTACACTTAAAAGTTCCTTAAAAAAAACCTGATGTGTTGCACTCACATGACTTTCCCTAGCTACTCTACAAACAAAGTCTTACAAAACATAATTTATCTTTCAACACCAGGTTAATGGAGATAAACGTTAGCAGAATTTCGTTACTTAGTTCCTGGAACTAAGGGAATGCACTAGGCTAAATTGATAGGCAAATGTTTTAAAAGCTGTCGTTATGCGATTGTCATTGCAAATCGCTTTTTTGCTTGGCCAGGAGTGGAACAAAAGAAAAACGAACGCTCCCGTCTGTGAAAAGTATAAGTACTTCACAACTGCAACCAATAACAAGGAATACCTCTAAAACGGTAAGTTCCACGAAAATAATGTATATGACATGTGTATTTTAACAAGATCTTCATTTTTTGTAGAGTAAGTTGTTTTTTTATCTCTTAGTTATACTAAATTAAGCAACATTCATCCAGAATAACCAGGTCTTTAGAAGCTATTCCCAGAAAATTCAAAGTATACATTTTATTTGTGACAGAAATGGCTTTAATATGTGATATTTTAATCTAAATCGTTAGAGCCATTTTTAAGAGAAACAAATTTTTCAAAACTTTTTCCATGTAAAGGGTAGTTAGGGGTGGGGGGATTTTCTTGAAAATCTTCGTGTCGCATCCTTGGAAGATACAAAACTTAATTACCAAGTTTGGTATTTAACGGTCTTTTCGTTTTTGAGCAATGCTGTCCACAGACACACACACAGACAGACAGACAGACAGACAGTCAGACAGACACATAACACAGATGTACCTGTTTCTAAAAATGCTTTTTTTGGACTCAGGGGGTCATAAAACATGAATTTCCGCTGAAATCTCGACACCGAATTTTTGGGTGGAATACAATACATTGTACATACGGGGCTCGAGACAGTAAAAACACGTACACACACACACACACACACACAGACACATATATATATATATATATATATATATATATATATAACTATTCTTACAAATGATTATTCTTTTGTCTACATCATGATAATCTGGATAAACACTAGCAGAATTGTCTTATTACTTGCTTCCTTGATCATAAGTAGAAGGGAAATAAGAGAATACACTAGCCTAAAGCAATACTCAAATTTTTTACAATTGATTGCTATGTGAATCAATTGAAATTGTGTTCTCTTTGCCAGCCCGCGCAAAAACCAAGGGGATGAAAAGGAAAATTAGCTTCCCGTTTGAGAAATTTTAAGAAGTTTAAATATGAAACCAAAAACAAGGAATAGCTTGGAAACGATTAACTCTACAAAAAATGTATTACTAAATTGCATGTTGTTAACGGGATATAAATTTGTTGTGTTATATAAAATGTTTGTGTTATACAAAAATCATCCAAAATGAAGATGTCTAAAGAGACTATTCCTTGAAAAGTCAAGATATACATTTCATTTGCCATAAAAATATTTTAAACATTTGGTACAATAATCAAAGTCGTTAGATCCAATTTTAGGAACTTAAACGTTTGCAAATATTTTCCAGGTAAATGATAATCTGAGGATGGACATTTTCCTGAAAAATATTCGTATCGCATCTTTGGAAACGCTGAACATAAGTATCAATTTTGAAACTTAACCAACTTTTCGTTTTTAGTTATGCCGTTCAAGACACACTCTCCCACGGGTACACACACACACACACACACACACACACACACCTTTTTTTCTCTTTTGTTTCACGGCTCCTCAAAATATATTTCCGGTGAAATCTCGGCATCAAATTTTTGGATGGAATGTATTCTGCCTAGTATCTTCATTGTATGTTGTAGAAAAGCTAAAAATTGTACTATATATTTGATGAATACAAAAATAATAAGAAAAATCTACATTGTTTCCTGAGAACTACGCAAGTATAAGAAAAGTGACTAAGATCGCTTTAACATGGCGCCAGGTAACAAAACAAGAGCGCGTTTTCCTCTACATATTAACGTCTGCCTTAATTGAGTTTCACGCTAACAATATCAGCTCAGAACGAGTTTTGGCAAGCTAACTAGAATTTACATGCATAAACTTCAGCAATATCAAAATAACCTAGCTAGGTGTATTTAGAAACCGTTACACGACACATTCTGATATAGAGCCAACGCTTTCAATTAATTATGTACCATCAACCGAACACTAAACGCACAGGGAAAGAAACAGCTCCATGTTCAATATGTTTCGATTCAAAATAAGTACATGTATATCTTTATAATAAAATGTTCTTAATCTCGATATGTAATATCGTTTAGAAATATTGATTTTAATTAAGAAGTAGTGTTCTAAATACTTAAATTATTGATGAATTCGCTGCTACGTTATTCTCTTTCGTTTTATGTTAAAACAGTTACATGATGATTCTGGTTATGTTCCTCATTATAGAATAACACATGTAAAGTACAGAATATGATGGCTATGCGGAAATGTGTAGGGCTCATATTCGAGATGGTGTGGATTCGATCCCCGTCCAGTCAATCGCTCTTGAAAATGGGTTTTTCGGGTTTCCTCGGCTCATTAGACAAATATTAAGGTAGTGCAATTTCTACCATAAAACTTCTGTCTACAAATCATTTTGTATAAATATGGTTTCCTGATCTGTACAATGGCGGTCGGTGTGTTGCAGTAGGACGATGACTCTTGCGCTTTGAAAAGACTTCTTCTTTGCATTTGGCAGGACTGCTGGGCGCCCTCCAGTCTAGTCTACTCTAGAGCGGGGTTGCGAAGAACAAAGGCAGGGAGGGATAGCCAGACTCGGGAATGGTGCTTGGGACCTTTGCTGGTGCAATTCTTGTCCGGATCATCGCAAAGAGTAAGAAGTCATAAAGAAAACCGAATTTCCCTTTCATTAAATAACAACCATCTCTTAAAAGATTTGACCAAGCCTTACTCTAGGCGTATCCTTAATTCGCTTTTACCTGCAAATAAATAAGTAATAAGACCATTTCTGTCAGTGTTTTATCGATAGCATGAAATAAACAAATGAGCTTTGTAAGAATAGTTTGTTATAGATATATAAATACTCTTTATATAAACTATTTTAAAAATGGCAATTCTTCATTTACTGCATGTTAATCGACATAAACATTTTCACATATTGATTTATTGTTAATTTTCTTGCAGGTATAAGAGGATTTGGAAAACACAAGAAACATTAAATAGTAGTCAAGTATTTTAAAAGTGCATCGCTCTGTAATGGTTTAGAAATTATATTCTATTTGAATGAAAGAAAGAAGCAAATAACTAATTTACAGTTGAGAATAAGTATGAAATATTTAAAATACAAAGGAATAACTAGTTATATCTTGGAAAGTATTAAGTCACAAAAATGCATTTAGTGTAAATGGTTTGCTCTTTAGCTAGAAATATATTTTTGCAATAAGATTTTATCTGTTACTTTTTTTACTTATGCAAATCGTTCAAACTGGAGAGTACTATAGAGGTTATTCCAGAAGGTTCAAAATATTGTAAGAACGATGTGTTCTTTAATTCCTGCAGAAAGTTGGTTGCTGCAGAACAATTACACTCAGCTGTCGACTGCTTCGGCTGTCTCTCTTTCTCTGACCCAACTGCACTCTTCGAAGTCTTTTTTACAACTGACTGCTTTGCCCTTGACATTTCTCATTATTTAGTATCCACATACACAAGTAAATTTTCGAGGCTAAGAAAAGGATAGAAAAGCATTTCCTTCTTCTGTCATTATAATACGTGTATTAGACAATACAAATTTCATTTGTTGCGAAATACCTTGAACTGATGTTATTTTAAACAAACCGTTTTTTATACAATCACAGCTTTAAAAAATCTGATGTGTTCCATTCACATGACTTTCTCTACATCTCTGTAACAAATTATTGTTAAAAATTTGTGCTTCTATTTACTTCATGCTAATGAAGAAAAAATAGCAGAAATAGTCTTACTCTTGTTTTCTTGTAAGCAGAATTTAAATAAGGGAATACTATAGGTTAAAATGATAGTCAAAAACTGGTTGCTATGTGACTAAAGTCCCTTTGTTTGAATGGAGAGGAGTTGACAAATTCCTGTAAGAGAAAAGTATACCTAAGTGTTTCAAAGCTGAAAAAGGGAATATCTCAAAAATGCCCAAATATACGAAAAAAGGTATGTAACATAAATGGTGTGTTTTAATATGCCCTGCATTTTTTGTGTGGTCAGTTTTTGTACATCTCTTGCGGTTTAGCAATTATGCAAAATTCCGTAAAATTCCGTAAAATTCATCAAGAATAAAGTAGTCTTCAGAAACTATTCCCACAAAATTCAAGACATATATTTTATTTGTCAGGTAAATATTTTTAATATACGATATTTTAACCAAAATCGTTGGAGCCATTTTGAGAAAATCAAAAAAATTCATGTAAAGGGTAGTTGGGAGTGGCGGATTTTCTTGAAAATCTTCATGTTGCATCCTTGGAAGACACCAAACCTAAATACTAATTTTGGTATTTAACTTGTCTTTTCGTTTTGAGCGCGCACACTCGGACGTTTTTCCAAAAATACTATTTTTGGATTCAGGTGGACCCAAAACATGTATTTCCGGTGAAATCTCAGTATCGAATTTTTGGGTGGAATACAATACGTTGTCTATACACTGTGTGCATAGTACGTGTAGAGAAAGTAAAAATGTTACATGTAAAGGACTTGGGATAGTCGGAGTTTCTTGGAAATTTCCGTGTACCATTCTTGCAAGATGTTGAACTTAAATAACAAATTTGGTTTTGACAGAATTTTCGTTTTTGAGTTGTTTTATTCACTCGCATATACACACATTCACACACACCTACACACGAATATAGGGCCTCCCATGTAAACACAAATCGTACGCAGGGCGTTTATGCTGCGCGTTACGAAAGTTACCTCAGCGGCCGCGCTGCTTTGAGTGTATATACAATTTTATATGAATTCTTAGAAGCAATTTTACCTTATAAAAGATTTTAGAAGTATTGTTATTGCTGGATTATACAGGCAATGTACTGGTATCACTGAGTTCTGCCACTGTAAAGTTTCTGATTTCATTTGTAATGTCTTCTTTCATTTTCTCCAATGTGTGAGGGTTTGTTCGATACACTCACTTGTCTCTACATCGTGTTAAACAGATAAATAGAAGCTACCAAAATGATCGTATTAACACTTATAAGTAAAGGGAAAGAATGAGGCTCACTAGGATAAAACAACAGTATTTGTTTTAAAAGCTGTTGTTATGTGACTGAAATTCGTTTCTTGGAATGACCAAGAGTTGACAAGTTTACGTATGAGAAAAGTTCAAGTATTTTAAAACTGAAATCAATAAAAATATCTCGAACATTTGTTAAACTTGACGAAAAAAATTAAATGTAGGTATCTACATATTTTGTGTAGTAAGTTTTTGTCTATCTCTTACAGTTGACCAGTTTTCCAGAGGCTATTTCCAGAAAATTCAATTTTGTTTAACATGTAGATATCTTTAATATATGGTATTTTAATAATAACCATTACAGTCACTTTTTAGAAAATCAAAAGTTTGCAAATGTTTTCCATTGCAAGTGTAGTTTGGTTTAGGGAATATTCTTTAAACTCTCCATGAGGCATCCTGGGAAGATACTTACCTAACTTAAATACCAGATTTGGTATTTTACCGACTTTTCGTTTTTCATTTATCGTGGTCACTGACATACTGACACACACACACACGGACATTTTTTCTAAAAATGCTGTGTTTGGATACAGTATACCCTAAAACGTGTATTTCCAGTGAAATCTCAGCCTCGAATTTTTGGGTTGAGTGCAATACCTTCTCTATCTGCGTACCATGTACTGTGTAGAGAAAGTAAAAGGTACCTTTGTGTTCGTAGTAGAGAAAGTAAAAATATATGCAAGTTTTGGACACTCTGTGCATCTGTAATCAGTGTTGAACAAAATTGATAAGGCCATTTTCGGGAGGGAAATAAATGTTTATTGTTGGAGAATAATTTTGCAGCAAGAATAGGAAGGTTGAAACGAACCAGCACATCAAACTCTACTTATTTGGGACGGAAGCTGCAACTACGTCAGGATTGAGGATTTATTGGATATCACAGCGCCATTAATTAGCACCGCTGGTACCGTTCAGCACGGCTGCATTCCCTCGAGAACCAGTTGAGATTAGTTCGCAACTTGTTAAACGCGAAAAATTTCACACCCTCGTGCTTTGTCTTCCCCTTCCTCGTTTGTATACCCAGGTGCATTCCACACCCATAAAGAGTTCTGGGGAAGTGTCTCCTTCTAGCTATACTGTCAGAAATGAACACTTTAAGGGTTAACGTGGCAATATATTCCCGAAGTCCTTGATTACTTTCTCTACACGTTACAAAGTATATAGAGAAGTTATTGTATTCCACCCAAAAATTCCAAACCGAGATTTCACTGGAAATAAATATTTTGAGATACCCTGAATCTAAAAATGTATTTTAATTTTTTTTTGTGTTCCATTCACATGACCTTCTCTACATTTCTGCAAAAATTATTGTTAAATACTTACGCTAGTCGAGAAAAATTTAGCAGAAATAGCCTTCTTACTTGCTTCCTTATAAGCAGAAGCGAAATATCATGGGTAAAAGTGATAGTCAAAAGCTTGTTACTATGTGACTGAAGTTCCTTTGTATGGACAGGATTTGACAAATTCCTGTATGTTTTTCAAAGCTGAAACCAATAACAAGGAATATCTCAAAAACGATCAACTTCACAAAATAAAAATGTATACGACATAAATTGTGTGTTTTATCGTGATCTAAATTTTTTGTTGTAAGTTTTTGTCTATCTCTTACGGTTTACCAGTCATGCAAAGTTCAATAAAATCATCATTAGAAGCTATTTCCAGAAATATTAACATATACATTTAATTTATCGTATAAATATCTTAAATATACGTGGTTTTAATCAAAATTGTTAGAGCCATTTTTGAAAAGATAACAAATTTTGAAAATTTTTCTATGTAAAGGGTAGTCTGTGGTGGGTTGATTTTCTTAAAAATCTTCGTGTCGCATCCTTGGAAGACACTAAACCTAAATACCAAGTTTAGAATTTAACGGACTTTTGTTTTTGAGATATGCTGTCCACACACACACACACACACACACACACACACACACACACACACACGTACATACACGGACATTTTTCTAAAACTGCTTTTTGTTGGATTCAGGGGTCCTAAACATGTATTTCCAGTGAAATCTTGGTATCGAATTTTTGGGTGCATTACAATACCTTCTCTATACACTATGTTCATAGTACGTGAAGAGAAAGTAAATATATCCGTGTGTGTATTTGTGTAACTGTGGGCACCATAGCTCAGAAACGAAAAGTCCGTTTAGTACTAAGCTTTGTGTTTAAGTTCAGCATCATGCAAGGATGGAATACGAAGGTTTCCAAGAAACTACCCTTTACATGAAAAAAAATTCGAACATTTTGATTTTCTCAAAAATAGCTCTAATTATTTTGATTAATATACCGCCTATTAAAGGCATTTACCCGACAAATAAAATGCATATCTTGAATTTCCTGGAAATAGCCTCTGAAGATCTCTTTATTTGGATGGATTTTGCTGAATTTGCACAACTGGTAAACCGTAAGAGATACACAAAAGCTTAGGTTACAAAAAACGTGTGTCTCGTTAAGACACACGATTTATGGCTATACATTTTTTGATGGAGTTGACCATTTTCGAGATGTTCCTTGTTATTAGTTTCGGTTTTAAAGTCATACTTTTCTCATCAGAGTTTGTAAATTCCTGGCCATGCAAAGAAACAGATTTCAACCACATAGCAATCAGCTTTTAAACAGATTTGACTATAGATTTTGCCTATTAGATTCCCTAATTTCCCTTCCACTAATAAGGAAGCAAGTAATAAAGACAATTTCTGCTAATGTTTATCTCGATTAGCATGAAGTAGATAGAAGAAAAGGCTTTCCAACAATAATTTGTTAGAGAGACGTAGAGAAAGTCATATGAATGAAACACATCAGTTTTGTTGTTTACTACAACTGCTTTTCATCTATTTAACTTTGCGTAAATCTATATTGCAATTATCTCTGTACATTTTAGGGTCAATGCCAGTTACTCCCTTAAACTCTCGTTTTCAAGTGTTTCTTTAATGTATTGTTTTATTTTTAATTCTATCATGTTGCAGACATGGAAAATCCCGGTATTGCTTTTCTTATTTTAACAGTTATTCTTTCATTTACCACCTGTTTTAACATGTTTTTGTTAAACTTATTTATGTTTATTTTAATATTCTCTTTATTTTTCTACATTATTCTAAATTTACTTATCTTGATTTCATTCCTAATTAATTTCTCTACCCGTGTACACTGTGCATAGATATTGTATTCCACCCAAAAATTCAATAGAGATTTCACTGGAAGTATATGTTTTGAGGACGACTGAATCCAAAACAATAAGCATTTTAGAGAAAGGTTCTTATTTGTGTGAGTGTTTGTGTACGTGTGTTTCTGTTACGATACGTGTGTGTATGTATGTGTGACTGTGAATATCAAAACTCAAAAAGAAAAGCTTGTTAAATACCGTACTTGATGTTTAAATTCGAAGTGTGGGACACGAAGATTTTCAAGAAAATACTTTTGAATGTCTCAAAATGGCTTTCACCATTTTGTTTAAAATATATACTTAAGATATTTGTTACTATATGAAATATACACCTTGAATTTTCTGCAAATAAGCTATGAAATTCTGTTAATTCTGGATAATTTGTGGATAATTGATGAAGCATAAGAAATAGAGAAAATCTTAGTGCACAGAAATTTAAGATTTCGCCGACACTTTAAACTAATGTCAAATACCTTTTTCCGGATTTAAGCGTTTCCGAGAGCTTGCTAGCTATTTGTTTACATTTTAAAACACTTAAAGTACACCTCTCAAATGAAAAATCATTTTCTATTCCGGTTCCGGTAATGTGAGTACATCACATAGTACAGAAAGAATGTCAATGCTCACGTACCAACCAGCCCCAGAAATGTTCTACTGTCGCCTTAACACTTTACTTTAGGCTAGTTGAGATAAAGCAGAAACGGTCTCATTATTTAGTTCCTCATACGCAGAAGGGAAATAAGCGAATGCACTAGGTTAAAGGGATAGTCAATCTTTTAAAAGTAAGTCGCTATATGGATGACCAGGATGAAAAAGTGAATAACGATTCCTCATTTGAGAAAAATTTAAGAACTAGAAATTCTAAAATCAATAAATGACATAGGTTGTGTATTTTATCGAGATATACGTTATTACTCAATAGGAATAAAAAGGAACATATTGCCAACAAATTCAAAATATATGTTTTATTTATCATGTCAATGTTTGTTTATACTTGTTTTAATAGCGTTGGGTAACTTTAAAAAGTGAAACTTTTCGAAAAATCTTCCATGTAAAGAGTAGTTCGTGATTTGGGAATTTTTGTGAAAATCTTCGTGTCGCATCCTTGAAGAAACTAAACTTAAATACCTAGTTTCGTATTTAACAGACTTCTAGTGTATTAGTTATCTATATACATACAAGTGCAAGCATTTTCTAAAATGCTTTTTTAATTCAGTGCTCTGCAAGACATCTATTTTCGGTGAAATATTGGTATCGAATTTTGGAGTGGAACATAATACCCCTTTACCAACATTTACGTACATAGTAAACAGAGAGAAAGTAAATAGCTAATAATCTCCCCTGTATAAGTGTTTTATGAGCTGATGACAAATGAAATTAAACGAGTTATACATTCTCGGGATACATTATCAATGAAAACATTTTGTTCTGTCGCTCTCTAACAATAACCAGCAATATAGACTAGCAAAGATGGTGACCAACACTGTATGGCTTAGTACTGGAGTACAGGATATTTTGAATATGGCTAATAAATTTTACATATTGACAATATCGGTCTATTTTTTTCAATAGTTTTCAATATATATTATATTTTAGTACCAATTTTTTATGGAGTACAGTCTGAACTTAATAGTTAGTGCATGGTTTTATCCTACATTTTATGTAACGATATAAGAAATGGGTTTTTTTATTTTTTTGGAAAAATGATCTAATGCCGGCAAAGATTTAGAGTGGCAAATTTGTTTATATCTTCAAATGTATATATTGGCACTCCAGATTCTTAAAATATAAATCGGATGGGTTTAGTTTTTCTCTATGAAGCTTCATTTAATTAACTGATTCCACTGTCGTCCACTATCTAATTATTTGTTTACAGGCATTGTTGTTCCTAAGGTCTATGCAGCATATTTCCATTCATGTTTTAATTACATTACTATTATCTTTTAGTACGCAAAACCTAAGAGCATTTATTCACACTCAATAATCGTATAACTGAAAGCGGAATAACTAATCAACATATATGCAAACACTCTACACTTCTACGAGGGTGGATCGCTTTGTCATACTAATCGCCCTTTTCCGACCAACTGCTGCATTGCAGAATTTTCAAACTTACTTCTTGTATCCATTGGTAGAGTAGTAGCTGCACAAAGCCGTAATCCTTAATTTTGCGAAGTATATTAGCGAACAAATGGAGTTAAGGGAACAATTACTCGTGGTTCCGCATTTTCTCTTGTTGGGTGCCGATTCCTATTACTTCTTGTACATGCCGTTTGTATCGCTGAGCTAAGGGGGCGGTCGGTCAAAGGTCCACACGACTTATCATAAAACTCAAGGTTGTACACTCAAAGACAATAAAAACACTCTGGCGCTGCAATTTTACTGAAAATGTGAACGTTTGACGGGGACTCGGGTCTCTTCACGATTTATAGTGGTGCCAATCTGGTGCAACATACCACGCGAATAAGAAAAGGTAAAATTGTTTGGGCAATTCTTTTCTTCATCCCCCAACCCGCTTGAGACTCCTTAGGTGGACTTGTATAAGCAGTGTGTTAATTTAGTCACTACGTGCGCGAATTATCTTGGCATTAGAACTTCAGTATGTAGGGCAGAGAAAAGATTAACTAATTTTGTATCATCCGGTGATAGAGGTGGATTATTGTCCAACCAGAAAGTTTAGGGATCACCAGTTCGCAACTCGGAACTGCATTTGTCACAAGTTACCTTTCATGTCCATCTCCTTCCCTCCAATAACGTGGCCGGTTCAGTACGCTTTTAAGATCATAACAAACAGGTGAAGGACATGGGCGGAGTAAGCGAAAAGGCCACATCTTACGGTAAGTATTTCCAGACATAGTTTTAATGTCTGTGAGTGTGCTAATCTCTTTAGTTAATGTATCCTATATCGATTTTAAGTTAAATAATTCTATATTATATTAGTAATCCTATATTAACGCCCTACCAAGGGTATGTGTTTTACTATTTGAAGCAGCTCAGACACTCAGCTGGGACTGAATTTTTCAACTGGTTCTAACAGTTAAATAACTGCTTAACCACATTATTTTAAATGTATTGCACATTTAAATACTGTTTTGCTCTTACGCTGTTTTACGCAATTCCAGTTCCGACTTCACAGACTTAGCTCCATATTTTTCTCCGCATTTCTGGATTTCTTCTGCCTACAGGTTTGTACTTGATAAGAACAATTGGAATTATGTTTATTTAAATTAATATTTAGGTTCCGTTTGTCCCTGTATTCTTTAATTTTCTCATTAAAATTACTAGTACCTAATTCTGCCCCCATGTCATTGTATTGTATGTGGTCTCTCCCTGAACAGCTTTTGGTACTTATTAAAAACCTAATTTCTGTGGACTGTATCTCATTTCATGCCTTTTTTTTCTCAGTCAAGGATTCGTTGTCATAGAGCAACACAGGCACTACCATTTTTATATGATACTAATTTTGTATTTTATGTTTCATTTATAGTACCATATATTTTGAAACGTATTGTTTTTATGTTTTTATATCTAGACCTGTATCACTACTGAAATTAAAAACTTGCTAAAAGACCTTATTTTTTATAAAACTCATAGATCGAACTGGGTCATAACTTTTGTTTCAGTATCAGATATTTACATTTTATAATGTTTTCTTATAACTTCATATAACCCACACACATAATGTTATAAGCATGCCTCTGTGTGTAGTGTTACGATTATATCATCTGTGAACAGCAAAATATTTAAATAATAGATCCATTTCAACCTATACTTTCATTGATCTCACTCCTGCAATTTCTTATTAGGTCGTCAACACACTCCTAGATGTTAAATAGAGTCGGGGAAATTCTGCATTCCTGCCTGCAATCATACCATCTTCTCTCCCTTGAAGGGTCTGTAATTATAATTATTTTCGTATCTTGGTACGTGCTACCTGTATTACATACATAGAAGCTTATTCTCACCTGTACAGATTATTCTACTTTTAAAAAAATGTAATTGATCTTCGCAAACTTACTTTATAGCATTGATAGATAAATTGGTTTTAGTAATTTGACTTTACAATTATTAAAATGAGATTGCAGCTGAGAGATTGAGTTGCGACTGCAGTTCAGAATCTGCTGAAACATGAAAGTGCGAGGGGAAATTTATGGTAACGTCTCATTTTTATGTGTGCAGCTGTCACCCATTCGTTAGCATTTGTCCCAGAAAATGAAATATGGTAGCCAGAGAAATGTGCCTAGGGGCTTCTTTCTACTTGCGGTGTTCCACTTGATGAGAGATGGAAGTGCACATATGTCGCTGCACGATCACAAAGGGAAAACTCTCACTTATGAACCGCTCGTCAGTTATTTCAACTCGGGTATTTCTATACCTGATCATGTTTCACGTAGTGTTCTGATTGGAAAAACGAAAGCACATTTTGTAAAACAAATGGTAGCAATATCGATACCAAGCCAGTTGTTTCGTCTGGAACTGGCATTATTGAGATCGTGGGATCGGCCAACCTCTCTGAACCAGTGTTTTCGGGGGGTTTTCCAAGTTCACTAGGTAAATGCTGAGGAAGTTTCTTAATTCCCCGAACTTCCTCTCCATTTATGTCATCCAACCGGTCTCTTTCAGGGTTGTAAGTATCATGAAGACTGCGGTGGAGGCGCCTTCTCGTGTAGGTGACTGCGGTTTGGAAATGCAGCTCTCGGCGGGGTATGAATTTGGATGTCGTCTGTACTCACGCGGGCGTTTGGTCAGGCCTGAGGCGTGCTCTGCTAACACTCCCAGTGTTAAAATTAAGAACTATTGGGAAACTGTTAGGGACCCTCCACGGTAGCTCCTTCCCACCGTCCGGTTCCGGTTGCCCGATGTAATTACCCTCATCACACCCATCCTCCTGGGTTCTGATTTACAAAATGCTACTGAAATATGGAATCTCCTCCGGCACACTACACTACCCCTGCATTAGTTACGTTCTTATCATAACTTATTTTGGCACGTGTGGAGCTATGGTCCACACAGGGTGCTTCAAGAGTATTACCGGTTAATTTTTATACTTAGTTTCATTTTCTTTCATTTTATATTAATTAGTGAAAATAGAATTTAACTTAACATACGATTATCAGTACAATTTATGTAATCAAGAAGCAATTCAATATTGAAATAGAAAATGCAGAAAACGCTGAGCAGAAGTATTTTTTTACTTTCTCTATACGTACTGAAATTAACCAAAAAGCTTTTTTTGATAAAAAAGAATAAAAAAAGGTCCATGTGTGTGTGTCTGAGATTTTTAAGGGGAGAGTATATCACCTAATAATCCGTATAATTCAGACACTTTCAACTGACTGCATATATATAAGTAAATGCCCTTAAGCCCTGACGTTCGGCAGCGAAGGAACTGCTACAGAGAGGGAAGGAAGAATTATTATGTAAATTTCCAATTTCCATATAATTGAACTAAACTTTTTTTTTTAAATTGCATTTTCACTGCTGCTTAGACAATAACGAGAGCAATATTTTGTACTCCATTATACAGATATCTAACTAATAAGAAATAAAACTTTGTTCTTATTATTAATAGAAAATTAAATTAACTAAATACAGAAAACAATACACATACTTGTTGTTCCATAAATAAACTCGGTAGTTGAAGTAAATTTTCTTAAGCTTCGGGAGTTCGCTGTGATTTTTGCACTTCTTTGGATTCAACCAACTTTTCATTGTGTGGGTTTACTCTTTGTGTAGCATCCAATTCCAGATATTTTTTTCAACTGAACATCAGTTAATTATCTATTATGAAAAGTTAAGAACAGTTTCTCAATTCAAAGGTTGTCCCAAACATGCACAGAATTGTTGCAGTGAGGTTGTGGGGTTAAGGAAACCTTCCCTGCTCTGATAAGTATTATTTTGCTCTGTAATTCAAGTATGTCTAACCGTAGCTTAACAGGAATATGGGGGAGATACGAAACAATATGTTATGTTCCACCATCACTGATAAGACTGGAGGTGTAACTGTGCTGCCCGCAGTGAGGGCTGCAAACGTGTACGTCCTCAACCGACCTACACTTGAGTAGCCTGGTTTAAGGGCATTTGGTAGAGATACAATACTAATTTCCATGTAAACCTCAATGAAATATAAATTATGGTTTCTTAAAAGCTATACAAACTATCTTAATAAGCATTTTATCACTTATAAAATAACTTCTTTTAATTCAGAAATCATAGTCAAATCATAACTTAGATTAATAATTGCTAACTTGTTGATAAACCAGAAAATTTGCAAACTTTTTCACATATTTTCTTTTTTAGATACACTTTTCTAAAAAGCATAATAGATATGGCTGTTATGTTTTTTGTATATATATTGCAAAACATATTGCTATAAACAGTCAGGGATAGCGTTTGTTACCTGTGTGTGAAATTCCTAAAAATATTGTAGGTACCTAAAAATTAAAAATAAATTGTGTATTATAGATACGAGGGCCGGCTGAAAAGTCTCGGGCCTTACATAGATATAACACCAATAGGCCAGTTAGCATTGTATAGCTTAACTCTAGATTAGATGAAATCCAAGTTACAGGACAATAGCTTGTTTAGTTTTCGACTGACAGCATTTTAAACAAGACAACTTTAGAATTTTTACGAAAATGGAGGACTTGCAAAAACGAGTACTGATTAAATACCTCCGTTTGAAAGGCTTAACGCCTAAAGAAGTCAAGGAGGAAATGGATAGTACATTGAAAGACTCCCCTTCATATTCAATGATTAAAAGGTGGGTTGCAGAGTTTAAAATGGGACGTACGAGCACTAGTGATGAGCCTCGCTCTGTAGAAGTCATAACTCCAGAGATCATTGAAAACATTCATCGTTTAGTACTGGAAGACCGCAGATTCAAGTTGTTTGAGATAACAAGGTGTGTGTAAGATGGTTTCCGCGTTTGTTTATGCCTGATCAAAAGTTGCAAAGAAAAACTGTTAGTTTAGATTATGGAACTCTACAGTAAAAACCCCAGTAAATTTTTGAGACGGCTTATTACCAAGGATGGAACTGGGATACATCACTACACTCCCGAAAGTAAATCGCAGTCAAAACAATAGATTGCGCAAGGTGAACCAACTCCAAAAAAGGCAAAGTCAATTTTTCAACTAACAATGTTTTGGCGAGTGTTTACTAGGATGCACAAGGAATTATTTTTATTGTTTACCCGGAAAAGAGCAAAAATATCCCTGGTGACTATTGCGCAAGCTTTGAGTGATGGAGTGAAAAGAAAAACACCTCATTTGGAAAAAAATCATCATTCAGTCATTGCAATGGATAAAATGTGGGAATTAAAGTTTGGATTGCTTGAACATCCACCCTATTCGCCAGATCTAGCACCCGGCGACTACCACCTGTTCCCAAACCTCAAAAGATTTCTTGGAGGACGAAGATTTCACAGCAACGAGGAGGTCATTGATGCGGTAAACAGATATTTTAAGGACCTTGATAAATCGCACTACAGAGATGGTTTAATTAAATTAGAACACTGATATGACAAATGTATTAACCTTTCTGGGGATTATGTTGAGAACTTAAGATTTTTTTTTAATTCTGTTTTCATTGAGAGGCCCATGACTTATCAGATCTAATAATAATCTAAAAAAATTAAAATAAAGTATATATAATTTAAAATTGTTATTTATGGTTGAAATAGCTTAATCTTTCATCAACTATGGCAAATAACATGTTTTTAAAGTGACTACAAAGTCTTACTTTCTTCTTTAGTAGAAAAATACATCTAAAGATGAAAATACGTGAAACATTTTTCAAATTGTCTTGTTTATTGAAAAATCAACAAGATAGTAATTTTTACCTAAGTTATGATTTCTTTTTAATTTCTAAATTGAAAGAAGTTTTATAGGTGGTAAAAGGTCATGATAGTTTGTATAGCTTTCAAGAAACCTTAAAATAAATTTCATTGAGGTTCAGCATCGAAATTGCTACTATATCTCTACTAGGTGTCATTAATGCATTATGTTACTCCCAGAAATTAAAGATACTCACAAGTATTCGTAATTTGAAGATTATTTGCTTGTCTAAGTAAGTGCTGAAATGAGGAAGAAGGAAGGAACAGGACGAAGTAGAAATAAAAAGAGGTATAGGACAAGCAGCGCCAACGCGCGTATGTAAGAAACGAGGGCAGAATATTGAAGAAGTAAAATATTGGCTTCTTGAGAACAGGACAGGCATTCAACCTGCCCCCCAACTCTCTCTCTCTCTCTCTCTCTCTCTCTCTCTCTCTCTCTCTCTCTCTCTCTCTCTCACTGGTATAAGGCTCGTTTGTCTTAGTCTGGAAATGGATATGAATAGGAGTTTTCCTCTCCCTTTTTGATATAAGGTCACATAACGAATGACAATTCTTATATGTAAAGTTAAACGAGAGCTTAGCCAGACAGAGGTCAACCAAACTTAACAAACCACCACAATGTCGCCTTTGTACTTTGCGACTCGTTTTTGAACCTTTAGGTACTATCCATTAAAACTATTGTGTGTTGGTATTTGAATTACGTTGCCTTTAAGTTTGTTATATACAGAGTAATTTTTAGCAACACCGCATTATTTTCAAGCACATGTAGAAGTTTTGGGGAAATAAAACTTGATCATAAATCGTTAATTGGTTTGGAATTTAGGTTCAGAGATAAATACTAATGCTGAAAAGGTATGCGTAATAGATAAATACTTTTAAAATCTTTCCATGCAAATTAATATTTAGAGGGAAAATATGCTTCAAAATTTTCGTATCGCAACCTTGAAAGATGTAAACTTAACACTTAAGTTTGGTTTTTAACAAACATTTCGTTTTTGAGTTAAGCTGATTTCGTGTGCACGCGCACACATGGAAATGGAGCTTTTTCTAATTGTTTTTATTCATAAACCTCAAAAAGTATATTCTCAGGAAATCTCCGTATTGAAATTTTGAGTTCAATGTAACACATTTTCTGCCTTCTACATATATAGAGAGAAAGTAATCAAAGTAAAGATGTATAACGAAATAATAAATAATTAAAGTAAGTAAAGATTATATCAGTACATAAGTAAGAAATAATTTGACAATAGGTTCTTTACACCACATATCGATTGGAATTACATTGTAGATTCCCTATCAGTTTATTTCAAAACAAATTGCTAACGGTGTTATTCCTGATAGTAATTGTTCCTAATATTGGCATATCACATTCTGTTTTTCCTAATACTTTTTACTAAATTAAATATTTTATAATAGCATTTACACCAATATCTAAGTGTCTTGTGGTATTAAACTCCTTAAGTATTACTTAATAGTACTTACTTTGTATTTTTGCGTCTTATTGTACATTTAACCGTTAATAAGACATAACCTTTCTCTTCTGCTTGTAGTAATGATCTGTGACTCCTCTTCTTCCACTGAACCGAGTATAATTAAAATACTTGCGCGCGCGCGCGCACACACACACACACACACACACACACACACACGCATACCATTAACTTGCTTCTTGTGTATTTCCGATTATATTTGATCTAAATCAGAAAGTAAATTTACATAGTATAAACATTTCGTAACGGAAATAAGATGTAATATTCTTTGCTATATTTCCATAGACACCCAATGGAATCATTTTAAACAAATATTTTGTTTAACAAAATAATAATTGGAATTTGTTCCGGAAACATTATTGGAATTAAAAGTGAAGGAGAATTGATTGTTAAGAAAAAAATAAAGGTTAAGGGCCATAATGTAGGGAAAATTATCACTGGTATATTGTGACATTGTTGAGTTTTCGCTATCACATCACTTTTACTCGGAGCAGCGGTATAACGTCACGCGAAAAGCAGCATATTCTTCATTGGGAAGCCGAACACAGAGCCTCTCTAATCTCTCGCAGTAGCCGCACTCACTGTAGATACCACTGGCAACACCTCACTCGTAGAACCAGTATCAAAAATAGCAATTGACTCCCTCGCTCATAAATTGACTCATTCATGAAAACGCTCGGTTGTACGTGGGCTGTATTTAAAAGATCCGCTTTGCACTAAAAATTTAACTAACGCATGTTTCGATAGTTCATTTTAAGCCAATTCTTCAAACCTTAACAGATGTCCTACCAGTTATCAATTTTTTCAAACACTCGTTTAACATAGCACAGCTTTTTAAACCTTCGTCACAAATTTTCATTACCACCCATTTAAGAAACATTTAGCTTTTTTCCGGAGTTGAAACTTTCTGTATGGAAAATGAGATTTGATGATTTCTTAAGGCATATGTTTCCATGTTTACTGAAGTTTCTTGAAAGAAACAAATAATGAGCATCTGTTTTGGTGAACGTCAATTAACTATTGTTTTGGAATTGAATTGAATTTCAGCTCCTCCTGAAAGCAACGATAGCAATAATCCATTTTATTCTGACATAATATCTTAAATGAAGGAAAGTTCACATTAGAAACATACACAAAAGTTATAATGTGCTGGACTCGAAAGAGCCAATAAAATGCACTCTCACTGCAATGAGAATATAAATTATTGTTAAACTATAAATAAAGTTTGTTATGCTGAGTGAAATAAACAGTTTGTATATGTAGTATTTCTAACAAATTTTCCTGCGTACATAAAAATATTTTATTGCTTAGCTTTAAAAATACCCGTCATATACAGCCCCTGAGTTTTGACAAGAGTACTGGAATGCTCACGTGGGATAGGGGAAATAAGCCTCTAGAAGAATCTGGATATCTTTCGATAGTGCTTGGTGTTTCACTTGGTGAACTCTCTACTGCGTCTACTTGTCTCTCCTTATTTCTTCAACCGATTGGTGGATCAGTCACCTAGTGCTTGGTGTTTCACTTGGTGAACTCTCTACTGCGTCTACTTGTCTCTCCTTATCTCTTCAACCGATTGGTGGTTCAGTCACCTAGTGCTTGGTGTTTCACTTGGTGAACTCTCTACTGCGTCTACTTGTCTATCCGTATCTCTTCAACCGATTGGTGGATCAGTCACCTAGTGCTTGGTGTTTCACTTGGTGAACTCTCTACTGCGTCTACTTGTCTATCCTTATCTCTTCAACCGATTGGTGGATCAGTCACCTAGTGCTTGGTGTTTTACTGGGTGAACTCTCTACTGCGTCTACTTGTCTATCCTTATCTCTTCAACCGATTGGTGGATCAGTCACCTAGTGCTTGGTGTTTCACTTGGTGAACTCTCTACTGCGTCTACTTGTCTATCCGTATCTCTTCAACCGATTGGTGGATCAGTCACCTAGTGCTTGGTGTTTCACTTGGTGAACTCTCTACTGCGTCTACTTGTCTCTCCTTATCTCTTCAACCGATTGGTGGATCAGTCACCTAGTGCTTGGTGTTTCACTTGGTGAACTCTCTACTGCGTCTACTTGTCTATCCGTATCTCTTCAACCGATTGGTGGATCAGTCACCTAGTGCTTGGTGTTTCACTTGGTGAACTCTCTACTGCGTCTACTTGTCTATCCTTATCTCTTCAACCGATTGGTGGATCAGTCACCTAGTGCTTGGTGTTTTACTGGGTGAACTCTCTACTGCGTCTACTTGTCTATCCTTATCTCTTCAACCGATTGGTGGATCAGTCACCTAGTGCTTGGTGTTTCACTTGGTGAACTCTCTACTGCGTCTACTTGTCTATCCGTATCTCTTCAACCGATTGGTGGATCAGTCATCTAGTGCTTGGTGTTTCACTTGGTGAACTCTCTACTGCGTCTACTTGTCTATCTGTATCTCTTCAACCGATTGGTGGATCAGTCACCTAGTGCTTGGTGTTTCACTGGATGAACTCTCTACTGCGTCTACTTGTCTATCCTTATCTCTTCAACCGATTGGTTGACCAGTCACCTAGTGCTTGGTGTTTTACTGGGTGAACTCTCTACTGCGTCTACTTGTCTATCCTTATCTCTTCAACCGATTGGTGGATCAGTCACCTTCCTCCCAACTAAGCCTGGGGTAGTCCCTGTTTCCAATATGTTGTCAAAAAATCCCTTCCATTAAATGCGCTTAGGTGTAAAGTAAGCTAGATGTAGAATTGAAGTAAGCTCAATGCTGAATGCTTAGAGTTTTTTTATTCACTAACAGAGGAATAGTAATAAAAGCCGTGATGAATGAAACTTTATAGTTGGCAATGTACGTGGTAACTTTGGCAGCGATTTTGAGTATTAGAGTTTCTGTAATGGGTATAGCGTCGAGAGATCGATAGAATTAAGCGCGATTTCTTGCTTATAATATCTAGTTTATACCAACTAAATAAAACTGAGGGAAGTTCAGAAAAACAAGTCAGTGAGGCGAAAATTTAAAGCGGATATAAAGCTCGACTGGAACATCAAGCGTTCTGTAAATTTTTGCACATAGTTGCAATAACAACCTGCACGTAGTTTGTTTCTTATAAGGGTGTCGCCCTACGTGGTGTAGAGGTTATGATACTAGCTCTTATACCCAGGATCGCGGGTGCAAACCCGGTGGAGGACGATGAATTTTTTGGGCGTAAAAATTCTTAGCATGGCTTACTTCGGAAAGCAAATAAATCCGTAGATTTGTGGCCCATAAAAAAAACCTCAAGTCTGATAAAGAGGCCTCTGAGCAAAACTAAGCAATTTTTCTCTCCCAATATAGAATGATTCGCTGAGAACCCCAGCTGTTAAAGAGCGACCAAATAAAACTTTTCTCAAACGGGAGCTTTGGGTTCATCTATCTTTTGTTTTACTCCTGGTCAGGCTTAGAAAACCGAATTTCAACTGTTGCCCTTAGCGAATGATTTTTAAAAGATTTGACTATCGCATTATCCTTGTGTATTACTTTATTTCCCTTCTATGTTGAAGGAAATAATACAACCATTTCTGGTAATGTTTATCTGGATTACCTCGAAGTAGATAACGGAATAATCTTTCGTAACAAAGTTTATAGAGAAATTCATGTAATGAAACACGTCAGCTTTTTAAGTCTTAGGTTTTTACGAATATAATGGATCTCGTTTTACTTACAGCTTCAGGTAATTGATTTTCGGTCTGAGCACACAGCAAAGGCAACAATGATGTTCTTCAAGTCTGGATTATTAAACTCCCGAATTAACTAATAGGGAGAGTGGCCATACTCCTCGTCTCTTGGACTGGAATCAATACATATACCACGAACGTAGTTACGAGTCACTGTCGCATTAATTTTTCAGTTAGTGGACCTGCAGGCAGAAAAAACAATGAAATAAAGCGGTTATATTCAGCAGTTAGCCAGTATAATGGCGGCTTTACAATCGTTTCTATAGAAATGTATTGTCAAGCTATGACGGTTTATGTTTAGCAATATTCTGGATATATTCACTTCCATATTAAAATAAATTATTTGGGTCAGTTTGTGAAGCCTTTGAAGAGCTTATCAATATTCACTGATATAAAATAATGTACTGAATTAGTGTGGTAGGAGCAATTTTAACTTTCTCTACACGTACCATGTTTACAGTGTATAGAGAAGATATTGTATTCCGCCCACAAATTTGATACCGAGATTTTACTGGAAATATATTTTGAGGACCCCGATTCAAAAAATATAGAAAAACGTCATGTATGTGTGTGTGTGGACAGCATAACTCACAAATGAAAAGTCAGGTAAATACTAAACTTGGTATTTAAGTTCAGCAACTTCTAAGGATGTGATACAAATGAAATCCCCCACCCCAGTTACCCAACTACTTCTTCATTCTGGAACACTTTTGTCTAATTGGTAAACCATACGACACAGACAAAATGTTACTGCACAACAAATGCAGATCTCGTTAGAACACACAATTTATGTTATTTTTATAATTTGTTATTGGTCTCAATTTTATACTACTTAAGATATCCTTAAAACGATAAACATGGCATTACCAATAGAGCATTTATAATGTTTATGATACTATAATTAAAATGCTAAATTAAATCTTATAAATTTGAAATAAACAAAATTTATAACATTTAAAAAATTTAAACGTCAACTTTTCGTTTAATTTCTTTTATTTTACTACCGCATTTCAATTGTTTCACATGGTGATAGTTTTTAAAGATTTGACTATCGTTTTAATCTAGTGTATTCCCTTATTTCCATTCTATTTAAAAGAAGCAAGTGATAAATAAAACTCGGTGTTGGTTTCCGAAGCCCACACGGTTACAAGCACACCGAACAGACAGCACTATAAAGGGAGGATCGTATTTTTTTAGATATAATCTGCTCCAAAATAGCTCATTACACGTATTGACATATACATCGTTCTTATTCATAAATTAGCACAATAAGACTCTCGTTTCATGATATTATTAGTAAATAAAAATATATTGCACTTTTAAAAGTGTGAAACTTGATGCAAAAAAATAAGGATTGTGATGGAACATAGAGCTTTGGGAAGACAATGAACTTAAACAAACTCACTCAGAATTCATTGCAGTGGATTACAAAATACATCTTTACTGTATTAAAGTAACTCCGTGGTGTAATGGTGACTTCATATACCCAAGGTCGCGGGTTAAAACCTGGCGGAGGACGATGGATTTTTTCGGGTGTAAAAATCCTTAGCATGGCTTCCTTCGGAAGGGAAGTAAAGCTGTTGGTCCCGTGTCATAGATTTAGGGCACGTAAAAACACTCAAGCGTGATAGAAAGGCCTCTGAGCAAAATTAAGCGGTTTTTCACACCTAATTTACAACTACAGTAGTTAAAAAGCGTCCATACATAACGCGACATTTTTTAAAAGGTTCTCCCCCTATCACTCAAAATATGTTTGAATAATCCTCAAGTTTGATCAGTGCCTACCCTTTCGTATTTTCAATATTTTTCAGTCTGCGCTCTCTTTTAATGATCAGTGGTTTGTCTACCAGCAGGAACTGAACAAGGCCAGGAAGTAAACGTGACTTCCGGACTAAGCTTTAGTAATAAGACCAATTCTGCTAATGTTTATCCGATTAGCAAGACGAAGAACAAAATCTTTCGCAAGGAAAGTTTGTTTATGGAACAGCCAGAGAAAGTCATGTGAATGGAGCACAACATTTTTTTTAATATAAAACCACCTTAAGCTTAGGGGAAAAAGCATTTAGGACATTTTCCAAAAACTCCCAACATTTTATTCTGCTTTTAAATTTTAATGGATCTCAAACAAATTATATCCACAAACATTGATTCTGATTTAGTTTCACGTGAGTTTAATAGATACTTAGTATTATTCTGCATATTGAATTGATTGATTGAAAGAAAAACTTAAAGCCTCCAGAAATAAAAGAGCCGTAGAAATACAGTGCACGCATATTTACGATTTTGTATACTTCCAGCAGCACTTTCAGAGACACCAAAATAGCAGAAAAGTGTGACTTGGTGGGAAATATACTTTTGCTTGAAATTGAATATTTGGTATATATAGAATATATTCATATATTTTTATCTAATTTCCTGCTAGAAGCCAGTTGATATTTTGACTACTCAAAACCTAACGCTAAAAATGTTGCACCTTTCGCTGTATTTTTCGCAACAATATTTTACCTTGACTATTATGTGCTAAATATATCTTTTATAAAATAAGTATAAAAACTGAATTTCCAATTATAATTCAAATTGTCTTTCTTTGCAATTTTAAAAACATATTAATATCTAATTTTAGTAAATATTACAAAATAAGCAACATTTTTGTCTGCTTAATGAACCACCTTTAAAATTTTAACTCATTTGGTAAAATTTGAGTGGAATAAATAACTATTTTAAAAGAACAAAAACATGTAAAACAAAAATAATTGCTGCTGGGCCTGAAAGAGGTTTGCCACAGATCCACCGCCAAGTTTTTTAATGTTTAAATTAATGTAAAGTTATAACATAAGCAAAATAATCTATAAACATGTTCTCAATTGTATTTCCTACCGCATAAAATGTCAGAGGCATGTTTTAGGAGTGGTTAAGATAGTTACAAATGTAAGAAGATCAAATAATGTATTTTTATGATGCACGGCAGTTTAAATGGTCTTTGAAGATTCTTTGAATATTATTTTTAATTGGGCTTTCTCACAAAACTTACAATTTGTACGCCAGGTATAATTTTTCCAATTTTCTTTTAACACACCAAATAAAACAGGACACGTTAAAAATATTGTGCATAAGTTTGATATTCCTTATAGTTAAGATATTTCTTAAAATCTGTCAATAGATGTATTATTGGTAAGCTCTACTATGAACATGCAGGTTTTCAGGGAACTACTTCAGATTTTAATTTTAAAAGTACAAGCTAAATGTATACTAATCTGGCAAATTAAATAATCAAGATTACAAAAATAATTATCAAAGGCTTTCAAAACTTTTAATGTACAGTTTACTATAATGTAAGTCGTCTTCTAAAAATAATTATCAGGTTCTGTTTAATAGAATAGAAGTTCGATTTAGTACCAGAATCCCCTTACCTGTTTCTTCCATTGCAGATATAAAATGTTTATAATACTATTTAAGGTCATTGCTGAAGCAATCCCTCAGTCAAATGTATGTTTCTCATACTTATATCATTATTTAGTAGCCTCATAATATTCTATATGAAAAGTATGTTATAAGAAGGAAATTGAACAACGTCTAGTTATGAGTGCGTTCATTACCCGCAACAGTATTTCATAACGTATTGTAAGGGAAAGGTGAGCGGCCGAGCGACTGCTGAACATATCGCTGCTTGACCTGCTCTAACATTAGAGCGAACGGGCAAATTAGCCGAGTAAACAAAGGTCTTTGTGTTTCCCTGCAAGAATTCTCGTACTTTCTTTTACTCTTTGTCCAGAAAAATCAACTTCCAAAGGAATCAATTTCTAAAAGGATAAAACGTGATGAATCGTAATTTCTAAGACTGGAACATTCGAAGCCCGGCTACGGGACTGTAAAAGAGAGACCGACACTACAGGAAGTTAGTCAAAGTCAATGTAGTGATGACGAATGCTAAGAAAGTGACGTGAACCAGTGCCTCAGTTATTTGTGTAACTAAAGTGTAAATGGTTGTAAATGTTCAGTGTCCCAGTGAGGAATAAAACGAATTTAACAGAAGCTGGTGTTCTCATTTGCTACAGTATACTCGTTTGCTGTGACAGCATGGTGCATAACTAGCCATTTGATTGGTACAACTTAAACGCTAGAAATCACTAAAGCATTCTGGAATTTAGCAGGGAGTTCTACAGTTTATGCTTTTCGGGATCTAATAGGAAGCAAATTACTGGCAAGGAGCCTTTTGAGATTATTAATTCGAATATTTCATTATTTTAATTATATTCATACCAATTATTAACTGGAAATAGAATACTTAATTCAGGCATTCTCAGGCTTTTTGTAGATTCTTTTCTTTTTATAAAACGATTAATTATATCATCATCTGCTGACTTTCCGAAACTTTATGAAAGGCACTGCACAAAAGAACGAAAGGCCTAATTGCCCCATATTAGATATCCCTTTGTGCGTTAGAAAAATTGCTGAACTCAACGGGCTATTTCAAGTTAAAACCGGACAGTGGGGAACTGAATCGAATACCGTACGAGGGTTGGCTGATACGTCACGGGCCGGCCTCTCAATGAAAATCGCACTTAGGTTTTTTTTTTTCTTCTTTTTTTTTTTTTGCTTTATTCTCAACATAATCTCCAGAAAGGCTAATACATTTGTCATATCGTTATTCTAATTTAATTAAACTCTCTCTGTAGTGCAATTTATCAAGGTCCTCAAAATAGCCGATTACTACATCATCGTTGCTGTGAAATCTTCGTCCTCCAAAGTACTTTTTTGAGATTTGGGAACAGTTGGTAGTCACTGGGTGCTAGAGCTGGCAAATAGGGAGGATGTTCAAGCAATTTCAACTTTAATTGCACATTTTTTTCCATTGCAATGACTGAACGATAGGACGGAGCATTGTCGCTATGAAAACATTTTTTTTTTTTTTTTTTTTTTTTTTTTTTTGCAAATGAGATATTTTTCTTTTCACCGCATTACTTAAACGTTGCAGTAAGCTTGCGTAGTAGTCACCAGAGATAGTTTTATCCTTTTCCAAGTAATGAATACAAATAATTCCCTGAGCATCCCAGCAAACACTCGCCATAACCTTCTTAATTGAAAAATTGACTTTTCCTTTTTGGAGTTGGTTCACCTGGCGCAATCCACTGTTTTGACTGTGATTTACTTTCTGAAATGTAGTGATGTATCCAAATTTCAACCCTGGTAATAAGCCGTCTCAAAAATTCTCTGAGATTTTTACGGTAGAGCACCACATTCTTAACAGAAACAGTTTCTCTTTGCAACTTTTGATCAGGCATAAATAAACGCGGCACCCATCTTGCACAGACCTTGTGAAAGCCCAAAATATTACTTAAATATTACCTGCGCGTTCTTTTGATATGATCACAGACTCTGTTATCTAAACCAACTTTCAGTGCTAAACGATGAATGATGAGGCTTTCAATGTACTGTCCATTTCCCTCTTGATTTCTTTAGGCGTTAAGCCTTTCAAATGGAAGTATTTAATCACTGCTCGTTTTTCCAAATCCTCCATTTTCGTGAAAACTCTAAATTGGTCTTGTTTAAAGCGCTGTCATTCAAAAGCTGAACAAGTTATTGACCTGTAACTATAGATACAAACTAGTCTAGAGTTAAACTATATTATGCTACCGTCTAACTGGCCTAGTGGCCTAATATCTGTGTGAGGCCCGGGACTTGTCAGCCGACCCTCGTGCGTATAACCGTTCTTGCTTATTAGCTGAGACGATGAGCGAGTTGCTTATATATTTCTTTTTCCTGTTTTTTCATTTTCATTACATTTACTTTGTGTTTTGTTGTTTCTGTTTGGTTTCCATTTGCTTATTACTTCTAACACACCCACTCGGACGCATTTTACAAACATACAAACACCTATGCCCTAGGCGGGACTCAAACCCACGATCCCCTGCGCCACGAAGCACCAAACTAGGCGCTTTAGCAAGCACAGCCACGGGGACCGGCAAATGTAGCTTCTCTGGCACAAGTGAGCCAGAAGGAAGAAACCTTATTCTCTTTTGTGTAAAATGGGTAAGAAACATGACTAAATTCCTTAAACCAATAACAATGCAAATAAACAATGCAATTCTTTAGTAATTTATTTGTGAAAGAGAACTCTCTTCTCCCCCATGTTACGGTAACAACCGGCAAAGCGCTTCCTCACATTCTTTTTCCAAATCCCGTTTGTTTCTGGGAACGGTGAACATAGTGAGACGTTACCCAGACTTAACGGTCCTTTACACTTTACAACCTGTTGCTATCCGAGTTCTCATATTCTTTCGAAGGTTCCCAAACATATATAAAAGCAAAGTGGACAAAGTTTAAAACTTTAGGTGTGACAAAACTTGGAAAATGCCGAAGAAATCTCATAAATAGATATTCCAGCACTTCCAAGAGAAATCTACAACATTTACAAAATCTGGTGTGATTTACTCATACAGCTTTCGCTGCATTTCTGCTACAAATTGTTAAAAAGCTCATGCTTCTATTTACTTCATGCAAATCGAGAAAACATTAGCTTCGTTGTAAGTAGAAGTAGCTTTTGTCTTCTCTTACGGTTTACAAGTTACGCAAAATTACGTAAAATTCATCAAGAATAAAGATGTCTTCAGAGACTATTCCCAGAAAATTTAAAATATACATTTTATTTGTCAGGTAAATATATTTAATATACTATATTTTAATCAAAATTGTTAAGACCATTTTTGAGAAAATCCAAATTTTTGAAATTTTTGGGTGCATTAAAATACCTACCTTCTCTATACACTATGTACATAGTACGTGTAGAGAAAGTAAAAAAAAAAGAGAAAGAAGAAAAAGAAAGCAATAAAACGTCAAGCTTTGCCGCAAATTTTAATGTGAGATAATGCATTTTGAAAAGAGGACGTATATACTTTGTTATCCATTTGTTGGATTTATTATATGGCGCAAGATGCAAAATGTGTTGGTCCTTCAAAATCCCCTTTAAGCTAATACTTCTATGACATTTTACCAAAAAATATGAAAAATTGAAGATTACTTTTTCTTTTATAATAAAATGATACCTTCTTGAGTAACCACTACAATTTTACCATTCCTTTAAGTCGCTAACACCGAAGTAACTTTCACATTCCTAGAAAGTGTTACCTCCAAAAGGCTCTAGGAATTTATATTGTATGTTTGGCCACCCTCTGCGCAACTGTTGTTCAAAAGTCCTGATTTTGCTTTCCATCTACAGTTTCAGCTTATTACTTTCTCTACACGTACTATGTACATAGTGTATAGAGAAAGTATTGTATTTCACCCAAAAATTCGATACCGATATTTCCCCGGAAATACATTTTTTGGGTCCCTCTGAATCCAAAAAAGCATTTTTGGAAAAAGGTCTGTGTATGTATGTGTGCGCGCGCGTGTGTGTGTGTGTGTGTGTGTGTGTGTGTCTGTGTCTGTGTCTGTGGACAGTGTAGCTAAAAAACGAAAAGAGTGTTAAATACAAAACTTGGTATTTAATTTTGGTATCTTACAAGGATGCGGCACATAGATTTTCAGGAAAATCCCTCCACCCCAAACTACCTATCCTTCACATGAAAAAAGTTTCTAAATTTTTTATTTTCTCAAAAATAGCACTAACGATAATGATTAAACTACGGTATATTTAAGACATTTACACGCCAAATAAAATTAATATCTTAAATTAGCGATGTCACGCCAAATGTCTTTCATTGGTTATATAAGTTTAGCTCAAAGTTTCGGTGCTCAAATATCGAAGCCTACGAGTTTAAATCTGCTACATGGTACCAGACCAAAGCGTGGTTAACTACCATGAATTTCGCTTCAGTATCTATGAAGCATGCTAAGCGGACAGTGTAGTGCAGCACCTCGCAACGGATTGTACTCTCAAAAAGTTTCTAGCCCGAGTCTGCTATATTTCAAGCCTGTGTGAGACTTTCTAAGGGAAAGGTTAAACATTGGGGGAAGTTCTGTCTGCTTAAGAATACTCCTGAAGACCTTAACTCCGTTAGAATGGTCCACAAAATATCCGCTGTTTTTATATAGACCCTCAGTTGTATATTTAATTACTTAGTGTCGTAGAAATATTTTTTCTCCATGGCGTTACAGCCCGTGCTGAGTCTGGCCGGAAAAGCTGATGCTGGTTTCACGCCCATGCACCCATGGCAGGGGTGGCTCATCCTTCAACCGAGACGAGGAGATCGATCAGGTGGCTGGCATCGCGCTTCCTTGGCTGCAACTACTGCCTATCGCAGCTCCTCACTTTCCTTACGATGTCCCAAACCGGGAACATAAACTCCGCATCCCAAAGAGTGGGATTGAACGCAGGTATATAGCGTGACCAGGAACTAGAGCACTTCAATAAGCCCACTGCGCTACGCGCAGGACGAAAAGAGAAAAACATTATTCGTTTGAAATTTAAAATTTGAAATCACTTATTTACACTACATTTCTGAACATTCTCAAGAATGGATTCTGAAAAGCTATTCGCAATATGTACCTTTGTACTATTACCTTCTCCGTCTATTGTTAACATGGTGTCTCAATCAAGAACAGAACTGACATCTGTAGTCAGAAACGAACTAGGAAGAAAGGCTAGCTTTCTTTTAGGGTTGTAAAAGAAGATAGCAAACCGTACACACACGTTATTTCATTTAAATGAAATTGATTAATTTATTCAGCTATTTGTTTTAAGTTGTTCACATCATTAACATTTTCAGATTAGGTCAATTCGTTTGCTACATGACAAGTAAAAATAATGATATAAAATAAAAAAAAATTATTAAATCAAATTGTTAACACTTTTATATCAATCAAGGAAGGATTAAAGCATAAACCCCTGCAAGAGTCGATATTTTGACAAAAGAGCTGATGGAGTGGCAGCGAAGCGAAAAACACACTTGAACGGTAACACAATAAAACGTCATACTGCGCGAATAAAAGTAAAGCGGTGACCCTAAGCTGCTAATTACTCTCCGTCTATATCATGTGACCTCTTTGTGAGACCAGTTTGGTCAAGCGGGATCAAACAGGCAAAGTCTGCAAAGATGTGTTCCAGCAAATCAACCTTTACTTTCGGAAATATAAACAGATTAAAAAGTATACTTCGGAACTGATTTAATCTGGCAATTAGTTATGTAATATACTATATATTTTAATTACTTTCGGTCCTAAGTTTTTGTCCAGGGTCCTAAGTTTTTCAGGCTATATACAACACAATGAAAATGAAGAAAGCTTCTGATGGTATTCACAGGAAAAAAAAAGTACATATATATTAGATTCAGTTCGGGGAAGTAATGAATAACCAAATATTTTTATCTAAAATGTCTTTTAGAAATAACAGCTTTGCATGAAAATATTTCCTTTATCTCCTTCAAAGTTGTCAAATAGAATTATAAAAATAATTATTTTAGTTTTAGTTTCATTAGTTAACTGTCTCTATCTGACTCTCTTATACAAACGCAAATATCGACACTTACACATGAAGTCCTTTATTTAAAATCTTCTTTTTATTCAGGACATATAAAAACATAAATATCAAATTTTTCTAAAAAAATGAGCAACAAATTAATAGTAATTAGACTGCAGCAGTTTGGGGGTAGCTTAAGAACTTTTAAATAATGAATTTATTGATCGATAAATGTCATAAAATATATAAGCTTCGTCTTAAGAAACAGCTATATTTGATACATTTATTTTGGGAATTATACAGCAAAAATATTCGTAGCCACAAATTAATACTGAATGTTTTCAGTGAAAATGGAAATTTGGCATCAGTTCTTCTTAATCTAAAATAGCTCAAATAAACTCATTCGAGCCTCACTTCAGTCATTTTGCTTGTTTGGCGGCCAATATTAAAACGTTCAAGTGATTTTAACGCTGAAAACCACATAATAAATTCACCCGTGAAAGCATAATGTAATAATGTATTTTGCTTTTGCTTTTTCTCCTTCAGCTATTTTCCAAACACTCCTTTGCTTCTTAGTATCAAACATGAACCAATTTGAGGTTATTGTAGAGAAGGGAAAATTGAATAGCCTAAGGTTGTATGTTACAGGTTATCATGTCTCTGGGGAGAGTTCATTCTGGAGTCTTTGTATCGAAACTGCTCCATGATGTTCATCCATTCTGGGGAGGTAACAGACTTGCTAGCTGCAGATAAGCCACTAACTTTTCACTCTCTTGTGACTCCAAGTTTTCTTTGCTAACGTGATCACACCATCACACAGAGCTTCTTTTGAAACAAGAGAATAAATACCCTTTTCATCATAGCCATAGAAAATCCTCGATTAGGATCGGCTAGACTACACATTTTTAGTTTATGCATATTTTTACTTTCTCTTTTTACTACGGTAGACAAGGTATTGCATTTCACTCAAATATTCGATACCGAGATTTTACCGGAATCCCAGAGTCCAAAAAGCATTTTTGTAAACGGTTCTAGTATGTGTACATGTGAAAACCATTATTTTTATTGTAAACCTTTTAAACTTAAAGGATAGCATAAAAAAAAGATGAACGTTAAGAACCAAACGTCCTTTTTAAGTTTAGCATGTTTCAAGGATACAACGTGAAGATTTTCAGAAAAATCTGACCACCTCAAGCTACTCCTTAGTGGAAAATCTTTCTAAATTTTCGATTTCCTAAAGGATGGGTATAAAGAGTGTGATTAAAATACGCTATATTTGATATATTTACATAGCAAATAAAAGGTATATCTTGAATTTCCTAAGAATAGACTCTGAAGACCTATTTCTTTTGAACGACTTTTGTATCAATGATATATCGAAAGACCTAAACAAAAACTTGCCTTACAAAAAATATACATATCATTAAAGCACACAATTTATGCCACATATACATATACTTTTTTGTAGAGTTGACGATTTCCAGATATTCTTTGTTATTGATTTCAATTTTAAAATGCTTATACTTTTCTCAAATAGAATGTCGTCGTTCCTTTTTCTTTAGATTTACTCCTACTGCCTGGCCAAGTGAAGAGAACCAAGTTCTAATATTTTAAAAGATTTGACT